>CM022180.2:20279786-21608792 GCA_011420285.2 Erysimum cheiranthoides
ATTTTCTTTTGGCTTAAAGAGAAAGTGAAGAGTAGAACAAGAACCAATGGTGTTGTTTAACGGAGGACGTCATATGAAAATGTCATTTCGGTGATATTGATTGTGACAGCCATTTATGTATGATTCAACGGCTGTGATTGAATGATGTTACCACTAGTTGCTTCAAGACCATATATTTTGTATTATCCATACACATACCTAATTGCTTACTTTATTGTTGATGTTGATGAAGATTAGAAGTTACATCTACTTGTCTTTTCTTGTACAGTTGAGTTATATAGTTTGTCTTAACGTACAAGATAATTTGAAGGGTAGACGTCGACGTTGGATAATTCTTTGGTAGACTCTTAAGAATCTTAGGTGTATCTCTTTAGTTTGAAGGTTAGATTCAGAATCTGTGTAGATTCAGTGGTAGCGTTTTGTCTTCGCTTTGTGTTGTATATATAGTTCAAAAGTGATTTAGCTGGTGAAAGGTGAAGTTCTGGTATCAATATGAAGAAACAGATTATGGATGAATCTGAGAAGTTGTGTTGCAAAAAGTCATTCACGCCGCCTCCTCCTCCTCCACCGCTTCCTCTATCTTTGGGATATGGATCAAGAAAGATCGATGGAGACAGCATAACCAATAAACAGATCAAGAAGTTTTGGAGGCAGAAGCAGATCATTGAAGAGGATCATCTCTTTTCTGCAATTAAGGCTGCTGCTCGTGTCAGAGCTCGTAATCTCTCTGTATGTCCGTTTGGTTTTAACAATTCTTGTGTGGGTTTTTAGATCTCTGAGAAGCTCGTGGTTCTGATGTTGATATCTATTGCAGTATGAGGACTACAAACGCTTTGAAGAAAGCTTAGACATGGAGGACCCGGAAACGGAAGATCATCAAGGACTAAAAGACTGGTCTCTGTTTAATTCTCATCCATATAATCTTTACACCTTTACATATATCTTGAACCATTAGATGTGCCTAGAACAAGAACCAGAGGATTCAACTCTATATTTTGATGTGTATCTATTCAGGTGGACGAAGAGCAAATACGCATACTTGAACCAGCCGGCTCTTGGATCTGCAGATTCACTGAAGAGAAAGAGGTTTTCATCTTATACACCAAACTGTTTCTCTTTCAAGCCTTGCAATCCTCTCTACGCAACTTCGCTCAATGTCTTTTGAACCATGAGCAAACTCTGCATGATCAATTGTCTTGCAAATATGTGTATATATGTGTGTGTGTGTCTGTGTACATTCTTGTGTTAATGCTTCTATGGAATTTGGTGTGGTTGTTGATTTGTAACTGTTGAATAAAATCTTTCTATTGAACATTAATTTCTTCTTGTTCCATAGATGATAAGGTTATTGTACTTTGGTGTTTTTACAATTCTACGCATAAGAAAGATTTATACATGTCAGATGAAATGATGAATAATAAGTCTCCATTATCTCAGTTTGGATTACTAAATTGTTGCTAAATTTAATCCTTGGTTATAGACTTAAGTTAGTAGATCACAAACGAAAAACATTTTTTACTCTTTAATTTGGTATAGTTTGCGAAATTTTATTGAATCTGAAACTGTGTTGTGCACAAAATTTGTTGATTTTGGAACTAATGACATTATAATCCAACGATATTTTTGTATCATAAAGAATTGGTTAAAATTGTAATGTTTTTTTTTCTTTTTTTTTTTTTTTTTATCTGTAATGTTTAGAAAAATCTATCAAATCGATAAAAAAAGCAATTGGATTTGGAGGATATTTGTTTTCTCCAAGATTGTTAAGTTGCTTTATACACGAATTGTAAAAAGTAATATTAAATATTAAGTTTAACTGACAATTTCTAATTAACAATAATCATAAAAAAAGTTGACCATCTCAATTTGAAGATAAACAAATAAACTTAAAGAAGTGATCGGATCATGTATGGGTAATGTCTAACATGTTCTTTCCACATCTTAATGCACATATAAACAAATACATATACATGAATTTTTATTTGTTTATACACAAATGGTTCAATGGCACAAAGAGAGCAAAAAAGTTGGATAAATCCTATCTTATCTTTCATTCTTGACTTACCTTTATAGTTATTTATGGTGTAAGTTTAAATCTTCTTTATCTCATCATAGCAAAAACTTACAATTTGAAATATACCACAATAAGTCCTAAAAAAAGAAATCATTCATCAATCTGCCAATTTAGATGGCGCAAAATAGATAAAATGGATTGGAAAAAAAAAAATCCAAATTAAGTTAATATGAAACAAATGCATTAGATCAAAAGCTTATTAGTGACTTAAACAGATATATTAAATGCTGCAAAAAAAGCTTTTGAAAATTAACATCCGAAGAAAAACAAATTAAGGTAATTCACAACTATAACAATCCACCGAAATTCAGAATATGTGTATCCTTTTTCTTCCAACATATCCAGTTTGATGCAATGAGTTTATGGCCAATTACAATAACTAGGGTATTTTAGTAATCGCAAAAACAAACAGGGTGAAATCGAAAATACCAAAAAGTATGGGGAACAAAACCAAAAAAGTAGAAAACTAAAGACTGAGTCCAAAATTCCCAAAAGTCAAAGCCACCTTCCTTACTTGTTGTCTGTATCTAACAAATACGCATAGACGAAGACGACGAGAACGAATCAATCACAATATTTCAATCATTTCTTCTTCTTCTTATTATATATAAATAAACTTCAATCTGAGCTTCGTTGTGACTTCTCTTTCTTTTAATGTTGTTCTTTTAGATCTTGAAGAACACAAAAAAAAACTAAAGAATAGAAATCAAAATCCATGGCGCCTAAATCGAAGCAGCATCTTCGTTATCAGCCACGAAAATCTCCGTCACGATCGACTCAAGCCTTCACAGTGCTTATTCTTCTGCTTGTAGTGATTCTGATTCTTCTTGGTCTCGGGATTTTGTCACTCCCTAATGCTAATAGAAACTCTTCGAAGCCGAATGATTTGACCAACATTGTACGGAAGAGGTTAGGGCAATTTCGATCTGGGTTTTTGTTTTTGATTGGAAAGTTTTGATTTTTTTGATTTGGGGTTTTGAAATTTTTGTTAGTGAGACGACGAGTTATGGAGATGAGGAAGGGAATGGTGAACGTTGGGTTGAAGTGATTTCTTGGGAGCCTCGAGCTGTTGTTTATCACAATTTCTTGGTAATTTCTTGTTCCTCTTTGTTGATTTTGATTTTGATTGCTTCTTTAATGTTTGTATTTCTTGTTAGACAAGATAAGAGATTTGAGATTGTTTTGTGACTTTTGTCGTGAGAATAGAGTTTGAGAATGTTCAGTGAAATACAGATTGCTAATTTTGATCGATCTAGTTGACTTTGTTCTGCATTAGAGATCTATTCTTCCTTTGGAGAATTGAAATGAGTTATTCAATTGGAATGTTTGAGGTGTGATCTTGGGCTTTCTTTTCATTTCTGTGTCTTTAGACCAATGAAGAATGTGAGCACTTGATCAGCCTTGCTAAACCGAGCATGGTTAAGTCAACTGTGGTTGATGAGAAAACTGGTGGGAGCAAAGATAGCAGGTTTGTAGCCACTCTTTCCTTTTGTCCTTCTAGATTAGCTTGGAAAGGTTTGTTGTTTTATTTAATCGATGTTGTATTGATCCTGTGCAGAGTAAGAACTAGCTCAGGAACTTTCCTTAGAAGAGGACATGACGAAGTTGTCGAAAGGATTGAGCAAAGGATTTCAGATTTCACCTTCATTCCTGTTGGTAAAGCTTTGCTTTTTGTTATCCTATACTTTTGATGTATTGTAGGAAGTATTGTAACATCTTAAGATCACAGGTTGCAGTTACTCTTGATATCTTGAGTTGTGTTCCTTTGGAAAACTTTTTGTGAGTTAGTGGATCGCGTTTTTGTTTGTAGAAAATGGAGAAGGTCTTCAAGTTCTTCACTACCAAGTTGGTCAGAAGTATGAGCCTCACTATGACTATTTCTTAGATGAGTTCAACACCAAGAACGGAGGACAACGAATAGCTACTGTGCTTATGTACCTGTAAGTAACTCACAAAACTCATTATCCCATATGTCTCAGAGAAATTTCTGTGTTTAATCTTGTTTATTTTTTTTCACACGATACTTTAGCTCGGATGTCGATGATGGTGGCGAGACTGTGTTCCCTGCAGCAAAAGGAAACATTAGTGCAGTCCCATGGTGGAACGAGCTCTCAAAATGTGGCAAAGAAGGACTCTCTGTTCTACCAAAGAAGCGAGATGCTTTACTTTTCTGGAACATGAGGCCTGATGCCTCTCTAGACCCTTCGAGTTTGCACGGTAAAGACTAAAGAGATTCACACCCAAAACTCTATTTTTTGCTTTCTCTTGAAGCTATCATAGTATCAGTCTCTAAACTTCAATATCCTATGCTTTGATTTTCAGGAGGATGTCCAGTGGTGAAAGGAAACAAATGGTCATCCACGAAATGGTTCCATGTCCACGAGTTCAAGGTTTAAGAGAAACAAAACACAAAAAGCTAAAAATTTGAGGTAATCTCTTAAATCTCAAGCTAAGATTGCCTCAAGTCTTTATCTTCAACCTCACATTCCCTTTTAATCAATCTGTAGGTTTTCACGGAAGCTTCAAATTTGTGTGGATACAGTTAAACAGGTGTAATGTGTGTTCCTTTTGAAATGAGAGATCCTTAGGAATTGGAGGCTGTATGTTCTTTCATGGGGGATAATTGAACTTTTTCTACTTTTTCTTTTAAACTATTTGAATTATATGATACTTGGACATTTTCGGATCTGAGTTTTGTAACTTTAACAACTCAATACAACCATGCATTTTCCGTTTACATACACAATCCAGTTTACCATGTATTATTATTACCTGTGACAGATTAAATGCGGAAGAATGTGAAATAGGTCTGAACAAAATATTTGTATCGATATGTTATTTTTTTCGATGTGATTGAAAAAATTGGATAACCCGTACGAATTAGAAACTTTAATATCTATTGAAAGTGAAGCATATCACAAACATCAACATTTGAAACATTGGGTATCTACTCCGTTTTAAAGATGTAAATTATACATCTTAATATATTTAGATAAAGAGATCTATAAATGGTAGAATTATTACAAAGTTTAGAAACTTTATTTATCAAACTTACTAACTCATTAATTTTTTTAAGTGATGAAGCAATACAAAATTAATTTTGAAGTGACTAATGTATATTCTTAGTCACTATTTTAAAGTTGTTAGTAAAATCTAGTATCAATTAAAATTTTACTACTTTTCCATATTTATGGATAATGACTACTTTTGGTTAGTCAAATCTAGTAGTAATTACACCTCAATACTTCCACTTGGAAATATACAAACAAAATTTTCAAGATTTTTTGGTCAACCATCACCTAAATTGGACTATAAAAACCGATACAGAGTACCTTCAACTTCACCATTCAAAGATTTACCAAAATAAAATTAAAAAATCACCATTGAGAGCAAAAATATAATAATATAATACTTTGAGAATGAAGAGCATATTCTTTAAGCTACTGTTATTGGCTTCTCTTCTAGTCGCCGTCTTCCGTAAGTATACCTTACCAACAATATCATTTGCAAACAAAAAGTCTAAAATTAATATACATATTTCTTTACTTAGTTAAAACTAATCTTTGTTAATAAAAGTTATTTTACAGTATAATTGAGTCTCCAGAAAAAAGAATAAAAGTATCCATTGGAAATCAATTCAAAGTTCCCAATTTTAATTTTTTAAAAAGATATATCATTTTTCTAATAAATTTATTTTAAGATCATTTTGTTATACTTTTGGTTGTTTTTGAAGGACAAAACTATGCAGTCGGGGATTATTGTGATACAGACGAGGACTGCAAGCCGGTGTGCATACCACCGTACTCTTGTAACATGACCCGACACCTTTGTATGTGTCATCCAAATGATATCAGTTCTTCCAATGATCCTTGTATTCCAGAACATAAAGGTTGCAAAGGAGGAAAACATCCACCGCAGCGAATAAAATTTTAATAACATGCATGTATATGTTATGATGAAAAGTTATTTGAAGAAAATATAGTCTATTTTAAGAAATTTGATGATTAATATAATGTGTTGATAAATGATCATCATAGACATATGAATATTGCCTTGATTTATTGAAAGTATATATAAATCAATATGAATTAAGATCACTCAAATGGAAACATACAAAAGAGTAGTTTGACAAAATATTTTTGGTTTTGGATTTTGATTTTGCAAAATCTCACTTTTTGTCCATTCATGATTTTAAAAAAGAGTAGATTTATTAGATTTTAGTCATTTCTTCATAAAATCAAAAAATCAATTATATTTTTTTTGGTTTTCCAACAAAATTTACTTAAAGTTTTTATTTTCTTATTTTATGTTGTTTTTGCAAAATCTTGAATGCAAAATCTACCATTCAAGATTTTTCACAAAACGCAAAAAATCAAAAACTAAAACCTAAAAAACTAAAAACTAAAAACCAAAATTCAAGAAAAACTACAAAAGATTCAGTTAGGGTTCTGATCTACAAGAACTTCTGGAGGTGCACGAGAAAGCACACGAAAGTGGAACTTAGAAGCAAAAGGATCCCAAAATAGTCCAATTTCGTCACCTACTCTCAAACCTCTCCTACGGACAAAATTCATACGCCATCCTCCGTTTAAAACATAACAATTCAGCGTGGTCCATCTCTTCAGAACCAGCTCGAGCGTAGAGTGAGTGTCGTGGTCGTAAACATTGACCGTGATTCCTAAGGCTTGTTGCAAATTGTTTTGGTTATCCTCGTTGAGATATCTGATAACGTGTTCCTCAATGGGGTCGATCTGAAGAAGAAGACGGCTAAGGTGGCCAAGATCGCTTGTGGTTAGTACCTTCTTGATGATCCACGGATCTTTGAAGAGTGTTAGTTCTGTTGTAACACCGGCCCGTTCTTCCTTTGCCCTTTCTTCATTCGAGAGATTCCTCATTCGATTTAGGTTTCTTTCTTCTTTGGTTAATTTGTGGTCGCTTGGTCTGCAAGAAACCTCAGGATCATCAAAGTTCCTCGTCCTCTTCGATGCAAGAGAGGGAGGCATCTCCATTGCTTTTGGATATATCGTTCTCGTTAGATTCTGCACTGAAATTACGAAGACGTCGTAGAGAGAACCTTTGACTGAATATGAGAGAGGGAACGTAGGAGACTGGAATATATATAAGTATATAACCAGCTTTTCTTCAGGTATTTTCCTATTTGAAAAAGGAAAATCATTTCCTCTCTAAAAAAGGAAAAGGGGATTATATTTTAGTTTTGTAAATTTATGTGAAAAGTAATTTTATTTATTATACTATTGAGTGTGCATCTTCATGAAATTCGTGGAAAAACTAAAATAAAAGGTCCAACGCCTAGATTTTGGGTGAAATTGCGGTGAATCATTGTTCAGATTTTATTTTGATTTGTGAAGTTTATGTTATCCAGATGGGCCAGCTAAGCCCACGACATAGCCCAATGCAACTCGTTTTCTTTTTAAGCGTGCAGATACGTAGTCGGTAGTTCAGTAAGCCCACGACATAACCCAATAGAGTTTTAAAATGAATTTTTGTATGAACGGTTTGCACGTGATATCAAAAAAAAATTGTGGAGACTTCTTATACTGACTCATTAAACATAAGTTTTCTGTTTTATCTTGACAGAGGGAAGTTAATTTTGCAAAAAATTCGTTATTCTTTTTAGTTAAAATAAAAAAAGTGGTTAAGTCGAAGGTTTCTTCTTTGTAGATTTCCATATAATATATTATAAGAAGGTTAGCTCATTTTGTTCAGAATTTTAAAAAGGGAACGAACACACGTATCTTCTTTCGTCTACAACATCAACATGACGCCATATACAGAAAACCATTCTTATCATAAATACGTCTACTGATCAGTTTATAATAATTTTCCTTCGCTATTGCCTACTTATGTAACTCTGTCCTCTGAATCTGATGTGTGTATGTATGGGACTGGCATGGACCCAATGCCTTTTGCCTCAGATAAAATATTAAAAATCTCGATGCAAATATCTTCGAGCTGATGATATTTGTAGAAATATCGTATACATTTATATATGTATTCACCAGGATAGGATCGTGTATTTATTGTGGAAGACATTATGTTTATGTGGAGCGTCTTATTTAATACTTTGGAGATAGACACATCCTCCTTCTGACATCGAATTCAATATTTAGATATATGTATTAAATGTCATGTCCATAGAAGATGTGTTATTATACAAAGCTACTCGGTCATTGTTAAGTTCATTGGCTTCTCCTTTTTTTTAAAAAAAAAAAATCAGTTGATAAATAGTGAATTAACACGTATATTAATTATATTATGTTTAAATTTTGTTTCATGCTTAACACGACTTTTCGTTAAAATTGTTTGTCCGATCGATCTTTAGCCGTATATATCCATTCTAAGTACGGTAGCATATATAGCAGCTTATTGAATTTGAACCACTCTATTTTGTGTATAAATTGACATTTGCAATTTTTTCTTCTAAATACAATAATGGTTTATCAACAATGAACTACTCTCCAAGAGGAATAGTTAAAAAGTCCACAACCATTTAGACGAAAAAAAATGCTTGGCAAAGTCTTCACGTTTTAATTTGTTAATTGAATCTGGACACAAAGCTCACAATTCACAACTACTCATTATTAGTATTTTTGTTTAAAGTAAACACAGTTTGTAATATAATGTTTTCTGTCACTTTTTATCAAAAAAACGTGGTGGTTAAACAGGTATATCTAATAACAATTCTTTAACTAGTGGAATGAGACCAGTGAGAACTCAACTAAATTTTCATTATTGTTTTAACTTGATGTATGCCATCCTAATCATACAATTATCTAGAAACTTATTTTACATCATATTAATTCAGAAACTTATATGAGAAAATCGAATTAAAAAAATACTGGATTCAAGGTTTTAAAAATCATTATCATTAACTTTTTCGTTGACCTAAAAACCACACCTTAGAAAAACGAAAATTATAAGCATTTTCAAAACTCGTTTAAATGAGTTTCCATTAGATTGATTTTTAAAAACTGTTAAAATTGGCTGTAAGAACTAGACTGAAATGTGTCTTTTCCTCCTAATCAATAGAAACAAAAAAAAAATTACTGCTAGGCAGATTCTTATGATGTAAATGATGCATCTAACTTACACAGTTTAGGGTAAATTAACTATAGAAAAACTCAAGGTAGAGTAATTGCAAGGTAAAAATAATTAGGCAATTATTAGCTATAGAAAATGATGCATTTAATGCAAATTGCAAATGGTTACCTAAGAAATAACGTCTTATTAATTAATTGGCTTATTTAAAGAAAATAAATAATGTAGAAAGAAAGAAAAGTTAGTTAATCTTTTTAAAAAAGTTGAATGCCCCGTGAGCTCATCTCTCTATTGTGTAATCTCTGACTCGTGCTTTCTTTCTGATAACGAAAAAGTTTGAAACTTTCGTTTCATCACTGATTGTGACACACAAATAAAAACTCTTTAAGATTATCCTTCACCTACAACAATTCTGGCCATGAAAGCAAACATAACCCAAGCTTTAAATGCAAGTAGCGAAACATCCCATCTCCTTCTTCTTTTTCTCTCTTAAGCACTAAGCAAAATCCCATCTTTCTCTCCTTCTCTTCCTCTCCTATTTAAGCGTCTCTTCGAACTCTGCTTTTTAATCGTAAATCGTTTCTGGGTTATTGAGAAAACATGGCATCATCATCATCGTCTTATAGATTTCAATCTGGGTTTTATCCTCTTTCGTCAAGTCCTTCTCTTGGGAATTTCGTCGAACGGATTAAAGACGCTTGTCGTTTTCTCGTTTCTGCTGTTCTTGGGACCATTATCTCTGCGATCTTGACCTTCTTCTTCGCGTTAGGTTCGGCTTTTCGTTTCCTTTATCTCTCTGTTCTTGAGATTTGTCTGGAGTTGTTAAAACTCGATTTTGGATCTGTGCAGTCAATAATTGTTGTTGCTCTGCTGCAAATTCTGAGATTGTTTGGTAACATAGTTTGTTGCTTTTCTTTGATTGGATTGATGATGTCAGTCATTGAATTGATTTGATTATTAGAAAATCTGTAACTTGGGGCTAAGAAAGCTGTTTCCTTTTTTCATGTTCAGTGGGGACATTGCTAGGGGCACTTACAGGAGCTTTGATAGGCCAAGAAACTGAGAGTGGTTTCATTAGAGGAGCAGCAATTGGAGCCATTTCTGGAGCTGTTTTCTCCATTGACGTCTTTGAATCATCACTTGACCTTTGGAGATCCGATGAGACAGGTTTCGGATGCATTCTCTATTTGGTGAGCAGCAACACTTGCTCTGTTTTCAAATAGCTGTGAAGTTTGGAATGTATATTTGGGATTTGATTGGATTGAACTTTGAAGTGATTAGTGTTTCTTTTGTAACTATTTTGTGTAGATTGATGTCATTGTTAGTCTTCTAAGCGGGAGACTTGTACGGGAGCGCATAGGTCCTGCAATGCTAAGTGCGGTGCAAAGTCAGGTATGTTTTGCATACAGAGCTTTCAAGATTTTCGACATTTCCGCTTTTTTCTGCATCTCCATCTTTATTGATCGTTTTTGTCTTGTTTCTCTTGATCAGATGGGAGCTGTGGATACAGCCTTTGATGATCACACAAGCCTCTTTGATATAGGAGGCTCTAAAGGATTGACAGGTGACCTGGTTGAGAAAATCCCAAAGATGACGATCACTGGCAACAATAACACAGACGCTTCTGAGAACACAGACTCATGTTCTGTTTGTCTTCAGGTTCTAACATCAGAGCACTTCGTTTTGGCTCATTATATCGAATCACAGATCTTATTGAAACATTTTCGGGTTTTCTTTCTCAATCTTGATGTGTGATCTTTTTGCAGGATTTCCAACTTGGTGAAACAGTTAGAAGCTTGCCTCATTGTCATCACATGTTTCACTTACCTTGCATAGACAATTGGCTCCTCAGACACGGTTCTTGCCCGATGTGTAGACGTGACCTTTAAATGATTCTCTCCATTGTCCTTGTCTCATAGTGCAGTCAAACCGCTCAGTTCAGATGTTTCTACAGCTCTTACCTCAAGACTCTGAACTGCTCCTCGACTTTCATGTAAATTTTGGCTGTTTACAATTACTATACCTCTCTTTCTCTATCAGAGGCTTTGTAGGACTCTTAGTTCGCTAATGTTATGTTTAGTGAGCATATGTACAAAGAAGCACACAAAAAAAAATAGAGTTTTTTTTGTTTATTTTATTCATTTTTTTGTGGCTAATGTTGTGTGACTTGTGTTCCATTGAGCCAGAAATTAGCTGGTCGGCTTTTTCTTAAGCACTTCAAACCAGAGACACAAGTCACGGGACCAAATCCATAACACGATAATACTGGATTCTTGTCTGGTGTAAACCAAACTAAGTACTAAGTAGTTACATATTTATAGCACTCTTTGATGTAATGCTCTACCTAATAATTTTTAACATAACATCATTTGTGTTTTTTATTTGTGAAGTCGTTGTCCAGCACCAAGTTGCAGTATGTACAACCGTAATTAATATGACTTCTACTATAAATTTATGTCCACTAATTCTTCTGGTAGTTCTAGTACCCTAAACCCTCACTCAAGAGTCGTTTACTCCTAGTGTACTCTTGGCTGCCGACTTCCCGTTATATTGCTATGGAAACCAAGTACAAAAGTTGGAAAAGTTAGCTCAAAGAGTTCCAAAAGAGTAATATAGATTGTAACGAAAATCAAATTTAGCTTGGCTGCTTTGCTAAGGCATCAACGTAAGTGTTTTGTCCTCTGTTTACGAAACAGAGGATAGGTTGTCTATTTGAGTGAATCGATTATGAAGTTGTGCAGCATCTATTGTCTCTAGTAGATCCAAAACCTGTTTGGAATCTATGGAAGATGTGATGTCATTGTAGTTTAATGTCAGAGAGGTGCTGAACGGCATTTACCAGAAGCTTTTGCTTTAGCTTTAGCTGCATTGGCTGCTGCTGAGAGACTACCTCGACTACAAACCACAAGTTATCCTTGTTGATCATGCAACAGTCATAATACTTCAATCAGTACATCTTCATTTAGCAAGAACCATCAAGGAAATACAAATACTTGCATGTCTAGAGAGTAGGATCAGAGTCAATTGTGAGGATGAATCCAAAGCAGTGTTTGTTGTGCTTGTATTTGCTTGAGCCACATTAACGCTTCCTTCTTTAATTTTCTTTGTTTGGGTTCTCTTCCCATGTTAGTGACTCTACAATCGGTATGTTAATAATGTTTGCAGTACTCCATTATGTTCCTTCTTGAGTGTAATCTGCTCTTCCTCTTCCTCTTCCTCAACTCTCATGTAAATTACAGTTCTTTTGGCTGTTTACAATTACCTTTTATGCATATCTCTTTATCTTTCAGAGTCTTTTTAGGATTCCTAGTTCTCTATTGTTATGTCTAGCCATCATATGTACAAAGACACAAAAAAAAAAAATTTTGTTTGTTCTTTGTTCTGGCCAATGTTGTCTTTCCATTCAGGCAAAAACTATTGGTTGGCTTTTTTTATTAACACTTGAAACAGAGACAAGTCAGGGGACCAAATACATCAAACGTGTGCAATAGATTCTTGTGTGGTGTAGCCAAGCTTACAAGTATTTTCATTTATAAAAGCTCTTTAATGTGATTTGCTAATTTACCTAATAGTACTATTTAAGATGCATGTTTTTGTGTGTGTAAAGTAATACTCGAAATGGTTTATCCAGCACCAATTTACAATATCCAATCGAAATTATTTATTTGACTTCTACTATAAATTTATGTTCTCTACTTAGTCCTACTATTATACCTTAAACATTCTCTGCGCCTCACAAACTTTTGCTACTCCTAATAATCTCTTTGTATGGTGTGCATGAGGAGAGTTAGTTTCTTCGTATATTATAGAAGGTATATGTACGTACGTAAACTTTTTCACTATAAAACTTTTAACAAACCATATGAAAAAATATTTTCCAATCTCAAACCACACCAAACTTAAATTCAATCTAAAGTCGTTTAACAAAAAAAATATCCCAAAATTGAAATTTAACAAACCAAATTCGTAACCTAGAAAAGTAAACCCAAATTAAATCAAAGCTTGCTAAATCCAAAAATTGTCAAACCTTTGGTTTGAGAGGAATGGTTTCAAAACTAAAACCCAACCTTTCCTCGTCATCATCGAAGTCGCAACACGAGCATAAACCTATCAATTGTAATTTTGTATGTATATTTTTGATGGAGATGAAGACAATAGGTTCTCTCAAGGTTTGAATAGCTCCAACAATGCAGAGATTCCTCAGTGCTTCAATGTTCTCAAAATAGTGTAGACAAATCTAACAACTACGGGCAAATATAATATTTCACGAGAGAATTGCCAAAACTTCAAGTATTTTAGGTGTGCGAGAATTTTGTTTCAGGTGAACTTCCAATTATCTTCCTTTAGGTTGGATTTTGGATTAAATCATTCAATCCAAAAGAGCATCACCAAACCAAAATTCATCCAATTTGTTCTTCTTGCATTTACCATATATATGGAGAACTACATATGGTCTCAAGACTCAACTTAACTAAAATTTATTTGCACCATCACATATATTTTCATTTTATGGTATGCTTAGATATATAACATATAATTATCATATACAATTATGATTTCGACCAGGACCACCATAAAAAAAAGATATTCCCCAAAGAGCTTCATAGAAAGACTTGATGTTGTAACAACTCTCTTGGGTCATATAAGAGTAACCTTCCTTAGGTTTTATCTTAATATCATGTTCGTCAATTACCTCAAGATTTCTAAAATAACTAGCTTTTTGATATCCCTCATCTGCAAAATGTCCACTTCCCATATTCGTCGACGTGTGTTGTGAACCATCCTTAAAATTTATTATTTCGCCTCCCCATTGAATTTGGGTCGCACCATCTTTTAGATGGTTGAATAATATGGAAGGCCAATACCCGACAATATCATGGTCATTAAATTTCAGCCACCAGTTACCTGAATGTGGATCCTATAAAAATAACACATTCGTTTTCAGTTTTAAAATACCACAAAAGCAAACTTGTATAAGTTATGTAGTGGAAATTGTTTTGCTATATTGACCTTCCATATAATTGTGGGAATATGATATTGTTGACCATTGTAGGTAGAAACATTACTAACGGCTGTCCCTAAAGCAAATTTTTGGTTTATAGGAACAAATCCTGGGCATTCAAGATTGTAGCAGCCTGAATGGTACCCATCTGCCTATTTTCATGTAACAAAACAACACAAAAAAAAAAAAAAAATTTCTCTAGAAATATATATTTTGATAAATTAGAATAAATCAAGATAGTATTATAAACATAAACTCACAGTCCAGAAAATGAAGTATCTTGGGTTGTCATCGCCATAACGATCTTGATAGACCTAAAACAATCAGAGATCAAAGAAAAAAAAAATGATATGAGATAACTATATAAATATGTATAAAGCTGCATCTGTAAAACGAAATTAAGACCTGCCAACCAGCTTCAATGCTATTAAGTTCAGAAAACGGACCAGCCATAACCCATATTTGTGCTAGGCTAAATTCTTTTGTCGTTTGTACATAAGGTTTCCATACGTTTATAATTGCTTGGGCTCCATGAAACTTTCCTTTCACTTGAATTTGGGCGTACTATGTATTCCCACTTATGTTATTAAGAAAAATTTTACGGCGTTTCAAATGCTTATTGAATGACATATATTTATATACACACCTCATGTATAGAGTTGCTAGTTGAATTGGATGGTTTAGGATGATGTATGATGTTGGGATTCTTTTTACCATACCTTTTTGTTGATTTTGTTCGTAATATATCTTGTCTTTTCGTTCTTCTGATTGGAATACTATTTTTGGGACATTTTCCGTTGATTGTCCAAAGTTGAGTTACAGTATTTTGTTTCTTTGTGTCTGAAAATTCTTTGTTCCATTTTTCTGGATAAGAACTTGGTCTCATCTATAATACTCACAATGTTAGAACAAAAATAAGAGATTAAACATAAGAAATGCTAACCAAAATATAGTTAGTTTCATCATTTGAAACGGTGTTGTTTAATGTTATTGACCTGATTTTGAGTCTAGAGCTACTTTTTTTTTTTTTTCAAGAAGTCGAGAACTACTTTTAAGACAAATATTATCTACGATTTATAAAAGTATTAGATGTATTATCTAATGCTGGTTTTGGGTCCAACAAACTTATAAACCAAAAGGCTATAACTTTATGTTAGAAAATATTATGATAAAGGAATTCAGAACCTGAATGGTATGGTTTTTGAATAAAGGATGATCATAAATTGGATGATTTTTCATATGAACGCAATCTATTATATCTCCATTTGGACTCTGTAAAAAGATTATAAAACTAGCATGAATTAAAATATGGGAAATATTAGAATTTAGTTAGGTAAAATTTGTTTTTGTGTGAACCCACAAAATTTTATTAACCTTAATAGATTTAAGAGCAGGTTTGTTGAGTTTCTTTAAAATCCTGTCTATGTCTGCATCATGAGTGTCAGAAAACTCACTTCCGGTAACCATCGCCGCTACAATTAGAATGTTGAGCACAAAAAATGTCATCATCATCCCACTAATTATGATTAAGAGTATCCAAAAATTTTTTTGATAATCTTTGAAGAGCTTCTTTTTTTTTAATATAAATAGATAATTAAGCTAAATGCTTTATATATACACACAATGAAGAAAAATTGATCAAATCTATGTAGTAAAATTTATGTACTTTAATTATTATTATTTTTTACTTTAATTATTTTTTTTTACTAGAACAAAAACTCTTAATTTAAAATAAATTAAAGTGTATTTGTTCCATGAAATAGGTTAATCATTTTCTATGTATACAAATACAATTAATGTAGACATAAATATTTGTAAATATGTGGAAAAAACAAAACTTTTTTACAAAAAAAGATACTTTTAAAAGATTTTTAAGAGAAATGTTAGGTTTTAGTTCTGAAACCCTTCCTATCAAATAGGAGGTTTGATAACTTGTTGGATTTAGATAGACTCAGTTTAAATCACATAATAAATGCATCTATACTCTATACTAACACATCTATATATAAATGAGAAAAAATGAGAAACAGGAGAGAAATATGAAAATTTTCAGAGAGAAAGAGCCCAAAATTTTCTCGTCGTATGACCCGTAACATTTAGGACATTTTCTCTTAATCCTATATTTTATGAGGACTGAATTGGGATTTTGTGTAAGAAAAAAAATTAGAGAGTGACGATTAAAGATTTTACGATTTTGTGCGAATTCATATACTGTATTTTTTATAACTAACAAAACAAAAACCAGTTGTCTTTTATAAATCGTGGGGAGGATACTTGTAACTCTAATATGCTCTGGCGATGAGGTTCATTATCGAAAAATTTTAATTTAAGATTTGGTTGAGTTTCGTTATTTCAATATACAGTAGTTTTTAGTTATTAAAAAAGTTTTTACGCGATTAATTTCTTTCCAATCCAATTATCCAAGATTCCAAATATATGCAAACCATTAAACAAACTAAAACTATTCAGTATTCACCAATTTTAATTAGATATAATTAACAATACCTATAAATAACAACAAATCATGAAACTAATAATGGAGCATACGTACTTAAAATATTTTACCGACTGACGACTACGTACGTTGTACGTATCATACACATTTCTAAATATATAACTTACGTGTTTAAAAAATGAGAAATGACGAAAAGTTGGTCCAACTACATATAACTAATACTATCAAGATTCAAATAATTCAATGACGTGTTGACTGACAAAACGAAAATATTATCAATACAATTCAATGGCGTAACCATAATAATTATAATTTGATTTTCGTTTACAAATTTTACAGAAAACGTTGAATATTCTACAGAGATGACTTTGAGACTGGTCCTACTTCGATGACTTCTACGTTGACTTTTGCTCTATTTTGAGGTATACAATGAAAATTACCTGCCACCTTTTTTACTATAATTAAACTAAATAATACTAATATTCTTTCATTTTAATTATATTTCCAGGAAAATAAATTGACTTCAAAGTTTCATCATCATCATACAAAAGAGAAAACTTTGGAGCTAGCTTCTTTGCTTTCTCTACTTCACACGATCCTTCTTTGCCTAATTTCTCTCTTTCATTTCATAATTTCTCTTTTGATTCTTTCTCTCTCTTTTAGCTAGAGAAGATTTAGAGTTTTTGGGTTTTTAATTTCTCGGAAATTTTGATTCTTTTTTTAGAAAGTTTCCGAGATCTCGGCGGAGTACTTTTTTGACGACGGAACCAGTATGGTTTCGTACTCAAGCTGTAGAATTTTGTTTCTGGGTTTGCTTCTTTTACTTGTTTCGAGCTGGGTATTGGATAGATGTGAAGGATTTGGTGAATTTGGGTTTGAATTTCATCATCGTTTCTCGGATCAGGTTGTTGGGGTTTTGCCTGGAGATGGTTTACCTAATCGTGACTCTTCTAAGTATTATAGAGTGATGGCTCATCGTGATCGGTTAATTAGAGGTCGTAGACTTGCTTCTGAAGATCAATCACTTGTTACTTTCTCTGATGGCAACGAAACTGTTCGTGTTGATGCCCTTGGATTGTAAGGTTTTTCAATTTGACTGTCAATTACTGATTTTCATAGCTTGATTCGAAGTTTGTTTTAAAGTTTAAAACTTGAGAACTTGAGGTTTGGAGATGTTTATGTTGAATTTGTTGGTTGATGTTTGTAACAGTTTACATTACGCTAATGTATCGGTTGGGACGCCGTCTGATTGGTTTCTGGTTGCTTTAGACACTGGAAGTGACTTGTTTTGGTTGCCCTGTGACTGCACCAATTGTGTTCGTGAATTGAAAGCTCCTGGTGGCTCGGTAATGTTTCTTTTTGCATTTTGAGTATGTTGTTAGTTGATGTATCTTTTGTTCTCGTGAGGTTATGGTCTAGATGAACTTGATGGGTTTGTTCTAGATAAGGGTTTAGTTGTGTGATAAAGATCAATTGTAGGATAAAGAATCTGATGTTGACCAGCTCTTTGTTGACAAGTCTTTAACACTTAAATACAGTGAGACTGACAGCTATATGTTTTCATTGCTCACCATGTGGACTAGACAAATTTAGTGAATTTGATATTTTTATCCTTAGACTTTGTTTTATCGACATTTGATGTCTTATCTCTTTATACATTTTTGATATCTGCGAGTTGTTGGGTTCCTTAACATGGGTTTGTTTTTTTGTTGCACAGAGTTTGGACCTCAATATTTATAGCCCTAATGTATCATCGACAAGTTCTAAAGTTCCTTGTAATAGCTCGTTATGTTCAAGAGGTGATCGATGCGCATCCCCTCAAAGTAACTGTCCATACCAGATCCGGTATCTTTCTAATGGTACCTCGTCTACTGGAGTCTTGGTGGAGGATGTACTTCACTTAGTTTCAAATGATAAAAATTCCAAAGCTATTCCCGCTCGGGTTACCTTGGGGTAAGTAAATTTCTTGCTTGCAGACTTCCAAGTATAAGATATAATATCATAGTAACTTTTGAAGTTTCTCAAAGTCAGCAAGCCTAAGTCTTTGTGTTTTTATCTTAACAATCTTTCGGTGCTGGAGCAGATGTGGTCAAGTTCAAACCGGTGTATTCCATGATGGTGCAGCTCCAAATGGTCTTTTCGGGCTTGGCTTAGAAGACGTATCGGTTCCTAGTGTATTAGCAAAGGAAGGAATTGCAGCAAACTCATTCTCAATGTGTTTTGGAAACGATGGAGCTGGTAGGATCAGTTTTGGAGATAAAGGTAGCATAGACCAACGGGAAACGCCATTGAACATAAGACAACCACAGTAAGCAAGCACACGAATCATATCTTCTTTATGCTTAACCGAACTTGTCCATCTCCTTCAGCTAATTATTATGTTGTTTTCCCATTAACCAGTCCTACTTACAATATCACCGTCACTAAAATAAGCGTTGGAGGAAATACCGGCGATCTTGAATTCAATGCTGTTTTTGACTCTGGAACCTCGTTCACTTACCTGACTGATGCAGCTTACACCCTTATTTCAGAAAGTGTAAGTCGTCACTATATTGTAATATGATCTTCGTTTGGTATTAGATGGCTTAATAAATCGATATGATTTTGCAGTTTAATTCTCTAGCTCTGGACAAACGTTATCAAACAACTGATTCCGAGTTGCCTTTTGAGTACTGTTATGCATTAAGGTTGCCTCTTTACTCTGGTCAACATCACTCTGATTCTCTCTAAAACCTTGCTAACTAACTTTTGGATATATCTATTTGCAGCCCAAACAAAGACAGCTTCCAGTATCCAGCTGTGAATCTGACAATGAAAGGCGGGAGCTCATATCCCGTTTATCACCCGTTAGTAGTAATCCCCATGAAGGTTAGCTAGACCTCTGTTATTAACAGCGCACATTTGTTCCGTGTCTGTCATTACACTTGAGCTTTGTCTCTCCTTGTGATGTTTCAGGACACAGATGTCTACTGTTTAGCCATCATGAAGATCGAAGACATTAGCATCATCGGACGTAAGTATCAATTTGGAAAGCTCTAAACTCCGATGCGAGATTTGTACTGAATTTCTTGGTTCTTGCAATTTACAGAGAACTTCATGACTGGATATCGCGTTGTCTTTGATCGCGAGAAACTGATTCTGGGGTGGAAAGAATCTAATTGTGAGTTCCTTATCAACTGTTCTTTCTTGTACAACATATTGTGTACATTATCTTCTTTCTAATCTGGCTTTATTTTCTCATGGCTAAGGTTACACCGGTGAGACCTCGGCTCGGACGCTTCCATCGAACCGTTCCTCCTCCTCGGCTAGACCGCCAGCTTCGTCGTTTGACCCAGAGGCCACAAACATACCATCTCAAAGAACACCAAGCACGTCGACTTCTTCTCCTTCTTATTCCCTCTCTATCTCACTTTCGTTCTTCTACTTCTTCTTAATTTTGGCCATCCTTTAATTATTTAAACATATATATTTTTAGCCATCTTATTATACACAAATTATTCTTTAGAAGATTATTGGGTTAAACACCAAAAAATACTGGCCTACAGTGATATATATATTTTTTTCTATGTTTGTATATGATAATTGATTTTATTATTATCCGTATTGTGCGTAGTCGTATAGAAATTTTTTTTTTTTGGTAGGAAAGAGGAGACAAATGTCTCCCCCAATTTATTAAAATGAAATAATAACCTTACAAATGAACATGCTAGGGCGTGCAATCCCTTGTATCCTCTACCAAAAACGAACTTGCGTGCAATCCCTTGTATCCTCTACCAAAAACGAACTTATCGAAACATGACAAGAATTTAAAGAAATAAAGCCAAGAGGCTGGGAAAAAGCATAGTTCGCCAATCCGTATTCGTATAGAAATTGTCGATGAGTTTTAGTTGAAATTATTTGTGTAATATCATTTATTTGTGGAGGATTAATAAGTAATATATGATAAATTTAGAATCAAAATAAAATAGTCCCACAATCCAAATAAATTAGATGACATGATTAAAAATTTAAAATAAAAATTTGACCACGTATGGTATTTGTTATCTCTAAATATAAGAGAATCTTTTAAAAGATTTGTAATCTTTTTGTTGTAATCTAGAAATAATAAATAAAGCTTTGAGCAGAATCACGTAGAAAAAACCTAACTTTGTCCCCTTTGTTTCATTGGAGAGCATACTCATACTCAGAGAAGTTTCAACGAGTGTATTCTTCTCTGAAACCAAGTTCTAATGGAGTCAAGTCCATCTGTATCCATTCATGCACCAACGATTACCAAGAACGAGAATTCAGAGAGCTCTGGCATGGAACAGAGTAATGTGGAAAAGAGACCGGCTTGGAACAAGCCATCTAATGGAGATTCTGTGAGTTGGCCTGGAGTAGGAGCTTTTTCATGGCCAGCACTCTCTGAGATGAAGAAAGCTCCTTCGAACAAGTCTTCCTCTGATCCATTAACAAGTATGAGCGATGAATCATCATCATCTTCTGTCTCTGTTTATCAGGTTTGAATTATTGGTTTTGCCTAATTGATTTTGTGAATTTGTTTGATTACTGAAACTTGTTGCTATGATGTTCTTTGTTTGACATGCAACTCTTTTATTTTTTTTGGCAAACGTTTGACATATATACTAGGAAGAATTGTTAAGTACACCGATCAACGCCTCAGTGTTCGCCAATGGTACGGTTGCACAACCCTCACGACAAAGTTCTTCGCCCTACCCTTTTCCTAGAGGACAAAACCAGAGGAATGAGATTGCATCACCATCCCATGGTGATACCCAAAACCAATATCAGTGGAAGTCATACAAGAACCCAAATGGTAATTATCACCATCATCATCAAAGTCATGGAGGCATGCGCAATTTCGAACATGGGAATCAAAACTTTAATGGGAGAGGCAGATTTGCACAAACACAAAGAAGTATACAAGAATTTGTAAGATATGCATCACTACCACCACCACCTTTGTCGCCAATCTTCGCTCCATATATCCTGCCAACACATCAACCTTTCTATCCTTTTTGCAGTCCTATGGCCTTTCATGGTAAGGATCAATTTATATTAAAAGTGTCGATTTTGTTTTTTTTTTTTCTTTTAAGTTTTTCTCCTAACATATATGTTTTATTTTAGATTTGGCACCACCACTAATGTATTATCATTCTCCTCCTCGCGTACCATTCATCAAACCTCATGAAGTCTTCAACCAAGTTCAAAAAGCTTCATTGGAAACCAGAATACGGAATCAGGTTCATTATTATTTTAGGTAATATACCTTCTTCTTGACTTTAACATATTCTCTCAATGATGAAAATATCCTTTCAAAAAACTTTAGTTACAGTTTTTGTTTTTTTTTGCTTTTGTTAAAGTGAGGAGAATTTAAAGACCGACGAATTCAAGCGCATGAATGGCGAGGGCTTTGTTCATATACAATTTATTGCGGGTTTCAATAAGGTATATTATTATTTAGTTGTGTTTTTCTCACATATGATCCTTTCATTCATTCTCATATATTTTTTGTTGATATAAACTCGATTGTTCATTTTTTTTTTTCAGCTCAAAGCATTGACATGTAATATCCAACTTATACTGGATGCTTTACAAGGTTCATACCATGTTGAACTGAAGGTATCTTTACACTGAAATATCTTTTCATAACTTATCTGTTCCAATATAATATGGTTAATTTATGATTTTGTATTTGATTACAAAAACTTTTTGTTTGTTTGCAGGGTTATGAAATAAGGAGTCGACATATGTGGAGAAAATACTTAATGCCTCTTCATTTGCGGGTTCCTTTTGATCCGAGCCTATAAGATGAAATGGCTAGCTAGCAACGTTCAAAACCAATCACTCGAGCAGAAAATATATGAAATCGGATCATGTTCAACTAGAACGGTAGAACACTCTTTTTAAGTTATCTAATGTTCATCTCGATTACTGTTTTCAGCTTGAAGATTCTTTTATATATGAATCCGAACAAAAACGTTTTCTCGAATATTCCGCATATGTATGGTGATGATGATGTCTCTTGGTTATTCGTACGTTATATAATTTGTTGTTAAAGTGTTCG
This sequence comes from Erysimum cheiranthoides, assembly GCA_011420285.2. NCBI lineage: Eukaryota > Viridiplantae > Streptophyta > Magnoliopsida > Brassicales > Brassicaceae > Erysimum > Erysimum cheiranthoides. The sequence continues at coordinate 20,302,444 of CM022180.2, forward strand.
TACGTTATCGTGTAGATAACTTTCAACAAGTATTTATCACCATTCACTCCACATACACTGATACCCACACATATATACAAACTGCATAAAAAAACTAATTCATTATCCGTACAAGCATACCCTAGTCTCTCTCCTTTTTCCATGATTATACTTGGTATCAAATTATTGTAGTGAATTTTCCTTTTTGTTAACAAGGGTAAGGTGTTGTTACATCATAGGATCGACTTAGGAACATGAACATGGTAGCTTAGTTTGATTAGGAAAACTATTTAACATTTAATTGTGGTATTATTTTCTAACGTAATCGAAATCAAATAAACTTTACGTTACCAAAAGTTTGCTTGGTCACCGCACCAAAAAAAAAAAGTTTGCTTGGTCATCATCAGTATTTCATTTCAACCTACCAGGCTACCATCCTTTAGGTTGGTCTAGAAAATGACAATTACATTTGTTCAAATACAAATTTAGATGATAAAATTTCAACTCTCTCCTTGCAAGATGATATGTATATGGTTGAAACTCAGGAGTTCTTTTTCTCTGAAGCCTGAACTAGGTGAAAATAAATCGTACACCTGCATAATAAGCATTATCAACAGACTATATAAATATGCATAGCTACATATATATGTGGAAGAAGACTGAAATAGAAACGACCAATCAACCAATAGCTTCAGATCAGGTCATGTCTACGAGACCTAAACTCACAATTATTTATCAAAAAAGTAACCCATAAAAGAAAGCAATCTAAAAAATACATAAATAAATAAAATACACAACGAAAGCAAAAGAGTAATGATTCTTACCAATTGGAGTTGCAAAATACAGAAGACAACCTTCTTCTCCATCCAACGGTTGGCTCTTTAAAGTTTAAACTCATAGTTCTTGTTTATTTGTTTTATCTTTTTTTTTTGCTTGTTAGTTTAAATAGTGTAATTATTACAACTACCAATGATGCCGTCGTACGAGCTAGAGACAACCTATTATTGATAGATGTCCATCAGCGCATATCTAAGTGAAAGCATCAGACGGTCAAAGAAACTCATGGTGCATTCTCGTTGTCCGTCAGTTCATAATATTAAGAAGATAAAAAGATAAAGCAACAGAAGAACTTTAGTCATTTTGTTTTTGTATATTGACCGAAACGACCAAACTAAACCAATCCGTATATTTTGTCACATATGATTTTATATCTAAATTGCAGCAAAATATATTTTTTAATTCGAACTATTGTTAAATTCAAATTTTTAATTTTTGTTTGATTTTGCTTATTGGTGGTCATATTTAAATTTAGCCTAAATTAGGTCAAATATGTAGTGAAATGAAAGAAAAGAAAGGTCGATAAGATTATTGGACAAAGAGTATGCGAAGAGAAGCAAAGTTAATGAAGTTTGGGAAAGAGCAGCAACACAGACCTGACACTTGTTCTGTCCATAGGAGCTTGCCACGTCATCGGTCATTCTCATCGTCTTTGGACTGGTGGACAAAATAAAAACATTAGCATGGCTCTCATTCGGTTATTAGTTTTCAGTTAAGAGATTTTCGATGGTTTTGTATTGATTCGATTGTTCTTTTATCGAATCAGAACCGGCTCTTTTTGTTTGGTTCAGAAAGATTCTGGTTTGATTTTTCCGGTTCAGGTTTGATTTAATTGTTCTTTAATCTTTTTTTTTTTTGTTCTTGTTCTTTAATCTTAGTAAACAATATATTTTAAATATAATTTCAGTATAATATAACCTTTTATAAATGTTAAAATATTCATTTATTCGATTCGATTGTACAAAATTTAGTTTTTATTCAATGATAGGTATTTTTTTTTTTAATTTGACAATATCGCTTAAATCTCTCAAACGGTTAATTTTTTTAAAAATTGTTCATTAGAGAACTTTGTGATATATTTTTGGTGAATACATAGGTGACTCGAGCATTCAGAGCAAATTTAACTCATGTAGGGTCGTGATCTTGTTCAGTTCATCAATCTTACAGTACTGAAAGACATTCATAACTCATAAGACAACACCATAGTAAGACTAAAGATGACTTTCATGATGACAAAATAGAGTTTAAAATGATGATAAAAAAAAATATAAAAAAGAAAATCAAAACCCTATTTTATTTTATTCAATTTCCTTTTGGCATTATTAATAAGCCTCTCGATTCTGGGAACGGAAAAATCAATCACATCAGGCTCAGATATCTTTTACTCAACCAATAAGGTCCTTCTATCAAACAAGAGTTGGTTTCCATTACCACACACACAGACTTAATACTTTTAATCATATTGAAAGACGAATACATAGTTTCAATAGACCATATTTAACTCTGGAGAGACTGATCTAATTTTTTTTTATATACGTAATTAAGTGGTTGTGGACTTGTAGTGCATTAATCTATTCGATCGCATTTGATGGTCGATTTTAGATATCATGTGTTCTGTAAGCAAAACTATCATAAAAGTTGGAAAAACAAAATGACTAAAAAGTAGAAACAAATAGAAAAGTTGGTAAAAATTAAAGCAAATGTCACACACCAATTAAAAAGGATTGTGATATATTAAAGTGAGACCAAAGCCATAGCTTATTGGCTACCTTTTCAAAAACAAAGAATCTCTTTAGTCTTTACCCACCAGCTCCCGATTTAAGGATCATGCTAATTGGTAAATAATTCCTTCTGTTACTTTAAAATGATTATCTTAGGAGAAAAAGTTTGACGTCACATAACTATAGATTTATCACTAATCACTATCACATTTTGGATTAAGTGACAAAAAGTCATTACATTAACATATATTGATTTTTTGTTTTATTTTAGAACAATTACATCTGTCTCTTCTACTGGACCCAACCATCATAATACAAGAAATGACCATTGAGAGAGTAGAAGCTTTCTCAAAGCTATAAGACATTTGACACCTCAAAACCAAAAGACAAAGCTTTCTATGCTGTTCTGTTTTGTTGTCCAATGTTGTCATCAGCAAAGCATAAGATCAACATTGGTGCTTTTTCAATTTCCTCATCAACATCAACATCATCCTCCCTAGGCCAAAACAAGTCTCAATTCACCATGGAAGAAGTATGGAAAGAGATCAATCTTGGTTCACTTCACCAACATCGCCAACTAAACATTGGTCATGAGCCAATGTTGAAGAACCAAAACCCTAGTAACTCCATCTTCCAAGATTTCCTCAACATGCCTCTGAATCAACAACCACCACCACCACCTTCTTCTTCTTCCTCAATTGTCACTGCTCTCTACGGCTCTCATTTGCCTCTCCCGCCGCCTCCTGCCACTGTTCTCAGCTTAAACTCCGGCGTTGGATTCAAGTTTCTTGATAACACAGATACTCTTGTTGCTTCTAACCCTCACTCCTTTGAGGAATCTGCAAGGTTTGGTTGTTTTGGGAAGAAAAGAGGCCAAGATTCTGATCAAAGTAGAGGAGACAGAAGGCATAAGCGTATGATCAAGAACAGAGAATCTGCTGCTCGCTCCAGAGCTAGGAAACAGGAATGTGTCTCTCCTTACTCTTCCTGTGAATCAAAAGATAAGAAACAGAAATTAGTCTTGAATCTATAATTCCTCTGTACTAAAAAATGGTCTATGGTTTTGTTTTTCTTATTATATCATTCAGGCATATACAAACGAGCTACAGCTTGAAATTGCTCACTTGCAGACAGAGAATGCTAAACTCAAGAGACAACAAGAACAGGTAAAACCATTATTGAACTCTTGTTATAATGCTTTATTTGAATTCTGGTTCTATCTTAAAGACATTGTGAATGCAAGATTTTGTTACTTAAGGTCAAATTTTATTGTTTTTCTGCTTTTGGAAAATGCAGTTGAAAATGGCTGAAGCAACTCAACACCAATTAGTAAAGAAAACACTTCAACGGTCTTCGACAGCTCCATTTTGAGAAAAAATCTACAAGTCCTTTATTTTTCTTTTTGTGGGAGTTCAATTATTTCTCATGAAGAAGAGAAAATTAGGAAAAGTTTGTAAGTTTGTACATATTAGCTAAGTTAAATTTGTGGCAAGTAATGTAAGGAGAGTGTAGAAAAGTGTCTAGAAAAAGAAAGCAACGAACTTTCTTCATCTTATCAACTCTTTTGACTTTTGTACTGTGTTCTCTACTTAACCTCTATTATTGTAATGCCAAGTCCCTATCTAGTGCACAGACGATCACAGTAATTGTACTTTTTTAACTGTTTAACCCATTACTAGCTCTGTAGTTTTTCACAGTAATTGTACTTTGTTGGTTTTTTTTTTCCTCTTTGGCCAACTATTAATTACCTGATGGAGATAAGTCTTGATTAGAATGTCCAAGAAGATTCTACTGGATTTGACTTATCTTGGTTGACTTCTTCTTGTGTGTGCTTTATTAGCAAATCAGAAACAGATTATAAACACCTAATGTGTTCTAAAAGTGGGAAACACTGTGACCATGAATTTGCTTATCTTCCTTTAGTCCTTTTGGATGAATTTAAGTCCATCCAACACTTAGAATACTCCACTGCTGAAGTGTGGAACAGCGTGCTTACTTCATTCTGATCCAATAATATTTGTTCTTGTGATCTTCCTTCACAAGAATTTGGAACCAATAACAAAAGCTGAAGGAATCACAACAATTAGATATAGATGAAAATCAGCTTATTCGAAATCAACATTCAGAATAAATTCCTTAACTTTATCTAGTAGGAAACACATGCTAATGGAAAAGAATCAGCTATCTTGATCCTCAATTTGAAAAACAAATAAAATCCCCAAACACCAAAAGTTTTGAACAAAACATTTAATCGATCTGCAGATATCCAGTGACTAAGAAAATTACAATGTTTACCTATAAAACACCAAATGCCAATTTTTTACAATGTTTTTGTCACCTATAAAATTACATATTGCATGAAAAAAAAAAAAATTCTATTACGTGTTTGACAAGCTTCATTCTTCCATGAACTGAGGTGTTGGTGGACTCATTTCCTTCTTCTTCGCTGTACCTTCTTCAAATATTAGATCCAAAGCATTCAAAATCAATGTTAAGCAATGTTAATATATCTGTAAATGTATATATCTTTTACCTCCACGAATTTCAACTTCTCTCAGTTCTTGGACAAGGGCACAACAACAACACATTAGATGTGACAAAAAGTCGTCAATGGACCCTCCCTGCCAAATCAAAAGCATCCGTTGTTTTTTGTTGGATCGAAAACGTTAGCATCACGACCTTAAAGCCTTTAAAAAAGTAAGTATTGATGGGGGGAATCAAAGGTTTAATCGATGTACCGTTATGTTCAGTGCCTTTCTAAGCTTCTTCCTTATGCAGCAAGTATAGCAACAGCATGAGAGTATCAAAGAATACACCATTAGCTCGTTACAAACTTTAGCTGAAGCTGGAAAGCCATACAATCAAAAATTTTGTATAAGATTCGTGGAAGCTTATATGTTGAAGATCACAAATTCTGAAATTAGTCTGCATTCATGTAAAGCTTCTTACAGATGTGTCTGTTAGTTGCGGCGGTGGAAATCTTCGCCAATGTACCACAGGGGAAAAAGAATGTCTTCAAGCCTTATTTTACGAATTCAAATGTAGAAAAGTATGAATCTTGAACTGTCACTCGTCGCGGAACATTGTTTGGTAATCACATTAGAAACATACAAGGAGAAGGCTTACATAGAGAAGGTTCTGAACAACAATCTAGCAAGTCTGTGTGCCATTCTTCATGGCGTTGCGATGATCTTCTGGAAAGTAGATCATGTCCGGATGAAACATAAGACGTTGATCTGCATTGAACAATTACACCCTCTACCAAACATTAGTCTTCAATCATCAAACGTGAACTACACGCTTATATGGAAAGCACATCAAGTATATGAATCTTTTCATCGATATCGGGGTAAACGAGGATTAACCTTGAAGCTTCCCGAGTACTACTATCCGCGTCATACGAATCATCTCTCTTCTTGCTAGAGGTAAGCTCCACTTTTCTAGAGTTCTTCTTAGTTAACTCCTTTTCAGGATCATGATCAATAGAAGCAGCAGTTTGTGTAACATCAATCAAATGCTGTATGACTTCACATTGATCCGCATCATAACGCGCCCGTGAATGTTGTAACTCGAGTTGCAGTTTCTCCTCCTCTGTTTTGAGCGCTTGGCAGAAACCCATGTTCGGGTAGGAACGAGAGAGCGTCTTCTTTAAAACCGATGTAGCAGCTTCTCTAGTGGATTCTTGTTTCAAAATAACATCTTGCACTCTTCTATCCTCTTCATCAAGAGTGTACTCACGCTGATCACTGCCAATAACTTCCAACCTCTCCTGCATAACAAATTATACTTCAATATCCAAACAATGGTAACAACAACAAGAAACTTGTAAACAATGCATGGCAATTTACCCGAATCCGAACGTTATCCACTAAAGTAATGAGTGGAATGATCTTGAGATAACGATCGATCTCGTCTTGAGCTCTTCGAAACTGGTAAACAATGTTCCAACCCATAGCCAACAAGTAAAGATAACTCTTTTCTTGACAACTATGAACTAGAATGTAAGATCTTCTAAGAGCATCTTCAAGCCCTTCAAGCGGCTCAAGAATCTCAGGACATTGCTTCATCTCAGAGATTCTAAGCTGCTCTAGCAAATTACCAATGAGCTTAAGATGCTGAGCGAATTGACGACAATTCTTCTTGTGCATTCGAGCGGTATTCGCAGCGCTCACTATCATTCCAATCAGTTTCACGGCGTCTACGCCTGTAAGTTGAGCCACTGACGCAATTTCTCCTAATTGATCCCATGAATGAGCCATTTCTCTTCCTGCTAGGACCAATGTTATCGCTTAACATTATGAACTAACTGGATACAGAACTCAAGAAAGTTTGAATTTTACCTCCAATGAGCAGATTCTAACTAAGAATCACACTGAGATTTTGAAGTTACCAAGGAATCATCACATTATGGTTCGACTGTGACAACAAAGCAACAACGATCTTCTGGTCCGCAAGCTTTTTCTACGTTAAAGATCTTCAAAACAGAGAACAATTTAAAAACTTAAAATAAAACAGAGGCAACAGTGTTGAAATGCTTACCGCATACAGTGAAGAAGTCAAGATGTACAGAGATTGTTCTTGTGGAGAATTGATTCTGTCTTTCGAATAAGGTCAAAGAGATTATCCAAAGAAGATAGTGGTCTAGCTAGTGCTCATGAGTCAAGACTCACGAGAGTTTCGGACTTTCGGTGATGGTTTGGTTGTATTATCGATTATAGATATTCTCTTTCACAGCATTATCTCCACCTCTACGAATTACGAATTAGCCATGTGTCACTCTCCATAATTACTAATCTACCACGTATTATTTGACTCCCAGAGACCATGAAATTTTGAAGCGGTGTACTCTTGTAAGAACAAAAGAAAACAATTACTATAACGTCACTGAATAAGAAAAATTAACTAATTTGAAATTCATAAGGCCTTTAATTTGATTAATTGTCAAAAAAAAACAAAGTCAGTGATTACATTTATTATGCGGTGTGTGAAGTTATTATACGTTAGCTGTTTATCGGATTTTTGGAAAGAGTTTAAGGGCCTAACCAATCAATCAAAAATTAATGAAAGATTGATAAGAGGTTATTTTCAGTATTATTATTTTCTTTTATACTATTCAGATAATGTAAACGAAATATGATTAAATACCTTTTTTCCATATACAATAATGTTTCTCCTACCAAAAAAAATATACAATAATGTTTCTATAAATTAATATTCAAAATTAATTAATATATTTATAAATTTATAAAATATTCTAGTTTCGATAATATTAATTTTTTAAAAATTAATATTAAAAAGAATCATTAAATTTATAACGACTTTTAGAAGCAATGTTTCTGTTGACATTTTTATGGGCCTGCTTTTGCCTTTTGGGTCTTATGGTCCTAAACGATCGTGTCCACGAAAGCTACATCTTTACGACATCGGTTAGTACTATTCCTGTTGCCAAACACACCTTTCGTTCGTTATAAGGCCATCCTTCTTCTTCTATAAATAACGAAGCAACGAGGTAAACGAGAAAAATTCTGGATCGGAGAGCTTCGAAGCCTGGGAATTTTTCATTACCCCCTTCGTTCTTCTCTGATCTCGAATTCCATACCAAATTCTACATCTCCTGATCTTGTTTCTCTTATTACTATGTCTGGATAACAAAAGCCCCTAACATTCTTCTGTAAACCCACTTGCGATCTCTCGTAAAACCAATCTAGGGTTTCGCGAGTTTGTTTCTGTGATCGTGAGATGTCGAGGTGTTATCCGTTTCCACCACCTGGTTATGTTCGGAAAGAAAAGTGTCTGATCGATTCGATCAAGGTTGGTTTGTTGAGCAATTAAAGTCCATGGCTTTGGGTGATTTTTTTTTTTATGTTCTGGGTTCATGTGATTTTGAATGCTCAGCTTACTCGTCTATGATTTGTTCAATCTTATGTCAAAATTGTAAAATTTGCAATGTAGATGGGAATCCAAAACTTACTTAAACTCAACTAATGTATGTCAAAAAGCATGAAATTGGCTCTTTAAATCGTTTCTTTTTAAGATGAAAATTCAAGTAGATCGGTGACTTTGTAAACAATTATAGCCAATGTCAAATGTTACACTAATTGATGTGGTTTAATGAATAATTATGGCATTGGAGTAAGTCGTTGAGAATGAATTATACATTGTTTGTGTTACTTTCTCTGCTTCTTTGTCCATCGGAATGGTTCGGAGTTTTATTGGATAAGCAAATTATGGACATTTATTGTTGTTCCATTGGTTTGGAAATCCAGGGGGTAAAGGAGGAAGTTAAGAAAGATAGAAAACACAAGAGGAAGGAAAAAAAGAGAAAGGAGAGGGAAAATGAGGCGGGTCGAAGCAAGAAGCACCGTCATAAGAGACAGCGCAGAGATGAAGGCGGTGCCAATGCTAGTGGCAAATTAATAAACAGTGAGGTCGAGTTCTTAGAGAAGAGCTGCCTTACAGCAGAACTTGAGCTTCAAACATCATCTCAGAATTCTTGTGATAGCACTCTTCATAGCAATGAGAGACCAAAGCAAATTCAGAGTCAGCCCCTCGATGGTAGGCATAACAACTCTGGTGGGTTTGTTTGTGTTTACTTGTTGTTGGGTCTGTTTGCTTATGGGTGACATTCTTTCTTGGTTTTAAGAAACCAGCATACGGATCCGGTTACCTGACAAAGGGCAGAAAGATCCTGAGGCTGAGGTGATTATGACCAACAAGGATCAAAAACAGCGCTTTTCCCGGGAAAGGTTAGATGCTTCTCTGGCTGCTGCTCCTAAAGAATCTGTTGGTCATCTTTCTTCGACTCCACGAGATGCTTTAAGGGTCTGTCAAGAGAAAAGAAGAGATCCAATTTTTGGTTCCTCGAGAGAAATCACTACAAATTTCAGCAAAGAGAAGAAAACAGTTCCTCCGAAAGATAACAGGAAAATGAGTAAGGAGAAGATGCCATCATTACCATCATGTACTCATCCGGAACAAGAGAAACCGTCCTCTTCTAGTCATCAAGAAACCATTGGACCTTCAAAGCGATTATGCAGGAAATGCCCTCCCTTCATGTCCACGCAATTCTTGAATCTCATCGAGAACTGGGCTCCTGATCGGGTTGAGAGCAAGCTCACTGACTCTGAAGATCAAGAATGGTGGTTGTTCATCAAGTTTGGTGCCAAAAGGCAACAAGTTTGCAATCAGAAAACCACCCTGGGAAGTAGTTCGATGTTGTGGCCAACTGCGCGATTCCTTCCGGAAGCTGAAGTACACGCATTGCCATTCACAGTCCCGTTCTGATTTCAGCAAAGTTGGTCGAGAGAGTGGTTAACATGACCAACGAATAGTTTTCCTATGTATTTTAGATAGCCTTGAGACTTATCAGAACTATATGTGTGATTCTTTGTAGATGTGCTTGTTATATAGTAAACTAATATCACGTAAATAAATTACATGAGAGTTTCGAATCTCTCTCTCTTGCTCGTACCGTAAGTTATAAAATGTCAACTTCCTTGTACGTGTTTGAATCGTATATATATAACGAGTACAACGAACACGGTCTTGTCTTTATGGTTTATCAGTTTTATAAAACTAAAACCAAACAAAACTATTTATAATTCGATTTGGTTTGAGCTCAATTTACTCAATTTTTTGTTTAATTTTCCAGCATGAAACCGGGTTGCTTTCGATTTTAGTTTTTGGTTTCTAGATTAATGAAACCAATAAATTTATAAACAAATCTCGGTTTAAATTTTGGATTTTACTCGGTTTGGTAAAAGAGACTTTGGACCGTTAGATCTAAAGTTAAGTAGAACATCGAACGGTGGATAGCGAGGAAAAGCGTACACGTGTGAAGCATGACATAATTTTTCCCATTCAAAGACTTTCAGAAGGTCGTTTTTTTTAACAAAGGAAAGAAACCTGAAGAAACCCAGAGATCGAGATTTAGAGAAAGCGAAGAAGATGATCGCAGACGGAGCAGAAGATGAAGACAAATGGCTCGCAGCCAGTGCTGCTGCTTTCAAGCAAAACGCATTCTACATGCAACGCGCTATTGTAATTCCTTCTCTTCTCTACTTTCTACTTCCCCTTTAAGTTCTCTTCTCTTCTCTTCGTTTCTCTGTGACTATTTCATTTGTGTCAAATTGAGAAATTGAAAATTTTCTGACGCTTGTGATACCATGAAATCGATGTATGGAATTGGAGGAAAACCCTAATTTGGATTTTGATGCTGTTTTTTTGGTTAATTAGGACACGAATAATCTGAAAGATGCTCTCAAGTATTCGGCTCAGATGCTTAGCGAGTTGCGGACTTCGAAGCTTTCACCTCATAAGTATTATGATCTCTGTGAGTTGGCTCTGTGTTCTGATCTGCCATGATCATGTGTATCGCTCAATTTCTATAATTGACTTTAAGAGTTTTTTTTTTTTTTTTTTTTTTTTTTTTTGTGATCTGATTTGATGGTTCTAGATATGCGAGCTTTTGATGAGTTGAGGAAACTTGAAATTTTCTTCATGGAAGAAACTCGGCGTGGCTGTTCGGTCATTGAACTTTATGAGCTGGTTCAGCATGCTGGTAACATATTACCACGTTTGTAAGTGATGGATACAATCCTCTTTAAGAAAAATTTAAGATTCATATAATCTCAAAGATGGTTTATTTGATCACTACTTAATGTTGCTATCATTTCTTCGGATAGTTAGTTTGTTCCCTTCTGTAGCTAAAGTACTATCTGTTCATTTTCTTTTTGGCTCTTCCCTAGATATCTCCTATGTACAGCAGGATCCGTTTATATCAAAACCAAGGAAGCTCCTGCTAAGGAAATTCTTAAAGATCTTGTTGAGATGTGCCGTGGAATTCAGCATCCTCTACGTGGTCTCTTCTTGAGAAGTTACCTTGCGCAAATTAGTCGAGATAAATTACCTGACATTGGTTCTGAGTATGGAGGGTGAGCACCTAGCACTTAGACAGGATTTTTATGTTTGTATCTCTAGTTTCTACTTTATGTCATTTAGGATGTTGGCTGTTTGCTGGGTCAATTAACCCGATATTTATTTATTAGTATCATTATCCATTTCTATTGTGGTCAAGAAACTTTTGTTACTGACATACTGAAATCTAGATTCATCTAGTTGGTGACTCATTTGCTACTCTCTACAGAGATGCTGATACAGTCACAGATGCTGTGGAGTTTGTACTACTGAACTTTACTGAGATGAATAAACTCTGGGTCAGAATGCAACATCAGGTGAGTTATGATTCAAGATCGTTATACACCCTTCTACTCATTTCGAAAACGAGCTTGCCAGAATGTTTGCATGTCATGGAGATATAATTGGACCATGAGAGCATGATTCTGATCACGCAGGTGTTGTATTGCTTGTGAATCATTACCCTTTGATGATCCTGAGTTGAGGCTTGCTGTCGGGCTTTCTGGTCTGCAGGGACCTGCTCGAGAAAAGGAGAGACGGGATAAAGAGAGGGGCGAGCTTCGAGACCTTGTAATGACTTTCTCACAGCTGGTAACAGTGTACTGAAAGTGCCTGCCCTTCGTTTAATACTGATGGAAGCGTACGTTTTCCCTCGCGTATCAGGTTGGAAAGAACCTTCATGTGCTGAGTCAGTTAGAAGGTGTGGACCTTGATATGTACAGAGATACAGTGCTTCCTAGAGTCTTAGAGCAGGTGAAATATTATAAACTGTACACTCACATACACATGAAAACTTAAGTTATTCCCTAACCAAAAACTGATTTTGGTCTGATGATTTCTCAGATAGTAAACTGCAGAGATGAGATTGCCCAGTATTACCTAATAGACTGTATCATTCAAGTTTTTCCTGATGAGTATCACTTGCAGACCCTTGATGTACTACTTGGGGCTTGTCCACAACTTCAGGTAGTCTGAGTAGTCCTCTCATATTTAGCATTATCTGCTCCCATTCATCTAATTTGGCTGTATTAGACAAGAAGTTGTGCATGGTCCTTCACTATGGATTAGTGTCAACTGCACTTTCGGATGTTTTGGTGTCGGTAATTTACTAATCTGCTGTTTTTCTCACTCTCTCTCTCTCTCTGGTTTTCTTCTCAGCCGTCAGTTGATATCATGACAGTGCTTTCACGTTTAATGGAGAGGCTGTCAAATTATGCTGCTTTAAATGCTGAAGTATTACCTTATTTCCTGCAAGTGGAAGCTTTCTCAAAGTTGAATATTGCAATTGGAAAGGTAACCTTTATGTGTGGGCTGTGATCAACTTTCTCGGTATGTGCAGTTGCAGTTTGGTTTGGAAGTAACATCTTAGAAATCCTGTTGACCTGACTTGTTAGCGTCAGGAAAGAATGGAGAAGACGCAATTATTTTGTTGCCTGACAATTCTTTGTTTTTTTTAGTAACTCTTCACTTTAGACAATTCCATAAGTTTGTAGAAACATGCAATGTTCTTTATGTGTTGGATGTATTTGCTCAAAACATGTCCCTTTGTAACAGTTCATACAGTTCTGCATATTTGTTACTTCATAAATTACGTGGTTTTGACTCCTTTTTTCTTCGATGGAATTCTTAGTGGAAATACTATGATGTTGCAGGTGATAGAAGCACAAGAAGACATGCCTATTCTGAGTGCAGTAACCCTTTATTCCTCCCTTCTCAAGTTTACTCTCCATGTTCATCCTGATCGGCTTGATTATGCAGACCAAGTGTTGGTCAGTTTTCTTATAGTGGCTGTATTCACTTATTGTTCTCTTTTTAAGCTTTAAATACTTCTTGTTCTGTCAATGGTGCTTAATGGCTATATGGATCTTATATGTAGATAATCTTGTCGTTTTATTCACATTGCTGAGACATTGATAAATTAGGTATAGCTGTGTCAGAAGATGCCAATCTTGTTACTAAAAAAAACACTGGATTCAGGTTCAACTTTGTTTATCTTTTCTGCTAGATGATGTTGGTTCAGCAATTTGTGTGTTATATGTGTGTGCTTTATATGCAAGTCTATGGTAGGTTACAATTACATTTTCAGAAAACTTCATACTATGTATCTTTTACAAATACTTTGCTGGAATAAGGTACATTGGTGAAAGAGTGTGAATTTGATGTTCTCCACTTTCTCTGTCCAGGGATCATGTGTTAAACAACTGTCCGGAAAAGGAAAGATTGATGACACCCGTGCAACGAAAGAGATTGTCTCGCTTTTAAGTGCTCCCCTAGAGAAGTACAATGATGTTGTCACCGCCCTTAAACTAACAAACTATCCCCTTGTAATGGAGTACCTTGATTACGAGACAAAGAGAGTAATGGCTACCGTTATAATTCGAAGCATTATGAAGAACAATACTGTTATTGCTACAGCGGAGAAGGTTGGATACCTTTATGCCCTAACCTTTTGTGTTGAACCATTTGTGTGGTAAATTTAAATATCTTTGTCTTGTTTTACTTTGGTAGGTTGAAGCACTACTTGAACTGATTAAAGGACTTATCAACAATTTGGATGAGCCGCAAGATCTTGAGGTTGTTATAAGTATTTAGTGATACTTTCTATCTTGTGCTTTGAGACGTATCTTCTCAATTACTCGTGAAATACATAAGAATGAGTCAGAACCCCAAAAGAGAGTTGAATTTTGACTTCGGTACATATCTTTCTACGCTTTTTTAGGTTGATAAAGATGATTTCGAGGAGGAGCAGAATTCTGTTGCACGTCTTATTCACATGTTACACAATGATGATCCGGAAGAGATGTTTAAGGTGCATGGAGCTCTTGCACTTTTAGATTCATTCATGTGTGTCATCTCTTTATGTTGACATTAGGTTTTCTAGTTATTGGCTTGCATTTAGAATTTTTATGTTTTAGGACGTCAGATCTATTGCATTCATTCTCAGTAGCCTCTATTCTTTGATTGTAATTTTCGTAGCCAGTCATTTTATTGTACCTTTCCACCAGGAGTCATCATGTACTTTCACATTCGATTATATTTGGTTTTTAGTCTTTGAAGCTGTTTCATTAAATTTCAGATAATCAGTATCCTGAAGAAGCATTTCCTGACAGGAGGGCCAAAGCGCTTAAAGTTCACCATTCCTCCCCTTGTTGTTTCTACTCTAAAGGTTTGATTTCTTAAATGAAATTATTCAAAAATACATAGGGTTATGTCTTTTGATGCCAATCTCTTAAGCCCCTCATAGTTTATCTTGAGTTTGATTTGCCATGACATGGTTTTGTTGTTTCTGTTTATCTTTATACCGCATATCTGCTATAGTTTGTTAATATTTTCTTCTTCAAATTTATATAATCTTTGTTATCTATTTGTTTTGCATTGTAGCTTATCAGGCGATTGCCAGTGGAAGGAGACAATCCTTTTGGAAACGAGGCTTCGGTTACTGCTACTAAAATCTTCCAATTTCTAAATCAGGTAAGATTATAATATTTCACGTGCCTAGAGTGTTCAGATCTGGTTTTTCTAGGTAGAACAGTGTGTTTCGGAGCTACATATCTTTTGTTAAACTTGGCCATATTTAGTTCATAAGAGCTGATGGAAGACATCGAAAATTCTCTATCGACAGTTTTTGTAGATATAGCAATGGAGACTACTGGTATTGCTCCGACTCCGATTTAGTCATCAGTTCTTGTCTTTATCTGTTGGATTTTTTTTGCTTGTTACAGATTATCGAAGCACTACCTAATATTCCATCACCTGACTTGGCATTCCGGTTGTACTTGCAATGTGCTGAGGTAGATAAATTATCCGTTTATTTGGTATGCACTGTCTTCAATGCAATGCTCACAGATTTTTCCTATTTCACCAGGCTGCAAATAAGTGTGATGAAGAACCAATTGCTTACGAATTTTTCACCCAGGCATACATTTTATATGAAGAAGAAATTTCGGTTAGTTATATTTTCTTGGAAGACAACGTTCTACCAAGATAACTGAGTGACTTTAGTCTTTCTCATGCTTCAAAAACTTACCTTTTTTAACAGGACTCAAAGGCCCAAGTGACCGCGCTACAACTTATAATTGGAACTCTGCAAAGGATGCACGTATTTGGTGTTGAGAATAGAGATACTTTAACACACAAGGCTACGGGGGTATGTCCTCATGAAATGTTAATTTGTCTCTGCAAGATTCAATTCTCTTCTTAAAGGCTGATAAGGGAAAATTAATCAATCCTCTTGCAGTATTCAGCAAAACTTCTAAAGAAACCGGACCAATGTCGAGCTGTTTATGCCTGTTCTCATCTATTCTGGCTTGAAGATCATGAGACAATACAAGATGGAGAAAGGTATATTTTCGTGTGTGTAATAAAACACAATACGTGCTATATGTTGTAACTCCTCGTCTCATCATAATTTTTTATTTTTGAAATCAGGGTTCTGCTTTGTCTAAAACGAGCGCTAAAAATTGCAAATTCGGCTCAACAAATGGCCAGCACAGCTCGGGGTAGTACAGGATCTGTTACTCTCTTCATCGAGATACTAAACAAGTAAACGGCTTTTTTTCTTTCTTACATCTCATATTCTCATCATCCCTTGTGAGCATCAAGCAGCATCATGTAATGTGAATTTTTGCAGGTACCTCTATTTCTATGAGAAAGGGATTCCACAGATAACAGTTGAATCAGTGGAAAGCCTGATCCAACTGATCAAGAACGAAGAATCGCTGCCATCTGATCCATCTGCTGAGTCGTTCTTTGCAAGTACGCTGCAGTTCATGGAGTTCCAAAAGCAGAAAGGCGGTGCGATTGGTGACAGATACGAGGAGATCAAAGTATAGAATCTGATGTTGGTAGAAAGAGCTCACACAGTTGTTAAAAGCTTTACATGTGTCGTTTGAGAATCAGGAAGGGACTTGTGTTGTGTGTTGATTGCTGCTCGAAAATGTAAACCCGGTTTAGGTCTGGTTTATTCCTCGGATTTTCAAGGCGGATCATGGTTCGTAACTCGTGGGTTTTGCTGTCTCTAATACGAATCTTTTATTGGTCACTTGTGAGTAAATTGAGTTTAAAGTTTTAACATTGGATTTATAGATGAGGTTCCTCACAAAATACATAAATCTCTGTTATTTTTCATTATAATTTACGCACAAAAAGATTTTCAATTACTAATGAGTGATTTGATCATATGATAATTACCAATAAGTTGTATAATGCATGATTACATATAAGACGCAATATATGTGTGAAGGCATGATAATGAGTGTTGTTGCAGAGAATGTGACATTCAAAATTATTGTCGACTATACAGAGTTAAATAATATCGTACTAAATAAATAAAATTTATAATTGTGGTGGAACTTTTTTATAACATGACACTGGTATTTTTTTAGAAAGTGAAAAACAGAAACTAATTAAAAGAGAAACAAAAAACTATAAGTAAAAATTAAATTATTTTTTTTTATAAAAATGTATGTGAAAATTAAAAACTTAAAACGAAAATAAAAAAAAGAAACAAATTAACAGAAAAGAAACGAGAAAATTTATTTAAAATTAAAAAAAAAAAAGCAAAAGAATAGGGGAAGTTGATGGAGGAGATTGTTCCTTTTGTGAACGCTTCAATGGCATAAATTTCCGGCCATCACATTTCTTCTGCTTCCTCTCTCTCTCTCTCTCTCTCTAGTTCTCGATTCGATTCATCATTCTTCACCTTCAATTCTTCTTCTTCTTTGATCCCTCTCTTCTCATCTCCCACATTTTCTGATTTTACTTAGGGTTTCCTCTTTTAACATTTCTAGGGTTTTTCTTGTGTGTTTTCCTGTATCGGAGATGGCGAATTGAATAGGAAGGCTGAGAGATTTCTATTTCATTTAGGGGATTTTTTTTGGTTGTTTCCTCAGGTGTTAGATCTGAGGGTTGCTATTTTTGAATTTCTTCGAGAGGATCTTTCTCTTTTTTGTCAATTTTGTGGTTGTTGTTGTGATCAACGTAGCTCATAGTCTTTTGGTGGACGACTAGAAGAAGCGGAAGGCAATGAGCGCTTCGAGGTTCATAAAGTGCGTCACCGTTGGCGACGGAGCTGTTGGTAAAACCTGTTTGTTGATTTCTTACACCAGCAACACTTTTCCTACGGTATTATCGATTCCCATTTTCGTCATCCTTTGATTGAATTATATATGATTTGCTTTTAGTTTTTGTTATGCTTCTCCGTTGATTGATGAGTCCAAAGCTTGTTGGCCATATATATGAATTCATTGAGGATTTCTGGAGCTTGTATTGTATGTATCTCATTGTATCTTTTTCGTGGAACAGGATTATGTACCGACTGTTTTCGATAACTTTAGCGCTAATGTGGTTGTTAATGGGAGCACTGTGAACCTAGGATTGTGGGATACTGCAGGTACTGACAATATTTCGAATCTTACTTAGTAGTAGCAGGAGCTGTGGCTTTGAGTCTGAGCTTCTGTTTTTTTTTTTGTTGTAAACAGGGCAGGAGGATTATAACAGATTAAGACCTTTGAGTTACCGCGGTGCTGACGTTTTCATCTTAGCATTCTCTCTTATCAGTAAGGCTAGTTATGAGAATGTATCCAAGAAGGTGCGATTCATGTTTTGCTAAAAGTTATTTGAAATGAAAACTGAAAAAGTCTCTTGGTTGTGATTGTGCTGCATTATCTATTGTTTGCAGTGGATCCCAGAGCTGAAGCACTATGCCCCTGGTGTCCCAATAGTTCTTGTTGGAACCAAACTAGGTAAGTTCCTTTTTTTGATGCTTTTATTTCCTTTGTGTTGTAATAGAGACGATACACACTCTAGCTTTTTGGTTTTCCTCATTGCTTCTCTGGATAGTTATCACACTAGTGGACACTACCTTTCATTCGTTGGTTCTGTTTTGATTTGTTCACGTCCAAGATATATACATTTAGTACTTTTTAGCTCTTTTGTTCTGATTTTCGGAGTATCTCAA
The DNA here is from genome assembly GCA_011420285.2 of Erysimum cheiranthoides. Classification (NCBI taxonomy): domain Eukaryota; kingdom Viridiplantae; phylum Streptophyta; class Magnoliopsida; order Brassicales; family Brassicaceae; genus Erysimum; species Erysimum cheiranthoides. The sequence continues at coordinate 20,320,855 of CM022180.2, forward strand.
ATGCTCCAATAATCTAGGATTACAAGCTTGTCTTTGATGTTTCTTCTTTGTTCTGTTTTAATGAATTTTGGGATACATTACGGATCAAATGGTTTCTCGTGATGGTTAACCTGCCACATCCATTGTAAGAGACAACCACATGCATGTAAGCAGCTGTTGGATGTCTGAATATAGAAATTATAAACCTTTAGAAAAGGCTTATACAAGATGTTCTGTCAAAATTGGTGTAACAAATTCCTTTCTTACTAATAATACCAATGCCTGACTTTGAGCCTTCTGGTTGATCCTTTTAACCTTTTTTTCCGTTTGCTGCTTATGCTTTGTGTTCATCATACGTGGCAGATCTTCGGGATGACAAACAGTTCTTCATTGACCACCCTGGTGCTGTACCTATTACCACTGCTCAGGTAAACAAAACTTTCACTATAATCGGTTCAATCACTCCGCTTGGTACTTAAACGAAACCCTCTTAACCATTCCACACTCTGGGCATCAAAGGGAGAGGAACTGAAGAAGCTTATTGGAGCTCCTGCATACATCGAGTGCAGTTCAAAATCTCAGGAGGCAAGAAACAGAGCTTCTCTTTCGATGAATATTTACATGAGTTTGCCCCTTTACTTGAAGCTTGAAACTGATTTTTTGAATGAAAGTGCAGAACGTGAAGGGGGTGTTTGATGCAGCGATCAGAGTGGTCCTTCAACCTCCAAAGCAGAAGAAAAAGAAGAGCAAAGCACAAAAGGCCTGCTCTATTTTGTAATTTCTATACGTTTCGTATCTCTCTGTCTCTTCCACTCTAGTGAAGGCTTTAAAAAGAAACACATTGAGCTTTAAAAATGGTTCAAGAGTTCGTTGTAATAATCTCTCTTAATCCTAAAAATGATTACTTCTGTTTTACTGATAAATTGTTTCCAGCTTTAGCTGAGACCTAATATTGCACTTACTACTTCTCTATTCTTTCTTCCATGTCATTGAGGAACAAAAAATAACAACATAGCACAAATTAGTCTTATTGATTAAGTATAACATGCAACATGTCGAATGTCGATAATGGATAATGCTTGTTAGTTGTTACACATTGAGCTTTAAACGATGCTCAGATTATATAATTGATAAATGCTTGTTACGTGAGCGGGCTCATGGTATTCACGTTAGCATCAAACAAATCTTCTTTCACATGCTTAGGATATATATATACATGAATCATTTTGTTTTGTTAGGAGGAGATTCGATACATAGAATTTGGTAGGAGATGATTCGATTCAGATAATTAGTCTTCATCATACTATACTATACTACTCTTCTTAATTGTGTCAACATACTATAATACTATTTCAATTGTTTTATTCCTTCAGCTGTCAAAAACAGCCTATCAAAGCAAATCACATTTCAGATTCAGCATAATAATTCCCTAGTTGGAGAATAAGATTCCTTGTTAATTGTGCTTTTCAAAGTATAATACATTTCTTAGTTTAGAAAAACAAATGGCCCATTAGCTCAGTTGGTTAGAGCGTCGTGCTAATAACGCGAAGGTCGCAGGTTCGAAACCTGCATGGGCCAATTTCTTTTGTCCTTTTTTATTTTGCCGTTAAACGAATGGACATTATGTTGTCTTTCTCACCCTTAAAATAACATGCAGTGTCTAAGCTTTGCTTTTAAACAGCAGAGCTTTAATCATTCACAAGGGAAACATATATAAGATCAAAAGCAATGGAAATTTTTCGTTTAACTTCACATCTTCAAAACAAGTATACATGTATTATTCTTATTTTAAGTACAAAACATTCTTTTGTAAACAAAAAAATAACCAAAAAAACTGGATTCGTTACCCCCAAAAACCTCAATGTAAACTACAAATTCACATATATACAAAATCCAAGATCCCGAACCTAAGAAAGTTCTCTTGTTAGATTTTTTACCCATTGCTTCAAGCGGAAAATGAAGTTAGGAATATTGATGGTTTAGTGAGTGACAAAATGGTAGAGACCATAAGCTTTCGGTCAATAGGTTTTGTGAGATAAGCATCCATCCCTACCTCCAAACATTTGGCTTCATCAGAAGACATTGCATGCGCTGTCAATGCCACGATTGGAATGTGCAGCTCGGTTCCAATCTCTGCTCTTCTTATCGCCTTTGTTGCCTCATATCCATCCATTTTTGGCATCTATCATTACAAAAATGTTAAATAAATGTCATGTCTTCACATGTGATTAAGATGGGGGAGTGTATGTTTACCTGGCAGTCCATGAGGATCAAGTCATAAGTTGAGGGATTCTGGAAACTATTGTTAGTGGTTTCTTCTTCAGACAATGTGTGTTCTTGAGTTGGATCTTGTGCATTGATAGACCCGTAGTTGAGGGAATCAACTGCTTGTTGTCCATCCCCAACTGCAGTTACAGTTGCTCCCATTTTCTCAAGCATTATGGTGGCTACTCGTTGAAGAACCGGTGTATCTTCTGCCAGCAAAATCCTTATACCTTCAAGAGACTTCTGATTCTTTCCATCCAAAGCAATTCCTGAATACAGCCGGTCTTTCCAGTCTTCTTCTTCCGGGTTCTTTTGAGTCATACTTGCAGATGTTGAGTCTTTAGTAGTGTCAATGAGATAGTTCTTAAGCACTGGAGAGGGCAAGGTACTTGATTTCACAGCTTCTTTCTCACCAGATGTCTCAGAGGAATCATCGGAACTGCAAGTGTCGTATTGTGTTGGATCTATTTCTAAGCAATCGTGGGATTCATCGCTTCCGTTTCCTCTGTTTCTTAAGCCATTAGACAAGCTTCTCTTCCGGTTTTTTATTACAGCCTCCAGAATCTGGATCATTTTGGCTTTGTACAACGGTTTGTTAACCATCATGACATGTCCTTTTCTTCTAAGCTCTGTTTTAACTGTGTTGGAGGTGTCATGCTTCAGCAGCCAAGCAAACTTTGCTTTGCCCGAGAATCTATCGAGGTAGTTAAGCTGTTCCTTCCATATATCTGTAGTGAGATCAAGTACTCCGATATCCACCACTATGACAAACACAGGGTTCTTGATTTCTTCTATATTTGAAAGCTCAGCTCTCAGTGGATCAACTATATTGTGCTGTGAATCAAAGCTGTTGTCACCACTTCCCGTCTCGAAGAGGTCTCTAATGATCTGAGTCAGCTCGTTCCAGTCTGATGCTTCAACAGTTGCAATGCCGTGTTTCCGTAACCACTTTGATGTGATCATTCTTGATGTACTTCCATACATAGAAAGCAAAACCTGTAGCATTTAAAACCAATAACACTTTCAGATACACATAACTAACAATCCATGATGCCATTCGTCGAAATTTCTTTCGCAGATTTACGTACCACGAGACCATACTTGGAGAAATCTGGCTGGAAGTTTTGATCCGCAGTGTCAGGAGTACTCAGAATCAAGTATAGTCTCATTAGAGTCCCTAAGCCATTTTTCTGTACTACTTTGATTTCTCCACCCATCTTGTTTACCTGTAAAATTACAAAGTAGGTTTCAGATGATTTAATTGCTTTGTGACTCATCAAATTCCAAATTCAGTGACTTAACGCACCAAGTTCCGCACGATACACAGTCCAAGACCAGTTCCTCCGTGCCTGAAGAAATATAAGACCAGCGAGCTATAAGATTCAACAAACAACATAGTTTTGCTTAAAACATTCACTGCATACACTTGATCATGATTACTTACGTCCGAGTGGTAGAAGGATCAGCTTGCTCAAAGCTCTCAAACACAGAGTCCCATTTGCTTGAATCTATTCCTGCAGAATAATTAGTTATACAATAAAGAAATTTCAGAATCTGTAAGATCGTGAAGTGGATAGCAAAAGGACATATAATTAAGTGTCATACCACATCCAGTGTCATCAACCTCAAACCAAAGAACCATTTTGTTCGTGTTCTTACAAGACTTGTGCAAATGATTTCTGTGTTGCACAATCTTTGTCTTCATTGGAGCCCATGGTTTCTTTCTGTCAACAGTTAAGCTCATTTCATCATGTAGAGAATTCATGTTCTCGCACCATCCACGGAGAATAATGTGACCCGCTGCAAAGCAAACCATATTTCTAAGATTAGCAATGCATCTCTGTCATGAAAAAAAGAAGAGACTATATAGATGGTTACAAAACTTACTTGTTGTAAACTTTATAGAATTGCTTATAAGATTTGCAAAGATTTGAACAAGTCTTGCCGAGTCCCCTCTGACTAATGCTGGCATATCATCTGCGAAAAGAGAAAAAGATACGAGAGTTCATAACCCAAAAATTCATCATTGGCTGTCTAAAATATAATACCGAGTCATACCAGAGAGGTCTAGAACTGTCTCTACATTGTGGTTAATACACTGCACTGAAAACATGTCAACAAGTCCTTCGAGTTCTCGTCCCAAATCGAACTCAGCTTCTTCCAGGACAAGCTTTCCTGACTCAACCTATGAGGTGGAAAAGGAAGAAATTAGCTTGTAGCTGCAACATTACATGCTAGAAACATCTAAATGTTTACTCACTGCCTACTTTAAGATCAGCAGATGTAATACTAAAGCTTGAAGATTTTCTCACCTTGCTCAAGTCCAGTATGTTATTGAGAAGCCGGAGGAGAGCTGTAGAGCACTTTCTGATCTGAGTGACTGTTGCATATTGCTCATTTGAAAGACAATCATCTGATATAAGAATATCTAGTAATCCAATCACAGCAGCCATAGGTGTCCTCAACTCATGGCTAGAATGCAGAAAACAATTCAAAAAGCTCATTTCAGTATTTAGCGTTAAGAATGTTTTAACAATAGATACAGTGATGAACCAACCTCATATTTGCCAAAAACTGGCTTTTGTAGTTGCTTGAAGCTTCAGCTCTTCTTCTTGCATCAAGTTGCCTTATTAGTTCTGCTCTTAGTTTCATCTCCTTTGAAACTCCATTTGTGAGAATTAAAATGCAGACACATCCAATAAAGAAGATGCAGATAGAAGCAGAAATCAGTATAACCAAAGTCTTGAAGGCTCTTTCATCTACTTTTCCCATAATGAACTTCCTGGGAATAATTACAACACCTATCTGCAAAAATGCGTAAACAGAATATTAAAAAATGTGACTCTGTGAATCTAGATAGACTCTTGATAAGGAACACTTACAATAGGAAGTCTCTTGAGATTAAGGTAGAATGAATCAACGTAATATTGCTGGTCACCAAGCTTTGCATTCTCAGCATGAACAACGTGAGGGAGGTTACTTCCATAAGTCTTCTCTAACCAATGAGCTCCTGTCTTTATAGCCCACTCCTCTGAATCAATGGCTTTCATTAGCTTAGGCCCCTTTGATGTATTCGTTAAAAGAGGACCATTTGTGGAAGTAGCAAGCAAGTATCCTTCTTGAGATGTCAAATAAATATGTCCACCATGGACTTCTACAAGATCTCTCATCAACTGCCCTACGCTGTAAAGTGCAGTTGTCACCCCAACAACAGCCACAATACTCTTGTTTGATGCATCAAAGACCGGCAAAGCCGCTGAGAGAAGCGGAGAGTCCATGTATTTGCTCACTGTCACATGCCAAGAAGCTTCACCATCAGGCACTTGTGAGATTCCTGCGATGTTGATCAGATCATCCGGTGGGATTTGAAGAGGCTTTCCTATTTTTCTCCCTGTAATTGGATCAAGCTGTTGCTGGTACCAAATGGCAGACATGTTCCCGTGTATCGTCTGGTTGTTCCACCCGCTTACATCTTGAGGCCCTATTCCACTGATGGAATAGTTTTTAAGATCCGAGAAGATGTAGAATGTGCTGCTACTTGCTGGATCCCTGTGAAAAGCTTGGACAAATCCATTTCTGTAGTTTATGGTTATGGCATTTAGAGCTTTGGCACTAGCAAACAGAGCCCATGTCACATCTTTCATTGCCTGATACATCTGATCAAATTAAACAAAAATAATAAGTAAAGGATCTTAAATCAAACACAGGACCACAAAGAAAAAGACAGGGAAAGAAATTGAAACCTCGACGAGTTCTTCTTGTGTTGTTGGCTTGTCATATTTCTTGATGACATATTCAGATAACTTAACTTGAGCTGTTGTTAGTTCGGATGTAGTGTTTAAAACGCTCCACATCCGTAAGATTGGACGCTGAAGAAGCTCGTATCGAAGACCATATGCTAAGGTTTGAAGCGACTGCTTTGTATAAATCCTCGTGAAATGCCATGTTAGAATGGTTAATAGCCCAATCAGAATTGCTAACATCACCTGCACACACACACACCACATCTCAGCTTACAAAGCTTTAACCTTTCACATCCAAATGGATTGGTTTTTCAAGTTTGATCATAAATTGAACATGCCAAATCAGATTGAAGAAGATGATAAAGTCTAACCATTATAGCGAGGCGAACAACAAAGACACTGTAGTAAGAAGACAAACAGTGACTACTTGCGTATTGAAACTCATCTTGCTCAACATCTCCACGCAAAATCCTTCTCTCTCTTGGCATCTCCAAATTACTTCTCCAAGGGGTAACCCAATTAGTCATTTTATCAAAAACCTTCTTGATCTTCATCTTCTTCTTCGAACTTATTGGAGAATCAGGAAGATTCTCAATACTCACTGAGAAACTATGTCCTCTCATCTTTGTTTCAGATGATCCCAGAATCACAAACAAAGACACATATTGGTGTTGTGTTCTGTTCTGTTCTGTTGTTGTTGGTGAACTTTGGGTGCTTTGCTTAGTGGAAAACTAATGACTATACTGCTTCTTGTGTCACTCCCCACTTTTTTTTTTATTAATACCCAAATTAAAAAAATCATTAATTTAGTAGAAAATTCAGAAACCCATGAAGAAAATTTCAAAAGCTTCAAGAAGAAAACTCTTCGTCCACAGAGAAGACTGGCGAAAATAAGATAAGTGAGGAGAAGGAGAATGGAGAAGCAAGAAAATATGTTCAAATTTATAAAGAGAATAAACAGAAAGATGAAATCTTTATGCTTTTTAAAGAAAATCAAATAAGGGAAAAAGCAAGATTTGGGGAAAGTGATTTGAGAATGATCTTCGAATTTGGCCAGTGGGAATGTGTAGAAGGTAAAATGGCCAATAGGGATATTTGGCTTCAGGTCCACAGAAATATAGAGAGAGCTTGTACGGTTTCAAGAAATTTTTTCCAAGTTTTATAGTTTTAATAATTTATAAGTAAAGTAAAGGACCCAATTTCAACTTTGTATCGTCTCTCTCTCTCACAGAAGGTTTCAAAGATTAGTGCTTTGGTGTTGTAGGGTTTGTCTTTTTACTTATAGGACAACCCAAACAAAAAAATATTTAAGATGTATGGGTAATGATAAAATTGTAATATTGAGTGAGTTAAAAATAGGGATATTCAAAAACTATGTATCTCTGGATCGCTTAGCCTCTTCTATCTGCTCTTGCTTTACGTCCAACTCCAATTGCAATTATATTCAGTATCTATGTATCGCTTGGTATTCAACTATTCAGATTACATATCGAATCAAATTTACATAATACTTGTGATATTATTCATATATCAAATTTCAAAAAGGAAAAGAAGATATATTATTCATATATCAATTTATATGTTTAAGTATAACATTATAACTGTAAATAATATAATATTTTATCAAAATAAAATAGTGTTGTATTCCATTACGTGCATTAATTGCTTATAACCGCACACCTGACCTCTCAGTTATATTAAAAGGTCTCTATGTTTGTCAAGTGTTTTGTCTCTTCTGCTATGTCAATCCTAGCGATATTCCAAAGACATTTTAGTTCAATCACACTTGCTTCTCTTACTTATTCTCTAATAAAAGAATTAGATGTTTCAGACCACACATGCGGTGACATTTTAACCAAATATTTTTGTTTGTTCATTAGATGTTTTAAAGTTTAGTATTTCTTTAACTTTTAAAATAATACTATATAAGTATTTTCTTGTTAAGGTTAAACTGCCATAAATTAACGAAAAAAATGGCTACTAGAGTATTAGTTAACAAAAAGAAAACGGTTAATCTGTTACTTTTGGGGAAAACCGAAAAAGAAACAAACTTTCATCATATCACGGTGATAATTAATTTTGACCAAACATTAGTAAGAATCTTTTGGAGCTTCATGATCAAGTAACATATCTATAAAGCATACAGTAGTCGGTGATATTAACGACCCGTGAATTTGGTAAAAAAAAAGTAATAAATCTATTGATAGCTCTCGTTAATATTTAAATATATTTAAGGTTGGTAAGAAGATATTTAAGGTTTTTTTTTTTTTGGGTCTTAAGGTTTTTTTCATTTGAGATATTAGATTTTTCTTTATGTGTTGTATGAAACTATGAATATTAATAGGTTGATCTGAATTGGCTTAATATCTTAAATACGATTCTACAAGGTGTTGAGAAGGATTGCTCTTAAATCTGATTGACAAGATTGTAGTATAGGTTTTGATACCAAGCGATCTTAGATCGAGTTCGATCTTAGATTGAGTTGTCTTGGATTTTATTCCGCACTATGGAAACTTAAATTCAAACCGGGTCTTCGTCTTTGTCGTACTGGTTTAAAATTTAACAAACAAAAAATGTAATTCCGTAGTGTTTGTCCAAATAGGCAAATTTCATATTAACAAACAAAAAATGTAGTTCCATCTGCCAATTATAGTTCTTTGTATATGCCTATAAGCCTATTTGTATAAAATATATATCATTATTTAAGTAATATAAATAGAAATTTATAACTAATATAAATTTTTCTTGAAAAAAAAAAAACTAATATAGATTCGAACATTTAAATGCTTAATTATCACATAAATTGTAATTAAATAGATCAATTCAACTCATTAGATCGATGACAAAATATGTGTGGTTTTTAGATACAATCTGATATTGGAAAATGTGTGTGTTGTTTGTGTTTAAAGCAAAGATTCAGCTCTAGCTTTAGCATCAAATCAATAACAAATGAGATCACAATCCAAAGAAAAAGATCTGAAAATCTAGAGAAAATCTCAAAAGGGTCGATTTAGAAGACTTAAGGTGAATGGTAATGATGTCTTCTTAAGAAATTAAAGAAGTGTGATGCATGGTTAGTGAAACATCTAAGCCTTTTGAATCTTAAAAGTCTCAGAAGAATTCACTTAATTATATATATATATATAGGGACGGATAGATATATACATGATTTTATATAGTCTTTTAATTTAATTAACTTTGTGTGCTTCTTTGGTGGCTCATTTGTGGTTTGTGTAAACAAAAGGCATGTTGATAATAATAACTACTAACCTGTGGGCATATAAAGCTGTCGAATACTGGATACGGACATAAATTTAGGTTTTAAAATGATTTGTGTTAAACGATCAAATAAATTGATTTTACGAATGAAAAAGCAGATGTTGGCCACAATATAAGATCGATATTAGCCACAAACAGTGAAAGACAATACAAGTATATATATAAGATATTGCCATACAGTACAGTGAAATATTTCATAAAATTATATAAGATATTGCCATGCAAGCTCATATAAATAGTGAACGTTGCAAACTCCCCCAGGCAAATCGGATTAATCCCCAAAGAACAGACCGTTTATTGGAAACGTTCTGTTGGCAATAGAACTAATGGTATGTTCTAACAAGAGAGGGCCTTTTGAATCTTCAAACTCTCACAAGCATTCCACTTGATTATATATACGGATATGTATAGACACAATTTCTTATATATTCTTTTAGTAAATATTGTGTGCTCTTCGGTGGTCGCTCATTTTAGCTGTGAAAACAAAATGCAAGTTGATAATAATAACTAGTATGGATATACACCTTTGGAATAGTAATACGCATATAAATTTAGGTATTATAATGATTGAGTGCTAAAACCAATAAGCAAGATAATATTACAAATTATAAAGATTTGTGCCACATATATAAGATTTATCTGCCATAAACAGTAAATGGCAATACCAAATTGATAGCTGATTATAATGGAATGAAAGAATAAGATAATACTAATAAGTAATGAAAAAAATAATAAGTAATGGAAACATTTGAGCTAAAGAACAAATATGTTGAGTTGACAAAAAAAAAAAAACAAATATGTTGAATAATCACATGACAATAAAAGGCCAATGTTCACACCAAAAAATAAATAAAAGGCCAATGTTTTGTAAATCAATGACAATTGATCTTTTAGTTATATGTTTGACATGTACATGAAAATATTACTTCTCTAAAGCGTTAATATTTGACGAATGTTATAAACAGTAAAAAATAGTATAACCACGTTTTTATATCTAAGACAAATCATGAACGAAGCAAACTCACCCAAGCAAATCGGATTCCAACAAAATAGACTGTTTATTGAAAAGTGAAAACGTTCTAGTGACAAATAGAATTAATAGTATGAGTTTAAATAATATACCATTTATTTATATTTTTTACGTTTTTAAAACGTGATTCTACTATTTTTTAATAGTTAGAATATTTAACAAGTTTTCACATTTTTCTGTTTTTATATTTTTTGAAAAAATAATTCTGCTATATACCACTAATGTGTTAAAATATATAACTAAAAAATTAAGTAATTCTCCTATATTTAATTAGTAAACTATCTACAAAAGAAAAATTCTGTTTTTTTCTCACCACTAACTTTCATTTTCAAAAGTGGTTGCACCGAGTCCCAGACAACCGGCCATTCGCTCTCAGTCGCTACACCATTTGTATAAATTGTTCAATTACTCTAATAAACTCTTAATGCATGTTTGTTTCCTGTCGCGATCACAACCGTACCGCATATATAAACTATTCAGACCTATATTACAAAGCTAATAAAATGTTAACCAATAGTTAACTGGAGTGAGTATATTTTAGACTAATCGTCTAATCCTGCTAATCATTTACTATACTGTATTGTAATGTCTAATGTGTATGTTTTATAGAGAGTCCACGTAAGTAAACACCGCCAACTCACTATATGTCAAGTACTACGAGGCTTTATATTAGCTGATGGCTTTTGCTATTACTTCTTACCAAATCATTTCTTAAATAAATTAAGCCCCACTTAATTGCTTGCGTCACTACATTACATAGTACGAACCAAACATTTAATACGACAATTGAGATAACTTTAGGTCTATAATCTGATATATTTTGACATATGGATGATTTTTTTATTTTGTACAAATTTTTTTTACTCAAATCTCGGCTAGCAAACGAAAGCTAGTGCAATTGATTTAGTAAAATACAAGTTAGAAAAGAAAAAGATGAATAAAAAAAAAAAATTAGAAAGCATGTTTGAAGAATAGTAAACAAAATTGAAAATTAGTTCTGAATTTGTCGATCGTTTGATTAACTAAACCACATTTTAAACTGAACAAAAATCTGACTTCCTTTAAACTCAAAATGTTAAACATAAATTAATTACAGTGAATAGAAAAAAAAAATAGTATCGTACGTAATATTCCATGATATGATATTTTAAAAAGATCCCAAAATATGTAAGAAATTTTTAAAAAAATTATTGGTTAGAAAAAAAAGGTTATTAAACTTAAAAAGAATTCATGAAAAAGATTGTGATATTTTTGGTAAGTAAAGTTTAGACTTTGGGTCAATTTCTTTCTAATTGTATATAACTAGTACGGTAATCCTATATAATCGGTGTGAACGAAACAGTTTCTGAAAACATAAAATAACAAAAGAATTGGTAAACATCTTAAAGCAGTAGCTCGATTACGACTTGTTAAAAAATTCCCACGAGAGAATCGGACAAGAAAATAAAGTGAAGATGCTGTAAGCATAGACATATCTCTTATATAATGGTTTAAAGATTATAAAAATAATAAGAGGATAAGATTCAGTGATACAAAGCACTTAGTAAACCATTGGTGGTTTCGACACTAATAGGGCATTTGATTCGATCTCCTATGAGTCTTCCATTACCTTTTTGGTTCTATAGATCTATTTCGTAATATTTATGTGGACCTATGCCTATGAGTAAATTAATATACACATTATAATATATATTTCGTAATATATATATTTTTCTTAAGTTTCTAACAAATGCTAGGAATAGAGACCTTGGATCAGATACCGGATACGAATCAGATGTATTGAAGATTTTTGAATATATAATGGTTTGCATTTTAAATATTTGACGTTTTAGATTCTGTTATTTCCATTTTTGGACAGGTGTATATCAAACATCAAACAGCATCTATGCGATTTTAGATTGCCTGGTTAGTTAATTTATAAAGGACAGTAATATCTCACACAAAAGTTAGAATGAAAATTAGGAAATATTAAAACGAATGGCCCAGTGGGCTTCTAAGTGTTCACCGCCAACAATTATATATTTATATGATATTCACAGTCGCAAGAAATTAGGGGGAAAGAGTTAAAAGGGTTTTGTAAGATTCCCACCAAAAAAAAAAAAAAGGGTTTTGTAAGATCAACAATGGCGATAATGTCAGATCTTACACTGGATTTGGTAGAGGAAGTGCTCAGTAGGGTTCCGTTGACATCTCTACGATCAGTGCGATTTACTTGCAAAAATTGGAACGATATAATCAAAGATAAGAGCTTTATAAAGAAGCAAGCGAAGGAGTTTCAGATGATCATGATGACGAATTATAGGGTTTATCTAATGAATGTCGATCTTCACAGCAATGTTGATCCATCTATTACGTTTCAAAATAAACTTATTAGCCTAAACGATGATGCAAAACATCATCTAGTCGATCATATAGATGCAGTCTTACACTGTGATGGTTTACTCTTATGCATCACCCTAGACCTAAACTTTAGGCTTGTGGTTTGGAACCCTTGTTTTGGGCAAACAAGGTGGATCAAACCCAGAAATTGTTACCACATATTGGACAATTACGCTCTTGGGTACGACGAGAAGAAGGAGAACAAAATCTTGAGAATTGTGGATAATTACTACGCTTACGCGTATAATGCAGGGGAACGGATTTGTGAGTTTGAAGTCTACAGTTTTGAGTCTAATTCATGGAAGGTTGTTCTTGATATCAGTCCTGACTGGGTTATAGAGTCTTACAACCGTGGCTTGTCTCTAAAGGGGAATACTTACTGGTATGCCTCACAGAAGCTTGACATAGGAGTTGAGTATGTTGATTTCTTGATCTGTTTTGATTTTACAACAGAGAGATTTGGACCGCGTCTGCCTCTGCCTTTTTACGCTTCTCCTTCTCGGGATGATCTTGTTGCTCTCTCTAGTGTTGGAGAAGAGCAGCTTGCGGTGTTGTTTCAGAACGGTCGTACATTGAGGATGGAGATTTGGATTACGAATAAGATTAAGCCTACAGAGGTGTCGTGGAACAAGTTGTTTTTAGCGGTTAATATGAGACCATTCATTCCTTTTGAGTTTCTTGCAAGGGCCGGGAGTTTCTTCATTGACCAGAAGAAGAATATTGTTGTGGTTTTTGATAAAGATAGTAATGCGAGTCACGACATGGCTTACATCATTGGGAAAGAAGGATACCTCAAAAAAGTGGATCTCGGCGAAGCTGGCCAGCTTTGTTGCCCACTTGTGTGCTCATATGTTCCAAGCTCAGTGCAAATCAAGCAACTAACCTGATTATCATTAACTATGGTTTTCTTTGCCTGCCATCTTCGATTGTATAAATCTGACCATTGTTATCAGTTTCTCTGGAATCTCAACAAGGCCTCTACTTTTTCTTGTTTCTTTACTTTGTTTCATCCATATATTTCCAATTTATAGCGAATCAAAAATACTATTCCAAACATTTCTTTGAAACAGTCAAATGCATATTTGGGAGCTTTCTTTAGCTAGTTAGCTGAAAAGAGTATTATGCATGATGCAATCGCTCTGTTGCACATTGTAAAACAAGACAACTAAGTTATAGGAATCTTGATTTGGATTCAACAAAGAAACCCCAAAGGCCACTTACACATACAGTAACATATTCCGTCTCAACTCAAAGCATTACATGATTCTCAGATAGACACAAACACTTCACAACAACTACTAATCCACCCACACCTCTTTTCAGTTTTACTTCTGCATCAAAAGACAAGAAGACATACAAACAAACAGGACCAATGGGCCTGTTTTGCTTCATCAGGAAGTCTTACTAAGCTTTCTTTTGTGAAGCTGCAGATCTAATGGCGGTTTTTGCAAGCGTTGAAGGCTTGAGTACACTCTTAGGGTTAATAGCCTTTCTGATTTTGAAAGCAACCCAGGCTGTCCCAATCGCATGTCCTGCTGCATCGAGCCCTTCGTTTGTCGCCTCCGCCGCTTTACCACCATACCTACATTCATCAAACCAAAATTTACATTCTCTTAAACAACTCCATATCCAAATAACCAAGAGTTTCAAATCCCGAATATTCGATTTACTTACTTGTGATCAACGAGTTCGGTTGTGACAGTGGATGAGGTTGACATTACATTCCTCCCAGCTACTTCAACAGCATCACAGACCTTATCTATCAAAACATAATCAACAGTCTTAATGATCATGAATATCTTAAGGTGGCTGCTTAAAGTCGAGTTAAGAATATTATATGATATAGATAGTGGACTTACTGAATCCGTCAAGAGATGCAAGGATGACTTCTCCAGGAAGAAGACTAAAGAATTTCTTTCCTACTTTTGTGTTGGCCACTGAACTTGTGAAGAATCCAGAAACTTTGAGTACTCCAGACAGCACGCTGTTTGCCACATCCTCTGTCATTTTGGTCATCCTCTTCACTCTACATATGCAAAAAACACAATGAGACACCAACACACATAACTACGAGCCGCAATAATGACATCTAGAGACGATGAACATAGATCAACTCAGCTTTCAAATTATACTCTCCAGGACACCCCAGAACAAATGAAAGATCAGCAATCAAAACTCATGTCCCACAAAAGGATCGCCAAGACATACTATTTAAAGACGTTTACACAAGTTTCTGTCCAAAAAATTTCCTAAAATAGAAATCACATTCCACCTATTTAGCACAAACATTCCATGACACAGCGACAACAAACAAAAAGATTTCCCCTTTCCAGAAACTAGCTAGAAGAAACATCACAATTCATAAACCTCTCAAAGCAAACGTATTAAACACTTAAATTGAATCAGGCAACAGTGACTAAATCAAGATCACAATTCCAATTCAACAGAAATCATTCTTAAAATACATACCTCCTGATTCGTTTCAAGGTGTCAGGGTGAACTTCACTCTCTTTCTCTGCCTTTGACAACCTCCGTTTCATGAAACCATTACCCCACATGAGCCTATCCATAGTCACATCTCCACACCAAAGAATCCCTTTAATCAAATGTCCTGAACCAGTTGCAATCAGCTTCGCCGCCTTGCCGCTATAATCCTCCACATTCGGAGCTAATGTTGTCCAATAAGCCGAACATTGCCTCTCCACAATCTCTTTCCTCTCTCCAGTAAGCTCCACCGGAGATGTCTCTCTCGCCACCGTCACATCCAAAACCTTTTCCCCTGTTTCCTTCGCCTCCTCCGAAACTTCCTGTACAGTGAAACAACTATAATCTTCCAAGATCTTCTCAAGCTCCACAAGCAAATGCTCTTGACCTTTAGAAGCAATTGTAAGTCCGTAGTTCAACATCTCGTTTTTAGCTCCATCATCTTCTTCATCGCTAGAATCATGTCCCAAATCATTGGTAGGACGGAGCGTGAAGAAGTAATGAGACTCATCGACCTTCACAGAGTTCTCATCTTTAGTCAACGGCCATTGAATCTCATCAGCGACACGAGCGAGAACAGCGACGACATTCTCTCCTTGAACAATACGGATGATCGAAAGATCACCACAAGCGAGCTCTACGCTGTAAGATTTGTCGATTAGGTGAAGAATCGCGCCGGAGATTTTCAAAATTACTTCCTCCGTCGCAGCGGGGGGAGCTGATTCGGAGGCGGAATTAGTCTCCGGTTGCTCAGGGAAGAGATCACGAGCGAGATCATTCATATCGAGAGAAGGATAGAGATTATTAGTAGAAGATGAAGAGCTAGGGTTAACGGGAGCTTCGGGATTGGATGTGTCAACAGTTGGGTAAAGAGACGAAGCTTGCTTGTCACCAGAGGAAGCCATTGTCGCCGGAGATTTCAAATCGGAGAAGATGAAACGAAGAATGATTGAAGAATGAAGAAGACTTGGTTTGGTGATTAAGATATTTATTTATTTGAAGGAAAGTGACCGAGTTAAGTATCTCTGTAGTCTGTATCTGTCAGATATGGGAAGACGTGGAGGTTGCGCGTAAGTAACGCGTGTACACCGGTACAAACCGGTTCGGTTTAAAGTCAACCTTGTCGACATCTTTCCCGCGCTGTTTACACGGATATTTTTTCTTATGTCGGTCGGTCCATTCGTCTCGGAAATTCCACTTAACTCATAAAAAGAGAGTGTACAGTACTATTGATAATTTAAATTCATATTTAGTTTTAGATGATACTAATGAAATAACAGGATTTTTTTTAATAAATGTGTAGATTTATTATTTATTAACCCAAAGCAATATAATCACCGCCCATGTTTCTTTAGTCTTTACAGTCTTGAAGCCATGTTACATGATTAAAAAAATCTCATCAGGAAACTTATAAAGGTTCAAGGAAAAAACAGTTACAGAGACTCAAATCATCTGGTTTTATTCACGTTAACAAAACAGAGATTTTTGAGATCTTGAATCTTTTGGTACTTATAGAAGAAACAAGAACTTTGGTAGTATATAAAGATATAACTCCAGATTTACATCTCTGTAAGAAAATTAAAACAACTGAACAGATTCTAGATTCAATTTCAAGTGAATTCAATAAAGTGGGATATATATAAATATACCCAAGACTCTCTTATTAGCACGACAAGATGATCGGTTGGTTACAACTTACAAGATGATTAATGTTTAATAAAAACTTGGTTATTTTCTTGACCTGTGTGGTATAGAATCAGTAAGGAACATTGAAGACTTTCGCTGAATCAACATGTCTTTTGTCGAATTCTTCAACAGTTCTGTGTTAACAACTCTCAAATTTCAGAAATCACCAGACAATATTGAACAAACAATAAAGACGTCACTGAATCTGAAAGGTTTAAAAGTTTGGTGGATACACACCATATCAGTTACAGATTTGTATATTCCACGTTAAGTTGTCGTTTTGGTTTAGATAGAAGACTTTGTATTTAAACTGAGTTATGGGCTTCTCCTTCTCAACTGAAAAACACACAGAGAGAAACATTATGAACAATCATCAAACTGCGAGATACTTCTTCTCTTATAGTATTTCATTGTATTATCTAATCCTTCTTACTTTTATTTCTTAATTATATTTAAATTTATGAGATAGGCTTTTTAATCACCTTTCATATGAATCGGATCTCTCTCCAAATTACCGATGTTTTACTATAAATTTTGATTTGTGTTATCTTTTTCATCATGACTCCATCAAAACAGGTGTTGAAGCAACTGGAGCCATGGTGTGAACTTAAAGACAAAGTTGTTCTTGTGACAGGAGCTTCCTCTGGTATAGGAAGAGAGATATGTCTTGATCTAGGCAAAGCTGGCTGTAAGATTATCGCAGCAGCTCGTCGCATCGATCGTCTCAAATCTCTCTGCTTTGAAATCAACAGCTTCAATCCAACCGGAATCCAAGCTGCAGCTCTTGAGCTAGACGTTTCATCAGACGCAGCCACCATTCGAAAAGCGGTTAAGAAAGCTTGGGAAATTTTTGGAAAGATCGATGTGTTGATTAACAATGCCGGATTTAGAGGCAATGTCGAGTCGAGTTTGGATTTGTCTGAAGACGAGTGGAACAAAGTCTTCAAGACCAACTTAACCGGAACTTGGTTAGTCTCCAAATACGTCTGTATTTTAATGCGCGACGCTAAACACAGTGGCTCGGTGATAAACATATCATCCATCTCCGGGCTCAACCGCGGTTTGTTTCCCGGTGCAGTCGCGTATGCGTGTTCTAAATGCGGTGTTGACACCATGACAAGGATGATGGCTATTGAGTTAGGCGTTTACAAGATCAGAGTGAACTCCATCGCACCGGGGCTTTTCAAGTCAGAGATCACACAAGGTCTAATGCAGAAAGAATGGCTCAAGAAGGTAACCGAGCGGATTATTCCGATAAAGGTGCAACAGACGGTGGATCCGGCGCTTACTTCTCTCGTTCGCTACCTCATTCACGACTCGTCTCAATACATAACCGGGAATACATACATTGTCGATTCCGGAACTTCATTGCCCGGTCTGCCCATTTTTTCTTCTCTTTAAAATCTGAACTCCAAATCTAGTGTGTTTTATATATATATGCAATAATAAGTGACTACATTTTCACATTCTTCACTTACTTTTAAAGCAAGAATACATTAACATGCTTATATTTGGATTGTCTGATCAGAGCTCATTGTACTTCAGTTCCTTGTGTTCTACTTTAACTGGAAATTTCTTGTCGACCCAAGCAATGTAACCACCGTCCATGTTTTTTATAGTCTTGAAGCCCTGTCACATAATCAATTAATCCCATTATATCTCATCAATAAATTCATACAGATTTAAAGAAGAAACATTTATAGAGACCCAAAATCCTCTGTTTTTATTCACGTCACAAGAAGGAAAAAAACAGAGGTTTTTTGGAGATGATCTTGAAATTTTTGGTACTTACGGAAGAAACAAGAACTTTGGTAGCATAGAGTGATCTAACTCCAGATTTACATCCCTACAAATGAAAATCAAAACAACAGATTCTAGATTCAGATCCAGTGAATTAATAATATACTTCCACATGATTAGGACAAGACACTGTTGTTTACCACGATGAGATGATCGGTTTGGTTACAGACAGATGAAACATCTTTCAAGAAATTTGGGTTAATCACTTGTCCTTGTGGAGTATAGAACCAGTAAGGAACATTGAAGACTTTTCTTGAATCAACATGACCTTTTTCGAATTCATCAACAGTTCTGTTTTAAACAGCTCTCGATTTTCAGAAATCACTACACAATATCGAACAAACAATAAAGATACGACTGCATCTAAACGGTTATAAACTATACCTGACATCGAGAAAAGTGTATCCAGAATCAAGAAGTTTCTTGGCTTGGCTCACATCGATAGTGATAAGATTGGCTCCTAGTTCTGAGCTTATTGATACAGTCGTGCGATGAAGATGAATAGAAACAGTGAACAGAAGAAGAAAGGATCTTATAAGGTGGGAATAATCCATTTTAATTGCTGAATTAGTTTTGGAGAGATTGAACAAGAATTAATCAGTTAAGCTTGTATATATAATTAATAGTCCAGGTTTACTCGTGTTGAATCCGCTGCTATCCACCGTTAGATTCGAGATTCTCTGATTTCTTTTTGGCGGCAGAGGTGTATACGTGGCATATCCGCCGTTGGATTCACTACGGCGGTATGGCCTGTTGTATTTAGACTTTTTTGTAGTTGTTCTTGTTGTTCATTTCAAAACAAGCTAAGTTTAAATTTAAAACTTTGACTATTGTAAAGAAAGAACAAACTTAAATGCTAAGAACTTTAAGCTTTTGACATTAGATTCTAAAGTTGATTTTAGCTGTTTTTTAACAAAATATATACGTTAACTTTGATTTATTTATTTAAATTTCATATTTTTAATATTATTGGGTTGACAAAAAAAAAAATTTTAATATTATTGGATTTATTTGGTTACTGGCTTTTATAACCAGACATAGTAAAATCTTTTTTTTTTTTTTTTTGTCAACATTTCGGCCACAACTGGCCGACCCATTAGGGTCGGAGACTCGATCTCTGGTGTGATGATGTCTGTCTTCTGTGGACTTGCCACTAGACCAAGATCACTTCACCAGACATAGTAAAATCATATATCTAATATTGTAATAAATCAGATCATCACGAGACTTCTAATCTTCTTAATGCTGTTAATTTTGTTTTATTGATTAGGTTCGGTTTAATTATTTTGTTTAAACCTTAATTATACATAGACTTAAGTCAAATATGTACACATTATATTTCCCGATTGATTGACCAAACCGCTCATTTAATATATTTCACGTCGACAAGAAAAGAGAAGAAATATTATTTAAAATCAGTATATACATATATCTTCAAAAATAAAATTATTTAGTATTATGTAATATTTGAATAATGTAACTAGTTTTTTTTGGTCAAAAATGTAACTAGTTATATGTTGTAAATATTAAAATATATAATTAATATTCTAAACAATTTTTTTTTGTCAACATTTGGGCCACAATTGGCCGGCCTATTAGCCTAATTCCTACAAATTGTAGGGTCGAGACTCGATCCCTGGATTAATAAATTGGAAAAACTAGAATGAACAAAGAAAAGGTCGGTGCCGTATTGATATCACCAAAGTCCACTCCCCACCCAAGAAACCGCAACAGCCAAAACGGCCAATGATAACGCAACTGAGATTGTAGCAGACGCGTCGGAAACGCTGACCGCCTCCGGTTGGAGACTCATAGATGCACTCTTCTTCACACTGAAACATAAAATCTTGATTGATTTAAAATAAAAATAAAAATAAAACCGTTACAAAATTTACGTAAATTATTCAGAAACAACCAAAAAATTCTCAACTTTTGAACTGTATGCTAATCAAACTCTTTCTTTTACGAAACACTAAAATTAACATTTTTAAAATATTAATTTCCTTATTTCATAAAATTAATCAACCAAAAATATATACCTTGAAGAAGGAGATGGACAGAAAGTGATGACGTAATCAGCACCGGAGCAAGTAAAGGTGCTTGTCCCGTCGTCGTAAGCGTAACTATAAGCCGTGGGGCAAGCTTTCTTAAATAAACTAGAGTACTCACTCGGCTTACACGTATCCGGCGTTCCAAACGCGCCGCTACAGCAATACTCCGGCGTTCCAAACGCCTCACAAGCGCTCTTGCACGCCACAGCCTGCGTTCCAGCCGCTTCAACCGTTACTTTCAGCTGCTCCGGGCACACGCCATTGAGATCCGTCGCGCAACCCGTGGCGCTACAGTTACCGACTCCGATAGCTCCGCCGTGAGGGACGATTGTCATTGGAACGTTGTAACCGTCGACGAGGCTGACGTCGTAGAAATCAAGATTTCCGGCGCCGTTGAGTGTGAATTCGGCTAGTGTAGCTGGAGGGATGGCTCCGGCGCCGGAGCATTCGATTTGGGACGAGCCGCAGTCTCCGGTGACGCAAGTGAATTTTCCGGTGGTTGCGTTTTGGTTACAGAGCGTGCGGCCCCAAACGCGGCCGGACCAAGCCGCGGGTATAGAGATGAGTCGTGACTCGGATGAGTTGAGGGAGAAACCGGTGGTGGATAACGGAGCAGTGCCGGCGCCGGTGAGAAGTCCCGGCCAGACGGTGTAGTTGCACTGGTTAACGAGGGTGAAAGTGGTAGAGGAACCACCATTGATGAGAAACAGAATCACAAAAAGAGAAGAAAAAACTTTAGCCAAACCCATTTTTTAAATCGGACGTTTGATGATTGTTTCCGGTGAGGATTTTATGGTTAAGGAGAAGTTAGAGAGTGTTTATATAAGAGAAGTAAGGATTCGTGTTAATGGAAAGTTTCATAAATTCAATTGTCCTATGAGTCGGACATTACAGAACCCCATACATGTTCATTGATCATTTCCATTATTTCAACATACACATTAATAAAACTTGTAAAAATGGAAAGTACGAATCATATCATTTAATTGATTTTCCTTTTTCTTGTTAATTTAGTATTTACATTTTAATGTCTATGCTATCTGTTGATGATCTTCGGAAATTTTGAAATTACAAATTTAGATAAGGTTGTAGAGGTGGAAAAGGCTCTTTTCTAGTTTTGTTTGTTAAGGAAAAAGTTTTGTTTCACTTTTTTCTTGTGTTTCAGATTTTGATAGGAAAGAGACATGTATTGTGTAAGGTTAGAGGAAATTTTGGAAAAATACCCTAAGATCATTGTTGATTTTTGAAAAATACACTTTTTTATATCCTTTTAAAAAAACTATCCTTCTTGAATGCTAAATATGCTAAACTATCCTCATTAAAATTTAATAATAACTTATCTATCTATTTCTAAAAATTAATTAAACATATCTAATGGTAAATTTAAAAATTAACTTTTTCATGGATTTTTTTTCAAATTTGATAGCTAATAAATAGGGTAGTTTTCACAAAATCCCGTATTATAGAGGAAATAAGGTGTCGGGGTTGGGTCAACGACTAAGATAGATCAACTCTGTTGGTTTGTTTGCAACTTACTGTTTTGTGTGACTTGGGATATCAGAAGACGTGGGATCCCAATGTTTAATCACAAGTGTAATTAGGTTAAACTAACGGGATTAACTTAAATTTCTTTTTGAAACATCAAGAACAAAAAACCGCCTGTTTGGATATTACTACTGTCGTAGTCGAGAAAGAGAAACCACGAACATGCATAAGCTAGCTACAAGAAGATCTAAGGAAAGTGAATATCAAGAGATTCTTCTTAAGCTAATATATCTCTGTTTCATCAAGAGCAAGAAAAAGCAACACAGAGTAGAGTGACACATTTGTAGGAAAATCAAGTCTTAAATTAAAATCTCCAATATAGAAGAACAAAGAACGACTTGTGACCTGATCTCTTGAAAGATTGTGGAAATGTATTACCAGTTAGCAAAGAGTCTCAATCTTGGTATGTTATAAACAGAAGTGACCATAACAGATTATATTGAATTTTCAAGCACATACATCACACCCATTGTAAAGATAAACAAGAAACTGCAACTAAGTAGCAATCACACATCATTAAAATCTCAAACTTATGGCATCAACAAAAGCAGTGAATAAAAAAAACCAGTCAAAAGAGTAATATAGATATCAAAAGCTCCGAAAACAACCATTCTTAAACATCCTAAACGACTTTAGCAATCACATTATAGTCACCAAAAAGGAGCATTAGGGTAGATTAATAGAGAAAAACAAAGAGGTATATGAACATTACTCTTCTTTGCATCTTTTTGTTAAGCAACCGAAGAACATTCCCTCGCAATGTGACCTTCCTTGCCGCAGTTGAAGCACTTGCCACTGCCACCGCCGCCACTGCTTCCTCTCCTATCACAGTCACGAGCCAAATGGCCAGTTTCTCCACATTCGTAACAAGGACCACCACCACCACCACCAACTGAAGGTCTCTTGCTGGTGCAAACTCTCGCAATGTGGCCAACTCCGCCACAGGTATAGCAAGTGTTTCCACCGCCTCCGCCAGCTCCAACGTTTCCACCGACGTTTTGCCTACAATCCCTAGCAAAATGTCCAACACCACCACACATGTAGCATCCGTCACCGCCAGATACACGACTACCACCTCCGTATCTGTTTCCACCGGAAACACCACGACAATCCTTTGCCATATGACCAACCTCTCCACAACTGTAACACGGACCTCCACCACCACCGCCTCCAATGTTTCCACCACCGCTCTGCCTACAATCCCTAGCAAAGTGTCCAACATCACCACAAACGTAACATTCACCTTCGGCGCCAGATCTACGAGCACCACCGCCTCCAAAACTTTTCCCACCACCACCACCGACACAATCCTTAGCCATATGACCAACCTCACCGCAATTAAAACAATTACCACCGTTTCCACGGGAGCTATTTTCCTTCTTATTAAGAGAACCGCCGCCGGGAGCAGTAACATCGACGGCCTTAGTCTTCCCGTCCTCTCCAAGCGTGATCGTGTATTCAACCGATTCACCAACACTTAAGCTACGGAAACCATCGGAGACGATTGACAATTGATGAACGAAAAGCTCTTCGCCGCCATCATCGGGAGTAATGAAACCATAGCCTTTACCATCGCTAAACCAATGAACTTTTCCGGTAGATCTCACCGCCGATTGATCTTTCATCGCCATTAGATCAGAGAGAAAAAGGTTAAAACAAGAAAAACTCGAAGCAGAGAGAGGAAACAAACCAAAAAGGGTAAAGAGAAAACCCTAAATTGCGAGATCTATCCATATCTAATTTCGATTTTGACCTTGAATTCGCCACGTCAGCTCCCTTCTCTATCGGCGGCAGTTACCACGTGTGCACTTTGAATCAGGCCCATGGTTTAACTTATGAATTGGGCCTGTCTGCTTAAGGAACTTAGCAAAATTTATGAGGTCCTTTTAGATTATTGAAAAACAGTTTTTCAATTGCCAATATAGTAATATGTATATATACATCTTATTATATAAAGTACGGTTTTCGAAGTTAGTAACTCACGTGATTTTGACACGTGTTGATTCTAACGGTCAGAGATTATGACATGTGTCAAAAATATTTTATTTTTAAATAATATAAAAATATATAAAGATAATTATGAATAAATTATAGTTAAATTATATAAAGATAATTATGAGTAAATTATAAATTTTCATGTCAAAATAATTTATTTTTATTAATAATTTAAAAATATATAAAGATAATTTTGACGCATGTCCTAAAATATAAAAATATAAAAAGATAATCATAAGAAAATTACACATATATATGTGTCAAAATATAAAAATATAAAAAAGATAATCATAAGAAAATTATACGTATATATCCCATATAATACTACTCCTAAAAGAAAAATAAATTGTAAATTTTATGTCTCATATTTTTCTTACTGAACGAAAAAATTTATTCAGAAACACCATTGTTGATTCAAGTTTAATAAAACTTTTTTTTATCTACTTTTTTCTTACTTGATTTTGAAGATACGTCTTCTTTACCGTGTTACAATTTACGTTTACTGATTTGTACTCTTTAGATTATGATTGCTTATGTTATATTTTTCGTCTATGAGTATTAGTTGTCTAAGGTTTTGCTCTGTCTTCTAGGTGTACGTATAAAACATATGTAGTTTGTGTATATATGCTACATATGGATTTTTAATGTGATTCTTTAATAGTAAATAGAATTAAGTTGTAACATATACTAACATTCAACCGGGAACTTAATCGGTTTCATATATCATAGCATCCATATATTAATTTTTTATTAAATTTATTACTAACTTATTATTATTTTTTTTTAAAAAAATTTCAGATTAGATATCATCAAACATAAGATGAATACCCAAGTTCAAAACAATTGATGTCGAACTATTTTGTTAACGTTTAGTACGTGGATATTCTATAATTTATTTCACTGGATGAAGAGGTGAATTTCTTTTTAATGTATAATAGGTTTTACTTTTTATGTGATTATTTAGGGTTAGTGTACTAATATTTTTGTGGATGCGAGGATGTAGAGACGTTTGATATGACTATTGTGTTATAATATAGGTTTTTATCTAAATATGATATTTTCATATGATACTACACCTTTTGATAAGGTACAATTGTTTTTCTCAAACGTTCAGGAGGTTGATGCATAAAGATTGATTTCATTGGATGAAAATATAAAATTTAGAAACAATATTGATTATAAAAAAAACTAAATATTTTAAAATATAGTAAAATAATCAATAAATAAAGAGGAAAATCCCATTAAGTAATTTACAAATAATTTTGTTTTTTTATACGAGTTATAGAAATTTTAGTTATAAACCCGCATTTGCGGGTACTAATTTTTTTTCTTACACGGGTTATAAATTTTTAATTTTAAACCCGCGTATTCGCGGGTCCTAATCTAGTATAGTTATATTGTGTTGACAAATAACAATGATGATTAATACATCTTCCCAACTTTATTTTTAATTTAACATCTACTATGAATAATCACAAATTCACAATGATAGGAAGAGGAAGGATATGTTATGTCAAACTTTGGTGAATAAAACCAAATAAGCAAAAAGCAAAAAACAGTTAGAATTAGCAATAGATGGGTAAAAAGTAATCCGACAAATCCTCAAACTCTTTGAATGAAAGTACAGATTATGTCAAACTTTGGTGAATAAAACCAAATAAGCAAAAAAACAAAACAACAGTTAGAATTAGCAGTAGATGGGTAAAAAGTAATCCGACAAATCCTCAAACTCTGTGAATGAAAGTACAGATTATGATGATTCAGAAAAATGAATTGAAAACACCTCTTAAAATAATATTCTACGTCATCTGATCAACTATCTGGATTGACCAAATTTCAAAAGTAAACTCACGTTTTGAGACTTAAGATTTTTGTCGTTATACAATTGCCGTTGGTTTTATTAAGAGTTATATGATCGATGTCGGGAGCTTATAAAAGTTAAAAGTATGTTCTGTAACTTTTTTTTATTTATAACGAAAAAAGAATTATTAATGACCTTCTAGAAGCTGTAGAGCTGCAGTTAAGACCACCTCCAGCAGAGAGAAATCCACTAGGTTACTTCAATACAATATTTTATTGTTTTTAATTATTTATTTAAAATTTAAATTAAAAATAAAAAGTTAAACCAATGATAGAGAAGCATTTTTTATATAGTTAATGTAATATCATTACCATTTTTTATATTTGCTTAAAATATCCGTATCGTTTTATGTTATAAGTGGGATTTTATAGTTGACAAAAAAAAAAGGGATTTTATAATTATAATCAGTGTTTTGTTAAAAGATGTCGGTAAAGCTCCAAAATAACCAATAGGTGACAAAACGTATGCAAAGTCTATTTAAATAAATTAATACATACATCATGTAACGTCTCTAAAAATTACTATTATATTAATGTTTATATCAATAACGTTCACAATAAAGTGACCACCATTTTGGGTATTCACCTTGCAACAAGTTGACGATAATTCCCACCAAAAAAAGTTGACGATAATTTATCTGAAAAATGGAAGCTCAAGAATGATTTTTATCTCTCGAATATTTTCAAACCAACTGTGGTAACATTGATTGATATAAAAAATAATAATTTATTGATAATTTTTTCACAATCCTCTAATTTGCTTTAACAAAAAGAACAATGCTCTAATTTTTTTTTTCATTTTATTTTGACTAGATTGTACAAATTACTAATTAGGTTCACAAGGGATAATTAAAGACGCGTTAATCCTAGGTAAAGCGGTGCTGATGGGCGAATATTATTGGCCATGCTAAGCAACTAATTATTAAACGTTAACTAATTAATTACAATAAACCTCTAACTGAACTGGTGACCCACCGAGTCAACTCGCTACCAGCACTGATCGGTTTCCCAGTTCCGTCCGCCGTAACTGCTAAATCCAGAAACACCAACAGTTAACGGCCGGCTCCGACGAAGGCTCCTCCGATCATAAACGGCGCGTTTCTCGGGATCCGAAAGCGTACAATACGCCGCATGGATCTTCATAAAATCATCCGCCGAAGAGCTTTTAAGACCATTTCCCGCCACATCGGGATGGCAGATCCTGGCTAGCCGCCGGTAAGCCGATTTTATCTCTTGACTCGTCGAGCCGACGGGAATTTCAAGGATCTCGTAGAGAGACGCGGTTGCTGAAAATCGCTGCGGGATTTGGCGCAATCTCGGCGAATCTTCGGCGCAGGTGTAGGATGCGGTGGTTGCGGAAAGAGACGGCGAGATCCGGGAAAAGCGTGACGGTGGTGAAACAGGAGTGAGCGGCGGAGAAGAAGAAGACAAGAATGAAGGAGCGAAGAAGGTTGGGGAAGAAGAGAGCATTGTAAAACGACGGCGTTTTGGGCTTTTTTTCTTTTTTTAAGTTTCGATTTGGGTGTGATGCAGTGTGCGTTTGAAGGATGAGTTATGAAATTAGAGAGGTTTATTTATAGGGGGAAGAGGTGATTAAATCGGTTTAACGTTTAGTTAACTTAATTAATTGTAAATTTAGCCATTCGTGATTGCGATTAACAATTACTGTCGGGTTAAGCAAAACCGGACCGGGTTGGGTTCGGTGGTTTTGGATTCTTGGGAAGCTGAGTCAGACGAAAAGGCTTATCCAGTTGGAAATTTGTCGGAGAAGCGATAAGATTCAACGAACGATCTTTGAGCAGAGTGGCACTCAAGTGTCAAGTTGTACTTGTCATCTAACAAAACTTATTAATACAGTACAACGCCTAACTTTTTCGTTTTTTTTTTCTTTTTCTCTTCATTTTCTTGTTTTTGGTAAATGATGAAATTGTATTCGATTTATATTCTCTCTGAATTAGAAATCACCATAGAAAAGATATCCGAAAGAAATCAGTGTTCTTGATCCGCTTTGTTTCTATTGTATTGTAATACGATTCTTTCCAAGGAAGAATATGTTTTCTTTTGTTTTTTTTTTTTAATTCACAAATATAATCTGAATTGAGTTGTTCTTTCTCTCTATTGATGGTACAGTTCAACCCAAATTGATCATTCAATTTTTTTTTTTTTTGGTCAAATCATTATAATTTCTAAACACCGAAAATGTACATACAAACATGGTTTGGCCTTTACGTGTGCCCTCTCTCTCACCCTAATAGTTATACCTAAAAAGCGCTACACTTTAATAAACCAAATCCAAATGCAATGCACTTTTCTATAATTCTTTTTGATAATAACGAATTGTATTATGAAATCGGTAATTGTATTTTGATAATGTATAGTTATATATATAACATACGGATCTAAACAAATATTTGAATTTCTTAAAACTAGTCCTTGTGTTAGAAAATCGAAACCAACACTAAATTGAGCGGATCTAATGGATAGTTTGATCGAGCCACGATTCCGATTTTTTAATTGTTTTGACACCAAATTAGTCTGATAATCTCATTCCTAAATTGAGTGTAACTGTTTCTTTTAATTAATCGTACGAGTTTGATCAAAAAAAAAAAAATGAGTTGTTTTCTCTCTCTTTTGATAGTCCACTTCAACCAAATTGATCATTCTAATTTCTATGCACCAAAAAAATGTATACAAAACATGGTTTGGCCTTTCCGTGTGCTATCTCTATCATCTTAATATACTAAACGCGCTAATTAGTCTTTTCACACTGATAAAAATTAGCCAAATGCAATGCACTTTTTTTTGGTTTTAAATGCAATGCACTTTTTTTTTTTTGGGTTTTAAATGCAATGCATTTGTCTATTAACAGTAACGAAGTTATTATGTCACTTCTGAACTAATATCTATTTCCAGGTCATAATAAAATGAGAATAACAAATTAATATTCCCAAACCAATGAACTCGACTTGCCGTCAAAAAAAAAAAAACCAATGAACTCGACTCGACCATAATTCACAAACTTGTGTTTTCACACTCTGAT
The DNA here is from genome assembly GCA_011420285.2 of Erysimum cheiranthoides. NCBI lineage: Eukaryota > Viridiplantae > Streptophyta > Magnoliopsida > Brassicales > Brassicaceae > Erysimum > Erysimum cheiranthoides. The sequence goes on from CM022180.2 coordinate 20,349,991, forward strand.
TGATCATCATAAGGTATACACAATAAATATACTCATCACTACATTGCGCTAATTGGCTATATGAATATGATTCTTTGCCATTGCGTATAAAATTTTATGAAAAATATGTTACAACAACACATGAAAACACTGTAATAGGATCAAAAAAATTTCCGACTTTGTGCAGATTTGATTCTCTTGGATCCTCTCCAAAATATTGCAAATTTTTGCTTAGACCTTCCGAGAGATAAGATAACCAGGAGGGCTTCTAACATTTCTTGATTTAATGCTTGCTGTTCTCAAAAGTCTACGAAACTCATGGAGACTTATTTTACCATCATTGTCAATGTCTGCTTCTTCAAGAAGTGGCTCAATGGAACCTTTCAAGCCAGTATGCTGCAAAAAAAAAAAAAAAAAGTTAATAATGTGAAATTAATTGATTAAGAAGCATATATAATAATAGTGTACCATTCGAAGTTCCTCTGCTGTTATATATCCATCTCCATCTATATCGAATTTTTCAAATGCTGCTCTTGATCTCTGTTGCCACTTCTCAGAATCATGTTCCTCTAACTGATTTACGTGTAACGCAGCAGCGACAAACTCGGTGAAATCCACAAATCCATCTGTGTTGCTATCAATCTGAATGTAGCAAACACAATTTAGAGAACTAAGATTGAAGAATGTCATCATCATTAATACTAGCTAGCTTAGATTACAAACATACCGCTTGAAGAATCTCGGCAACTCGTGCATCCTTAAGCTTCCAAGGATGATCTTTCGCAAGAGCCTACGGAAAAACAAGAATGAACTGATGTCAGGTTTAGTATTTGCTGGATCAATTTGCTAGTGATTGAGTTATAGTTTTATTTTCATTTTACCTGCCTCATCTCTTCAAGACTAATGGCGCCATTCTTGTCAACGTCAATCGCATCAAACTGGTCTCTAAGATCAGCCAACTCTTCTTCATCAAGTGTCGTTGCAAGAGCCTAGACCAAAAAAACACAACTCAAATAATAAGAAAAAACACATCAAAGCCTCAAATGAAACACAAATCTCTCTTCTTGAATACCCTTAAAGCGAATTGCTTGAGGCGGCTAAATTTCACAAACTGACGCATGTTATTGAGAACAGATATGTCTATGGGAATCTCAGATGCATCTCCTCCTTCTCTAACCCATGGATGTGCTGCAACCAAAACACACAGAAGATAAGAACGCAAGTGATCAAAAGTGATCTTGCCAAATGCTATCAATGCAAGATTAGAAGATAAGAACAAAAGTGATGGAAAATGGCGTAAAACACTCTTACATAGTGCCTGCGCAGCTGTTAATCGCGCTCTCGGGTCTTTTACTAACAACTTCTTAACAAAATCTTTCGCGCTGTTGCTAATCATTGGCCATGGCTTTCTTCTAAAATCAGGTTTGTTCTTCAAGACCTACACATATATTTTATAAACACATCTTCATGATTAGAGCTTTATGATTTCTGATGGATTTTCTTCTCAGGGAAACTATACAAACCTCCTTGAAGATACCGTCTTCAGTCTTATCCCAGAATGGTCGTCTCCCGCAGAGAAGAATGTAACTGATTACACCAATACTCCACACATCTGATTCGGGTCCCGACCTGCGTTTCAACACCTCAGGTGCTACATAGTATGCACTCCCAACGATATCATGAAACTTTTTGCCTACGTACATTGTATCAACATTATTGTTATATAATGGATAGATCAAAAAAGAATATATGAAGACAAACTTTGAATCACTTTGCAACTAATTACCTGGTTTTATGAAGTCTGATAAACCGAAATCTGTAGCTTTAAGAGGTGAGTCTTCTTCGGTTGACTTGAACAGAAAATTCTGTTGGAGAAGATGATTTGTAAGAAAAAAGTTGTAGATAACTACACATTCAAAACATGATGATGATGAAAAAGTAATAAAACTACCTCTGGTTTCATATCACGGTGAACCAAACCGCGCAAATGACACTCAGCTGCAACTTTCAGCATCTGTCTCACTACCACGGCCGCATCTTTCTCGCTATAACGGCTATCTTTCCTGTAAACAAGAAACAACAATAGCTTTGAGACTCAAAAGTAACAAGACTTTAAAACTCAGCCATATACAAATGTATTTACTGGGATAAGAATGTACCTGGCTAATATCCGATCAAGTAATTCACCACCCTCGCATAACCTGAAGAACAATATATAGATCATCAACGCACAAACTAATTAGCAACAGAAGAGACAACAGTGTTTGCTCTTTTGTCTTTCTTGCATCGCAAGAATAAGAAAAAACACGATCTAAAGGCTTTTATTACTTACTCCATGACTATATAAACAGAGTTCTTGTCCTCGAAGGCATTATAAAACCGAACCACATTTTCATGACCAGTTAAAGCTTGTAGTATCTTCACCTCTCTCTTTACATCTTCCACTGCTATCGGAAGTGTCATCTGCCCAACCAAATCAAAAATCCATAGCTTAGCTCAAGAATCGCAAGAATTTAATATTTTAATGTAACATAACAAATCTTTGTGAAAACAATCCAAATGCTCAAGAATCTCAAATCAAATATAATTCTCTGATTATAAAGAGAGAATCTTCAAGAATAATTACCTTGGCTTTATCGATTTTCTTGACGGCGACACGATCACCGGTTTTTTTATCGGTAGCGACATATGTGTAACCAAATTGGCCATGTCCAAGCAATTTTCCAATGGTGTAACGGTGATCAAAATCTTTAGCGTACCCAAAATCGATACGCTTACCGTAGGGGATCGCTTCTCCTTGTCTCCTACCGTTATTATTGTTATTACTAACTTTATCTCTCCCTCTCCCATGCGGTGGCGTTTGCCGCGTCGGCGTTTTCTTAGCCGTGGTCGCAGCATTGCGTCGCGGTTGCGTCCTATGATCCTTTTGGATCGTAACGGCCATGAAAGAACATGGAGATTGAGGCGGTCTGTGTTTAGCCACCGTGAGAGGAGGAGGAGGATGTGGGTTGGGATTCCGACCGCTGCGGTTGTGGCCGGAGACTTTAGCGGCGGAGGAGAAACAGAGACCCATGAGATTTGTGGATTTCGGTTTCAGGACCCTACGCGATGAGGATGTTTTCTTAGGGGAACGTTGTGGCATTAATGAATAGGAAATGAGGTCGCCATCGAAACAGCATTGCCAGACAGAAATTGTGAGAAATGTAGAGAGAGGTGGAGAAGGACAAGCTTGAGATATGCGTTGGTCAAGAAATAGACTTTTCTTGGGTGAACAACTTTTTTTAATTTTTCATTTAGTAACAGATTTTTTTTGGGAAAACTATGGAAAAAAAATAAGAAGTTTAGGTTATAAAGTATTCAAATGAAATTATCGAACGTTAGCTGTATTTTCAGTTTTTTTTTAACCGCTATTCTTCTGGTATCTAGTATCTACGAAACTTCCCCACATCTTTCTATATTTGGAAAAATGCCTCATAGGTTTTGTTATTTATGAAATGCCCCATATCTTTACGATACTGCCCGAGATCTGGAAAGCTTACTGGATATATTTTGTGCGATGTTGATACTGGTGAGGAGGAGGCTAATTGCTGGGGATTTTACGTCTAATATGAAGTCACTTCAACACCATCCAACTACAAACATCAGCCGCCATCTCTTGTATGTAAGTATGTAACCAATAAACTTCATTCCAAAAAAATTTAAAAAAAAAAAAAAAAAACTTAGTTCCAAAATGGTTTATAAACATTTGACGAGAAAAAAGAAAAAGACATGGGAGTTCAATTAAAAAAACGCCCCTAGAAAACACCAAGCTTAATTATATAGGTGTTGTTCGTTTGTCCGCCGCAGGTAGTTGCGCCTGCAGCGGACGCAGCTTCTGTTGTTCGTTTGATTGACGCCGCTACCTGCGGCAAGAAGCTGCGGTTGCCGCCGCTACTTGCGGTTAAAAATTTTAATCGTTGGATTAATTGAGCGTCAGGCGATTAAAACCCGCGTTATGTATGAAAATTGAAAAAAATGCCCTTGTTATTTTGTAATATTTAAAATAAAAAAAAATTAAAAAAAACCTAACTTTGAAAAAAAAAATAAAAAAAAACCTAACCCTAAAATATCAAAATAGCGCAGCTATAGTTTAGTCAAAGCCGGTTGCGTTTTTCTCAATTAAAAAAAAAATTCTCACGCGCTCAATTTATTAATTTTAGCAAAAACCCCAATTTCCGCAGTCTATAGTCCAGAGATTTTGCGGCGGTGTCACCCACGCGCTCAGTATGCGAGTGGATAAGATATTTGCTTATGGGAGTTCGACAACCACGCGCGTCACATTTGGGCCGCCTTTTATTCTGCCTATTGGACTACAAGGAGCATAGTTGTCATATAATTAGAGGCCCCCGTAAATTTTTAAAGCCTTATTAGCATAAATAAACTATTTTGACCCAAAATCTAAAACCAGAGATTTCTACTAATCTGACCCTGCCCATAAGTAAACCACCCTAATTTTTCTTTTTAAAGGATTTTTTTTTGTTGAAACACTAACATCGTAGATTCGTGACTGACCCTTTTTTGTTATCGCAACCTAAAACATTTTTTCCGGAGGTAACACCATTTCTAATGTTCCGCAATAATGACGTCGGTCTAGAGACATGTGGAAGTGTTTTTTCTAGCATTCGAATTAGAATTTCTATAGACTATTCAAAATTTTCAAGATTTGAGGAGAGTAAATGTTGGAAATACAATCCAAGTCCCACATAAGTTTGAAGGGACTAATACTAATATATAAAGGGTTAGGGTCAATCCACTAATTGCCAATTGGTTTTTAGTTGGAAGCCCAGAGTTAGCCCAAACTTAACATGGTATCAGAGCCCAAGGTTTAAAGTCTGGTTGGACCTGAGAAAAAAATGGATACGGACATACCTCAACCCGAGTAATGGGGGCCCGAGAAATGGACTTATCGAGGAGGCGTGTTAAGATCCATGTGGTCCTTAGATTGAATGGGAGATTGTTGGAAATACAATCCAAGTCCCACATCGGAAGTTTGAAGGGACTAATACTAATATATAAAGGGTTAGGGTCAATCCACTAATTGCCAATTGGTTTTCAGTTGGAAGCCCAGAGTTAGCCCAAACTTAACAGTAAAGAAAGTGATTCCATGAGCACAAATAGTAAGATCAAACTTGCTAGTTGTCATTACAAGCGTCTTTCAATGCGCTAGCTTGTAAGAAGCTTCTGCACGAGCTTCCTCCAACTTTGCTGACAGCTCTTTCATGAAAGTTGTGCTCGTTCCATGGCTGATCCGCAGAATGTCGAATGCTTTACTCAGTGAACTCACCGCCTCTTTGGTTTCTCCCAGCAACCTGCAACAAAACAACTCTGCTTTCATCAGCAGAATGATAGAATCCGATGCCAAGTTATATTGCACTCAGACTCAGATTGACGTGGAAAGTTAATATAGATGGTAATTTCCTACAGGCACACACCAAGAATCAGTGCATGAAACAGTGTTTGTATCCGCAGGGACTTAAACTTAGGGATATCCATTTTAAAGGGCTTTTAACCAAGTTAGGGATTTGGTTAGGTAACTATCCGCAGGGATTCAGACCTAGTAGGGATATCCAATTTCCTACCACCAAGCCAACCTCTTTGTATATACGGAATGTCGCATTTCCCATATTACTCTTTGAGATTCTGACCCAAAGTCACGGTAGGATAAGAGTCTCAAGCATTACAGTAAGTAAAGCAGCTGGGAACATGTAGTGGAATGGCTGCTTTGATAATTTAGGGAAAAGACTTATTTGGTCCTATGAATTTGACGGGAGAATTAAATAGTCCTGCGATATAATCTGTCTTCAAATTTTAGTTCACTTCCACCACTCAAAATCTAATCCAGGTAACACAGTAAACTAGAGAAAGGATAAAAAAAAACGTTTTGATACCATTCGAGTTTTCCTTGGGTATAGAACTGCAGTCCAATCAAAGGATGCGTTGCTGGATATACTCCTGCAATTTTATGAACAAAGTAAGTAATATAACCACCAAAATAATTTGAATGACTTAACAATTATTATGTAGACATACTATAATTAGGATCAAGCAGACATACTTTGGTAAACAGGGACTATTAGTCTGCAGTAATTCAAAGCTTCTCTCCAGCTTTCTACTTCCATTAGCATCTGCAAAAGAAATAAGTAATGGTAAGCTTTGAAACACCAAATTTGTATGTCTTTCCAAAACTTTGTACGATCTCCACAAGTCCAAAACTTTCTTTCAAAAAGAAACGTACCTTGAGAAGTTTTTCACGGGTTCTCATTAAAGTGATGGAGAAAGTATGGTAAAGCTTAACTTGTAGTTTCTCAATTGTCTTATATAGTGCAATAGCGTCTTCTTTATCTGAAAATGGTCAAAGATTCTCTCAGACAACGTGCAACACAACTCAATGTAACCAAAATCAGTTAATCTTGTTCAGAAATCTAAATGCAGGTATTGGGGATGCAAAAGAAGCAACAAATACTTTCTGAGGAAGGAGATGCAGGAGCCTTCTCTGAAACTGTTCTGACATTACTCGCTAACATTTTGACTTCTTCCTTGCTCCTAAGAAGCATGCATTTCTGGCAAACAAAGCCTTTTTCATCTGCGAAAGTAAACAAAATAGGATTGGAGGGATCAATAATGTTTTTGGACACATAAACTACATAGTCAAATCTTAACATACCAGGATCACGGAGTAAGAAACCAGTGCATTTCTCATTGGCACACTGATAGCCTTCTAATATTGCACTTTCTTCAATATCATGAGGTTTTCCCTTAGGTATGAAAAATATTGGTACAGGTAGTAAGAAATCTAGAATATTGAGTGGTCAAGTGCAAACTCCATTCGTTGATAAGTGGAATAATTAATGACTACTTACAATGTTATTGCAACGGGCACACTGACAGTGGAAGAGGTATTGTTCTTTGAGAGACTTCTGCCGAGTCAGAGTGCTTCCAGCAGTTTCAATATAGCTGATAGTTACCTGACCAAAGACAGAGGATCTAACAGCTATATGTCAGTGTGCTACTTGCATATACGAAAGACTCAATATGAAACAATGCAGAAACTACCTCTGAACCCTTTGATATGTTATCCATAGCCCGAACAACAGCCATCTGCTCTTCGAACACTAAAACCGCATTGGGAGAGCAGCTACAGAGCAAAAGATTTAGGCAGTAAACAAAGTGATTAAAGAACACAAACAAAACAGATTAATGAAGCATTTACCTGTGATTAATGATGGATACCAAGGGAAACAATCCTATCCCTTGAGGTCTGAATTCGCTATCACAAATGGAATGAGCGTTGCATGAGAACTGTATTCAGTAGAAATGAAAGTGGCTTAAATAATTATCCATAAACAACATTCCAGGTAAAGATGAATTAAAAAAATTTCTCCCAGTTAGCCCAACGGATGCTTGATACTGCTCAAATAAAACGAAGTATCCTTTGACTTTTTATGGCAATTTCATGAGTATTCGGATGCAAAACCATATCATCACCAACCTGTATGTATGATACTAAATCAAAAATATTTCCTAATATAATAGAAAAAGGAAAACTATCAACTGCAGCTTGCAGCAAGACAGTTCAGTTTTTGTGTGAAGCTAATACTAGATGAACAGACAAAAGCGCTGGAGTAGAACCTTTGAAAAGTTCTCGGCGATCTCTCTTAGGTCAACACTAGGAAATTGAAGAATCAAGTTCACAAGATTAGCCATCTGTGCATACAACAGCAACTGCTTTTCATCAATCTCAGACATGTCTATCAAATAAAAGGTTAAGGAAGACAAAAGAATACAAATTTCTAGAGGTAACGAGATTATCAATTTCACAAAACTAAATCCCAAATAGAGAGGATACGGGACACCAAAGCCTCCACCAAACTGTAATTGTCTGTTGTCGTAATTGGCAGAACCTGGACAAGATAAAATACATTCAGAAATAAGAATACATAAGACTGCTATCAAAATGAATAATGACATTAGCAGCCAACACAAAATCTGGATATAATCTATTAATCTTGACACTATACTAGACTTCTGCTCCACATTTCAACACAATGAATCAAAGCACCAAAACACGATGAGCTATAAAAGGTAAATGCAAAAGAAAACTAGCAGCATCATTCATAGCTGAGTTATATAACCTTTTCGTTTTGCAAATTCCTCTTGATATAAAGTTTCACCATCAGACGTATTGTAGGAGTAACAAACTTCCGTTTCTCCTTCTCAAGCCTAGAGAGAGCTTTGCATTCATGGCGATGCAACTTCCACTCTGACTTCTGAAAAAAAAGAATCAAAACAAACGAAACGAATCAATCATCAATTGAATTTCTACAGAGAAGAATCATACGAAACACATCAATTATACCTGGCAAGAGCTTCCACAGTACCAAACCACTTGACAAGAAGAACATCTCTTCAGGTTACTGGTTTTGAAACATCCATCACATCTTGATTCCGAGGAGGTATTATTCGGGACACAGATATATGGCTCTTGGCTTAGAATCACTTCTCCTGAAACAAAACGCATGACCGAGATTAGTCTCAGACGAACAAAAGCACTTTAAAAACGAAACCCTAAAACTCGCGAAAGAGAGAGATGAACCTGGACGAAAATCTCTGGTAGTGAATAGAGAGCGGCCTTTCTGTGGGAGATTCGTAACGGTTAAGCAGCGATCTTGTAGAAAACTCTGCAAATCCGCCATAAGTGAAGCTTCCATTGGCCTTACGAGAGGTTTCGAGAACAACGGTAACTTTGAATTCAAGTCCTAATCAATCAATTCTGATCTTTACAACAAATTAGGACCAGCTTCGCTTTTTAAACCCGTTGCATTTAGATCCTTATTTTTTACAATTGTTTATAATTTGACGGAAAGTTTATTATTAGTTACATTTAGGTCCCTTTTTAATTTATACTATTTTCCACAATTTGACGGAAATTTAGCTAATTGCATTTACATCCCTTTTCTAATTTATAAAGTTTGATTTAGTTTTTCAACTTCGTTTGTCACTGAAAATAACTGATTGCATTTAAAGTCATCAATTCAATTTTTGCAGAAGATTATGGTTATGATTATAAACTAATTGAAACTTTAGAAGCTTTGTCCTCTTCATCTTTGGAATTTATAAGTTTTAAATTATTTTGTACTGAGTCTTAAAAAGTTAAAAAAAAAAAAAAATTCCTCTGTAAAGTTATTTGATGCACAATATTATAGATTGAAGGGTTTAAACGTTTAGAGTCAGATAATGTTGCAAAATACATTACATAAAGGTTACATATTTACGACCCTAATGAATAATGTTAGCTTACATTAAATTGAAAAGCACTTAGACTTAAATTGTAAGTATTTTTTGAAGTTAGAACCAAGGATGCCATGTTGGATCCATCATACATAAGTTGCGAGGCGACAAGGCTGCCTCCACCAACTCGTTCACTCCTCTTTGCACCGACTGCGGCGGCTCCACCGTGTTCTCATCCTACAAAAACAAACCCATCAATAACTTTGATCTTATATGATGATAATAAATGATATTATTATTATGACGATGATGATGATGATGCATGTACCTCTTCGGAAAAGTACTGTGGGGCTATTCCTCTGATCCGGCTAATGACATCTTCCACATTGGCGTTAACTTTGTGTTTCAGCTCAGCTGAGTTCAATGTAGCAATTCCTCCAACAGGTGGAATCGGCATACCAAGAGGTCTTCTTCCAAACCAAGACAGCAATTCATCACGGAAGAACATAGCAAGTTGATATCGAAGATGTTCGTTTTGCTGAAATTTTGCAAGACGATAAAGAAACAGAGATCAATTAATGTCTTGTTGCATCCATTAGTTTTTGTATATTTCTTACTTGTTTTTGGATTATCACTTTACCTTGGAGGAGATTACTGCTTGAGCTGCTGAACACATGGATGACATGAGAAGACCTTCGACTCCAAACTGAGAGAAGAATGCTTGCATGTTCCTTGTGAGGCGGAAAGGCACGGGTTCGTTAAACTCGATAATCCCGTTGGCATCATAAGCAGGGTGAAAATCTGTCTGGAACATTTTCCCGGTGTTTTTTGCAAACAAGACCTTGTTCGGAGACCTCCCACCGATTTGTAGCATGAAGGACATGAAACTGGAGACAGCTAGCTGGACTGCAAATTGCTTCTTGAAAGCCCACATATGGCTTCCGCTCATCAACGTCTTATACATGTACTGAGAGAATATACTATCATTGACCAAGGTTTTTGTGATGTCAATATAAGCTTGCAGACGAAGATCTCCTATTGCCTCTGCTGAGATTTGTCCTGATATAGCTTGATTGAGTTGCTCCTTGAAGTGGGTAATTGGTAGATCTGCCTCTCGGTCGTTTCGTGCACAGTGATTCTCATACACCTCCAGGAAAGTGTTGTACATGAGATCATCCTCAACCATCCGGACCTGAAACCAAATATGATCATTCATAAGACCATGCTGAGAAAGAAAGAGATAGAGATAATCCTGAACATCTTAAAACTGAATGTGTTAAGATTTGACGAAACCTTGTGAAATGAGCCACACATAAATTATCATCCAATGAAACATCAAATCTGAATTCATGGTATTAAAAGTCACCTGAGACCAGACAGGAATGATGATTGGAGTGTGAATTCCAATGTGTCGTTTTCTTGATTCCTTATGCTTATCAAACATTTGGTTCATCACACGGAAAAGCTGCAAGATGCGTTCATCACTTCTGGCATTAGGTGTTAATGATGTCTGGACTATAAAATGCTTTTGCGAACCATCTGAGCCAATAAGGGTCAACCGCCTGAAGCTGCTTCCATGCCTTCGAACAATAGGTACGTCTGCTCCGACCCTATCCAACTTTACTGTGTGATCAGGTGCTACTTCCTGGATAGTTGAGCATATGATTATTTTCACAATTAGATGGGGGTAAAAAAAATGTTCATCTTGATGAGTAAATTAAGTGCAAGGGATAAGTAGTCTTAAATTTACCTGGTCAGCAAAGTACTGTCCTGGTATCTCTACATCAACAACATTGAAGTCACGCAATACCCTGCTCTCATCTTCCAATCTTAACACGGCTGGAAACCTGTCTTCAACATTGCTCTGAAGAATATTTTTCCACTTTTTCAGCCGCGCCGTCAGCTCAGCAAGTGTGACCGGGAATGTAGCTGTACTTTCTGGATCAAGGTGACGCTCAAAATCCTGTTTGTACTCTTTCACAAATTCAACATGCTTGGTTACAGCATCTGCCGAGAAACAAGCTCTGCAGACACCCGACAGCTCTTTTTTAAGTGGTTGGGGAACCTCAGCAGTGGTAGCAGTTGGATACTTGTAACAACGATGCAACAGAGCATTCACAACCGCCAGCAGTCTTTCTTCCGGTAATGTAACAAATCTCGAACCTATTTCCGTAAGAAGAACCTGAAAAGGAAGATTACTTGCTTAGATCATCCAACCAAAGAGGCAGGGAACTGGTCGGTTGAGTCAGAATCTAAATCGAAGCTATCTCCTTCTTTCCAATAGTGCATATTCCTCCACAATTCAGGATCTATCTTTACTCTGAAAATTGTATGTATCTAGAGCAATTTTAATGAATATCGTTGATATATAGAGAAGAAAAAGTATCACCTCGAGTTCACTGGCTAAGTTGTTATGTTTACCCCTAAGAGCTTCCATAATATCCTTGGCAGCGTCAAAAGCACCCGCAGCAGAGATTGCCAAGGATACACCATTCCGTCTCGCTGTGTTTTCATTGTTGTCATTGATAGCGGAACTGCTTTGGTGCATAGGTTGATCATTCCCGGGATGAACATTATTTTCTGCAGTGGAGCGTTCACTTTCTTGCCCCTGTGGGTTACCACTGTCATGTGTTCCACTGGCGCCGCTAACTTGAGCGCCTTGATGGATTTGAGTTTCCGATGGTAAATTGCTTCCACCATGACCTGCACTTGCACCAGAGGCATTTTGCTGCATTCTTTGAGCCAAAACCAATCTGCCAAGTTCAGATTTATTTACTGCATCACGTCGTTCCAATAAGTATGTGCGCAACCAGTAGTAGAGAGCCTGAAACAGAAAATCACCACATACTCAGTTAAAATAATCAAAATGCACGACTTAGTAATAAAAGCTATAAATAAATTACCTGTGGGAAAACTGCAGCAATTTTTAATAAAACCAATTTGCAATGGGGGGCTTCTGTTCTTTGTAGGGAAAGTAACAGCTGTGGGATCCAAGAAAGCCACACCCAGTGAGGAACTTGGTCTAAGTGTTTATCAAACACCCTGCCAACAGGCTCATTCGCTGTATCGAAGCTAAGAAGATAAAGAACACGAGCTATATGACTTCTGGAATTGGAAACGCCAAATCTTATACCCTGAAGAAAGCAACTGACAGCATATTCAAGCCAGATTTCTTCTTGTGTTTCTTGGTATGCCTACAAAAGCGAGTAAAATATAGGTACAAGGAATAAAAAATATTGGGGAATGTTAAGAGCCATATAAGAAACAGATCACAATCATAAGAAATACCATGTCACAATAGCTTCCCCAGCTTATCCATCCTTTGGGTAAATTCTTAAACAGGGTGATCGCATTGGAATATGCAATATTAGCACTTTCGGTGTCATTTAATTTCAAATGAAAATCTCCCTTCAGACGAAATATCTCTGCTTTGATCTTATCTGGAAAATACTCCAAATTTGTGCTATTGATCAGATTAAGACCACTAGCACGCTCTCCCTTCATTTCCAGGTAAGCTTTTGCCTGCTCTCTAATTTTAACAAAAGCTTCCTGCACTCACACACCCAAAAACAGAAGATGAGGAACATACCTTCATAAATAACATTATTTAAGCTCAAAAAACATTAGAAACCAACTATTAAACAAACTTGATGAGATATGAAACAAAAATAAATAAATAAATAAATAAAGATGCTGCTTTTAGAATGCTGCAATTAAGAATTATTCTGCCCAAATTCTGGAAAAGATCAAGATTCTGGAGAGATGTACCTGTACTTCCATAGTGGAGTGTCCATACATTTTTTCAAGAATCTGAACACAAACATCATAAAGCCCTTGTTTCCGAGCTATCCTAGCAAGCTTATTGACGTTCCATGCTTTGTCACGGAAACCAAGGTGATGAAGTGGAGAATTTGAAGTAGCAAAGTCCTTAAATGCATCAATAACAACGTTATACATTTCATTCCTCCACTGTAGCATATCGTACCAGACTGTCATATTGTCCCATTCATTTGGAGTCCTCAGCCTCCAAGTCTCAAGAATATCCTTCAGATCTGCATAACGATTTCCAAGTCCACCAACCGCAGCATTTCCTGAAACTTTGTTTCCATTTGCGATATCAACATGAATTCTAGCAGACTCCTGAACCTCAACTAGTTGTTGGAATTGCTGCAGTAGAGGCACTCTAGCATGAACAGACATTTCAGGCAACTGCCACCACTGTTCCAAGGCAAGATCAACGCCTTTCCCCACAGTGTTTTCAGCATCTCCAACACCATTCGAATTTCTGTCATGAAGGGCAAAATAAGATTGAACCAAGCGAAGCTTTGGAGTCTCTTCCACTTGTGCCTTTGGTATCACGTGATCCTTCAAATATGCCCAATCGGGTAATTTCCAAAGACTATCAAGCAGTATTTCATAATTCTCAATGCTCTTACCAAAATCTACCAGGGCATCCCATTGACTAAGCTGACTGGCACAGTGGAGCCACTGCTCCTCCCACAGACACATTTCAGCCTTAGGGACTGTGTTGTTATACGTGCCTTGGGTTGCCTTAACCATTGCCTGGTAAAAGAGGCTCTGAGCACGCTGCCAAAAACCATGCTGAACTAATGAAAGTCCAGCTCTCGTCTCAGCAGTGATGGACCTCTTCTTCCACAACCCAAATCTCATATCTTCTTCATTTAACAAACGATAAAGCTCAGCAAGCGACTCTGCACATTTTGAGTCATTCATAAACAACATCACATGGCTCTCTAACAATGCCAATGCGAGATGCCATGCATTGTACGTTTTTCCAATATATTTGATAAGCTCACTAGGCATCCTAGGTTGAGGGTGGCTCAATTGAAGCCCTTCCAGAAGTGCTTGCACAACATTTGGCCGGTGTCCTTGCTGCTTCTTATGGTAGTCCTTCGACAGTAGAGAAATCATAGGTTTAGCCAATGCTACCTGTTCTTCCTTGAGCAGGGTTACCCATACAATTGGAAATACCAAAACCCACAGATGGTATGCAACATTGGCATCCGTGTGAGCTAGCTCCCTTAAAGGGATGACAACATCAGCCACCTATAGTGGAAATTATAAAAAGTTATAAACTTTATATGAATAACTTATTCAGATAATCCCAAATCGATCAGGTGGATAAATACGTCTAGGGACTTACGATAATTAAGTACCATGATAAAAGGAAACTTTAAATGATCCGTAATCACCTGAAGTTTGCTGGTCGCGCTCAGAAATTGTGCATGCTTCATAACAATGCTGTCAAACATTGAAGTAACTTCTTCAGGACCCTCTAAGTTAGCAGGAGCTTGGTGTTGTATTCCAGGATTATCTGAAGACAAAAGTGGTAGTACCCTTGCAGAATTTGGTGCCAGGCTAATTGGCTTGTCCTCAACTAAGATAGCTAGAAGGAGATCTAGACCTTGTTTGAGCCAAAAAACATCACTTAAAGCTTCCCAATCCTGGATTTGGATAATGTACTGCAACCGCGCAAACAAATTTTTTCCAAGAGACTCGTGATACAACAAGAAGAACTTCCTTCTCATCTCAGGATCACTTGCTCGTAAACCAAGCATGAAATGCCTTTCAACTTTCAGAGAGACCTCTTGTCGTAGTCCCAGAGGATACCTATTCATTAGATAGATGAAGACAATATTATCTTCTCCTAAAAGCAACAATGTGACTCAAACGAAAATAAAAAATTAGAAAGCAAAAAACATACTTCGTTGAATCGGCACAAAGTCCATATAACAGCTGAAGATACTTCTGATCCCACTCTTCCAAAGCATCAGATGAGAAGTGTTGCTTATCAATACATGAAAGCTTATTGAGAAACGTAACTACATCCTTTTGGGTAAGGAAAGAACCAGACAAACCAGATGCGCCTGTTTTGCCGAAATCATCCTCAACCCACCTTTTTATTATGTCTAGTATGCAGAGAAGCACACTAGCATCAGTACCCTTTTCAGAGAGCAATGTGTTCAAAATTTGAGTAACAGATCTTTTGCAATCTGCTATAAGCATGACCGTTTCATCAATAAGTTCCAAGACCGACTTTATGTTACATATGACAGCTCCAACATCAGAAGTTTGACGAGAAGAAGTTACTGCAGAATCTGAATCTGTTCGCTGGCCCTGGAAATGGAAAGCAAAAGGTGCAGAGTAAGCCATGATTGGGTAATGACTAGGTTATCTGGCCACTATCCATTAGTCAAACACAAAACAAACGTAAATTTCAGGAAAAGGGATGTAAATGATACTATCTTCAAGTTGATAGTATATATGAAAATACCGGAAAGAGGTCAGCTAATAACATAAAGCCAATGAGACTGAGTAGCAGAGAGAAACTGGTCTAAATCCAAAGATCTTACAAGACGTTAATGAAAGTCATTGGTGCAAAACTGAAAAGATGCATTGGAGATTCCAACACTCACTAACATGGCAAATTCCAGTAAATTCAATTCCTCTTTAAAGTTCCCATACAAAGGAAAGCAAGCACTATTGATCTCTATGCACAAAAAACAAGTTATTAAGTAAGAATAACGTACTTGTCTAGGATGAGAACCCACTGCTGATCCCAAGTCCCGCGCAAGGCGCTGAAGGATACGCACCAACACATATGAATCGACAAAGTTTCTATGTACCTTGGCCAAGGTTTTGATGACAAGAAGTACAAAGCTAATTGAACCAAAAGAGTTATCATCTCCTGAAGCTTGTGGGGCAGTAACAGCATTCACATGTTTGTTTATCAGCTCAATGACTTTCTGGTACAATAGCTTTATGTCAGGAGGTGTGTTAGGCGCATCCAGTGGGAATGCGGTGAAGACCATCTTCAACAAGGAGCACAGCGATTTACCAGCATCGAGCATCTTGTGCTTGAAACACGGTTCAAGAATCTTGTGAAGAAAGAAACAGTCAATCTTGTGAGCAGCAGGCAAACAGCATTATTGTGTTCCAAATATTAAAATAAAAGCTTACTGCAGCAAGTATACCTGCGAAATCTGGCTGATGTTGTTCCTAATGAACAGATGTGGCTGCTTCTCCAGAACTTTGTTCATGACATCCAATCCCTGAGCAAGTGCTGTTGACGGATCTGACTGGGACGGTGGCATACTGCTCAGGAGTTTTTCTAAATAGTTGAACTTGACATTAGCATTTGGCCAAACCTCCAAAGCTTGTGAAAGCAAATCTAATGCTTGCTTGTACATAGTGTTGGTTTCCCTGTCCTTAGGCTCAATTACCAATGCTACCTGTTCAGGAAAGCGAAATATTTTAAAATATAAGAAAAGAAACTAGAACTAAGGTCATCTCTGCTAAAATACAACTCGACTAATAGATGAATCATAGCTGGAGGCAATGGCATTCACATAAGCTCTTAGACATGAGGTGACATGGTTGAGAGAATTGGAAAGCTAACCAAAGTAAAATATATGCTCAATGGTTGGAGGTAGGAGCATAAAGCCTTACTCTTATAAGAAAATTAATGATCATTTCTTCCATGGCAGCATTTGGTTTGAATTCCTCGTCAGGCTGGGTAGCAGATCCAGGAGTTTCTACATTGGGGATGGATGACGCACCGCCAGGTGACATTACACAGATTGATTGGAGACCAGGTTCAATTTTAACTCGTTTACTTGGATCTTCTGATGTGGCAGATCCATCTGTTGAACGCTTAGGATCAGCACCAGATGAAGTATGCAATTCATCAGTAATCTGACTGGTTCCATCAGTATCAGTCACCATTTTCGTTTCATTCTGTCTTTGCCTTTCCCAACTGACAACCAATCCAGCAAGTTCAATTGCCAGCCTCCTATTTTCTGCAGTAGTATTATATGGCAAACCTAGACGACTTAAAGAATTCACCATTTGAGGGACAAATTGTGCTCTACAGCTGTAAAAGAGATCTGAATGCCGAACAACAAGTAGGAAGATGTGGATCAAATTTGGAATTGAGTGACCTTCCTCCACCAAAATTTTTTTGGTGTATCTTATCCAAATTGGCATGCGTGAATCTCCAAGAGGTAGCCTTTTAGGCAAAGCTGGCATTAGAATATCCAGAGCTTGCTTAACTAGCATCTTATTCTCCGGCTGGCAGGTCCTAAGAAGCGCAACAAAAACCTACATCCAATTGGCAAATTACATTTGTGTCACTTAAAAGATTAGAAGTTTTTTTGTAGGCATATGCTACTCGAGATTAACGGAGGAGTATCGCCATAGAAGAAAACTACCCAAGTGCATGTCATAGTACTTGAAGTCTAACAAACATGCATTTTTAAGACAGACATGCATTATTAAGACAAATATGCATTCAGATCTAGCTTCATGTAGTTTGTCTATCAACAATCACATAGTACTTCCACTTAAGCTAATAATTGACCGTCTCAGTTATATGCAAATGTTAACAGTTATGACTACAGGGTTTCTACAAATGCAAAAGGGGAGATTGTTATGCTGATATTAGATATTCAACGAAATTCTTTTTTCTCACTCTTCAAGAAAATCAATAAAGTTCACGGACATATAAATTTTAACAATACCTGAAGAATGATTTTCTCAGGAGCTTGGTAAGCATCCAAGAAGTGGCAAACATTAACAAATGCCCACTGTTTACTGGCACTATCTTCCCGTTTGAGATGATTCCATCCAAACTTAATGAGCTCTTTTCTATGATGAACCAAGTCACTCTGAAGATATTTTAGAAGCAACGTTGCTAATTGCAAAAGTTCGATCCTCAAAGGTTCATCATATTCAGCCGAAACCTACAACAATCAAGGAGAGATTTAACAATAAAACCTTAATATTCTAAAAAGCCGGATAAAAATAAATAAAAATATCTGTACAGGGTAAACCCAAAAAATCTGTACATTCATAACCAGCATGACAATTCTAGCGAAGTCTTCCCAACAATTTTCTTGGTACTTTCCTAGAAAATTATAAATCGTTTAGGGGAGAAACGGAACCTACCTCTTCGGGTGGATCAAGAAGCCGCTCAACAATGGTTTTGACTATATCAGGGTCAATAACCTCCCAAGTTTGGCCGTTTTGGAAAGCATGGGCAAGCATTGGAAGAATAAGCATTTGCATTGCCTGAACTAAATGGTCATGGCCAAGATGTTTGGAATGGAAAAGGTTAAGAAAATGCAGGAGAAGTGCTCTTTTCATGTTGGGCGGATATCCTTCTGCAACCTGATGAACAGATCCCAGTTATTATACTAGAGCTAAAAAGTATGAGAACTAAAATGGAGTGAGAAAGAAATGGTAACTAAAATTTAAAATATCAGATACCTCAATAATGTAGAATTCCTTCAAAAAGGTGTAGTCAATGCGGCTATGGAACAAGAAAATGGAGAGAATATCGAAGAGAACATTCACTTCAGATTTTTCATGCCGTAGGTAATTCAAAAAGCACTTGACAAGCCATTTGCTCTCTTTCACCTGTGAGTTTGAGAACACAAAAAGACTTCAGATTCCAACTTTCCACATATTTTACATAACTCAGAAGGAAGACTATTCAGATCTTCGAATCTCACAAGGAATGTCACCACACTCAGAATTCATAATTAAAAAGAAATTATAATTTCTACTTCAGTTTGAGAATGTTGGTAGCTCAAAACAGAATAAAAGATGGTACTGAAACAATGTCAGGACTCAGGAGGGCTCTAACAAGCAATACAAGAAAAAATGTGCATATTATCATAACACATGAACATCAAGAATTCTATGGAAATAAATTTAACAAATTCCATAGTGAAGCCAGATCTGCAATACCAGCATAGAGCGACAAATCAGCAACCGTTACAGTTCCTAGTGCTATAATGGTTTTTTAACCTCAGACATAAGTATCAACTTTTCATACCTGGCTATATCCAGGAACCCTAACAAACTACGCAGCTTCAGCATGAAAAACAACACAAAGCCAACAAATTTTAAGTGGTCGAGAATCGAGATAGAAAAAAGTACCTGAACTAAATTCAGCTCTTGCTCATTCTGCAAACGAGATATCCTTGCAGGTGATTTCCAAATGAGAACCAAGGTATCAAAAACACTGCGGTTAGTCTGCAACCAGCTAGGTATCAATTTCACCATAGTTTTGATGAGATAGAGACCCTGAAAATATGCATCCGATGCTATATTGGCCTTTGTTGATGCCACATTAGAACTCTCCAATTTAACAGAAATATGATTTTCATCTCCAGATGATGTAGCTGGAGGAGTTGAAGCTGTCGTGCTCAATGTAGGATCAGGTTTTGGCAAAATTTCAGGAAAGGCACATGAAAGTATCTTCTGCGGAGACTTTGCTAGTTCTTCTCGTAACGGTTGGCCAGCATCTGATCGGATTATATACATAAACCTGAGTTTTTTGAGAAAAAAAAGCAGGTATCGTTAGCATATTTAGACAAAACTACCCCAAGCTTACACTAAACCGGTAACAAGATGTGGTGAATGAAAACTTATCAAATGACATTGTCCTCACCTTCGGAAATATTTTGGTTCACTTAATCTAGACAGAAAATAATCAACAGCGAGGGCCGCATATCGATTCAAAAATTTGGTAAGAGGTAGACGGTACGGGCTATTAATTTCACTGTACACTTGCCCAGGAGGAAGAGCTGCTTCTAAGTCAATGGTTAAGGTGACAAGTTCATCTAGAAATTTTGATGCAGCATGTGGAAGTAAGTGGAAGAGCTCGATAATAGCTGCCATGGAAACAAAGAAGAATTGTGTTCAAGTGAATAATCATATGAACAGACATCGATTAATATATTTTCAAAAACCAATTTACCAGCTGCTATTTTTGGCTCTTCTCCAGCTTTCCATGATTTCTGCGACTGGGCAAGTTTCTCCGGCTCCAACCATTTTTTAAGGTGCTCCAGCAACTTTCCTCCTAATGTCACATTAAACCAATTTGACAGAAGTTCAAGAAGGCGTGCCAGACCTTGCAGTAAAGGCATACTGAGATTCTTTGTGTGTGCCAGATTAACAAGTATCGGCCTGAGGCTACTCTGAAGAAGTTCCTTGGGCATTCGTTGTTGATTGATAACCTAAATCAGAAAATAGAATAAAATATTACATGGACAGATATCAAGAAATAGATTCCTATGATAACTTCGTTGAGCAAGCTCCTTATATTCAACGAGGCAATGCAGCTAGCTAAATACCAGGGTGGCACATATCAATTGCCACCAGAAAGAAAATCAGCCAGGCTAGTACGAATATGAATATCTATTTCTTCACCAAATATTCCATTAATCTTTAAGCTGAATATGTATGCAAGAATCCTGATTAAGATAAAAGACAACTACGAACCTGTCTTAAACCCTCCTTAGCAACCGCCACGATTTCTGGTGCTCTACATGTAAGAGACTTGAAAAACATTGAGATTATCTTGGCTCGTAGTTCATTGTGAGTTTGCGTTCGAAAATCAGTCCATGCCATAGTTGTGCACAGAAGCTCAATACAAGCTGTTCGAAGTCTGTTCAATGATGTAAGCACTTTAGGATTCATCAACTTCACAGCCCATACAGTTTCATCAGCCTCAGCAATTTGTAATGCTTCTTGAAGAAAATTAACCAACTCTGGAGTCACTTTTAGAAGGGGGGGCCTCAGTGCCAAGCAAAAATTCAGAGCTGCAACTGTTCCAACCTGTATGTAAATATAATACGGCAAAAATTAAAGACAAAGAGAAGACAAGACCGGAAAGAGATGCACAAAAGAAAAATAGCACGGTGAGGCACCTGTTGATCAACTGTCTTTGATCGGAGTGGACGCATTATAAGTGGTTGCAGCAATAGTTGGTACAAAGGCTCAAGCAACTCAGTTACCTCACTTCCAGTTCGGCTAGCCAGAAGTGCAAGGCAGTTCTGTACATTTTTCCTCACAGGGATGGATGCGTTAGGATTAAATAACTCTGTAGCAAGATATTCTACAACATCTTGAAAGCTTTTTCTGCGTGCTTCACTGTTTGCTTCGTCAACATTATTAACTACACGTAGAATCTGCATGAGAACCTGACTTGTCTCTTCTTGCTCTTTGCTAGCATAAACAGGAAGCCTTTTTAAAACATAAACCAGACCACGCACAATCTTTACTTGGAAATGACACAATGTTTCAACATTCACTTTCCCGACCAATGCACCCAATCCCATAACCCCTCCCATCTGCGCTTGCCATGTGCTCCCATAACAGCCATGCAAAAGCCGAGGCAAAAGTTGTTCAAATACTGGTATTCGCACACTTGGATGGGGTGAATAAACTGGATTTGTAGAAGGGCTCGAGACAATCATGGAGGCATTATGACCACCCCTAGCCATCAACACATCAGCATGTTTGACACGAGCAAGGAACAAAAGTGTTTCAGCAAACACATTTAACGCATTTAAAGCAGCTTTGGCGTGGAGCCTGTTTTCATCTGCAAGCACATCGACCAGCGCATCTAAAAATATCAAAGGATCTAATTGCTTTAAATTAGAAGACTGATTATTCTTGGACCTGGAACTTGCCGAAATCACAGAACCGCCAAGTGAGCTAGTACTAGTTGATGCATTTGAGGAGGTATACTCAACATGCAAAATAATCGCAAAATGCCGGCAAATGTTTTCAAC
This sequence comes from Erysimum cheiranthoides, assembly GCA_011420285.2. Classification (NCBI taxonomy): domain Eukaryota; kingdom Viridiplantae; phylum Streptophyta; class Magnoliopsida; order Brassicales; family Brassicaceae; genus Erysimum; species Erysimum cheiranthoides. The sequence continues at coordinate 20,371,842 of CM022180.2, forward strand.
AAAGTCATCGTCCGTGTCACTGAGATCTGAATCCGAACTGGCAGCAAGTATAGTGATCAACAGTGTCTTGAAGATTGACTTCTCAGCCATTAACTGAGTCTTTGTTTTCACCCCTAAGTCAGCCTGCGACAGCAAGAAAACAGCCCACTTAATAAAATATATCCTTCTTCAGCATATTAGCCCAAGTAAAACAGGTATTATAAGGAAAAAAAGGGTTCATCTAGAGGAGACGACAAGTACACAAGATCAATTTTCTGTTAAAAGAAAGGATTGCAACAAAAACGAGTATTACAGAATTAAAATCATGCCCCAGGTCAGAGTGGGTCAATCAAGAAACCTTTCTCTAATACCAACTGTCTCCAACATCAAGTAATGTCAAGATCCTAGCCGATTAGGCACTATATATAAATTGCATTGATACACCTAGAATGTGCCAGAATTCAAGCAGTAGACAAATAAGATAACCTCTGCCATGTGGAAACAAAACTTGATATTTGACCAGTAAAGTACAGAGTTTAACTATGACATATTAAGATTATAAGAATGATACTTAAAACTAACCTTGATTTCCAGTGATTCACTCCTGTGCCAAGATGAATCAACAGAGGAACGTAACAAAGTTGATAATTGCATGGGCGTTTGACCCACATCCGTGACACAGCCAGGCAAATTAAGCTGAGACAATAAGCATACACGGAGGAATTTTAGAGCTTGCTTTCTGTAGTAGATGTCCATGCCGTGGTTTCTCTGAATAACCGCTGCTACTGCAAGATTAATAAATTTGTCTAATGGAACCAGAAAAGGCGTCGATGGCTCAAATGTCAGAACTAAGCGAAGCCCATGCTCTGGAATATCTTTGCATTCAAGTGTAAGTGGCTCTTTCAGAAATCTTCGGTTGCGACCACCCAACTTTCCAAGGATTTGTAAAGCTTTTTTACCCCAAGGATATGGCACAGGCCTCAAATGGGACCATAATGCCAAGATCACTTCAGACATCACATTCGCCATGCTAGGTTCCAGGAAATCAGGATTCAGACTATCCACCCAGAATTCAAGGGTGCGTAACCCCAAGCTCACAAGTTCATCGCTTCCCCTCAAACATAATACAAGAGGCTTCATGAGACGGGGAAGGTACGGCAATAAGGAGCTTAAGCGTGCAGGAAGCGTCAAACAAAGCTCTAACAAAAGATCTTTCATGTCCTCCCCAGCTGGACCCTCGAGCATTGTCAGAAGCATATTAAGACAAGGTAGCAACATGGGGATCAAATCTCTTAGAAGCAGTTCATATTTACATCCTGCGAGACCTCTGAACACCGTGCGGAGCAATTGCATATAACCAAGAGGTTTTTCAACTTCCGTAGCATTCTTCATGCAGACTTCCATAATAACAGGCACGTGGTGCTGTAGTATTCTTTCAAAATCAGATGGTGTTTTGGTAACAGCCCCAAAGATGCATCTAAACAGATGCAAAACTAGTTTAGTTGCAGCTGAATCTGGATTCTTCAGAACATCAAGTTTGCTGCTAACTAGTAAATTGATCAAAACATCTGCAAATGGCTTATAAACTTTGGGAGCTTGCAGAAGTGCTGCAAAAATCTGAACCAGTTGGTTATTGTTAATCATGCTCTCAAAAAGCTCTGGCATGCATAAAGAGAACATGTCCATTAGATCTCGAGGTTCCATAATAGCAAGAATCTGGGAGAAAAGATTTAGCATTTCCTTCTCCTCATCCTTTTCTTTGAAGAGAGCTAAGCAGTGGACACCACTCTTTAAAACACCAGAGGCTTTCCACACCTGCTTAAAGGCAGAGAATTACTTAGGTTAAACGACCATGCACTAATAGTGACTAAAGTAAACAATCTCAAAAGCAATACCTCATCTTCTCTCATTCCTTTAAAACCCTGCGGAGCAGATGATTGTGAAGCAAGAGCTTGAGGGTTCATCCCCTGGGCAGCAGGAGAAAACTTCACAATTAATATACTTGCACGACAAAACTATAGAACACTGATACAATATACAACTGAACACAAACCTGAGGTCGAGGCAAATGCGCATGGGTTATACTCCATATTATTGTTTTCATTCCTGAACACAAATCAGAAAGAGAAAAAATATTGATCGTCAAGTATAGAATCATGATCAATGTAAAAAGATAATTCTGCTAGGATTCAGTACCCATGACCAGTGTCTTGATCAGATTCTTACAATCATTCACTTCTTTGGAATGTTCGACAGGAACCTGCAAATTCAATACTGCCTGCAACCAGCGTGATCCAGCAATTAATAAAAAACTTCTAGATAATCCATTTGTTGGTACAAAGAAAATATCAGAAGTTATCAATAAGACCGCATAATGCTTTGTAAAAAGACAAAAACCTGGTATAAAAATCTACGAATCCAACTTGGAATCATAATACTGCCTAAAATCCAACTTGAAGCGAAAGTGGACAATCCATATAAGAAAGTATAAGAGCTTTAAATTAGCAACCGAGGTTGAATATAAACATGTGCAAGATGATCTCACATTGGCTGATAATTCGGGTTACTCACTAAAACAAAAAAGTGATCATTGATAAGAGATGACACAAATTACCTGGACAGGAAGTTCAAGCTTCGACCTCAAAGTGACCCGATCCTTTCCCACCTCACCCTCCTCCAAAAGCTATGAATCGCAAAGCAAGAATAAGTAAAACATCTAATAAATTAATAGAGTTGAAAATACTTTATACAGCTATTATCAAAGACTAATCTGGACAGTCAAAGAGATAACAAGAAAGCAAATGCATCTGCAAACTGCACAAAGATCAAGTGATCAACTCAATAATAAATACACATCTTTCTCAATCTCAAACACTAGAAGGAAAATAGACCAACAAAAGAAAAAAGCAGCATAACTTGACTTTGAAACTTACAAAACAATAAATCATCAGTAAACAAAAGAAAACCAAGCCAAAAAAAGTTGAACTCCTGATCACAACATTCTACCAGCATTACCTGAGGAATAGTACGCTTGAAAGTACTGAATTTCCCCACAAAGGCATCCAGGATACGTCCCTATATACAGGTGTTGCATGAGTTAAGTTAATGGATAGAGAAGCCAATCAATTCTAGAATGAGCTCTCCAGTGAATTTTACCAGTAAAATCCGTGCTTCATCCATTGACTGCTGATCAACACCTTTCTCAAATATTGGTTCTACCTGTATCCAACACAAGTATTGATTGAAGCTTGATTCAGGAAAGAAAATAAACTAGTATACATATTTTAAGTAGTTTATATAATTAAACAAGACAAGCACAGTGTAGAATATAGAATTACCAGATTTAGCATCAGTCGGGCACATGTTGTATGGATGCTAAGAGAGAGGGTAGAGTCGTGCATGTTTCTTGAAAATAGGTAGATAATCCGTGATAACTGTAACATTGTTTATAGCTAATCAGAGGAATTTAAAGGAAAGTACACTCACTAAGCACGACAAAAAAAAAGATGTTTTCTATAGAGAAGGCCTGATGGTGCAAAGAAAATTGATCAATATGTTACATTCCTAAGATTTTCCACACACAGAGCAATGACTGCGTATCGTAACAAAGTAGTTTAACTTATATTGGAACCCAGGCTGTAACAATCAACGTTTAATACAGTTTAAAGCTCTTCATCAGTAGGAAAACCTGAGCAAGAGAAAGATCTCCGCGAACGTGGTGAACGATCTCCGCAAGTAGGCTGTAAGCCAAAGGCCTCAAAGACTCAAAACATGCTCGCCCCGTTCCAACTAGAACCCTAACACAGAAGACAAAAAAAATGACAAAAGTCAGTATTTATTTATAGATACTTCAGCTTGATAGATTATATGAGAACAAAAGGTGTGCTCGATTCAACAAAACAGCTCCTTGAAAAATATGAAACTTTTCAAATTTCAGATGTCATAAGCCTCATACCTCTCATCTAAAAGAGTGTCAATAAGAGGAAATAAGCCTCTCTTGAAATCCGTCCCAAGTACATGCTTTAATGAGACTAAGAGTTCCTGCATTTCATGTAATGAAAAATAAATCTTTCGCTGCAATCCGTTGATTGTGTCACCAGAGAAAACATACCAAAGAAAAGGAACAAAAGGTTATCCACCTTTCTGATAGATGCAGAATCTGAACAGGTCACAAGCAGATTTACAATGCTTTTGCATATGCTTTCTTCATGCGGTCGAATATATTCGGCGCAACTTTTTAACAAATAAGTCAAAAACGAAACCGTCTGCAAATAAATCAAAAACAAAAGTCAATATACCATGTCAATGGCCCAGTTACAAACATTATAATTCAGAGGAAACAATGAGTCAGTGTGAGCCTTGATATAATCATATTTCCAACATCGTGGAACTTTGATTTCCTTCCTTATAGAGAAAAATTGCTCACCTTAACCTGTGCACCCTTCAACTCTATGAATTGAGGTTTCAAATGTGAAGGGACATTCTCAGGTCCAGGGACAGAGATGGCAGCAACCATCAGGGGAAGCAAATTTGGAATGTTAGTCTGAACAAGTCGGCTATAAAGCTGGAAAAGGAACATAACAACAAGGGGGCTCTCTGTGATTATCTTGAATGACCGGGTACTCGGGTTAAGCTGCCCATTTCCGATAGGTGCGGTAGGGGTAAGAGACTGATCAGAAGACGTAGGCGTCTCCATAGGCTTCACCTCTTCCATTTTAACATTATCGAAAAAGTGGCTGACAGTGTATCTGAAAATCGAATAGATCTTACAGACAAAGTCTAAAAATGGTTGAACCTCGTTTTCTAGTGTGGGCCTAAAATTCCTAAGAAGGTCAAAGATTATGCGAATGCAAATCAAGCCGTTTTCTTCATTGTCTGTGGTGAGCACCTGCATTGCAACCTTCAATAGGTCCTGAACAAAGGGACGAAGAACCTCACTGTGGGGAAGACGATTAAGGATCTCAACCACAATGTTCCGCAGCTTGTGCTCCGGATTATCGATAAATTGCGGTTTCGTAATCTGTAGAAGAATAACTGAGAATGCTGGGAAGTAGCATTTCAAAAAATTCAAGTACTCAGCCGTATGCGCTATCTCTAGACTGTCCCTGACCTCCACCACCATCTCAAGCCTTGCTTGAATAGCTACACAAACAATTTTCCCCCATAAACAAAAAATTAGAATCTAATATAAGCAACAAAAAAAAATTGCTTTCGTTCTTATAAATCAAACAAGAAGTGACTAAAATTTATACGAGAATCATGAAAATTTCCTAATATCTCAAAATTCAAAATCAAACGAAACTGCTTTTAGTTATTGAGAGAGTGAAATCGAGAGAGAATTACGTAGGTCGGGATCCACGAGACGACGGGAGTGTTGCTCGAAATTCTGAATTGGACTCATGGTGAACAAAGAGCTGAACAACACAAGCGAAATAATTTACACGGCGGAGCTCTTCCTTGGATCACCGACGCGACGATCTTTTTGAAGAAGCGTACAAAGTGCCAGACTAGGTTAAAAACAAGCGGAATTAGCGAGGGTTTTTACAAAGCTACTCAAGTAGAGACAATTCTGGAGATTTTCCGAAGAACTTCTGAGCAAAGACCTACGAATTCGAGGAGGAAGACTATGGAAGACGATGCTTCTCTAAGGAATTTTCCCTCTCATTTTTGTTTTTATTTTTTGTTCTTCTTTTTTTTCCTTCTCTGTGACTTCTTTGAATAAGTGAGTCTGTGAACTCCTCGGACAGGATTCATGAGATCGCCGACTTGTATGGCTCGGTTTTATTGTTTCCTTTTCTTTCTTAATGGGCCCAAAAACTTAGGCCCACTTTAATTTCAAGAGGCCCGTAGTGAGTTTTTCTACTGAAAAAAGAAAGAGGGAGAGAGAGGAGAGGTGTTGTTATCACAAGATGGTCACATTATTAAGCTAACGAATATTAGACAGAACAAAACCCATCATTTCAATTTCAATTAACCAAAATTCAAGTGTAGTGAACGCAAAGAATCTAACACCCTCTAACTTACTATATAAAGAAAGAAAAACATTTAAGTATTCACTAATCGTGTGTTGATGGAAGGTACGTATAATTAAGGAGGGTATGTAATGGAGAGAGGAAACGGTTGGAGAAGCGGTGGGGCGGAGATAGAGACGAGAGCAGCGTTTGGGTCGGTGAAAGAAGCGGTGGCCTTGTTCGGAGAGAAAATTTTAGCCGGAGAGATCTATGCAACTAGGCTTAGAGAGGTAACATTGTTCAATGCAAGATTCTAAGTTTATAACAACGAATGCTACTTTAACACTATTTATTTTGGGAATATATCTAACCTTTTAACCTGTGAAATTAATATGCCTGATTTTATTTGTGAAAAAAAAAATTAATAACTAGATATGCAACAGACACAAAAAATGAAAAAATTATGTGTAGATTTAACAAAAAAGTATATAATGTAAGCTTTTTATAAGGAAAAATGACTCCGCAAGTACTATGGAACCGTATGATATAGCTTCAAGATTCATATAGACGTGTCACGTGTGTATGTTTGTATATGTAACACATCCATAATTTGATTAATGTCATTAATTGTATATATAAATGAATTGATACATTCACGTATAGTTTTTACTTATTTACTTTTTACATCATATGTATTTGACGTACGGTTTCAGATACGGACAAAGGAAACGATATCAACTCCGAGTCCCCAATCAAGAATACGATCTCTAACACTAGAGCTCGGGCAAACAAAACAAACTCCTACAAGAACCCTACAACTAAACACCATCCTCTCAAACCGAATAAAAACACTAACAGAGGAACTCGAACATGGGAGGAAGGAGATAGAACGGCTCAGCAGAACGAGGTCGAACCGCCTAGACAATCCAGAGATTGAGGAACTCAAGTTCGTGGAACAGCATCAAATGACGACGTGTATAGATGTTGAAGAAGAGGTCGTGACTACGGAGGAGTTGGAGAAGAGGAGACTCGTGACATTCGCGAGCTCGCCTTTGCTCACACGTGTGATGTCAAGCGTCGGGGACGAAGAGGAGAGGAGGAAGAAAGAGAAGGATTTTGAGAGAGATTGTTCGGTCAAGAAGAGAAAATTAAAGAAGGGTTTTGCTCCGTTCATGGGATGGTTTAGAGCAACCCGTGGAGGATATTGATCTATATATGTCCTAATGTCCAACAATGCTTGTTCATATTGGTTATATGATTGTATATCGTTATATAATATAGTTAATGTGATGCGATATGCCGATATGTATCAATCTTGTTCTAAGATTTTGATGAATAATAGTATAATACATTCATCTTAAAATGATTACCGCATCTTGAAGTGGTCAAACATTGGTTCTTTAGAAAAAGAAAAAAAAAACTTTGGTTCTTTAGAAAAAGAAGAAAAAGAAAAAGAAAAAAACGTTGGTTCTTTAGATAAATTTTGTTTACTTTTTTTTTTTTTTGGTAAACAAATTTTGTTTACTTGTTATCAGATTGAACATTTAAAAAGGTAATTTTCTCCTCATTTCTATGAATATACATTTTTCAGCGATTTTTATGTAAGTGTCGTCTCTGTGATATATAATCTTCACTTTTTATTTTAAAATATCGTTTATTTTAAAATACCATCTTTAAGTGTCGTCTCTGTGATATATAAAGTTAGTCTGAGCTAAACCGACCGGTTCTGTGGACAACCGACTTTTATTGGACATGTCGCCACATGTTGGATTATTTCAAGATGCATCTAATCTTTGTAAGATAAGATATATTCACAGTAATATCCACATAACGGATATAATTTTTTTATTTCTGCCTATTATAAAATTCAGCCAGCAAAAAATGGCAAATGGACCAAACTGATCCAAACAAGTCTTTTAGGAAAATTTTCACAAAAAGGGAATCACAGACCATGATGCTACACAAGCCTCACATCTTTGCTTCTTATAGGAATAACGTACTTTGAATCCCCAAAAAGCATCTAAAGATCTTCTCGGATCCGCAGAAAAACTCGTATGTATTATTATATCCACTTGTATATACAAAACATGTATACATCACAAGTAAGTAAACTCCTCAAGACACACATAACTACATATGTCAGTGTCTAGACCATATGAAAAGAACATACGTTCAAATATTTCTATACAAATATTTTTATACAAAAATTTATTAGGTAGTACTCCCTCCGTATTTGATAACTTGTCATTCTAGGCTTTTTTTTTGTTGTTAATTAGTTGTCATTTTAATGTAATAATACAACTTTTGCATTAGATTTCCTAAATTACCCTCAATTAAATGATCACAATTTGTTTGCATAAGATTTAGTTGTTTTTCATGAGGTTAATGTAGTAATTATACTCATTTTCTTAATTTGTCCAAATACAGTTAAAACGACAAGTTATCAAATACAGAAAGTATTAACTTGATTCATTTTCTCTCTCCTCCAGGTTCAAAATGAAGGTGGGCAATTTGGTCAAGATGATAGATGTACAATTGTGATTATGTTTGAAGAATTTAAAAGCCTATTCGATTTGAAATCTCCTTGATGTAGACTCCTTATGCTTCTTAAGGGTTCGGTTCATGGTCTACATAAAGAGGGATTGATCACGTAAGCTTATACATAGAAACAAAAAAAAAAGTGAATTAGAGACGTTAAAAAAACATAGAATTTGTAACTTCGAATCGGTATCGATCTCGACCAGTTGAATCAGAGATCAGTATTTAACAAAAAGGTAAAATAAATCTTGTGTCTAGACATCAACTGCGGAAAGAGGTTTAAATAATTAACTTGCGATCTTTGTTAGAAATATAAAGCTCAAGTTTGGTATAACTATTGTAGAGATTTTAAGAAAAACAAAAATATATTTTTATTTAATTATTAGAAAATGTTTTGTAGGAGGGGTCATCCAAATGTTCGTATATCTATTCGGTAATTTTATATATATTATGATATGATATTTTCACATAAATTTTTTGTCGAGCATCTAAAAAATAAGATGAATATATATAGGTAAATTTCGGACGATCCATTTCGTCGAAAATTTGTTGAAATGTTACATGACACCATCACGTGCAACGACTACTTTCTGATAAAATTATAACTAAATTTTATCCAATAATATGGTCAAAAATTCTTTGTAATTAATCCATATAGGACACATGTTAAGTTTATTGTTTTTGGTCGAATTTTTTTTTATAAAAAATATAACTAATTTCCGACAAGTTCAATTTTTTTTTTTTTTACATTTTTTAAAAATTCCAACAAATTTTAACTATATATATTTTTTCAAAATTTAGTCAAAATTTCCGACAAAATATCATATATCTTCTTATATAGTGTTCAATAAGTATTTCGTTAAAAAAAATCCATAGATTTGATTATTTATCGTCAATTGATTGGAAATCATTCTCATTTGGGATTGTGTTGTTGTCTATTGTACAATAGTGTTCATTATAGTAATCAGAAAACCATTGGTTTTATGAATGATGACTAATTGTGCACAACAAATATACATGCAAGTATAAACATTTTACTATTCAAACTGCTATTGGCCACACATATTTCCTAGGAGAAATCCATTTTTCAGCCCCACGATTCTAATATAGAGTAGACTAATTTACTAGCAAACAATAATTAATTTTTTTTTAATATATAGTACTGTAAACAAAAAAAATTTATTTATTAACCATTCACATAAAAGATAACAAAATGGGTCTGTAATAGATTTATAATGCCCATCTCAATATAAAACAATTTTGTCTGCAAGCATATTAATTAGTACGTTTTGTCTGCTAAACCTTAAATAAATCGCCAAACAACTTTAACCATCATGTGTATTTTTATGTCGTCCAAATATGAAAATAGTCCAGTAATTTGATCACTATACTAGTAGTAGTATTACATTTTGGTTAAAAGTTAAAAGACTTGTGTGACAAGAGAAGGAACTTCACACGAGGCGGTCCAGCAAAAGAAAAAGATATCATATAATTCCCTTTTAATTTTTCAAGGTATAATAATTAGCGCAGCTTACGATGAAGAAAGGGTTCAAACTACAAAAAATATACTCTGCTTTTCGTCCATATTGAAAAAATGGTTGCACCTATGTCCTAACTGCCACATTCTTGTGTTTTTTTTTTTCTTTAATAGAGCATACTCCTAGTAGTAGTACTCCCTCCGTTTCTTTTTATTTGTTGTTTAAGATTTGTGTACAACAATTTATACAACTAACTTTTCCTAAAAAGTATTAATTAAAATATGAATTAAAAATAATTCAACCAATTACAAAAAAGAAGTATAAAATATCATTGGTTACACATATTTCAATAAAATTAAAGTTAATCAAAACAACAAATATTTTGAAACAAAAAAAACTTTCCAAAACAACAAATAAAAAGAAACGGATGGAGTATTATTCTTCTTGTGTTCTTCTTTTGGGCAAAAGAATATTAATTTCATAATAAACCGACCTTATATAATAGATGCTGTATAATGTATTAAGTTTATAAGCAGCCAGAAAATAAATAAGTAAAACCCAACCAATTGATTTATGAGTTACTATAATGATATGGAGTATATTTTTCTTTAAAATACTAAAAGCTAAGTTCATTTGAACAGGAACAAGATCTATGACAAAAAGCAACTAACAAAAAAATCATTTAATTTTTCTTCCTCGTGTCGTTTTAGTTCATGCGGCTCGAGGCTAGCTCTTTGCAAATATCTCTGTTTTAGGAAATATAGAATTCACACTCACGCGCTCTCACAACGCGTGAGCCACCTTAACGTAATCCATATATTGATGAAGAACGAAGAACTAACCATGGATAATTGTATCCAAAGATTACAATGGGACATTGGTCTTCCTACAAGCTCGATAAATTCATTTCAATGAAACAATCTGGTGAATCAATGGTCATTGATGACCATCATTAAATTTGTCGTTTCGAATGAGAAGGAAAAAAAAGTAAAATACTACTCCCTTTGTTTTTTTTAATTGTCGGTTTAGACTTTTGCACACAAATTAAGAAAACATTAAGTTTTTTATTTTTTCTAAACAAAAACATCATTAACTACATACATAAACACAAAATGTCCAATAGTAAAACAATCTGCAGAATACTAATAGTCATAAAACATTAAAAACTAATAAATTTTGCATTGAAAATACAAAACGACACTTATTTTGAAACAAAATTTTAAGTTTAAAACGACACTTAATTAGGATCGGAGGAAGTAGCATGCATGATATTCAAAAGTAAGAGATCGTTTAATGACTTTCACTAAAACTTTGTTATGATTAACCACTCTAGTTTTCTGTAAATAATCTTATTTTTATTATTTTAAAATATGATTAATTATAAAGTTTTCAACAACAACAAAATTAAATTTATCAAAGACTGAAAATTGATTTAGGTTGTAAAGGTATGTCGATGGACCATATTTCAGCCAAAATCTGCCACTTTGTTATCAATCCTAGAACCATGTGTGAATGTTATGAGATTGGCAAATTACTTTTGTGTCGCTTACAACACCTACAAAAAAAAAAAAACACCTACTATGGTTGCATAACATGAAAATTCCTAACATTTTCTAAACTGCAATTTGCTTGTTTTTGTTTTGAATTGTGGATAAAATATTTAATTTTTTCGTAAGTTTTAGAAATTAGTTTTGATTTCGGTTCAAGATACACTGGTTTTAAAAGACTAGTCAATACCTTAAAAATTGGAGAAGATCCAAGAGCTTCCTATGTAGCTACAAATTTAGTAAATTTTAATCTGACCCAATTAAGTTACAAGGTGTACTTTTAAAAGATACTTAATGATCAGTTTTAGAACTCAGTTAAAAATAAATTAACATAAAATATTATATATAGCAACTAGCTAGTATCATAAATATTTAAATTTAGTAAATTTTAATATTTTATGATAACATTACATTTTAGCATTCCCCTGGTAGTTCAAAACTAAAACAAGGAACTACACATGTGATATATATTTCAGTTATAAAATTTCAATCTCTTAAAAGATGAATGAATGCAATCATGTTTATGTAAATTTCTGGTAAAACAAATGTTAAATCTTGTTTTTGTCGAGACTCGAGATTGATAATCGTCCTACTCGATCGAAACTAACAGGATGAAACAAAAAGCTATTAATTCTCTCATATGAAAATAACCACTTACATTGATCATGATTATGAATAAGTTTTAATTAAAATTAAGACGCAAAGACTCTGACTCAAGATATCATTGCTTTAGTTCATACCAAAAAAAAAAAAAAGATATCATTGCTTTAGTTAACAGCATGAGACTGTATAATCAAATATAGAAATTCCTTTTCGTAAATTTTTTTAAAATAGAGATTTTTGGCAATCAAACCCCAAATTTCATATAGTAGTAAAATTTTAACATATGCATCATAAAAAAGGATTAGCGATAAAACGAAGTCAATTAAAATTGAAACCTAGACAATAGTAGACTACTAGTAATTACAAATTACGTACGAGAGATACTACTAATATAATAACTGCATCATTGATCACTAGCGAACCATAGTTGCGAAACATACGTACGAGAACGAAAAAGAGAAGGAAAGAGCTTTAATCCGGTGCGACGCTAGCGTACGAGCTAGTTCAGACGTAGCTCAAGAGAAGCGCAAGGGCTTCTACCAGAAGATTGATCACGACCGTCCGATTGGCCAAACTTCCAGATTCCGTTGATGTGATCTTCACCGTGCATAGGGAAGAGAGGAAGCGTACGTCGATGTTCCAGATAAGCATCGCCACCATATTCTTCTTCTTCTTGATGACCTTCTGGACCGAACAGAGGCTTTGGTCTATCGAAGAAGTTGTAAGGTGCAGATGAGTAATGATGATTATGATCTATGTTTGCCCATCCTCCACCTACGTTGTTGTAATTCACAGAACAGTCTTGTTCCTTCACACAAAAATTCCCAATTATATTTCATTAAATTTATATTCGATATATATTGCAGGATACATATTATTTGAATTAAATGACTTTTTGGTACATACCATAGATCCATAGACATGGCTACTCATGTAGCCATTAGAAGCATTAACAGCACCACATTCAGAACCTGAACTTGCATGATTTAAATTCCCTTCAAACAAATATACATATTAGCTAGTAAGCATATATATTGTGTTTTCACACTGTACCATACAGAGAAAATGAAGAAAGAGACATATAATTAGTGGTTTTCTACTAACCAAAATCCCTAATTTTTGTTACAAATCACAAATAAATAAAAGATGCACGTGATCAGGCTAGTTTCCATTATACACAACAAAGAAACCGTTCTTCTAGATGCAAATCTGGTTTGCCCCAATCAAGATCCATAACTTCACATATACGTCATTACAAATACGTATATCAATCAAAAATCACACACATTTATCTATGAAAATCTTCTTGGTTTGTTTGTTTTTTTTGGGTAGTTTATGTAATACCTAACGGTGTAAATGGTTCTTACTTCTTAATAATATAACTTTTATAACATTAAAAAAAACATCTGAAAATATTCATAAATACAAAGTTTTAAACATCTTCTTTACATTTTAATACGTCATTGTTTATGCATGTATCTATCAAAACCATATATAATATATATATATATATATTATATATCTATATACATATGTAGATATGTAAATCTTATTAGGTTTTGATTTTTGTGATAATTCATCTAATAGCTAGTGGTGTAAATGGTTCCTAGTTATATAAATTTAATACTTGAAAAAAAAATATCTGAATAAACTCAGAAAAAAAGCATAAATAATATCTACTCACCGTTATTGAAGCTGGGATATGACTTGTTCTGATAATAGAGATGATGGTCTTGGTCAAGTTTAACGTTTAGGGAATTAGCAGGTCTCTGCATGGGAACACCATGATGATGATGATGGTGAAGAAGAGGATGATGTTGATGATAATGATCGGTAGCCATCATAACCGAGTTGGGCGATGAAGATGGTGTGGTCATCATGGTTGTGCCGTTGAATCTCTTCTTCTGACGCTCACGAGCCTTATGGTTCTGGAACCAGTAAAAGACGTTCTTGCCCTCTATCTTTCCGTGCTGTCTCAGCCTTGCAGTGATCTTCTGGATCTGATCGGCTGTTGGTGACCGGACTCCACTACTGTAGTAAAGATCTTTGAGGATTTTGATTTGCTCCGTCGTTGGTGTCCATCTTGTGCTGGTTTGGCGACACGTGTAACCGCCAGAGCCGGACTTGTTGTTGTTGTTGCCGCTTTCTTGGTCGGCTTGATGATGATGATGCTGATGCTGTGGTGGCTCCATGTGTTTTGTTCACAAAATTAATTAACGGTAAATAAGATCAAGACTTGAGAGGAACAAGAGAATGATAAAGAGAAAGAGAAGCTTTACTTTAGCAAGAAAACAACTTAGTAAAGAGATTTTAGGTTTTGTGTGAGAGAGAAGATATATCATATCATATATATATATAGAGAGAGAGTAGGTGTTGAGTTATATACACACAGATGGGGACCAAAAACAAGTTTTGCAAATATTCTAGAAAATCAGTTATTCAAAATTATTCTTTTATGCATATAGATTTGATTTCATACATACACTACCCTATTTCATATATATAAGAAATCGCCATTCAAAAATGTTAATTACTATACTATATATATGATAAAACAGTGTCATGACTTAATGTCTATAATTTACCAGATTAGAGAAGCTTATCAGTAGTTATCACTATATATGACCTAGAAAAATGCGCATATAAGAAAGAAAAAATGTTCATTTGAATTAACCTTCGAATAAGATGTTATGTTTGGAAGAAAATTCTTTTTTTTTGGAAGAAAATTCTTACGTCGAATGTACATCGAAAAAGAGAAACTAAATTTTTATTTACGATATATGTGAAAACAATTAAGTAGATCATGATTATGCAATATAACAACCTAATATGAAGTTGTGTTTAGAATTCTAAAACACATGTGATTTACTAAATTACATTCTTATTTGTTTTTGTTAATTATCAGTATGATTAAATGAAATTACTCTTGACGTTTTTTGTTTTTTTTTTTGATAATTCTCTTGTTGATTTATAGTGAATAATATATATTTATCAAATATTGTGGGGATCGAATCAGAGGATATCTGGTGGAGAAGGATTGAAAGGGACAGAGAAGTTAGAAGAAATAAACATGAAAATGGAAAGGGACAAAGGAGGGAATTAGAAAGGTGAGGGCATCATCGGTATTTACTTAGACGAAAAACAAACCCTCTTTTTTCAATTTCTCTGTCTCTTCTCAATTATTACTTCACCAGCTTTAATTCTTATGTATCTGTCTACGTATGAAAGATATTTACCCATACACACACGATTATAACAAACACAAAAATAATTCAAGAAAATCTAAAAGATCGATGTGAATTCTTATATCGTAGGAATGGATACAAATAATATAAAAAAAAAATTCTAAGAATGAATGAAAAATGAATGCTGTTTGATAATTCTTCAATGCAGTTCTTTCTTTCTCCTCTCTACTGAGTATTTTTTTCCAACTAATTACTATATTATTTTATTTATGTTTTGCGTTTTTTAATTAATTTGTGTAAAACAAGTATACATGTCGACTGGCGTAGTTATGAAAATGGTCGAAGAGCATGTTATGGTATGCTCGAATTTATAAGGAGCATGGATCTTCGTAGAAAGATGTAATTTATTCAAATTAGTTATAAAATTTAATTTGAACTTTATATATATAAAAAAATAAGTTATAAAATTTTGAAGGGCTTTAGTTTCTTTTAGTATATATAGCTGTTGGTTAGTGAATATGACACTTGTAATTTAAAAGGAACAACAATACCCAACTTTCTTACATTCTTATTGTTCTACGTAACAGCCATATATATAAAAGATATAGAGATTTTCAATACATACTTTTTGAAGAATTCTACAAATTTCATAGAAGCTATTTTACTTTTATGGGGAATGGTCCTAAAGATGCGGCCGATAAGAATTATTCAATAAAAATGAAAAATGAAAAATCGGATCATCACCAAAGTTGCTTGGCTATTACATAGTATAGTTGTTTATATAGGCCCCCATATGATTTATCGGATTCATGAGCAATAATACACAACGTGCAAAGACGTACCGGAAAAAAAAAAAAAACTTTTACAACTAGCTATTGTAACTATCATTTGAAAAACCATCTATGAAATCACATAATCTTTTAGGGAGTTGCCCTACAAAACCAATTGATCGAACCTATATAAAATCAGTTTTATCCCAAAATTTGTTTGGTAATTAAATAGTAGTATTTTGTTAAACTAATGAATTATCAGTTTTTAATTTTAGTCGATTGGATAAAGTTTTAGATTCCATGGAATCGATATATCCGAGAATAGTTTTGTAATGTTTTTTTTGTTTTCTTTTTTGATAAAATGTTTGTAATAATGTCTTTTGGCATGTGTTCCATCGAGTCAACGGCCAAGATTTATATTCAACTTCCGCTCTGTCATCACTCGGAAATTACACCAAACTATAGTCCCTAATTGATTCCTAAGTTATAATTAACTACTCCTATATAATACGTACTAACTAACAAATTATATATATTGTTGGATTGTGAATGTCTTTTTACAAGAAAGAAAGAATGTCTTGTTAAAATCAACGTACTTGTGTATATGCAATGTATATATAGGATCTACACAAGCAACTACATGAACATATGGTCACATTTACATAGTGCTTGCTACTTAGAATACTCTGTATAGGTCCTTTGATTTCTAAACTCCTATGACTATGAGTACGTACGGTAACGAGCATGCAGTGAGAAACAGAGGATCTTAATTTACGCCTCACGA
Organism: Erysimum cheiranthoides; assembly: GCA_011420285.2. Classification (NCBI taxonomy): domain Eukaryota; kingdom Viridiplantae; phylum Streptophyta; class Magnoliopsida; order Brassicales; family Brassicaceae; genus Erysimum; species Erysimum cheiranthoides. The sequence continues at coordinate 20,388,677 of CM022180.2, forward strand.
TCTTTTTCATTGTCGTAAAGTACTGTTCAAGACGCAGAGGGCTAAAGACTCAGACCTTTTGTAACTAATGTCTACGTGGCCCCTAAAACCACTCTTCTTTTATTGCACAGATTTCATTTTCATTTAGGGCATCATTAGTTTCAGTTTGTACTTTTGCCCTAATTTCATGAAAATGTTTATAATTAGTTTTATTTATATATATTTTTTTTTTGATAAAAAGTTACTTTTATATTTTCTTATATAATAATTGGTTTCCCGGAAATTAGTGGGGAAAAATAGGGTTTGGAACATGCATGGTCCCCTCTACGATCCGAGCTTTATATTCAGTCTGTCATATGTAATTCGCTATTTACACCTTACGTTACACTTTTCATATATTTACAGTATTTATTGAATTCATAATTAATTAATCGGCGTACCATTTCAATGTGTATCAGTTTTCAATAATTCATGACTTGATTACAGGGCATTTTACATATATTATGCCAACTTTTATTTTAATTCATATACGAAGGTAGTTTGTATGTTATTTTCAACCTAAGATTTTATAAATAAAATTAGATGGTAAAAACTAATGATATCCGAGATTTATATAACCATTTTGTTGATGAATTTAAAAAAGTAAAAACTAATATACACATGAATAGGAGAAACTTTTATACATTTCCATTTTCAAATCCCATGCCGTATTTGTGATATAAAGTTTTCGGATGGCAGAGAAAAAAACATATAATAGACAAAAACACATAATGCAGTAGCTTAAAAAGTCAATAATTTCATACTATAGGAAAATAAAATACTTTGGTCAAATAGTAAAATGAAAAATATTTATTGTCAAAGAAATATTAATATTTTTAATCATTGTATCATTGTATGTTAAGTTGTAAATATAGTAAACTAAAAGAAAATTTTAGCCTTTGTTGAAATAAGAACAACATGTCTTACAAAAAGAATCATCATTATTTCTTAAACTCTTTAATTTACTTTATTTTGTTTCTAGGCTCTTAACTTAATTTAATTTTGTTACACCATGATTAATTTAATATATATAGATAGATAGAGAGAGTGAGAGAGAGAAAGTAAGAGTGGTGCAGAAGGAATTTCGTTGTCGAAGAAAGAGCACGCTCTTCGATAACGTAAATGCAATGCAAGCAATAAATGAAGTGAATTCATGAGAATTAGTATCATCATCATGATCATCAGCACACACATCTTCATCATCATCATCATCATCATCATCACCTATCTTCATTCAAACACACACACCGTACGTGAAGATGGATGAATCAATCATGATATGCTTATACATGCAAATATAAATATAGATACATGCTTTAAAGGCTTTACATATGGTTTACAAGATGGAATATTACATCATATAAACGGGAAATGTCTCTTGTTGTAAGCTTCTTATTTTGGATAGAAGAGTACCTTTCACCTACAACTGCACCAGTTACATTGGTGGTTGTGACTATTTATTACTTCTCTCTCTCTCTCGCTTTCGATTAATTGGTTATACGGTGTGAGAAATTGCATAGAATATTCAACGCACATGACGTTTGAACACTTTTAAAATATACTACTAGTATACGTTTTGAACTTTTGATACATATGATGGGCCCGTGATTCGTGATCGGCCCATCCGTACGCGAAGGCCTAATCCGCGTTATGCCGATTAGTGTTTTGGTTATTTGTTTCCATAATTATCTTTTGGTGTTTTTCCTCTTTTAGATTTGGTTTTGGCTTTATCTCTTAGTTTTCCTATTTTCTTAGTTTTCCTATTTTATTAGGGCTTTGGATATTCTTAAGTGTTCTCTATATATATCAATAAAAACCTAAAAAAGAGGTAGTCATAACTACCCAAAAGAAATAATGTGTCGTGTTCTTATAAGCTCTTGATTGGGACCTATCAATTGGTATCAGAGCCTCCATCTCGCTTTTGATCCGGACCACTTCGTGGTATCAAAAGCAACCTTCATCCACCATCTATCTCGGTTTTGATCCGGACCACGCTTGTGGTATCAAACCCTATTTTTATCGTATTTATCAGTTTTGATCCGGACCACGTTTTGTGGTATCAAAACCTATTTTTATCTTATTTTTTTTATTTTGATTCGGACCACCTTTTGTGGTATCAAAATCTCTATTTTTCTTATATTAAAAAAAAAAAAAAAAAAAGAAGATGGATATTTCGACGATGGTGGCCATGGAAGATGTTGTTACCCTTCAACATGAAGATCCTACGTGGGAGGAGGATGAGCATGTCTTGGAGAGATTTCCGGAGTTTGAGCTCAACCTTGAGGACAAGGTTGTTCTTCGGGGGAGGGGTATTGATGGGCCCGTGATTCATGATCGGCCCATCCGTACGCGAAGGCCTAATCCGCGTTATGCCGATTAGTGTTTTGGTTATTTGTTCCATAATTATCTTTTGGTGTTTTTCCTCTTTTAGATTTGGTTTTGGCTTTATCTCTTAGTTTTCCTATTTTCTTAGTTTTCCTATTTTATTAGGGCTTTGGATATTTTTAAGTGTTCTCTATATATATCAATAAAAACCTAAAAAAGAGGTAGTCATAACTACCCAAAAGAAATAATGTGTCGTGTTCTTATAAGCTCTTGATTGGGACCTATCAACATATTACTTAATTATACACATATTGGTAGTTTGCACAACCAAAAAATTCTAATTTTATCATACGAAATAATTATATCCATTACGCACTAGTGTTTTTCCGCATGCATCTAAGTATTTTATACTACAATTGTTCTATGAAAGCAATAAAAATTTGGAAAATGAATTACTTGAAACTTGAGTGTCAGATTTTTTTTTTTTGGGACATATTTTAGAAAAAGGGTGATAAATATGATTATAATATTACGTTGTGCATGCACGTATTTTTCTAAGTAGGAATAGGATAAGAAGAGTGAAAGAAAAAGCAAAGTGTTAGTTTCCTAGAAAGTTAGAGAAGAGTGATCATTGCCTTCGACTGGGATAAAGATGAAAATATGAGGAGAGAGATTTGTTTTCACTTCATTAATAATTAATTTGTTTGGAGGGTTTTCGAGATCAAGACAAAACTAATAAAAAAATAATTAATTAGATAACATACTTCAGAATTTTATTACGTAAAGTGCTTAACATTTTATTTTTGTGATCTTTTATACTGAAATTTGATTCCAGCAAATTGTACACACTTGGTATATATAATAAAGATTGCTTTATAAATCGGATTTGATTCCAGCAAATTGTACACACTTGGTATATACTCCCTTTGTTCTTTTTTATAGGATTTTCTAGTTTTTCAGATATAATAAACAAGATTGATTTTCTCACTTTTCTATATAAAATGGTTATAAAATTATTCTAGTTTTATAGGATTTTCTAGTTTTTCAGATATATATCATTATAGAATTCAAGAATTCAAGAAAAATAACTAAACATTATTGGTTTAGAGTTGTTGGAAATTATAAATCACAAAAAATAATGTATTTTAATATGTTTATTTATTATATCTGAAAACCTAGAAAATCCTATAAAAAAAACAGAGGGAGTATAATAAAGATTACTTTATAAATCGGATTTTTATATCCAAATGATTAAAAAATAAAAATAAAATATTTTTAAATTCAAAATGATCTTCTATGTTTTCTATTATTAAAACAAGAAATTAGCTAGCTCTATCTCTAAACTCCACCCTTCTATTGGTCTCCAATTATTTTTTAAAGAAAATATTAAAATATTACTTAAATTACTGTAAATCTTAATAGTTTTTTTTGGGTGAGCTTTTTCGAATGTCTCTGAAAAACAACGTTCAGAAAATGTTACAAAATTTTTCTCTTAAAGCAAATAAAAAATCAGGGGTCGTTATTTGGAATGATAAATGGTCAAGATCAATTCAACAGAAGACAGATCAATACATCGTGATGGGCTAACATGAAAAGTTGTTTTGTATGCACATACACACACACATCCCTTTTATCCAAATCAACAACAACACATCAAAGCTGCTTTTTTGCTTTCCTTTTCTTACGGGTAATCATTTTCTCATCGCTCTCTTCTCTCACTCCCCTATATCGACCCAACAAATAATAATTAATCTTGAAAATATCATTCTTTGTTTTGTATTTATAAAACTTGAGACAAGTTTCAAAATCAAAGAAGGAAAATTATGTATGTAGGGGTACCTAATAAGTACAAAAGCATGCTGATTGTGTCTAAATTACAGTATCACAAAGATGAGCTTAAGAGTCTTGACAGTTTCAAGAGTTCTTATAATAAGAGTCTTATAGTAATATTTACATTGAAACGAAAACCGTTTATAAAATAAACAGATTTACGTTAATATATTTTAAGTAAACTTTTTGTGTTTTTTTTGGAGATTTAATACGATCTTTGAGATTTTGGTTTATTATGCATATAAAATATATGTAAGCAGTAAAACAAAAAAATTGATAATCCACGAAAAATTCACAAAACTTGCATGTGATCACTACAGAACAAAATATGATCGACAACTCTAATTTGCTACTGCGGTTTTTGACAAACTGATAAACAAAATAAACAATCATCTATTTTGTATATCAAATTTAGAAAAGTTGTGGCGGTAATGTAATATCGGATACTTAAATCAACCGAGAATATTAAATAGTTAGATGCATTGTTAGAAAGGGAATGATGATGTTAAAAAAATGAATAGGGATTTGAGATGAGAAGATCATTCCATATCTCATATACAACACATCGGCGCTTTTCATTGATATAAAGTGTCATATTCAATAAAGCCCGAAGCATTTTTCTTCTTTCTTTCTTTAGAAAGAGATTCTTTAGATCCCTAAACCCACGTGTTCTTTCATTATTTCACTCTCTTCTTTCTTCCATTTTAATTGTGTAACTAATAATTTTTATTTTTAAAAAGGGTGCAACTTTTACAAATTGTGAATTATATATGTAAAGAGAAAATAACAATCTCGAGGCCTTCTCATAAGGCACACAATAAAAATTCAGAGTAGCAAAGGCCTCAAACATGTAAGTCCCTCATGTTCGAAAGGTTCGATAAAACTGTAAGTTGTGATCAGTCAAAAAATTGCATAAAGATTATCGTACTTCCTTTGAGTGACTTCGATCGAAATGAAGATTTGCTGAACAACTGTGAATAAAATACGGTGTAATTCTAGTGATAACAAATAATATTTGTACTGTACGGGACTATCTCCATTCGAAGCCATCGTTTTGGACTACGTATAGATGAAGTATATTGGTTACTTGGTCAAATCAATTATCGATTACCATACATATACTCTCGTAGAACGACATTCTTTGGTCACATCAGCTGGAAAAATTGAAAAAAAGGAAGAAAAAGTTGAAAAGGAAGAAAAAGTAAAGGGAAACAATTCACACTAAACCACAAATCAAACTGTAATATACATTACACAATTTCAGAAACTAACAAATACGGTCAAAAATATAAAAATAAAAAAACTCAAAAGGAAAAAAATATTGTTTGAATGGACAAGAAAAAATTCCAAGGACATTATGTTTGTACAAATTTCTCATCTTATATATGTGGAAAATTGGTTAACTTAAGAAAAAGGCCATACATTTCAGCTCCAGAAGTTGAAGAATTGATTTAACCTTTGGTTCTACTAGGACGTGGCTTTCCTGATCTTCTCTGGTTTGATGACCATTCTCCAGAGTCATTCTGTTCACTGCTTCTCTCAGGATTATAGTAACCTCTCGAGTCATAACTGCTGCCTCCATCTCGACGTCCATGTCCTCTACGGTTAGTACCGTTATGGTTGTTTGACTCCAAGGACTTTGGAGCAGAACCAGAGCGGTTTAGCTCCAATGGCAGTGGCTCGATCCCTTGCAAATCAGGCTCTGGAGTGAACCAAACCGGGCGTTTCGACTCATCCATTTTCCTAAATGTGATTGATATCCTGTTGGAAAGAACCAGGAAGAAACAGCTCATGAGAAAATTGATGTTTGTTGATATAAGAAAAATCTGATGTAACTATAACCTTTTTGTGGGAACTGCAGGTACACAGTGCTTGGCTACATCAGCCCCATTTCCATTTAACACCAGAACTGATCTGAAAAATAACCAAAAATCAATGTCATTGTTTCATACTATTTGACAAGGAGTGATGAAAAGTTTTGATATTGGGAATTCATAAGAACGTAGTTACCCGACAGGAAGTGGTATTGAGTATGAACCCGAGAATTCACCAGGACCCTCAGCTTTCAGGTTTGAGCCAAAGAGGATATCGCATTCACTGAGGAAAGAGATGGTGCAGAACGGACGGAGGAAGTCGTGGTTATCGATGTGAGGAGGTATGCAGTCACCTTCATCATAGATGTTGACAATGCAACTATCGGGCACACAAGTTGGAGGCAGTACATGCCATTTAATCAGCCTTCTGATTATAACTTTGAATAGAGGAGGTAATGGATCCACTTCTTCACGTTGAAGGATACCAGGTGGGTTTCCAGCTTTATCCTATCAACATACAAGAAGGCAAAACTCTTAACTCATTTTGTTATGATGAAACAGATTAACATGGCAGAGAAAGAGTTACTCACTATAGCGTAGTTGTAACAACAGCCAAATTGTATAGTCACACGTCCTTTGCCTCTCATCCACTTCCGTGGAGCATTAAATGTATGCTCTACATAGAGAGAGAACAAGATTAGATTCAGACTGAAATAGGTCATAATTAAGATTAGAGCATTTTCAGATCGAAACAAGTAGCTACCTTTAAGTTCTCCTTTTCGTCCCTTCTCTTGAAGTTGATACACTTGATTTACAATCCGTTTCTGCTCAACTGCGCTAAAAACACCAGTGTGTAACTCAAGTCCATCAAGCACGTTAACGATCTTTCCCTTAACTCTCTCCAAGCAAATGAAGTCTTTCTTTCTCTTCACATGCATCAGCCTGAGATTCTCTCTCTGCTCTCTAGACAACTTTGGCTTCTCAGGAGTCTTCATCGAACTCGCATCAAAACCTTTCCTACCCGAATCCCTCTCCTCTTCCTCCTCATCCTCGAGCTCATCCTCTTGTGCCATATCAGCCCAAGACGTCCGAGAACTTGCTGATTCAGCAGCAGCTGGTCGAGAAGGCAATACACTACTAGAAGCTTCAGCAAAGGATCCAAATACAATATCACTCTCCTTCCAACTACCTAACGAATGATTCTCACAGATTTCGCCGTTTTTCAAATCCCTAGTAGTCTTCCCATCATAATTACCATCCACATTGTTACTGGTTACTTCTGATTCCAAACCAGCTTTACCCTCTCCATCAACTTTGTCTGTGTTACTAAAATTTTCTACAAAAGGAAACATGATTTCTCATAAACAACTAACAAATCAAACATGATTAAGTAATTCACAAATTTAGAAACATAATTGTAGCACTAAATCCCTAAAAACAAAAAAAGTTACTCTCTCGCCTCCTATTTTGCTCCAAATACCAAACCCTAAATGACCTAATCATTTTGCAGAACATGAATCAAAGAGAAGAATCAAGTACGGAAATAAAAATCTCCGGTTACCTAGACAGAATTTTCAATTTCTCAAGAAACTAGAAACTTTCTTGCCTAAGAAACAGTAGAGAATCCTTACCTGGGTCAAGAGAGCGGATTCGATTGAAGAGAAGGTGAACACAGTCCTTGCATAGATCTTTAGATAAGAAAGACTGCCAATTCGTCAAGAATTCCGAAACGATCTTAAGTTCCGACGGCTGGTACTGCCGGAGAAATGGGTCGTCTTCCATTTGATTCGCTCGATTCCGATCGTACAATCGAATCGTCTCGTTCTTGTACGAACACAAAATTATCTCAGTCCACGATTTCAAATCTTGTTCTTTTTTTTCTTTTTTTCACTGTGATTGTAATGTATAGCTTTAACTTTAAGGCACACTTGTTATTCAAGAAACAATAGAAGGGTAGTCTCGGTATTTGCAAAGCTTATGGGCCATTTAATTTCTTAAAAGCCCATTTGATTTCGAATCGTCACGTGTCGCGTAATAAGTGGTTACCATTTGATTTTAACGGTTGAAGATGAAAAAGCTTATCTTTTTGCAAAATCGTTCCTTTCTTCATCTTAGCTTCAAAAAAATCTTAAGAACAACAAAAATGAAAACTCTCCACTTTTTAGCTCCCAATTCAACCATTATCAATCTGAAGCAACAATCTTACGCACAAACCAAGTTCCTGTTGCATCGTAACAACAGACGAACTGTATCGATAAACTGCGTAAACAGCGGTGGAGAGGATGAGAAGATTTCTCAGCCGTTCGATGGGGTGGAGATAAGATTCAAAAGAGGATCAAGGAGGAGGATGAGGGAAGAGGGTTCAGGAGAAGGAGGAGGGCAAAACGGTAAAAAAAAAGAGACTGTTCAAAAGCCATGGGAAGAGATGACTTTGAATGAGAAGGCATTGGAGCTTTATGTTGGAGAGAAAGGTTTGTTGTTTTGGCTGAACAAATTGGCTTATGCGTCCATCTACATTGTCATTGGAGGTTGGATTCTTTTCCGGTTTGTTGGACCGGCTTTGAATCTTTATCAGCTCGATACACCGCCTCTTGATCCTAAAAACATCTTAAAGGGTTAAAAGCTTTCTCAATTTTCAATTGTATTGAAGTTTAGTTTTGAGTAATGTGTAGCCAAATCAGAAAAAAACAAACGAGATTGAGAATTCTAATGACTGGTTTATAGATACTGTCTTATGCCACTAAAGAATACTCTTCATGACTCTTCAAGATTGTGTTTGAATTGTTATGTCCTGATCAAGAATATCTCGTTTAGTCTTGCACCTGACACGAAAAAGAAAAAGAGATTTGTCTTTGGCTTATGTTTACCTTAACTTCAATGCAAATATAAGCCAGAAAAGATTTCATCATCATTAATAGGTGAACTCACCTATTGCACTCTGCTCGAGATGCATAATTGTGGTTCTTGCAATTTGTGCACATCCAGTCTCCATCACGCCATTGTTTTGCTCTACATAATCAGTCAAAATAAATAATTGGGAAGGTTACAAAAGGTTCTTCAAGAGATTATTAAAAAACTCTATAGTGTTTAAGAAACAAGAAACAGTGGATACTAGACATCAATACCGTACCCTTTTCCGAGTAAAGCAGGTGCCGAATGTTGCTGTTGAAACGGGAGAGGAAGTTGCCAATTTGAGATCCTTCCTGGGCTCATACCAGGAAAAGATGCATATATCGCTGAATTTGGTTGCATGCTTGTCTGCACAAAGAGCCAGAAGAAACAAAGGTTAAAAGGTTGGTTATGCAGGAAGTAAACCTTTTGAACATACTAATCAATTTATGCGCTCTAATCCTTACATATCCTTGATTCAGTCTTTTGCTATCCCATTCATGAGCCAAAGCTTCTGATGCTAATCTCTTTGTTCCGGGGGCTGCACCGAAATAACACTCCTAAAATGAAAACTCATTTTGAAGGAATATAAAAGACCTTTCATGTTATATAATGTATTCAAATTAGACAAAAAATATACCTAGTGGAGCTGTTTCATTGCACTTTTTGCACTGCAGAGACATACAAAAAAAGAAATGAGTAACCAACAAGCCGCAATCTGCAAGTCGTTTTTACATTGTGAACCCACTTCCTAACCTGTATACGAGAGGAATAGTTGTGAAACCCACATCTGCAAATCCAGTCGCCGCTCCTCCATTCTTTAAGAACCGAAGCTTGGTTTGCAGCGTTCGAGAATCCGAGTAAAGAACCAGGTTGATCGATTGGCTCAGGTCCACGGGTGAAGTAGTGGAGATGAGTTTGAAGAGAAGCTCCAGGGATTGCAAGTGCTGACAATGCTGCTACTTCCTTAGGTTGCCCGCATTTTTTGCACTTTTCTCGTGATGCATAATTGTTGTTAGTGCAACCTATTGCCACACCACACCACACCACACACCCAAACGCAAAACGAAGAAGATTTACACACGCACGCACGCACACCACACCAGCGATTTCCATATACCACATAACACAGAATACACAAAACAACTCAACCTAGTTATAAGTAAATCCTCTAATCCACAATTCTAATCTAATGAATCATCAAATGGAAAAAGGGCATTTGAAAGGTTAAGAATTTGAACTCAGAACTTACGATTCAGATACATCTAGTTCATTGACACAATCTGAGAAGCTAATTCACACTTATTTCGAAATTCTAAAAAAGAGTAAAATCTCCCACGGAATTAACAGCTGTATGTAATGATCGAAACAAGGTTGATTCTATACGCTATCAAAGAATTAAATTGAGAATTTAGAAAAAAGAACGAACCAGTGCAGATCCAATCTCCGATACGAGGAAGCCACTTGGAGTTTGGAGAAGTATTGTTATCCATGAAAAGACGAGGCTGCTTGCATCTGTTGCAGAATGATCTAAATGCGTAATTCCTGTTTCTACAACCTAAACATTCCCAATCTCCTTCTCTTCCGTCTCCCATTCTTCTGTTACCGGAAAACTCCAGTCTCCGGCGACCAATCACTTTTACGCGCAGAGAGAGAGAGAGGAGGGAGAAGGAGAACGGGCCAATTTTATCATAAACTGATTCTGCCCATCGGCCCATTAAACCATTAGGCCCATTTGTTTTCTACGGAGGAATTTGATTTCCTTTGCATCAGAAATCTTCTTCCGTCGTTCTCCTCTTCAATTTCTAGGTGATGTGATTATCGTTACGTTTCTTCATCACTCACTCATCAGTGATTCTGGGTTTGAATTTTCTCTAGATCTGTTTTGGATTTAGATCTCTTTGTTTCTGCTGCTTTTCATTGTTTTACCTGAATTTCTCAAAACTCATTTCGTGGATCTGCGTTTTGCAAAGGGAGATACAGAGAGGAATAGCTCAGAATTGACAAGTTTTTTCTCTCTAATCCAACGAATCTCAAGCTTCCATGGCTCTCAATCTCCGTCAGAAACAGACTGGTAAATCCTCTCTCTGTAATTTTATGTGTGTGAATGATCGTAGTTGTGTTCGATCTATCGATGTTGTTTTATCATAGTACAATGTATAGGCTGAATTTTGTTTTTAGGAATCTGGAAATTTAGAGAATTCTAGTTTCTTATGAGTAAATGTTGATGTTGGATCTTTGATCTCTCGATTGCAGAATGTATAATCCGTATGCTAAATCTGAATCAACCTCTGAATCCAAGTGGAACTGCGAATGAAGAAGTTTACAAGATCTTGATCTACGACACATTCTGTCAAAACATTCTATCACCATTGATCAATGTCAAGGATCTGCGTAAGCATGGAGTTACACTCTACTTTCTCATAGACACAAAACGAGAACCCGTTCATGATGTTCCCGCTGTGTACTTTGTTCAACCCACTGAATCCAACCTCCAGAGGATCATAGCTGATGCTTCTAGATCTCTCTACGATACCTTTCATCTGAATTTCTCGTCTTCGGTCCCTCGCAAGCTTCTTGAAGAGCTAGCTTCCGGGACTCTCAAGTCTGGTTCTGTTGAGAAAGTCTCGAAAGTGCATGATCAGTATCTGGAGTTTGTGACTTTGGAAGATAACTTGTTCTCTCTGGCTCAGCAATCTACCTATGTTCAAATGAATGATCCATCAGCCGGGGATAAAGAGATCGAAGAGATAATCGAAAGGGTTGCTAGTGGTTTGTTTTGTGTCTTGGTAACGCTCGGTGTTGTCCCTGTTATCCGGTGCCCTCGTGGTGGACCGGCAGAGATGGTGGCTTCTTTGTTGGATCAGAAACTGAGGGATCATCTCTTGTCCAAGAACAATCTGTTTACTGAAGGTGGCGGTTTCATGAGCTCGTTTCAGCGTCCACTCTTGTGCATTTTCGATAGGAATTTTGAGCTCTCGGTTGGGATTCAGCATGATTTCAGATACCGGCCTCTTGTTCATGATGTTCTCGGCTTAAAGCTCAACCGATTGACCGTGCAGGCAGAGAAAGGAGGAAAGAAATCGTTTGATCTGGACAGTGCTGACCCATTCTGGTCAGCAAACAGTTCTCTGGAGTTTCCAGAAGTCGCTGTGGAGATTGAAACGCAGTTGAACAAGTACAAGAGAGACGTGGAGGAGGTTAACAAGAGAACCGGCGGTGGGAGTGGCACTGAGTTTGATGGGACAGATCTGATCGGAAACACCAAACATCTCATGAATGCTGTGAATTCGCTCCCGGAATTAACTGAGAGAAAGCAAGTGATTGACAAACACACCAACATTGCAACCGCGCTCCTAGGACAGATCAAGGAGAGATCTATCGACGCTTTCACTAAGAAAGAAAGCGAGATGATGATGAGAGGTGGAATCGACAGAGCTGAACTTATGGCTACTCTAAAAGGCAAAGGTACAAAGATGGACAAGCTCCGGTTTGCAATCATGTACTTGATTTCCACAGAGACCATAAACCAATCCGAAGTTGAAGCCGTGGAAGCAGCATTGAATGAGGCTGGGGCTGATACTAGTGCGTTTCAGTATGTGAAGAAGATCAAATCTTTAAACGTGTCTCTTGCAGCTTCTTCGGCGAACTCAGCAAGCAGAAGCAACATTGTAGACTGGGCCGAGAAGCTTTACGGACAGTCTATTAGCGCAGTCACTGCAGGAGTCAAGAATCTGTTATCTAGTGATCAACAATTGGCGGTGACTCGAACCGTTGAAGCTTTAACAGAAGGAAAACCGAATCCGGAGATCGATTCTTACCTCTTCCTGGACCCAAGAGCTCCAAAGTCTTCTAGCTCCGGTGGTAGCCACGTGAAGGGACCGTTTAGAGAAGCTATAGTGTTCATGATCGGTGGAGGTAACTATGTTGAGTATGGGAGTTTGCAGGAGCTGACTCAGAGACAGTTAACCGTTAAAAACGTTATTTATGGAGCCACTGAGATTCTTACCGGAGGTGAATTGGTGGAACAGCTTGGACTTTTGGGAAAGAAGATGGGATTGGGAGGTCCGGTCGCTTCAACGTCATTGTCTGGTCACTGAGTGTTAGACTGTTGCTTTCTTTTTTTCTTTTGGCTTTTCAGAGAGTTTTTTTTGTTTCCTACATCAATGAAAAATTTATAAATCTCCGTTGCTATTATTGAACAGTTTTTAAAACAATCTTGTTATAAAAAAATTTCTTCTATATGACATTAATAAGTGTACCGTGTACGTATTTTCTTAAAGGATTTATTTGTGATCAAATTTTTTCTTTTTCTTGGGTAAATCTGGTAGATGGTAAGATTCATAAATTTGATTAAGTAAAAAAAAGTAATTTAAGTAGCTAAGTTGTTATATTAGCAAATGATAAATAGTTATCAACAAATGTCTTTGAATGAAACTAGTTAAGGCCACATCCACTGCAGCGAACATAAGAACTAAAAGTGACTTCATTTTCTGAAGCAGACTACTTCTTTAGGTGATCTAGGTGGATCAATGGATTAAGAGGTCGAGTGACACCCAACAAGGTCATGAAACTAATAAGCAAAATAATCAGTTTGTTAAAATGCTTTTATTGACTATGTGGCTGACTGTTATATAAGTTTGTTGGATTTTTGCTCCACATACATACTGATGGGTAGATAATAAAAAAAGTCCCATGCAGTCAAAAAGGGTTATGTAGAAAGAATAGTCGTCTGCGTAGACTAATGCATAAACGTAGACATGAGTATAAGATGAAGTAATAAACCTGATTTGGAGAAATTACCTTAAAAACTATTTTCTCCATGACCTTTTCATAGTATGGCAAAGCTTCCTTGAGTTTCCCAACATCCATAAGCGAGTCCCCCTTTTCTATTGCCTGTTATAATTAAAGAAAGTGTCAAAATCAAGGGAAGAAGTAGACGATGAGCAAAACGACTCTAGCTACCTTGAAGCCCGAATAGGAGCAGCACATGCCTGTAGTCTGTAGATAAAGCAAATAACTTTTTCTAGTTTTTCTCCACTCAAACTAATTTTTCAACTTTCTAGAAAATGTGGCAACGTGTATATCTAATATTAATAAATGAGATCCTGCTTAAGCAAACATGAGTCCATATCACAGTTTCAGCTGAACCCATATCCTTGCTCCATATGATATAATTAGGATTCTAAAGACAGCGACTAAAAATTTATAAAATATAGATTGGAGCAATCTCAGTGAGAGCATTATTGTTCTGTAAATGAGACTTGTTTTGCAATATTGCATCCAAATTAAAAGCTTCCAAACTAATTTCAGCATCAGGTCTGTCCTAGGAAGAACAAAAATGACTTTGGAGTACCTTCTCACACTCAAGTTTGAGTTTGGGATCAATATTCAGTCCGATGGATTCCTTGTAGGCAGTGAGCAATTTTTTTGTCTGTGCTTCTCTCGCAATCCTCTCTTCAGCGGTTTCAACTGAATCCCCTGGTTGGAGAGTCCTTCCACCACCAAACATAAACCAGAAAAGTAAATATCTCTATCCTCAGGACTTAAGACCACAGATGTCAACAGGAAAGTATACATTCCAAAACCAACGAAGTTAACATTTGACAAACTTCCTATCAGAAGATGCAAATTCATACAGCCAAAATTGACCCCAAGCTCATGAGCAAGAATGGATTAGTTTTAGAGGTTCAAGTTGTTCGGACACTTAGTACAAATGCTACTTGGAGAACATAGTGTTGACATATACATGCATTTACTTATCATCTAGCTTAAAACGAGGGAAATCTGTTGATGGAATTTTGCAGACCATCAACAAGAAATGAATTACTCAAACAATTCAAAGAACTATTTTTTTCATAGTTCACTTCAGAATGCTAAGTAAGTTTTTATACCATAGCCAACAGTCCAGAATGTACTTATTGCTAGAGGAAAATACGCCAACAAGTCACTTTGGTTGCATCATATTTCACAGTAGACTAAATGATAAGGGATCTAAATGAAACCTTTCTGGTACTTCTACCTCTAAATATCTGGAGTAAATGGCTCTGTAGACCCTATCTTAGCAACATTGGACAAGTAACTTCTTCCCCCTCAGGGTTTTTGAACAAACTAATACAGCACATATCTTTAGATGGGCCAATCACATACCGTCTTAGAGATGTTGCTAGGTCTTGGGAAAACTCCCCATGTAGAAACTTTGGGCTTATATACATCAGAGTTACCATCTCCTTCTTGCTCCACCTCCTTTTCTTTCTTAGCAAATCTTGTTTGATCACCAACAATAAACTCCACCTCAGGTAGGTCTCCTTCAGGAAAATAGTCAACAACAGGAACAAGTCCCGCTGGAAGTCCCCTTGTGCTCTTCTTATCAAAGCTAGAGAGTAGAGACTTTCAATTCTTTCTTCTTACCATCAATATCTTCATCAACCTTATTTGATGATCTAACAAAACTTTGCTCTGTACTACCTGAAACCAATCAGGAATCAAGATCTCGAGATCAAGTTTTGATTGAAGTTGTAACATATTTGAATGTCAAATCAAATATACATCAAACAAGCACTTCAATGCCTAACGTAAAGAACAATTCTCCAATAATACAGCTAAAATTCAAAGACTTTACTCCTAATTCCAATCAGAAGCCAATCTTTTAAGGAACGAAAAACACATGATCATACATATTAAAGCCTATTGGAAAAGTGCATTGTTCTACTCAAAGCAAAGAAAGTTGCAAGAAATTTTATGCAAGATATGGTTTTACTGAACTGGGTTGAGCTTCCTCGACACCATCAGTGCCAAGCTCTTTCCTTTTCTTATAATCATTGGCTTTTTGCATAGCAGCTTTAACCGAGAGCGGCAATTCCTCGTCGCCTGCATTTTTCTCTCCTTCTTTTTGCTCCGATTTCAATTTTTTATAAGCTTCGGCTTTCTTCAATGCGAGCTTCACGGCGACCTCAACCTCCGACGAGCTATCCGGCGAGGACGAGTTGCTCCGAGTTCGGAAAACAGAGAGTTTCAAGGATTTTGGTTGTGGAGATGGAGACAAGAAGAAAGAGGGAGTTTCGGTGAGTGGAGAAGAGAGCCAAGGGTGGTTCAAAGAAGCCATGGTTTGGTGGAGAGAAGAGCTGGTTAGCCATTTTTTGGAGACTCGTGGCTGCAACATCACCACCACCCATCCATTTCATCTTTGGTCACTGAAGCGCATAGCTCAGTTCGTTTTTCCGGTTTGGTTTGGTTCGGTTCTAAATTTTTTTTTTTTTTATTTTAGTTCTGTCCAATTAATTCATAAAGAAATTGATTTTGGATTTTGTTTGTATTTGAATAAAAAGATTTAACATAAACGAAATTAATATACTTAGATTTTTTTTTTCTAAACAAAGATATTAACTTTTAATTAATTGCAGTTTATTTGATTTGATTCAACAAAATTCTAATTGGTTTTGGTTCTGGTTTGATTTATTTAGTATAAGAACATTTTCACCATTTAAGTTAGAAGAAATTCAGCTTGGTTTTGGATTTATAATATTTGATTTAGTATTGTTTGGTTCGGTTAGGTTCATTTGTATGTTAGAGTTTTTTTTAGTTAGATTTACTGTATAATGTGAATTTTATTTATTGGACCTATAAAAATACTTCTTATAATATTCTATTACTAGGATGTGTCCCACGCGTTGCGTGGGTTTAAAATTAATATACTAAAATATAAAATATTATATCATTTATTCTAGTTATTTGATTATGTTCAATGAATATATTAAAATAATATATGAATTTGAGGGAATAAACTTATTGTCTTTGTAATACAAAATTTATATTTTATATATATTTTTTTCTTTTGACATATAAAATTTATACTTTATTAAATTCAAAATAGTTATATAAATAGTTTTTTATCTACATTATGGGTAGCTTGTAAATAAATATTAAGATATGTTTTGTAGATTTCATAACTCATTGAATTCTTTTTCTTTACATATATTTTTTGTTATAGTAATTATGAATTAGTATATCATTATAATGACATATTGCTTTAAGTCGGAGATGAATGCATGCAAGACATGAAGGGTAAACCAAATATATAGGATCCAAGATTCTATCCAAAAATTAAGGTATGTATCCTGATATTTTCAATACGTCTATAAATTTTTGTATATTACATAATAAATATAATAATTGGTCAAAATATCATAAAAATGAACTTTATTTTCCAGAATTAGTTTATATTTTGGAAATTGTATGCTGAAAATGTTATAAAATATTATTAAAATAGATAAAGACTACAAACCTTCCTCAATATACTTTTAAATTGGTCTAAACGCTTTATTTAGTTTTTTGGTGGTTATATCATTAATAGATATAAGTAACATATGTTACATCATAATTAATAAATAAGAAACTCACTCGTACTTATATGTATAAACTCTATGCAATTTAAATTTTGAAAATTAAAGTAAGCTAATCAATTCAACTTCTAACCGTGAACAGAGATTCAATTTGCATCTGGTAAAGGAACTTGTCTCAGGCAATTCTCTTACATGCCCTCCTCTATGTCATTCCTCCTCACTTATTCTATTTCACAACAGTTAGTCGCAGCCCTTTATTAATTTGGTGCCCTTGCTTTGAGTCATATGTCTACTTGTGTGTCGTTGCCTTTTAAAGGCTTTAATATAAGTCTCCCAAAGAAATTTATCTTGTTTGGAGCTTCTTTTGCTGTACTATGAAAATGAAAGAAAAGTACCAGAATATATATAGCACAATGCACCACATTTGGTGCAAATTTGTATATATTTCCAAGTTAAAAAAATTGCTTACATAAGAATCGAAAATGTTTGGCGAAAGAACAAAAAAGCAAGGACAATGATTGTGACCCCTCAAACTAATGGCCAAATGGACAGTGACGGAACCTACCAAATGGACAATGATTGGAGTATATGTTTACGTAGAATTTGATCAATATATCTTAATAATAGTTACCAATATGATTGTTATTCAATCCTTTGGCAATCTTCATCATCCATATCGGGGAAAATAAACCTGCCTTTCTTTAGGACCTACCATCATGTGCAATTCTTATGTCACATTGGATACTTGTTTATGTAATCTTTTTTTTTTTTTTTTTTTTTGAGCAAACTTGTTTATGTAATCAATAGCGGATATTTTGAGAAGCAAATCTAAAAATAACAAAATTATGTCTCTTTACCTTCAAGGATGCAAAACATGTAATCGTTCCATTAATATCAGCTGGTGATGGTCCACTATAATAGACTTTGTGGGTCAAATTAACATTCATTTTCATAGGCATATTATCTACACAGTAATCCAAAATAGAGGAAAAACAAAAGTAATGTTCAGGAAATTAAACACATTAACATGGAAAAGGAAGGAAGAAATATTAGGTCTCATTTATAAGTTTGTGAAAGGACGGAACGCAAAACCCCTACCTCCAGTTTGAACGAAGTCTTGGATCTAATGTCTGTAAATGTTATGAACCAGAATTTCCATCAGATTCATTTTCTGTTCCATTTCCGATTTCAACATTGCTCATTTGATGCACTCATCACCAATCCACCTCTATTAAAAAAATTATGAAATCACATCCCTAATATTTGTTCACACATACATGGCCGTTTCTCCTTTTGATTTCTTAGTTTCCAATGCTCAAACTTCTGGCATTTTCGCCACTTCTGCTTCTAACAATTTTTTGCAGAAATGTTAAGTGAATGCTCCCATGTTGGCTGACAAGAAAAAGAACAAAAAAAAAAAAGTAAAAATCAGTCCCTATCTTCGATATTCTCAAAACATAGTCCAAAATATGCAGCTAATGTATGTGTAGAAAAAACGCTTATTGGGAAACAAAATAAGCATTCAGCCAATCATGGATATCTAGAAGCATAAGAAGAAGAACAGCCGCCTTTTCAATTTGCAAATTGAATTCATGAGACGTGCAGAAGAGGGATTTTGCCACATTTGCTGCATATTAAAAAGGCGGTACCAAAAGCAAAATGAAGATACCCTAACAAAGCATGACACATGGCCTGAACTTAAAGATAGCAGATGGTCACTAAGTTATTAGTAATTACTACAAACCAAACCATGCTATAATGTTTTGTTGTAAGCAATGTCCGAGCTTCCCGAAGACTTGTTTCTACATTCAGTTCCATGTCTCTACCCCTGGTTGTTGATGCATTGCTTCCTAGCTCATTGCATATTCGTTGAGCTAGCTTTAGATTCTTACTAATGGAGTTAACAAAGTTAGAACGGTGACATTATTTTATACTTATACTATTTCAAAGCATTTAAATCTATATACATAGCACTCAAAAAGCAAACAGAGCCATTCCACCGAGATTGTTTATCTCGGTTTCTAATTATAGAAAACGTGAAGAGTTAATCTGATGCTAAGGTACCATATATCTCAATGTGCTGGCCTCCTGCGGGGGAACATATAATACAAAACCTTTGACACCTACACTTGGTATATGGCCTCCCATATATCCTTGCAAGTGTTATTGGTGGAAGACCAGTTTCATCATGTATATGTAGATTTCCGTTAAAAATATATAAAAAAAATAATAATATGAGAGATCAAAAGAATAAGGTATAAAGTAAAAAACTAATATCAAAACATCGACTTTTCAATAATAGAATTCATATAGCGTTTCCCATTCAGCTATCTCTTCAAAAAACTTGGCTACCTGACCTCATCTCACGATAGACATAGAAGACAAAAAGTTTTCGGTAAGACAACTCCACATTTAAATTCGAGTAAATTAAACTACCCACAAAAAAAAACTCGCAGAATGAAAAGAAAAAATTCACTCTCCTTTCGGTATAGGAAAATAAAATTGTGTAAATTTATGAGTTGTCGTTAACAGGAAAATGACTATTTATAACAAATGATTGTAAGCTATAAAGATTTTGTGGAGTATTAGTTTTTCATTTAATTTCAAACGTTACAGTAATAATACGTTACATGTATGCTATGTATAACAAATGATTGTAAGCACTAAGCTATAAAGATTTTGTGGAGTATTAGTTTTTCATTTAAATTCATACGTTACAGTAATAATTGCTCACCCTTTAATTTTTTAATTATCAAAAGCTGAGTTAAAGCAATACGTTACATGTATGCTATGTTTCTTACATGATTTTGAATTAGTAGAGTTAAATGTCTTTTCAATATGGCTGTTAATTGCTTTCAATAAAAAATAAAATAATAATATACTAAAAGTAAAAGAAAATAATTCTATGGAAATTATATCTCTAAGATAAATATTCTATTTTATATGTTGAAATAATTTTAGCGTAAAGTAATTTTACATTCAAATAATTTTAGCGTAATATAGTTTGATTTCAATTGATAAAAAAGAAAACAAAAAAGTAGAAAAATAGTGTTTATCATGTCAAAAATAAAGGTGCGAGAAGGAAGAGAATAGTAGAGAATAGGAAAAGTGGGTTGGAAAAAAAGTTTGGGACACGTGTCAGCCTGTGGATGCATGAAGTTTGGGACACGTGTCAGCCTGAGGATGCATGTCAGAAAAAAACTCTCTCTTATTATATAAGACTAGGTTAAAACCCGCGCGATGCCGCGGGATACTTTTTAAAAAAATGTATTTGTTTCCAATTCAGATGATCAGATCAAACAATTTCTTTATAAGAAACTAATATAATTATACTTCACTTAATGAGAATTTGTCAAAAACTTGCTATCTCCTATCATAAAGCACTGCAATTATAGATGATGTGATCGACTCATGAAACAACCTATAAGCGAGAAAAGTAGAACATGTCATTAAAAATTTTCCTTTCAATGAAAGAAAATAAATTCGATATGTTAATTCTTTCATTTGTTCCAATTCTTTTTCTATCTTATAATTTATAAGATTAGTTTGTTTTAAATGAAACTAAATCTTTATAAATTTGAAAATGTGTCAAACTGTTACACATAGAAATGTAACGTACCACATATCTTAAAACATTATATTTCTTAAAAAAAAAAAACACATTTCATTCATCATTCACTCCACCTGTGTAATTCTTAATCTTTAAGATTTAAAAACTGATAAAGATGGATGTTGCAAATTTCATTTTAAACTCATGTTTTTCTTTAGACTCTCTTTTCTTAAAAACTTTCATTCATACTTGCATAATATTACAAACACACACACTTGCTCATACTTATACTGTAACAACTCTTCTAGACCTTACGTATTGCCTAGTTTAGACTAATTTCTACATCTTGCTTACACTTTAACAACTCTTCACAACTCTTACTAACTCTTAGTAATTAACTCACTTAGACTTTAACAACTCTTTAACTTAAGCACTTAAACTCCAACTTAGTTAATAAACATAACTTAATTGCTTTATTAACCATGTTTGGGCCTTACCCATTCAAATCGTTGGCCCAAGACACAAAATACAGACTCATTGCTTGGTTGACTTATTTTCAATCATCTTCATTAATCTATCAAAATCTCTGATTGATTCCTTTATCATCATCTTCTATCATCATAATTGGTGATATTTGAGTTCCAATTCCATGATCAATGAGTGTCTCAAATCGTCATCTTCTCATCATCTTCTTCACGCATCTTATTTCCCCATTGTTGAGCTTCTTCAATCTTTGAGCTCCATTCTTCTTTCTTTGTTGATAATAAGAACATCTCGATCTAAGTGAGAACATCATCACCAGAATGGAATCAAACAAAAACCTTCCGGGAAGCAAAATAGGATGAAAAAAAACAGATGGGTCGTGATCGGATTCCATAAAACCGATCGACCCACGATCCTGGATTCCTGCAAACAAAAAAATAAAAACAAAACACCAATGATGAGTCAATCAAAAAATAAGTTTGAACCCAGAATAACCCATTAGAAGAAAGGGTCTTCATTTTTACGTTTCTCCTCTTTTTCCTATTAATACCTGTTTTTATCGGAAGAGAATAACAAATTAATTAGCACAACTTTATATAATATATAACACACAATCCCTCCACATCAGAAAGAGTCTTAACTTTTGATATTGCTTCTTTTGGTTCCATTACGAGCTTAACACCAACTATGATCTACAAAGCAACAGAGTAGAGGGAATCATGTGCTATTACCAAACAAATTAAGATATTGCAGCAGAAAAGTTATGCTATGACTTACCGAAGCAAGTCGACATTCAACGACCCTGTTATTGTAATTATTAGCAGCAGTGACCGCCTTCTGAGACTGTGCAAGAGAATGTGCAATTACAAAACTCCTTCCATCAGGGAGTTTCACATCAGTTGTGCGTACTGGGTTGAAGTCAATAAGCTCAGCAAATCCAGTTTTAGCCATAATAGATATTGCCTATTGAAATGATTATATATGGATCAATCAGAAACAGTAAATATTATGGTGAATGTAATAAGTCATGAATTATTTGACAACCCAGAACCTAAATCAAAGCACTCCAGTTAAAGCTTGATAACTTTCCTGCTCCGAGAGTAACATGATGCATTTAGTGGGAACTATACCTGTAGGAACAATTCCATCGACAAGCACATCAAGTCCAACTGGTGAACCAAGATTCACACCTTTTAACTTTGCATACTCATGGAATCCTTTGTACCTGTAAATAACCTAAAATCATAAGGCCCCTCAAAAACAAAAAAGTGAGATTAATCAGTTCTGATGGACACCAGAGAAACAAGCAAAAACCCCTTACGCGCGTATGAATAAACCTTTTCGAAGGTTTTGGATTTGGATTGGAAATTTTGGAATAACTGACTACAAAATATGTACTCGATCTGAGATATTCGATCCTTGGCTTCCTCGATTGTGGCAACCATTATAGTCTTGAATCTCAACATGTTGGTACATGGACTCATCGAAGAAGAAGCAGATCCTTGGTTCTCGGATCACAATTCGTGTCCGCTTTGCCGGTTTGAGCTCCCAACGGCGGCGAAGGTGGAATTTGATGGTTCAGATGCTGAGATGAGGATCCGATTGTCGGATCTGGCTACGATAGCCGCCGATGTAGAAGACGATTGGCTTTTTGTCGTGATTTTTTGACAAGTTTATAAATGGGTTTTTTTGTTTATTTGGCTCGGCGGCCCAATTCTCTTTCTCTTAATGATGTGGCCAAATTTATGCTTATCTGTATTAATCCTTATAATTCTATTGGCTAATGATTTTTACTGAGGTGTCAAGCTCTCCTTCAGTACAAAATCTGAGGTGTCACCACAGGAGAGAAACTAACTGATCCATTATTGTATTGATTGGTAAAAAATAAAAAACAATCTATGATATTTTAGCATATGAATATAATATTATACCAAAAAAAGGAAAAAAATCAAAAGAAATTAAAGGAGAAATTAAAGTAGAGGAGCAACAAAAGCAAAGCAGCAGATTGATCCTTTCCCATATTCTATAAATTGTCTTCGTCTCCACCTTCCATCTCACCCGTTCTCTTCGGAAACACACAGCGACGGAGGATACAAATTACGCCCTCTAATTCCTTCCTGAAAATCTGGAATCAGCCGGAGCAAATCTCGAAGCTTATGATCTCGAGTTGTGAGGATCCTTTTTTCCTTTTTTTTTTTTTGTATAATTCTCTCAGCTCTTTAAGATTTTCCCGATCGATTTAGGATTGAGACGATTTGGTTAATCATGTTTCTCCCTAGAAATTATCGATTTTAATAGCTCAGAACAGATGATTGAAGATGATAATTCAACTGTTGATTTTGACCAGACAATCAAAATCACTGTTCACCTTGTCTTGATCCCAAGTTTCTGATAATCAAGTTCAATTATCATATTCTTTTGTTTCAAACTTAAAAGGGTAATGGTTGGTATCTGCATCTTGAGATAGATTTTTAATACATCCTTTGTTGTTATTGGAAATGGAAGCCTTTTTGCTAGATCTGCCCTTTAACTTAGGTTTTAAAGCTGATTTCTTTCTAACTTATTGCAGGTTAAAGAGTGCTGCTTTTTAGTTCTGGGAAAAGAGGTTGGGGGATGGCTGGTAAAGAGGTTACTAATGCATCTGCACAAGAGTTCTTAAACAGGGAAGCCACTGAGATATGGAAGAGTGAATTGGAATCTCGTCGATTGCAGGTAGATAGTTTAGAAGCTGAACTTGTGGATGTCAAGGCTTACCTTGAGTTTGGTTCAGAAGAAGATGCCAGAAAGGAATTAGGGGTTCTTTCGGGTAGGGTCAGATCGACTGCAACAATGTTGCGCTATTTGAGATCAAAAGCTGGAAACTTGGCCATTCCTGATCTAGCGAATGTGTCATCCGGTGTGGAACAGATTGAACTGAAAGGATTAAACCTTCTCGAGAAAGATGGTGGTTCATCTTCTGAAGGGGATAGGACTACTAGAAGGTACAATGGTTCTTTGGGTATAGAGGATGGAGCCTATACTAATGAGATGCTCCAATCCATAGAAATGGTTACTGATGTGCTGGAATCTCTTGTGAGGAGGGTTACAGAAGCAGAATCTGAGACGGCTTTTCAAAAGGAGAAGGCACTTTTGGGCGAGGAAGAAATCAGTAGGAAGACAGTCCAAATCGAGAATTTGTCCTCGAAGTTAGAAGAAATGGAACGATTTGCTCATGGGACTAATAGTGTTCTAAATGAAATGCGGGAAAGGATTGAGGAACTAGTTGAAGAGACGATGAGACAGAGGGAAAAAGCTGTGGAAAACGAAGAGGAGCTGTGGCGTGTGAAGAGAGAGTTTGAGTCGCTTAAAAGCTATGTCAGTACTTTCACCAATGTCAGAGAAACACTTCTTTCATCCGAGAGACAATTCAAAACCATTGAGGAGCTCTTTGAAAGGTCAGTCTCCACAAAGACTAAATCTTTCCTTTACAACAATTTATCAACATTGCAACCTTTTCATCCCCAGCTATTGTGTCTCCGTTTTTCCAATTTTGTTAATGGTGAAGCAGGTTGGTCACTAAGACGACACAATTAGAAGGCGAGAAGGCACAAAAGGAGGTTGAAGTTCAGAAACTGATGGAGGAGAATGTGAAATTGACAGCGCTTCTCGACAAGAAAGAGGCTCAGCTTCTAGCTTTAAATGAACAATGCAAAGTCATGGCTTTGAGTGCATCAAACATCTGAATTGTTGTTGTTGGCTCATCTCGTATTGCCATCTTTCTATTCTTGAGACAAATGCTTTTACAGAAGAGAAGATCTTCGAGATGATGCAATCTTCTTCTTTCATTGTTCTTTGTTTCAGATAAAACATTCTTGTAACCTTTATCTGTAGATTATCATGGTTTATGCCTTTATACAAGAATGAATGTTCCATCTTTGGTTTTTCCTCTAAAACGGCAGGTAGTTTTTACGTCTTTAAATTAGACGGCAAGAGTTTTGAATTAGATTGCCAATGTTGCAAAATCGTACATGACATGGCAAATAGAATTAGCCAACGTGGCAAGATCGTACATGACGTGGCAAATAAAATTAGCCAACGGCTTTGATCCACGTGTAAATACGATGGCTCTGTTTCGTAGACTTGTGTTGAAGTTTCTCTCTAAAACCCCAAATCTATTTTCCCTCCTCTGCGAGAAATCAATCGGAGGAAGAGAAAGAGTTGAATAGTGCGATTTTAAGCAATTTCTTTGTTTCCATGGAGTCTGATATCGAGATTTTGCCAGATGCTGATGCGTCTACGGAGAAGCTACGCATGTTTGGAATTGATGATCGCGAAGATAAGGTATTTTGTTCTGTTGTTCGATAAACCCTAAAAGTGTCACTGTTGATTCTTTCTTCGATGAAAGAAATTTAGGTTTTCGTTTTTGTTTCAAGGTTTTCGATTCTGCATGAAACTATGGAATCGGACATTGTCATTTTCTTTAAGAGTGTTTTATCATCTTCGGAAATTTGAAATGTTGTGTTAGTTTTTGATTTGGATGATATTATTTGTTCATGGTTCTGATTTTTCTGTGATTTGGTAGAATGGGAGAAGAAGGATCAAAGATGTTGAGGTTTATGTTCCTATTGTGTATGGATCGATTGCTTTTTATCTTGGAAAGAAAGCTACAGAGTGAGTTTTTTTTTCTCTCTTTTTTCGTGTTTTTAGTTCCATGAGTTACGGTAATGCTGCAAGCTTTGAACTTTTTTTGGTTTTCATCAACTAGAGATCGAACACATAAGTGGACTGTCTATGTACGTGGAGCTACGAATGAGGATCTTGGTGTTGTTATCAGGCGGGTCATTTTCCAGTTGCATCCAAGTTTTAAGAACCCAATTAGAGTGGTTGATTCTCCTCCCTTTGCATTGTCTGAGAGTGGGTGGGGAGAATTCAAAATCGATATCACCATTTTCCTCCATACTGATGTCTGTGAAAAGAAGTTGGAGTTGTGAGTTTCCCCGTGTGATTTTCGCTTGTGATTGTGCATTTCAGTGGATTTAAGTTGGTATGTATCTCTTAGGATGTATTGAACTTCTTCCAGGTCTCACATCTTGAAGCTGAACCCGGAGAATGAATATGGTCCGATTCCTAAGTCTATCAAGATACCCGTTGTCGCTGAGTCTTACAATGAACTTGTCTTCCCTGACCCTTTTGAGAGTTTCCTCGCCCGTGTGCATAATCACCCAGCTGTACACATCTCTAACCTCCCAGACGATTTCAACCTGCCTCCACCAGGTACATTCTTGTTCTGGTGTCTAGTAAAGTAACAGTTATTGCCAGAGGCATGATAATTCTTGCATTGTAATGTTGCAGGAGTTACTGAAACTTATCATCAGATGAAAATAGGAGACACTAAGGATCATCCACTCAGTCAATGGTTTTTGAAGTTTTCAGAAGCAGATGAGATTTTCAAACTTACTGCTGCTCGTCAGAAGGTTTCTGCGGCTCAACTTACCTTTTCATTGTTTAGGTTTACTATTTCATAATTGGCCTGACTTTTTTGAAAAACCCACAATAGCTTTAACGTGGAACTCTTAGATGATACAGGCACTATTTCCTCTGCTCAAACTTAAATAGTAGTTAGAATTTGGGCGTATTCTTGTTTGGCTTTGTCTTGATTTTATAGCATTGTGTTACATTGTTTTAAAATTTCTTATAATCTGACTGTATTTACAATATAATAGGTACAAGCTGATATCGCCAAGCTAAAAAGACAGTTGATCATGGTAGATGGACAACCTGAAGAACCTTAGTCTTCCTCTGGCTATGAATGTTATCATACAACAACAGACAGGAGTTTGCTTGGAAAGATTTTGTGACACAGTTAACAAATGTCGATGTTAAAAAAATCTGAGATATCTTAACACCTTTTCTAACTGTTAGAGCATGTAAAAAGGAAACAGTTTGTGATCACTATCGGTGTATGTACCAACAAAGTACAAATGCAAATGCTTTTGCTCATCTTGTTTGCTTTTTCTGATACAAGTTTCTCTCAGACATAAGCATCGTAGGTTTGTTAATTACTCCCATGTGATAAGGAGCTACTTGTCGTTGGTGAATGTGTGAAAACACGACATTACATTTAAGATTTCTAAATGGTTTGTTTGGATACATGATGTTGTCTGTCCTAAAGGTAAAGCTCTGTATCTATCTTATCTTGCATGCTATCTTTGAATAGCAGAGGAGGCGGTGGAAAAAGAAGGCAAAGAGGTTGAATGCTTCTAGAATCATGTAAGTCATCTTCTTATCGTCTATTAATTGTCCTTTCCATACAATAGAATGCGTAGATTTTAGGCATTTGTAGACTTGTTTAGTTTCCTCTCTCTATCTCTCTATGCTAGAAGAACACACATTCACTTGTAATGGGTAGGGACCTGTGACAATGACGTTTATCAGGATCTTGTTTAATGAAATTGAAAATAATCACATGTGACCTTGAAAACCGAAAGAGAGAGACAAAGATGTCGAAATCATTGTTTCTCATTGTGGCCATAGAACATGGGAAATGAACTTCCCCACTTTAGGGTTATCCAAGAAATGAAACTGGTGGCTCATAGTTGATGGTGAAGAATATATGTCTGCTTATGTATTATGACTCTCCTTTGCTTAGTTGGTGTTGCTGGTTGTGTTTTAGGTTTTTCGATAGTACCCACATGGGTGACTCCTATGATTTCAAGACAATGGACCCTTTCATACTCTTTCTATTGGCTCTTCTTATTTTATTACCTTTGTCTTCTTCTTGTTTCTTTTTTTCTTATCAATTCTTTTGCCAAAATTTACTTGTTAGTTTTTTTTTTTTTTTTTTTGCCGAGATGCATGTTAAATATCAAACATATAAATTTTTCATGAATTCTATTTTATAATATAAAGAAAATATAAACATATAAATTATCTTAAAAATCAGTAAATGAAGTGATAATTTGAAATTTTGAATCATTGAGTTAGAACAGTGAATTAGTGATTGATGCAAAAAAAAATTTAAAAAAAAAAAAACCCAAAAGAGAATCTTAAAACTGAAGGTGTTGGAGTCGTCAAAAAAAAAAAAAAAAAAAAAAAAAAACTGAAGGTGTTGGGGCTTTCGGTTGATGTCAACGAAGAATGAATTGATAATGTCTCCGAGTTATAACCACAACAGGTGCGCCAATTAACTTGAGCCATGTGTCACATCATCTCACTGTTCCACTCTTTGATCCCACACCACTCATCTTATTGACTTTTCTTTTCTTGTTTTTTTTTCTTGTTGTTTTTATTTTGTTTTCTTTTCAAAATTAATCTACTTTTCTATATTATTTTGTACTTGCTGAATAAAAGTGATTTAGCTGCCATCGATTTTGATTCAGATTGGCTTAAAAGTAAGAGATCTAGCTAGTAAACCATATTGGTCAACAACATCGTGAAAAGATGAAACTAGCGTTGAGAAAACTACTCAGACAAGCTCATCTCCATGTCCATCTGATCTATAGGGATTCCGTGTACGATATTATTTGCATCTTTTGGTTTAGCACACAAATTTTAAGTAATTTATTCTCTTTAGTTCTACAAAGTAAAAGTAATTGTAATTCATTTGTCAAAATTTATTGTTGGTGAATAAAATTCTACAGGACAAAAGAAAGCTGAAAATTTTAATATTTCAAATGGTTAAGAATAGTTTAGAAAAAAAAACTAATTACATTTGTGATATGTTTATAATGTATAGCAGAATTATTTTTATATAAAGCTTGGTAGATGTTAAAAAAATGCATTAGATAACAAAATTATACTTATAAACATGTGATTCAATTAAAAGTTGAATTAAAAAAGAATCATTAAGGACGGCGAAGAAGTACGTGACCACAAGGCGTCGATCGACTTCATTATGGCTTCATAATAAAACAAAAGATTAGGTTCTAGCCGAAAGCATTAATGTTCTAAATCTCACATGGGAACAGAAATCCTTTATCATTATCTTATATATATATATATATATATTAAAAAGAAAATGAAAATTGAAATTGATCATCATCTCAGTAGTAATTCCGAATATGCATAGATTGTGGCGTCTTATTAGATTATTGATGTTGCAAAAAAAATTGTAAGATTGGGTTTTATAAGTGATTTCTTCAGTGAAATGGCTGTTATGCAGTAGTGGATCCTCATATTTGTCTCGAACAAAAATCTATTTACTGAATACACATTTTTGGTCATTATTGCAAACTTTTGAAATTGTAACTTTAAAGATTAGTTTTGTCTTAGATCTAGAAGACAGTGTTAGAAAAAAACAACATGTACCTCTTATGGTTTTTGTTGAGGGAAACGGACATTTATGTATGTTTCAATAATGTCCAATTGTAAGAAAATACACGTGTACGTATGCAAAATAAAGATAATGGTTTTGCGATATCTTTTATGTCTAGTCCTTTATATATGCATCTCCTCAAGTACGTACCTTTGTTACAACTTACAAATCTCTTTTACTTCGTCCGTAATCTGTGGGCTATACATAATACATAGGTACATATATACATTATATATATGTAAAAACGGGCCATGGCCTCATTAATATGATATTAAAGGTAAGAGAAGAAAATGAACATTTTGTTTTAAAATTATGTCTAAGCTATGTAAAGGCAAAAGGGAGACATTGTAGGGCAATGTTATAGTCCCTACCAAATTTTGTTTTGTATACATTCTTTCACAGTTTTAATTGCATCTCTCTCTCGTCCTTGTTGGCTCTGTCCTTAATGTTTGTTTGCCCTTGCCTCCTACATCCCACATGATTTTGCTTTCACAAGAACAAAGAATCTAGGTGTCCCAATATGAATCAAAACATGAAATTTGGCTTTATTTGATCCGATAAACTAGGTTTATGATCGAATTTCTTAGGTTCAAAGATCCAGATTTCCCGGAATTGGTTTAATTTTCCTAAACATATGATATATGTATATACTTTTTTTTTTTGTGCGCAAAATGATATACGTATATACAATCCACAAATTATCCTTTTATGTTTATATGATATAGCTAGGAAGTTCAGCTTCTTCGGATTTCAATCTCTTTAAACATTGTATCCGCCATCTTAATATTGGAAGTCCTACTAGTGATGAAATAACTAGAATCCGTGTGTATATGATACAAAAATTGTACCATGCAATAAATACATTACCTAACTAACTCAATTAAGATAAACGGAATGATATTAATTTAATCGTTTGATATATTTTTCTCAGCACAATTTGATATTCATTCTTCCACATATATATACATGCAAATGTAAATGTTATAACAATAACATACATTTATTAATACATTATACATATAATAGAGTCACTATTTGGTCAACGTCATAAGTAAGCAAACCTAATTAATTATAATTTATGATTATACTGCCCAATTTATAAAAGTATAGTCGTTTCAAATATTATTTTCTCTGTTAATTCGTTAGCCTTCCAAACTGACCATATAAATACTTCTCCATTGTACCTCTTACCTCCATAACATTCTTGAAACAAAAACCAAATTCCACAACAACAAAAAAAAAAACAGAAAACAATGGCGATAAAGAGATCTAGCAAAGCGACATCGTCTCAAGCAGCATCTATCAAGCAAATGGTAAAGAGATGCTCGAGTCTAGGGAAGAAGACGAACATGAATGGTTGCTACTATAATCAAGAAGATGATCTTCCTCAAGATGTGCCAAAAGGTCATTTTCCGGTTTACGTGGGACCAAACCGAAGTCGGTACATCGTTCCCATCTCATGGCTTGACCACTCCGAGTTCCAAACGTTGCTCCGACTAGCTGAGGAAGAATTTGGGTTTAACCATGATATGGGACTGACCTTACCTTGTGACGAAGTATTCTTCAGGTCTCTTATCTCCATGTTTAGATAAAATTCGATTGAGACGAGACGATTATTCTTGAAGAAGATATCTCTTTATTGGAAACAAGATTTGAAGCCGAGATCAGTAAATCCAAAAACAAGAAACAGAGAAGTCGTTTTTTAGGATTTTCTGATTAAGACTTAATGGCTGAGAAGCATCATGTTAGGCATCAACCCGTTTGTTTGTTTTTTAAACTAAAGTTTTTAGTCATTTTAATATTTTGTAATAGTTGGGGTGGGGTGGGCGACATTTTTCCCTCAAGGCAACGTAAAAGGTTGACCGATGATCTTGAGAGGATGCTATTTAACTGTCTACAAATTAATCAGTGATGAATGATCAATCAAGAAATTAATTTCTATACTAGTATAATTTATGCTCTACTCGAAAATTAGTAGACAAATACAAAATACTGTACATATTTTTTTTTTACGGTTGTCACTTGTCAAAAATAATGATAGAATTAGAAATATCACTTCTTTGCTTTAAAAAAGAAAACAGAAAGAACATCATTTATTTTAAAAATTACATTATACTTCATCCTTTACTAACTAAAATTTGTATTCAGTATTTTTTTTTTGTTATGAAACGAGAGTTTTACTATGTTCAGTAATCTATATGTGGGAGTGTATTTGTCTCATTTCCTTACACTTCTAGCCATTGATGTTTCAAAAGATTTGTTGATGTATAAAGTCATATCAGATATTTTTAGTGGATGATCAATATGGTCTTACCAAACCCAGTCACTTCCACATGTTTGTATTCATGGTGGGCTCTCTATATAAGTTACAAGAAAATGAAACAATCTTCTGTAATATATAGATGAATTAATTTGATGTCCCATTATGTTTTTCTTAGAAAGAAAATGTGGATTTGACAATATGGTGAAGCGAATTGTTTTTTTCTTCCATAGTTCATGCATGGACGACACCTAATTAAATGCCTAAAAAATAATATGAACTCTCCACCTCAAAACATAACAAGGTTCATACAGTGCTAAACATATATCATGTCTTATCATATTAAACTTGTACATCAGTACATATGCAAAATAACTTTCTCACATTAATGTCATTTCATATGATATGATCATATCCAGAAATGTTTATTTGAAATAACAGATCGGATTCAATAGATTCAATTATTACTGATGACTACAAGAAATGAAATAGTTTTATTCCTTTTAGGAGCTACAGACGTAAGACGTTGTATCTCTTCAGTCTTCACTTCATGTGTGTTGTATGTTGGAGCATCATGAGACATTGAGACGTCAATGACTTAGAGCTCGAGTTAGTGAAAATTATACGATGTGACCAGTTTTCTTAAAATTCTTCTATCTGAAGATGCGTTTTAGTTTTTTCTTTTCTTTTCTTGTTTTTTAAGATTTATTTCAGGTTGTATTAAACTCCGAAACTGATTTGTTTGTCTCCTAGTGTTTCATGCATTATTGTGATTTTGCTTTTGTAAACACTATTTCTCAGGTTTGGTTGATCAAAACCAATCGTTAAATATTATATTTCCCTTGTTGACAAAAAATCAAGATTATATATTTTTAATTCAACCACATTTTGTGGGTTTACACTGCCATACCTTCGAGAACAAAATCAAACAAAACAAAATTAGTTTAGTAATGAAAAATGCATTGTCTGCTCAAAAGCTAGCTTGCCCATACTTCCAATTGAATTTGGGTTTATGCCCTGTCTGCTTGACATTGATGTATGTATATATATTATAAAGAAATTTTCAGGAATGTCACTTATTTTGACCAATCTTTCAGGGTTTGGCAAACTTAAGTTTCTCTTTCATCAAATAGCCACTAAGTGAATTCTGGACAAAAATGCCCTTATAAGTGTATTGTACCTGTTTAGTTTCTTTGCCCAACTCTTGTCGTTAACAAGCTGCATATTATATTGATGATATAAAATGAATAAAATATTATTATTGTGGGATACAAGAAAAGGGGAAAGAGAAAAAACTTTTTGTTTTGTTCTTCTTGTTCTTCATGAGAGAGAAGAACTGAAATTTTGGAGAAATCCTCGTTGCAAAAATTCACTCCAATTCGATAATAGTAAGAGTAGATAATAAGTGTTGGAATTTTGTAAGTCAAGATATTTGGAATAACTTTATTTATATACTAAAAACAAATTTCAGTTTTTGTGGGAGAAGAAAATTACGAAGAACTCGAGAACGAAACGAAAGGGAAGTTTTTCTTGACATACAAAATCGAGAGAGAGTTGTTCTAAATCAGATTATTGCCCATTATTGTTTCGGTTTTGTTATCAAGTAGAGGGATTAGTGTTCATTGTTAGAATTACAGTAAGTTGGAGCGAAAGAGATGAAATCCGGTGAGTAATCCGGCGAATACATTGTCTCGGATTAAGAAGTAAACAACTCGGCGGTGGGTTATTTGGAATTTGGATTTCGGATGTAAGAGAGAAGAATTTCAGCGTTCATCGGTGGTTTCCGGCGGCTTAGAGAAGGTAAATATGGTAAATGAATTTATTCTGAATTTGATACATGAAAGTATTCCGAATTTGATACTCAGACCTAAATCTGGGCAAAATTTATTTCTATTTCAATTTTAATTTCATCTCGGTGATCTCAAAAAATTTTAATTTCAAAACTTGTTGACTTTAGAAATTGAGAATCGATTTTTTCTCAAATTTTAAAGTAAATGATGATTTGTTTTACAATTTTGTCGGTGTACATACACCATTTGTGGCCGAAGAAAAAAGTTTATAAACCATATTTATGTACATTCTATCTTTGAGTTTTTGTTATGTTTACCAAATATTTATTGAGTTGCAGTGTACGTTAGTTAGACTGTGTACGTTTGAAACTTTGATGGTGGATTTAAAATAGTTTTGCAAAACATATTTTGAAGAAATTGGAAGTATGGATCTGATGGAAGATGTTAATGTTGAAGAGTGATTATCTAGATTGTTTGTTCTAGACTATTACCCTAAAATGGCGAAGATAAATGCGTATTCTAGACTGGAGTACCTTGCTAAAATAGCGAATGCTCTGAAAAGAACCAAGGAGATGAAATTTCTTTTAAATTCTCCTTTTGTGAAGCTATTTAAAATCCCTCTTGAACAAGTTTTCTTTTTCGGGGAAATTTGTGTGCCGTAAATTGTTTACAAAGAAACAACACAAGATGTGGATGATTTTCGCGGATCATCCAATCAGGTTATGTTTACGAAAATTTTCAGTCATAACAGATGTGGAATGTGTGACTAAACGGAATATGAATAAATGAAGCTTATTTTGATGATTAACGTACGTAATTTTCAAACAGACGATAGTTTATGACGGTAAACGTACACAGTTATAAGGCAAGACGTACATAGTAATAAAAAAAATAAACGTAAAGTACTTTTCAAAATTGGAAAAGTATCCAAACAAAAAATGAACATCATCCTACAACATCATCCTTACAAACGAAAACGTACACGGCTAAAGATGACACGTAAACGTACACTGCATCAATCAGAGAGTGTTACAAAATCTTATATTTATATTGGATTTTCTTAAGTTTTCTTGTTATGGTATTCGTTTCTACATCTTATACATGTATATGACATAGATATTTTCTTTATTTTTCTCTGAATTTAATAAGTACAATAGTTTGTTTCATGTTCAAAACGACAAATATTTATAAATGATGGTTTTTAATAAAGTCAAACTAACCATATTTCTCCACTTGATGGTATTTGGTCTTCCTAATAGTTGTCTACTATTTGGAGGTATCAATATTATTTTTCCGTCTTTTTGCAAACTATCACATAATTTCTTGTATAATTTAATCATTTTATAGATGTTTCAAGAAAAATATATACATACTTGAATGTCGTGTATCAATACTTCCAGTGTTGAATGAATGTGTTAATTGTCACTGGTAGCCCTGGGCAAAATATCCGAACCCGAAAATCCGATCCGAACCCGATCCAAAATAACCGAACCGAACCCGAACCGAACTCTTAAAAAATTCGAACGGGTTCTAGATCCCTAAACCCGAAAAACTGAACCCGAACCGAACCGAACCCAATAACCGAATGGGTATCCGAAATATCCGAAATATAATTATATATACAAATTATTAGTTATTTTTATATTTGATATAACCCAATTATCTAATATTATAATTAAAAATAAAAAATATCAACTAAATTTAGATCTAAATAACTAAAATATTCCAAATATATGAAAATTGTTCGTTATATTTATCAAATTTTAATGATTTTTTTTCAAAATTAACCAAAATTTTAGATTTTTTTAATATATTTCGGGTATCCGAACCCGAACCGAAATAACCCGAACCGAACCGAACCCGACCCAAACCTATAGGACATCCGAACGGGTTTTATATGTCTAAACCCGAAAACCCGAACTTCCGAACCCGAACCCGAACCCGAAGTTTAACCCGAATGCCTAAGGCTAGTCACCGGAATTTTTTCTACAAAAAAGATACAAATAAAATTGGTAATTTTTCTCATCACTCCCCCTCCCCCTTAACATTTTTTTAATTCCACTTCTTTAGCTCTTCAAGTGGTAAAATAATATGGGAATATGTGATACAATGTCTCTCATGTCATGCTAACTTATACTTATGTCTCGTCATCAAACTCTGGAGCATACCAATGATAGTTCTCGAATTTATGCCTTAATAAAATTGCATCTTTTATTTCATAATATGGTGTGCATAAGACATGTACATGTACACTAGCCTAAGAAGACATGAAAATGCCCTCCTCCATTACTTGTACCCTGAAAACTCCACGTCTATGACATCATACATTTCGTAAGACTCTTTTAAAGTGATTAAATTGTATTCTGATTCAGGTAAAAGTCCTCCTTAATGAGCCTCCAGTCCCTACCTCCAAACCATTAACTTCAAATACACTATGCTCTTTTGTATTCATGTACGCCAAACATTCACTTTCATGTATTTTCTCTTGTACACAGTTAATGATGTACGTACATTTCTCAAATGGTTGAATGTCACCATTCTCCTAAAAATCGTCGATGTTTAGTATAATTATATTTTCTGTATTTTTCACACTTTCACCAATCTAGAAAATGTTACAGATAATCGTGTTTTTCAGCTATAATTTTTTTGAAACTTTTTTACTTATAAATGTTTTTAACAATTTTTGAAACAGATTTACGGCAATCTCTTTACAATTTTTTCAGCTATAATATTTTTTTATAACTCTTTAGTCGTAATTATTCACTGTGGAAAAGTTTTTTTTATTATTATGTTAACTCCGTATTCAATTTATACATTATTATATATATCATCTTATCATAGTTAAGGCATATCATATTAATATTATTATGTACGTACACAAAATTAAACTTTATTGTGTACATATTTTTAACTATGTACATATAATTATGCAAGAAGAGATAAAATCAAAAACTAAAGAAAAAGATAATGGGAACAGTGAGTTAATTGACACAAAAAGTGACGGGAATGCAGCATGGTAAAATTATATTATTATGTACAAATCTTTAAATTGAAAAATATCATCATCATTCGTTGATTTATTTTGATTTTTTTTATATCTAACACATTTGTATCAACTACTCTTAGACCATTGTGAGCTACTTTATAAGTTTAGTACACCACCACGTACACCACATTATATATAATGACGTACATCGCACCAAAACTTATATAACTTCATATATGTACACCGCCTAACATATGTATTTACGTACACAGTTTTATAGAGAAATCCGTATATGGCTTCATACACTGATATGTTCACACACAAATTTGTATATTTTCATACACAAAACTATATTGTATATGACAACGTATTCTGAAATCACCATAAGAGACTTTTTATATGAAATGTTAACTTATGTACGTCTTTTTTGTTGTGTACGTTTCAAAATACAATGTACGCAATTGCAGTTTTTTTTTTTTTTTTTTGTAAAAATGTATGCAATTAAAAATAGCATAAAAGAGTTGATGGTTGAAGGAGAAAAGTTGAATACAAGGTTGTTAGTTCGATATTGTTATAGATGTATATAATATAGTGTTAACATGTAAATGAGATAATGTTTTGTATATAAGATATTCGATACGAAAATGATTTGTACTTGAATTATGCCAAATTCTCTATTGTTGATTCTTCAATCTCATTATCCACCACATTCACATTATCTCTACCATGCTCTTCTCTATCGGTGTACGTCGAACATCCGGCTTCTTTTTCTTGTACACAGTCACTGGTGTACGTATTTTTGGTAGATGGTTGACTATCACCAATTTCATTTAGATCATCGTTGTTTGACCCATTAGGTACACGGTTATCAATATATGTAATGTTTCTAATAGTTGATGGAATTCGCGTGTTGGTTCCACATGCGGTTGCATGTCACCTACGTCCCCGACATGGCCTATCCCATATTCACTTACTACAAAATCAGTCCACTTATTGTAATCGTAATCCTCGTCTTCTCCTTCAGTATAGTAGGTTCCAGGACACTTTCACCACTTGATCCATCGTTGTGATCGTTATCTTTGTCCACGGTTTCATCGTCCTTGACATCCTCATCTTGGTCCTCTTCATCTTCAGCCAAAAATTATTCCTCATCCTCCATTTCTTCGTCATCCTCCTCGACATCATCCTTAGCTACAACAGCATTAGGCTCTAATAAGGTCTTTGTTGAGTTTTCACACACGGATGCATGAGTAACTGTTGGAAAAAATGACACAAACATATTGACGTTTGGATCACCACTACGGGTAGCAATATATAAATGTATCCAAGCTCATTTGATTTTCAATGAACACTCGAGGGCGTTTACGTTCTATCATCATCGACATCATTACAGGCATCTAGTAACTAATGTTTGGAATAAACTTCATAAACTTAAAGCTAAACACCTCATATAACGTACACGTAAGTTCCGTGTACGGCATATTTTCTTTAACACGTACACACCTACCAAATTTTAGTTTCTCGACTATAAATTCTCATTCTTCTTTTTTGTACACAACCACTCCCCAACAACAATAAATACAAGTATCTCCATTACATACCTGCATCATAAATTCATGACAAACAAAGACATTAAATTTCACTGCAAAAACCAATTATAAGTAAAAATACTAAAAGAATACTAAAAGAATTTTCCAAGTAAAAACATTAAACACCCAGAATTTACTGCTCTCCATATTGGAATCGAAGAAATCAAAAATTTTGAAATGAAAAAGTATATTTTTTTATAAAATATGTTTACTTCTTATGTACATAATTTATAGTAAAAAGAAAGTGATATACTTCTTATATTACCTGATTGATCAATTCGTACTTTGCTTAGAAGATATGATTTGGTAACCAAAAAATTAATACACTCTTCACGAACTCTATTTCCTTCGTTTAGATGTTTTTTTTGTTATTTTCTCTCACACTAA
This sequence comes from Erysimum cheiranthoides, assembly GCA_011420285.2. Lineage (NCBI taxonomy): Eukaryota > Viridiplantae > Streptophyta > Magnoliopsida > Brassicales > Brassicaceae > Erysimum > Erysimum cheiranthoides. Next base: position 20,427,233 of record CM022180.2, read on the forward strand.
GAATATATACGTAATACACATATAGAAAATATGATGATTGTTTGCATTAATTATGGTGGATAATTGTCATGTCTAAACCACACTAAACACAAATTTTTATAATTTTTCTTTTTACTTTCGTCTGACACAAGTCCATTTTTTAGTATTTTTTTATTAATTCCTATTTTTTTTTGTAGCAACCAGAAATACGTGTACAGTAAATAAATTTTCTAACTGTGTACAGTAACAGTCACATGTTAATGAGAATGTACACAGAGTCAGTTTCCTTCATTTAATGCTTGAGGGGTATTTTGGTCTGAAATTGGTCAAGTGGCTATTACGTGAAAGGCAAACTTGACTTTGCCAAAATCTGATTAAAATTGTGGGCCCCTGGCCATTTCATGCAAAATCCCCATTATTATATGTGTTCTCCAAACAATTATTATTGTTATATTTTTGGGCGTATTTTGCATTAAATATGCTATTGTTGACATCATAGATAAGGGATATATCATCAACGAATTATAATCACTTAATAATTATATCCAATCTCATAACATCATCATCATCATCATTATATATATCAACCTATATATTTATCTTATATCTCAAAGTATCATGAGACGCATTGTAATAGTATTCATCTAGATTCATCTTCATAATAATTTATCTAAAATTCAAATAAATTTTAAGAAGATACGGACTTGTATTAAGATTATTCTAATTTGATTTGGTTAGCGTCCGGGTCAATCGATCTGATCTTAACCCGAAATCGGATTCCAGATTGAACAAACCGTCCGATTCGATTGGGTTTCAAGATTCATCATGACTTTTCTTGATTTGGGCTTTTGTTGGGGTATTAAACTAATATTACGAGATTGGATTCTTATGGCCCATATAGAAAGCCCATTAGGGTTTGAACGACATCAGTTTGCAGAATATAAAGGGTGAATTTTCTCATTTTGGGAGTTGGATCTCAAACCCTAATTTGTAACCTCGCCGTCTCGAGCATCATCCACTCATGGGTCGTGTCATCAGAGCTCAACGTAAGGGTGCGGGTTCCGTTTTCAAATCCCACACGCACCACCGCAAAGGTCCGGCTAAGTTCCGTAGCCTCGATTTCGGCGAGCGAAATGGTTACCTCAAGGGTGTCGTGACGGAGATCATCCACGATCCAGGACGTGGTGCTCCGCTTGCTCGCGTCACTTTCCGTCATCCTTTCCGTTTCAAGAAACAAAAGGAGCTCTTCGTCGCCGCCGAGGGTATGTACACCGGCCAGTTCCTTTACTGCGGTAAAAAAGCCACTCTCGTCGTCGGAAATGTTCTCCCTCTTAGATCTATTCCTGAAGGAGCTGTCGTCTGCAACGTTGAGCATCACGTTGGTGATCGTGGTGTCCTCGCTAGAGCTTCTGGCGATTACGCCATTGTTATTGCTCACAACCCTGACAACGATACTACTAGGTTTGTTTCTGTAATCCAGAGTTTAACTGATAATTACCATTTTATGGTTTGATTAGTTGATTGAACGAAAATTCATGAAGAGGTTTATAACATTTTCAGATCTGTTGATTGTTTGGTGTAGATTATGATGATTTGATGGATCATTTCGTCTATTAGAAATGCATATATATAATATTCAGATTTGTTGATTGTTTAGTGTAGAATTAATAAGAAATGATTGTGGATAGTTCTTGTAAATGCTTATCTTAGTTGATATAGGATTTTGTGTGTAGCATTGCTTTTGAGCTTATTCTATGATTGAACTTCTCTTCAGAACAGTTTCGTTTAGTAAACAACTATTCATTTTGTTACGATTTGACAATGATGAATTGATTATATGTTTTGACAGGATTAAGTTGCCATCTGGTTCGAAGAAGATTGTCCCAAGTGGTTGCAGGGCCATGATTGGTCAAGTTGCTGGTGGTGGAAGAACTGAGAAGCCAATGCTCAAGGCAGGTAACGCGTACCACAAGTACCGTGTGAAGAGAAACTCATGGCCTAAGGTTCGTGGTGTGGCTATGAACCCAGTGGAGCATCCTCATGGAGGAGGTAACCATCAGCACATTGGTCACGCCAGTACCGTTAGGCGTGATGCACCTCCTGGAAAGAAGGTTGGTCTTATTGCCGCTAGGAGGACTGGTCGTCTCAGAGGTCAAGCTGCTGCTTCAGCTGCCAAGGCTGACTAGAGTTAAACATAAACAAACGTTGTTTCTCTTTTCTATGTTTGAAGTTTTGTTGTCTTGTGTTTGCTTTTGGACCTTGTTCTCAAATCCTAAAGATTTTTATGATAATCTTTGTCTTCTCTCTAAAAGCATTGCAAAATTTTATGAGCCGTTTTGATTATTTTTAAGCTTTTCATTTTGTTCTCTTACCGAATCTTGTTTATATGAAAATTCTGTAATTCTAGCACATAAATCGGGAGTTGAGTTTTATGTTTAAAAATTAAAAGCTTTTCAGTTTGTTCTTTTGCTGAATCTTGTTGATATGAAAATTAGTAAATCCTAGCAGATGAGCGTAAAACGTTAGCATGATTTATAATTAGGGATATCTAGTTCTACAAATCTTTAATGAACCGTATTAAACTGTGTTTGTTTAAAAGGTTAAATATTAAACAAATAGAAATATTGACACCAATTATCACCCAGCAAAGTGGTAGTGACTCGGCATGACTGGGAGTCTTGTTAGGGTTCGATATTGGTACTTCAGTTCTGGTCCTTCGCTGATGTATATCACAGAGAATCATGCTTCTGGTGGTAGACAAATTAAGGTAATCTAAATTACCTTTTTATTTTTAATTTAATTTAAAAATCTAAAGAAACGTAAGTTTTATTTGATATACATTTTAGTTTTTAATAATATTACTACAATTTTTAATTTTACTTTGGTTATAATTTGTTCTAAATTAAGTAAATATTTTGATTATATTTAATTTTGCTTAGGTTACAAATTTACAATTTTTCCCAATTTAAGATTTAATCTTCCAAATTGAGATTGATTTTTCATAGTTGCTTCATTCTAGTTTGATTAGTCTTTGAGTTTGGTTTAATTATACCGGACAGCCAAAGCAAATCATACATCAAACCTTCTAAACGATAAAGAGGGACTTGAACACTTCCATGTGCGTGCGTGGCTAACGTGTTAACTGAGGTGGAGCCTGTAACAAGGTTCATGTGGAGATTCGTTTCCTCGTTCGGAGCGGCTAGAAAGAATTATTGTAATGGCTTTATCACAGAAGAGGAACCGTTTCTTCATTCCATATATGAATCTCGTCTTCTGAGACTACTTTTGTCGGTGGCCGACTAGAGTTAAACATAAAACTTTGTTTCTAACTCTCTATATTTCAAGTTTGGTTGTCTTGTGTTTCCTTCTGAACCATATTCTAAAATGCTAATGACTTTTATGATAATTTTTTTCTTCTCCCTCGAAAAATTATATTATGCATTGTAGACTTTCATCGTCAGTTTTGATTAATTGTTCTTTATCCAATTCTTGTTTGTATGAGTAATTCTATCACAGATAAGCGTAGCTTGCTCTTGATTTACTTGTTATGATTCTTCAACGAACCGTATTAGATCGGGTATTTTGTTTTATGTTTAAAAGGTTTAAGTATTATTTAATTAGATAAAAGATACCAATCCCGGACTAGTCTGGTAGCCGAATTGAGGTAATTCAAATTATATATTTTTCATATATTTTTAATTTAATTTTAAAATTTATAAAAAAGTAAATTAAGTAAATATTTTCTTTTGATTAGATTTAATTTTGTTTAGTTTACAAATTTACAATTTTTTCCAAATTAAGATTAAAACGTTTAAGTATTAATTAAATGATAAAAGATCACCAATTTCGGGTATAGCCGGGTGGTAGTGTACTCAGCATGATAAGAGATTCTCACCACATAGTAACTAAATTGGTATTGTTACCACAGGGCATATAGATGAATCAAGGTGATATAAATTACCTTTTTTTTTTCATCCAGCAAACCTTCTAAATGACAGAGAGGGACTCAAAGAATGGCAAAACGAGTTTAATGGTAGTGGAGCCATGGAGTGACTTTTGAGCGACTCAATCAACAACGTTCATATGTAGATTCGTTCCGTGGTTCGAAGCAGCTAGAGGAAAACTGTAATGGCTTTTTCTCAGACGCGGAACCGTTTCATCTTCTTCTTCTCCTCCTTCTTGTGTATCTCTCTGCTCGATAAAGCTGTATGCATCAGGATTTCGAATCAGATCTCGGATACTGTCGTTGATTCTCCCGATCGTCCTTTGAAATCGGCGGTTTTCGCTCTTGGAAGCTTCTGGCGATCGGAGGCTGCGTTTGGTTGTATCCATGGCGTTGTACGAACAACCTCCGGTTACGCCGGCGGAACGAAGGCGAATCCGGAGTACAGAAACTTGGGTGATCACGCCGAGTCCGTACAGGTTGGTTTTATTTTTCGATTTTGAAGATTGAGCCAATGTTTAGTTCGTGATTCCATTGCCACCGGCTTTGAGTTGAGCTTTATCATTGATCTTGTTGCCCTCTTCTAAGTCATATTATTCGATTTGGTTTGCTCTACTTTATAGATTTCGTTTGGATCGACAAATTTGTGCAGACGATTGGAGGATTCTTGTATCTTAGTATCCAAATTCTGTAGCTGATTAGCTTGTTTTGTTGAGTGTTGGTAATGTTTGATCTTAGTGTATATGTGATTGAAGTTAAACAAAATTGTCTTTGTTCATCTGATCTTAGTTATTGAGGAGCTGGTTTATTAGTTTCTGATCCTCTAGGTTTGTGTTGCTTTCTTGGTATGTAACTGTCTTCAGGTTGAGTATGATCCGAGGATAATTTGTTATCGTCAGCTCTTAGATGTATTCTGGTCTAGTCATGATTCAAGGCAAGTGTTTGGACAAGGTCCTGATGTGGGTAATCAATACAGGTAAAGAGGAAGTAAATCTTTACACACTAGCTGTTTGGTAATATCTAATCTTTTGTGTTTTTGGCCCAAAAACTAAAACATCCGAATCTTTTTGAACCAGATCCTGTATTTTCACTAATTCTACAGAAGAATTGAGACTGGCTTCTACTAGCAAAGAAAGGGAGCAACTTAAATCGAGAAGCAGTATCGTGACTACTCAAATTCAACAGCTAGGGACGTTTTATCGCGCAGAGCCTGATCATCAGGTTCAACTTTAAGTCTCTCTACATCTTCCATTCCTATCACGGCTTGTTAGCTGTTAATCCAGTTGTAGAGAATACACTATTGAGAAACTCCATGTTCTCTTGACTTTTGTATTTGCAGAAGTTCGAGCTGAAACAACATCCATTTCTTATTCAGCTAATAGGAAACATGCCAGAAGAAGAGCTCGAGACATCAGCTCTAGCCACAAAACTAAACGGTTATGCAGCCGAGCTCTGCCCGCCTAGAATCCAGAAACAGATCGACTCTAGAGTTAATGAGATTATTAGAAAAGGTTGGCCCGTCTTGAAAGACATCTACTAATATATAAGCCGTGAGAGATCTTGGCGTTCTTGGATTCGATTGATATCCTCAGATGTAAGTTTTGGTTCATTCTTTTGGCCAGGAATTGGTCGTATACTTATCACAACAATGTTTATGTCTTACTCTTTCTCCTTGAGTGGTGATTTTGAAGAATATGCTTATTGTTTTCTTGTAAGCAGATTCATTTTAGACTTTCATTGTATCATTATGGTATTGATTACCAATTCGTTGGTATTATATAATAGAATATACTTCTTACATCTTAGTATCATCAAGTATGATGTCTCATCCATCGATTAGTCTCTTCTTTCACTCGATTTTCTTTTATAGGATCGTTTACTGATTTTCTAAATAAAGAAAAAAAAAAACACTCTGTTTTAATCATTACTTATTAGATTAAGGTTTTCATGTGTTGACAAAAAAAAAAAATTAAGGTTTTTATGTATTTGATTTTAGAAGTGTTTTTAGTATATATATACAGTACAGTATATATATATACACATCTTTTTTCTTGTTTTTGTGTTGTGTGATATAAAGACGCGTTTCACAGTTGGCAAACGTCAAATAATAATTAGGGTAAAGAAGAGCCGCCGTCGCCGTCTCCGTCTCCGTCTCCGTCTCCGTCACAGCTAGCACGGATCCGTATTATTAGGTAACTTGAGAAGGGGGCCATGGTGTGGTGTAACCATTGTGGGAAGAATGTTCCCGGAATTCGCCCCTTCGAAGATGGTTTGGCATGTGATTTATGTGGGAGGATATTGGAAAACTTTAATTATTCTACTGATGTTACATTCGTTAAGAATGCGGCTGGACAGAGCCAAGCGTCAGGTAACATAGTGACGAGTGTTCAGAGTGGGAGTTCAATCTCACGTGATAGAAGAATGAGAATAGCTAGAGATGAGTTAAGGAACTTGAAAGATGCCTTGGGGATTGGTGATATGAAAGATAACGTGATTGATATGGCTGCCAAATTCTTTGAAATAGCACTTGACCATAACTTCACTAAAGGGCGCAGGACTGAACTTGTACAGTCGTCCTGTCTCTATTTGACTTGCAGGGAATTGAAAATCGCCTTACTTCTTATTGATTTTTCAAGCTACCTTCGAGTTAGCGTTTACGAGTTAGGTTCTGTCTACTTGCAACTCTGTGAATTGCTATACCTTGTGAAAGACCGGAACTATGAGGAGCTTGTTGATCCTTCAATCTTCATTCCTGGATTCGTAAAAAACTTATTGAAAGGTGTAGACAAAAGCACAAAAAGAAAGTTTGAGGAAACGGTTACAAGCATTATATCTAGTATGAAGAGAGATTGGATGCAGACGGGCCGGAAACCAAGTGGAATATGTGGCGCAGCAATTTACATAGCTGCAGTTTCTCATGGTATCATGTGCTCTAGGGAATATATAGCAAAAACAGTGCATATGTGTGAAGCAACAATAACCAAAAGATTGAATGAGTTTGCTAATACCAAGGCTGCAAGTTTAAATGTTTTCGAGCTTAATGAAAGCGAAAAGATATTGCATGAAAAACCTTTTACCCCAAGACCAAGTTCTGACGAAGGAGTAGTGAAGTGTAAACATAAGGATTTAAAATGTTTTGGCTATGGATTATGTAAGGACTGTCACGATGATTTCATTAGAATCTCTGGTGGAGTTGTTGGTGGGTCGGATCCTCCTGCTTTCCAGCTAGCAGAGAAAGAGAGAATGGAAAAAGCAGCTAGAGAAGATCAAAACAAGGGAGGAACTGAGAAAAGTGAAGGAGAAGAAACAGATTGGGATGCTGAAGCTTCGGATGAATCATGCAATCTTTCTTACCTCGATGGTGATGATGAGGTGGATGGCTGTTTTCTCGATGAGGACGAAATGCTCTTCAAGGAGACCATATGGGAGTTAGAAAACGGACCATATCTTAGGGAGCAAGCAGCTAAGAAGGCAGCTAGTGTAACAGAATACGCAGATGTAACAAAATCTACAAAGGGAAAGCGACAAAAACTTGCTGAAGAAGCAAAGAACGAGCCTCCACCAGCTACAGCCGGGGAAGCAGTTCGAAGAACACTTGAGAAAAAGAGACTTAATAGGTTCATCAACTACGATGCTTTGGACGAGCTCTTTAATACTTCTCCAGTGGAGAAATCACCAAAGAAATCCAAAACCAAGACATTGGAGGTAGAAGAAGAAGAAGAAGAAAGTGAAGAGCAATGGACATGAGTGATGCACTCTCATGTTTCTTCTCTTCGTTACTTGACGTGATCGTGTTATCTCTTCTTTAAAGTTCTTTTAATTTCTTCTGGGCTTAGCCCAAAAAAAAAAAAAATTCTTCTGGGCTTTATTTTCATTTGGGCTTTCTAATTTCCTTTTGATTAATGAATTTATATACAACTTTCTGAGCATCGCTATTGAATATTGATCCTCAACAAAAAAAAAAAAAAAAAAAAATTAGGGTTAAGAAAATAGTGAAGCGAAAGAGAGAGAGAGAGCCGCACAAAATCAACGAAGATAGATTCAGATCGGAAACGAAAGAAAGATTCGATCTCGTCCACAGATCGAACTACGAAAGAGAAGAAAGACGATCATCATCATCATCACCACAACAGCAAGCATCGGAAGAAGAGTAAGATGTCGTCGGGAGACCAAGTTAAGGCGTCGCACATTCTGATTAAGCATCAAGGATCTAGGAGGAAGGCGTCGTGGAAGGATCCAGAAGGGAAGATTATTATGACTACCACTAGAGAAGCCGCCGTTGAGCAGCTCAAATCGATCCGTGAAGATATTGTCTCCGGGAAGGCTAACTTCGAAAAAGTGGCGACTCGTGTTTCTGACTGTAGCTCCGCTAAACGCGGCGGCGATCTCGGTTTGTTCTTTATCCCTAATCTCTTGTAGTTCATGTATCTCATCGTCCTGTGTTTTCATCCTAATTCGAAACAAGTAATCGGAAGATCAGAGTTTAGGTGTAGGATGATTGCAGTTAGAGTCAGATAAGGTGGCGATTAAGATTTTAAGAATTGAAGCTATACTGAGTTTAAAAATGGTGAAAAGAGAAGAGAATTTTCAATTTTGTTCATTTTTTCTACGTAACTGGACTCCATTGGATCTAACTGTGTACCTGAACAAATACCACCAATGATTAGAATCCAAAATCTGTTCCTTGGTGAATCTATAGTGAACATTAATCTTACTAATGTGTGCTTCTATCATTGCTAATGTTTTGAATCTGAAGCTTCTTCTTTGTTAAATCTATAGTTAGTGCTCAGAAGTCTTACTAATCACTAGCTTCTGTGACTCTGTGTCTCTGTCATCAGTAATGTTTACTAATCTATTATTGGTGCGGTTATTAATCTCACTAATGTCTACTTAGATTATCCCCATTGTTTAGAATCTAAAGTCCCTAATCTCTGTCCATCACCGATGTTTAGATTCTTAAGATTCTTCCTTGTTGAATCTTTAATTGAGGCTCATGAATCTTACTAAAGTCCACTTTGATCATTACCGATGTTTAAAATCTGATGTTTACTTCTTGATGAATCTATAATTGGTGCTCATAAATCTTATACTGAAAGTGTTCATGTTGATTGTATGACTGTGTTCAGGTCCCTTTGGTCGAGGTCAAATGCAGAAACCATTTGAGGAAGCAACTTACGCTCTCAAGGTGGGAGATATAAGCGACATTGTCGATACAGACAGTGGAGTCCACATCATTAAGAGAACAGCTTGATTTGATCTGATCTGGTCTGATATAATAAATGTATCAAAGGTGCCAGCTTCTTCTTCCATCTCTTCTAGGCCAAAGAAGAACATAGAAGAAGAAGAAGAGCTTAAGTTATGGTTTGTTATGGTTTGTTATTGTGGTTTTGATTCTGAATCTGTCTACGAATTTGATACAGCCCAAACATATGATAAAACCAGAGATACTGTATCTCATTTCTTCTTAAAAGCTTCATAAACGCATTCCTGTTCGTGACAGTCACTTGTATTATCATCTATTGTGTTGGTTTTTGATTGCAAGTCTTTGCTTCTCTTCCCAGCCCATTCAGTTTATACTTGTTTTTGATTCCCAAATTTAATCATTTGATTGGCTTCATAATTGTGATATCCAGAAATTATAGTACGAAATTTGAAATATTTCAAAGACAAGAGCATCAAAATTGAGGATTTGTATTCACCCAAAAACACACTCTAAGTAGCTTCAATTCACAAAATGTTGTGTTTCTCGCATTAACACATGGAACCCAGCCTTTACTTAAACGACACGTGTTTGCTCAAGGTTCGATTAGTGCACACGTAATCGATCCTATGACGAAAACCATAACGAATACAAAAAACACACGCCTACATTTCTCGGCACTATATATAAGAGCTTAGCACAAAAGTAATTTAACAGATAGAGACGAACAAACCAACATTTTCACTAATCCTTTGCATCGCAAGTTAATCTTATTTCCGTCTCTAATGGCCGAAGACAAGATCGTCAAGAAGACTCCGGCGGTGAAGAAGCCGAGAAAAACAAAAACCGCCACTCATCCTCCATACTTTCAGGTGAATTTTTCTTTGATTTCAATCTATTACCAATATTATTTCTCTTAAACTTAATTTTTCTTTTGTTGCTTTTTTGGTAATGATGAAGATGATAAAAGAGGCTTTGATGGCTCTGAAAGAGAAGAACGGATCAAGCCTTTACGCTATAGCTAAGAAGATAGAGGAGAAACACAAATCTTTACTTCCGGAGAATTTCCGTAAAACACTTTCTCTTCAGCTTAAAAACTCTGTCTCTAAAGGTAAGCTCGTGAAGATCAGAGCTTCTTACAAGCTCTCAGATACCACCAAGATGACAACAAGGCAGCAGCAGAATAAGAGGAATAATCTCAAGAAAGAAGAAAGAGAGACGAAGAAGACGACTAGGTCTTCTTCGACAAGGTCCAAGAAAATTATGTCTGTGAACAAACAAGAAAAGAAGAGGAAAACGAAGAAGTCGAGACAGCCTAAGTCAATCAAATCTCCAGCTGGTAAGAAGAAGGTCATGAAAGCTTCAGCTGCTTGATCACTGATGAGGAGAAGAAGAAGCTGTGTGTGAATATGAAGAATAAGGTTTCTCATCTATGTAATGGCTGACTCTGTTTTGGGTTTGGTGTGATCTGTTTTGGGTGTAAGGGTAAAGAGTCTTAGGATGTATAACAAGTACTGTACTATTACTATGTAATATACTGGCAATAGTTTTGGTTGGGTTGAGCTACCATTTGTTGAAAGAATCAAAGAAACAAGGGCGAAGTAAGTTCGAGTAGTAAATGTTCTATTTAGCGCCGGCCGTTGATAAGCTAACCTCCTTGGACCTTTTGCCCAAAAAAAACCTCCTTGGAGTTGGAGGACCTCCTTAGAGATTAGCGTGAACGGATTGAGCCACAATGGTCGGCCACAATTTGGTATGATTTTTCTATTAATCTTAACCGTTGGATTACAATTTGAAAAGCAACTACTCTTCATCAATCTTAACCGTCCGTTAGATTGAACCAAATAATCTCAACGACTCAACCATTGGATTACAATTTTTTTTCCTACAAAAAAAAAGCTCGCACACCCAAAAAGTGGGTTTCCTATTATATATAGATCCCATGAAAGATAGAAAATTGGCTTAAATGAGTCACACACATTTGAGTTCACATGAAATCATACTTTTATTATTTTCTTGGTTTACATAAATCAAAACCTAATTACCATTAGTTTTTAGTCCAGTCATACTGTTTCGCCTCTGGTTTATGGTTATGGGACAAGTAAAGTCCATCATCTTTAGCAATCCATGTGTACAACGCACCGCATCTAGGAACAAATCCTCCTAAATATGCTCTAAAACTTACAAAATTCTCCATGTTAGCCCCTTGCCGTATGAGACAATTCCATGTCGTCCTTATGAATCCATTATCACCAAACCTTATAGTGTACGGAGGATCATTGAATTTCAAAAAGTGGATTTCTAGATCATCGTCTCTCGATTTGCAATGAACTTCGAGGATACTACGACTAGCAGCTAAGTTGTTTTGAAAAGCTACAACGTTTTTGTTACATGCTTCGCTTAATCTAGCAGACAAAGAGACAATTAGCAGGAGAACCAATGAATAGTTACTCATTTTTTTGTCTATGGATCTTGTCTTGTTTTTTTGAAGAAAATATATTTTTAGAAGAATATGAATCTAAGAGCATTCTAATGTACTTATTTATATAAAAATTTTGCTTGTCTTTGCGTTTTGGATGCATGTATTCATTTATTCCTCTACTCATTCTCTTCTATAAAATTGTTCCTGTTTTTCATGCATAATATCTCATGGTGTAATTTCTTTCTTTTCTTTTTACTATCAGTTCATGAATTTAATTTGTAAGAGAAAAATCATACCAAATCTTTTTTTAGGATTAGGAATATTAACAAACTTAAGATTTGTGGTCTAGTGATTCATTGAGTCAAAAACCTCCTTCGTACAAGTCTTCGCGTGAACGGATTGAGCCACAATGGTCGTCCGACAGACTAAACCAACCTAAGAGATTAGCCCACAATAGAAGTGAAGAGACTTACCGGGTCATTATTTACGGTTTGATTTTGGTTCGATTCCTTAACTTTTCAGTTATATTAAAACTTATTAAATCATACTAAATCATATGTAATTTGGTTTAGCTTGGTTTTTACTTTGTCATGTTTTTTCTTTCTAATAAAATAATATGAGAACATTATGTAGTTTTGTTTGGTTTAGGGTGAATTACTTTTTGAAAACATTCCTTCCAATTTACAGCGTAACATGTACACCGACATCTATATAGTTAGTAAATGAATACAAACATAGATATATTTCAATTTCATTCATTTTAAGCCAAGAGAGTTTTACAAATCTATTTATTTGCTTTGCTTGGAGCTATAAAGTTTATCATGATGTCTTCGTGTTCAAGCATATTTGTGATATATTTAAGTGGACGGCGGCGCTTTTTCCTCTTCTCTTCGTTATGGACAGGAGTGAGAAGCCACTCGACTAAACCCACTAAACAATGTTTAGATACAAAGTTTAAATGATGCGTAAACACACTACATCCACATGACACGAGTTCAAGAAACTAGATTTGAAAATGAAAGAAGAAATTTTACCAATGAAGAAAAACATCAAAACTGATACCAAACAATATTGATTGCAATTCTTAGTTTAGTTTTTTTTTTTTTAATTTTGTTTTATTTAGAAAATATATACTACTAGCCTAATGTGTTTCTAGCTAGTGTGAACAAGTTTGACAATCAAGAAAAAAGAAAACAAGTGTCATACCATCACTTCAAATTTCAAACACGTGACTTCACATTCTTCTTTAATTCAACTCTGTTGCTCTCTATAGCAACTTTTGACCAACATCTCTTGTGTCACATATGCCTAGCGTCTGTTCTTTCAATATCCACAGTAACATAACGATCTTTGGAGCTTACCTCGAAGTCGCAATCCAATGGTGGTCTCCTTAAAGAATAATTACCTCCTCCTTTCAGTCAATCAACATCTGCTCAACACCAATGCCTTTGGAATATAGCGCCTACCAACGCATCGAAGACATTCTTTAGAGCGGAAATAGCAAGTTGAGTGAATACAATTAGCTCAAAGAGGAAAAGAGAGAGTTTGGAAATATTAAAATTGGTGGAACTATATATATAGTAAGGAACGTGTACTCGTTTTGAGCAGATGTTCGCGAGTTTTTTCTGATAGATTGTTGAATAATCTGAAATATATAAACTGATGAAGCTAACATATATAATCATTAACTTGTGCTTTGGATTTTGAAAGATGGCATTGGTTGAATGTTTTTTTTTTTTTAATTTTCTAGTTTTTCTAAGGAAAATGGTATTAGTACGGGTAGTTTCACTTGAATCACTTGCGAATTCACTAGGGTCATTATTTTTGTAAGTTTGGTATTATTCCCCACAATATTACTCTCTGGGAGTGAAAAGAGGAGACCATAAATAATTTGGTAGATTAAAAAGTGTTTTTATTTTTAAAAGAAAAAAAATTATTTGTCGCGATTAAAAAGTCGTTAATTATTCCAAATCACAATCATATTAATTAGCTACTTTCTTTCTAGGAAACAATAAGCGTGGAAACGCTTCTATTGTTAACATATATTTCTCTCTTAAAACTATTTTTAAGGTCCACCAATTTCCTTTAGGAATAATTTTCCTCGCTGATAAAAACTGCATGAGAATTTTTTTTTTTTTTTTTTTTTTTTTTTTTTTTTTTTTAATATAATACTTTATTCATCTTTCCTGTTTCTCCAATAGAGACATCTTTTGAAAAATACAATCCAAAAGTGGAAGATGAAAACTAAAAAGCAATAGACAAGGACGAGAAACTCATGTGAAGCAATAAACCAAACTACTCGGATTTGGTGATGCACTATCTCTGAATAAACCTGAACCAAGTTAATAAGAAGCTTTCTGTGGCAATTGGTGTGGTTGACGAAGCATTGCTGAACTTGTGTTGTCGACGGTCTAAGCCAAGAAGCTTTGCCCTGATACTAAGTTGAATTTCCTTAACCAGAATAGCCGCTGGTTTAAGGACGCCGGAATGAAGCCGAGAATTTCTCTCTTTCCATAGACCATAAACAACTGCTTGAAAAATCAGCTTACAAATAGACTGAAGTTTCTTACAGCGAAATGAGGAACGAACCCAAACAACAATGTCCTCAAACAAAGGTGAGGGAGATAAATCTGGGTGAGTAAAGAAGGAAGACCAAACCTCATTGGAATATACACACTCAAAGAAAAGATGGCTTCGATTTTCAGCTGATGATGTGCACAATAAACAGTCACTAGGAACGTTCATTCCCCAACTTCTCAAGCGATCCCGTGTAGTTAACCTGTCACGAATTGCAATCCACAACATGAAAGCGTGTTTCGGGATACGTTCTTTAAACCACACAGATTTAAACCAAGAGACATGTGGAGCGGGAGGGTGAAGTGTAGTCCAAGTTTTTGAAGTTGAAAAGACGCTGGGAGGTGCATTTGGAATATTTCGCCATAAGAAAAAATCTGATTCTTGGGAAAAAACAGGGACTTGTTGTGGCAGACATTGACGAAGTAGGCATAAAATCGGGTGTCTCCCACGAGGAATAAGCCAAGAATCATTTGCACAAGAATGGGAGACTTTTGCCAAAGATGGTATTCCGGAAACTCTTGGTCCATTTGGTCCAGTGATGTCAATCAAAGGTCCTAAGTTGGTCCAATCATCATGCCAAAAGAAAGCAGAAGATCCAGAACGAACCTGACAAGATAAAAAAGGACGTGCTAAAGATCTGAGCTTCATAAGTCTCCTCCAAATCCAACTGCCTGTTCTCTGAAAATCATGAGACCAGAAGTGTTTTCCATTGAGAATTACCTTTTCTATCCACGCGACCCACAATGATCCATTTCCAGCAAAGAGAAGCCAAATAAGTTTCAAACCAAACACTTGATTAAGACCATTAAGATTTCGTATCCCTAATCCACCTTCTTTTTTGGGCGTACAGACCGACTCCCATGCAACCTTTGCTCCTCTAGCAGAATTTGGGGCCCCACTCCAAAGAAAAGCATTACAGATTTTTCCCAGTGCATCAAGACACCCCTGAGGTAAAGGGAAAACAGATGCCCAGAAGTTGATAATGCTGTAAATGACCGATTGAATTAACTGCAATCTCCCCGCAAAAGATAAATGCCTAGTAGTCCAAGATGAGAGACGAGCTAAAACTTTATCGAGGAGAACTTGATAATCTTGAGGACCAAGTTTATGAGGCATTAAAGGAAGCCCAAGGTATCTCACTGGAAGGGAACCTTGAAGCAATCCATGTCTTGCAGCTAAGTCAGAGGCAAAATCTGAGTTATTTCCATCCAAAAATAAGCAAGATTTTTGTAGATTCAACCCCAATCCAGAAGCCTGATGAAATAAAGTTAAGGTGTGCAATATACCATTGAGAGACCGCTCTGAACCATCAAAGAAAATAAGGACATCGTCCGCAAAGCTCAAATGTGTAACTAAGGGGTCATGACAAAGGGGGTGAGGTCTGAAAACATCCTTTGTCAATGCCAAATCAAGCTCCTTTGAAAGAATATCCATCACCAACACGAATAAAGAGGATGAGAGGGGATCACCTTGTCTTAGTCCTTTTTTCCCCGGGAAAAAACCAACTAATTCTCCATTGAGGACTATTGAATAATACGGTGAAGTAATGCAGAGCTTGATCCAGGAAATGAAGATAGCTGGAAATTGTAGCGCCTCAAGAATATTCAGGACAAAATCCCAATCCACACTATCATAAGCTTTAGTTATATCAATTTGAAGACAACCTCTTGTAGTTGGACCAGGCTTATGAAAATCATTTACTAACTCAGATGCCAACAATACATTCTCACAAAGTAGCCTTCCTGAGATGAACCCTACCTGATTCCTTTGAACAGCTTCTGGAGTTGCACATTTAAGGCGAGCAGCTAATATCCGAGAAATAACTTTGTAAACTGTATTACAAAGCGAAATTGGCCGGAATTCCGATAGAGTAGCTGCTCCTACAACCTTTGGAATCAGAGAAATGGCAGTTGCATTAACTTGCCGAGGCAAAGATAAGTTAATGAAGAAGTCTTTTACCGCTTTTATGAGATCTCCTCCAACTAGATCCCAAGAAGAAGTGAAAAACTCAATAGTAAAACCATCAGGGCCCGGCGCTTTATTTTGCGGAAGAGCAAAAACTGTGGCTCTAATCTCCTCATTTGATGGAATTGCAGATAACTTTTCTGAGAGAAGGCTGTCACAACGAAAGGGATGAATCTGCTGAATTTGACTAATGGAATAAGGTCTCACAAACGTATTTGCACGGCCCAACAATTAAGAGTAGAAACTGATGACCATGGATCTTATTTGTAGAGGATCTGAAATTCTTTGATTGGAGTCATCACGAAGAAAGTGAATAATGTTCCTAGACAGATTTGCTTTCACTGATTTGTGGAAGTAACATGTATTGGCATCGCCTTCCATTACCCATCGAATTCTAGATTTCTGTCTGAAAAAGCTTTCCTCTGCTGAAGCTAAAAGGAGCCATGAATCTCTGGCCAGTTGCTCTTCCATGAAAAGGGTCTGAGTAGGATTCTGCATAACCTGCATCTGCACACTTTCCAATTTCTCAAAGGCTTCTTTTGTTCTTGCCTGAATGTTGCTGAAGGTACTCTGATTTAAAGATTTGCAACAAAGCTTAGCCGCTCTTAATTTCTGATACAACGTTGCCATGGGAGTAGCCAAGAAAGTTGGACCCTGCCAAGCAATCTGTAAAACCTTCCCATAATCAGGATGAGTAGTGAAAAAATTGAAGAAATTAAATCTTGACTTTCTTCTGGATGGTGAATTTGAAATGGTGACTAGGCAAGGAGAGTGATCTGAACTTCCTAGCACATCAAAATAGGCATTAGAATCTGGGCAACATCTGCATGAGATGTGATCTGATCTAAATGTTAGATGTTGCCTCTCAATTCTCATGCATGTTAACTGCATGAGAATTGAGAGGCAACATCTAACATTTACAATATATTAAATTTCCAAAGTGAATAAAGATTAAAAAAAAAAAAAATTTGATTCACATGAAATAAAATAAAGTTTTAAAATGAAGACTCTTGCTCCCAAAGTCTCGTTAAGTGTTGTGGACGACAAAGCATGCCCAACGGACCCCCGTTGTGCACACCGCACGCTCGACATGTCCTGGCCCCATTTTCCATTTCTTTTCATTTTTTAATTTCTTATCCTCATTACTAATACTTAATTAATTGCCTCTTTAATCATCTTCATAACTAGTATAAATTAGAAAACCTCACAATACATACCGCCATAAGGTAACAATAACTCTACCCTAGGCACACTCAAACTCGAATATATAAATAATATAAATAATAGTACGTAACGTACGTAATATACATTCTTCTCATAAAACTAATAGAGCTAACCAAATGTTTAAATATTTTATAAGTTATACTGTTAATAATATTTGCATAATAAGTGTAAGGCAACGTACCAACAAATATCTCAAGTTTCATTCAATTATCAAATACGCAAATTCCAATATCATAATCCGAGTTTGTACTCAAGAACTCACTGATGAACCTGTTCTCTTCTTCTCGCTCTCTCAACAACATCGACGAATCCATCTCCACATCATTGTTGTTTTTATCTTCGTTAACTATATGATGACCTGCGAAACCTGAAGTTCCATGATCTTCTTGGATCATAAGTTGTGAAGCAACAAACTTGTCTAACTCTCTCCAATCTCCCGTCATCATTACTTGCTTTTTCTTCTTCCTTTTATTCTCTCCGCTTATTAATGACTCGAAGCTTTCTTCGTCTTCTAATGGGGTTTTGTAGTTATAATTATTGTCCATTGATGTTATGGACATCGAGCTCGAAGGCCTTTTCATCAGCGGGAGAGAAGGGCATTGGAGTTGCGGGAGCTGAATGAATTGATTCGATTGCATATAGTTTAGACCGTCAACCATTCCTTCTAGTTCTTGCTTACACATCAAACCTTTTCCAAAAATGTTATGTTGCTGCTTAGATATGTAATCAATGGGGTCCATAACCGAGTTAACTCCACTCGATGCAACTTCATCGTAGAAGTAACTTGAGTTCCAAGTTTCCGTGTTCTTGGTTTGCCCTGTTGCTCTTTTCTTAAATGCTCTACAAACAACCCACCCTTCTTCCTACAATACATACACACAAAAAGATCATAAGAAGACATAACATGTACTTAGAAACTTTACTTCGCTTGTTTCGATTGTTTAAGCAACTGGTAAAGGAATCATATAACCCCATATATAAGGCAAATGCAAACAAAAAGAAGGATAAAAAGCAGCTAAATTTAAGTGAGACATACATAGGACATGCTTGAAAAGTGTGAGACCACAAGGAAGAAAGCTAGCTAGTAAGATGTATAGAGGTACATACTCATGCAATCTATTAGAGTTTCACTTTTGAACTTTATTGACTTTAGGATATTGGAAAAACAAGCACATGTACAAATATAACTCATAAGCACTATATATTAGAAACATATATAGGTCATTGGAATCTAGAGAGGAAATTTCTAGCTTCTCAATTAATATATGCTAAAGATAAATAAAAAAGGTATTGAATTATACTTGTTTTAAACGAGACAAAGTTAAACACGTTTACTAAAGGGAAATGTGGTTGATTTTTTTTGTTTTTGGTTAGTGGAAAACTGTAAATTCTGAATTGGCCAAACATGTATAACAAAAACTGACTTGAGCATGAAATTTGAAATCAGTTTAGGAGAGACTTTTCCTACTTTAGTTTTTTCTGAATGAATATGTGTATTATCCTACACAAGTCATATATATATATGTCTTGGACTTTCCCTAAAAGTTAGCATGTGTCTCACAAAAGAATCCAAGAGACAAGAAGCCCTAATTAAAACAAAAATGTCTTGTCCCCACCAAAGTAGAAACACAAGTACCAGTCCCATGGAAGTTTGTTTAAAAAGAGGACATAGAAAAGGGTGAAGAGATTAATATGAAATTCGACAATTTATCATGATTAATCTTTATTACTAAGTTCGATCCATCAAGTTGAAAATGGTTTATGTGAAATCATAATACAATACCTGGGGCGGTGCATTCTCATCTGACTCGAGCCGGTACTCATGCATGATCCAATCGGATTTCTGGCCATTAGGGGCACGTCCTTTGTAGAAGACAAGTGTTTTCCTCATCCCAATTAGTTTTGTTTTGTCGTAAACAGCTTTGTCTCTTCCCGTGGCTTTCCAAAATCCAGCCATGGTCGCTCTATTAGTTCTTGTCCCTGTGGGATATTTCTTGTCCTTGTGACTAAAAAAATACCATTCATTTTGTTCCTCATATCCGATTCGACATCGCTCTGTAACAAAAAAAAAAATTAAGCTGACAATCAAGATCATGTTTTCGACCAAAAAAAAGAGAAAAGCCTTAACTAAGGTAATTGAAATATCTCTAGCTCAATGTTTTGTAAATAACCTTGTAGATCCCATGGTTCGATTCTATAGAGATCGATGTCTCTGATGACATCGAGATCAATCTTTTGTGATGCGATTTTCTTCCTTAGATAGTATCCGACAAGCTCTTCGTCCGTCGGATGGAACCTAAATCCTGGAGGAACGCTACAAGATTCCATTGACTCCATTATTTCTACACCAACAAAATTAAAAACCAAAATGAACAATAATATAAATATATATGATTCCAGAAGATCTCAAAACAGAAGCTAGATTTTGCTAACAACTAACAAGGGAGATAAATAATATGAAGAAGTAAAATAAATTAATTACAATTTTAGAAGAAATATACATCATTTACAGATAGTATTTAACAAAATCATTTATAAGTACTCGATAGATAGTTGACAAAATGTTATGAGATATATATAATCATAAAGCTCATTTCGTAGTGAATTCCACTTGATTACCATTTATTAATATCTCTCATGACATGTGATTTATGATCAAGAACTTACATACATATATAATAAAAATGAAATTAAAGAAGAACTTACGTACGTACACATTTATAAACATACATACATATATAAGAGGATATATACATGTATGGAATTAGGTTTTCAGTTGAAGAAATTAATCAAGGAGATGAGATCAACAAACGGACATGGAGAGTTTACTAATGATGCTGTCCTGTTGTGGCATGTTAGTGAATATGGAGGCAATAATCATCAAGAACGGCGTTCTTCTCAAAACTCTTTTATATTAAAATACAGTTGAAACTTGAAACAATCTATTATAATCATTAATATACTAAATGATAGCCCTAGCATTATACAAACAAAAACAGCTTTTTCAATGCAAAAGAAAATGAAGTGTACGATCCAAACCTATAGATTCATAAAAACTTAGGTTTCTTTATTTATAAAAAATCATCTTACATCAAAACTGTTTTTTCATAAAACCTCGTTTCCTTGTTGCAGATTCAACTTAAAATTGAAATTAAGGATGCTCTAAGTTACAAATGATATATCCAGACACAAAATCCAAAGAACACACATAACTAACAATAAGAAAAAGAGCACACATATACGTATATAAGTAGAGGTTATATATATGAATATGTGCTTGAAATCCCTTCGTTGATATATTAGGATTACCTTATAAATTTTCTACAGAATAAATAGGAAACTAAATTCGATCGAGGGAGTGATCAGAACAAGTTAATTATGAATATGAGAGAAAGAAGAGAGAAATGGTGAAGAGCAGAAGAAGAAGAAGAAGAAGAAGAAGACGAATTAATTAAGGAGAAAGACGATCCGATTTGGTGAATATAAAGGTGAGGAGAGAGTGTGGACTGTGGACCGCTCCCTTGCGCGTGGCCTTCTCCATGTCCCCATTCATTCACGTCACATTCTTTCTTTCTTTTTTTTTTTTTTTTTTTTTTTTTGGTTTTTTAACTTCCCCGCTTATATCTATTTATTCACTCTCAATTTTTTCACCATACATTGTTATTAATTAAGAATTAAACTAATATGTTACAAGTGTCGATAACTAGCCAATATGGTACAACCCTAATAACGGTTACGTACAGGAGAAGTTATGATAAAAACTAATTAAAAAGACTAGGATGAAACTTTTAAGGGTTTACTCACACGTCGACGACCATGGATGGAAGAAATTCGTGGAAGCGCGGTCGGAAGCAAAAACCGGCAGATCAGGCGGCAACTGGCGGCAAGATTGTTCCGAATGGAAACCTAGCTAACGGAGATAACGACGTCAAGATTCAGGCGGAGGAAACTAAAAAGCCTAAACCCAAGATGGAGAAGAAACCAATAATGTCTTTTAATTTTGCCCGAAGAGTGTTGAAATTTGTGTTTTCTGTGATCTCTAGTATTCTGAAAGTTAATCAACTGTAAAATATGAACAGGCCTGCCTCCCAAAGTGATTTAGCTGCAGGCTTCTATTTACGGGCATATAACTGATGGTTGTTACAGAAAATCATGTTTTATAGCTAGCTAAAGAAGCTACATAAATGGCTATCTGGTATGTGACAGAAAATGTTGATCGCTGCAAGCACTGGGACAATCTCCATAAGAGTATCCGATCCAGAAGCTAGTGTTGCTCTTCTTAGAAACCTTGTAGACGAATGGAAGGATCAAATCCCTCAAACTCAGAGCCGTGCCTCCCCTCTTAGAAAAAGGGCAAATGCCAAGACCACAAAAATTCTACTAGTCAATAACTTAACAAAATTTTAATATAGTTTTAAAAATAATAGATCCAACAAAAGAAATTCTTTAAAAAAAACAAAAATCATTTCAAATCATTGATCCAGAACTTAAAGCTTTTTACTCCCCGAGATACAAAATTTGAAAAATAGACAAATATGTTTTTGTGAAAATAAAAGAAATTGATAGAACTAATAAAGAGTAAGACTTTTCGAATAAATAAATTTAGCGTAACCGGCAAAGGAAGATCCTTCAATAGGACCCACCTAAACCTTCGTGACAACGACCTTCCTCCAAACTCTTTAATCATTAGTTTAATCAATTTTTTTTTCCAACATCACAAATAAAAGTCTCTGAGATAATTAAACAAGCGGGAGAGCATAATTTACAAACAAAACTTTGAAAAAATATAAATGAATTTTTTTTATCTAAGAACAATGTGTCTTGAAAACTTGACAATTGGTGAGATGCAAAACACTTGACAGGCTAAATAGTTTAAATAGTTTTGAGTAGAGCTTTCATTTCTGAACTCTCTGAATGTAGAGAGGTTAAATAACGAAAAAGGAAAAAAGCCAAAATTAATTTTGGGAGTAATAAACATAACAATTATATTTATCTGAAATAAGAATCGGCTATAATCAGGAGTATAATAATTTAAGATAAGTTTGTATGGTTAATTAGTTACCAGCGATTATTAGAAATGAAAACGAACTTTTTGAAAATAATAATATACATATAGCCTACGAATAATCATATTCTACATGTTACATGTGGATCTTAAATGTATCTCTTTGTACAATCATACAACAATAAATCTTGGGTTTTACTCTTTCCCTTTTTTTTGTCCTCCACTAATTAACATAATGCGTTGTACATAAAACAGTTATATATATAAATATACAAGCTTCTTAATAGATAATTTTTCACATTTTTAGCTTACTTTTGGCCACGGCTTAAATTTTGTAAAACTCCAGTTTTCCAATAGATTGATGGTAAAAATTAATCTAGAATTCAGCTTGAAATTCCCCCAGTTATCAAAATGAGAACAAAAAAAAACTCACATTTTCATATTTATCAACTAGACGTGAGATGTTCCAAAGAATTTTGTTTTTTTATAGAACTACAAAGCTTGACTATCTGTTTTGATCCATTTTTATTAGTTCTTTGATTATCATTTAAATGAAAACTAGATCAATGTTTAAAACCTGTAAAAGTATAGAGTTAACTTTTTTGTTATTTTAAGAAATTTCCAGTTCATAGTTCTTTGATTATCATTTAGATGAAAACTAGATCAATGTTTAAAACCTGTAAAAGTATAGAGTTAACTTTTTTGTTATTTTAAGAAATTTCAAGTTCATAGTTCAAACGGAAATCCATAGTAAACTTTGCGTTCCACAAATTTCTTGTTTGAAGTATAACTATGTGTCGATAATTCTTTTTCTGATCAATAAGTTTTAAATCTTGGGCTTGTTGTTTTGCCACTATAGTAATCAAATACAGCCCACGCACACGGTTGACATATTTCACAAAATGTAGTGCATGTGATTAAGAAAATTATCCAAAACAAAAATGAAATCGTGAAGAGAAAGAGACGATGATTAATCATGATATATGATAAGTGAGTGGGCAATTATATGTAAGAGAGAGAGGAAAAAGGTTAGCATGTCATTGATGGATCATAAAACAGTTCCAACTACAAGCATTATGTACGGTCTTCTTTGCAAGTCATATAAACCATATGGGTTTAATTTCATAGCATTGTGATTAATACCTTTTAATCTTTTATTCTTCCATCAATCTTGATGTTTCATTTAAACCCGATGATAGGTAGCTCATGATTAATTAGAATACGAAGAACTATACACCAAACATAATCTTTGTCTAAATGTCAGCAATCGAAGAAGCATCCTTTAAATTGACCTTCGTTCGCAATAAGAAGATCGACCTAGATAAATATAAACTTAGGGTGCAAATGGTAGAACATTTAGAACAAAAATATTGTTCGGTAAGCATTTATCTAAGTTTTTATCATTTGAATTTAAAGGGTTAAAAAAAAAATTCAATTCAATTCATTCAACTTAGAAATTGAACAAATGAGTAAATTATATAGGAAAAAATTTCAACTCATTCATATACAATTCATGAGCATTGTCTTCAACATATTGCAAATTTTTTCATTGGCTGAAAGATGTACGTGTGCGTGAACTCTTTCAAGTGAAATAAGAAAATCATAAAACTTATAATCATTGTCATACCACAAGGTCCACAACAACTCAATGTATTGGTTCCATTATCATTTTCATTTTTGAATAATTTAAGAACGAAAATCATTTTCTTCTAGAATTATATAGAATAATAGGAAAAATGCATATGAAAAGATAAGAAAAATATATATGTGGAACGACACATACATCTTTTTATCCAGAACTTAATCAGAATGTATTGGGAACCAAGCAACTTGATGTCCATATCTCTTTATGACACTACATATATCAACCCAAAAAATTAATAAAACTTATATTAAAATAATAAAAATATGTATGAAAATACAGATCATGAGCATTGTCTTCAAACCTATTTGCTTTCATTTCCTTTTCCCTCGAATCACATATAAGCTCTTTTTTTTTTTTTCCTTTTAATGTAATTTTTCTCTGTTGGTAAATTGATGGCAAAAAAAAAAAAAAAAAAAAAAAAAAAAAAAAAAAATTGATGGCAAAGGCAAATAGTTTGTTGGAATTTTGAAACATCACATGTGGCCTAAGCTCCGATACAACGTTGGACCTATAAAGCCCATCTAGACCCAATAATGCTTTATTTATTTTGAGCCACATTCTATTGTTTCATGTTGTCAAAGAGTATCCTCCACTTGTAACTTGTAATTAACGTTGCATTGTTTTATTTCTCTTTATAGCCACTGATTACATTCCTTTTTTAGAAAGTGGTCTTCCTCTCTTTCCGGTTGACACTTTTCTTTTTTGTAATGTAAAATTTACTGACCAACAAAAAAAAAAACATCTACAATAAATGTTTTGTAAGGAAATGGAAATGGAGAAGTAGTTAACTAAAGCAAAAAAAAAAAATGAAACTAAAAAAGATCAAATAGAAAAAACAGAACAAACATTATGTTCTTGTCCCTAACCAGAGGATGAGAAGGTTGTTGTTACGCTGATTTTTGAGGAGACAAAAAAATGTCGTCGGAGCTCGGCTTTATTCTGATCACCACTTTCACTGCCATTGTGTCATTTTCGACTTTGTCTCATGCATTATCGCATCCTGGTAGCGTGTCTCATGATGTCTCTAGAAGCAGCTATTACTTGACTACTAATGAACTATGGTTTAATCAAACTCTAGATCATTACTCTCCTCATGTAACTTCTCTTCACCGATTTATTTCTTTCTTTAACTTTGACCTAATTATTGTTTCTTCATTTCAAATTCGTTCAAAATATTATTACATTAATTTCTCTGTTTTCGTATTTTTTATAATTTGAAACTTAAAATTTAGTTAATTCACAGGATCACCGCAAATTCAGACAGCGATACTATGAATTTATGGACTACTTTCGAGCTCCGGATGGACCTATATTTATGATAATCTGTGGTGAAGGTCCTTGTAATGGCATAGCTAATGATTATATAAATGTAAGATTTTACTAACCCGATTCTTGTAAATAATCTAAAGAGATTGATGTTTTCATAAACATATCTAGGTATTAGCAAAGAAGTTTGAAGCTGGTGTTGTTTCACTAGAACATAGGTACTATGGTAAAAGCTCTCCCTTTAACTCATTAGCTACAGAGAATCTAAAATACCTTTCATCCAAACAAGCTCTTTTCGATTTGGCCACTTTCCGACAATATTACCAGGCAAGTTTTTCTTGCTTGAATTTCATTTCATAGATCAAAATGGTAACTACATTTAAAAGGATGTTTCATTTAAGTTTATTAAGATTTGTGGATGCAGGAATCTTTGATTATTAGGTTGAATATAAGTAGTGGTGGTAATGAAAATCCATGGTTCTTCTTTGGGATTTCTTATTCTGGAGCTTTAAGTGCTTGGTTTCGGCTTAAGTTCCCGCATTTGACGTGTGGAAGCCTTGCTAGTTCTGCAGTTGTTCGTGCAGTCTATGAGTTCTCTGAATTTGATCAGCAGGTTAGTAGCATATATAGTTTTATTTATTGTCATGAATGAAAGTAATGTTGCAAGATCTAAGGTTAGAAAGTATAAGTTACGAGGGTGTGAAGTTATGGTGACTAGTTTGATCTTTTGAATTCACTATGAGAAGATAGGTGAATCAGCCGGTGAAGAATGCAAAACTGCACTACAGGAGACTAATAAGATCTTGGAATTAAGGCTTAAAGTAAACAACAAGGCAGTGAAATCTCTCTTCAATGCCACTGAGGTCTCTCTCTTCTCTCCTTTCTAATTTTCTCTAGCTAAGTTTGGAATTAATAATAATTGAACTAAAAAGTTGCACTTTAGTCTAATAGGTTTTTGAAATCTACAGCTTGATGATGATGCTGATTTTTTATACTTAACCGCAGATGCAACGGTTATGGCGGTAAGGATTACCTATATAATCATTTTTTCACTTCCATGTTCTTTCTACTTTTGCCTGATTAGTAATATTTACTATTCAAATTCTTGTAGTTCCAATATGGAAATTTAGATGAACTATGTGTCCCGCTTGTTGAAGCAAAGAAGAATGGTAGTGATTTAGTGGTAAGCTCACATTTTCTTTCTCCTTCTCTTCACGCTGCAAATTATAATATTGTGTTTAGTATAAACTTTCTACTGAATTTGTAATGCAGGAAACATATTCTAAATATGTTAGAGAGTATTGCATTGGAATTTGGGGTCTACGTGTTAGAACATATAACCGAAAACATTTGAGAAACACTGTAGTTACCGCAGACAGTGCATATCGGTTATGGTGGTTCCAAGTTTGTACAGAACTCGGATATTTCCAGGTGGCACCTGCAAATGATAGCATTCGATCTCAACAAATCAATACAGAGTAACATTCTTGAATCACCTTTTTATATACATTTTGTAAAGTTACATTTTTATTTATTGTTCTGCTTACTTTATTAGGTTCCATTTGGATTTATGCAAGAACCTTTTTGGGAAAGGTGTTTACCCTGAAGTTGATGCAACAAACTTGTACTATGGAGGTGATAGACTCGCGGGTATAATTGATCACATTAAACCTTCTTAAAATCCATATTAGTCTTTGCACATTTTGATGATTTTGGGGAATTTGTAGCAACCAAAATCATCTTCACTAATGGGTCACAAGATCCATGGCGTCATGCTTCTAAACAGACCTCATCACCTGAATGTAAAGTCTTTTATCCCTTTCGACATTGAATTTTGCTTAAGTTTTGTCTCGACTTTGTGTATTTTCTTATAAGACATTAACAAATTCATGCGTCAGTGCCTTCTTACCTCATAAAATGTCATAACTGCGGCCATGGAACTGATATAAGAGGATGCCCTCAATCTCCAATGGTTATTGAAGGTATAAGCACTTGTGTGTTTTGTCCAAAAAATTCAAAAGATGTTTTTAATTTGAAATCAACAAATTTTCATTTTCAGGTAAATCAAACAATTGCAGCTTACCAGATGATGTAAACAAAGTAAGGCAACAAATGGTAGAACACATCAATTTGTGGTTGTCTGAGTGTCGCAGATCGACTAGTAGTTCAATATAGAGTTGCATTATAGAAATAACGATTCAATTTAGACGAACAACATTATACATTCTTTAGTCTTTATTATAGTCAACCTAAATTAAGTAGTCGTTTTCTGTTTTGTGTTTTTATTTCAGCCATAAGCAGAAAAATGATGTGGTTTTTGTATTTATCTTATGTCTCATTGTTAAAAATAGTTTATAACTTATAACAAAGGCGGTTTTAAAAAAAAAAAATCCTCCTTTTTCTAACAATTTTTTTCTAAAAAAAATTACACTAGCTTTTGCTAACAAATGTATTTCAGCAAAATTATTCCTTTTGCTCATGTAAAAGCTGGACTGTAGAAGCATGAGCCGGAAGAACAAACATAAATATTTAAGGTTACAATGATAAATACATCATTGTTGTATTGTACCTATAATAATTCGTATAATCTGTGATGATAAATAAATTACTTCGTATAATCATAGAGTGGGTTCTTGTCAATCCATGTCGGACGAATAAATAAGTAATTATATTGTTGGGATCTCATTATTTATGTCTTATTATAAAAAGCAAGACCGTTGAATTTGAATTGGTTCTTGTTGCACGAGTGATCGATTTCTTTTCTCCCAAAAGACAAGTAAAACATATTCCCCATAACTTAGTACTCCCTCTGTTTTTGATAACTTGTCATTTTAACTGTATTTGGACAAATTAAGAAAAACTATAAAATGATTATTTTAACTCCCACCAATTTCACATTTGTTATTTGCGGATGATAGTTTGTTTTTTTGTAAGGCAAACAAAGAACAATGTGGTGTTATCTTAGGTATTCTGAGACAATATGAAGAGGTATCGGGCCAACAAATCAATTTCGCAAAATCCTCGATTCAATTTGGGCATAAGGTGGATGAGACAATTAAATCAGAAATTAAAAGAGCTTTAGGGATTTCCAAGATTGGAGGTATGGGATCTTATCTGGGTCTCCCAGAAAGTATGGGAGGTTCCAAAACTCAGATTTTTTCGTTTGTCAAAGACATTCTTCAAAACAGGATAAATAGTTGGACGTCAAAATTTTTGTCAAAGGGGGGAAAAGAGGTTATGATTAAATCGGTTGCGGCGGCACTCCCAACCTATGTCATGTCTTGTTTTCGGCTACCAAAATTAGTTACCTCTAAGCTCACAAGTGCGGTAGCAGATTTTTGGTGGAGTACGAGTGGGGATTCAAAAGAAATGCATTGGAAAGCTTGGGACAAACTATGCTCAAGTAAACAACTGGGAGGTCTTGGATTTCGTAACGTTGATGATTTTAATACGGCGCTTTTAGCAAAACAACTCTGGCGGCTTATGGAGGTTCCAGACTCCCTTTTTGCTAAGGTTTTAAAATGACGGTACTATAGGAATTCTAACCTTTTGGAAAACATAAAATCATACTCCCCATCCTATGGATGGAGAAGTATCATTTCGGCGCGCTCTCTGGTTCAAAAAGGACTTATTAAAAGAGTCGGCTCAGGAGAATCCATTTCTGTATGGAAGACCCCTGGATACCAGCTCAATTCCCGAGACCAGCCAAAAGTAATGGGTCATTTATGGATCCCTCTTTACAAATTCATCACCTAATTGATCATCAGACAAGATCATGGGACTTCGACAAATTGTCAGCTATCTTTGAGCCAACGGATGTGGCTTTGATTTCAGCCTTACCTTTAGGACATAATTTGATTTCGGATTCTATTGGCTGGCATTTTACAAAGAATGGCCAATATTCGGTAAAATCAGGGTACCAAACGGTTCGTCTTCCAAATCTTTCCTCGGTTTCTCACCCAGTATACGGTCCTGACTGCATTCCGCTACAGGCTCAAGTTTGGAAGATAAAATGTCCACCAAAGATTCAACACTTTTTGTGACAGTCTCTCACTGGTTGTATCTCGGTATCGGTTAATCTCCATAACAGGGAAATTAACTGTGATGTTGTTTGTGCGAGGTGTGGCATTGGGGAAGAAACGATAAATCACGTTCTTTTTGAATGCCCACCTGCTCGACATGTTTGGGCACTTTCCCAGGTCCCATCAGGCCCACAATTCCCCTCGGCTTCTCTGTTTACAAATATGGATTATTTATTTTGGCGGCAGGCAAAACAGGATGTCAGTGACTCCTATCCATGAATATTATGGTATATTTGGAAGGCTCGAAATGCAAAAAATTTCGAAAATATAGATGAGAAGCCTCCAGAGATTGTTAGGTTGGCTAATTCGGAATCTCAGGCTTGGCAAAAGGCACAGGTGGAGGAGGAGAATTCTCCAAATACCCTTGTGCGTCAACCTGGATCTCTCTCACGGTCAAATCTCTTACAATCCAGTTTTTCGGGATTTAGGTGTTATGTGGATGGATCATGGAAGGAGACGGATAACTTTGCAGGTTATGGATGGTATTGTACTTCCTCTGATTCAGCATCAACAATGGGAGCGGCCAACCGGCGAAGAAGTTTGACACCCTTACATGCGGAATTGGAGGCTTTGATGTGGGCGATGCGATGTATGATTGGTGCTGGACATCAACATGTCGCGTTTTTGACAGATTGCTCGGACCTGGTGAAGATGGTGTCTTCCCCAACAGAATGGCCGGCTTTTGCAGTCTATCTAGAAGACATAGCCGCTGATAGGGAAGAATTTTTATCCTTTTCTTTATTTTTTGTTAAACGAAGCGAGAATGTTCAAGCGGATAAGTTGGCACGAAATGTTCGTGTCCTACCGTATAGTGTTACTTTTGTAAACCACATTCCGCCAAATTGGCTTTCTTAAGCTAATGAATATATTCAGTTGACAAAAAAAAAAGATTATTTTAACCTTATAATTGAAATGGATAATTGTGATCATTTAATTGTGATCATTTGATTGAGGGTAATTTAGGAAATCTTATGCAAAAATTGTATTATTACATTAAAATGACAACTAATTTAACAACAAAAAAAGGCCTAAAACGACAAGTTATCAAAAACGGAGGGAGTATATTTAAAAATTTTCGTTAAGGTTATGGAAATGGAAAAATATTTTTTTTCTTCTTTTGTTTGTTAATTTATGTGTTTCGAACTGAAAGTAAACTACTAAGCTCTACAAAAATCTATGCGGTTTTTTATATTAAACTAATAAAATAAAGTTTCTCCTTCTATCTATCTAATTACATAATATTTATAAAATTAAAATTATTCTGAATATGGTTATGTAGATCTTATTCATATTATTCATTGGTTGGAACCAAAAGGCTAAGCTTAATATATATTCATTTTACTAGCTTCCAAACAAGGAAAAAATAGTTTCATACTATTTGTTAAGCTCTTATATTAATTCTACCATTTTTTTTGTTCACAAAACTACATAACTTTTCTTAAACGTTGTAACAAGGAAATTAATTTGTTTTCTTGATTTTGAATTCGTGAAACGTTCACCCGGTTTTATTAAACTATTTCTACCAGTTAAAAAAATTATTCGATAGTGTTCTGTTATTTATTTTATGTTTGCAGATATGTTCATATGATGATACTATCTCTATCATTCGAAGTCAAAGCTGTTTTTTTACGTTAGAAGTGCATGTGAGATCCTATATATTGATAAATACATTTAACAATGACATTCTATAGTGAGATATCGCATGTCACATCGACCTATATATTTATTTCTCGTCGACATATTCATCTTTAAGATTAATTAGTCGGTTGTACGTGTTACTTTTGATCTTTTATCATGAAATTGTCTTATGCAAAAGATATGAATCAAAGCTTACCATTTAACCATAAAGATAATAAAAGCTTACCCCTAGGCTATTAAGAGACCAGAGCGCATTAATACAATTAGGTCTATCTTCAATCACTTCATAGAGCTTCTTTACCACTCATGTTTTGCAAGTGTCGTTTTGTACTATTGGAAAAGACCATTGTTATTAACCAACTTTTCTTTTGATCTCTATAATACTATCAGTTAATCTAGGTTTATAAATTAAACATTATCCTTCTAGAAATCATTGCAACTTTAATAAAGTCTTCAGTATTGAAATCGTTTTGTCCACTTCGTTATATTTTATAAAAAAAATTTGTCAACTAATTAATATGGAGAGAAAGAAGATCTCGAAATGAACATTAAAGATAAGATGAATATTGGTTAGGTAGCGAGAGAAGACCAAAGCAAGAAACAACGACCACGACATGAAACACAAGAAAAAAAAAAGTAGTTCAATTTCATTTTCGCTTTGGTCCACTTTATTTTTTCAATTTAACATAACTAAAATAATACAGTAAGTACATTAATAAATAATATAAAGTCCGTGTTAGCTACAGACACGAAAGCCTCCGCACTGAAAATAATAATAATTAAATTTTCTGGGAAAAGACGCGCGTGGCTCCCACTACACTCAACTTTGCCCACGTGGAACCAGCCATATGAGCGGCGTTTAGAAAATTAAAATTTAAAATTAACTTAAAATGTTTAATTAAATAAAAAAGCTTTTTTTTATCTCTCTCTCTCTAGAAAGTCAAAAAAAGGAGACAGACAGCCAAACACTGCCTTGTCACATCTCTCTCTCTTAACTTTCTCTCTCTTACTTTAGTTTATTTGCGAGTAAGTCCATTTTCTTTCACATGTGCCCACTGTGTCTTCTCTCCCTACACGCCACCATCTCCACCACCACCATCTCTTCCTCTCCGTTCTTCAATTCCCAAATTCGCGTACCCCTAGGGTTAGGTTTTTTTTTTCAATTCCACGGTTTCGATCATTTTTAAACCTTAGATCTTTCGATTTTTGGTTTCCACGGTCTTGATTTTGAGCTTGGGAAGTGTTTTTTTTTTTGGAGCCGATGCCGGAAATCGATCTTATGAGAGTCGATCAATGTGTTTCCGATGTTAAATTGGATGATTCTTCTTCTACTCCTCCTATTGAAGCTCCAGGATTCTTCCATGGTTGTGGTTCCGTAGATGTGGATTTGAAGTTAAAAGAAGAAGAAGAAGAAGATTCGAATTGTTTGAAGAAGTGCGTTGGTCGTTCAGCTAGACGTGGTCGTCCTCCGAGGACTTTGGGTAAAGTTTCTTCGCCTCCGATTTCGAGGAAGAGGAGAGAAGATGAGGATGTTTGTTTTGTGTGCTTTGATGGTGGTAGTCTTGTACTCTGCGATCGTAGGTGAGTCAAGTTTTGAGCTTAGTGAAGTGATTTCTTCAGCTCAATTTTTACTTAGTGAGATTCGTGCTTCTGAAAATAGAAACTTTTAGTTGTCACTGATTTATTGCGTCTTTCTTAATTTGTCCTCAGGGGATGTCCCAAAGCGTATCATCCAGCTTGTGTGAAGCGTACTGAAGCATTCTTCAGATCAAGAGCTAAATGGAATTGTGGTAAGTTGTTCAATTCATCTATACATTACTAAGTTTGAAGATGGTTCATAGTCTTGAACTCTTTTGGGAGCTTTAATGACGATTATAATGGTTTTTTTTCCAGGTTGGCACATATGTACTGCTTGTCAAAAGGATTCTTTCTACATGTGTTATACTTGTCCGTATTCAGTTTGTAAGAGGTGCGTTAGAAGCTCAGAGTATGTTGTTGTACGGGAAAACAAAGGATTCTGTGGAATTTGTATGAAGACTATAATGCTTATTGAGAATGCAGCTGAAGCTAACAAAGAAAAGGTACGAGAATCTATCAACATTTTGTTGCTTTCCCTTACTCGCAACACTAGAACGTTATTTGTGAAGATATCTAGAACCGGAACTCTATTTTAAAGGCATTTTCTTGCGATGTCATACTTTTGTGTTTAAATGTGCTTGATTTACTTGCTTTACATATACATTTTCTAGGTTCAGGTTGATTTTGACGATCAAGGCAGCTGGGAGTATCTTTTTAAGATTTACTGGGTTTCTCTTAAAGAAAAGCTATCTTTATCGTTAGATGATCTTACCAAAGCAAGAAATCCATGGAAATCTTCTTCTTCCACTGCTTCTAAGAGAAAAACTACTTGTCGGGTTCATGAAAAGGATCATGGGAGTTCTCCTGGTGTTATGAAAGCAAGTCGTGCTAAAGTAAGGAAAATGGAAGCTGTTTCTGTGAGTAGATTGGGTCCTTCTTTGGATTCAAACACTTCTTTGGGTGACAGACTTCCACCATTGACTAGTGCTGCTGCGTGGGCAACAGATGAGCTCTTGGACTTTGTGGGGTATATGAAAAACGGTGATACTTCTGTCTTATCAAAGTATGATGTCCAAACTCTCGTGCTAGAGCATGTGAGACGGAATAATCTACAAAACTCTTCGCAGAATTCAGAAATAATGTGTGACCCTAAGCTTATCAGATTGTTCGGAAAGGAGCGAGTGGATCACTTTGAAATGTTAAAGCTTCTTGATTCTCACTTCCATGATCAAGAGAGGTCTCCAGTCACAGATACCTCAGCCGGAGGAGTCACTGAAAGCATGTCCTTCCAGGTCGATGCGAGGAGAAGCTCTGATAGGTTATATACATCTGAACAGCATCATGATAGGTTGAATACATCTGAACTGCATCAAGAAGGAGAGTCACAGCAATTGAACGTGCACAATATTGGACGTTCCAGTTCCGATAGCAGAAACCATGCCACTGTAAAACCTGAAACCTGTGCCACTCTGTCCAATAAGCCAATTGCTGGCTTGGATGCGAATATGATATGGTTATATGGAGATCCAGATGGGAAGATTCATGGACCATTTTCCTTATTAAACCTGCAACAATGGAGTTCGAGCGGGCATTTCCCGCCTGAACTGAGAATATGGAGGTTGGGTGAACAGCAAAACACCTCCATACTTTTGACCGATGCATTAAATGGGCAGTTCCGTAAAACATGCTCATTACAGAATCATTCCATCCCCAAGCAGGAAGTGTCAGCTACTATAGTTAATGATCAAAACAGGTCTGTGGCTGTTCCTAAAGTAGAGAGTAGAATACTTGACTTCAGCCCCAACTCAGTTTCCACTGACCAGAGTGTCATTTCTAGCAGTAACAGTGTCATCACAAGGAGCTCGGATGTGAGTAACAAAAGCGGAAACAATTTTAGCCACACCGTGCCCTTGGAGTTTTCTCTTTCTAATGAAAGGGAGACTGTGGGTTCGGCCTCTCTCTGGAACAAAAGGAAAGTTGAAAGTCCTTTGCTTGGACAAAGCTCAATAAGCTGTTCTCTATCACTGGCTACATTACCCGGAAACTCAAACTGCTCTCTGCCACCACATGAAAGATGGAATGCTGCTCAAACAGATGCAGATGGAAACAACACAATAAAGAACGCTTGCGATGAAAATGGTATTGACCTTAGCAATGCAGCTGAGAAACAAGTCACGGCTACAGTCCAGTCATGCGGACAGAACTGGAATGCTGCTACTCCAAGCACTGCTTCAAATGTGTGGGATTCTAACTCGGGTTTGGCGTCTTTTCCAGACAATCAAGAAATAGACTTTCTAGATCTCTTTAGTCCAACTTTCAAATTCAACTTTGCATCTACTACCACGGATTGGCAACCCATCGTGGCTGGACCCGACGAATGTGACGAATCAGTCTCAGATCTTCTGGCGGAAGTGGAAGCCATGGAGTCCCAAAAACGTCTTCCTTCTCCAACATCAACATTCCGTGGTCCTGAAGAATTAATCAGGCACTCAATAAACGATAGCTTCAGTCCCGCTGAAGGACATAGCCCAGCACTAGACATAAGCAAAGGTGACTCCATGAGCTCCACAAATGATCTGCAAATGCATTCACGATCTAACAGCGCCGTGCATTTTTAGCCGTGGGCTCGATCTTGTTATCGGTTCAAATAGAGAGAATTATAATCAGGACACAGGCTACCATAGATCATCCAATGTCCAGATTCGTCTGATCGATGGTGGACTATGCCCTTCTTTTTCTCTTTTTTTTTGC
The DNA here is from genome assembly GCA_011420285.2 of Erysimum cheiranthoides. Taxonomy (NCBI): domain Eukaryota; kingdom Viridiplantae; phylum Streptophyta; class Magnoliopsida; order Brassicales; family Brassicaceae; genus Erysimum; species Erysimum cheiranthoides. The sequence continues at coordinate 20,462,508 of CM022180.2, forward strand.
AGGATTATATTACACAACATAAATAAGTGGCGAATCAATCATCACCAGCAAAAATGAAAAAGAGAGTGGTGCATATGAAGAAGATATATGATCAAATGTTTATTCGCTGTATTTTTGGCTGCACCCATTGTTTTTTTTTCAGTACTTAGGTTTTGTAACGTTGTCCTGTGTTAAGATTTGCACAGACAGACCCAACTTCTGTATTTTCACATTGTTTGTACTTAGGAAGAAGAAGTATAAAAAATGGAAGAAGAAATTGTTGTTCGATGGATGTAATCAAATACATTGTAGGGATCATCATCTTATTCTATATATATGATAATGATAGTGTAACGTTTCATTCTTATTTTTGAATGTTTCATATCGGGTATATCTGACAAGTGTAGGCTCAAGTTTCTTTGATTCAAAAACGGCTTCGTTTTTTTTTTTTTGCTCTGCTATTTTGGAAAATGAGACGAACTCAGTTGATCGTTTTCGGATTTGGAAACTTCTTGTTGTTTCTTCCATTGATCGATAGAGATAAATATCTGATTTGATGGTGGAAGCTACGTCGAATTTGACGCCGTCGCAGAGATACGCGGCAAGCGCATTGTTTGCGATCGCGCTCAACCAAGCGCAGATCAGTCAGACAAAGCCACTCGGAACCCCGGCCACCGATCACGGCGGAGGTAACGGAGAAGAGACTGAGAATCGCCGGACCGTAGAGCCAATCAGCAGCAATAACGATAGTGATCCTATCTCCGAGGACGCGGATCTCTGGGTCCACGAGGTTTCTGGCCTCCTCCGACCTGTTTTCAGGTGATCCACAACCAAATTGACACCGTTTCTTTGGATTCCGGTATTAGTTTTGTATGATCACGACGAGATAATCTGAAATTGCTATTGTTTCTGAAAGTTAGGGATGTGTTCATAACTTCACATGCGTCTGTGTGTAATGTATATATTTTGAGCTGTTTTTGTTATTCGCTTCCAGATGTCTTCAGATTGATTCCTCAGCTTGGCATGGTCTTGAGGAGATAGCTGCTTCATCTCAAGCTAAGGATCACATTGGTGCGGTATGACTAATTTCCTCATATCTTGAAAATCGTTGTATGTGTTGAGGAGATCTTCTTCATTGGCTGCTACTTTTGGTTTGTTGTAGTTCATCAAGTTGCTATCAGAGGAAGTGAGTGATGCTGATGATGATTCTAGTGAAATGGTGGAGAAAGAGACCGCTTTAGCTAAAGCTGCTGAAGCTATGGATCAAAGCATTCGGAGTAGCTCTGTATCTGTGGAAGCCAAGATGGAGAAACATGTGGAATACGAAAATGAATGCCGTGAGAAGTATTCCGTTCCCCAACCTCAATATGGTGCTGAGGTTAAGGAAAACGAGAGTCACGGGGAGGATGAAGTTACAGATGGAGGCCACAACCCTGGGATTGTTGAACATGAGAAACCTGTTGAGGAAGTAGCATTGCTTAGCCATGAGAGGAAGATAAATGTTCTTTATGAGCTACTTTCTGCTTGCTTGGCAGATAAACATGAGGAGAGTGAGAAATGTACGCGGCGTAGGAAAGGCTATGATGCGCGTCACCATGTTGCTCTGCGGTTACTTGCGACTTGGTTTGACTTTCAGTGGATCAAAATGGTTTGTTTGCGTCATTCTTTCAAATTATGCCAAATTTCGTAAATTTTATGCTACCACACATAGTAACCTCATAGCTCCATAATAGCTATCTTGTTAGGGATTTAGGTTCTGAGGACGTTGGTTATGGGAACTTTGCAGAAGCTCTAAACTCCAATCATGGTGATTGGATTCCCTATTTGAGCATTTTCATTGTGCTGAGAATCTATTTCTGTATTTTCTAGGAAGCAGTTGAGACAATGTCTGCATGCTCTGCCATGGCATTGCAACAGTCAAGTGGAAATAAGGAAGAAGAGTCTCTGTCACCAAATAGTGAATGGGCTAAATGGAAGCGTGGAGGCATTGTTGGAGCGGCTGCTTTAACAGGGGGTACTTTGATGGCCATCACTGGTGGTATGGTGTCTTCTAACTGTTAAAAATCCCTTCCCACGTTTTGGGAATTAAAAGTTTGGATTTGAAAAGTGCTAACTCATAACCCGTTTTTATTATTATATGAAACAGGATTGGCTGCTCCAGCAATTGCTGCAGGGTTCGGTGCATTGGCACCAACACTAGGTACGATAGTTCCGGTAATTGGAGCCAGTGGGTTTGCTGCAGCTGCTGAGGCTGCCGGAACTGTTGCTGGTTCTGCTGCAGTTGCAGCATCTTTTGGAGGTAAATAAAAAGTAGATGAAAGTGATGATAATTGTATAGTTCTTTGTGAAGGAAGGACCCAGCTTTATCTTATGTTTTGTTTCTAAATGTGTTCATGAATAGCTGCTGGAGCTGGGCTCACAGGGACTAAGATGGCGAGGAGAACTGGGGATATTGAGGAGTTTGAGTTTAAAGCTATTGGAGAAAATCATAATCAAGGAGTTAGTTTTAATTTCCTCCTGCTGCTACGATAGTTTTGCCATTGGGACAAATTGACTATTGTCTGTGCTTCATGTTAAAATCTCTTTGCTCTGCATTATCCGATTTTGACTTCTTCTTTTATTTATTGATTTACTAGCGATTAGCAGTGGAGATCTTAGTTGCAGGCTTTGTTTTAAAGGAAGAAGATTTTGTAAAACCCTGGGAAGGGTTAACTAGCAACTTGGAAAGGTATTAACATGAGATGTTCTCACGTACATTTTTGTGACTATACTTCTTAAAATTCATATGTTTGCTTAGGTACACGGTGCAATGGGAATCCAAGAATATTATTGCAGTGAGCACTGCAATTCAGGATTGGCTTACTTCGAGTAATATTATATAGTTTTATCCATTACGCATCCATGTAAATCGATCGTTTTGTTATTCCCTTGAGAATAAATAGTAACGTCAACATAAAATTGTTGCAGGAGTTGCTATGGAGTTGATGAGACAAGGTGCAATGCACACCGTCCTAAACTCGCTTTTAGCAGCAATGGTATGGCCGGCAACAATCCTTGTAGCTGCTGATTTCATAGATAGTAAATGGAGTATCGCTATTGACAGGTAAAAAGAAAAGATCTGGCGAATGTTTTAATGCCAAATGATGCCATTACCGCAACACCAAGTTTATGGCTATTGTTATCGTTTTATCCTATTTCAGGTCAGACAAAGCAGGAAAACTTCTTGCTGAAGCGCTTCGAAAAGGGTTGCAAGGAAATAGGTATGAAGTATGAAGTTTCATTTAAACAACTATTGGATAAATTCCATCAGATCTTTATGAAAGGACCTTACACAATTGAATTACACATCAGCTTGTTAATTTTTTTTTTTTGAAAAACTCGTGAGGAATTCAGACCTGTGACTCTCGTTGGTTTTTCGCTTGGTGCGCGTGTCGTCTTTAAGTGCCTCCAGACTCTGGCCGAGACTGAAAAGAATGGTATTTCTCCCTCTCATATCTCTCTTTCTTTAGAATTGACAATTGAGTCCTGTCTTAATATTTTTTTAACGGTAGCTGAAATTGTGGAAAGAGTTGTTCTTCTTGGAGCACCAATTTCAATCAAGAACGAGAATTGGCGAGACGTAAGAAAGGTAATAAATCTTCTTGATGAGAATTCCCTTACAATAATAACAATTTATGTCACACTCCAAATAACAAATCTGTCTTTGATGTTCTATTTCATTGGTAACTAGATGGTGGCTGGAAGATTCATTAATGTTTACGCCACAAATGATTGGACCCTCGGGGTTGCTTTCCGCGCCAGGTACTTACCTTGCTTCCGATGTCAATTTATTTTAAGATTCCCCGTTTCACCTGCAAATCCAAACTTTTTTCCTTCTTAATTTGGCAGTCTGCTGTCCCAAGGATTAGCTGGAATCCAACCGGTCTGTATCCCGGGGATCGAGGATGTAAGTTATCTCATTTTCTCTCCTTGTGTGTATTTTCTTTTCATCACTGTACGTGTTAAGTGAAATGAAAGCGATAATCATCATCTTCATCATCACCTATATAATACCCCTAACATTGCAGGTGGATGTAACCGATATGGTGGAAGGTCACTCGTCTTACCTATGGAAAACTCAACAGATCCTGGAAAGACTCGAACTTGACAACTCTTACCCCGTCTTTCGAAACACACTCTAACTTAACCCAACATTTATTATTAGGACCATATCCCATTTTAATCCAGATTCAGAGATCAGATCAACACTGATAAATGTCTGAGTCAGGCAAAACAAAACATCATCTTTCTTCTTCTCTCATTATCCTCAGGTGCGTATAAATACACTTTCACTTTCACATTGCCACAATTTTACATAAAAACACTTCCCTCATTTTGAAATCATTACACGTTCTTACTATTTTGTTCACACATTCATCGGAGAAACTCTGTTGAGATAATAAAAGGTTTCGTTTTGTCCCTTTGTTGTTTGATTGAACTTTTCAACGCACCTTTGTAGTTAGTTAAAGGCATTTGTTGTTTATTTTCCGCCTAGTATGAACAAATAATAATACATGACGATTTTTCAAATATGTTTTTGGTCAAAACATGAACATTTTATCTTATATATAACCAAATATTAAAGGGACCATGTATCACAAGTACTTAAAGACACCAAAGAGCTTCATCTTCTTCGTCTATCAGTCTTCGTCAGAGAGGGTAATCTTCTTACCGCAGAAGATTGCCGGCTCAGCTTCCCTCAGCTTCGATTTGATCGTCAAACCAAAGCCTTCTCGTCGAAGGTTGTCTTCGTACAAAAGCTTCTCTGCAAGCTTGTACTTGGGTCGGAAAGGGTATGGACGATCTACCTCAGCCACGTTAACAAAAAAATTATGACCATGCTTCACTTGCACCGCCTACAAGATATAAAAGATCAATCTTTACTTTCAGCATATCTTTTTTCAAATCATAACTATAAATGACTCCTTAAATACTATGAACTACTCTCACCTTCTCTGCTTCATTAGCAGAAGCAAACTCAACAAAGCAACAGCCCACATGCTCACCCCAGTGGTCTACAATAACTCTAACACCAACAACTTCTCCAACATCTTTGAATAACTTGATGCTGTAATAAATGGAGGATAAAATATCAGTCTTGCTCCAAGAACGAAAGAGGAAATTAAAGCTGCTTCTTACATATTTGGTATGTTACAAAGACCACCCTTTTTCATAGTGATATCGGCCACAAAGACCGTCTTTTTCCTTAAGGCAACATCCTGAATTTAATAGCCAAGTGTGTTAAAGGAGAAAAGGACTCCAATTGCATAATAACAAAAACCTAGACGACGAATATGTCATCTTTCTACTTTGTGGCAACAATAATTTTTCTTCAAGATAATAACAAGAGGTACCTCAACAAAATCGTGTCCTTCTACCGCTGCATCTTCTGTTTCTCGTTGTTCAAGGTAGTCTTCGTACCTGGAATACATAAAAAAAAACACTTGTGATCTATACCAAAAACTTAGCCAATGTGCTCTTGATAACAAACCCCAAAATGCAAATAGTGAGATGCCTTACCAAACCTTGTGATCTATGCAATATCTAGTTTAACCAAAATAAGAAAAGAAAAGAAAAACAAGAGCATTAGTAATGGCATCAAAACTCTAGCATTAAGTTACAACCAGTGTTACATAAACAAATCTCCATAACATGGAAAATCAATTTACTTGGTTTTTGAAGGGTCTGCGTCTGTCTTAGCAAAAGCAAGAGTAATCTCGCGATTGTGCAAATATTCACCCTTCTTCTTTTCCAGCGCCTACAGAATAAAAGATTTAATCAGTAATCCTACTTTCAAATAGCATCCTAGGTATACACTAGTGAAATTACTTTCATCATTACTATATAACTACTCTGATCACCTTCTCTGCTTCGTTAGCAGAAGCAAACTCAACATAGCCAAAACCCAACATCCTGCACCTTTGGTCTACAATAAGTCGAACATGAACAACTTGTCCAACATCTTTGAAGAAATTGATGCTGTAATAAATGGAGGATTAAATATTAGTCATGAAAACCCAAACTTGTTCCAAAAACCAAAGTGTAAATTAAAGGTGATACTTACATATGTGATATTTTTGTTGTTATGGGAGAGAGATTGGTAACAAAGAGTGTCTTATTTCTTATGGCAACTGCCTGGGAAACAGCCAAGTGTGTTAGCACGACTCTCAAGAGAAAAGGACTTAGATTCAATAACAAAAAAAAAGTAGCCGAACAATTGTGATATTAAACACTATATTAAGCGTATAAATATAATAATAAGAGGTACCTCAGCAGAATATGGAGTTCCATCAAGTCCTTGCATCAAGAAAATCTTATGATCGTGCAAGTATTCACCATTCTTATTTTCCAGCGCCTAGAGTATATAAAAGATTTAATCAGCTATCGGATAACTAGCTGTATACTTTTCAAATCACACTTTAAAACTTCTTTCATCATTACTTAAAAAAAAGTTAAAAAACTACTCACCCACTTTGCTTGGTGAGCAGTAGCAAACTCAACAAAGCCATAGCCCACATGCTTACCCTCCTGGTTTACAATAAGTCGAACACTAACAACATCTCCAACATCTTCGAAGAAAAGGGTGCTGTAAGTAAAAGTAGAGGGTAAAAATCATTCTTGATCTGAGAAGGAAAGTGGAAATATTTAAGGTGCCTACTTACATATGTGAAAGTTTAGTTGTTTGGGGAGAGAGATTGGCAACAAAGAGTACGGCAGATTCCTGAATGTAACAGCCAAGTGTGTAAGCAGCACGACAAGAATTAAATTGCTCAACAACAAAATAAATCATTTCTTGACTTTCTCTCATTACAGTTACGCTAAGCTCTGAGCTTGACATATATTGAAGATAATAAGAAGAGGTACCTTGACAGAATTCGGATCTTTTTCTATCGGAAGGTGGCTATCTTGTTGTTCAAGGTAGTCTTCTTCGTACCTGCAAAAACCCCTGTGATGGATCTCTCTATGATAACAAACAAACTCAAGATGCAAATAATTAATGAAATCCCTTACCAAACCTTGTGATCTATGCAGTACCTAATTTAACCCAAAAAAAAAAAAAATAGCGTTAATCTTCTGTACTAGTGGCATAGCAGTTTTGTTACACAAGATAAATCTCAATTTACTTACTTGGGTGGAAGGGATCGAGATCCCTTAATAATAGCCACATCAGGAAAAATCTTGAGATTGTGACCCTTGTTCTTTTCCAATGCCTAGAGAGAATAAAAGAGCAATTCTACTTACTAGTAGTGAAAAGACTTTTCATCCATTCATTACTAGTATGTATAATAAATGACTCTCACCTTCTTTGCTTGGTTAGCAGAAGCAAACTCAACAAATGCGCCCAAACAAAAGGCATGGGGGTTTACTTCAAGTCGAACACGGACAACTTGTCCAATATATTTGAAGAATTCGATTCTGGAGGATAAAATACTATCAGGCATTGAAAAAATAAACTAGCTCCGATCGACAAGGAAAGGTGCTACTTACATATCTGATATTTCAGTTTCGCGAGGGAGTTTGCCAACAAAGACCGACTTTTCTTCTGGTTCCTGAATTTAACAGCCAGCACGACTCTTGTGAGGTGAGATAAAGGCCTTCAATTGCATAATAATATGAAGAGAAAATTCGGGAGTTTCATCAACTCCTTCCACTGTCGAACCAAGATGCTTAATTGAACATAAAACTTGCAAAATATATCTAACAAAATTATTACTTACGGCAGTAGCTTCTTCAAAAAAATCGATTAAATTAGCCTCATCAGACTTTGTCTCCGACAACTCGACACTTGCTTCAATCTGCTCTTTCCTTGTCTCCTCCTCGGATTTTTCCTTATGTCTCTTCAGAATCGATTTGGTCTCCAAACCATCTTCCACCTTTCGCTTACCAAGTAAATTAACTTCGGCGGCCGATTTCTGGCTAGCACTGGCCATGGACAAGTGAATTTTATTTGCCGGGAAGAGTTGAGCAATCAGTTCAAATAAATAAATTAAACCTAGAGATATCCACCGAAGGGTATATTTATAAACCAATAATAATCTGTGGGCTGGGCTTTTATTGGTTGGGTTTATATGCATCATGACTTTCGTGTTTTGTATTAATGTTCTTTTTTTTTTTTTTTTTTTGGGTCAAAGTATTTTTTTTTTTGTTTTTTTTTGGTAAGATTGGGTCAAAGTATTAATGTTCATTTAAAAGTCCTTTTTGATACCATTTTTATTCATCTACTAAAAAAGTTGTATTAATGGTTGTTCAAATATTTCTATTGTTTTGATTCAAAGGGAGAGGGAGGGAGAGGAAGAGAAGGACGTGCGAGAGGGAGGGAGAGAGAGAAAGTACATGAAGAAATCAAAACCATAAAAAATATGCAGATAAAAAGATAGAGAATGAGAGAGAGATCAAAGATATACAAAAGATGCAGAGAAAAAGAGAGAGTTCCGGCGAGAAGAGGAAGGGGAGAAAGAGAGAGAGAGGGGGAGAGAATAAAAAGAGAGAGAGAGAGAGTGAGGAGGGTAAAGGAGTAAATTCTATCGCCAAGCAGACAAGCACTATTCAGACGAAGGTTAATTTCTATATTCTTCTTGATTTCGAAGTTACTTTGTATATATTCCCTTTACTTATTTCCAGTAACATTCGAGGATGAAAAATCCCCGGGGAACGAAAAACAAAAACGAAGCCCCAAGTGAGAGCAAATAACAACACAACTAAAGAAGATAAAACAAGATTTTAACTGAAAAGTCAAAACTCATTCACATTGAAAAGTTAGTTATAGAGAGGACAGATGAGGCGCGTGTTAGGCACGGCGATCAAGCGCGTTGCTCTGGGAGCGGTGAGACCCATGACGTCGCTCATGTCAAGCTCGCTCGGTTTCATCCCGTCTGGCAACTGCCAAGTGTAGCTGTGAATGATGTTAGCCACAGCTACCTCCATCGCGTAAAGCCCCAGCTGCATTCCCGGGCACGATCTCCGACCAGACCCGAACGGTATAAACTCGAAGTTAGTCCCCATGAAATCAGGCATACCCGGTTCCATAAACCTCGAAGGTTTAAACGCTTCAGGGTCAACCCATAGTTTCGGGTCACGGGCGATGGCAAAGGCATTGATCATCAATCGCGAGCCTTTGGGCACAGAGAAGCCTTGGAGCATCGTGTCCTCAATGGCCTCGTGGAGGATGAGTGGGATCGGTGGGTGGAGCCTCATGGTTTCTTTGAGTGTGCATTTGAGGAAAGTCAGTTTCTCGAGGTGCGTCTCATCCACGCGCCGGTCAAGTCCCACAACCTCAGCGAGTTCTTGTTGGAGCCGTTTGAGTTCGTCTGGGTTACGTAAGAGCTCCGTTAAGGCCCACTCTATCCCGGACGCCATCGTCTCCGTTCCTCCGAACATAACATCCTTTCAAGCACAAAATAAATAGATAAATATATAGAATATAGATCAATGTGTTTATGAAATAAACATTTTGTAGAATTTATAATTAACATGCTAAGATATTGTATATTTTTTTAAATAATATGTGATAGATCACGTTTTTTTCTTTCTTTTTTGTTAAAGGATCTGTGATAGAGATTACGTTAAGTAAAAAATGTTAATAAGAAATGATTATTAATGAAAAGAAGTTATAATTAACGTTTTGGATTTACCATGACGAGCGCTTTTATATTATCACGTGTGAGTTTTACGGAGTTCTTGTTACGATTAGTTGATGAATCCTCGCTCAGTAACTTTTTTTCTTCGCTGTAAAACGCTAGTAGATCATCCACCATATCGGTGTCTTCATCATCATTTACAACCTCTCTCTTCTTCATATGCTCATCGATAACTTCATCAATGAACCCGTCAAGATCGTTACGGGCCTTAACGAGTCTCTTGTTTATCCCATGCAAGTCGAAACGGCCTAGGAACGGTATGAAGTCCGCGACGTTGAATGCTCCAAATAGCTTTGAGAACTCTTGCAAGATCCTTATGAATTCGTCTTGTTCTGTTTCGCATGCCGCACCAAACGCGGCTCGGTACGTTATGTTCCGTGTCAATGTGAAAATGAGCTCTCCAACGTTCACGGGCTTACCAACGTTGCTAGACAAAGACCGGACCATATTGTTTACTTCTTCGCGGACGGAAGCCCATGACTCAGCTCGTCTACGGCTAAACACCTTCATGACACATACTTTCCTCATTTGTTTCCAGAAGGGTCCATAAGGAGCGAAGGCCATGTCGGCTAGGTCGTATGTTAAGTAGTTTATGGCTATTGTCACGGGCCGATTCGAGAAGCTGATGTCTTGGACTTGGAGGACTTGTCGGGCCACGTCAGGTGACGTGATGGCAAACACGTGGCGAAAGCCCATTCTTAGATGGAACAAGCCCCCATATGTTTCGGCTAGCTTGGCTAGACCATGGTGTGAAAGTTGGTCCATCATGAGCATGTTTCCAATTATGGGAAGGCCTTTGGGACCGGGAGGGTAGAGCGGTTTACGCCATCGCGAGATGAGGTAGACTATGACGAGAAGAGAGATGGTGATGAGAAAAACCATCGTTGTGGGATATATCACTTAATTTTTGAGGTGTTGTGATATTAAAGCTAAGGCTAGTTTTTATAGTGATAAACTGGGCCCTATCTATCGATTCTTTTTATATCACATTTATAAATAAAAAAACTTCAAAGAGTGGACTTTTTTCTTCTATAAAATAACGACTTGACTTTTACAAAATGAAGTATTTTGTGTTGGATATACATACAAAAATGTTGCACTAGATTATGTATAGAATATAGGTCAATAGTTAGATATATATTACGATTTCCATCACTCATAATTCATAATTACGATGACCTTGCGAGTGAAAACACTTTTATTTTCTACTTGTGAATTTCGGTTAATTACTCGATACCGTTTTGAATAAATACACAATATTGAAAATAAATGTAACTTTTCTTTTATGAAAAAATGTAAATGTAACTTAAGAAAGTAATCTAGGATCCTCGTCTCCCTCCTAATTTGATAACCCAACTTATCGTTAAGAAATTGATAGGATCATTACGCAAAATGAAAGAGAGAAGCTCACTTTTCGTATAGTGTAAATTAAGGCGTGCATATATGTGAATATAGAAGCTCAATTAATCAACTAATTGATCGGTAGTTGAGTATTTTATATTATATCATGGGCATATCAAGAGACCAACTTCTTTGGCATGATTTGAGCCCCTTTCTTCGATGTTCGTATGATAAGTTGTTGTTGGGCAACCAAGAGATCTAGTGATCATTTTTATATATTGATAATGCTCTAATAATATCTATATTAAAAAAAGGAATAAAATTAGGTGACAGTATATAAAATTATATCATTTTTAGCCTTTTAATTTGCTCCAAGATTAATAAGTACAATAATCTTTAAAATTTTTCATTCTGTTCATTTGTTTTCCGGAGTTTTATAAATTGTAGTTTCATATTGTGCGGATGAAATTTCTAGATTCACTTTGAATGGCATTACCCAACATTACTTATTTCTTTGTCAAAGGCACTGTCCAACAACAATAACTTTATCTTGTACATAAATAAATATTTCGGTATATTTTGATGTAGAGATTAGCTTACAAATAAATCTAAATATATTGATGTGGGGTGGGGACAAACGATACATTCGATTATTACTATGTGCAAATTTTGTGGACGAATTCATGTTAGTCTATCTTTGAAAAGTTTTTAGCTGACAATTTCTTCATCTCCAGGATTAACCCAACACAGTGACTATAATCACTAAAACCCAAGAAAAGAACACCTAACCACAAACACAAGTAGAGATCAAAATAAATGTTAAAAGAGCTCCTTGTATTGTACTTTTTTTTAGCGAATGATACTTAAGAAAGAGCATTTCCTCCAAATTGTTGACATTCCTATCTAGTGTGACCAACTTTAATTATAAAATAATAATACACGTTGACAGTTTTTTTTTTTCAACAGTTGATAGTTTTTTTTATTATGACATAAAAATGACTCTTTTTTTTTTTACATCTTGAAAATGTCTTTAAAAAAAGAATCTTGAAAAATTGACGACATCAAAATTTTCTCAACGTTTTTCTGTTTGATTTCATTATCTCAAACAGTGATCTATAAACGTATATGTTAACATTTAGATATAAAGTTGTTAAGAATTTTGAACAAAAAAAAAAACTTGTTAAGAATAATATATCACATCAGATATATGATATGATATAAGATATAAACCAAATCACTCATGTATAATTGGTTTTTCTTAATATTAAAATCCATAATTTCTTACATGGTTACATACTTACATGATATATAAATTCAAACATATGCAGCGTAATCTAAACCAAAGTCAATTCGATCCAAACCGGTTTCATTGACCTAAACCCAAAAATAATTTTATAATATAATAATTCTCTTGTACATTAGTTTTGAACTGGAAAATGGAAACACAAGAATTTATATGTTAACTACTAAAAATTTCGTGTTTATAACATGAAAAACTCTCTTTGTCTAATCCGCTTTGGCACCAACTTTAATCGTAAACGATTACCTTCTAAGGCCGAACAAGGACAATTAGTTAGGCCCAAAGATTCGGCCCATTACAGAAAAAAACGTAAGAGGGTTAAATAAAGGAATCACCTTTTTTAACTTAAACCCCATCATCATCAGAGTCTGCCTCTCTCGCTATTCCTCCTCATCTGCTCATCACAAGTCGGCTCCTTTTTGCTACAGGTTTGTCTCTTCTTCTTCGATTCAATTGTTACTTCGCTTCCAATTAGGTTTGTTACGAACTCAAAGTTTACAGCTTTGTGATCTAATACGTAAAACTAATTTGATTGGAAATTCAAATTTAGATGTTTATGAAACTAAATCTAATTGATCTATTTTGATTACCAACGATTGTTGTTGTTCGTAAGTGACGTTTTCTTGAATCAATGGTTTGTGTTTTTTGACTATCTGTGGTTGTGATCTTGTTTTTGCATAGAAAGTATTATTTTTTTTGCTGAATCGATCTGATCTGTCTACTTTTCACCAGTGAAAAAGGTTCGAGCTTCATAGATAATGGCGGCCTTCCCCAACCTCAACTCTGACGCTGGATTGAAGAAGCTCGATGAGCATCTTCTCACTCGCAGTTACATTACTGGGTTAGATAGATTTTTCCCTCTTTGGCTTATTTCACTGATAAGTATAAAAAAGCGTCTATTTTCTTAAATCTCTTGTTTTCTAAGAGTTGTCTCAGTGAAGTTGTGAACTTGTCTTCTTAATCTCTTCCTTTGTCGATCAATAGTTATAAGGATTAGTTTCCTCTGTGTATGTTTATAGGTACCAGGCTTCAAAGGATGATATCACTGTCTTTACGGCTCTTTCAAAGCCCCCAACCTCACAGTATGTGAATGTATCTCGTTGGTTCAACCACATCGATGCTCTCTTGAGGATCTCGTAAGCTCCATTGCCTTCTATTGTTTCCCATTTACTTAGGGATTAAAGTTTTCGATTATTTGGATAAAATCTAATGTTGTTTCTTTAACCTCCTGTCTTCTACTTACAGCGGTGTCTCTGGTGAAGGAAGCGGTGTCACTGTTGAGGGATCAGCCCCTATCACAGAAGAGGCCGTTGCTACTCCCCCTGCTGCTGATTCTAAGGTACTCTCGATTGTTTCCATGTTTTCTCATAATGTTTTGTTAAATTTTCACATCGGGGAGATTCATGTGTATCTGTGTAATTGTAGGATGCTGCCGCTGATGAAGAAGATGATGATGATGTTGACCTTTTCGGGGAGGAGACCGAAGAGGAAAAGAAAGCTGCTGAAGAGAGAGCAGCTTCTGTGAAGGCATCTACAAAGAAGAAGGAATGTAAGTTTGGGTTTTCGCCTTACGCTTGTAGTTAACGATATGAAGATGTCTTGGATTTCTCATCTGGTTTCTTTATTTTTCTAAAATCAGCCGGAAAGTCATCAGTTTTGATTGATATTAAGCCGTGGGATGATGAGACTGATATGAAGAAGCTAGAGGAAGCTGTAAGATCCATTCAGATGGAAGGATTGTTTTGGGGAGCATCAAAGCTTGTCCCGGTTGGTTACGGTATCAAGAAGTTGCAGATCATGTGCACCATCGTTGATGACCTTGTGTCTATTGACACCATGATTGAAGAACAACTCACTGTTGAACCCATCAATGAATTTGTCCAGAGCTGTGACATTGTTGCCTTCAACAAGATCTGATGTAAGTTTTATCAATCTTTTATTTTCAACTACTTAAAAAATGCCATCTTTATAAGATAGTGACATGTAATTCCTTATGTTGGATTGAATCATAATGCAGGAGGATATGGAGAAAGCTTCAAGGAAGGTCTGTGTTGATCTTGTGTTCGTCTTCTATATTTAGTGTCTTTTGCTCTATCTGTGATTCTTTTTGATATTTATGAAAAGAGACTTCAGTTTAAGTTTCCAGCAAATCTCAAATATGAGTGAAATTTTGGACCCTTAAGTCCATGACATTTATTCGTATCTGCTTTCGTACGCCAAAACTTTGAATCATCGAAAATTCTATAATGAATTTGGATGAACTACCCAACCTATATCAATCCATATATATATATATATATATATATCCTGATCTAAAAAGCATGTTACATCCTGATCACATAGAATACAATATCAAATGTCAAAGAGAGTATTTTCCAAAAATTTAGATTACAAGCATAAAAAAGAAAAGCCAGGAGTTGCGATTATGTGTGGAGAAGTCGAGAGAACAAGGACTTTGGGCGTGACGCAATATATCTGTAGTTTTCTACAGCTTCATCTCCTTTTTGTAGTCTTTAGTTCCCACCAAAAGAAAATATAAAAAAGATGGTAGGTTTCATATGGGTTATCCATGTTCATGTGGTTACTCAATTTAATTATTATGGTCTTGGTTTGGGTTAAGAAGAGTATAAAAAGGAGGAGAATAGAGAGGACTTTCACTTGAGGAAAATCTCGATGGAGATATTGGTGAGAATGTCAAGCTTTGTGGTGTTCTTGTTAGTTTCTGGTGCTGCTTTGTTGTTGTTAAGCTCAAGCTCTGTTCATGGGCTGCGATATGGACCCGTGAGGAAGTTCTTTAATAGTACTGATCAGTCTTCTGTTTTGGGTTACAACAAAACGTTTGAAAGTGAACATAACAAAGCACGAAGAGTGCAAGAAGGTAACGTGGAAGGAGGAGGCTGCGAAGGTTGTAGCGGTGGAGAAGGAAGCTGTAGAGGTTGTAATGGAGCAGGAGGAAGTCCGGGAGATGGTGGAAGAGGAGGTCGTGGAGGAGGAGATGGCGGAAGAGGAGGTCGTGGAGGAGGAGATGGCAGAAGAGGAGGTCGTGAAGGAGGCCGAGGAAAAGGAAATGGAAAAGGAGATGGGAAAGGACAAGGTGAGGACGGTGGAAAAGAAGATTGCAATGACCATAAAAAGAAGAAAAGAGATGATAGGAACGATGGTGATGGTGTTGGTGTTGGTATTGGTATAGGTATAGGAGGTGAACCGAGTCCTGGATCCGGAGGTAGTGGTATTGGTATAGGTATAGGAGAACCTAGTCCTGGATCCGGAGGTGGTGGTATTGGTATAGGTGTAGGAGGTGAACCTAGTCCTGGATCCGGAGGTGGTGGCGGTGGTGGTGGCGGCGGTGGTGGTGGTGGACCTGGTGGTGGTGGTGGTGGTGGTGGAGGAGGTGGAGGAGGCGGTGGTGGAGGCGTAGGAGATGGATATGGCCGTGGATGGGGCGGGGGAGGAGGCGGAGGAGGATGGGGATGGGGAGGAGATAGCAACGGAGGATTTTGGGGTCCCGGAAACGGCGGTAATTGTTGGTTTCCCGGTTGTGAAAAAAAGTCAACGAAAGGTCAACACTAATCAACAAATTTAAAGACCGTTTTACATTTATCTACTGACGTGACTAATAGTACTATGTTGGTTTTCAATATGTGTATTCTTATTTTACTTACTGAGATGCTTATATTTGGACATTCAATTAAACAAAAAGAATAGTAATAATACTTCCATTTGCTCTTGTTACAATCTTACTCTATTTTGAGAAAAACAAAGGTTATGGAAAGAAATACCCTCAAATTTGGAAGAATAAGTTGATACGTAAACGAAAATATAAAATATTAACGCTAGGCCGCAAAAAGTGGAGATGATCGTAACGTTAGCTAGGTTGGAGTTCTGTTAAGTAAAGATAAGTTGGAAAGTAGGTGGATCAAATTATTTAAGACTAAGATCTTGTCCTAATTACTAACAAGATTGATATCGAGTAGTCTAGTGTCTTGTCTTGGTCCACACTTACATGCGTTGTCGTGGTTACAGTTTCAAATTCCATCTAATGTGGTGAAGAACAAATTACCATATTAAAAAAACAAATTACTATAACAAGGTTGCGTTGTGTATACAATTGAAATTTATAAATAAGATGACTAAGTTTTATTTTTCATCTAAAGGGAAAATGAAGTAAGCAAGCCACTTGGTTGGGCCAAACAAGGTCCTCCAATCCGTCCAGAGACTACTGTCTTTCTCGTACGATTACGAAGTTTGGGACGTGGCCCAATGAAAGAAATTCTGAAATTGCATTGCCATTTGGACTACAAGTATACAAGCATTTTATTAGGAATAACAAATAACAGTAATTAATTATCAAAATCTAAACGAATTTTATAATTTATTTTATGATTAATTGATTAATTAGCTAAGCAGTAGAACCTAGGTCCATGTCAAGTGGTAAGTGCTTTCCGAATATCCAGTTAACGTTCAACATGTATACTTTTTTTATGATAAACAATGAATATAGCGTTTTGGGAGCGGCAAAAGCATTTAATGTTCGGCGGTTGATACTACCGAGACGATCCGAACTTAAAACATTGTTTAGATCAGACGAAACGAGTGTCCACCATCCCACCAACACATTTTAATTCAAAGTTTCAAACACATGAATTTCAACGTTCAAAAAAAAAAAAAAAAAAAAAATCTACGTTGAAGATAACGTATATCATACAGAAGATACTATACACATCTCTGATTTTTTAATATAATCAGAAGATCCTGACTCAAATCCTATACTAATTATTGTCGTGTGTAAAAGAACCGTATTCTTACTTCTATATTGACCAATTATGATTGATATCGCAAATAATTGACTCGAACTATTTTATAGTGTGAACAAAATAAAGTAACTAATAATATCCACCCAAAATGAATAATTTTTGGGTATAAAAGATTAGTAACACCTCTTCTAAGTTGCTTCTAAACAACTGAAGTTTGAGAGAGAAATAGGAGTCAATAAGTCATGGAGGCTATGAAGGAGAAGATTGAGCAAGAGTTAGGAGAGATGAGAGAGACGTTCGGGAGTGGGAGGACAAGGAGCGTGAAGTGGAGGAAGAGACAGCTTAGTGCCATAATCGAGATGATTAAAGACAAAGAAGATGAGATCTGTAAAGCTTTGTTTCAAGATTTGGGCAAACACCACACTGAATCTTATAGAGATGAGCTTGGTATCGTCAAGAGATCAGCCACTACTGCTTTAAACTGTCTTGATCAATGGGTCCTCCCTAAAAAGGTAAATACATACATACATCTATTAAGATTCTAGATCAAGAACTTTGCATTTCCTCTAAGCTTTTGTTTTTGTTTTTCCTTGAAAAAAAAATACAGACCAACCTTCCTCTGTTGTTCTTCCCAGCTAAAGGGAAAGTGATCTCAGAACCATTAGGATCTGTTTTGATTTTTTCCAGCTGGAACTTCCCCATCTGTAAGATTCAAATCTTGAATTATAAAATGTTATTTTCTTGATGTATATTAGATAAGGAACAATTTGACTTGTGTTTGTGTTTTTTTGGAACCAGCTTTGTCTTTAGAACCACTCATTGGAGCAATCTCAGCAGGGAATACCGTGCTGCTTAAGCCATCTGAGCTAAGCCCTAATGCTTCCTCTTTCCTCGCTAAAACTATCCCGTCTTATCTAGACTCTAAAGCCATCAAAGTTATCGAAGGAGGGCCTGATGTCGCGACAATCCTATTGCAGCATAAGTGGGACAAGATCTTCTTCACTGGTATCAACTCCTTTTCAAATTCACACTATGTCCAATTATATACTTTAGGTCCCCTCTTATTTCATATGTGAAGTGTAAAATTTAATCCGCGCAAGTGTTGTTGTTTCCATGGGTTAGGGAGCCAGAGGGTGGGACGAATCGTGATGTCTGCAGCTGCACAGCATTTAACTCCAGTAACCTTGGAGCTTGGTGGAAAATGTCCAATCATTCTTGATGATAGATCCATCTCAGGGGATATTAAGGTTTGATCTGTTTCTTGTCAAACCTTATATCTTGAACTATAAGAATCTAAACATGGAGCCAATATCTAATTTGAGTAACTTTGTGAATGTAACAAATTTAAAGACGGCTGTGAAGAGGATTTCAGGAGGAAAATGGGGATCCTGCAGTGGACAAGCTTGTATCTCTGTGGATTATCTTCTTGTCGAACAAAGATTTGCGTCTTCTCTGGTACGCTCACATTCATATATGATCATGTTCTAAACCGTAATTTTTAAGCTAAATAGAATTGAACTTTCAATGTATTTTTCAGATTGATATGTTGAAGCAAACGATCAAATCGTTCTATGGTGAAAACCCTAAAGACTCAGGATGTGTCTCGAAGATCGTCACCAAGAAACATTTCTTGAGGCTCTCTCGTTTTCTCGATGATCCTCGTGTCAAAGCTTCGATCGTTCATGGCGGTTCCACTGACGAAGAGAAACTGTGATTAGTCTTTTTTTTTTCCCTCATACCTCTCATATTTAGCTTCTTGCTTTACACAAACTGAACCATTACGTTTTAACAGGTATATCGAGCCAACAATCTTGTTGGATCCTCCTCTTGATTCTGAGATCATGACAGAAGAAATCTTCGGACCAATCCTTCCTATTATTACAGTAAGAAGTTAGAGTTACCTACAATTAGAATTTCTACTAGATCATTATTTAATTAATCGTTGATTTGTATATTCATTCTTCTTGATGTGATTAAGTTACGTGACATCCAAGAAAGCATAGAGTTCGTCAAGTCAAGGCCAAAACCACTAGCCCTTTACGTATTCACCAAAGACGACAAACTTAAAACCAGAATCTTGTCGGAAACATCTTCAGGAAGCGTCACGTTCAACGACGTCATGATCCAGGTATATATACGTATGCATCTTAAAATAAAGAAGAACAAGAACACATGAAAATCTACAAAAGTTGGTGTACGGATCCTAGCTTTGATATATACCTCTTTCACAAAAACTATGCTAAGAGATCATTCATACATAATTAAATGACTAAAGAGAAATTCCCTAAAATGCAACAAAAGTATTTTTTTAGCCTAAAAATATTAATTTGTAAATAGTTCCAAACATACCACAAACTTAGGTTTAGGAAGGGTTCCTAAAAGTTTCTTAAGAGTTAATTACTAAATCACTTAGGAGTACATTTTCGTAAACTTTTAGTAACCTTTTCAAAACCTATCATTTTTTGTACTTTTGGATTATAGGATTTTGATTGTTATTTAATTAAAAAAAAAATGAAGATGTTTATTCAAAAGAATTTTCCGTGAATAAATGCAGTATGTGTGCGATGCGTTACCGTTTGGAGGAGTGGGAGAGAGTGGAATAGGAAGGTACCATGGGAAATACTCTTACGAATGTTTCAGTCACGAGAAAGCGGTCATGGAAGGAAGCTTGGCAGTTGAGTTAGAAGCTCGATATCCGCCATGGAATGCCTTCAAGCTCAGCTTCATGAGGCTTGCTTTTCTTGATGATTACTTCAACCTTCTTCTCCTTACGCTTGGTCTCAAGAAATAGCTTCATCACCCATTACTTAAAAAAAAAGGAAAGATATAGCTTCATATTCAACAATTAGTTAACGTTTTTTTTTATATATATATATAATTCGGGTGATCTAAGTCTAACTGTCCCGACTAATCCTGAGATATGAATGTTCGTTGGGTACCCAACTTATTACTTATGATTTTATTTCCAATGGTAGTGGGAAGGGGGATGAGGTTAAATTAGTTGGCTAAATAATTAGTTAAAGTTTTATTTCACCACTTTCGTTAATTATATTTTTCAACAAATTATAAGAGAGATAAAGAGACTTCATGCTTTTTTAATATAGTACGAGAACAATTATTGAAAACATTTGAAACTTCAACATATCTTATATGATGTTTATGCTTCTTCTTTTTCTCAATTGATCTTCTATATATTAATGTATGAAGATGCATATAATATATCAAGTGACAACACGTGTATGGTGTTAAATCCCAAGGAACTCCCCGTCAATGATTATCCGAGTCAGTCTCATCCGAAGCTTGC
Organism: Erysimum cheiranthoides; assembly: GCA_011420285.2. Taxonomy (NCBI): domain Eukaryota; kingdom Viridiplantae; phylum Streptophyta; class Magnoliopsida; order Brassicales; family Brassicaceae; genus Erysimum; species Erysimum cheiranthoides. The sequence goes on from CM022180.2 coordinate 20,482,863, forward strand.
AGCCTAGCAGTTGCGGAATATCTATCCTGTACTTAGCACTGTCTAGCGGAAAACAACGTAATGTACGGGACACAAGGCATGTGCCTCTCGAGGCAATATGAATGTCAGCATTACCTCATAGAGACTTGGTTTGGTAACATGGTTATGGTATGCTACCTGCACCAAACTTATGAGCCATGTAGCTTCAACATAAGACAGACAAATGGTCAATTTACCATTTGCTAGCCTCTTCCGTCAAGATAAAACAAACATTTTATTATTTGAATCAAAAAGTCTTCCGAAGACACGACTAGTGTCTCAAGTGACTCGAACCATATTTTTGTGGTGTAGGTTTATCTACTTCCCAGCAAAAAATCTTCAACGATATTATTAAGTTACAACCACACAATAATGACATAAAAAGTATTTGCACAAAAAAAAGAAGAAAAAAATATATTTGCACAAACAAACTTGTCCACTACTGTTAAATTTTTTATTGGTCTTTTTTGTGTCTCGTTTCATTTTTTGAAGATTTTTTTTAACTTGTTTAATATTTCTTTGATCTAAAGACGAACAATTAGTGACAGAACTAAATCCATTAATTGCTTTGAGTGACGGTCCTGACGGATTTGAACTTTTCAGCGGTGTGACCGTTATTTCTTGGCTTGTTATAACAAATTAAATCTAACTTTTTTTTTTTTTTGTCAAGGTCAAATTAAATCTAACTATACCCATATAATATCTTAATCAATAATCAGATAAACAAGTTCAAACGTTGAACCCAAAAAAATAAAAATAAAAAAAAAGAAGAAGAAGAAGGTTCAAAGCTTAACTTATGTCTCGCTAGACACTACAAACATTTCAAATGATAAGAAATAATTATGTGGTTTTCTACATGATAAAATATGTTATAACAAGAGAATTTATGCATCATAGCTTTGAACGACTCGAGGGCTAAATAAATAGAAAACAAATACATCCGTACAAAATTTACGGGGATGCCAGAGTAGCCAATAACCATCCACCTCATTTATTGGAATTTACTGCTATAGACAATCCCTAATCATGCACAGGCACGTTACACAATTTACATAAAGCACGTTTCATGAGTAAGTGTTCATGAGTAGTCTTTTTCATATTTAATTACGTATTTACAAAAAAACCCAATTATATATCTATTTTGTTATTTGGAAAACTGTTACTATGGTTGTACAGTTGACATTCTTCTTTGCAGGAACACTTACTCCGAATATTTCCAATGAACTCTTCTTTTCTAATACGTTAATTTATCCACCCTTCTTAACAATAGAAACAAATGTTTAAACGGTAAAACAGATCGTTGGTTTTGTGGCAATATATACAATAGATTTTTTTTTTTTTTAAATACTTGAATGTCCTAAATTTTGTTTCCAATTTAACCCAAAGTCAGTCAATAATTTGCAGTCAAATTATATTATAATACTGTTCTCTCTCTATCATACCATGCACCACGTTACTTCATTTGTTAAGTATAGAGTTTTGGATAATTTTGAATCAACAAAGTTTTTATAGATAATTTTCAAAACAAACGAATTGCAAACGAGAAAAATAAACAAAGTTAAAAGTTGATGGAATAATTAAGATCTTGGTGGGTTCTCATAGATATGTGTACTAGGCATGGGCATGTTTTCCGGGCCTTGGTCATATAGAATTCCCTTAAAAAGATGACCAGCTATGCCCACCGTCGTCTGGTATGCGTATTGGCACTCTCCATCATCGGTACCACTCATTCTAACGCACCGGAAAAGTGCATCCGAGCTCACTTCATCTGGAAATGTTGCATCTCCCATCTCTAATCCTAGCAAAGTTACATAAACTTAGTGCAAACACTTTACACCAAACATATATCAAATCCTAAAAAAAAAACACAATGTCGATTGTTTTAAACACAAATTTGTGTTCTTTATAGTTCTTTATATGTAATATATTCATCATTTTGAAATGGAATTTCTGTTTCTAGTTTCTTGGATTGTATACATTTGCAATTTCTAAATGATATTTGATCAACGAAAAAGTGATGCATTGTCATAGAATAATATCTTTACTACCAAATTCAATTACGCAACAACAATGGAAAGCTGAAACCAAACCTGATGAGTTTAAAGTAGCCGGTTGATCAATCTCTCTATACGGTTTCGGGATGTTTCCAACTCGGTCGCCACCGCCGGTTTGGTTGGAGGTTGATGTCTGTATCTGCTGCTGCCGCTCACGGCGTTTGGCGATGGGGATCCACGTGCTCCTCACGTGAGTGGGACAGTCGAGACCTTGGCTCTTGCAGCAAGTTCTGCACCGCCCGTGTGTGCACCCTTTCTTGGCTTGGTTTCCACAGTCTTGACAGCTTATGGTTAAGGATCTTGATGACGTGGTCAAATCACAGACGTCGATCTGACCCGGATATAGATTGAGGCTTGGATGCTGCCATATCTGATTGTTGTGGCTCGTGCTTGGGTTATTGGTGTTTCTGTACCAAACCCAATTTGTCCTTTGTTGATTGTCTTCTTCGTTGTTTCTTGATGATCCTAATCCAGCCATTTCCACTTTGACCTAGCTCCTCCTCAAGCCCTAATCTTGAGATTACAATACCCATAATTCACAAACCCTAGTTACCATGAAATCTTGAGCTTTTGATAACTCCGGCCGGGTCGCCTTTTTTTTTTCAATGATCTTCTTAAAACCTCAATCCCTCTCCAATGTGAAGCAAAATGTTTCTGTTCGTCTGAACGAATTCAATCAAAGAACCTTTCCCCCATTCTCTCTACCTCATCTATTTATCTCTTCTTTACATCTTTATCTATCATCGGTTCAGTTAGTACTCATCTCACGGACCATAGCTTGCGACGTGGCAGTGATTTAACCGGAAAAGTCGCTATGGGTTGTGTCCCAATGTAATATTAATATTATATGTACATCATCCCAAGCTCTACTTAATTATTCGCATAAAGGTTTTAGTTTAAGGTAATTTGCAATTTAATACGATAAAGAAAAGAAACCTTAATTTTCGACAAGTTGTAAATTATTTGATAAAACTACTAGAGTATCAGTAGATCACTATGCACATGCAATCATTCACTATCGAAAATTTCATTGCATTTAAAGCTAAATGATGTATAAAAACTAAAAAGAGTAAAATATAGAAAAACGATTTAAATTGTTCATTCACTTTACTGTATTATTCTTCAATAGGCGTTTTAAAATTTAGAAATTTGAAGCTTCAAATTCTAAATTTTACAAAACAAGCGATATATAGTGTCTACATTTAAAAATGCAATGAAAAAATTTCGAATGTGAATGATTGCATGTGCATAGTGATCTACTGGCATCAACCATCGATCTATTAGTTTTATCAAATAATCTACAACCTGTCGAAAATTTAAGTTTCTTAAATCGCACTAAATTGCAAATTACTATGTTGCTTAATTTTGCTTGGCTATACTCCCCTTTATTGGCAATTTTCACCATTTTTGGGAAATGGTTGTATATATTTTTGTCTACGGGTGCGGTAATTGGTTGTACGTATGTATTTGAAGCAGTACATCTCGTATTGGTGCGATAAAACAAATTCTACTTAGTAACGCAGATCCCATATGTGTGCACAAAAGTTTAAAATAAATACGGAACGGAGAAAGTAAAAGAAACATGTTACTCTAGTTTGTATATACTATATAGTGTGGCTATGCAAGGGAACATTGCGCCACCTACATGTCCCTTTCATTATGTTCTTTTTTGTATCCACTATTCTCCATTAACTTTTATCGTGGGTTAAATATGAAGAAAAAAATCATAAAAAGTAACTTATTTTTAGAGAAAAAACACTTATTCTGTAGAAGAAGATATGTTCAAATTTTTTTTTGGATGTTAATTAACAGAAAGCAACTGCTTTATAACAAGATGGACGAAATATCCTTCATCATTCGTTATTCTCACGTGTACAATGAGAGAAGAAATTTGGGATATTCCAACAATAACTTCTAAAATTAAGTAGATATTAATTTTAAAAAAAAAATTGTGAAAATTAATAATTTTGTTGAGTGATTTTCAAATAAAATCTGTTTCTCAAATATGTGGTGTGATTTTCAGTTCAGTATTTTCGCCTCCTCTTTTGACTCTCTCTGTTTCCTTTTTTTCTTTCGTCTTATTAATTATATCTTTGTCATTAATCATTGTATTGGTTGACCAAAAAAAAAAATCATTGTATTTTTCTAAAATTTGAAAGTTCGACGGATATCATCAAGAGATGGTAACAACATTTTGGAATATGATGTGGTTATTCTGAATCTGCAAAATTTTGTTTTTCGGTAATCTCAACAATTTTCTCAATTATTAAAGCATTGGAAGACAAATAGTGGAAATATTAAAAGAGATATGATTTTCACATTTCTTTAGCTAAATAAAATCCAGTACAATCTAAATAAACTTAAAAAGAAAACAAAGAAAAACCTACCAAAGTTCTAAAACAACGAAAAACTAAAACACTAACTAGTCTTATTATCAGAAGACAGGTTAACTCGACCTAAGCAGTCTCCTCCTCCGGCAAGTAGTATCTATTCTTCAACCAGATAGAATCTGCAATAACTGGTTCGTTGTCTTTGTTCCTATGCCAAGTGTAATGCGCATGAGTCCTGTTCTTTATCTCAAGAAGTGCGTGTCCGAAACTAGCTTCCCTAAAAGCCGAGTAACTTGGTTGTGGATACGTAAACCTGCATGAAAAATAGAGGATCTTAATCAAAACAAGAACACAGAGAAAAATAACTTAATCATAGACACTATAATGTTTTTTTTAACCTGTTAGCAATTCCTTCGATGTTGCCTCCATCTCCAATGGTAATGTAAACCGGAGCAGATTGATCTTTCACCGGAGTACTCAATCCATCAGTGATGTTGTACTTAATGTTGGAAATGCGCTCTGATCGCTCGTAGGCATGAACATGACCAGAGAAGACAATATCGACTTTGTTTTGGACGAACCATGGCTCGAATGTAACTCTCATGCTCTCACCTTCCATATAGTGATAATCGTAGCTGTTGTACAACGGCGCATGAACCATAACAATTAGCCACGGAGTCTCTGATCGGTTTACTTTCTTGAACTCATCCTGGAGCCACGAGTTCTGCGGTGTGTACTTGTCTATGGTAACGTGTCACACAAGAAAGACATTAACATTATGATATATAGAAATTGGAATATAGTAGAGCATGAGTCTTAGATCTTACCATAGGCTGAGTAAGAGGAGAGTACGATAATGTAAGTGGAGGCTCGTTTGATTGAGTACCAAAGCGGAGAAGTGCTCTTTGAGGCTCTGTAGGGAACGTGGTAACGGTTCTTGTATGGCTTGAAAGGGTGAGTCTCGCCCTACAAAGGGGGATTCAATTGTTTAACACAGAACCTAAAAATATATTTGTGGAAAGCTAGAGATCGTATCTTACTATACTCGGGGAGTAATCTATCTCGTGGTTCCCTGCAGCCCAGATCCAAGGCTGATACGCGGCGCTTGGTTCCACAAACCGGCCGTATGAATCCCATTTCCTTTGATCGTGGTTCGGATGGTCATCGGCATAAGACAAGTCTCCGGCGAAAAGCACCGCTTGGCCTTTTGGGTTCGACATGTAATTGTACAATGTCTGGTTAGAGGCATAGGTTTGTCCCAAATCACCTACAAAAATAACAGAGTTAAGATTAGTGAAATTAGATTCAAAACCTTATAAACTTATTCTTGAAATTCTAAATCTTTTCGATTACCCATGACGCCGAATGTGTAAGGAACATCTGGACCGCATTTAGGAGGAGTCATGAAGTTGAATTGTCTAGTGGAGCGACCAGTTCCAAGCTCGTAGAAATACTTAGTTTCGTACTGCACAAGGAAAATGGTTAAAAGGTTAGTTTATTTACGAACCCTATATTTAAAAAGGATATATTACTATTTGCGAAGTCAAATAAATGTACTAACCTCAAGCCCTTTAATGGTGGCGTGGTGAAGATAACCAGAGGTGTAGTCATAGTATCTATAGGTCGACGTTGACGCTACAGCACTCATCTTTTCACTACCATCACTATCAGCGATCCAATACTTAACGAGGTTAGAACCATCCACGTTTAACGGCGTTACCCACGAGATAATCATACCTCGACCAGCGTGATCTCCCTGTGTTATGTGAACCTGAAAATGGATAAAGAGTGAACACTCGTAAGTCACAAGTGACTAAAGAAATAATAGAAAAAAAAAAGGTAAGAAACTGATTTGATCAAGAGAAATTGGAAATTACTTGTTCGGCAGCATTTAAGCCGGCGGGAGGAGGAAAGGTTTCGAGTGGCATTTCTTCGGATGGTTCAGATACTCTGACGTGGCTACTGGTGACTCCACCATGAGTGACTACAGAGAGGCTTAGCAAGACGATAGCGGAGAAGCCGAGGGCCAAACGATTCAACCCCATGTTGAATTTTGTGTTTAAGGAATTTTAATAGTTTGTGCGTTGTAAATGATGGTATGATGAGATCGATATTTATATAGAGAAAATGAATGCTAGGTATATTCCAGTTTTTTAAAAAAAAAATTAAAACGGTATATTCCACTTAAATTCTTGTCGAAGATTTTATTTCAACCAAAAGTAGTTTAAAAAATATTCTAAGAATCTTTAAGGTTTAGTAAAAATCACTTGCAAATCTTGTGAAAATATTTAAATTAATTTAATAAAGAATAATATACTTTTATTGAAAAACAAAAAAATCATAAAAATTGTACTTTTTTTTTGTTACAATCTTTTTCTCAACATTTTATTTTATTAGTTCTATTTTCAAAATATTTGAAAAGCCTAAAAAGATATAGATATATAAATTGAATTTATTATATACAGAAAATCACTATCTAAGAAATCGTTAAACGGTTGTCTTAACGCTAAGCAGCTGGTAACACAGCGCCAGCGCTAGGCGCTGAGTGGGCGGTAACCCAACGCTTAGCGTTGCAGAGAATAATCTTGTGAAAGATTTTATTCCAACGAAAGGTAGTTTAAAAAATATTCTAAGAATCATTTCAGTTTAGTAAAAATCAGTTGCAAATCTTGTTAAAATGTTTAACCGAAATATTAGTTTTCATTTAAAAACGAAAAATCACAAAAATATATATATATATATAGTTAATGAAATCAAGTACTTATAAACTCATTAAAATAAAGATTATTTTCTTAAGATTCCCCATTATACATGTAACTAGCTGTGTAAATCAAATTACTGGTTAATTAGTTTTCGTATCTCGTTATATTTCTATATCTACTTTCATTACCGTTTTGCATTCGTCTAATGGTCCTATAGTTTACATTGGGCCTTTAAACAACGGAATTACATAAATAACTTCAATCATTTAAACTCACAAAATTCAAATTGAAATACAAAACTAGTACAAAATAAAGAACACAAACATAAATTTCTTCCCCAAACATGTTTCATTTTAATTTCGCCCATTCAATACTATGAAATTAGGAGTTATTAATTTTCCTGCAATTCTTTCTGATCTCACCACTCGAACCTGTCAAGGGAGAGATATTTCCCATCTTGATCATTGATTCCGCAAATTGCTCGAAGAACTCTTCTTGATCCTCTGCGTACTTTTGCACGAGCTCTCTCGATTGCTCGTTGCTAGAGAACAAGACCTCGTCGGAATTCAACAGTCCCATATTCTCGATCAAGTTCTTGAAGTAGCTGTTATCAAACCTCCCGGCACTGTTAATGTCAAGCTCCGACAAGTTCTGGTCCCCACCCGATCTAGGACACCTTTGACGCAAGTTAGCAGCATATGATTGCTCTAAGGTTGTGTCAGGACTTCCGTTTCCGGATTGGTTGTAAAGTCTCTGTCTGAAACTAGTGCATCTTGAGAATCCAATGGTGTGGCTCCCTGAAAATATGTTGGGTAAGATTATGATTAAACCGTTTTGTAAGGTTTAAAGTTAACTTGAAAAACAAGTAACTTAAATTTCTCAAGCTTACCGGAGAGAGCAACGACGTCGGTGAGATCGAGACCTTGATTGTTAAATCTCGAGACAATTGTGTTGAAAGTGTTGTTGGGTGCAGGAATGTTGTTGTTTGATCCACTCAAGCTTGCACTTGTCGAATCTCTTCTTCCTAAAGGAACCGTCCAGCTTGGTCCACCAGTCTACACTCAAAAAGAACTAAATTAGTTCTTGAGAACTTAAAAGAAGCAACAGAGAGAGAGAAAGAAAGAGAAATAAAACGACTTACAAGAACAGAGGAGTCTCTAGCGGCTAGAGTTAAGGCGTCAGCACAAGAAACAGTGTTAGGGCATTCACTCTCCAATGCAGCTTTGATCTCGTCAACAACTTCAAAACCGCGAGCCGATCTGCTGTTAGGGTTAGAGCTCTTTTCAGTAACTATACTCCCACTGCTATCTAGAAGCAACGATCCATCACAACCCTACACATTTTCATTCAAACAGATAAATTAATGATGATTCTCAACATTAGTCGTTAGCTTGCTTAGCAAGTTAATTAATTAAAAGAAAAACTCTCTAGTACCTGAACGAAACAATCGTGGAAATGGAGCCTCATGAGAGAAGCAGCCATACGAGTCTCCCTTGCAACAGCTTTGGCTACAACTGACCTCACGATCTCCTCGGCTCTAGGGCACGATCTGCTGTAGAAACCTGGGAAGAGGTTCCCTCTGTCACCGCCATAATTACTCTCGTCGTTGCAGATGCAGAGAGTAAGAGCGTAAGTGAGATAAAGAAGAACGAGAAAGCTTCCGATTCTTGCCATTGTCAATATCCGCTAGCTAGATCAAGAAAGAAGAATGGAGATGGCTTTGTGATGGTAAGAGATATGGAGGAGGAGAAGAAGAATCGAAAGTATATATAGGCCAGAGAGTTCGTGGATTTTGGCGTCATGGAGAGGAAAAAGCAAAGGCAGTAGAGTTGGTACCTTGATTGGAGTTAATCAATTAAGAGAAATAAATTTAAATTACAATATATTGAAAAAAGTGGTTTGAATTCAAAGAGTCTAAAAATCTTGGGTTTGGTATATAAATTTCTCAAACTTGCATGTGTTGTTTGACTACTTCACACCGCCATTTTGGTTACTATACTAATTTTTAAGGTTTACTATAAAGTTAAAACCAAATTTAATTTTGATAGAGCCAAAATATATGTTAACCAAAAGTTAAAAGCTAAGTAGTGATTAAAAGGTTAAGGTGAACTTCGTTACGAATTTATGGTGATCCAATAGTGACAATATATCATTAATTAGGTTGAAAAACTAGGATTTTAAATCTTTTTTTGTTTATAGATTTTGAATCTTTTCATGCATTTTCAATCACAAGTTATTATTATAGACACATTAAACGGTAAGATTGTTCGCTCTTTCTGAAAATTAGTTTGATCTGCCAGTTTGATCGGGATCTATAACTTTTTTTAAAAGGGTGAAAATATATTGGTGTTAAGTATATGAAACCCTTACCGACAATACAGAACATATAATTGATCACGTTAGTCACATTTTTTTTAGGAATATCTTTCTTATTAGTTAAAGCTGAGTAACAAGGTGGATCCAACGTATTGATATTCTTAGCAAAAAAAAAAAAAAACGTATTAATATGAAATGTAGATGTGACAAAGAAAAAGGGGAATTAGTTAGAGTGAAAAGAAAATCCGAGCACCATTTTGAAATTAAATTATAAATAAATATAAATGGTGATTCGGTCACATCTTAAACGCGTTTTTTAATTCTTGACACTTAAGGTATAAGCCTAACTATTAAAAAAAAATCCTTATATAGTTTTACTTGGTCGTGGTTTAGTAGTAGTAAACTAGCAAATATGTTTGTGAAGCTTTCACAAGTCTTCTATTGTGTGATAAAAAAATAACTAAAAGGGAAAAAGAGTATGAACAGTTTCTAACTGCTCTCTTGACAAAAAGGCAAAACAAATAATATCCCTCAAAATTTCATTTGTTTGTTGACTTATAAACAATAAAAAATGCAAAAGCGATTTTGTCTTCTATATAAAACATGGATATGCAGGTAAAAAGCAATCTCAAAGGTGAAGCAAATTAACTATGAACATTTCAACGCGTATGCATTTAGTTTTGACTCTTGACGTCGTCTCTTACTCTCTTTCTAGAAACTAATCAATGAATAAGAAACAAAGACCCAAAAAAATATGTCATCCTAAGGGAGGGGTACTTGGACTGAGCTATGTTTCTATGCGGAGCCATGTCTAGAATCATAACGACATAAGACGAGTTTAATTTGTGGTTTTATGATGATATACAAAGATATATATGACGACAATATTATTATTACTTCATTTTACTACTTTTTTATAGCTAAACATGCTTCAGCCTGCATTCCTCTAATTGATTCTTAAAACATTCTTCCCAATGTTTATTTCCAGCCAACAATATAAAAAAAAAGGGTTGAAAATCTAAAAATTAATGATGGTATCAGACTATTATCAAGACTCAAGAGACTAAAGGGAAAAACTTCAGCGATTTTATGGGGCTTCAAAGAACATTTAACAAAGTTGAAACTAGAATTCTGCAAATTAAAATTGGAGAAGCGATGGACCGAGACTGATTTGTTACAATTAAAAAGCGGACCAGCAATAACTAAATGGGCTAAACTTTGTAATTAAAAACTGATTAGGCTTCGTACAATATGGGCTAAAGAAAATTTACCCCAACAAAAGTTCATAAAAGAAAATATTTGTAAAATGTAGGGCCGTAGGCCGATGTTATTATTTTCCTTCAGCAGGCACGGCCTGATTACAATTACAAGTATCTCACTATGAAAAATTTAAAACTTTTTTTTTTTTAACCCGAAAATTCAGGACCGAAATTTGAAATCATCTCTCCAAGATTCAGGGAAGACCATGTGAAAACCTCTTACCAAATGGAAATGACTAATGTTTTCACACTTGAGGACAATCAATCCCTGGCTAGACCAACATGTCAACTTCTTATCAAGTGAAACCACTACACCACCACCACTTGGTTGAATTAAAAAAAAAAAAATTCATAATGATATATACTTGTAATTGAAAATTTTAAAACTTCTAACATATTTACCAAACAATAAATTAATTCATGGACTATCCTCAGCCCGACTTAGAACTCAATTCCTTACATCTTACGACCCGACTTTTGTCTTTTTCAATTACTCTGCATGGTTTTATTTCTAACTTCAATGCTAGATTAATATCTTCGAAAATAGACCACATTATATACGTTGTCCTATTTTTACTGAAATGTCTTTGGAAATACCACTTTCCGAGTTTGAACTATACTCCATATAATAGACTTAAAATCCGTGTTAATACAAACAATAAACAATATGAAACAAACAAAATGTGGAGCAGCCATCATGCCCCACTTTATCATCGAAGCTTGCATACCAAATACTTTACATTTGACATGACTTGACCCGAAAGTCTAACAATACTTTATAAGCACCCGGATCAGATAAACCTAAATAACCCTCATTTTGTTCACACTCTAAGGGCTTTGAAACAAATTTTCAAAACTTAGGATAATAGGATGTTTTTAGAATATATCTGTAATTCTCTCTCAAACACTAGAACACGTTTTGGGATCTCTAAATCTCACAGGCTCTCCGATTTTACATGTGTTCATCCTAAACAATGGAATAAGTCATTGACTATCTCGAGCCTCAAAAACTTATTTGTCTTTAGAATAGATCAATAACTCTCTTTCAAACACTAAAACTCCTAGCAAGATCTCTAATAAACCTATAAATGTGTATCATATAATATTCCTTGTCGTTTATTTGTTGCTTTGTTACCGTACAATTTTCGATTTGCTCCATAAAAGTTATCTTGTTTTCATGAAATATACGAAATTTCCAAATTTGAACTATATTTTAAGATGGCTTGAAATCCAGAAAAACAATAGTGCTTTTACTTATGCGTAATGAATAGGATGAAACATACGAGATGCTCATGTATCACATGTGTACGCACCATTTCCAATACACATTTGTGGATTTTTAACACAAAAAAAAACAAAAAAAATATATAGTCATACCTAATAATTGTCTCATGACATATACGAAAAAACAATAGCCGATCGTTAGTGATGAGATCACTTATCTATTATATTTATTGTAAATTAAACAAATCGATAGAAACAGCCAATTATTTTCAACAAGTGTGTAGCTTCACATATACAAGAAGATTAGGACAGCCAATAGTGATTATTTTATTTTTGAGATGTTTATATTTCGTTTTGCCTGTGACATACATAAAGTTAAGATTGAAATCGTAAAGATACAAGACCAACTTTTTATATTTATAATAGGATTTCAAAAAGGAAAAAACTAAAAAAGATTAAAGATAAATATATGCCTTATACTCTCACAATAATACAAATGGACAATAAATTCGTCGAGATATTTAGAAAAGAAAAATGGAAAAGCAATTAAACTAAATTGACGTTAAATGTTTTCTTGGCCACATATGTAATAAATACAAGGAAATCTTCAAGAATCAAGATAGCATGTTTTATGAATGTTTTCTGCTCGTACAATAAACTTTAATACTAGAATTATTACATTTCAAAAAAAAAATCATTGAATTTAATGAATTTATGTCCTTTTGTATGAATGATACTTTCAGCAAAATGTTTGACTGAAGAAGGTTTTAATACATTTCTAAATAATTATGATACACCTAAGATTTGCTCATCTGTCTTTTGACTAAAAAAATCATAAACCTTATATTAAAAATCCTAGATTTTTGCCACAAAACCTTCCAAATAATATATTTTTGCAAGTTTACCTTCAACTTGCAAAAAATCATATCAAACCTATAAAATCAAATTTAATTAAAATATAATCCTTATAATTTGAAGAATTTTTACGGTCACATAAGATTCTTCGAGAAGATTTTAATTTGATATATGATTTATCATAGTTTAACAAACTTTTTTTTTTAAGATTCTTCGCGAAGATTTTAATTTGATATATGATTTATCATAGTTTAACAAACTTTTTTTTTTTTAACAAACTTAACATAATGGCGACATATTATATTGCGAATTAAATTCGACCTTGTGAGTTTGATTTGCATTTTTTTCAAGTTAAGGGTAAACTTAAAAGGTTGACAAAAAAAAAAAAAAAAAGGGTAAACTTAAAAAAATTGTCGTTTACAAAGTAGTTTTTTTCATAAAACTCAAAAATCATTAATTGAAATTTCAAGTTATATATATAAAATCATTGATTCAATTACTCAAAACTTATTATTAAATTTCAAAAAGAACCACATCAATTCAAAAATCGCTCAAAAATGTGCTTTTGTCATTCTTAAAATTTACCAATCCAAATATAGTTGCTTTTGTCGAAACATAATATAAACAAACCATATCCAAATAAACAATTGAAATAACGGTGAAAGACAAAATCATGATAACATAAACATAATCATTCATATAATTATAACAAAACACACACCAATACATGACAAAGTACAACTCATATATATGCCCCAATATATATAAAGTTTATATTTATCCTTCCAACCAATCAAAGATGCATGTACTATAATTACATCATCACACCAACCCAAAAACACAAAAAAGCTAAACTTAAAATAAAAACAAAAAAGGAGGGGCAATGATAATAATACTAATTATTTAATTAATTTCATTAATCAATACATATTGATATCATTAGCCATGATGGGCTGGTTAGTGTAAACCGAACCACCCCAATGATTAACGCCACTCATCATATCATCGTAATATCCGTCAATCCCAGCCGTACGATCATCGAATCCACAGCCGTCGATCTGGTCAACACCAAATCCTGCACCGTTGGATTGAACAAGATCAACGATCTCGTTGAGAGAGTGGAGTCTGGTGCTAAGCTCAGACATCTGAGCGGTGAGAACAGAGTTCTCGGCTTGGACCTTCATGTAAAGCTGAGATGTAACGGTGAGGCTGTTCAAGATCTGACGGTTGTCGTTTGAAAGCTGATTGATCTGAGCCGTTAGATCATCCACGTGTTTTTGTTTACGCATCCTTGATCTACGTGCAGATTCTCGGTTTGATAACATTCTTTTACGTTTTCGCTCGTCGACGGTGACGACGGAGTCCGACGGATTATTACCTCCGTCGGAAGAGCTCGAGCTCCGGTATGTGCTGCTAGATGACGCCATTGATTTTAACAAGAAAATTACAAAGAACAACAAAAAAAAGGACAGATTTTTATTTTCTTTTTTGGTTTTTTTCTTCTAACGGTCTGAAAAATAATGAATATGTAATCTTTAATTAAGGATGATTAGATTCGGAGTTTAGTAACAATTCATGAAACGTTGTAAAACCAGTAGAGGAAGACGACGGAGAAAGATTGAACGAGATGGGTTCTACGGCAGAGAGCAGATTTAACCGTGAGCCCAGAGAGCAAGATTTCGCAGAGAACCGGAGTCATCAGTTTCCGATCATCAAAGACTTAGTTTTTATGTTTTTATCTCAAGAATGTGTTTTATGATGTCAGAACAGAGAAAAAACAGAGGAGGGAAGGTTTATAACCAAAAAAGTTATGAATATTGTTGAGGAGAAGAAACAGAGGAGATAAATATAAGAAAAAAAACAGGGGAAGTTCTAAGGAGATAAGGAAGAGAAGATGTGTGAAGGGGAAAGAGGTTTTTGATGAAGGGTATGTTGTGGATTATATAGAAACCAAATCTCAAGCATCCACTTGGTTTTTTCAATTATTTTTGGGAAATAATGGATGGTGGAAGGCTGGAATCGTTACGCGCCCATTGTTTTATTATTTTTTAATTATTATAAAAATCTGTAGGACAGTAGGTGGGTGCACTTTGCTTGTTTTTTTTATTTTTTTTTTCTGGTAATGATACTTTATTTTTGTTTTTGTTAAGACTGTGGTATTTTGAAGAAAATTATTTAAGGTTAAGTATGGATTTGGGTGGTGTAATGGTGTGATTAATGAGATGTAGTACGATGGACAAATAGGTGGGTAAAAGTTGACCAGATATCATGATAAAAAGGACAAAAACAGTCAATGTCTTGAAAATTGTATCTTTATTAGAAACTAAAGAAAATCTTTTGTTGCCATAATTCAATTCAATGGCTTTGAATATTTTCATGCTTTATAGTCAATTAAAAGTGATAATAGATAGGAAGATAATATAATGAAATAGGAGTAATGTTTAGTTATTATTTCTATGAATTAAGATTTTGTAAACTATTTTGCAAAACATTACTATTTCAAAAAGAAAAACTCAGACAACATTTTTGAGAAAATAATAACTTTATAAAATTGTTGATAAAATAAATTCACGAAGATTATAATTTAAATGTAATTATAAATTTATGTTATTTAATTAATATCAAATTTTGAATTTATAAATGATTTTGAACTAAGAAAATGTTTGTATTTTAGTCGATTATACTAGTACAAGTCAAACAAAGTGTTTGTATAAGTTATTCAAAAAGTGCTTGTATAAGTTATTCAAATTTTTTGAAAATATAACACAAAATAAAATTTGGTCTTATTCAGTGAATGATTTATAAAACTAAAACTATCATGAATCATTTCAACAATTGTAAGAATGAATATCTTGTGTGATCCTAATTATTTACAATTGTTACAACTTACAAATCCAATGAATGTCCATCCAATGTAACATCTATCATTAGTATCCCTATAAATAACTTTCCTTAAAATTTTAGAAAATATAACCTCATTTTTAATTTAATAATTGCATTTGATATATATAACTTCGTTGACAAAAATAAAAAAGATATATATACAGTAACTTCATCTGTAAAAGAAAAATCTGTCTCAAACTATTAGACTGCAATTCATCTTACATGTTTATTGATTCATACGAAGTAGTATTTGTTAATCGAAAACACAATTGATACAACTTTAAGTATTTTATCATTTTAATTTTATTAGAATCTTTGTTTTTTTTATATTAGTTATTTTTATGTCTGCACATGGAGCCGACCCGAACCCTAGTAACTTATTATACAGATGGTTAAAAAGAATGGAGACAACTTTAATAATTTAACTTCACCTGATACAAAACTTTTAGTTACCGTTGGTAGTTAATTTGTTTTAACAATTCACCTACTACTACAGTGCACGACACCGTCTTTGACGGGAATCTCTTTTATATCTGCACCGTACGAGACCACGTGCATTGCACAATCCATGTTCTCAATGGACGGCTCTTAATGTACGTCAAAGTTCCAATTTGAATTAAACTATATTAATTATTTGGCGAAAGAAAAATTAAATATTAAAAATACATATATAAAGGTGATTAACACTTAACCTCTAAGCAGAGGCAGGGGACAATAATCACATGGGTCCATAGCTCATCTCTTCTGGAACTTCATAACAATTTTTAATTCTATAAACTATTGTTAATCTATCAAAATCACTCCCTAATCGGAGATGAAATTACGACTAGCTAATTGCCAATTAGCGCATTATGGTTAGGTGAAATCACTATTTAACATTATTTCTCTATTAAAGATACATGTAAATTCTTAAACTAATTAATTTAAGAGGAATATTCTAAAATACCATAAAAAATTAAAAATTGTGTTCCAAAAACATCACAATCTTTTTTTTTTTTTTAAATTATCTCTTAAATAAGGCTTTCTAAATATTTTCTGGTATTTTAGAAAAGATACGGTTTTAAAATTTTTCCTTCAATTTAATTCTCCACCATGTATTGGGGAATCTTTCTTTGTCAGAAATTGTATTATTGTAATTTTTAATTTCAAGTTTAAGTGTTTTGCTTTATGAATGACGTCCCGGTTTACGTATCAAGTATTAACTATTAACAATGAGAAAATATAGGGTTATTAACAAAAAAAAAAAAAAAACGTTTTCATGATAATTAATAAAGATAAGACAATGCAAAGTTAGGTCGGAAGGGACCATCAAAATATGGCATACTCTTTAAAAACTTTGTTTTTAATGTTCGAATGGTTCTTTGCTAAGATTTGCGAAAGTACCATTAGCCTATCCTCTTTGCAAATTAATATCTATATGTTATGTACTGTCAAGTGTCAAGTTAATAGTAATAAGTAGACATTTGGCAACATGAATATGTAGATTCCTAGAACCGTTCACGGATGCGAAAACATTTTACAAGATAATATTTGAATACGCAAAAAAAAGAAACAAAGAAAAAAAAACGAATTGTACGGAAGAGTCAATATATAGGCAAATTTTTATCGTTTAAGAGATTGAAAGAGTCTAAACCACTTCCAACAGAATACATGCCAACTTACCTGAAGAGTCAATTTTATGTATTCACGAAAATTAGTCTTGTATTATAGTATTAGACATGAGTTTTTTTAAAAGTCTACAAAAAATGGGCTGCTTAATGAGTCACAAATTGTTGGCTTCCAACTTTGAGAAAGGAAAGAGAATAGTGGAAAGATGAGGAAAAAAGTAACTGTTAATAAATTAAAAAACAAAGTCACTGCAGTGCATGCAACCACAGCCCATAGGTCAGACCTTAAATTGGACCATTCCTTTTTTAAGAAAAGAAATTTCTCAATTAATTTAAAACTAGTAAAAAATGAAATGTCAAATAGAATTTGATCTCACTTTAATGTGAGGTATTAATATATAAATATCTCAATGATGTAATTGATGAAGAATATTCCCAAACAACGATTTATTTTATATTCATTGAACCTCTTTATAAAAGTTTAAATATGTAATGGATTTATCAATGAGGTCACTTATCTTATGATTATTGAGTTGATTATTTTATAAGTGACTTATAAGTCAGCATTTTCGGCACATTATTAATTAATTCGAAAGCTTTCTCTATTTCTTTTGCTTGTCTCGAACAAAAATGAATTATTAAGCTTCGCCATAAATATCGATATAGCAGCAAACTCAAAATATAGATATAGCTCGAGTAATTCATTTTTGTAGACGGTCTCGAATACCTAAAACTATCCTACTTATAAAAAAATAGAAACTAAGTCTTAAAGAGTAGTTTTATACAATACTAGTGATTTACTGATTTAGTAGTTTCTTCCATTTTTTAGTCGGCAATAGTTTAATATGTGACTAATTAAATATAACACCACAAATACATAGAAAGAGCTACTATTTATGTACACTACTTCACCACTAAGCAAAGCCTCCTCAAAGAGGCAAAAAAAGCTTTATTTTACTTCTGTTCAAGAAGATTTTGTAAAAGATTACAGGTCATGTGCTTCTGTTAAAAGTGATTTGATTCTCTGCATCTTTAAAAAGTAAAAAACCACACGGTTGTCGTCAAATGGTTTTGATATGTCATATGTGTAGGCTGAAGAAATGTTTTGTTATTGAATTTTGCTAAACACATTTGACGACCATCTCAAATTTGATTTGAAAACTAGTTTTGAACTCCAAGTGGTTTATTATATATCATATTTTTATTGATTTGAATGTCTAAACAAAATTTGTGTTATCTGATCACTGATTTAAAATTAGATTTAAAATTGTATAGTATTATTTAAATAGACTATGTGTTTTTGATTTAAATTTTTAAACCATTTTAATTATACTTATTGAAAAAAAAGAATTATATGTTGTTTAATTTATAAACGAGCATACCATATGAACATACAATCACAATATTTTGTGAACAACAAGCGTGTATTTTTCTAAATACTTTTTAAAATGCCATATTAGGAAAAAGATATGTTTTTGTTTCAGCCAAAGTGTGAGTTTGAACCAATTTTTAAAAAACTGGAAAGAGAAAAGAGGAGAAAAAACAGGAAAAAGGAATTAAAGAAAAATAGAAGGCCCGACTGCGTAAATTCCCCTATATAATAGTCATTCAAGCCGGATCTCTCTATACTTTTGTTCTGTGTCTAATTCACCCTCTAAAAATCAAAAACTTTATAATTCCCCTTCCAAATTATAAATTTCATCCTAATTAATCAAATTTGATTAAAATCCTTAATTACGTTCTAAAATCATGTAATCGTGTTCAATTTTTCACGTTTATAGTAACCTAATTCTAATTGAAGACCCGTTTGCGTTTACATGATTTTAAAACACAATTAAGAATCAGGTTTGATCCGGTTTGAAAAACACAATCAATGAATTAGGCAGAGAACGAAAATAGAGGAGGATCCGGTTTGAAAAACAGAATTAAAAAATGTGTGTGAATTAAAAAATGTGTGTGTGTTTGGGGGTATAAATGCATATAATCATACTATCAAAAACAGAAAAAAAAAAATTAAACAGTAGATAGGTTAACTAAACTTTCTGAAACTTGGGCTTGGACTTGGAGTCCCCAACCATATATTTATTTATGTGGCCATAAATTAATGTTGCCTCCAAACTCTGCAGCATGGTCAAAATATGAGTGTACTGTTCTAACCAGATGGGCTAGATTTCCTTGTTTTTTTTTTTGTCGTTGGGGCCCTCTTCGAAAAAATTTAATTTTCTAAGCTAATGGGCCACAAATTTTGAGTTGAGGTTGGGGCCCTCTTAAAGTTTAGGTCAGCCCCATACTAAGTAATCCATTCTTATTTATTGTATTGTTTTAATTTTCTTGTCGGCTTCTTATTTAGTTTAAAATAATATATTTGATACTTTTTTAGATTTTACCTAAAAGACAAATTTCTGAATTTATGTTATTTTTTAATTATCGTTATTTATTAGAATTGAGATAAAATAGGCGTATACCACAATTCTGTTTAAAAAAACACACTACTTTTTGAAATTCTTAAATTAGTAGCACACTTTCTTAGATCAAAATTAGTAAGATTTATCTATTTCTGACATTGTTTTGGTAGTATTAAAAATAAACGAAAAATATGAAGTGACACGTTATCCAATTTTCCGTTCTAAATGAATTGAAAAAAAAAATGAATTGAAAACATGGTTGGCGGCTTGTAAAGGTAGGATAAAAACCTGAAAATTAGTGAAATAACATTTATACTTTTATAGTATGAATATCTAAAATTTAGTGTGGCTAGTGGCAAGCTTTACTAAATATCGACTTTGGTCTGAAAATCTGAAGTAAAACTCATCAACTCAAAAATAATGACAAAGAACAAGCCTTAAGTTAACTTAGTTTAGTAACAAACAGTCACATTTACAAAGTGGAAAAGAGATACTGAGAGCAACTTTTCAAACTCTGTTACTACTACTCACTCACTGCAACTATATCAACCATGCGAGATCAAAGTACCACCGGATAAGGCTTTTCTATCGATTTGTTTCCGCGTTTGTGGACTCGCTATATAACATAACATCAAGCTGCATTTTATATAAAAAAAAAACTGGAAAAAGCTTACTCTTGATGATCTTTGATGATGATGATGATGATTAGGTGTTTGATATTTCAGCTTCCGGGTGGTAATAAAGCATCTCATTCCACATCATCTCTCTGATCATTGGTTCCTCCATGCCCTCGTCTATGTCGAGAGAGATTGGGACATGTGCAGGCGGATTGGATCCAGGATCAAACAGCCCCGCCATGTACGGGTGTAAGAGTGCATCGGTTACAGAGATTCTCTTGGTTGGATCAAACACGAGCATCCTTTGTAACAAATCTATAGCAAGAGGATTGGCTTGCGGGTAGAGATTGGAGAGATGAGTTCCTCTTGAGAAAGGAAGAGACTTTATAAACCTTCGAGCTTTCGGGTTGTCTATGAACCGGATATCTGATTCTTGCTGGCTACCAACAACATTGATGATCAGCTTAAGCTGATTGAGGCATTCTGTTCCCGGGAAAATCGGTTTTCTACCAAGAATCTCGGCGAATATGCATCCAACTGACCAAATATCAATGGAGGTTCCATAGTTATCACAGCAAAGAAGAAGCTCAGGTGCTCGGTACCAACGTGTAACCACATACTCCGTCATGAACTGTTCATTGCCTTGGCTCGTTCTCGCCAACCCAAAATCACAAATCTTAAGATCGCAATTAGCATTGACCAAGAGATTCCCGGGCTTCAAATCCCGGTGAAGGATGTTTGCCGAGTGAAGATACTTCAATCCTCTTAGCAACTAAACATAACAACAAACAAAACATATGTCAATAACCAACCGATAATACTCGAAATATAGACTTACCGAGGAAGGACTTAACGTTACCTGAAACAAGAAGTACTTGCAGTGATCATCAGAAAGAGACTGAGAGGACTTAATAATCTGATGAAGATCAGTATCCATTAGCTCATAAACCAAATAAACATCCTTAAAACTCGATCTATTAGCAGGCAACATAACATCTTTAAGCGCAATGACATTCTCATGCCTCACATGCCTAAGAAGTTTGAGTTCCCTCAACGTCCTCAAAGCATCAACTCGATTCTCAAAGACATTGTGAATCTTTTTAATAGCAACTCTCTCATTAGTCTCACGATTGATGGAAGAACAAACCACACCATAAGCTCCTCTTCCAATGGGTTTAATAGGAACATACTTAGTATCGATTTCGAACAATGTTTGCCACATCGAGTAGTAATGTTTCCCTTCTTGTTTAATCCCATTTGGTGGCTCCACTAACATCGCCATTTCTCTCTGCTAAATAAAAACAGAGACTTTCAGTATTTTTTCCCCAAATTGGCAAGATTTTGAGAAAAGGGTTTTATAGAGATTTTTCCAAAAATTTAGGGATTTTACGAATCATTGAGCTTTTTTCTCCTTTACGTCTTCAAAAAAGTGAAATTAAACTATAAAAATTCTCTTTTTTTTTATTTTTGGTTTATCCTTTCCTTTACTTAGCTATCAATCTTACTACTCCCCAAAAAAAAGCAAAACTTTCGGCGTAATCATAATCAAACTCTTTTATGAAAAATCAAACCTCAAAATTAACATCTAAATCATAAAGAGAAACAGAACAAGAGATTGAACATACCTAAAAACTTCAATTACAGAAGCTGATTCGTTCTTGTTTGTGTTGTTGATGATTAAAGAAAGAAGAGAAGGGTATGATTGGATCTGAATTGAGATGGCTTCTTCATAGCTAAACAAGAAGATAAAAGAGAGAGAAGAAGAAAGAGTTAAGAAGAAGTGGTGAGACCCATACGGAGAATGTTATGAAAGAGGAAGAAGAAGAAGGAAGAAAAAAACGTTGGATGATGAAGAAGCTTTGGTTACTTCTTTTGCTTTTTTAGGAAAAACAAATTAGAAAGTCTTCTAATTACGAAAACGACATTCTTTTAGATATTTTTTGTTATAAAAACTTCAGTTACAAACTATCTATTAATGTATTAATATAAAAATCTCGGGACTGTTCATATTTTTCATACAAATCAGGATTATTTATTACTATATTTGGTTATTAAAGAAAAAAATAATAATGCATAAGAATTTAATTATACTACTGATTTGTCATTAATTAAAAAAAATTGAGTAAGATTTTATTAGTAGAATTTTTGTTGATTATATACGTACACGGATACATAAGTGTTTTGAGGATTGTAGATGGATCAAGTAACCGGCTAAGCACGTGGGTGCAATGAAAAGTGACACGTGGCTAACGTAGATTGGGGGCATCTTCTTGTTGTTGTCCGAACCGAAGTTTCCACTGAGAGCCGGTGTAGTTAAACCTAACTTAAAGGGTAAAAGAGTGCGTCAACTACAACTACTCTTGGTTTCGAGAACCCTCTGTCTGACACGGAGCTTTTGATTAAAGCTATTTACGAAAAAAAAAGATTAAAGTGTGGCTGCTGGGATTCGAGCCCAGGTCTCCACGGCCACAACGTGGAATTCTTACCACTAAACTACAGCCACTTTGTTGTTTTTATGTTAACATTAAAACAATATATAGACGTAAAAGAGTTTACAAAACAGGTAAAAAAATTTAGTTAGAGAGAAATCGCTACTAGGCTCTATTGTTGTCGTTTCCTGTCTGGATTTTTATTTCTTATCAATGCATTGAAAGAATCTTTGAAACTGAACACATTCTTCTTAACGTGTCCTTTTCTCTAACTTTTTAGAGAGAGATTTGGTCCTCTTGGATAATCTTTATCAACTCTGATTTCCTCATTTTTGTTTTTCGGTAAAACACATTTAAATCTCAATCCAATTCCTCGATCACTATATATCCACTTTCTATAGCATAATTAAAGATACCTACTAAATAAGCATATATAAATGATGGTACATTGGTATAGAAAGTGGATATATAGTGATCATCACATTCAACGTTTTTTTTGTGTGTGTGTGTGTGTGTGTGTGTGTGTGTGTGTGTGACGCTATTTACTTTCATTTCATTTTAAGTGATTTATGCAAAAGAGAGAAAAGGGAAGGGATACTTGCTCATAATATAAACAATACGTTTCACTTTTTGGCAAGGTTGATAAATAAACCTGCATTACATCTTGTAACAAACTTGGAGAACAAAAACGATATAATTATACATCTGGGTACAGATAGCTTTCTTACCTAAACAATCGACCAAAATTGCATAGTTACTCAATCGAAGCTTCCACATAGTAAAGAACCCCTCTCATCGATTCACACACTCCATACTTCCATAGCCATAACGTTGAACCATACTATTAACAACTAACAAGTTGTATAGGCATAACACCCTTATGAAAACGTCAAACCACACACACTATCATAATAAATGTATATATAAAGAAGCAGACTAGCTAGGAACTATATATACTTACTAAAGCTCAGCAAACTCAAGGGCAATGGTAAACACTGACTGCACGGGTGTGCGGTTCTTGCGCCACCAACAAATTCCTTTTTCTCTCTTATAAGTATGACGATAGCAAACATGATAGCTAAGAAGATTAAAATTCATAGCAAAAAAAAAAAATGAAGATTAAAATAAACCAGAGGGGATTAAGCTTTTTATTCGCAAACTCTTGAACACATGAACCCATAGTTTGTATGAATTATTATTATAACATGTAGGTTGTTTATAAAGACTAAGAGTAAGGTTAAGAAGGTTAGATAGGTCTATGGTATCAGAGCTAGGCGTGGAATGTCAGATAGTTAGTTTTATGTAAAGTAGCACATTTCCCTTTTATGATAACAAAGTTTTATTAGATGTCTTAATACCAAAAAATAAAAAGTTTAGATGTCTTAATCACAAAAAACTATGTTGGTTTATACATATATATATATATATATGTGTTTTTTTCATGTATATATATTACATGAGTCTTATTATATGACAAATAAAACTCTTATGTGGTTTTTACTGTAATATTAGATAAGAGCACGGACAAATTTTACATTATTTAGTTTTTAAAATAATATATATATATATATATATTAATTTTATTATGTTTAAAATTATGTTATGCTTATGTTTTGCTTATGTTTTGCTTCAAAACATATTTTACATACATCTTAAAATTTTAATTGAATTATTTTTTGAGTCACCTAATTTTCAAGTTGAATTGATCAGAATATGTAATTTTGAGAAAAAAATTTTAATAAATAAATAAACATATTTATACAAACACATATATAAATATATGTATAATACAATTATGTTTTATTTATAAATATGTTTAATGTGTATATTGCATTGTTGGCAAAAAGTAAAAAATAAAATATTATCTTTTTATTGGTCTACTTTACTTTTTAATAAAATAATATTAATCCACTGAGATATTTTTAATAAGAAATCTAATATATACATTAAGCAAATTAATGTGTAATCTTATTTATAAAAAATCATTATAAGCTGATTTGAAACAATCTTTTTCAATATAAAGTTGTTGAAAAAAAATAATTAATATACACATTAATTTTCGTATTTTTGTTTTCATACAACACAAAAAGAAGATACACTTGGAGCAATTAAACTACTTTTATATTAAGCAACTTCAATATTATAAATTCTTGTAAATTTGTTTTTTGTACATATGAAATTTAATCTCGCCCATGGCGCAATGTACTCCTAGTGAAAATATATACAGACCAGAAAAAACAAAACATTCTTTATTACCTCTGACTCCTCTAGAGACTTCTTCTTCCTCAGATGTTCCTCATTCACCAATTGAACTGCACAGGGAGACAAAAGCAAAACAAAAGACCAGTTTAGAGACCATGACAAAGATTCGTTTAATGCTTGTAATTAAGTACACGATTTGCGTTTTCAGAAGCTGTTGATTTGAACACTGACCATCTTGTTTTTCTTCTTCTTCTTCTTTTTCTCAATGTATGCCACGAGATCCTCTTGTCGGCCAAGAGAATCATCTAGAGCCTGTGAAGATCAAAGATATCTTTAATGGGAGATAGTGAAAGAAACATTGAATGCATAGTGAAAATGTTTTTTCTATGCTACCTTCTTGGTTGCAGCGAGTTCTTGTTCCAAGACATTGGCTCGGGTAATGGTAGTATTAAGCATTTCTTCCTTCTCAGGAGGCATAGTTGTTGGCTGTGCACTTAAGATGGTTACTTTCTGCTCAAGCTCAGCCATTCGTTTCATGACCGCCATAAAATCTTCTCCTGAGATTGTTGTTGTGGTCATTTTCTCTGAATGCATAGAGCTCTTGTTCATCGAGTTGTCGTCGCAGTAAACTGGACTAGAGTATATGGTTGACTCAGTCAGCTTCCTTGGAACGTTTTTAGTCACTCTAATCATGGTGACTACACCCATCACAAAGGCCATGACGCCAGTGAAAATAGGAGACCTCCCGGTTTCATTTGTAGCTTTGCAAGCTTCTTGAATGGCGTAAACATCTCCTGTTCAAACACATAGAAATAGTTAAATTCAAATCTTTTAACTAGGAGTAGTATTTGTGTTTGCACAAGATCTCTCTTATACCTTTTGAGAGGGAAAATTTGTGAGCTTCTGGGATGTTCCAAGCTGGATGAGCAACCATGACCTGAGGATGCAGGGGAAATATAAGGAGACATTCAAGTCAGATGCATATTATTTGTCACATATAACCCCCAAGGAAATAGGGTCATTCTTACATTTTGACAAGGAGAGAGCTGTGAGTGGTCAGTTTCAGGAGCCACCTCAGCTTCAGAGACATTGTCTTCCTCAGAGATAGTATTCTCTGAAGTATTTTCAGCTTGAGATCTTTTGGAGCATTTGTGGTCACCATTGTTTACCCTCTGTAGGTCAATGGTGAGAATCAGCTTAGTTTTCATAGAGAAAGAAAGAAACTAAACTATGAGTGTTCTTATTGCTAAAGTAGATCAAAGAACTTGTAGAAAACAGACCTTCATAATATCTGGATTGTTCCATGGACCTTTGTCCGAGCGCATGCAACCTCCATTGTCAGCACAAGTACAAGAACCTCCTAGAAACTCCGGAAGCTCACTGATACAAGGAAAAAATGATATGCATATTATACACAGAAATACTATCTTTGGATGAGGAAACTTTTTGTAAAGCTTCACCTGGCATCAATTATTTCAAGCAACTTGCTTTGGTACTTGTTTCCAAGAACCTGAATATCAAAATAAGCTAAGTAGTTAGAATATCTTTCATTCAGAACAATTATAAGAGACAGCAAAAGGGGTTTAGATACTTGCATGGATCTTTGCTGTAGTCTTTGGGTCAAGGAAAGACTTAACCGTGCTCCACAACATCCTGAATCCTGAGCCAGCATTGATGATAAACATCCTGTTCAAGGTCTGAGACAATGACAGATAAATGAAAAAAAAGATAAGTTAACGTAACTGACAAGGAATCATCCATAAAACGATGATAATATAAAACACACCTCGGGATAGTTGTCGCCATCGACCTTTTGAAGACGAGTAATCAAATCCCTTGCTGCCTTGTTGAAGTTTTTGAGCCCCTGTTATATCCAGTTGATGACCATAAAGGTCTTAATGAGTTATCAAGTTCGCAGTTGAGATTCAAGAGAAGTGACATATATACACCATTTTTGGTAAATATTGGATATATAACAGTTTCTACTAATCACCACTCAGGTTCTCTTAAAGAAAATTAGTTATGTACCACTCCTTGGACATCAAGAATTGTTGTACTTTGATCAATGTGCTTCTTTGCTGCGATGGAGCATGCCGGGAACTTAACATTGAAAGTCCTCTCAAACTCCATCACATGATAGTTTACATATCTATCCATGGTTGTGACTTGCATCAACTTGGTAGAGTCTACTTGACCTAGCCTCTCAATGTACACAGGTCTTCCTTCCTTGTCCACTCCATGGTGTCCATGAGGGTAGTATTTCAACACTTCATCTATTTCCTTAAATTCAAACTCCTAAGAGATATACATACAAACAAAAAAGAAAAAGTAAAAACATGTTTTCAATCACAATGCACTGTCAAGAATCCATAAAATACATACCTCCATAACTGTGTCAGCACCAAACTCCTTCCTCCATCGGAGCATGTCAGACCACATTTGTTTAGTTTTCTCAAGATCAAATTTTCTGGCTTTCAAAAACCTACAAATAGATAAATTTACAAGCTTAAGCTTAAAGTTCATTGGTATGATCTGTCATATATCATGATATGTATATTTTAAGACAGCTTACCTGAGCATCATATGGTAATCATCATGTTTGTCCGGAAGTAGTTCATCGAGAATAAGCGCTTGGCGGAATGCATCAACCGCCTTTAACTCCTCCGCGTCATGCTCATCCTCGATGATCTCCACGGATATCACTTTGCTACTTCTTCTCTTCTTCGTCAAGGAACAACTCAACTTGGAGCAACTCCTCTTTTTAAAAGAACACACATTGGGTTTCTCCAAAACACAGACGTCAACATCTAATAAAGATCCAAAACACATACGTCAATAAAGGTAAGGTTCAGAACAAATCAATTAATGGAATAAAAAAGAGACTTACTTACCAACGGTGAGAGACATGATGTTGTTATGTATAGATAGTTGTGGATTAGGCAGATACGGGCAGGCGAGAAGAGCACTCTAAGAAAAGAGTGTTCTTATAATAAACCAAAGTCCTATTTAATTGCCTGTAAATACAATCAAAAGAACATAAACTCTCCACAAATTCTTGAACATAAATGATAGACTCAAAACACATTCCAATCCAAAACACAATCTATAACCAAAGTTTCTGTTCGATAATGTTTCAAAAGCAAACACATAAGAGGATTGATCACGATGATGAATATAGAGGAACAAAAAAAAAAAGGAAAAATTACCTCTGCAAAGAAGAAATGAGAGATTGGTGACAGATAAAAAGGAGAAAGAAATCTGTCTAAAAATATCTCGTAATCTTTTCTTTGCAAGCTCCACCACATATTTTTGTTTTTTCTCTTGACCAACCATTGATTCTCTTCTCTATTGCTTTTTCTCTCTTTTTGTTTCCCCATAGAAACGGAGGGAAGAGAGATGACATGCTGCGTTACGATCCTATACATAACATAATGCGCGCATTTGTTTCTTATTGAACAGCTCGAACCAAACAATGACATGTCTACGTTAAAGTATAAAACAAATTTAGTACTCTACAAAGATATCTCTTTTTGTTTGTGTTTTCTATGTACTCTCCGAATATTTTTTGTTTGGTTTTTGTCTTTTGAAGTCCCGGGTTAATTTAGTTGATAATTGTAAGCTTTGTTTTTTTCATTCTTTTTGGTTCTATGGTGTTTATAATCTGCTTTTTCAGCAACATTAATTTCTGACAAAAATAAAATAAAACATATCTCTTCTTATTCTCAAGAGCGATTCTACTAATGATATTAAGCTAAGAGTAAATACTAGAAAAGAAAGTCACCAAGTATTGTATTTTCCTTCTCCTTTACCACCTTTATTCTGCTTCAAAACGAATATGTTTTCCGCACCATTCTTCTTTACAAAAAGGATCCTCCTCCTTGGTTTTGCTTCTCTCGACCTTCCTCTTCTCAACAAAGCTAGCTACTCCACGAAGAACAACATCAGTATCTTCATCTTGCATCAGCTCTTCAGCTAACTCAGCCGGAGTAACCTCTGTAGAATCGATCAGCGCCTCGATTTCCTTGCAAAGAGGATGGTTTAAGCCATCTAATCCGAGGTAATTAGTGACCAATGTTCTGAATGCTAGACCTGTACAGTAAGACATGTTGATATGCACATCCATTCTTCCAGGACGTAGCAGAGCAGGATCAACCCTGTCCTTGTGATTCGTCGTGAACACTATGATTCTCTCATCCCCAGAACTCGACCATAACCCATCAATGAAATTCAGAATCCCTGATAGAGTCACCTGCTCAAAGACAATATCATTGTCAGAACTAAGAACCAACAGATTCTCTCAAAGATCAAAACCAAATCACAAAAAATAATCTCACCTTTCCATAATTATACGCATAGTCTTCTTCATCCTCAGCTTCTCTGTCTATAACCTCGGCACTACAATCAATATCCTCAATAACCAAAATCGAACGATTCGTCGTAGTTAACAAGACACTCTTCAGATCAGAATTTCGATTAATACTACTAAGATCAAGATCAAACACATCGAACTTTAGGTAATTAGCCATTGCAGCAATCAAGCTTGATTTACCAGTTCCCGGAGGTCCATACAACAAGTAACCTCGTTTCCAAGCTTTACCAACTCTCTTGTAAAACTTTCTTCTCTTCAAAAACCTTTCCAAATCATCAATGATCTTCTTCTTCGCATCCGGATCCATCGCCAATGTATCAAACGTCGATGGATGCTCGAGATTGATACATCCCCAACCCCTACCAGCCAATCCATCATCATCTTTGCTCGCATACACACCTCGGCTATAAAGCTTCACCGCTCTCTCATTCCACTTAATCTTCTCCGATTCGGCTACAACATGGATCAAATAAGAGCCCATGACTCTGTCTCTAAGCTTCTTGTCGAATGTGAGCTCGTAGGAACGTTTCACTCTACCGGTATTATCGATCTCCGATTGAACGTAACTCCATCTCAGCTTGCAATTCTCGAAAGTATCCAAGATCTCTTCGCCTTTCTCGATCGAGATTGTGAAGTGCTTCTGCTTAGGGAGTTTACCAACTCGTAAACGCTCTGTCTCGGGTCCGATTTTGTAGCGGAGGTACATCTCCGCCGCGTCGAACACTTGGTTCCTCTTATTTGCAAAGTACTCTTCAATAATCAGAGTCAGATCATTCTTCGATTTCGGAGTGAAAAAGTACCGGTCGAGTAAGTCGTAGATGTATGATCGGAGCTTCGCCGGTACGAAATCGTTGAGCATCGACCTAAAGAGCATCAAGAATCCGGTTAAGGATGCGTACGCTGAGAACAGCGACGTTGGTGTGAAAGAGAAACCGGATGAAGGAAACATCGCTATTAATGGAAATCAACAAATCTCCGGAGAAATTTCCGATGACCTAGCTAGGGTTTTAGAAGTGATGGGATGAGTTAAAATTGTGAGGGTTTAAAATGTTATATATTGTTCATTAAAGGAAAAAAGGAAGAGACCAAAAATTTACAAAAAAAAAAAAGAAAAAAGAAAAAAGGAAGAGACATGTGGAAGGAAGCTTGCGTCGCAAGTAGAGACGTCAATTACTAAGGCGGTGGTGTCATTAGCGTGTGGACTGTGTTTGTTCGTTCAGGCCCAACACAAAACCCAATAATCCAAGTGTTCATAATTTTTAAATACTATAAGAACACGAGCATCAAATTCTTATAACAGTAGGTAACATTCGTATTTATGGTGTACCAACCATAATTTAAATTACATTGAAAAGATTTGAATTATGGTCTTTCAACTAATAACATTATACAGTATACGATAAAAACTTGTGAATGTTATTGTTATAAGAATTTGATAATTAGCAGATTAGGTGTCAAAAACTTGCTAGATAAAACATTTTTTATAAAATAATCTTCTTTTTTTATCGAATTAGATGATAAATTCTCCATGAACGATCTCAATTTTAAGGATGATTTTAATAAGTGTTATCAAACTCAATAAATAAATCATTCGACTTCAAATAATAATTTTAGATTTTAGATACTCAAATTGGAAAATTTAGAATATTGCTTAATGATGGAAAAAATGTTGTGCAGAACACTAATGGTTCCGGTGACTACTTAAAAGTTATTATCAGAAGCTTACTCCTGCTGAATGATGGAAACGTTATCCGAAAAGACTAATGTTAAACACAAGCTTGATTTAACTAAGCTACACAACACAACAGATCTTATTATACAAAGATATCTCTTTTGGCCTTTCTTTGCCCTTTTCTTTTTTGTTTACTAGCTTTCTTCTTCTTCTTTACACAATCCAAAGAACCATTCTGTTTTTCGTCATCATCAATTGCTTTACAAATAGAATCCTCCTTATTAGTCTTGGATCTCTCAGCCTTCCTCTTCTCAACAAAGCTAACTACTCCACGTAGAACAAGATCAGTATCATCATCTTGCATCAGCTCTTCAGCTAACTCAGCAGGAGTAACCTCTGTAGAATCGATCAGCGCCTCGATTTCCTCGCAAAGAGGATGGTTTAAGCCATCTAAACCGAGGTAATTAGAGACCAATGTTCTGAATCCTAGACCTGTACAGTAGGACATGTTGATATGCACATCCATTCTTCCAGGACGTAGCAGAGCAGGATCAAGCCGGTCTTTGTGATTCGTCGTGAACACGATGATTCTCTCATCCCCAGAACTCGACCATAACCCATCAATGAAATTCAGAATCCCTGATAGAGTCACCTGCTCAAAGACAATATCATAGTCAGAACTAAGAACCAATAGATTCTCTCAAAGATCAAAACCAAACCACAGATTCAAAAGATCTCACCTTTCCATCACTCTTTTTGTCTTCTTCATCCTCAGCTTCTCTGTCTCCTACCTTAGCATTACAATCAATATCCTCGATAACCAAAATCGAACGATTCGTTGTAGATAACAAAACCCTCTTCAGTTCACCATTGTCATAAATAGTACTAAGATCAAGATCAAACACATCAAACTTTAAGTAATTAGCCATTGCAGCAATCAAGCTTGATTTACCAGTTCCCGGAGGTCCATACAACAAGTAACCTCGTTTCCAAGCTTTACCAATTCTCTTGTAGAACTCTCTCCTCTTCAAAAACCTCTCCAAATCATCAATGATCTTCTTCTTCGCATTTGGATCCATCGCCAATGTATCAAACGTCGATGGATGCTCGAGATTGACACATCCCCAATCCGTACCAGCCATTCCATCATCATCATCATTCGCATACACATCTCTGCTATAAAGCTTCACCACTCTCAGATTTCTCTTAATCTCCTCCGATTCAGCTACAACGTGGCTCAAATAAGAGTCCATGACTTTGTCTTTAAGTTTCTTCTCGAATGTGAGCTCGTAGTAACGTTTCTCTGTAACGCCTTTCTCGTTCTCCGACTGAACGTAACTCCATTTAAGCTCGGAATTCTCGAAAGTATCGAAGATCTCTTCGCCTTTCTCGATCGAGATGGTGAAATGTTTCTGCTTAGGGAGCTTACCGACTCGTAACCGCTCTGTATCAGGTCCGATTTTGTTGCGGAGGTACATCTCCGCCGCGTCGAACACTTGATTCCTTTTATTTCCGAAGCTCTCGTCGATAATCAGAGTCATATTCTTCGATTTCGGAGTGAGAAAACGATCGAATAAGCTGAAGAAGTAAGATCGGAGCTTCTCCGGCACAAAATCGTGGAGCATCGATCTAAAGAGCATCAAGAATCCGGTTAACGATGCGTACGCTGAGAACAGCGTCGACGGTGAAAAGGAGAAATCGGATGAAGGAAACATTTTCTGCTAATTGAAATGCACAAATCTCCGGCGAAAATTTTCCGATGACCTAGAGATTTTTATTCCGGTGAAAAAGAGTGAGAGATTTGAGAATATGTTTTAGAAGTGATGGATGAGTTGAAAATGTAAGAAAGAGACCAATGTTTTTTATAGACGCACATTGCAAATACTTTTCATTTTTTAAAACATTTTCTTTGTCAGATTCACATTTAGAAAAGTAGAGCACTGAATAAAATAAAATAAAAGCTTGCAGAGGAAGGAAGCTTGCGTTGCAAGGAGACGACGTCCGTGTACACGTCAGAGGTCAATTAGTTAAACGAGACACGTGACGAATCCACTTGCTCTTTCCCTTTGATTTGGTCCGTTCGATGAACACCATATACGAATTCGACAAATAACATAATTTGAGTTTATAATTCTTTGATTTGGATCTAATACTCTTTTTTTTTTTAATTCTTAAGAATTGAATCAAAGAAACAAAAGATCAAGTGGATTCGTCACGTATTTCTCGGGAAAAAATAGCAAAATGGTTTAACCATGAATTTTTTCATGTAAAATGAAGAGGATCGGTTAGAAACCAAAAATAAAATAAAAAAATGATCGGTTAGAAACAATGATAGAGATGATTGTTTTTAAGAGATATAAAAAAAAAAGAGTAGCTAGAGATGATTATTTTTAAGAGAGTATTTCGATGGACAAAAAATATTTACAGAAAATAAAGTTTTTGTGGGTTATAATTGTAATTGAAAATTTAAAGAACACACATAATCAACAACACACTTAGTTGGCTAAAGGTTTTTGAACATAAAAGATTCAAGTCGCCCTTGAGAGGCGATCTTATTACATGATATGGTCCTGTATGAGGGAATAAAAAAATTTCAAAGAACTACATAAGGCTAAATGAAATCAGCCATTATTATAATTGAAAACATAAATTTGAAAGAATAGATTAGCGACATGTTGAGTTCAATCATCTACATCTTTGCACAATCTGTTGGCTTAAATGACACCTTTTTGGAAACGGTGTCGTATCCAACAAGAAAATTCATCTGCGACAAGTTCCCGTATATGGCTACGTTGTCGCTCCCACGGAAGGCAAGGCAAATCAAATCCTGTGAGATTTGTACAAAGGAATTGGAGGAGTCGAGCTGCACATCAGCTCCATCGAAATGCACAGTAATGGCTGGAACTTTCAGATCCGCCGTTGCACTGTAACACAGACTCAAAGCGCCTTCTGGATCTTGCTTCTTCTCAGCACTGATTGAGGCCGCAACCGCATCCTCGAGCTCGTTGTAAAATTCGCTAGGTAACAACGTTAGAGTTGTGCCCGAGTCGATGATGATGTTTCCTTGGCTGCTTTCAGAATCTGCGCCTGGGTAAGGTATTTGCTTGCTTCCCACGCTAATGGATTTTAGGGTTAGATAATAGAAAGTCGCTGGAGACTTCGAGACCAAAGGTGTTG
Organism: Erysimum cheiranthoides; assembly: GCA_011420285.2. Lineage (NCBI taxonomy): Eukaryota > Viridiplantae > Streptophyta > Magnoliopsida > Brassicales > Brassicaceae > Erysimum > Erysimum cheiranthoides. The sequence goes on from CM022180.2 coordinate 20,516,982, forward strand.
AGACAGCTCCCGTACCCGAAACTTCGGCATTGGTTCCGAAGTTGATCTTGCTCGTTCGATCACTTTCAGAAGATAAAGGGACCAAGCAGTATGAGAATTTACCGTCGATCGAGTCGCCGAGTTGTGTAACGAGCGAAACCGCACCACCACCAAGTCCGATGATTCCAGAGCCCTTCTTGTTAAACGTCCCAGCGTTGTTGTGACCACAACCGATGACAATATTTTTAAGCTGCACGGGGCGGTTATCTGAGGAGCCGAGCGTTAAGGTATCCGCGGCGACGTTACCCTTTGTGTATGAACGATCCCCGTAAGACATGGAGTAAGAGCAAGTGTTGTCATCTGTGGAACAAGAGGCTTGATTTTCTAGGGCAGTACATTGAGTTGAGGAGCAAGAAACGTCTTTGTATGTGGAAGACGCTTTAGGGTCAAAGAGAGGATCATCTTGAGTGTAACAATCATCACAGGGTTTGCACTGCGTCCAGAGGAGATCGCTTCCGGTGTCAGCGATTGCCATGATCGGGAAAGGAGGGGTCCCAAGGGATACGTTCATGAGATATTCACCAGCATTTGAGGTAATCTCAGCTTGTGGTGAGTTAAGTGATGCATCCTTTTCAGAGAGATCAGTGAAATGGAAAACACGGTTAACAGATCGGTGGATAGCATTTCTCAAACGTTGGGAAGAGGTTTCTTTCGGATTGTAAAAAGGCGATTGACTAGAATCGCGGTGGATCAGATCAGCGGTAAAGCCTAGTTTTGTGGCGTTTGCGTTTGAGAGAAAAAGTGAAGAGAGTAAACAAAGAGACAAGAGAACTGAAGAGAATAGAGAGGCCATTGTCTTGGTTCGTAGTGTTAACTTTTGACAATCTAATGAGTACATATTTATAAGGTTAATGAGATGGTGGTAATAAATAGTGAGATTCTTACGTTTTGAGTAACATATCAACAAATTGATTTGTCATTTGTGTTTAGAAAATCTGTCATATCAGAAAAAAAATAAAAGTGAAGATTTTCTTCATTTTAATGCATATTTTGTTTCTTTTATTTTCTTCATTAGGAGTGTATCATTCATTCATATGGACGTGTTTATGGGTTCCTTGTATATCTCCATGTATCTTTACATGCATGTTAATTACATACCTTCTTTGTCTTTTGATCCAAGATTCTTCATTAAAGAATTCAACGAATATAATTTCATTATACAATGATTCATGATCTTCTTCTTTTTTGTGCAAAGATTCATGATCTTCTAGTATTGATAAACTTCATTTTAATGTTCGTTTTTCATGAGAAAGTACCGATCGACTCTTGCTCTATTATCTGGGAGATTTGTTTTATTTTTTATAAACATACAGCGAATTGTATTTTTGATTAAACCGACATATAATATATATCAATTTATAGTTTAAACCATTCTCTCCGGAAACTTGTTGGCAAGCCAAAAAGCAATGTCACATGCATTATAAAGAAAATCAATCTTTAGCATAAGTTGTGGATCATATTTAATATTTTCTGAATTTAAATAGTTTCTGCAATCATCTGCCAAACTTGTCACGTCCAAAACTGCATCTTCAAAGGTGTCATTGTCCTTGGCCTCCAAAGCCTTGAGTGCGTTTTCGCAATATGTAGCAGCCCACTTGAGAAATGTCGAGCATTTCATATAAACCTCTTTAGAATAAGGATCTGTCATGTTTTGGAGAATTGATTGAATTTGATTTAGTGTATCTGAGATATTTTGTTGCGCATAATTGACTAAAAACTTTTCAAGTCCCGGAACATCCGATTTCTCTGTTAATGGATTTGATTTCAAGATCTTCTGACAAAATGAAGAATCAAGTGTTTCTGAGCAAATTTGGTCGACCTCATATCCTTCAAATGTTATGTCGAATTTTGTAGACGAGGATGTACCAAAAAAGATGATCACAGCTAATAATGCCAATAAACTGTTGCTTCTAAGGTACGCAACCATACTCTCAGAATTTTTGTTTTTGTTTTTTCTTTTCAAATTTGGAATTTTTTTGCGAGAGTTGTATTAGTTAAATCATGTTTACATGAACAAGGCACATTTATAATGTTATCAAATAAGATGGTTCAGATTTTATATATATTAAGCATTTATTATTATTTATAGTGGGTGGATATGTTATTATAACAAAAACAAAAATACATTATAAATGGTAATACATTATTATATAACTAAGATTTTTTTTAATGGTAAAAAACATTAAAGTTGGTGCTAAAAATTAACTTAAATATTAAAAATGCAGAATATGGTACAAACACCAATTTTAGATAAAGAAACTAATATCAAATTATTATAAATTAAATAACTTTAAAATTGCCATATCATTTTCATCGTTTCAAACATGTTACGAATTGAAAGATGTAAAGTGTAGTTTTTTTTTAGAAATCTACCCCTACTTATTGCTCTCTCGGTTTTTTTGTGACTAGTCCAAAGTTTATAAACGATGAAAATCTAATTTAAAGTCGTGAAGTGATCTTGGTCTAGTGGCAAATCCACAGAAGACAGACACCATCACACCGGCCGGCCAGTTGTGGCCCAAATGTTGACAAAAAAAAAATCTAATTTAAAGTCACCGGAATTAATTAATTTACCAATTCTCACCGCAATTCATATCAAATTGTATTATTAAGAAAACCAACATACGATTTAAAGTTTATAAACTCTTCTATGGTAACCTCTTGGCAAGCACAATGGCAATATCACATACATTCTGAAAAGCATCAATCTTCAGCATAAGTTCTGGAACATACTCACGACCTTGTAATTCGCCTCTACAGGTATCTCCCCATCTATTTGCGTCTATAAGAGACTCAATAAAGTGGGATTTGTCCATGACCTCCAAACCTTTGAGTGCGTTCTCACAATATGTAGAAGACGACTTGAGATATTCCATGCATTGAGTATAAATTTTTTTGGAATGAGGATCAGTTACGTTTTGGACAATTGACTGTATCTGATTTATTGCGTCTGAGATGTTATGTTGGACATAGTTGACCAAAAACTTACTAAGACCAGGAACATCTGATTTCTCTGTTAGTGGATTTGATGACAAGATCTTGACGCAAAATTTAGAATCAAGTGTTTCTGAGCAAATTTCGTTGACATCGTATATGTCAAATGTTAATCTGAATCTTGTAGACGAGGATGGACCAAGAAAGGTGAACACAACTAACGATGCCAGTAAAATGTTGTTTCTGAGGTATGCAAACATTTTTTCAGAACTTTGTTTTTTTTTTTTTTCAAATTTGGAAAATATTTTGCGAGAGTTTTCGTTGCATTATATAAGTCATATTTATAATGTTACGGTAATATGATGGTCCAAGACTAATAGCATTAGATTACACAATTATTATCATTTACTTTGGGTAGATATGCAATTATAAGCTCTAGATTTATTTCATTCAATGAATACTCTGTTAAAATAATACATGACTGAACTAATATCGGTTTTTATTTGAAATAATATGAAAAAGTTTTGTTAATCATTGGCATCGATTAGTCACCGGAACTAATTTTACCAATTCTCACTTGGTCTTGTCACCGGAATTAATTTTACCAACCTAGTCAAAAAGTCAAATCTACACTTTTACATCTTTCAATTCGCAACATGTTTGCAAAGATGAAATAGCAATTTTAAATTTAATTTAATTTATAATAATGTGATATTATTTTATTTTTATCTAAAGTTGGTGATTAAATTATATTTTACCTTTTTAATATTTAAGAATTTTTTTTATCACCATGTTTTTTATTACCATTATAAAAATATTGATTGGTATAATATTGTATGCAGTTTTGGACGTGACAAGATTGGGAGATGATTGCAGAAACTATTAAAATTCAGAAAATGTTAAATATGATCCGCAACTTATGTTGAATCAGATTGATGTTCTTTATAATGCATGTGACATTGCTTTTTGGCTTGCTAACAAGTTTCCGAAGAGAAGGTTTAAACTATAGTGTATGTTGGCTTTTATCAATAATACAATTTGTTGTTTTTTGTTTATTAAAAATAAAACAAATCTCCCAAAATGTACCTACTTTTACATGGAGCAGAGTCGGTACTTTCCTATATACACTAGAACACATGCTCTAAGCCATATAATAGAGTTAGATACTAAATCTGTGCTTACAGCTGTTTTATATTACTAATGGTTTAACGGTGATATGCGTTGTTTCTAACCGATCCTCTTTCATTTTTACATGAATAAATTCATGGTTAAACCATTTTGCTATTTTTTTTTCCCGACAAATACGATCTTTTGTTTCTTTGATTCAATTCTTAAATCTTAAGAAAAGAAAAAGAAAGAGTATTATATAAATAAAAAATAGTAAAATAATATTTTGAGTTTATGTTATTCGCATATGTTCTAGATCGAACGGACCAAATCAAAGAGAGAGAGCAAGTGGATTCGTCACGTGTCGCTGAACTAATTGACCTCTGACGTGTACACGGAAGTCGTCACCTTGCGACGCAAGCTTCTCTTTCATTTTTTCCTTCTTTATTTTCTTCAGTGGTCCACATTTTCAAATGTGAAACCGACAAAGAAATGTAAAACATTATTTAAAAAATGAAAAGTATTTGCAATGTGCGTCTATAATAACACTCGTCTCTTTCTTTACATTTTCAACTCATCTCATCACTTCTAAAACCTTTTCTCAAATCTTTTTTCACCGGAATAAAAATCTCTAGGTCATCGGAAATGTTTCCTTCATCCGATTTCTCTTTCTCACCGTCGTCGCTGTTCTCAGCGTACGCATCGTTAACCGGATTCTTGATGCTCTTTAGATCGATGCTCAACGATTTCGTACCGGTGAAGCTCCGATCTTACTTCTTCAGCTTATTCGATCGTTTTTTCACTCCGAAATCCAAGAATCTGACTCTTATTATCGACGAGAGCTTTGGATTGAACAGGAACCAAGTGTTCGACGCGGCGGAGATGTACCTCCGGAACAAAATCGGACCTGATACAGAGCGTCTACGAGTCGGTAAGCTCCCTAAGCAGAAGCACTTCACGATCTCGATCGAAAAAGGCGAAGAGATCTTCGATAGTTTCGAGAATCACGAGCTGAAATGGAGTTACAAGCAGTCGGAGAACGAGAAAGGCGATACAGAGAAACGTTACTACGAGCTCACATTCGAGAAGAAGAAAGACAGAGTCATCAACTCTTATTTGAGCCACGTTGTAGCCGAATCGGAGGAGATTAAGAGATCTCTGAGAGTGTTGAAGCTTTATAGCAAAGGTGTCCTTAGCGGCAAAGATGATGATGGAATGTTTGTTAGGAATTGGGGATGTATCAATCTCGAGCATCCATCGACATTTGATACATTGGCGATGGAACCGGATGCGAAGAAGAAGATCATTGATGATTTGGAGAGGTTTTTGAAGAGGAGAGAGTTTTATAAAAGAGTTGGTAAAGCTTGGAAACGAGGTTACTTGTTGTATGGGCCTCCGGGAACTGGTAAATCAAGCTTGATTGCTGCAATGGCTAATTACCTAAAGTTTGATGTGTTTGATCTTGATGTTAGTACTATTTATGACAATGGTGACTTGAAGAGGGTTTTATTATCTACAACGAATCGTTCGATTTTGGTTATTGAGGATATTGATTGTAATGCTGAGGTGAAAAACAGAGAAACTGACGATGAAGAAGAAGAACAGAATAACGGAAAGGTGACTCTATCAGGGATTCTGAACTTCATTGATGGGTTATGGTCGAGTTCTGGGGATGAGAGAATCATAGTGTTCACGACGAATCACAAAGACCGGCTTGATCCTGCTCTGCTACGTCCTGGAAGAATGGATGTGCATATCAACATGTCTTACTGTACAGGTCTAGCATTCAGAACATTGGTCTCTAATTACCTCGGTTTAAATGGCTTAAACCATCCTCTTTGCGAGGAAATCGAGGCGCTGATCGATTCTACAGAGGTTACTCCTGCTGAATTAGCTGAAGAGCTAATGCAAGATGATGATACTGATGTTGTTCTCCGTGGAGTAGTTAGCTTTGTGGAGAAGAGGAAGGCTGAGAGAAGCAAGACTAAGGAGGATGATTCTACCTGTAAAGCAATTGATGATGACGAAAAACAGAATGGTTCTTTGGATTGTGTAAAGAAGAAGAAGAAAGGTAGTAAACAACAAAGAAAAGGAAAAGGAAAGGCCAAACATTATTAGATAAGAGATATCTTTGTACAATAAGATCTCTTGTGTTGTATAACTTAGGTAAATCAAGTTTGTGTTTAACATTAAGCCAAATATATAAACCCTGTATGGTTGTAAACCTTCTATTTTAGACAGAAGCTTCCGAGAAAATCACAAAGTTATCTAAAATGAGTGTCTGCAATGGTTCACACTTAACCGTATTTATGTGTATTCCGGACAAAAGTAAGATAATAGTATCATATAAAGGGAGTTTTTTTCTTTCTTTCTTCTGTTAGAATGATATATCAAATTGTATTATTAAGAAAACGAACATACGAATTTAAGTTATAAACTTTTCTACGCTAACCTGTTGGGCAACTTTTTGGCAAGCACAAGGGCAATATCACATACTTTCACAATAGCATCAATCTTCAGCATAAGTTCTGGTTGTTCTGGAATATACTCACGAAGTTCTAAAGCGTTGCCACATGCAGTTCCCCATTTATGTGCGTCTATAAGAGACTCAGCAAAGTGGGATTTGTCCTTGTACTCCAAATCTTCGAGTGCGTTATTGCAATATGTAGAAGACTTCTTGAGATATTCCACACATCTTATTATATAAAGTTGGGTTTTCGAAGTTAGCAACTCACGAGATTATGACACGTGTTGATTTCAACGATCCGAGATTTTGATACGTGTCAGAAATATTTGGTTTGAATAATTTTAGATATGTAAAAAGATAATTATGAGAAAATATTAAAATTTAAAATATAAAAAGATACTGTGAAGTAATTGTTTTAAAAAAACTTTGTCAATAATTACGGGTAAATATATATAAGAAATTTTTTTAATATTTTTAAAAAACTTTGTCGATAATTACGGGTAAATATATATATATATATATATATATATATATTGTCGAATTAATAAAAAAACTAAAATTTTTACCGTCTCTCAGTTTTCTATATATATACCTTGATAGGTTTTCGTATCAGCTCAGATGAGTTTATTGCGGTTTATAATTGTTACTATAATTTTATAGAAATTTTAATTACGTCTTTTGTTATGGTTGTAAATTTGTAAGATGTGAAACAAACCATATGTATCGATGTATGAAGATTTGGATGATGTTTCAACTGACTGATCTAGAAGCTATCAACGTATGATAATGTAAGTTTGATCAAAACCTAATTCTTTTTGTATTGGTTTATATGTTTCAATAATTGGTGTCCAACTATTTGTTAACGTTTAGTAAGTAGATACCTTATGATTTATTTCATTGGATGAATAGGTGAATTGCTTTCTAATGTATAATATGTTTTATTTTTTATGTGATTATTTAGGATTAGTATACTAATGTTTTTGTGGATGCGAGGATTTAGAGATGTTTGATATGACTATTGTGTTATAATAGAGGTTTTGATCTAAATGTGATATTTTCGTATGTTTCTACACGTTTTGACAAATTACAAATTATTTTGTCAACGTTTAGGAAGTTGATGTGTAAAGATTAATTTTACCGGATGAACATATGAAATTTTGAAACATGATTCATAATAAAAAACTATAAAATAAAAATTTATTAAAATAATTAATAAACAAAGAAAAAATTAAATTAAGTAATTTATAAATATTTTACAGAATATCTAATTTTATTTTTTATACAGGTTATAAAATTTTAGTTATAAACCCGCGTATGCGGATTCTAATTTTTTTCTTACACAGGTTATAATTTTTTTATTTAAAACCCGCGTATACGCGGGTCCTAAATCTAGTGTATTATAAAGTTCCTTAGCATTAGGATCAGTTACGTTTTGGACAATTGACTGTATCTGATTTATTGCTTCTGAGATATTATGTTTGATATAGTTGACCAAAAACTTACTAATGCCAGGAACATCTGATTTCTCTGTTAGCGGATTTGATTTCAAGATCTTGACACAAAGTTTGGTATCAAGTGTTTCTGAGCAAATTTGTTCGATCTCATATCCTTCAAATGTTGACTTTTTATAGTTTTATTTACTCTTTGGCATGGTTAACACTTAACACTAAATACCTTAAACTAATCTCCTCTAAGTCCTCTTAAGACTCAACTGTTGCACTCTTGGTAATTAGATCATGTTGATGAATTATAAGAAAATTAAATGGTGAATTGGTGATGATAAAAAGGTAATCCCTATAATATGTATGAAGAATACTGAAACTTTGAATGTCAAGAAACTGGAATTGTTGAGATCGTTTATACTCAGGTAATAAACCACAAAATTAAAACATTAACTGAAACCACTGTCTAATATTCTGGATCACTAGAGGGTAATTTCCTCAAACTATTATCTTTCTCATCACTTGACAAAGTAGAGCTTGCCCATGACATGAAGGACAGCAACGAAAGCAATGAAACCGATGCTCATGATAAGAACAACATTAGGGGAGATCTTGAGACCAGGTGCGTCATCGGTGTAGAACTGAAGCATGGATCCGGCTGCACCACCAGAGGCTCCTCCTCCACCAGCACCGCTGCTCGGCTTCCTCCTACGCATGCTTGCAGCTGCAGCTGCACTTCCTCTCTGTGGAGCTCCACTACCCACCATTCTTTCTTCTCTTCTTTACTATCTGAGATATTGGTGTACAAAGTTAGGAAATTTACAGCTTCTGAGATAATGTGGCAGCAGGCCTTTTTATAAGTATGAAAATCACTTGCCAATTTGCCATTAGGGAATTTGAAAGCAAAAGAGTGATCTTATAAACCAAATTTAACTACCATTAACACATTCTCCATTCCCAGTTAAGAATAATACAAATTCGGGTTTAAACTCTACTCTATAAGCTTTGGCAACAATCCTGTTGTCTCAATAAGTCAGATACTATATGAGGTTGAGCATTCAAGAAATTATATGAAAATTTTCGAAACTCTCGAACGCAGAGACTCAATATCAGTATTCGAAATCTACAAAATTATTAGCACACAAGCATAAATTAGATGAAACAATGCGAAATTCTCAACACAGCGAGACTCGAATTCAACATCGAGAGATCTCATTATCAGATCTACGCACACGCTCATCTAAAACAAAACCATAGAGATCTAGCAATACCTCAATCACAATATCATTGAATCACATAACAACAACAACAGAGATCTAGATCGTAAACAACAACAATAACAAAAACTCACCTGATTTGGCTCAGAATTTGATGTCGACGAGAACGATACAAGACGGAGAGACTTTTTTTCGAGCGCCTCTCTTTTTTTTGGAGTCAAAGAGTGGTTTTGTAGTTAATCTGTTGTTAAAAAAATAAGAAAGAAAACGCATAAATAGTTCGGTTAAAGCCTAAATAGTTCGGTTAACACTCGGAAATTGGATTTTTGGTTAAACCGATTGGTTGACGTGTCAAACTTAAACCTCTTCGAAACTGAGAAAGATAAACCCTAAAACACATTCACTTGTCCTCAGACAGCAGTCTCGGCGACCACCACAACATCATCTTTTTTCTTTGTTTCTTCTTCTCTTCTTTCCTCGTCGTGTTTTTCTGGGAATCTCAGGTAATCTCTCGTCAACGTCTCTCTCTGTTTTGTTTCCCGGTGCGATTTCTTTCCTTATTTCGAGGATTTGGGTTTTGTTCTGTTTTCATATTTTTTTTGTGATTCTCTCATTGAATTGAGTTTTTTTTTATTCCGACTCTTAATTGATTTGTTCTCGTTATTATTGATGGTTTTGATTGCAGGTGAATTAATCGGAGTGCTGTGCTAACAAATGGGTGCCAAAGGTTCGATTTTTATCTAATTTTTGGATTTACATTGTGATTGGAGCTTTAAGGGATTTGAGATTGATAAACACTTTAATCTAATGTAGATGATATAGCAATGGATCAGAAAAGCGATAAAAAGCGTGTGAAGAAGTTGAAATCTAAGAAAGCAGAAGCTGAGGAGCTTGAGGAACCGCAAATGGATGTAGTAGATGATATAGCAATGGATCAGAAGAGCGATAAAAAGCGTGTGAAGAAGAGTAAATCTAAGAAAGCAGAAGCTGAGGAGCATGAAGAACAGCTTAAGAGGCTTCAAGAAAAGGTGAGTCATCTTTGTTACATGTTTGATTGTGATTGTAGTAATTATACGAGTGAAAAAATTGAGTTTTTTTCTAACTTTACGGATGATTTGTTTCCGCAGGATCCTGATTTTTTTCAGTATATTGAAGAGCATGATGCAGAGCTTCTAAAGTTTGATGCTACTGAAATTGAGGTGAGTTTGTAGACTGTATATGTTGACTTTGTGACTCGACGGCAGTTGTGTTTGGAGCTTTTGTCTTAGCGATTTACGTTTTGTAGGATGAGGCTGATGTTGAAGCTGATACTGCCTTGGAAAATACTGAAAAGCAAGGTGATGATGAAACCTCAAAGCTGGAAATTGCAAAGAAAACAACCGAACAGAAAACGATTACATCAGCGATGGTTAAGTCATGGTGTAATTCAATCCGAGAAGACGCGAAGCTAGGTGCTGTGCGTTCTATCTTGAGAGCTTATAGAACTGCCTGTCACTATGGTGATGATACCGGGGATGATCAATCGACAAAGTTTAGCGTTATGTCAAGCGCTGTCTTTAATGAGATAATGATATTTGTTCTGAGTGAAATGGACGATATTCTTCGTAAGTTGTTAAGGTTTCCTGAAGATACTAGAGGAACAAAAGCGACTATATTGGACCTGACAAACACCAGGCCTTGGAAGAACTATAATCATTTAGTCAAATCATATCTCGGGAATTCCCTTCATGTTCTGAACCAGATGACCGACACAGGAATGATAACCTTTACTCTACGCCGCCTAAAGCACTCATCGGTTTTTCTAGCTGCTTTCCCGAGCCTCCTGAGGAAATATATTAAGGTGTGTTGGAGCAAAATAGTATTATGTTCATGTTTCTTTATGGTCCCTTCTTTGCTCACTCCACTGCTCTTCTTCCATCTAGGTTGCACTTCATTTCTGGGGAACTGGTAGTGGCACTCTCCCTGTTGTTTCCTTGTTGTTCCTGAGAGATTTGTGCATACGCCTTGGATCTGACTGTGTGGATGACTGTATCAAGGGAATGTACAAAGCATATGTGTTGAATTGCCAGTTTGTGAATGCTGAAAAATTGCAGCATATTTCGTTTCTTGGTAACTGCTTCATTGAGCTCATCGGCACAGATATCTCTGCATCATATCAGCATGCATTTGTCTTCATAAGACAATTGGCAATGATTCTGCGTGAAGCGCTTAACACAAAAACAAAAGTACGTTCTCAATAATCTTCATAAATTGAGTTCTTCTGCCAATAGTTATCTGTTGAGAAAATTTTTGTTAACTCTTATTTACATTTGTTTGTTTTCACAGGAAGCATTTCGGAAAGTGTATCAGTGGAAATTCATCCATTGCCTTGAGCTTTGGACTGGAGCTGTTTCTGCCTACAGCTCTCAGTCTGAACTGAGACCAGTTGCTTATCCACTAGCCCAAATAATAACTGGTGTAGCGCGACTTGTTCCCACTGCTCGCTACGTTCCCCTTAGACTAAGATGTGTTCGTATGCTAAACCGGATTGCTGCTTCCACTGGTACCTTTATACCCGTCTCAATTCTTCTTGTGGACATGTTAGAGATGAAGGAGCTCAATAGACCGCCCTCTGGAGGTGTTGGCAAAGGTGTAGACTTACGCACACTACTGAAGGTAAAAACATATACTTGGTTTTGTTGGGTCTTCAATAAAGAGAATAGAATGAAATTTTATCCTGCAAACTAACCATTTTGAATATTAAAATCTCTTTCTAGGTAAGTAAACCAGCAGTGAAGACAAGAGCGTTTCAGGAGGCATGTGTTTATTCCGTAGTGGAGGAGGTTGTGGAACATTTGTCTCAGTGGAGTTATTCCGTCGCGTTCTTTGAACTATCATTTATTCCGACCATAAGGCTGCGTAGCTTTTGCAAATCCACCAAGGCTGAGAGGTTTAGGAAAGAAATGAAGCAACTCATTAGCCAGGTAGGTACCTTGAAAAAGAGAAATGGGATTTTAGTTGAGATATCTTGTTTGCAAGAAAAGAACCGAGTCAACTGACTATATTGACTTGTTGTTTGATGACTCCTTCAATTTCTCTCGCTTACTTATTTGTTTTTTTTTCTTTTTCAGATTGAAGCTAACTCAGAGTTTGTCAACAAGAAGAGAGCTTCTATCAAGTTTCTACCCAATGATGTTGCTGCCGCATCCTTCCTTGAGGTTTAGTAACTCATTTCCCTTGAAATTTTGAAATTTATCCATTGTTAGTGTCTTAGTGATAATTATACAAAACCTATATTTGTTGTTTTTTTCACGAGTCTGAGACTCCTGCTGCAATCCTTGAAAATTATGTGTGGATACTGGATACTACGAGTTGTTTACATTACAGAGCGCATGATTATTCCAAAATGACTGCAAAGCATATAAACTTGGTTTCTTTTATATTAAGTTGTTTTGAATGATTTGGGGTCTTCTCTGTTCAGGATGAGAAGAAAGCAGGAAAAAGCCCTCTATCGCAGTACGCAGAAATTATCCGCCAAAGAGCCCAGCAAAGAAACGAATCGCTGGTCGAATCAGAGTGTGTTACATTCCCTCTAAAATTGATTACTTGTATTTTTTATTTAAGTGACTTTTGACTGCTAATAATAATCCGTTTGGTTTCTCCAGTGTTATTGTGGGAGAGAACTCAGCTGTCTTTGGGAAAAACGCACCAAGCAGTGATGAGGAAGATGATGAAGATAGGATTGAAAAGGGTGCTGCAGCTTTCAGTTCATCCTGGTTACCGGGAACCGACTCCAAGTATGTCTCCCTTCTTGAAATGCCCATGTAGCGGGGTTTCATATGGTAAATCAAGGGTTGGTGTGGTAGATTATGGTGTGAGTAGAGGTTGTTTGTGCAAAATTAATTCCCAAATACAGCCATATTTAGATTAGGTCAATGGTTTTAAGTACTTTGGATAGTTACGGGTGGGTCGTTTAACTTGGGGAATCTAGATAGGAGCTGAGCCTGGTTGTCTCTTAGGCCTATAATGTTGATACTTTATCTGGCTGTTGTGCTATATAACCTAAAGCAAATGTGAAATTAACAGAGAAAAAGAGCCGGAGGAAGAGAAGACGAAAAAGAAGAAAAGGAAGAGAGGTGGTAAGAGTAAAACAGAGAAGAAGCAGGATGAGCAAGGCGCAGGAGAAGATGACGTTGTGGAGGATTTTGTATTGAGTTCTGATGAAGAGGAAGAGGATGATTTGTTTGATATAGGAGGAGACAAAGATGAAGATGATGAAGCAGATGAAATTGCAGATCCTGATACGAAGACATCTAATAAGAACTCTAAGAAGACTAAGGGCACTTATAAGACCTGGCATAAGGCTTACAAGAAGACCAAGAAGAAGAAGCCTCGAGTAGCTTAAGTCTTTTTTTGATCTTCTTGGATTATATGAGATTACTTTTTCAGATGTTTGCAAAAACAACATTAAACAAAATTTTGGGAAAAAGAAAAGCTAATATTTCAAATTTGATGATTGTATTGGAAATTTTTCATCGTCATCATCAGAAAGCTTTGAGTTTGACAATGTTTCTAGATGTGCAATACGGAAATGCACCAAGTGAAACTTTCTCTAACATGCATGTAGTATAGAAGGCAGTATGGAAGGCGGCTTCAGTGATGGTGAAATCAAAACAAACCGAGAGGAACGGACAGGACCGGTTTCTTCATTAGCGTTGCAGGCCAGCTTTGATGTAAGCTGCGTAAAGATCCCTGCGTTTCAAAACAGTACATTGCTCATTATTAACAAAGTAAATCTGTAAATACTTTGGTGTTTGGGATAAGACAAACTTACATGGAGTCCTTAATTGCGTCTATGGCAGCTTGAGCGGGAAGGAATCCTTCAACGTCGACTTTCTTGTTCTCGTTTTTCTTGTCTAAACGTTGTTTGTTAAGTGAAAACTGAAAAACAAAGCATAAGCCAAAACAAGATTATGAGTTAAATGAAGTATGGGATGTTATTCTTTGGATACAATCCTCGAAGAAGCGACGGATTTCAGCTAGACGGTGAGGGGGAAGCTCTTTGATATCTCTGTAGTGACGGAACTCGGGGTCATCAGCACACACTGCAATGATCTTGTCGTCTTTTTCACCCTGCAAGTTTCAGAAAAAGGTGATTATTGGTTTCTCACTAAGGTAAGTAATACATGAAAGATAGAATTGGGTTTAAGGGTTGTCACCTGATCAATCATGGGCATTAGACCTATAGCACGGGCACGGAGGAATGATCCAGTTAGCACAGGCTCCTGCACAATAGTTATCAATCATCTCCTGTTGGTTATATCACTGTCTGTTTATATCATCAAGTTGTATGAACATGAAGCTAAGAAGAGGCGAGAAAAAGCACCTGCATCAGTACCAGAACGTCGATTGGATCACTGTCTTCACAGATAGTTCGAGGAATGAAACCGTAGTTGTGTGGGTACACAATGGATGAGTAGAGAACACGATCAACCTAGAGAGAAAAAGCATTCAATTTTCTAATCTTCTGATGAAGGATCTTTAGTTGGAATGCATAAAACGCGACTTGTGACACATTCAGCAAGGAGGATGATGCATATAACCGCAGATAAAAACAAGACTATGAGGGATCAAAAGACAATTTTATACCCAATCAAACAAATATAATTCAAGCAGAGACTGCTAAAGAACACTGTACCTTAATAAGGCCACTGTTCTTGTCCAGCTCGTACTTAACCTTGCCACCTTTGCTAATTTCAACAACCTGACAAAGAATTTAAGCTCGTCTAACAATCACAGGATCACCAGAATGTGCTGTCTCGAAATGATGGAGAGGAAGATAATGCTTACACAGTTGAATACAGTAGGAGCTTCCGGACCTGAAAGATTTAACAAAAAAAACTCACATTAAAGAATGACCATTTAGCCATCCAAGCAAACATGATTATCGCAGCGACATGAATGCCACTAATATGAACCAATTGGAGAGAAGTTTCATCTATCACAAGATTATCGTACCAATCTCCAAGTCATGCCAAGGATGAGCAGCAGCTGATCGGTGTGTGAAGGCTGCAAAATTTCTCTCGTTCAAGGTAACATTAGGGTTCCTGAGAGGGAAAGCATATCCCTTGGGGCTTCCTTCATCAACGTTGTTATCAGCCATATTGAATGTCCACAATCACTTGAAACAAAAAATTCATAAGCACTAGGAGAGTTGTTTAAGCATACTAAACTCAAAACAAGCCATATAACTTCAAGAAACATACTATAACGTTCCAGCAGAATCCAATCTTTGAAAGATCATTCTTCAAATAGCAAATCCAGGTTCAAATTCGAGCAGAGAAATGAGGCACACATACCAATCTACGATATTCACTGTTCTAATGCAACTCGATAACAATCTTACAACGTGAGAAGATAAATGTCTCAGAGATATGCGAAGAACATAGATCCATCCTCGATTTCAAGTAAATTCAAATCAAACAGTCAAATCACCAACAACTCAAACCTGTACTAAGCTACATCAATCGGTAAAACTGAATCAAAAATCTGATAGTACTAATCCAAAAGTAAATCTACATCGATCATCTGCGAAGAACAATCGGCGCACAAAACGAAAAGAAACCGCAAGAAAAAACGCAACTCAAACGAAACCGCTCCGATTCAACAAGCAGGAATCAAAATCAAGCACCATTACCACCATAAGCTAACCAAAAATGACCTAATCGATCGATTTCGAATGAAACAGAAGGAAAAGAAAAAAGAAACGAGAGAGAAGATGATCTTACAGATGCAATCTCAAGCTTCAATCGCGGAAACGAAGAATAGATTCCGTAACGTTTTTTTTTATCTTCTATCTTCGTTAAAGAAAACAACAAGATTTTGCAGTTACAGTAGAGTATTCGTGTGAGTGTGATGAGTTCTTATGGCGCTTCTTTATGGACGTTGGAGAAGGAAGGAGACGATGACGTCACTTTTTCCTTGGTTATTGTTCATCGTCAATTGTACGATAAATCGTGTACGTTGAATTTGAAAGGCTAATGAGATCTGACGGTCATGAGTTTTCGGGCTTTTAATGTGTTTCTTAAAAAATTAGGCCTTTTTGTTTGTGTGTGCCTTTTAATTGAAGGAAAAGAAAAAGGGACGACATTGATGTGCCAAAAAAGTATCCGACTGACAAATTGTTACATGACGCGTGTCCTGAAAATTAGGCACTTTCCTTCGTTAATTCCTTATTTTATTTTTTCTTTTTTTTTTTGGCTACAATTACTTATTTTCTTAAGATAAAGAGATAAATTTATATCACTCATTCTTCTATGCATAAGAATCATACTAGGGAGATATTTTTTCAAAAAAAATTGTTTATTTTTAGTGGAATGACTTGCATTTCATTTTGTTTTATGTAAATAATTACCAGAGATCCTCTCAAATAATTTCTAAGTCTAAAAAGTTATAGACTTCAATTTACATGCACATATACAATTTATTAAGAAAAGCTTTTGAAACATTAGAATCCTATTCGAATGCTCCAGTTGCATATGATAAAAGACTACTATAATTGTAACACTTTAGCAAAATATAGATGAATTTTTCATTTCACCATATTTTACCTTTTCAACTTCACAAGCATTTAATTTGAAGTTTTTGTTGAGTTGATTTATTTCTAAACGATTAATAGAAGAATGTTAGGCAACAACAAAAAAAATTGTTGCAAGATTTTAGTTACCATTTAAATATATATATCGTGTCTTTGTATATGCAGTTATGCACAAACAAAATCTGATCTCTAGACTCTAGTAGCAACACCACTACCTCTTTTGGTATTTTTCTTCTTTCATAAGTATCTGCTTTTTTAAATATTCAAATGGGAAAAAATTATAATTATTGAGTTGTGGACAAAAACTGTGCCGTATTGTTTTGAGGCTTTGAGCAGTGTTTTTTGGTGACTATCTGTCAATTAGAATTAGAAGTCCACAATCGAAGGTAGGTATGATCCAAAAATAAAGTTAAAAAAATTCGGTTTAAGGTCCCAGAAGAATAACAATATTCGGTTTCGGATTTTGGTCTGGTCGGGCCTCACACTAGTATCGAATACTGCAAAAATGATAATTCTTTTTTTTAGACACTAACTACTGTAAAGAGAATCGTACTGCAACACAATTACAAAAGTGGTTCGGAACATTTTGTCAATGGAAATCACAAAATCAGATAAATCATCTACAAGTGTGTGCATATGTTTAGAAGTAAAATAATGTAAATTGCATTCCGCTAAAAACATGAAACTAGCATTCAACATAGTTACATACTAGCGGAAGAGAACTCAAGAACGCAAATATTTAAAAGAAAACGAAATTACCCGCATTAGTGAATTAAGGTTTCTTTCGTTATTGTTCAAGCCTGTTCTCTGTCATGAATAGTCATTTCATCAAACATAAACAGAAAGAACATTCGCATTGTACAAGCAGCAAGACGCGTCAACTACAAGCATATAATCAAACCACTCAACCTTCCCCCAAATCTCATCTCCATTGCGCCTTTCAAGTGCAATCTCCGCACAACAAATCATAGTTTCCTCAGAACACCGACATATATCCCACAACACGGCCATCTTTCCACCTAGGTCCACCAATTTACAATACTGACGGTGGCTAAAATCAGGTAACCCTTCAACACCTTTCAGTTCCTTCCAAGAACTTACATTACAGTCATACCATTTGAACACTCCTTTTTCCCAACAGAACAAGACATTGTCTATCACGCAATGACTTAAGCGCACTGCACGAGCCATATCCCTATCCACTCCTATTGGGTTCCATTTACCTTCCTCTGGATTGTAAACCACAAACTCATCCCCAAACAAGTAGAACTTTCCTTCAAGTCCTAAGCTTTTGACTGCACTTCTATCACTTAGCTTTATTTTTTTTACTTTAAAAGATCCATCACTTATCTTGATGTCAGGATTCGTCACAGAGCCCCAGGTTTGGGTTTTTGGATCAAACACTTGGATCCTGTTGGAGGAATTATCCCCATAAGAGCCCCATGCTACATATATCTTCCCATCAACTAAGCTTGCTGTTAAGGCTCTCCGGTCCAATGGCATGCTTGGAGCATCGCGCCACGTATGAGACTGACAATCCAGGACAGAGACACTAGAAGAAGGATACCTATCCTCCCCGTATATGGAGAAATCATCACTACCGATTTTGTAGATATTGGAACCAACGGCTACGAGACTCGACCATTGCGTTAAGGGATACTCGGGAGATGGAATTTGGAATAAATACTTGCCCTTTGACTTGTTTAGGGTTCGACTAGGGTCACTAGGGTTCTGGTAGAGAGTGAACCAATGTGTGCTATTGTCCAAAGGGAAACGTAAGCACAGATAGAGACACCTCTCTGTACGGTTTAAGAGAGATCGAGTCATGTAAATATCTGCTGAAGTAACGATGGATCGAAATCTTTTGGAGACACGAGAGAGAACACGATAATGCAATCTAGAGAGAGACTCGGGCCAAGCAGTTTAATAACAAGTCATAAGGAAGTGACTCAATTGAGGTTGGTTCTGTCGTCGCCGGAGACTCCACCTTCAATCTCTCACACGGTGGATCTTCGCAGCTAATGGACGACATTAAGGGGAAATTTTTCTGAAACAAAACTTTTAGGGTTTCTCTGATGCCAGAGATAGCGTCATTAAAAAGAAAAGTTCGATGTCAAACAAAAATAAAAAGTTCAAGCTTTTTTTTTCCCCACCGTTTATATCGAATATGAAGTGGGCTTATTTTTAAAAAGCCCAACATGCCGAAGCAATAGTATAAAGCCTTTTATTTTCCCGGAGAGCATCTTATTCCACGACACGTGTCACGTACCCTCCTCCACGTCATTCAGTTTCCTCTTCTTTCCAGAAAAACCAAGCAAACGACTTTAGAAACGACTAAAGACAACTTCAGACGAAACTGCGAAAATTTCCGTTTGATTATTTTCAAGATCTTCGTATTTTGAGTTCAGAATTTCGTTTTGAGCCGAAATTGTTTTTTTTCCTGTTGGATTCGAAGATCATTGATCTGATATTCAGCGATTGTGTTTAGGGTTTAACCAATCTTTTTAATTGAACTAAAAATCAGATTTTTGTGACAATTTCATGGAGGACGAACCAGGAAGTGAAAATGAAGGAGATACTATAGTTGCTTCACCACTTGCGAAATGGAGAATCGAATTCTCAAGATCGTTTCAGAATTACATCGACAGATCTGCTCCTAACATTGTTAGAAGATGGCTTGTGACTTTAATCGCTGCTGTGATCTATATCTATAGGGTTTACTATGTTTATGGATTCTTTGTCATCTCCTATGGCTTAGCTACTTACATCTTAAACCTCTTGATTGGTTTCCTCTCTCCTAAAGTTGATCCTGAGCTTGAAGCTTTAGATCCTGATTCTTTGCGTAGTCATGATTCTGATGAGTACAAGCCCTTTAATCGTCGTCTTCCTGAGTTCAAATTCTGGTAAATTTCTCTTTACTTTTGATGATTGATGATCTGCTTTATGGTTTGTTTGACTTCTCATGGAAAGTTTTTTTTTTTTTTTTTTTGCATTTTCAGGTATGCAGCAACTAAGGCCTTTGTTGTTGCATTTGTGATGACTTTCTTCTCCTTCTTGGATGTACCTGTGTTCTGGCCGATCTTGTTGTGTTACTGGTTGGTTCTGTATTCTCTAACTATGAAACGCCTAATTGTGCACATGGTCAAGTATAGATACTTTCCTTTCGATGTTAGAAAGCCTGTAAAGCTGCTCAAGTTTCTTGTTCACAGTGTCCTGACCTTTTTAAGAATTAAGGTAAAATCGTGTAATGGGGTGATATGTATTCGGTTTCTTTTTGATGGTCTTGAATGCTTTAGAAAGAAAGTAAGAGTGCTGAACATAGATTGTGTTGATGTTTTGACAGAGGGATGATGGTGGAAGTGATATGCCTAGTAGCAGTAATTCATCTCACGGTGATAAAAAGCAGGATTAGTGATCTATGTATGGTGATAGGCGAAGCACGAAAGGATACATACTTAAGATAAGCATATCAAGTAAATTGTAATAGTCATGTTGGTCCAAATGGTAAACAAAGTTGTTGAAGCTTAACAGAACTAAGAAATCTTACTTATGTTTTGAGTAAGCTCCTGCTTTTTTCGTCTTTCCATTGTAATGTGTAACAGTGTATTAACAGTTATTAACAGTTATACTTCTAAGTGAATTTGGGAATTACATATATGGAAAAAATATTCTTTGCAATTTAAGGACTGATGGCTTGGATTCTACTGTGGAAAACTATGCTGTTGATAAACTCCAATACCTTGCACTGGTCGAAATCGCATCGAAGAGTCTGCAGATAGGTCATCATACTCAGAGCATTGTGTAGACTCGAGAGTGTACTTTGCTTGATTGAACCTTATCATCCATCTGTAAGAAACAAGAACACCCTAAGCTCCTTAATCACTAATGAGTATGTCCTCCGAGGTTAGTTTACTTCTCAAGCATTTTGGGTCTGTGATAGGCATGGTATAAATAGAGAAAAGGGAGAAAAAATGAGTCGTCTTGTACTATTTATTAGGGAGAGATAATGGACTTGGTTCTTGGTTGTTGAATAAGAAAGAGAATTGGATCGTGAATCTTATCTGTCTGCTGCTGCCTGCTGGTTTAGATATTGGTTCGACAAACTAAAAATGGTTTATTCAGACCTGCACTTGCAACAATAAAATTATTATAGAGAAATGATGTACAGTTCAAAGATTTAAAAGAAGCACCAAACTATTGTATAGACGTCACTATTGTATGAGACGAGAAGTGAGAAACTGAGAACGAACAAAGAAGTCTCAGGTCCAACCGAACCCGCTGAGTCAGACAGGGTGTTCGATTTCCTATAAAGTCTTCCTTTAATCATCCGTCTGTGGATCAGAGTTTCCTTTTCTGTGGTTAGCCGAAGAAAATTAACGACAAGAAGCTTTTATTTTCTCCGAATTATTCAAAATCCGCCATGGAAGCAACTACACGAATCTTGAGTACTTCTGCTCTCAATCGTCGTCTTCTTCTCAGTAAGCTTAATCTAAAACCAGATCCTCGTTCGATCAATTTCACAAAGCAGCTTTGTTTTCCCTTACACAATGCCGTTTCTCGGGAATCATCTATCTCCGCTGCTCGTATACGTTGCTCTTCGCGTCCTCCCAATGCGAATCTATTCAAATCTCTCTTCTCCTTAACGTCAACGTTTCGTCTAGAGAACTCCGCCGTTCACGCTAATCCATTCCGATCCGAACCTAACGACGGCGTCGCCATCTGGAACAGAGCTCCACGGATCGTTAATGGAAGAGGAAATGCGACTACATTCGGCGGGAACGAGGGGAAAGAGACGACTGTGGTTCTCCTTGGTTGGTTAGGAGCGAAAGCGAAACATTTAAGGAGATATGTTGAGTGGTACAACTCTAGGGGAATTCACGCCGTTACTTTCACCGTCGACGTTAGGGATTTGCTCCGGCTAGATCTTGGCCGGCGGCTTGAGCGACGGATAGCTGAATTTGGGAATGAATTGGTTAATTGGGTATCGGAGAAAGAAGAAGATGGTAGAGAGAAATGTTTGGTGTTTCACAGTTTCAGTAACACCGGTTGGCTTGTGTAGGTTGATGAAAAGCAATTCCTTTCATCGATTTAGTACATTTAATTGTGATTCTAATCTCCTTACTGATGATGATAAATTAGATGATGAGTTTTAAGCTTGGTGAGCCATTTACTTTTGGCAGATATGGTGCCTTGCTCGAGAGCTTCTTAGGTAGACAAGATTTAGTAGAAAAGATTAAGGGTTGTATCATCGACTCAGGAGGAGCAGATCCTCTAGATACCAAGGTTTGTTCTTCTAGATGTTTCTCTCTTTCATGGAACCGTGACTCTTTGGATGTGAGTCATTTTCTTGTATTGGAGAATTTGAAGTTGCAATGGCCAATTTAGTTGTATGTTTTTTGCTTTTTGAGATATGTAGTCCTCATTTTGGATCATGGTTCTTGCGATTCCGAACCATGGCCAGGTTTTGTTGCTAACTTTTGGTTATAAGCAATATGCTTTGTAGATAACTCAGTACTTAGACAAAAAACAATAGGTGTGTTAAAACCGCTGATTTATTTTGGTTATATAGCCATATGATACATCGGCCTCAACATAAATGCGCTAGTGTTCTTTTGCAAGATCTGACATTGTTAGGCATGTGAACGAGGATAAAATGATCTTCAAAGTACATGTCTTAAATTTGTTATAGAATCCCTTTTGCTGGAAAAATTGTTTGTGTACTTAATCATTGCATAGTCCTTAATGCTTATAGGCATCTTAATCATTCATCTGACATAGATTAGCAATGAGTATACTTTTTTGGACATTATTATATAAGATCAACAATTGATTCTGTTGTCTTGTAGATTTGGGCAGCCGGTTTTACTGCTGCTATACTGAAGAAACGTAGCTCCACCGTAACCACAGAAGCAAACAGTCCCATAAACGAAGACGACTCTTCAAGCCCACAAAAGAAGGAGCCTCTAGGAATCGAAAAAATGATGCTATCATCTCTAGAGAAACTCTTCCCCATCGCCTTAAACCTCCCAGATGTCAATACGTAAGCTTCACACTACACAGTAGACAACCCATGTGCTTCGTGTTTGTCTTTTTTTTCGGTTGATCAATCCGAGTTACTGTCTCTGTTGCAGGAGGCTAACGAAAATCATCCACAAACTATATGAGAACCATCCTCCATGTCCTCAGCTCTATCTTTACAGCTCTGGGGACAAAGTTGTTCCGTCACATTCCGTTGAGCTCCGTATCCAAGGACAACAGAAAATGGGAAGAAACGTACACTCTTTCAATTTCAGGACGTCTCCACATGTTGATCACTTCAGGAACTTTCCTGAGTTGTACTCCTCACAGCTTTATAACTTCTTGCAAGAGTGCTTCACGCCAACAAAACAGCAAACTCTATAATTTTTGGAACATAGATCCTTTTGCAGAATCTTTGTAACCTGGTTTGTTTGTTTTTCTTATTGAATGATTCTGATTTCTGAAAGTGGTTCAAGATTCTTATTTACCCGGATTGTCAGATTCCGATTCTGAATGTATTGTAAGATGATAAAAGCAGGAGAAATATCCCAATTCATAATTGGCGAATTTGTAGGTTTAAAGGAGGCCAAAATGTATTATGGTGGAGCAAATGGCAACTAGAGCTATGGATTATGAGATGTATAGTTGTTCGATCGATTCTAGTCTCACACGTTGGAGTAGAGACGAAGGGCAGGTTTATATTTCATACAAGTAACACAGTATCTTATTGTTACTTATTGATATTTACATAAATAATCTTACATATGTAGTTGTGTGTTTTGGTTTAGCTACTAACCGATGAATTGGAGTAAAGCTGAACCGACCGGTTCGTTATCTCTGCCAAAAATGAACCAAACCATACGTCCTATTTTTCATTAAACGGCGTCATTCCCGTATCTTCTCCCTGCCGATTTTGGTTTTTCTACCCAAATCGAAATTTTCAGAGAACGAACCCTACCGTGAAATCTTCCTCCTGGCACGTGAACTTTGTGATCACACGGTCTTGAAGTGAAGTGTCTTGCCGCTGCGTCCAACGCCTTTCTCGCCGTCCTCGGAATTGGTTAATTCGTACTCTGATCTTCGAAAATGGCAGCTGAAGAAGAGTCAAAGATGTCTCCGGCGAGTTCGTTCGGTGCTGTCGTTCTCGGAGGTACTTTTGATCGATTGCACGATGGGCATCGAATGTTCCTCAAGGTAATTGGATTTATTTCTCTTCGATTTATTCTTCGTCTATGTGGTTTTTGAGAATAGAAGTAATCATCGAATGTTTGTGGTGGGGATGGAAAAATCAGGCAGCGGCGGAGCTGGCCAGGGATCGGATCGTAGTGGGAGTATGTGATGGCCCAATGTTGACGAACAAGCAAGTAAGCTCTCACACCTTTCAATAACTTATAGATTTGTTCCCTTTTTGCTTTGAGAAAGTTGGTGAATTTTGTTCAATTTCAGAACTTTTTGTTTCTTAGTTTCAAGGGATTGATCTTTTACATAGCTAATTTCGAATTTGATCGATATCCTAATGATTAAGAGGCAAAAAGATAACCCTTTGAACATCTTTGTTATGTTTTGTTGATGAGCTCTTTCGAGGTCTTATTTCTCCTCATTTCATTCTTTTGTGTTTACAGTTCTCTGAGATGATACAACCCATTGAAGAAAGGATGCGTAATGTGGAGAACTATGTCAAGGTAATTTCTGCAGAATTTGGAATTTCTCATCAGGTTTTATATTCTCACATAGTCTTTAATAGGCTGTTACTTGTCATTGCCATTACATGTGGAACATTGAATGTGAAATGAGAGGAAAGAGTTAAGATGAAGTAGAGTTTCTCATCTTTACGTTTCGCTATGTTCTTGTGTAGTCTATCAAGCCCGAGCTGGTTGTACAAGCCGAACCCATTATGGATCCATATGGCCCTTCTATCGTCGATGAAAATTTGGAAGCTATTGTTGTCAGGTTTTCACCATCTATATATTATTCTTTTTCACATGTTCTTCTATTCACTTTTGTGTTTCAAGACTCTTAACTAATCATCATTGGCAGCAAAGAGACGTTACCCGGTGGCTTGTCAGTTAACAGGAAAAGAGCAGAAAGAGGGCTTTCGCAACTTAAGGTTTGTCTTTTTAATCCACCATCCTTATCTATTTGACCTCTTGATGCATCTTAAGATTCTTTGATCATCAAACCTTTATCTTGTGTAATTCGTATCGTGGTATGCTTCTGCAGATTGAGGTTGTGGAAATAGTTTCTGATGGATCGAGTGGAAACAAGATAAGTTCGAGTAATCTGAGAAAGTTGGAGGCAGAGAGCATCGATAAACAAAAACAACCGGCAGAAGAAAAAGCATCATGAACGCATCATCATATATAAAATCTCCACTTTTTTTTTGTAATTTAATACGCTTTTGTATACTCAAAATGCTGTAAATTGGCTTAAACAGATCAATAAAGGTCCAAGATTTGCATTACTCAACTCTGGAACAAGAACTAGTCATATACAGGTTTTGTGACCGTTTCCATTGCTTGATGATACATACCAACATTCTTAGGTCTTTACGAATTTACAATTTTAGTTTGTGAATTATTAGAGATGATTTAATCTTTTGTGAATTAAGAGAAAATTTTCAACCGATGTCACAATTAAATATACTGTACTGTTTTTTTCTCTTAGTTTTTGTTCAGAAGTAGTAATGTTTTGTTGTTGTCACATGGCTCATCTTTCTCCTTGCTCGTCAAGCTGGAAGTTTACTTTTGGAGATAAATTTTTAAATTATTGAAAATTGTTATTGAATTGACTTATACCTTAAACCCAGCGATGTCTATCACTTCCTTTTTTTGTAAACCATGAATTCGATATGATCATATGAAGCAAGCAAACCGGTACATATTAGTTATACAAATACATTACCATCATTATTTAAAAATAATCACAACTAATAATGAAATACACATCTAAAAAGGATATTATTATTTATAGTGAATATCAGAATTTTAGTTTTTTTTTTTTTGCGCATTTTAGAAAGAATTTTACAATATGACAAATAAACAATAAAATATTATAAACGTAAATATTTCCAATTTTTCTTATAAGTTCATATTAATTAATAACATAGTGTAAAATTTATAAATATTTCCTAAATTTAAAATTTTCAAATTTTCCCTAGCTTATGTAATACAAGCTTTATTCGTTTTGCCAAAAGTACATTTGAGTTTTAATCTTTTTATTTAAAAGAATTGGTAAAATAAGTTTAAAAATGTTTATAAAAATCAATTGATATAAATTTTTATTTTTTAATAAATTATTATTATTTTGATATTTTTATCTATTTAATCCGGACCGTTTTGGTTTATGGATCTTATTTTAAAATTTATGAAGATTAATTAAACTTCTGATGTAAGAAACTATATATTAAAAGTCACAATTCTTGAGATCATTCCTTTATACTATTCCATTGCTAAAAAAATATTGTGATCCACTTCAAGAATGTTTGATTATCATCTTGGCTGCATAAAATCTCGTTGACTATCTCACACAAAACAAATGTTTGGTTGTACAAAGCGTAACACCAAAAGAAAAATTAAAAAGTAAAGTTAAAATTGTCTTTTGAAATTGTCTTTCTCATAATTTGAAGCCAAACTCCTTTATCCATGATACATGCTGATTGCTAAAGTTCCTAAGTTGATTTGTTTTTATTTCAAGAATGGTAAAAGAAAAAACAAAAAAGTGGTATCTATGAATATGGATAGAAATATATTCACAAGGTCGGATAGGCTAAAAAACCTTCCAATAAATTATTTGAAGAGCCTAAATCAGAAATGATTGAATGTAATAAAATTTCAACATTTGAGATTGCTCATGAATGATCAGTATTGTCGACAAGCAAAATCAAAATCCGAAGAGGTCCATTTCACATCTTAGATAACGGTCGATCTCATTGCCTTTTTGTGTTTGGAAACAATATGACTAGTACACACTGACTCTTTAACATTAACATGTTTATTTGAAGTTTTTATGTTATAAGTTTTGTTTAAGCATTCACCAATCTTTCGAAGGTTTTTTCATGGAAAGTGACGACCGGCATATTCAAAACCAGCTCAAACACATTATTTGTTGCAAGATGAAAATTAGCACAAGAGTCGCACAAGTATATCTCAAAGTGATGTACATGGTTGTTGGTGTCATGGATGCTTTCTTGTTTAATTACATAAAGTACTCTCGTACCATTTCCATATGAATCTTATTTTCTTCACATCTCGAACCTAATTTCTAAGTCTATTCTTATATCTATTTACTTTTTTTTTTCTTTTCAGGATGATTAATGAAGAAGATTTGAATTTTACAATTTGAAAATTATTAAAATTATTAATATACGATACTTTTAACACTATCGCTTTCCAATAGCGTTATACTACGCTCGGAGTCATCAGAGGATGCTCCTTCTCAATGACTCCGAGGCTATACCAACCTTATCATATGTAAGTTATTTACTTAACAATTAAATTGTGTGTCGATGATTTAACCTAACTCCTTACTCCTTCCACTCTTTTTTTTTCTAGTTTCCAAGTGGCCCACTACAGATTTACCCACACTCTAGAAGAAGAATCCTCCGATGACTCCGGGCAAAGTGTAACGAGTAACAGTTTTGAAGACCAACATGATGACACTTCTGAAGAGTCACTGGCAGTGGCGGACGTAGGCACAAGAGAGGTGGGGCACGTGCCCTACACTAATTTTTTTTTTTATATAAACATTTCTTCTTATTATGTTTATAATTTGTGTTTATACTTATTTTTAGATATTTTTTCCTTATATTCTCTATCTATTTTCCAAATAATTTACTAAATTAAGTATGTTTTCTTCTAATATATTATTTTTAATATTTAATTTATTAAATTATTATTTTCATATGCATATAATAATTAAATCATATACAAATATTAGATATTTAAATCAAATTTATAAAAAAGAAATTATGATGCCTCATATAAAAAAAAATTTCTAGATCCACCACTGTGCCCATAGTGAGGATCGACAGGAGGAAGAAGGTTTGTGATTTCTTTCTTGTAGGTTCCGTTTGATTTTTGCGTTTCTTGGATTTAGGTTAGATTGGTGTATTTACATGATTTGCTTCTTGTTTCAGGTATGGAATATGAGCATCAGTCTGATTCATCATCAAGCCACGGTTGTGTCAGATCTCCTTGACCAGCCTCTGTTGCACAGATCCCAGAACTCAAAGACAACCTTGCCAACCCCATGTTCTTGTGTTAGATGAAGAAGGCATGAGAAGTTTCTGTCTTTCAGTTTAATACCAGGGTTTTTAGTTTCAATCTTTTCTCTCATGACTTTTATCTCAGGATCTTTTGGTTTTTTAAGCGGTAAGGCAACTTCAAACAGAGATTGAAACAGTTAAAATGAAGAGAGAGAGCAAACTCGAAAACGAGATTGAAACAGTTGTTTTGCGTATTTTACATGTAAAGACCTTCAGGAATTACTTCTCTCTTGAACATAACCTTCTCCTTCGCCTTCTTGAAGTCCACATGCGTCACCTAACCCAATAGACCAAATGAGGTTAACATCAAAATTCTTACAAAGATTGCATAGATGAATCAAGTGGTGAGAACGAGAACACTTACTTTCATTCGACGCTCTCTAAGAGCACTAGAGCAGGCACACCAGCTTCTGTGCATATTGCTTTTATATCAGCTCCTGAGAACTCGTCTTTCGTCATTACAAACTCTAATTTCACATCTTCAGCCAAAGTCATCTTTGATGTGTGTATCTAATAATGGAATGCACTCATCAGATCTTTCTACAAAATTCACAAAAAGAAAGAAAAGTTCAGGATCACCAATTTTAGTACCTAGAAAATACGTCTTCTTCTTTTGATATCTTGAAGAGGGAACTCGATTTTCCTGTCGATCCACCCTGGTCTAAGAAGTGCCGGGTCTAAGAAACAGCTAAAGGCTAGTATCTTGTGAAATGCTAGCATCATCTTGAAAATATTGGTAATAGACCCGGCACAACCATCAGCATTGTCCTCCATCAAGATAATCAAGTCTGGGCACAACCACCTGAGACAGAAGAAATTCGACAAGGCAAAGGCACGAGAAGAAAGTCGACAAGACAGAGGCATGAGAAGAAAATCGACAAGACAAAGGCACAATCAAAATGCATTTGGATGTATCAAAGATGTGTTGGACAAGCCAAACAAAATCACAATACAGTATGATTGAAACGCATTCCAATGGATAATAATATAAGAGGATGAACAAAGTAAAGAAAGCAGAGGCATTGAGAAACCAACAACTAACTGTCAGGGGTACAAAATAATAAAACCGACGATAACGCAATAGATTAGGGTGTTTTCTGGTTGCCTTGTGGTGCAGCTTGGTTGATTTGCACAGAGCTCGGAACATAAGAGAACACAAGTGGCCAACAAATTACGTGTATAGATTCGCCAAGATCAACTTTCTTGAAGTAGCCTTTCTCTCCAATGATGTAAGCTATGTTGCGAGAGGGTCTACCTCTGTCTTTATCAAGAACCACCGCCATCTTTTTCCTCTCGTCAACGAAGAAAGTCCCACCAAGTAAACAGAAGGGAAAACCGGTGAGAGGTGTCAAATCAACCTTTAAGAACATGTTCCACGACACTGCATTGTGCTCAATCTTGCTGCTAATCCATATCTTGAAGTCACATGAAGTCATTGGCTGAAATAACACCGCAAGCTGGTTTTCCCTAACTCTAGATAGAGACACAATATCTTGGGGGTAAGGGTGAAAAGGCAGAGGCAGACGCGGTTCAAATCTCTCTGTTGTAAAATCAAAACATAGTAAGAAAAAAGGTGGATCTGCTTCCCATATCTTCTTGTCTTGGGCAAACCAGTAAGTGTTGCCATGGAGAGACAAGCCACGCCGAAAGTATTCATATCCCAGTCCGGATTCACATCAAGAACCTTCCATGAATTAGAGTTAAAGTTATAGATTTCAAATTCACCAAGTTGGGGACCGAGACACTCCTCGTACATATCCACAAATCTCAAGACCTTGTGTGAATACGCGTTGTTCTTCATCTCGTAGCCGAGAGCGTAACTGTCCCATCTGATGAAAGAAGTTCTGGGTTGGAGCCACCTTGTTTGCCCGGAACAAGGGTTCCAAACAACAAGCCTAGATATGTCTTTGGCGATGCATAACAATAAACCGTCGCAGTGAAAGATATTAGATATGTCGACTTGATATGCATCGTCTAGGCTAATAAGTTGACCGACACGCTCTATACAATTATTAGGATATAGGAGATTGACGCTGAATAAATAAACCTTATAATCGAGAATCATCACCACCTGAAACTCCTCTTTCCCTGCTTCTTCTTTGCTTCTTCTTTACTGATGTGCCTCCTTGTAAAGGATCGATCATTAGATAAAGTGTTCCACTTTTTGCATGTGCGTCTCACTCCTCTCAGAGATGTCACCGGAATCCTAAAGAGCACCTCCTCTGCCAAATCCCTCGGAAGATCCGAGAGCATCGTCGTTAATTAATCGAATATGTTATGGAAATAATTTAGGTTAACCTTACTGAGATATTATGATTAGGCGCTCAAAATATATACAATAAGGGGGTCTTATTGGTTTGTGATTTAAATAGAGTTTTAGTGACTTTAATTGTTGTGTAGAATCTGTTGTTATTCAATCAAGATTTTGTTAAACTCTCTTAAAGTTTGGTGTTATTAGTTTGTGATTTGTAAACAGTCATTTAAAATCTTAATGAATATTGTGTTATTGGATTAAGAGTTTTATAAAGTCATTAAAAGTTTTGTGTTATTCAACTAAAACAAAACAATCTATGACAATCTATAATCGTTAATGAATTCAATTATTGTGTTATTGGTTTATGATTTTAAACATTTTTCTTTACAAAATAAAGTCATGGAAAGTATGCTGAAATACTGCAGTTGTTTGAAAGACTTTACAAGATTATAGAAAAACTAATCAACAAGACTATAGAAAACTCTCTAACAATTCTTCTAAATCATTCACTTATTCACTTTCTATGATTTTATTAAAGTCATCAAAACTCTATTTAAATCACAAACCAATAACACCCCCTAAGGGTTTCTTAGACTTAAGGACACACAACGTTTTTAGGTCTTTACTTCATTGACGCCAAATTTTGGTCATAATTTCTCTAAATTCATAACACATGTCCAGTATCCCACATCGACTAGGTTACTGAAAACTCTTATAAAATTACATGCCATCGTCACATTTACATATTATTGGGCGTCGAGATGAAGAACAACGCGTCAAGAAGTGCCGAGTCAAGACTTTCAATTCTGTTTGTCGCGAGAATAACCTTAACATGATCTCCTCTTGAATCAAACCCGTCAAGCTGGTTCAGTTGTTCCAACATGGTTCTTTGGATTTCACGTTCACCAACTAAAAGAGTTACTTACTAAGTTACTATCATCAGCTAAGAAACACATGTATCCTGTCTCTGTCTAGTAAGTCAAACGTGAAAGAAAAGCACGTACTGACCAGAACAATGCCAAATCCGGACAATATGTCAACACCAAGTGCCTTCATTTAATAGGTCATATTGTTTCGGATTTTGGTAGCCAGGTTATTAGCATGGTCCCTGACGATCATATGCAGCAGTTGAGACCTGTTTTCCATAGGGAACCGAAAACCATAAGATAGTGCAAGCCACAATGAGTTACTTCTACACTGGTTCATTGGCATCAAACTTGATCCTCTATCTCCACTCATTTCAGTGATACTCTTCTTAGTTACCTTTCGCGACAAAAACAAGGCTAATCATATTATACAGAGAGCATCTACAGTGAAATAGCTTGAAACCAGTGAACCAGTAAGAGTCAACATGAGTTGTGAGAAGATGGTTATTATCACAAATAGAATCTTACGAGTTTAAATTTATCATCTTATAAGGAATTTGCATCCAAGGACAGAGTAAAATGTGCAAAGGAAAAGGAGAAGCGATACATGCCAAACATAAATCGATGGATTAAAAAAAAACACACAAGATTTCCTAAATGTGAAGACCTGACTCTTTCACATTCTCCGGACCTCATTTCTTCTCACTACTATTCTCAAGCTCCTTCCTTAACTGACGCGAGAAGTCGTCATTGACATCATCATCATCCCAGTCATCTTCCCACTGCTGGCTAACTTCCTTCACTTCCTCTTTCTCAACCCAATCTGCCAAACACAAAAACGATCCATATATTACTTACACCGTAAAAATAACACCAACACATCCATTCCACATCTCATACAATAGAGACCATTTTTATCAATTTTTCAATATAACTATTAGCTAATTCTGAAGACTCAACTAACTTGCAAAGCACAATCTTATTGTGCAGAATCAAAAGGAATCCGGAAACCAAAATCAAATAGCCTAGGTTGAATTGTATAGGTCCCCAAAGCAACTCAAACCTTTTAGGCTTTAGCTCATGAAGCCTTGCCTATTTATTATCATATTAAACCTATCACCAGTAAGTTGCTGATAAAATCCATCAAGTTTATGAGATGGCAACTTCATCGTTAAACTATACAAAGGATAAGATCCATAACATATCTCAGATAGAGCCTATCTACCCAACAACAGAGACTATCTTTATCTATTCATCATACAATACAAGTGTTAGTAAAATCTGAGGACTCAACTAACTAGCAAAGCACAATCTGATCAAAGAAGAAGATATTGTGCAGAATCAAAAGGAATCCAGGAACCAAAATCAAAATCCAAACATTGCCTATTTATACCAAAACCTAATCACCAATCAATTGCTGCTCTTATATACATGAATTGTATAACATCGTCAATCAAAAACTCAAAGAATAATAACAAAAAAATTCCACCTTCGTTGATTTCAAATTCTTCGAACTCATCGTCGTCTTCGAACAGATCCACCTTTACCACTTCAGTCGCTGCTTTTGGCTCTGTCGCCATAGTTACAGATGCTTAAGCAATCAACCAGATCGAGAAACCTAAGAAGATTATCACAAGACTCAATTAAGTAATTATCGCAACACACAATGGAATTGATAATGATAAAACCCTAACCTCTTTCAGAGCTTTAACCAGAGCGCAAGCCAACTTTTATTGAGAAGAAGACAATATTCAACATTAATTTACCAGAGAGCACCTCCTCTGCCAAAGTAGTGACATGTTGGATTTTTTCAACTTGGGCTTGGGCTTTAAAGTATTGTTGCCTCAAGGCCTCTCGCCAGTTTTTTTTTTTTTTTTTTTTTTTTTTTGTTAAACAACCAAGACAATCGAATTTGACAATTTGTAATCAAACCACGATGCTCTCGGATCTTCCGAGGGATTTGGCAGAGGAGGTGCTCTCTAGGATTCCGGTGACATCTCTGAGAGGAGTGAGACGCACATGCAAAAAGTGGAACACTTTATCTAATGATCGATCCTTTACAAGGAGGCACATCAGTAAAGAAGAAGCAAAGAAGAAGCAGGGAAAGAGGAGTTTCAGGTGGTGATGATTCTCGATTATAAGGTTTATTTATTCAGCGT
The DNA here is from genome assembly GCA_011420285.2 of Erysimum cheiranthoides. Classification (NCBI taxonomy): domain Eukaryota; kingdom Viridiplantae; phylum Streptophyta; class Magnoliopsida; order Brassicales; family Brassicaceae; genus Erysimum; species Erysimum cheiranthoides. The sequence continues at coordinate 20,550,324 of CM022180.2, forward strand.
CAATCTCCTATATCCTAATAATTGTATAGAGCGTGTCGGTCAACTTATTAGCCTAGACGATGCATATCAAGTCGACATATCTAATATCTTTCACTGCGACGGTTTACTGTTATGCATCGCCAAAGACATATCTAGGCTTGTTGTTTGGAACCCTTGTTCCGGCCAAACAAGGTGGCTCCAACCCAGAACTTCTTTCACCAGATGGAACAGTTACGCTCTCGGCTACGAGATGAAGAACAACGCGTATTCGCTAAAGGTCTTGAGATTTGTGGATATTTACGAGAGCTGTATGAGTCCCCAACTTCGTGAATTTGAAATCTATAACTTTAACTCTAATTCATGGAAGGTTCTGGATGTCAATCCGGACTGGGATATGAATACTTTCGGCGTGGCTTGTCTCTCCATGGCAACACTTACTGGTTTGCCCAAGACAAGAAGATTTGGGAAGGAGATCCACCTTTTTTCTTACTATGTTTTGATTTTACAACAGAGAGATTTGGACCGCGTCTGCCTCTGCCTTTTCACCCTTACCCCCAAGATATTGCGTCTCTATCTAGAGTTGGGGAAAACCAGCTTGCGGTGTTATTTCAGCCAATGACTTCATGTGACTTCAAGATATGGATTAGCAGCAAGATTGAGCACAATGCAGTGTCGTGGAACACGTTCTTAGAGGTTGATCTGACAGTACCTCTCGCCGGTTTTCCCTTTTGTTTACTCGGTGGGACTTTCTTCGTTGACGAGAGGAAAAAGATGGCGGTGGTTCTTGATAAAGACAGAGGTAGACCTGACCCCTCTCGCAACATAGCTTACATCATTGGAGAGAAAGGCTACTTCAAGAAAGTTGATTTTGGCGAATCTGTAGACGTACATTGTTGGCCACTTGTGTGCTCTTATGTTCCGAGCTCTGTGCAAATCAACCAAGCTGAACCACAAGGCAACCTGAAAACACCCTGACAGTTGTTGGTTTCTCAATGCCTCGGCTTTCTTTACTATTAACTGGTAATTGTGCTCTGCCAAAATCTTCCGATTACGATTAGACAATGTGACTTTTGTTTTCACTTCTTACTAAGAAACAGTTAAAGGCTAGAGGTGCTTTTTTTGCACGTTTGACTAACTAGACAGAGACAGGGATACATGTTTTCTTAGCTGATGATCGTAACTCTTTTAGTTTTTGCAAAATTGCATTTGCAGAGAATTAGATTCTTTACAAAATCAGATATATATAGATGTCAAATATGTCAACCGGTATGAAATCTCTCTCTGTGTCACGTCGTTAACAGGTCTAAGGTTATTGTTTTCTTGAAAACCAAATAGGTAACCACAATGACAATACTATCATAATAAGGGTGTACAATTATGCCCTCAATCTGTTCCTAGTCTTGAGAAACGAGAGATTCTAGCCATGGGAACTCATGTGCGATCTTTATTCACTTCTTGGACCTCGATTCTACTCAAGAGATTACCTAATTGAATCCGGTTTAGATCCATTACAAGAATACCTGTAAACCGTTTTAGGCCATTCTTCATAGGATTGATGTTGGTGTAAAGAAGTAAGAAAAAAGTATACGTTTGGGCTTTGGCAGAAATACAAAGGAAACGTGAGGCCTAATAGGAACAAAAACGTTTTCAACAACGGCTATTTTGTAATTAAAACAAGGCTAATTTTTGAATAACAAATCTTTGAAACTGAATAATCGGATTCTTGTAGATCTTCTTTATAACTTCCCCAATATCTCTTTCTTCTCTTTTAAAATTTGAATCCATTCTTCTGAAATCACAGAGAGAGGAGCGCATAGACAGAGAGAGAGAGCGAGAAGCGAAGTTGAGAGAGGAACCTTCCTTGCGTCACAAGCATTCGTGGGTAATGTATCTCGTCTTCTTTCTCTTTGATCATTAGGGTTTCTTAGTTTCAGCGCCATTGTTGAATCGCTTTGACTCTCTCTCTCTCTTTCTCTTTGCAGTTCTTTCTCACGGAAAACTGAAACATCCCGTTTCAGAATCAAAGATCCTTACTCTGTTTCACAAACCAAAACACTGTATTGATCTCTTCTTATCTGAGTATCTCCTCTGTTTCGTTCATCAAACTCTTCAATTGATTTCGTGATTTCTCAGTTTCTTTTTGTATTTCTTGTTTTAGGTTTTTACAAGATGAATGATCTGATGACGAAATCGTTCTTAAGTTATGTGGAATTGAAGAAACAAGCGAAGAAAGATCTGGACTCTGATCGAGATTTGGAGAAAGGTCAAGACTTTAACTTCGATTTCAGCCCAGCGGATGAAGAAAACCTCTCTGGTTTCTTTCAAGAAATCGAAACCATCAAATCCCTAATCGAAGAGATCACTCATCTCTTACTCGATCTCCAAAACCTAAACGAAGAGACCAAATCAACTCACAGTACCAAGATCCTCCGTGGGTTAAGAGACAGAATGGAATCAAACATCGTCACGATCTCCCGTAAGGCCAACACAGTCAAAACCCTGATCGAGACTTTGGAGAAGAGCAACGTCGTGAATCGTACGAGTTTCAAGGAAGGATCTTGCGTGGACAGGACAAGAACTTCGATAACTAATGGAGTTAGAGCGAAACTGAGAGAGACTATGAGTGAGTTTCATCGATTGAGGGAACGTATCTTTGCTGATTACAGAGAAGATCTCAAAAGGAAGTATTTTTTAGCGACTGGTGAAGAACCAAGTAATGAGGATATGGAGAAGATGATCTCTGGATCTGGGTCTGGTTGTGATTTGGTTAAGACGTTTGAAGTGAAGCCAGAGATGGATTTGAAGACTAAAGAGAGACATGAAGCTGTGAATGACATTAAGAGAAGTCTTAATAGGCTGCATCAAGTGTTTCTTGACATGGCTGTTCTTGTTGAGACTCAAGGAGATCGAATTGATGATATTGAAGCTAATGTGGCGAATGCAGGGAGCTTTGTGAGTGGAGGAACTAACAGTTTGTACTATGCTAATCAGATGAAGAAGAAGACCAAGACTTGGGTTCTTTGGGTTTCCATTTTGGGTGTTCTTATTCTTCTTGTGTGTGTCATCTCAATGCTTGCTTCTCGTTGAGTACAGAGTTGTTTTTTCTTTTGTTCTTTTGAATGATCTCAATGCTTGCTTCTCGTTGAGTATGTTTAGGGACAGATTTGTTGTTTTTCTTTTGTTCTTTTGAATGATCTCAATTTGAGGGATATTTCACTGTTCTAGTTCTATTCGTTAGATTGTGTATCAGAAACTTGAGATTTTGTATTCATGAATCTTTGTCCACAGATCTTTTGTGTTGATCATATAACCAAACTTGATCATACACTGTTCTAGTTCTATTCATTAGATTTTGTATCAGAAACTTAAGATTTTGTATTCATGAATCTTTGTCCACAGACCTTTTATGTTGATCATATAACCGAACTTGAATTTGACTGGCTTAAGAGAGAAACAAGTACATGATACAATGTTTCTATTGGACTAGTAGATATCTGAAGGATTCTGAATCGAGACAAAAGTTAATAATTAATTGACTAGTAGAGAGATTCAACAAGAATCAAACAAAATTTGGTAAATTTGACAAAGATGTGATACAAACAATAGAAAACAAACAAGCAAATGATAATGGAAATGGACGAAGTATTTAGTCATTTGAGTTAATTATATAGTTACCAAACATTTAGTTGATCTTTAAATTAGATGGTTGGCTAATCAGTTGCTATATTTCAGTCATTACTTACTGCATCTACCATCTAGTCAACAAAACAGCATTACTAGTAAGTAAACCAAGGAATTGATCAGTAAAGTGTAGACTACTTTTCAATTGACTAGCAGATTTTGAGAACATTGAATAAAAAGAGTGATGGGGTAATAATGGTAAGAGAATTGACAAGTGGTAAGCTGGCAAAAACATATGGTTCCCAATCTTATCAAAATTTTATCAATCCCAATGGACAAACACACAAAATTGGAATCAATACCTATCATGCTTTTTCTTCTTTCTTCTTTATGGACCCATACACATAACTTACATTTGCATTTGTGCATTATATAATATCTACTCCTCACTTTGTGTACAAAAATATTTATGTGTATATATATATATGTAGGATATATACAATATAGTATCGTGGTCCACACACCAAACTTGAGCACTCCTTTTAAGTTACAATTAGTAATCCTCCTGATTGTAACTTTCAATGATTCATTTTATTAGCTTTTAAAATGTAATGATTATCATCTTCTAAAAATATACTGTATTTGTTTAGTATCTATCACAGCCTCACAGGCTCTTTAGTCACTTCAACATCATAACTTTAATGGTGAGATTATGGAGAATAACCTTTTTCAAAAATTTTTAAAAAAAAAAAAAAAAAAAAGATGTGGTGAATAAGATGAAGGCATATAGAAAACTAAATTATTAAAAAATTATGTTACTTAATTTAATTTTTAAGAATAGATTACGATTACTATATTTTAAAGTTTTTAAAGGCCACATAATTCATTATTTTTAAGGTAATTGTTGAATTTTAGGATTACTGATTTGTTTTTTCTAAGAATCTTATTGTTGTTTTTACATCCAATAACAAGCTTTTAACAAAAACAATTGTTTATGCATGAATTGTAACCTTTTATTTGTCTAAGAGTGCTATAAATGCTATTCATGTGAGAACTATTCAAAGTCATAATGTAAAACACTAAAACTATATATATTTCTTTTTATTTTACGAAGATTATGTGCATATTATTAGTAAGTCGTATCTTGAATTATATTATTGTAAAACTAAAATAACCTAGTATTTTTAATAGTGTTGTCATTGTGTACCATCACAATGAATTTAAATCCGATAATATGCATGTTAGTGACACAAATATTATTTAAAGATAATTATAATAATTTGTCAGAAAATCAATTATATGGGTGGAGTATAATGATACTTTTGGGTATACGATTCATTTGGTTTTGAAGGTACCACATATCAAAAGTCATCAAAACTTTAATAGGGCAGTAAATGTCAACTAAATGGATGAAAAAAAAAATGAAATAGGTAGCTTATACAGTTTCTCAGTCCATAAATTATAATATCACTTCCTGGAGTTTGATCTTAACCACCTGAATCAAGATTTGAAGTTTTGACCCCAGACTTTCTCTTAGTTAAATGTTATGGACAAAACAATACATAAATGGTGTCAAAATAGATGGCTTGACATAGATTTTGAAGTTTTAATTGCGTAAATTGAAACATCATGCATGATACATGTGTGATGTGTATATCATTTTTAAAGTATTTAACATTGTTTGGATAAGGTCAAACAAAAAAAATGAAGATTGTACGTATGTCAAGAAATATTTTTACTAAGTATACTCTTATTAACGAAATATTTTTTAGATTAGACTAACAGTTTCATTATTGACTTGACGTTGTGGTTGCGATTTTTCATATAGCAACTTATATGAAAATAAATGGAAACAAATTCATCAAAAGAAAAGGAAGGAAAAGAAATCAGAAAATTTATTTGTAGATACAAAAACATCTGATAAAAGTTTCGTAAATCAACAAGTGTATGTATATAAAGGTTCACAAACCAGTTGACAGTTGTGTTTATCCAAACGGACGGACGTATGTACAATTGGCCAACAATGAGAGATGTTGTTTGGAGGGAATATAATAGATTAAGAAAGAAAAAAGTTGAATATTGTACTTAGAACGAGAATATGTGCTTTTTATTAACGAAATATATGTTATCGATATGGATTAGACGAAGTTACGCCTTAAGAAGAATGTTAGACTAATTATTGTCTTGACATCTTGATTGCGACTTTTCATATAAAATAAGAGATATTGATCATGAAAATGAAATTAAATGGAAACAAATTTATTGAAACTCCAAGAACAAATCTCCAACTTTTATTAAAATAAAGTAAACATTTAGTAAAGAGTTTCATAAAAAACAAAGTTAACTATAAAGGTTCACAACAGATGTTATATCCAACTTAAAGTTATTAGTAAGAAATTAACGGACGATATTTGAAATGTAATGAAAATTTTGACAGATCCACTAGCAAAGTTTTGAATAAGAGTGTGTTAATTAGTTTTATATGATTTCCAATTAAATTTAATGAAGTTTTGAATAGAATTGTAAAATTTTATATATTTTTGACTTAAAACTAATGTGCAATGAGTAGATTAGTTTTCTTATATAATATTTTAAGTCTTATTTATGGGATTAGACCAATTTCATGTCAAGTTGATTTCATGTTGGATGGATAGGAGTTGAATTCATATTAAATTGATTTTGGTTCAAGTTGGATCAATATGTATTACTATTGAATATCATCTTACATTTTATAAATTTCTTACTCAAAATTTATCGAAATAAATAAAATTGTCCAGCTTTAATATATTATTTTTTAAATATCATTCCCTTTCTTTTTGATATAAACTTTTTAATACAACGTTAATAAATTAGAGATGCAGATACAAATTAGAGAAAAGAGATCAATGGAAGACAACGAATCATTTTACAATTATTGTATATTAATACCATGCGAATAAAAAAAAATTTGAGAGATGCATCTTTCTGATTACTATAACATATTAACATCGATGTTAACTTTATGGACATAAAAAATATTTCTTAGTTTTCTTCTTAAATATTTTTATTAAATTAAAAGTTTTATTTTGTTGGCTTCTAAAGATTTCTCATAATCTTCTATATATAAATAGTAATCTTATTTACCGACCAAATATGTCACTACCACATGCAGTAAGTCATTATCATTTAAGTTCAGGTCGTATCATAGAGGCTCTTAATTATTTGACTAACTAAAAAAAATTTAGTAAGTTAATAATATTTTCCGACCAAAACTTAATTTCCTTAATATTAAAAATTTAATTTATAGAGTTTCTCTCTGCCTTTAAACGTTTCTTTGAAAACTATAAGAAAAAGCGGAGACTTCGGATCCTTTTTTCTCTCAATTTGTAAGAAGAGAGAGAGGTTTCGTTTGGTGGTCACCACTCCTTTTACCTACGGTGAGATCGGCGGCGATAACGCCGGTGACCGACAGGAGTCATGCCGAGATAGTCACTGGCGATTCTGTTCTTCTTGCCGGAGACGACGAGCATCGAAAGAATCTGTCAAGAAACAGCGATGTTTGTCTCTGTTTCTGCGTTTTCTCTCTCTGATATTGTCTCTCGGATCCGGTGAAGAAGGTGCCGCCGATCACATATTTCAGAGATTTTTAAAGTTTTTGTCTTTTCAATTTGAGGTTGGTTTTCAATTTTCTATCACATTTGGGGAAGAAGAAAAAGATCTTTCTTCTTCCTCTGTTTCTGGATCTGTTGCGTGTTTTTTTGGATTTAAAGATTAGTTATGATTGGATTTGAGGAGTTGGAGTAGTGTGAATCTGAGTCTGATGAACAGATTATGATCCAATTCGAGCTCTTTGTATTAGTAGTTCATACTTTGTTCGATACCCATTTGAGATAGATGTGAAAGTGTTGAGCTTTGTTTTGTTTCCCTTAAATTGGCTTTGATTCAGATTTCAGATTGTAAAGATATGAACTTTGTGTGATTGCAGTTATTTGGGGAGTGTTTGGTATGCTGAAAAGAGATGTCCTTGAAAAGCATCCTTCGTGATCTGAAGGAAGTGAGGGATGGACTTGGAGGTATCTCGAAGCGAAGCTGGTCTAAGTCGTCTCACATTGCTCCTGATCAAACGGCTCCACCACCGGAAAACATCCCGCAGAGCCCATGGGCTTCTTTGCCGCCTGAGTTGCTTCTTGACATTATCCGGAGGGTAGAAGAGAGTGAGACTGCTTGGCCCGCTCGAGCGGCCGTTGTCTCTTGTGCTTCTGTCTGTAAATCATGGAGAGAAATCACTATGGAGATTGTGAGAATCCCTGAGCACTGTGGCAAGCTCACTTTTCCAATCTCACTGAAACAGGTAAAGCAAAGTTTACCGGTTCTTTGTTCACATCATCATGTTAATGTTTGAAATCTAAAATTCTTGCTTAAATTGTGAGTAGCCAGGGCCTCGAGACTCTCCAATTCAATGCTTTATTAAGAGGAACAGGGCAACAGCTACGTACATACTCTACTACGGCTTGATGCCTTGTGAGTGATTCTTATTCCTTGACTAAAGTCTTATGAATTTGCTGTTCAACATTGAAGAATCCGTTGTTCTAACGATGATCCTTTTTTGAATTTCAGCTGAGGTGGAGAACGACAAACTGTTGTTAGCAGCAAGAAGGATTCGAAGAGCGACATGCACGGATTTCATAATCTCACTATCTGCAAAGAACTTCTCACGGAGCAGCAGCACTTATGTTGGCAAACTAAGGTAAGCAATTGTCCTGAGTTACACCTGCATAAGTTTAGCTGTGTCTTCATGATCGAAAGCTCCTTTTTCTAAACACTCTACTTATATTGTGCCATAGGTCTGGTTTTCTGGGGACCAAGTTCACAATATATGACAATCAAACAGCATCCACAGCACAAGCCCAATCTAACCAAAGGCTTCACCCCAAGCAAGCGGCCCCTAAATTACCTGCTAATAACTCTACCGTAGGAAACATAACCTACGAGCTCAATGTCCTTCGCACACGGGGACCTAGAAGAATGCACTGCGCTATGGACTCTATACCCCTCTCTTCTGTTATTGCTGAACCATCAGTAGTTCAAGGAATAGAAGAGGAAGTCTCTTCCTCGCCTTCACCAAAAGGAGAAACCAGCTCAACAGACAGAGAGATCCCTGATATTTCTCCTAACTTAAGGGAACAGCCGCTGGTTCTCAAAAACAAATCCCCAAGATGGCACGAGCAATTGCAGTGCTGGTGTCTCAACTTCAAGGGGAGAGTGACTGTGGCTTCAGTTAAGAATTTCCAGCTTGTGGCAGACATTGACGCTTCTTTGGATGCGCCTCAAGAAGAACACGATAGGGTGATCTTACAGTTTGGCAAAATCGGTAAGGACATTTTCACCATGGATTATCGCTACCCTCTCTCTGCTTTTCAAGCCTTTGCTATATGCATCAGCAGCTTTGACACCAAACCGGCTTGTGAAGGGTAAAGTTAACCCCTTGAGTAAAATCCATCTCTGCAAATCATCATAGAAGGCTTTTCTTATCTTTAATCATAGAAGGCTTTTCTTATCTTTAGGTTTCAATGTATCAATCCACGAAAAGCTCTTTGTATGTAGATTGTTGTAGCTCTTTGAACTATGCTTTAAACCCATCTCTCCAAATTCACAGTGTCAAAAATTTGATGGGGCTCTTGGTGGATAAGCTTAATGAAGTTATATTGTTATATCTAACGTAATATCTAAAAAGAAGCCATTACACAATGATATCTGAAACTCTGAGCTTCAAAACCTAATGTGACTACAAACTCTTACTGGGGATCCAATAGCAGTGATATTTCACAGTCCATGTTCTTCAAACTTCTCCTACCCGAAGTTCTCATCTCAACGTTGAATAAGTGAGAAACTCCATTGATGTAAACTGAAATGGTTGGCGCGGAATAGGATTTCTGCAATCGCAAAGATCAAGAGTCATGCAAAGGTAAGCACAACTTTAAATCAAATTATATAATGTGGACAATAAAAGTCAGTGAAGTAGAGATGGAGACGCACGGTCTAGGGCCGTAAACTTTGATCTGGCGGATATGAGTATCTCTCCCGTTGAGGTGATTCGACAAAATGGCTATTTGCAACATAAATGTATTGACAAAAGTTTCCCTGAGAAGACGACACAATGGTTAAACTTATCAGCTCAATGCAAAACTTGTTAGCCAAAGTCTAAGCAATATAAATAACTCTTGAAGACTCTCTCTTAAGTACTAGCCAAAAAAGGAGAAGCAAAAATCTGATTATAGCACTACCATTGTAGCAAACACTCTGCTCATCTTATCACCAGCTAGCTAGATTGTTTCCCAAAACCGAAAACGGGTATTCTTGTAAGAACCAACCACAAGACCACAATTTGATAAATAAATAAACAAACATACCGTGGATCGGTTCCAGAAAGAGATAGGCAAACCCAACCAGTTGGTTTAACAAGCTCCACACTTTTGATCTCCTAAACAATTGAAGAGAAGGAGATACACAACATGATATATCCATCCATTACAAGTTAGAGAATCTATTCTTCAGAAAAAGAGATTACCTTTAAGTTATGAAAACCATCACCAGCTCGTATAGAGATTTTACTTGGCGTATAGCTCTCATCAAGCTTAAAGTCAACATACAGAACCACTAACTTTCAAAATCAAAACAAGTTCAAATTTTTAATATCCAAAAAACAAAACAACAAAAGATCTGATCAAATAGATTCATAATCATACCTGCAATTTCACTTTCTTCTGAAACTGAATGTTAATCAAATGTGGTTGTAACCCATCTGATCTACAAATTCAGAAACAAAAAAAGTCGAATCATTTAATTGAATCAAGAACATGAATCAGAGAAAGAGATGAGATTTAGGGTTTCTCAACTGCCAATAGGTCTCGAGATTGTCGTCACGGAGAGTGGTGACGCCATTGCCAGGCTTACAAGAGCTTACACTCCAAGCTGCGTTCTTCCCCATCTCTCTTAGATCGTCGTCTATGATTAGTTTATCGTTTCCTCCTCTAATCTTTCCTTCTTCTTCAGATTCCGATGACTCTGTCGCCATATCTCTTCTCCGAGATCCGAAATTTCAACACTTTCTGCTAATAAGCCTAAACCCCTCCAACGAGGTTTTGAATTCGTCTCTTATGGCTCATAGTCAAACGTCGTGCCGTTAATGGATAATTAAAACGGCATGATGTTTGTTTTTATTAAATGGAAACGGCATGATGCTTTACTTTTTTGGAAATTGGAATGTCTCACAAGTTTATTCAAATAAGATGTATAACTTTTTTTTTGGATAAATGATAACTTGCACACCATTTTTACTTATAAAGTTATAAGCAATTTAATTCCATGAAAACCATGACACAATTATGATGTTTACAAAATTAAGATTATATATACAATTAAGGGAATGAAATTTCATGTAAATATCTACAAAACTAAAGTTTTATTTCAAGAAAACAAGAAAGAATCTTTAATTTTTGTGATAACGACACCTCCGTAATTTGTTTTTTTTTTTTTTTTTGGAAATTTCAAATAATATAGAAAAGGTTTCCAAGTATTTGAAACAAGAAAGGAAGAAAAGTAAAACTCATTGGAACCGAAAGAACAAAAGAAGGTCCACTTTGGTTAATATCTCTGCAACCACAATGATGCATTGATGCCCACTCTTTGTGGTTCTCAATCTTCAACCTTCGATCCTCTCAAATCTCTTAACTACTCCTACTTCAAAAGCTACCTCCAATTTTTAATTTTGGTTATGGATAATATCTTGTCATAGATCTTGTCAAAATCAGACAGTTCATGGACTAGTTTATTGGTTGGAAAAATTGATATGAGAAAAGAACATTGACCCACTTGTTAGCTTGAAAGCTACTTTTAGAAAACATATTATGATATATATAAAGAGAGCTTGTGTCAGCATCAGTAAAGATTATACATATCACAATAGTAGTATTAGTAATAGATTTGTAGTACATTGATAAAGTTGGAAAAGAAATTTATGTAGTTGCGTCCGGGTGCAAAAATTGGATGTAACGGAAACTAGAGTTTGAATGCAGTAATTGCATCCAAAATGATCAAAAATCTAAACTATCATCGTAAAACTAAATTTGATAATTAGTTTATCATAAAATTATTTTTTTGTATACTCAACAATCCTACTTAGAATATATATATGAATGACCCTTTACGAAACTTTGAACTGTCCATGAGCCTTTCCAAAATTTTATTTTGATTTTTCATATGAATGTGCAGGCCACTTAGGTAACAAAATCCTGAGTATTAACATCAAAAAACATCTTTCAAATTCAATATCCAGATGCAGCATATTGACGTTGTTAGTGTTTTTAACCAATTTTTGCATTTGGAAGCAATATATTGATAAAAAATTGTTCTTTTGTGGGTTTCATATTTAAGTGAAAAAAAAAATAATGAATAAAAATATATTTGGAGATTAAATCGACCTTAATTAATTGGCCACCTAGACACCGTTTAGTCGATCATCCAAAGTTATTTTCACCCATTTATAAAAAAATTCATGGCGGCTTAATAATTGCTATACCCATACCCTTCGAATGCGAACATATTGATGTATACATTTCATTGACAATGCGATCTTAGAAAGATCGTAACTTTACAAGTTGCAGAAAAGAAAAAGAAACAAGAAAAAGATTAATAATTTTCTTAGATATTACATATCCAAAAAGAAACAAGGATTGTAATCACCACAAGAGTTTTCTCTCTTTCTTCTTCTACACATATGACATATCTATAAGTCCTCTAAAACATATTTATCTATCTCTCTCTATATATTATATATCTATACACAAAAGATTGATGGTGACAAGACCAATATTATTGCTATATATCTCCAGTTCTTCTGGTTTAAATATCAGAAAACAAAGGATAATGCCAAAGCAGGATTTTGTTTTTGTTTCCATGAATCAATGAATCTTTTTCTTAGTACTGAAACCCGAGGCTAGATGTGTTGTAGAGACTCTGTGACTGAGTTTCCCAGCTTGCAGATGGCTGAAACAGAGAGATACACAGACAGGTTACTTCACAGACAAGGAACAAGAACTCAGAATAATCAGTCAAGTTTTCAATTTCATGTATAGATGTGCTTACAGCTTCAATAGATGTCGTTTGGTTCGGGTTTATCGCAGATAAATCTAGAGATCCTTGCTGATCTAACGGAAACAATGGCACATCAACCATTATTGAAGGCTTTGAAGCAACTACATTTGCAAAATAAGCCTGAAACTGAAATTTCAAAACCCTTTATGATAAGTTCTTGAGTAATAGCAATTTGATCTTGAGGGTCTAGAGAGTGTTTCTTTACCTGTTTAACAGATACGTCTTCCACGGCTAGCTCGAGTTCTGGGTTCAAGACAGCGAGTTTCATCGACAAGAACTGCAATATTTGTTTCTTGAAGAATTAGACTTATTCTCTTGTCAATACTGAAGTGAAGTTACAGAGAATCATGGTTTCATAGCTTACCTCAACTTGTCTCTGGAGACATTGAACATAATTGATGATCTCATCAAGCATACCGGCTTTTCCGGTAACCTTGTTGCATCCAGGCACAATATCTTGCAGATATTTCATCTTCTTGCTGATCTTTTCTCTTCTCGCCTGCAAATCCAAATCCATTTAGAAACCCTAGACATATATATTTTTTCTTGTAACGCAAGAAACTTATTTATCTTACCCTTTCTGCTAAGCTGTGTCTGTCAGTGGCTTGGCCTCGACGAGCTCTCACGTGGATATAATCTAATTTTTGGATCTCTGAAGCTTTCTTCGATGTATCCTTTGAAGTGTCTGAAGATGCTTCTGTGTTACTCATGTTTGATTTTCCTTTCATGCTTGACTCTGTCTCAGCCTCTACTTTGATCTTCTTCTCTGTGTTTTCCTCTTCCCTTGGCTTAACCTGAGACATTATTAACATAAACAATAAAATCAAAACCCACTTTTCAAAAACATGGTTTGTACTCAAAATTTGATCTTGTTGGAGCTACAAACCTCTGATTTTCTCTTGTTCTTCAAGGAAATGGCTCTGTTTTCTTCACTGTTCTTCAACAAAACCGCCATTGTGTCCACTGGTTCCATATGACAGCTACTTGTTCTTGAAATGCAACCATCCATAGCTTCATGTGGAGGACCAAAACCCATGTTATAGTTTTGTCCAAAACCAGATCCAAGCATTTGAAAATTGCTGAAAGTACTCTGCAACAGCTCGTCATTGTTGCTTCCATGGAACTGAAGTATCTGAAGAAGTTCAGGTGAATTATTACTGCTCGGAGACACAACTTGTTGCTGTTGCACCCATTTAAGCCTTTCAAGTACAGACATGTCCATGGAGCTTAAGGACAAGCTTTCTTGAGAGACAAGACCTTCCAACATATTGTTATCTGCAGAAATCTTCCAACTTCTATTTATATATATGATCTTTTAAAGTGAGACCAAAAGTACAAACAAACTAGAGAATGGGAAAGAAAAAAAAAGCTCTGAGTTCTTTTTTCTTGATGGGTTAAAGCAAAAGAGGATTTGCTATAAATATATGAAGAAGGAGAGATTTAGGATCATGTAATGTTGTTTTGGTGGTTGCTTAGAAAAGATGAAAGAGGTGGGAGAAACTAATCCATTGATATCATCATTCTTCTTAGCTTTAAGTAGAAAACAACATTGACCCACACACATAGGTCCCCTACTTCTTATGTTTTCTATTTTCCTTTTTAAAATGTCATTTACTTAATTTGTTATCTCTTACCTCTCTAGACATAAATACTCCCTTACCAATTCAATGGTACCACACTTTTTCTATACGCCACAAGTCTTTTAACTAAAATATATTCAGCAATAACGATAAGTTTAGTTGTTCAACATAACAGTTGTAACGTGTTTGCTACTTGTTGTCATAAATTGACAGTTAAAGCAAATTTATGATAATTTTACGAAAAATGTAAGCAATGTGATAGTCACAAATTGTAGATAGATTTAGCGTAAGCGTTGGTGGATAAATCGGGTCCAGCATTTCGACACTTTGACTGTGACTACGAGAAAAAATGGCTCAAGAACAAATTGCATAAAATAGTAATAAAGATTCCGTATCTAAGGGAGAGAGGGACATGAATTGATAAAAGTAAAGGTTGGGAGAGCAAAGAAGGTGAGAGGAGAAGGTGTGGGGTCTAAGTGACATAACCCACACCATGTGGGCATGTCCTTATGAACACTACATTTAGAGGTTCTTTATCCCTTGTGTGTGTGTTATGTTTTCTTATTTTCTTCTCTTTTGCCCTTTCAATTTTATGAGAGGAGCTTATAATAAGGAAAATTAACGATATTGAAAGAGACCTTAATACATATGAATTTATTTGGTTTGGATGCTTGACTTAGTTGACTATAAGATAGTATTATTTCTTTTTTTTTTTTTGATACACTATCATTTCATATCCGCATAATGCTTATTTTTAGAGGAAAAAAATCCAAAACAAAAAATTAAGAAAATAGAAAATGGTATTAAAATACGCTAGAGAGAGGGGTCGAACCTCTGACCTTGTGGTTAACAGCCACACGCTCTAACCAACTGAGCTACTCCAGCTAATTGATCATTACTGAAAACTAAAGCTTTTATAATTATTTGTATCACTTATTTCTAAAATAAAAGACAAGATCATGCAAAAGATCTTGTCATTTTTGGGTTTTCCATACAAGAAATCGAACGAAAATCCATGAGTAGATAATACAGCAAGACAACAAAGAACAGTATACCACCAACCATTGAATATTTTAGAAATTAATTTATAACATGACATGTTAATAATTAAAAGGGACATAAGAAAATATATTTAAAAATCAAGAAAAACAATGGGTTTGAAGATAAGTGATTGGAAGGTAGGAGACCATTGCTTTTGATCAGAGTGTTGGTTCCTATACCCACTCGTATTCTAGTAATAATATATATTAAATTTTTAAATTTCACACACTTCCAAACATTCTTAATTCATTATATAAGTAGATGGTTACAGCTGCATGCTGCATGCACAATGAGCGATTTTTTTTTGGATTTGAGTTCTTGTGAGTTTTCCATTGTATAATAGTTAGCTAGTTACAGTTATACAGTCATTACTTTCAATCTAATTCATTGGACCAAGTTGAATTGACTTTACAGCATTGGCTGCAATAATGATTTTTTCTTACTAATATTATATTTAAAGAAATTACAAGTCATGATATAATTTCTTAAGGTTTCTCACATCTAAGATGTTATTTTGTCTAACAATATATATTAAGTTGTCTTAGATATATAGTTCTCTAATTTGTTTACTAATATCAAACAACAAAATTATAATGATGTTGTTGATGCCAAAAACGAAAACTTATAGTGATGTTGTTGATGCCAAAACAAAACTTATAATGATGCTGTTTCCTATGTGTGACAGTTTGATGCCACATATAGAAATTTTTCTTACAATAAAAAGTTTATATACAAGTTTTTTTTAAAACACTCTAGACACTCGAATTTGGTAGATAACGGATGAACACCTAACGGATTTCTAAAACTATTTTAAAATACAGATGCCTAAACAGAATTTAGATGGATGAGATTTTTTAAAAGTTTTTTATGAATATGAACATATAAAAATCAGGATGTTCGACTACCGTATAGCACTTAAACACCGTCTTTTTTTTTAACAGCACTCAGGCACCATCTAAACGATCATCCTATTTAAAAAAGGATTATGACATGAAAGGGCCAGAAAGCCTACACCGCGACAGATAAGTATATGGGCCAAAAAGCCCAAACCAGGTTATGATTAGTACGCATAAAGCTCAGTGTAGGTTTTTACCTATATGGATCGTTATAGTTTCCAATGCATGGCCTCGCTCACATTTGTTCGATGCGTGTAGGCAATCTTTAATGTTCCCATTTGTGGTTTTTTTTTTTTTTTTTTTTTTTTTGACAGGTTACATATTAGAAACATGAGTTCATATTTCATACATTCGTTGCGCTTTTTTTTTTGTGGTTCAGAATTTTCTAATCATAGTTAACTAGGTCTTAACCCGCGGTACACCGCGGGACAAACATTAAATTTATAAATTTTAAAATTTACGATTTGAAAGTTTGTTTGTAACGTAAATATAAAACTCTAATTGATCTATAAAAGATATTAAACGAATCAAAGACATAGTGACTCGTTGATCTTTATGATACAAAAGCTTGTTTATATATTCCGATTTCAAATTTCAATAACCGGCTGATCTTTATGATACAATACAATTTTTTTTCACATTTTTAAGTGATTATTTGTTGTTTTTGATTGAATAGGTTTGTTCTTTATTTTTATTTTTGTCAAAGTTTCTTTACTTTTTATTCAAAATATTAAATATTTTTTGGATGTGTGTTAAATCAAATATTAAAATATTAAAATTCACTCTTTTTTTTACTAATTAAGTAAATTATGTCCGTTTTTAAAAATTCAAATCACAACATATATGAAAAATAAAATCTAGATTTTATTTACTATTATATAGACTATGTATTGATTCATTTTTTTAAAAAAATATGATCATAAAAAGATGAGAGATAAGTTTTTAATAAAATTTTGAAATATTTCTAAATTAAAGGGAAATAACTTTGTTAACAAAATTAGAGGGAAGAAAAAATTTAATATTTACTTAAATAAATTCAATAGGTGAGAGGAGAGTTTGAAAACTTTGGCTAAGGTTTTATTTTTATAATTAATGCGAGCTCTCCAACGACGACACGTGGCGAAAATGTTTCTCTTTTAATATATAGGGAATGATTGTAAAACTGATTCTCTTGTTTTTGCTCTCCTACAAATTTATTTTAGAATTTCGTGTTTCTAAATTCAACAGTTTTTTGGGTAATTTTTCACCTAACAAAAACATTATATGTAATATTAAATACAACAATATAAATAATCTTTAAACAAAAAATTACGCATCAAATTTATGAAACAGAGGAAACACTTGAGAGGATCACCAACTCTTTTCTCTTCCTTTTTTTTCATCTATAATACACTTACGCACACTATGAGATATTTAAATCGACTTATAACAAGACGATAACACTAATATTAAATACTAGGCTATAAATCCAATATCAGATTTTCTTATTTTTGTTCCATAAAATAGACACCAATAAATAAAATACCCTTCTATCCGGACGAATCCGTGTGGTCTGATTCTCTTACGAGACAAATTGAATTAGTTTATATTTTAAAATAAAAAGTATTCAAAAGTTTAGAATAAATGGGATTCTGGACCAGATATGGTAATAAACTAATGCAAATTCCTTTGCACGAAAAAGTTGAAGAACTTATTGTTGCCACACTCCACAAACTAGTTTCATAGCGCGACCACAAGTAAACATGTGTTTGATTCCTAGGGGTTTTAATTTCCATAATATTGGTCAAGCCAGAGATCTAATTTTACTGAATCTATACATTTATAATTTTGGTATCGAAAATCCGATGACCCAAAACCTACATAAAAATCTCGGATTTATGTATCTACTAAGAATAGTGTGTTGTATATTTTTGTTGTCGAACAAGAGACAACATTAACACCAATTACTAGATCAATATATATTTTACATTTTAAATGGACATGTGAAATAAAAATCATTAATTTATACATTTTTTGAAATTAATTATCTTTTATAGAAAAGTGAACAAAACTTTTTTGAAATTCTTTTTTTTTTTAAGAATCAAATGTTTTAAATATTTTTTGATAATCTATGTAAACAATAATAACTCAAAAGTTTCCTTATAAATTTAAATATTTAATAATTTACGTGGGTATATGAGTACGAGGGAGCATCTTAACATCATCGAATGTGGAACTTTCTTTTTGTTTTGTTAAAGCGAATGTGTTTTTTATTTTCATAAAGATCATGTAAATATTAGAATATGATCAAATAAGAAAATCTTACTTTATCAGAGCGAATTTGGCCTATATAAGATTATAGACAGTTGGTTGTTCTATTCCGGTGTGGCTAGCCACTAATAGAGTAACTTTTTGACATCAAAAAAAAAAAAAAAAAAAAAGGCTATAGACAGAGTCAACAACAACAACACTACGAGTAACACATGACGAGGTGAGTATAGTAAAATGTTGATCACAATAACAATATTTTTTAAAGTTGGTTGTAAATTTGTAATTATAAAACAAAAGAACACTTGACAAAAATAAGTTACTAAAATCTTTTTGTATAGTTTTTATCTTCAGAGAAAAATACAGTCCATATTAATGTCACTTACTCTATTTTTCATAACAATTAATTAATTAACATGTTAAAAAACGGCTACAAATTAAATAAACGCGATAAGCAAGTGGAGGGATATACCTACCACCCAAAATTAGCGGTTAACACATTTGTTGTAAATAAGTTACCAAAGTTTCATAACTTCTCACGGCCTTCTCGGTAGTCGAAGAATCTGAGGATTGAACAATGTTTAAAACAAAGAAGCAGAACAAGCGTAGGAAAGGCGCAGAAGATCTCTCGATGATAAGATCCTAATTAGATTTGGAGAATTTGTCCGATTCTCTAACCATGTTCAAAGGAGAAAATTTTTAAAAAGAAGACGAGAACACCTGAATATTCTTACAAAAATGTGCTGCTTTTCCCATCTCGTGGTTGGTAATCTCAATGCAAGAACAAAATCGCAAGAGATCAAAGAGGGTTTACGCAAGAAGAACTAGTTTAGAAGAAGCTGCACAAAATAAAAACTAATTGTGGTTTGGTTAATGAAGAATCATCTTGATTTTTCTTTTTAAAAAATAGTTCTATCATTGTCAAAGAATGTTATTCCGTGGCACCCACGATGAACAACGAATGAACATGCATGTTTTAGAGAGCTAAAATCTTTGATTATGCCAAAGTACAACATCTTAGTACTGTGTCTTGTCTGAGATTTGTCTTATTATCTAATAATTGGAATCATGTTCGGACGTACGCCTACTAGCTAGCTAAAGGCACCATGATATATAGCCATATAAGGTTTAATATTCACAAAATCATATCGTCCTTTTTCCTTTTTTCTAGAGATGCTCAATATAAACCAGTAAATGTAAGATTACCTGAAGTTGCTCAACGAGCTTGACACCAATAATGGCAAAATTCCCTTTTTGTCATAGTCCCGTGATGGAAGAGAGATGAATAAAGACTCCAACATAGCTAATCAGCTCGAAAAGACAATATGATCACTGCAAAGAGGAACTCAAATAGATATTTTTTCTCAATCACACAAGATGAAAAACTACAAGAAACATTAAACACAAGCTTAACAATTCACCTACAACTACTCGTTATTCGCTAAGCATCGATATATCGGACATAAATCTTCGTCCTTTGTCTATAGACGCTCAATATAAACCAGTAATTGTAAGATTACTTGAAGCTGCTCAATGTTCTTGGGATCAAGCATTGCAAGATTTGCTTCTTCTTGCAGTCCCCCCGCGATGGAAAAAAAACATAAAATTTAACTGCTAATCGAATAATGCAAACTCTATAGATATTATTTTTCAATCACATAAGATGGACATCGTAAAAAAATTATAAAACACGAGGTTAACAATCACATGCTTTTTGAATAGTATCTGATACGATAGGGGTTAAGTCGACACTAATGATGATAAGATCCAAAATGCTGAAAGAGGTAAGGGAGGGTCCAATAGTTATTTGTTTAGTACTGTACTGATACTAGCAAGAAAAAGGAAGCCTCCTAATTCCTTATAGCAATGGTCAAGAGAATCTCATTCCACTAAACTATCAAACCTTTAATTATTATGTCCTTTAAGGGACTAAGACTCTACATGATCATCATCATATCAATGCTTCTATCAAATTTTTTGTCCCTTCACTAAAATTTATGTGGTTGCATGCTAAAAGAATATATGGGTCACGTTAAAAATCTCTCATTTCATAGAATATATTCTTCCAACTGGCTAATAATTAACCCCACACCGATGCTTTTTTCCTCCTACATATAAGGAGCTCCACACTCTCTCAAACTAAACCAATTCAAATCATCTCTACTCATCATCAATACAAATTCTCAACTTCTTATTTCCTCATTTTTCTATCCTAGACTTCCCACATTTTCACTAATGGCTTCCAATTCAATCAGCACTTCCCGGAGCTCCAACTCGTCATGGACAGCTAAACAGGACAAGCAATTCGAAATGGCGTTGGCTACATACGACAAGGACACTCCTGACCGTTGGCAAAACGTTGCAAGAGCAGTTGGTGGGAAATCAGCTGAAGAGGTGAAACGACACTACGAATTGCTCATAAGGGATGTCACTGACATTGAGTCAGGACGTTATCCACAACCTAGGTACCGTAACACTAATTGAAGTCATGAATACATGCCTTATATCAAGAAGAAGACATTTGAGAGAATCTATAAGAATTTGATGTATTGCTTATATTCTATTGGCTTTTTTTTTTTTTTTTTTTCTGTTTGGTTTTCGACTATGTAATAATCTCTCTCAATTTCCATCTTAATCTTATAATCCAATCAATTTGAGTCCATATAGTAACAGTCTCGGAACAAACTCTCAGTTTTATACATTTACAAATCATGAACTCAACGAGATTTGATCAATCAAACTTTTCATAAATCAACAGAGAAAGGCAAGAGCTATTTTCGCACTTACCTTGATCAAACTCCATCAAACCGAGTTGCATATATCATGAGATCAATAAACATAATCTTCACACTGAGACCGAATTAAGGATTTGCAAAACAAAATGATGATTGATATTAAATGAAAGAGGAGAAGATGAATTCGAAATTTGAAAACGGAACAATATGTAACCGTGAATGATCCTTCCAGTTACCGTAAATTACACGAGTCCGGTAAATAAATTTTAGGCGGGAACTTTTACATGGAATGCAGTTCAAGTTTCAATTTTATCAAGCTAACAAAACTGTAATAGACTACGAATCCTATGGTATGTATATTTTTTAATATATATATATATATATTCACATTTCTTTAGAAAAATACTTCAGTTTTTGAAAAAAAAAACTAGCATCCTACAAGCTCACATATTTTTAGATTTCTATTTTTTGTAAATAAATAAAGTTATGGACAAAAATTCAAAATGCTGAAACGAAAAATAGTACTAACGATTCTCTTACCGAGTTTATATGAAACTTTTTTTTGAATTTTCCTTCTTATATTATCAAAATCTTTTCGTAAACTAAACACAAATCAATCAAAAGATTCAGTTCTGCCTACCAAAGGACCTAAGGTGAAAAAATGACCTTAAACATGGGCTCAAAGATGGGCCCAGATTTAAATTTTAGCCCATCGTTGGATTCGATTACCCTCCAAACCACCGATTAGTCATAGCTCCCATAAGTCATAACCTAGCCACCGTGGGGTTTATGCTCGCGCCTGCCGGAGAAACTTTTCCGACGACTTTCCACACCATTTTCATAAACCTTGAGAGCACCATTTCTCATCCTCAAATGTTTCAATTTTAAAAGGAACTTCTGTTTCTTAATTGAGTTTAGGAAGCTGCTTTTAGTCGTGTTTCAATGGCTGCTTCTAGATTATGTTCCGCGGCGGCGATAGCTGCTTCCTTCACTTCAATGTCAATGTCACAGAACTGCGCCTACGCTGACTCACGCTTTCGCTTTCCTTTCTTCTCTTCTTCTTCACCTCCGGCAGAAGAATCTTCAACCGATCATAAGTCTTCTTCGAATTCGAAATCGGAGACCAAATCAGACTCCGATGAGCCTAAAGGATCTGGTTTCGATCCTGAGTCTTTAGAAAGAGGTGCTAAAGCTCTTCGTGAAATCAACAGCTCTCCTCATTCCAAACAGGTGATAATTGAATCTCGTTCGAGGATTCAACAAGCTCTAGAATCTTAGTTTCTTTGCTATGTTGCTTACATGTGTCTTGTGTTCACCAGGTGTTTGATCTTATGAGAAAGCAGGAGAAAACTCGATTAGCTGAATTAGCCGCTGAGAAAGAACATAATGAAGCTATTCAAGCTCACAAGGACATTGTGAGTAACTTGTGAACATGGAGCTTTTGATTTGATGCTTCTTTGATTTCATTTTATTACCTTTCAAGTTACAGTCTCTAAATCTATCTAGGGTGTCTTTGTTGTTTCCTGCTTCAGAGTTTTGTTGCACATTGGTTGCAAAATCTAAATTTTACAATGATGTAAAATTTTAAGCTGGGAAGTGATAAATATGACTGTTTTAAGGGGATTTGAATGGGCAGGAAAGACAGCAGAAATTGGCTGAGGATCAGAGAAATTTAGTGCAGCAACAGGCACAAGCGAAAGCACAAATGCTGCGATATGAGGATGAGTTGGCAAGGAAGCGACTGCAGGTACTTTTTTAGAAAGAAACTGTGAACCTTTGTTTAGCAGTTTAAGGATCGTCCTGGTGATTCTCCGTTACTGAGAAGAAGTGTTTGACTTGGAAATTTTGCAGACAGATCATGAAGCTCAGAGACGGCATAATGCTGAATTGGTTCAGATGCAAGAACAGTCTTCTATCCGGAAAGAGAAAGCAAGAATTGCCACGGAAGAACAGATTCAAGCACAGCAGCGCCAGACTGAGAAAGAGAGAGCTGAACTTGAGCGAGAAACAATTCGTGTCAAAGCCATGGCTGAGGCTGAAGGCCGAGCTCATGAAGCTAAACTTACTGAGGAGCAGAATAGAAGAATGCTTCTGGATAAGATAAATGGTGAAAGGGAGAAATGGCTTGCAGCAATCAACACGACCTTCAGTCACATTGAAGGTTAGGAACTTATAAGCATTGTTCCTTAGATATTCACATCTTGTTATGCTTAGGTTCTCCCAGTTTCTAGTTTGTCCTTTATTTCTATGGTTCTCTCGAGATTGTTCTGAAGTTAAGTAACCTTCCGGAATTTTTTAGAAGACTTAACTGCAGAATTTTTATCCTCGTTATCAGAAGCTATATGTTTTGGATATATTGAAACTGAAAAATGGGGCTTCACATTCATTTGCTTCTATATTGAACTTGGCAGGGGGAGTAAGGACCTTATTAACTGATCGAAATAAACTGATTATGACTGTTGGAGGAGCTACAGCATTAGCTGCTGGGGTTTACACAACTCGGTACGCATCTCCTAATTATGCAATTTAGTATGTCTTTTAAAAAAACTATAGCTGTGATTTAAGAAGCCTAATGGTTCTTTTATGACAACAGAGAGGGGGCTAGAGTTACCTGGGGTTATATTAACAGGATTCTCGGGCAGCCATCACTTATCAGAGAATCTTCCATGGGTAGATTTCCATGGGCAGGGTCAGTGTCTCAGTTTAAGAACAAAATTAGCACAGTTGCAGGGGCAGCAGCATCTGCAGAAGGAGAAAAGCCCCTTGAAAATGTAATTCTCCATCCTTCTTTGAAGAAGAGAATTGAGCGTCTAGCTAGAGCCACAGCAAATACCAAGTCCCATCAAGCACCATTCCGCAACATGATGTTTTATGGGCCTCCAGGTACCGGTAAAACCATGGTGGCGAGGGAGATTGCTCGGAAGTCGGTGAGTTTGTTTTCTTTATGCAACTGTGAACTTGATCTACCTTCATGAATATAGCATAGATTACCCAATACATCCCTCACTTATTTACACATGTTTGATTATATTTTGCTGCAGGGTCTTGATTATGCTATGATGACAGGAGGAGATGTTGCTCCTCTGGGTGCACAGGCAGTTACAAAAATCCATCAGATATTTGATTGGGCTAAGAAATCAAACAAAGGCTTACTGCTTTTCATCGATGAAGCCGATGCTTTCCTATGCGAGTAAGCTGCTCTCACCTATTTTCTAAAGCCTTTTGATATCCTAGTGCTTCTCATCTATTAGAACTCTATAATTCAATATATAGTTTGAACCAAAATTTCTCTTACTCAAATTGCAAATTTTTACCAACACGAGGCAGAATGTAATATAGTCAGAGTAGGATCAGTGCACTGTCCATCGGTTACTCCTTTAGCAAAGCTCATTGTTACTTCTACAGAATCTCCATAGTTTTTTTCTTAATATTTATCAAATGTTTGATCTTTTATTGTAGACGTAACAGCACGTACATGAGTGAGGCCCAGCGCAGCGCTCTGAACGCGTTGCTCTTTCGAACTGGTGATCAGTCACGGGACATAGTTCTTGTCCTGGCTACAAACAGACCCGGTGATCTCGACAGTGCAGTCACTGACAGGATCGATGAAGTTATAGAGTTTCCTCTTCCTGGTGAAGAAGAACGCTTCAAGCTCCTCAAGCTCTATCTCAACAAGTACCTAACGGGTGAAGACAAAGGTGACAAAGACTCAAACCTTAAATGGAGCAACTTGTTCAAGAAGAAGTCACAGAAGATAACCGTTGAAGGAGACCTAACCGACCAAGTGATCAGAGAAGCTGCAAGAAAGACAGAAGGCTTCTCTGGTCGTGAGATTGCTAAGCTTGTGGCCGGTGTTCAAGCTGCGGTGTACGGACGACCGGATTGCGTCTTGGATTCCCAGCTTTTTGAAGAAATTGTGGATTATAAAATCCAAGAACATCACCAGAGAGTCAGACTTGCGACTGAAGGCGGCCAATCGTTTCCGTAGATCTTTTTGTATGGTTTTTACCTCTTCCACCGTTTTGATTCTATAAAAAATGAAATAGTGACATTGTTTGAGTGACCGGTTCAATTTCGGTTAACTGGAATTAGGTCCGATTTTAAACTTAGGCTTACCAGCCCGGTTATGCAAACCCCTTCAGAAACATGTGTCCCCCTCTAATCTTATTTTACTTTTCAAAGTGTGGTCTGCGAGGGAAACACGGCCAGCCGTGAAATGGGACACGTGGCGAGTACCCAGAGAAAGCTCAATTACAAAACCGCATTCTTGGTCGCCACGTAACCTCGTTAAAACACGTGGCGAACAGTAACCGCTTCTCGGAAAGACCATTGGTCGTGGATTTGAACGTCTCTCTATAACTATAACTTCCGAGGACATTGGAACTAGAATCAAAACATTTTTAAAAGTGAAGAAAATAAAAATTGGTCAAAGCAAATTTAAAGAAGTTTGATCAGTGATCCACTGGTTATAAAGATGATGGAGAGGAGAAGAACGGCATTAATATTGCTAGTGGTAGTGGTGGTGCTGACGTGGCAGAAGGGTAGTTTGGGGAAATGGGCAGAGACGACGACGAAGGAGAAGACCGGTTCATGGGTTGGTTGGGTCTCCGACAAAATCACCACGTAAGTAATTGCTTACACCCACTTCTGCTTAAATTCAATTCAGTCAATACAATTTTTCTCATTTTGATCATAAGTAGTGTTTTATGAGATTGGTAATGTCTTGTTGGCTCTTTTTTTCTTTTATGTTCACTACATTGCACGTATTTGGCTGTAACTAGGTGATGGATTGAGATGTAATGCTTGATTTTTTTTGCAGTGGATTTGGTAGCAAGAAAGAGGAAGTAGGAATTTATCAAAAAAAGAAAGAGGAAGCAGCAAAAGCTGCTCGTGCCGCGGAAAACTACGCGTATGATAAGGCACAATACATCAAAGACTCTGCTTACGACAATGCAGGTCACGCCAAGGATTTTGCTGAGAAAAAGGCAGAATATGCAAAGGATTATGCTTATCACAAGGCTGGTGATGCAAAGGACATGGCCTACGAGAAAGCGGGCTATGCGAAGGATTTCGCGTATGATAAGGCAGGCAACGCAAAGGATATCGCCTATGAGAAGGCGGGCAATGCAAAGGATTTCGGTTATGAGAAGGCAGGCAGTGCCAAGGACATGGCCTACGAGATCGGGGGACACGTTAAGGATCTCACATATGATAAGGTGGGAGCTGCTTACGGAAGTGCGCAGAGTATGATGGACTCTGGTTATGAAAAGGCTGGTGATGCCAAGGACATGGCCTATGAGAAAGCGGGCAATGCGAAGGATATGGCATCTGAGAAGGCAGGTATTGCAAAAGACATGGCCTATGAAAAAGCGGGTGATGCTAAGGACATCGCCTACGAAAAGGCAGGAAAAGCAAAGGACATGGCCTACGAGAAAACGGACAATGCCAAGGATGTGGCTTATGAAAAGGCGAGCAATGTCAAGAACATGGCCTATGATAAGGCAGGCATTGCCAAGGACGTGGCTTATGAGAAAGCAGACTATGTCAAGGATATGGCCTATGATAAGGCAGGCAATGTCAAGGACATGGCCTATGAGAAGGCGGGACAAGCCAAAGATTTTGCCTATGATAGAGCAAGCAACGCGAAGGATGTGGCCTATGAGAAAGGTGGTAATGCCAAGGACGTAGCTTATGAGAAGGCAGGAAATGCCAAGGACATGACCTCTGATAAGATGGGATCTGCTTATGGAAGTGCGCATAAGGCAAAGGATTCTGGTTATGAGAAAGCTGGTGAGGTCAAAGACTTCGCCTACAAGAAGGCTGGCAGTGCCAAAGACATAGCTTCCGAAAAGGCGCAAGATGCAAAAGACTTTGCGTATGAGAAGGCGGGTTATGGATACGACAAGACTGGTGATATGATCAGGATGGCGACGGACAAGGGCGGTGAAGCCTATGAAGGAGCCAAAGAGAAGTCAAAGAGTGCCAAAGACATGGCAGCTGATAAAGCCGAACGTGCAATGGAGTATGGTAGAGACAAAGCAACAGAAGCAATGGATGAGTCTGTTGACTATATGAAAGACAAATCACACAAAGCCAAAGATGGAGCGGCTAGAGGATTTGAAGAAGCCATGGAAAAAGTAGGCGAAAAGTACGGTGCAGCTAAGGAATCCACAAAATACGCTTATGAAACCGCAAAGAAAAAGGCTTCTCAAGTAGCGGGAGAAATAAGAGACCGTTATGCTGAGCTCTAAAATCAACATGTTATACAACAATTCTGAATCTAAATCCAATCTCCTTTCCAAAATGTAAACACAAAGTCTTTTAAGTTAAGGAATGTTGAACAAAGAGAAGTAAAAATAGTATATATATATAAAATCTCTTACAAATCCTTCTTCTTTGCTGCTTGCTTATTGTTGTGCATCCAAACTTTAAACACTTGTCGTTTCACATTAATCTCACGACAAAACCGATTCACTTCATCGTCTTCTTGTTTAGTCATTCTCCAACCAATCTTTTCAGCAAACTCCATCATTTTCTCCTTCTGTTCTTCATTAAACTTTGTCCTAAACCGTTTCTTGGGCTGATAATGATGAAACTGATCCACTCCATTACCACTAAAAGATTGATGAAACTTGTTTAGATCTTCCGTTGATGACTCCGCCGGACCACCACCACCACCGCCACCTCCAAAGCTCATCATGATCGGAGACACGTGGCGGCTAACGAGCGGCCTTTGTGAATGGCCAAAGCTATTGAAATTGACAACAAACAAACCATCGATCTCTTTTCTATGGAAGCTCCGGTGACAATCACAAGCTGCACAAAGAAGAGACTCCACCGTACCCTCTTCCCCGGAGGACATAAACTCGCCGCAACCGTCGACCACGTGTCCGCCGGAGCTAGCCGCGTGGTTCTTTTGGCATTCTCTATACCTCGCCTTTCCAGAGGAAGTAGTTTGAGGCCTAGCGTATGATCTTGGAACAGGAGCTACAGAAATTGGATTAGTATCAAGATCCGGATCCGGATCCGGGTCCGACCCGTTTCTTTTGGTGGTGGGTTTCTCTTTGTCGGCGGTTTGGGGGTAAGTGTACGGAGGAAGAAGATGATGATGATCTAGGGCTGATGATTTTCTTCTTGCCATCTCCATTTTCTCATCTTTCTTGTCTTTAACCTCCATCTCTTTCTAATCTTGAAGCTTCTTGAAAAGATTAAAACCCTAATCTTTTTTAAAACTTTTTTCTTAAACAAAGATTAAAACTCTCTCTGTAATCTCTCTCTCCAAAAACCCTAAGCTATTTTGATTAAAGAAATCATCATAGCTTTAGCCTTCTCATAAGCTAATCATCATAATAAGCTATAGAGAATGAAGATGATAAATAATCTCTTCCAAAGTTCAAACCTATAAAAAAAATTTGACTTTGACTTTGTCTTAGTGATAGCCCACCAAAACCTACTAGACTAATTTCAAGTCTAGAAGCAATTAAATAAAAGATGAGACTGATCTAACCCCATTTAAGAAGAGATTAAACGCAGCAAGAAAAGAAGATAAAAGTTTAGGTCTTTACTAATACAGAGAGAGAGAGAGAGAGATATTGGTCCTTCTAGAGAGAGAGAGAGAGTTGTGTTTCCTATTGCCCATCAATTTCCAAGAGAAAAAAATCTAAGGAAAGAAATGAGAAAGCAAGTGGGTTTGGTCTGTGCCAATAATAACACAGTCCACTATCAAACAAGAGATGGAGAGAGAAAGTAAAGATGTTGACTTGTAGCAGACAGTGCCACGTTGTTTCTCTATCTTACAGTGTCCGCACATTGGTCGCAATACTCATAAATTCTCTTTTGTTTTAAGAAAAAAGGTTTAATACTGATAAATGATCTTTTGTTAATTAATTCGAATGTCTCCTAGCTAAAAAATTAGTATAGTTGATGAGATTAGTGTGTCTTAAGCGTAAAATAAGTAGGTTTAGTATGATTCATTGATTCGGGCTGAACAAAGAGTGCAATCAACATGTTCGTTTATAAAACTAAAATAAGAGATTCTATGTCTTACATTCACATAAGTCATATATGTGTATTTTATAGAGGTGAATAGATCTATACATGTTTATAAATTAAATAATTTTTTTTATCAAGAACTTGAAAATTGAAATTTTGAAACGCATGTTGCAATATAAATTTTAGTTGATTCTATTTATTGACAAATTTTTTAAGTTTAATATTTTTTGATAATTTTTACAGAGAATCGAATATGATCTTATACCAAAAACATATCTTCTATGTATCCGACTCTTGGTATATTAGAGCGTTAAGGCAAAATAGCAATTCTTGAACTCTTTTAAAACATAAATCTCTTCGTGTAAGTAAATTAAAACGCACAATGCATTCTAAATGCATGTTTAAAGTTAAGGAAAAAACACCCAATTATATATTAAAACGGAGTAATGACATTGATTTGGCTGGTTTCGTGTTTCAGAATGCAACCCCTAGGAAACTTTGCTGCACTGCAAGACATAGAAAAGACTTGGAGGAGGTGACGGATCTCTGTATAAGTGTGAAGAAATAAATATAAAAAATAAAACCGTTTTCTAAAGAAGTTTATTAAAATAAAATAATTATGAAAATATTAATTGTATTTACTAACCTTATGTAATTTTCAACAACTTTTCTACTTTTTAACAGTTAATTATAGCCATTTATTTTTCTTTAACTACCTTCTCGAGTTCTCCCTATAGCCATTTCTTTAATTTTGGCCTTTTGGGTATGTAATTATCTAATTCATGGTAAGAAGATAGTATTGTTGAACAAACAATGCTTTTAGTCATGGTTGATTTCTCCAAAATGGAGCCACAAGATCACTAGACCATGTTTTGAAAAACAAAAAAGATTGTATTGCTGGATAATGATTATGATTCGTTGATGACATAAGGATTATCATAATTTATTTAGATGAAAAATTATATTTAAATTCAAATGTCAGTCTAGATACACATGTATATGAATTGCTCATGTGCGACTTGTCCCATCCCATATGCTGTTCCTCGCGGCCACACGTTCGGGAAAATCTAACTTGATTTTTTTAGAATAAACATTACTTTATATTCTTTTTTTTTTTTTTGTGCAAAGATATTCTTAATTTCTAATAATGCGTTTTTAGAAAATAATATTCAAAAGTTTAGGAGACAAGAAGAAAACGAATATTGTCGCATTCATATAATTTCTGGTATATTATTGGATAGTATATAGTTTTGGTGCAATTTGTATGATTTCGATTCCTAATTAGATTTAATAAAAAATGGTCTACGTAAAAAAGTTATTTGTATGATTTGAATTCTTATTAGATATCAAAAAATCTAAATAAAAATTTTTGACAAAAAAATAAGAAAACAAAATATTAATAAGAAAATAGAAACGATACACAATATTTATAGTAGATTTTTTTCTTTTAAATATTAT
This sequence comes from Erysimum cheiranthoides, assembly GCA_011420285.2. NCBI lineage: Eukaryota > Viridiplantae > Streptophyta > Magnoliopsida > Brassicales > Brassicaceae > Erysimum > Erysimum cheiranthoides. The sequence continues at coordinate 20,581,005 of CM022180.2, forward strand.
GAAAGTTAGGAACAATGGGTCCGATTAATTGGACTCAGTATGAGTAATGAATTGATGATTGGAATTCGTTAAGAGTAGAGTTTGGCTAACGAAGAAACGAAATGAAGTATAAGGGTTTTTTTTACCAAAAAAAGAAGTACAGTATAAGAGTTTTGTGTCCGATCATCAGTTGAGTAAGGAAATATGATCTTTGTCAATATGATCTTTGTTAAGACAATATGATATTTGTCAAAAAGAATTAAAAATAAGGAAACATTTTACAAACATTTTATAAGTCCATGAAGTTTCTGAATTTCTTCAATTTCTCACTACAAGAAAATGAGTTTATTGTCACAATTATTTTAGTCACAATACACATAGATTTCGTCACAAATCTTCTATTGTGACCAATGTGTGACAAATTCTAAAAGATCACAATAAAATGGTCACAAATTTTGTTTAGTAACAAATTCGTCACGAGTATAGTGACTATCTGTATTGTCACAAATTCGAAACAAAATTGTGACAAAAATTTAGACGCAGATTCGTCACTGTTTGTGACATAATTAGTCACATATGCGTCGCAATTTGTAACAATGATGAATTAGTCATAAATTTGTTACTATTAGCAACCAAAATATTGTCACAAATCTGTCATAGTTAGCGACTAAAATAATATCACAAATCTGTCACAATTGGTGCTCAAAAGATAGTCACAAAATTGTCTCAAACTCATTTTTTTTGGTGACGTTTTGTTGTTACAAAACTTGTAACAAACTGTTACTAACGAATTGAAAAAAAAAGTTATAAAAAATTAGTCACTAATTTGATTTCATCTCTATACGTAATATTCATTACAACATAAAATAAAAAGAAATTGTTCAAAACACGTTGCCACTTTTTCTTCTTCCATCAAAGTATTAGTAAAAACACGTTGAGGGGCTACATACTGAAAAGAAAAGGCAAGGGGCTAAATATCATCGATAACTAAAAACGGACATTACAGGTCAATAACAAAAAATACACATAAAATAACCTATGATAATAACTTTGAGGGCCGCACCAAAAAAAAAAATAACTTTGAGGGAGTGTCTGTATTAGGTGAATTAGCAACATCAAGAGGTAGCTCTGTTTGGTTATGAGGAGAATTGTTTTAGGCTCTGGAATCATCTGCCGCTGAGATATATGTGTTACTCCAAGATCTTTGTTACTAAAATCAGGATTCCCATCTATTTCTCTCTTACGATCCTTAATTTAGAAAGGGAAGTTGGCGTTACTTCCTTCACATCAACACCAAGGTGCTTGAATAAAACCTGAAGAGAAAGACAAGATAATTAAGAACAAAACACTGAATACAGAAAAAGAAATGATGTAAAACAACTCATGATGCTCAAAAGGAACAATTATCTTTCTAAAATCTTCTAAACCAGTTACCTCTATGTCAAACTTCAGATTCATTTTTAGGTTTGGCATTGAATAGATCTCAGCGAGCAACCCAAGTATAGCCATCGTCCAATGATTGGGAGGCTGATACGCAATACTGCTTTGGAAGAATCAATAAAAAATTTCCAATAAAAAACCAAAATCGATATCGTCAATGTTGAGAGAATCAGATACTAACCACATTCAATGTTAACGAACTTGCCATCACTAAGCTTCTCAATCACAAACCACGTCGGCAACAAAGTATGATTCTCTTCACCAGCGACGGAACAAAGCGGAATCCGAAGAATCGAAACAGTAGACTGATCTTGTTCATGGTAAAGAATCGAAACAACAACATCGTCACCTTCATCAACATCACTGATTCTAAAAACAAATTCCTCATTCCAGATCGGAGACGTAGTATCTCTCGCGACTCTCGTCTTAGACTTGTGTTTCCCTTCGCGAACGTGTCTTGGACTGGTAAATCCTTGGCTTGTAATATGTAGACGTAGAGCCTCATCGATCACAAAGAGTAAGGAAACTTGAGAGAAGCGAGAGATTAAATGTGAATTTGAAAACGGAAGAGGATGAAGAAGAAGAGAAGTTAAGACCCTCATAAAGGAAGAGAAACGTGGGAGAGTAGAGAGTGACATGGAAAGAGATGATTGAGATGATGGGTCGGTTCACAAATTAAAATCGATGAGGCTCATGAATTTTGTTGGTCTGTGATTTTGATTTTCTTAATGGTTTTAAAATAAAATAACTTTTTATAATCTATAATTTTATTTTATTTTATATTTTTTCGTTATTTTTTAGAGAATTGCCCTATTTTTTATGTGATTATTTTTTTAAAATGTAATTTAGGTTTTGTTTTCTTAATGGTTTTAAAATAATTTTTTTAAAAAAAAAAAACATTTAATCTATAATTTGGGTTTTTACTTTCTTTTTTTGTTTTTTTTTTGGATGCTGATCATTATTATTGAGCAAGAGTGCAAAACAGTTTCAGTTTTTGTGGAACACGAGTCTCAACTCTTCTAACTCTGGTTAGTCTGATAAATAGAGAAAAGTAACAACTAATAACCTGAGATTCTTTATAGAATCTTAGATAAACATAAGTCAAAACTTAGATAACAACACCAATGTTAAAAACTACAGTTTCTGAAACAGAGTATAAGAGATGAATCTCTTATATTGAAGAGAGAGAGGGAATCCAACTTTGTATTACAATCTCTTTGATTGTGATCGACACTGAATTTTGAGTAACAAAATAAACTTCTCTTTTTATTAGATAAAAAGTGAAAACCAACAACTGTGTTTCAATGTTTACAACAACAAACTTAAATAGACTTCAACAAACATGAAAGTCAAGAGTTGTAACTCTTCTTTCTTATGACCTTTTAACAAACATAGCTACCTTTACTTATCAGACACGACTCTAACACACACACACCGTTTGACTTAATTACTTGTATAATTATTAGTGACATAATTAGCTTCATAATATATATTTACATATATATAGTTTTTTATTCAAAATTAATTAGTGACGATATTTGGTCACATAATTCGTAACAATAGTTAAGACTAAACTTTTTGTCATTAATTCGTCAGTATATTATAACCAAATAATAACCATTTTGTAACGTAATTGTTTGGTCACTAGTTAGTCAATAAATCGTCATAATATTGTGACGACCTAGTTAGACACAAAAATTGGTCACAATATTGTGACAATATTTTGTTACTTATTTATTAGTAAGTATATTATGACCAAACTGCTACCATTTTGTAACTTAATTGTTTGGTCACAAGTTAGTCAAATAAATCGTCACAATATTGTGACGATCCCGTTAGACACAAAAATTAGTCACTATTTGTGACGTTATTTTGTTACTTATTTATTAGTAACTATATTATAACCAAATAGTAACCATTTTGTAACATAATTGTTTAGTCATAAATTAGTCAATAAATCGTTACAATATTGTGACAAACCGTTACGACACAAAAATTGGTCACAATAAATCGATCTTCTTGGCATTGATAGAGTTATGATCTGATAATCTATTTTGAATACAAACCTGAAGAACCTATTTTTTGTTTAATTTAATATCACGACAATCACTTTGAAAGCAAACGTCATATGCTTATCAAATACTAATGTACTCCAAATATTGTGTGGAAAGTTCCATCTTGGAAGTTCTTTTCCTTGATCAGCGAAAGATAATTATCCTTGTAGTCATCGCTCATTAAAAATGGTATTTAGCTTTTTCTTTGTTTCTTTTCTTTTCCAACAGGTATTAGGTATACCAAAAAAAGAAAAAAAAAATACTCTTACATGATCTAAAACATGAAAACAAGATAACTAATACAAATAACTAAGATATGTTAATAATGTTTTTGTGTCATTATCTAATTTAAATTTTATGTAATGCATAACAAGAATGTAAATATTTAATTATATATATATTTTTAAACGATATTCTCATTTATGATTATATATATACAAATTAATAAATATTTATTTGGCAAATCCAATAGTCTCGTATAGGGTTTTGTTTTTTTCTAATTCCGTGTAATATGAAAAACGTTTCCAATTAGGATAAGTGGATAACCCTTTGAATCCCAAAACTCCCACTGAAAATAAAATAAGTGACCATGATTTTAGAACATTTTAAAGCTCTAGCATACTGTTGATTAAGTTCGTTATGGATTTATTTAACGGGATAGAGTTCATCATTATCGTTAATCACAAAATGACAAAACCTTTAGACAAAGTTCATAATAATATAATATGAAAAACATAATTTATATAGAAACATCAGAAATATACGAGAAAATACATAAATAGAAGAAATGCATGACCAGGGGTAATGCATCTGGATACTCTGGCAACAGAATACTTTCAATATGAATTTGAATTGTTAATAAGTTAAAATATTTCTCTAACCTTTACTTTCTCAAATATGTCGGCAATGACAACCTGTTATGGATCAATTTCCGAGTAATTCGATAAGATAAATATTAAAATATTCATTAATTCATTATGCTGTTATATTAGTAATCTATTTCAATCATATTTATTTAATACAGTAATTAAGAATGTTTATGTATGGTTATGGACTTCAACTTCGTGTTAAGCATTGGGCATGCAAGGAGGACTTGCTCATAGATACACCACGTGGCAATTTCCCAGCCTTTTGTCTTGCACTGATGACCCTAATTATTTGTTTTTTGTTCCATTCTCGCAGTCCAACTTTTGTATTTTTTTGGCTGTAGATTCGCCGTCCTAATGCTATTAGTAGGGCATAAACAGGTCAATTAGTAAAGTAATTGAATAGTGAAGCCTTATTTTGAAGAGAATGGTACATGAAGCTAAGCAAGCACCCTAAAAGGTATATACAACAAAACCTTTTGTGTGTGTTTGATCATAAATTGATGAGAGTTTAGGAATGAAAGATTCAAACACTTTACTCTCCCTCTTTTTTTTTGTCAATGATTTATTTTCATAACTGACGTTACAATATTACATTTTATTTTTGTTCCAGCATTCTTGAAATAATAATAAATTATAAACGCAACTATAGACACCTAACGATGCCTAGGCGACATAAAGTAAATGTAAAAGAACAAGATGAAAGCTAAATTCAGTTTAAATTCCTTAGATTTAGTGGAGCTAAGTTTAAGGGAAAATAGATTTCATATTCATTTAGAGATTAAAGAAGAATATGCAGTACTTCTTCTCAAGTCTTTTGGAAATCAGGTTCTTCAAAAAGTAATGGATGAACATACCAAAAAAAAATAATTCATCCACTCTCCTACCAAATATTTAAGATGACCCATTGACATTGGGCTGTCATAGAAATTAGGCCCTATAAATAAAATGTCCTCATTTTCTGATTCATAGAAAATAGTCAAATACAATAGTAAAAATCATCGAGAACACTATATTATTGCATGCAATGAACCATATATTATTTATGAGATATATAAGGTTACATTATTTTTGAAAGAAGAATAAAAACCAAAGAAAATAAGATAAATGAATTATTCATTCGGTGTTGATGTGAGAATCATTTATGCATCAATTCAATTTAAATTCAGTTACATAATATCGAATTTAGTTTTCGGAGTAAACTGAAGCAAGAAACTTTTTGAGACGTCTGTTATAGACACAAGGTCTCTCCAAATGTGCCAAGTGACCTGCTTTTTTTATACTCTCCATTGTTGCATTTTCCCCTAGTTGCCTTTAAAACAATTTAAATGAGAATATATAATTATATATAATAACTTCAGATTTAAAAAAATGACTGTATTGAAACTTACTCTTTCATTTTCTTGGCAAATCCAATGTTAAAAATCTGATCGCTTTCTCCCCACAGAAGATGTATTTTCTACCAAACCAAAAACAAAAAAAAAAAAACAAAAAAACAATTGATGCGTTAAGTAGTAGCTAAATTTTAAGTGTATTTTAGATTTTTTTTTATAGATTTAAGCTATATAAATTAGGATATTTCAGAAATTACTCAAAAACAGTACTCTTTTATTTTTGAATATCAAATTTTAAAATAACATCTTTTAACGATGAAACTCTTTAGAAATCATAAAATATTTGTGAGATTATTTCTCACTAGCTAGCTAGAAAATCCATTCTTTGTAAAGTTGTTTTTATATATGTGTATATAAAGCAATTCCTATACGATGGAGAAATGCTATTTTTGTCAACAATGATTTTGCTCGAAACGAACATGCCCATATATATGTTTTCTTGTGAATGACTTTTTTTTTTTCCTTTCTGTATCTTATAGAAAGACCTGTTGAAAACGAGGGATGGTCACATCTTTGTTGCTGATGACCAAAGCTTCTAATAATTCTGCTCTTTCCTTCCTATTGGTAATCATCACCTTCACATTTTGCAAAAAAATATATTACTATAGCATATGATAATTATTTATTTTCTTATCAAGAAATATGAACAAATAATAATCCAAATTGATTCTTAACTAATGATTAGGGGTTCATAAATATAAACTATTGCACAAACTAGCTACTAGTACCTATAGTCCTATTCCATATCTATTATTGTTATTTTTTAATAGTACTCGATTAGTTGTATTCTAGTTATTTCAAGCTATTTATTGAGCTCTTGCCACGCACAAAAAGTTTGAGTAGGTACCTCAATGAAATCCTTGAAGAGCCTGTTCGGGAACCACATGGGTCTATGAACAGCAAGGGTGAAGAGAGTCTTGAGTCCTTTGACCGAAGTTGGTAACAAAAGATCCGCCGACGACTTATACCCTAACTGGTTCAAATTAGACTCACTGATCGTATCAGTCATCGCAAGTATCGAACCTAATAATGAAAGAAATTCTTATTGTATGTCGATTTAAAAAGGAGATTACAATACATATATATATATATAAATTAAAATAGGGATTATAAAATTATTTACAATTTCTTGTAATTACTATGAAAATATAGTGATACCTGACACCACCATGGCTCGGACCATCTCAGGGTACTCCTCGGCGATCTTGAAAGCCACCATGCCACCGTAACTAAACCCTACAAGGACAAACTTATCCACACCGAGGATACGAAGAGACTTGACCAAACAGTGGGCTTGAAAAGCTGGTGACCTGTCCGGGTTGTCAGAGTAAGACCCACCGAAGAAGAGGAGGTCCGGTATATAGACTGAGTATTTCTTGGCTAATGATCCGACCTGGAACTGCCACGTCACGATCCCTTCAGCTGCAAAGCCGTGGATGAACAAGAGGACTGGTTTCGTAGGTTTTTTGGGTTCCACGGCAGAGTTTTTGTCAGATTTTTTGGGTTTTTTTAGGGTTTCTTTGGGGATCCAGAAGTTCATCTTCGTCCCTGGTTCAATCTCTACGGTGTACGGAATGACTCCGGCCAATTTCATGAGACCGTACAACAAAGGTTTTTGTGACTCCACAATGTTCACCATTGTATTTACTCTCGTTCTTGTTTGGATATGTTTGGAGGTAGAGAGATGGTTGATGATTTTAAAGCTTCTTGAGTTGGGATTAATTATAATGTATCTGGTGATATTCAACCAATCATTTCTTGTTTTACACATTTTATATTTTATCTTGTTTGACGTTTTGATCAATAGTAATTAGAACATTTTACTAACAAAGAAAAAAAAATGCTGTTTTTCTTTAGCCTTTTTAAGTAAAGTTTCCGAAGTAAGAATTTTTCTTTTTTTTTTTTAATCGTCTGAGAATTAAGAATTTTTCTTAAAAGTTTTCTATTTGTTTAATAATACGGTAATTCACTAATTCTATTACAATTTACACCTATATACATTTTTTTGTGAAGATTTCACCTTTTCCTAAGGTAACCAACCAAAGACTAATAAACTATTATCAAGAACAATCGTGCCTCATTTTAAATTTAACAAGGGAAAAATTAGAGATGATGGAGTTCTTAATTACTTGCCTTGCATGTAATAATCTCTGAACCTAGTCAGGGTTGGAACTCTGCACTTCCTACTTGTGGATCAAAATGTTTTAAAAAGATTCTTGTTGTTTTTTGGGGTCTAGTCAAATTTTTGGTTAAAAATAAATATAACAACTACCATATAACTCTTTTATATCTGATTATCTACAGTGTTCATCTTTCTTCCTGATGTTTTTTTTTTTTTTGGTCAAACATTTCTTCGTGATGTTTATATGGACTATATAGGTCCTTTTCCTACTGATCCAAAGAAAGCCCACGTCCATACCTTCTACGATTTATATATATTCCCAAATCCCAATTGGTTTTCTGAAACTATCTTATTTTGATTTATTGAGGTACGCAATTAGACGATTACGCACATTTACTCCTCTGTGATTAATGAACACCCTTTTTGGACTAACCTCCAATACTTAAGTAAGCACGTCATCTTTGAGTGTTGTAGTCTTGTAAATGTAGTCAAAATTTGTACCTAAACGATTATATATTTATGTTTAATATGCACAAACCCAAACTGACAAGATATCTCTGTAACCTAATTAAGTACCTAACTACCTAGACCAAATTTTATGTAATTAAAAAATGTCATACCAAAATGTTGAATTTAACATTTTCATTAGAAGTTACTTTCACTCCATCACAACTTTAACCAACATCTAATATTTCTCTAAATTTTAATAATATAATTTCCTAATTCGCCATATATATATAGAAACGCTTCGTACGTCTTCACTCTACATATATAGCAAATACAAGGAAAAAATCAAAGATTTTTATTTTAATATTTCTCAATATCTTAGAACGATGAACGTATTGAAAAGTCTAGCGATCATCTCAATTCTCGGAATATTCTTTATACCTCGTTATTCTGAATCTACGATATCTTGCAGTGTTGTGATACAGGATTTGCAGCCATGTGTAAGCTACTTGACCAGCGGAAGTGGAAAGCCTCCGGACGCTTGCTGCGCCGGAGTTCAGAGTTTAGACAAGGCGACCACCACATCAGCCGATAAGAAGGCGGCTTGTCAATGCATCAAATCAGTGGCTAATAGTGTTACCGTGAAGCCTGAACTGGCTCAAGCCCTTGCTAGCAATTGTGGCGCGAGCTTGCCCGTTGATGCATCTTCTACTGTCGACTGCAAGACGTACGTTTTGAATGATATGATTTTGACTGAATTTTGTAGTTGTCTAGTATCTTGTGTTTTAGTTCAACTTTATTTAGAAATTAACAAGGTTTTAAGTTTAAAATACTATCTTTAGAAAGAACTTATGGTGAACATAATTAAACGAATATAATCATATTTTAAAAATTTTACTTTTTGTTACGAGTAATTTTCTGATTTATCTCTTTAAAAAAAAAAAAAAAAAAACACTAACTCCAGCCTCCAGGTACTAAGAATAGATGAAATAATTGTGGTTATGTGAAATTACATCTGTTTTTCTCAACTTAAAATTACAAATTGAATAAATAATTTTGTTAAATGATATTTTAATATATTTTCTATATTAGTAGACCATAACTTGTTTAGAACAATGTGTCTGCTCAATTTTGGAATAATTTTTATATCTTACGTACTTATCATATTTTACATTTTTGAATTTTGACTTTTTAATTTAAATTCTAAAGTTAAGAGCGTCTACTGACATTTTTGAAATAAATAATAAATTGTTGATTTTATTGAATTCTTTTTTTTTTTTCTTTTTTTTGCAGGGTTGGTTGAGATAATCTTAACAAGTGAACATCGATCAATGGTCCATCTTGTCCTAAGTATGCAGTTTATATCAATAAAGACGCCCTATAATATATATAGGCGAATGTTTATGCCTACGCATGTTGTTAGGTTGATTTGATTTCGTTATATATGATGTTGTACATGTTAAATGTGTAGTAGTCTTTGAGTGCATTTGTGCATGCAATGTAATCATTTACCCCGGTGGTTTCGATATTACAGTATTATGAACTGATGAATCATGAGAAAACCAGCTTTTCTTGTTGTTGAATATTTTATGAGGGCTCTCTCTCTATGTTTACTATATGTTATTGAATCACAAACTCAAGATAATAAAATATCAATATGAGAAATTCTTTGCACTCGCTCAGCCTAAAGTTTCCTCAAGAAAATTGAAAATTTTGCAAATGATTCCTATGGAATACATACCAAACACTACGAAAATCAAACTATCTTGGAAATCATCATACCTATATAGACACCCATCTAGATCAATGTCGGCTAGAATTTCAAAATTCACATTTCCTCTCGTCCTCTCCTAGCAATTCTTCCATAAAGTCAACAGAAAATGATATTTTGTTTGAGGGGTAAATAGAAAATCTTTCATTCGGATCGGAGTTTGAAATTCACTCTTCACAATCGATTGGAACCATATATAACATTAAATAAAGGGACTGTATTAGTTGTGACTGAGCCATATGACTATGGGTTACAAAATAGAATCAGTGAGGATTCTTCTAAAAGGTTTCTACACAAACAAAAGATATATGTACAAGGTTTCAAAGTTTCCCCCAAAATGCTACACGTGATTGATCATGAGCAATAGATACTAATGAACAAACCATGCATTGAGAATCCCCTTGGTCACAAGACATAACATAGTTTCAATTACAAAAGCCATTACTAAATCCCTATTTATAGTTTCAATATTATTAATATTTAAATTTTAAAACAAACCAATTTTGATGATATTTAAAGACATAACAAATCAAAGGAATTTTATTAGTAAATGAAAATTAAATATACTTTCTTCAAATATCATATCTTCTCAAATAAATTCAAATAAAAAGTATTACATATTATGGAACGGGTTATATAGCGGGACGAGTTATATAGCCGGATGAATTACATAACGGGACAGGTTATATAGTATGACGGGTTAGAATCAATATTATATAACATATTTATATAATAGAATCATATACTATACTTTACACTCATTTACCTGATATCAACTAAAAAAGACGTCTAAAATTATAAATACGTAAAATACTATACTCCATTAAGCTTACTTTATATTAATGGTGGATTGTAATACACACCAAACAAAAACACAACCATTTCAAACTTTAGCCTAATCACATATGTTGAGTAATCATCGAACACACTAATTTCCATTATATTACCTAATGGCATTTTAAAATAAGTTAGTTAATAATAAATTCCTATTATAAGTTACACAAATCCAAATCCCAAAAATTACACGCCTCCGACTCATCCTGTACGTTTAATATTAACCACCATTCTAATTTACATTTTTAACATATAAACAATTAAAAAAATTAACAAACAAAAAAAACAAAATTTAATATCGGCCGGCGGCGGCCGCGGGTTACTTAAATAAAAAAAATCAAATCATAGTATTACCCGGTTATTATTAATATGTTAATTTAAATTCTTATTTAAAGTTAACATTATATCTGTTACTTTTACAAAAAATATTTATTTAAAATTAGCATATCATACAATCTAATTTAAATAAAACAAAACACCCCCCCTCCCCCAACCACAATTTCAAACCTTTAACAATCATTCACATCTAAATTATTTCCTAATACTCTATTTTTATATTAACCAAATCAACCAAATAATAAATTCAAAAAAAAAAATTCTTTCGAAAATATTCCCCCGCGGTGGACCGCGGGTTAGATCCTAATTCTTGATACAAAAAAGCAGCTGGAACAACAAGAAAAGCATGAAAAGAGTAAAATTATTCAGAAAGATGATTGCAAGCAAAGCATGACGTTGAGAATGCGATCAAATTCTTCTATTTCCGCTTAAGCAAAGGGATCCAGAAGAACGTCATTAAGCGTCTCCAGCACATTTTGCCAATGCATCTCATTCATAAACAGAGGCTGACCTCTCACGAAATTCTCATTACCGAATTCCAGTAGCCCATCTCGCCTCTTAATTTCGTTAAAGCCCTACCAACAAAATATATATACATCGCAAGCATTTATAACATAAAACGGAGATATTTTTTGGAAAATTTGAGAAAAAACTTACATATGACTTAAGCTCGGAGATAAACTTTTCAAACGTGCTGCAAAAGGGGAATCTCGAATAAATCCTTCTGCTCATGAACTTTTCCTGATTTCGGATGACGAAACTCTTTTTCTTTTTGCTCCACGAGATGATTGAATCCGATGAAGGATCATCCACCAGCTTATATATACGTTTGTAGAATAAAGGTAGCGGGTAATCCTTCTCGCCCTTCCTCCCAGAAACCTCCATAGCTTTCTCAAATCCCTAAATTCTCTAACGAAGAACACAACGTCAAAGGAACCTAGATCCGACCAACCCTAATAAAAATATTTGACCTAATTTCTTGGACGAGTGGTAATGGATTTTTCACTTGCTTTCTAATTAATGGATTTGGGCTTCATCTTGGGCTATTTCCACTTCTCATGACTTCCTCACTAATAATTGCTTCACTCATCTTTGACTTGTCTTTTATATGCTTTTTTTTTTTTTCTTTCTTTTTTTTATAGGAACCAAGAAAAGCTCGTTAATCCGCCAAATTTTTAAGTAACAATCGTTCTTTCCCTTTTGGCTAATTAAAATTCACATTCATATGAAACAAAATGCGAGGATATACATATGCTACGCAAAACTAGATCATCACTTAACGTTGCATCGAAAAATGTTAAAGACTAAAAGACTATTTAAAATAAAGTTGAAATATATGTCTCATATACGGTCAAAGTAAGTGGAAACATCATGAAAAGGGTTATATAGTATAGTACGTATTTATCATTAACACCATATAGAGCTTTCAAAAAAGTCATGAAAAGAAAACACAAGTAGCTAGAGTCGAGAAAAGAAAAAATATACTAAATTAAAAAAGAAACTAAAATAATAACGAATTTGACCAAGACTGATTTTACTTTAATTTGAATGATAAGACCTTTCATCATCATCATCATGATCCATAATTAACGTTTCTTCTTCATCTCGTCAAAATGGTGGAGAAGGCGACCGAAGTCGGACTCGCTTACGTGACAGATCAATTCCATGACATAAACGAAGCAGCCGTGACGTCATCCACGTAGGGATATTCCATCTCTGGCGCCGGTGAGAAATATGGGACTCTCTGTGTATTCTGATGAGCCCACGACGGCGACGACGAAGCATAGTGATGATGATGACTGTAATAGTTTCCACCTCCGTTGTACGGATTCTCTACCGGAATTTCTGCTGCCGATGAACCTCCACCGGAGATCGTTAAGTTTCTGGCGGTGGCACGCCTCTCCTCCTTCTTGAATCGGATTCCACAAGCATTACATAAAGACTGCACCAAATTAACATTGTATGTCACATCCAATATATCGATGATACGATTATATCGAGATTGTATAATAAATATTAGTTAATATATATATCTTTATAAGTTTAATACAACCAAATATAAAAACATTTCAAAAGTTTTAGCTTAGGGTAAAGCATTTATGGAAAGAAAAAGATTATAAAACAACCAAAAAAGTAAATGATGTGACAAAATTTGATAAGAAAATATTGGTACTTTTTTCCTAGAATAGTTAACAGTTTGAGTTTTGAATTGCCAAAATGACACTTTTTTACTTTTATTATAATCTGGATACTTTTTCAACAATTCATACACTTTTTTTCATTATGCATTTAGCTATGGACCTATGTTCATCTCTGACATTGACACTTAATCTTATTAATTGATCATACATATAAATGACGAATCTATTAATTAATTACCTTAGGTCCCTTTGGTCCGTTTCTCCATAGAGGAGTTGAAGTGGTGTCGCAGCTAGCACAACGGCGAGGTAGGCTATGATCACCACCACCCTTCTTGTACGACGTAGTCTTACCGTTTCCTCCATGAAAGTAGAAGTCCCCGGAGATGTTGTTAGAACTAGCAGAAGAAAATCTACGGTGGTCGTCAAGACGAGTAGAGGGTGTTCCAAGTGAGAGAGTGCAATCAACAGAAGTTGATGAAGAGAGATTATTATAAGGATCGTAATCATGGTGGTTTTGGTCTTCATTTTCCGAGGAAAAAAACATGGAGAAATTAGGGTTTGTTTGGTATCCCATCATGAAATTGAAGACTAGATAGAGAGAAAAAAAAAGGGAGAGAGATATGTGTGTTGTTTTGGTGGCTTTGTGATTTAAGTTACAAGTTACAAATCAAGACATGGGTACATATATATAGACAGTTGGAAACTTAAGTAACGACAAAAGGGAACTTGGTCTGTGATAACTATATGTGATGGAATCTATTAATGTAGTGCAGATTACATTATTTGTCGTTACTTTATCTAAAGAAAGCAACAATTCTAAATATGAATATTCTCCAGGGCTTTAAATCATTGAATATTACTTTTATCGGAGTTTCTTGGTATGGAAGACAAAGTATTCTAGATTCTTTCGACGCCGATTTTGTCACAGTATGCAATAAGACTTCGTAAACGAATTTCCACACTGACCTCAACCAATAGGTTATGTTTTGCTATTTATTTCAGTTATTTACATTCATAATTGATAATCATGGTATTTTTCCTAGTCCCGGGTTAGAAAACAATTTATATTATATGCATTTCTTAATCAAAATCTAAATACTTCGTGTATTGTTTTTTTTTTCTCCGAGTCGTTTCAATTTTGCAAGTAAATAGTACATGAAAATGAGTAGATTTCTTTTCCTGTTTGTTTCAAATAAAAGTGAATAAAAGCACACTATTAAAGGTACGTAGTTTAACATTCTTAAGAACAATACAGTAGGTTTCGCATTTATAAATTTTGATGAAGTTAAAAAAGATCTTTTGAAATAATATTTTAAATGCGAGTAAATAAGTAATAATGATAAGTGTTGTGTATCTCTGCAGTTTTAGTGTCGGAAGGGGTTGGTCAAAAGAGGCCCACGTGAGTGACAATGTCACGGTCTTCTAAGATCTTGTCTCTCTCCCGACTCCCATTACCAAGCCCCTTTCGCTCACAAGTACTCTTTAAAACAATCATCGACTCAAATATAAAGCAAAGTAATTAGTTTATCATATGAATTTTACAATATATGAATGTATTGAGTACTTTTTTTTTTCAATTTTTGTTATGATGAACATAAAAAAGGTTTGAATTACAATCAAACTTATTTTAATTCATAAATGATATACCATTTTAAATTGTGAGATTAATAGTTTTATACTGTATTAGAGAGATTAGTTGTCAAAATCTGAATTTGGGTAGAGAAAAATAAAGTGAAACTACCATGTACATATATAAAACTTCTAAAAATTGTTACTTATTTATCAGGGAATAAAAAAAGGTAGATCTAAGATTGAAGCTTCTTACACATCAAACAACATATGTTAAGATAGTAGAATTATTATTATTTTTAAAAACTATATTAGAATTAAGGTGAATATTACTGTTTAAGCAAGTAATGAAAATAAAAAGGGTAAAAGGTAAAGGGAATTACGAAGTGAGATTCTTGGCAATGATCAAAAGCAACATCTTGTGTCCTTTCTTTGGCTTGGGGAGCGAGAGATTCAATTGATCAGTCAAAGAAGCAAACTCCAACTCAAAATATATTTAAAGCAATAAATCAGAAGGAAAAAAAAGTACAAAAGCGAATAAACTCAACTGGATATATACACCAAACACTCAATTGCTACTTCTTTTCCTTTTTTCTTCTTTTTCCCAATTTTGGGTTATATACTTAGTTCGTTCCTCTCCTAATAAAGTAGATGATGTTTTGCCAAGACAAGAATAATAATAGATAACAACTCTTAGAAAATCTTAACTCGAAAGCAAGTTGGCAGCTTAATGGAAGGTGATCTCTTACATAGTTTATTTTTTCTAATGAAATATGCATTTTTGATTGAAGGACCAATGATTAAAGGACTCTTTCTAAAGTTAGAGACCAAAACTGGAGTTATGCCACGATAATTTCAATTATAGCTGGTCTGAATGCCGTAAATGGAATGTTATACACAAACCAGTAACGAGTTTAAGTTCTATCTGAGTAGTTGATACTAACTAATAAGGAAAATTTTGAAAACAAAACTATAAGATTGCGATTCAGTTTGATCGACGAATATTTTTGTCCATTTCTTCTTTTCTTGTGGCTTACCCTAAAATATGAACTGAAATTATACTTTAGTTAGAAGACAATATGATCAAATGAAGATTCAAAGAATATTAAAGATTCAACAGACCTAAAGAAAGAAAGAGTCAGGCTTTAAGCGAACATAGAGAATCAAATCGGAGTTGCGATTGGTGAGCTCTTTGTTTAACTAAGAAGACTGCCGCTTTTAATTAAGAACACATGCGCTTTGTTTCATGGAGCAAGAAACCTAAAATACGATTACCCCAAGACACCATTTAAATCATTTTCAAACTTCATTTTGTTGCGTTTATAATTAATATAGAAATTTTTTTAAGCATATTAAAATTGTGAATTTACTTTAAATATAAATGTTAAATGCTTAACATAAACACAAACAAACAATCAAGACAAAAAAAAGAATTTATAATCACAATTTTTGCAAAAGATTAAATAGGTGATCTAATTACCGATTTTGTAATTTGGTCAAATCTAATTACCAAAGTTTTTTTCTTATAAAAAAATATAATTACCGATGATTAACTACGCTAACTTTATCAAATTTGGATCCGTACTATATGATACGGTCCGTCTCCAACACTCAAACAAGAGGAAGAATAAAACAAAGAGAATGACAGCAAAATAACAAAAAAAAAGAAAAAGAACAAACATCCCTCAAAAGGATCAAGATCCGATTGGTGTGTTCTTTTCTTTGTTTCTTAATAACGTTTTCATTCTGTAGTTTGACCATTTGACTTTCTAGATGACGTATGGTCCACTTATCCTTCTCATGTATATGTTTAATTTCTCGATTTTTTACACCTAGGTTTAGAGGTGATTTAACCTCACAAGAGGAATCGAACCCCGAACCTCTAATATGCAAGGTGAATTAACATTAATTAGTAAGGGATCGAACCTCTAATATGCAAGATGTTTAATTTTACCACTTAGACTAATCACTGGGATTTTTTTTTAACTATTATAGATGCCTTAAACAAAAGAAATTTGAAGAAGAGTTTTATATACTTGTGAGATTAGTCTAATATCTAACCCCAATTATTAAACTAATCCATGAGGACTAGGCCCAGACTTATCACACCATTATTTGGGCTTATTAATATCAAAAGCCCATCATACGGTTCGTAGCAATTTCTGTTGAAATGTTCGGCCCATCAATCACCGTCGATTGTCTTCTCCGTTCGAAATCGCATCCTCTAAAGCCATCTCCGTCGTCGTCGGTGACCAAAACCACCGCGTGATTGGTAAAACCTTCTCCGAAATCAGATATTTGTTAGACAACCATTGATCTCGTTTTGATTTTTAATCTTTCAAGTCTCTCTTAGAAGCTCTGTTGTGTGAAAAATGGGACTGTTAAGCATAATCCGGAAGATCAAGAAGAAAGAGAAGGAGATGCGTATTCTTATGGTGTATGTCAGATTCCAAACTCGTACATCTTCTCCGATCTAATCATACATTATGATGTTTTGCTGATTTTAGGATTTTTTATTTTGCTGTAGTGGACTTGATAATTCTGGGAAGACGACGATTGTTCTGAAAATAAACGGAGAAGACACAAGTGTGATTAGTCCAACTCTTGGATTCAACATTAAAACCATCATTTACCAAAAGTAAACCTCTCTGCTCCTCGTACAGTTTCATGTTCTTGGTTGAGGAATTTCATCGAACAGGTTAGAGGCAATGATTAGTTTTTGTGTATAATTGGTGTAGGTATACGCTTAATATATGGGATGTTGGTGGGCAAAAGACTATAAGATCATATTGGAGGAATTACTTTGAGCAGACTGATGGTTTGGTTTGGGTTGTTGATAGTTCTGATCTTAGGAGGTTAGATGATTGTAAGATGGAACTTGACAATCTCTTGAAGGAAGAGGTATATTCATAAAAGTTTTGATTTTTATCCAATCCAATAAAAAAAAACTTTGTATTTGAAGCTTGGGTTGCTGTTTATGATGAAGAAGATGATGATCTATGTTCGAATGTTGGTTTTAATGGCAGAGGCTCGCTGGGTCGTCTTTGCTGATATTTGCAAATAAGCAGGATATTCAAGGTGCACTTACACCTGATGAAATTGGCAAAGTAAGGGTTTTTGTAACTTTTACAACTGTATAGAAACGATCTGAATGTCGGGTTTATGAGGTTGAATCTTTGTGGTTTCTTTCTCAACTCTAGTGAAGATTTGTTTGCATTGTACCAATATGTGCTAAACTGAGTTTCATCTTCTTGCTTTTGAAGGTGCTAAACTTAGAGTCCATGGATAAAAGCCGGCACTGGAAGATAGTGGGTTGCAGCGCATACACGGGTGAAGGTTTGTTGGAAGGATTCGATTGGTTGGTTCAAGACATTGCCTCCAGGATTTACATGCTTGACTAATTGACAACTGCATTGCGCAATGGCTTGTTATACTCGACTATATGCAGAGTAAAGATGCTGCTCCGAGTGACTTTGTATTGGCTCTAAGCTTTTCTTTCAGTTCTATTGTAACAATGATTCAACAAACATATATCTAAGCTTTGAAGACAAACTCTTCTCATTTTGTTTAATTGAAAGAGACTTAACAACAAATTGATGTTTCATACATCCAAGTAATACTTATTGCAAATCCAACCATAATCTACCACAAAAAGATGAAAGTCGTCTCTGCAAAGTAAGAAGACAAAAAAATAGAGAAATCACTTCGACTTCTTTCCTTGTTTCTTCTTGACGACTTCGTCAATGTACATGATGCCTTTGCCCTTATAAGGTTCAGGAGGTTTGCAACTCCTTACTGTTGCAGCAAACTGATGCACCCTCTGCTTGTCGATTCCGGTGCAGCAAACCACATTGTTCTTAAAACAAAAGACCCGAACTGCTGGAGGAACCGCAAGTTCCACTTCGTGACTGTAACCCAATTTGAGGTATAAGAAACGTCCTGCTTCCTCAGCTCTAGCTTTGTATCCAACTCCAACAATCTTCAAGAACCGAAAAAACTTGGATTCCATTTTCCCCTTTTCTTACACAGAATGCTGCTTACCAAAACAGTAATAATCCTCCCTAAAATAAGAAAAATTTCTTAACTTGTCTGAATCATCAAGTAACCATAAGAGCTTTCACCATTACTATGAAAAGCCATTTAGTAGCAAATTTCGTCTCTCTACCAGTCAAATCATCAGAAGGAATAGTATGGAAAATTGAAATTGAGCAACAATGGTTTCGAAAAAAGTATACTTTTGCCAATTGCAAACCATCTCAGAGATGTGGAAACAAGCAATGAGCTAAACAGGACATACGTCGAACAGCTTCCGTGCAATATTACGAGAACACTAAAAATGCAAATAAACGAACATACAAACTCCAGTTAACTCCATCTCCATAAACACAGTGAGCGATGGAGTAAGAAAAACACCAGAAATGACAAATAAACACGATAAAGCTCGATTCCATTTCTTACAAATTATTCGGAACAGCGAAAGTAGAAGAAGAAGACGAATGATCAGATACTGAGATTCATACAGAAGAAGAATAGATACCTTTTTTTTAATTTCCGGCGAAAATAAAGAGAACGGAATGTGAAGATGCTGCTTCTTCGCCGGCGGATCCAGATCAGTCCTCAACTCCGGCCTAAAAACACTTTCTTTCTCTTCTACTTGATTTCGTTTCTTTGAGAATGGTTGACGTTTTTAGCAGTAAAAAAACGACACGCTGTTTATTTTTCCTCGAAAAGCCCAATGGGCTACTTAATAAAGCCCAAGAAACCTGAACTTTTCGATGTTTGTTTCCTCGCCGCTCTTTTGTAGTTGCAAGCTTTTCTTTTCACCGGAGAGAGAGCTCTAGAATCTCTCAACAATGGCGGAATCAATTTTCAGAAAGCTAAGAGATGGTGGCGAAGAAGGCGAACTCGCACCAGCTCTCACCATAGAAGAAACTGTAGCTTCTCCATTCGGACTCGATGTTTCCGGCTATCTTCTCACAAATCTATCTTCATCAATTTTGGCTGGAAAATCCAAGTCACAGTACACTCTCAAACCCTAATTCTACTATATCTGATCTCAAATTGCTTCATTACCGGTAAAGTATTTCACGTTGCGATTCAGGGGTCTTGTGTTGATCACATTCTCGCGGAGCCCTTCATTTTATTTGCAATTGTTGAAGCAAAAAGGAATCGTTGTCTCTTCATCTTCTAAATGGTGATTTTGATTTATTTAGGTTTTTCTAAACACTATCCTAACTTGTGGATTAGTGTTGAGTGTTCTTCTTTGTATTTGATACCAATTGGTTTTGATTTGAAGGATTCGTATTTTGGATTGTTACACTGATCCACTAGGCTGGATTGATCAGCCTTCAACTGGTTTTAGTGAAGGTTCAAGTTTGGTCAAGTTACACAAGTGTGTGAGTGACTTGAAAAGGCTTTTTTCTTCAATCATTGAAGCAGGAAGAGGTACTTCTTATACATTGCATCCTTAATTCAATTGGATCTTTATCTAAAGGATTTTATAAGATTAAAGGTGATTACTTTGCTGTAGAGTTGGTTGGAGACGGGAAGACGCGTTTCTGTGTTGCTATAGATTCAGTAAGCAAACTTTCGTTTTTGAGTTTTTAGATATTGCCTATTCGAAAAAGAGAAGTGATTTTTATATCTAAATTGTGAATCAGGTGAATGAGCTGCTAAGACATTCATCCATGCCTTTAGTCTCTGGTCTTTTAACAGATCTTCGAAGCCACGGTACTTTGAAACATGAACCTGAGCACTAGTTTATTAGTTTTATTTCTTCTTAAAGCTTAACGACAATGGTTGAACTTTTTGGTGCAGCGCAAATTTCTAGTGTCTTTTGGTCATTGAACACTGACCTTCACCAGGAGAAGGTCACAAATGCGCTTGAATATATATCGACAATGAAAGCCAACTTAGAACCTTTGTGTCCATCTTCAGATGGGCAAAGGAATGCTCTAGAAAACCTCTTTTTGGTTCATCAGGATTTCGGTAAAGGACGGTTCCATGTTCGGTTTAAGCTTAGAAAGGGACGCGTCAGAGTAATGGTGAGTTCTCTCTTGCTCTTTTCTCTATGCCCTCTGAGTATCATCTAGTTAACACTTTTGCAACTCTTTTCCTACAGTCTGAAGAATATCATGTTGATCAATCGGGAATAGTCTTTTCACCCATTTCGTCAGCGGATACTGTTATTGCAACCACTAAAAGTCTTTTGCCTAAGGCAAGTTATCTACTTCCGCTTTTTTTATTTCTTGGTCTGTGTCCCTTGCTGATTTGATTTTTGATTTTTAGTTTCATGGCCTAAGATGATTGTTTGTTTGGTCCAGGTTCAATTCAATCTAACGTTGTCTGAGAAAGAACGAGTTGAGAAAGAAAAAGTTGTGCTTCCTTTTGAGCACCAAGGTGAGTGTACATAGTGTAAAGCCAGAGAATTTTAAGCTTATTTAACGTTTGAGATGGTAAATAAAACGTTTTTGATACGGTTCTGTTCTTCAGATAATGGAAAATCGATAGAGATCTATGATGGGCGGAGATCTCTTGTGGATGGAAAGATTGAGGCAATACCATTGTCTTCAAACGAGTTGCAGACCGATGTTGTTTCATCGGGTAAGATTGGTGAGATTATATACTTCAGAGATTCAGACGATGAGAATCCTGATTCTGATGAGGACCCTGATGATGATTTGGACATTTAAGACTCTTAAGTTGCTCTTGTAAGACCAGAGAATGGCTCCAGTTTTGGTTTTGGCAATTGTTGGTATCTTAGTTGTTAGATTATCCAACTTTGTACACCAAGATTTGGTGGTTAACTGGTTATTAGATGTGTATTACAGTTACAATTGTTACAGTAATGATCTTATATTTTCTTCATCTTGAGTTATTTATTGTTTTGGGGCTGCATAATGATCATCGTTAATCAACACATACTATCAAATAGTAATGAATCTAATGATGAAGAAAGAGACTACTCAGTTATAATTTCTGGATACTGGCTGAATGTTCCATGGATAACTCAGGAAGAAGGACATAAACAAATACATTACCAAAATGGATAGATCAAATTAGTAAGATTCTTGCTAAAAACTGAAACTAATCATATTTTGGTTTAGATACATATGACTTGACCAACAAAAGAATGGAGACTGAAATTTATTTGAAAATGATCTTATAAAGTCATTATTTTAATTTAGGAAATGAATTTTAATCCTTTTAAATTGTTTTGATTCACAATAGATAAAGAAATATTGATTACATACATCTAATGTATTGACCAAAACAAAAAAAAATCTGAGTAGAAACACTCAACAAGGAAACCATATTGACCAAAGCTCTTTGAATTTTTGATGATTTTCTAATGTCTTTTATTAGTGACCAATATTGCATTAAAACTAATTTAGAAAGAATAAAACGAAGACTATAGAGTATATAGACCAAACACATATAAATAGAAGTGTCCTATAGTTCTCCTTTATTTACAGCACCAACAAAAAAAACATTATTTTCTCTGATCGAGGATTAGTTATGGCTATATTCAGAGTCGTGCTTGCTTCTCTTCTAATATCTCTTCTTGTCCTCGAATTCGTTCATGCTGATATGGTGGTATAATTTTAACAGCCAAATATATTTCTTACTTGATTACTTTTAGTTACTTTTGTGTAATTTCTAATAGTATTTTCAAAATGTTCATGCAGACGTCGAATAACGGCACTAAAATCGGTAATTACATATATACACCTTGATTTTATCTATACGTGCATTTTATAAAAGCTAAGCATATTTTTGATGGTGAATTGTATGTGTTTGTAGATTGCAAGAGCAGGTGCCAAGAACGGTGCAGGCTCTCGAGTAGGCAGAATCTTTGTCACCGAGCGTGTGGGACTTGCTGCGCCAGGTGCAACTGCGTGCCGCCTGGCACATACGGAAACTATGACAAGTGCAAGTGCTATGCTAGCCTCACCACTCACGGTGGTCGCCGAAAGTGTCCTTAAAAACATTGTTGATGTTTGATAGGATGCCGTTTATTCGAGAGTCTTCGTTGGTACACTATATGAAATCAATAAAAGGAAAAAAAAAAAAAGAGAGAGAGAGAGAATTGTATGCTATACGTTCTATGCAACTCTTTCAATCGTTGTTTGTGTTTATAATTGCTTGCTTTAAGAATCGGTTTGGTTCCCAGCTAATATTTAGGTCTGAAAGCTTATTGTTTTTATTATACAACTTAAATTCAACTCACTAATTAGTTAGCCAAAAGGAATTGAACGATTGTTACTTAAAAATTTGGTAGATTAACGAGCTTTTCTTGGTTCCAAAAAAAAAGAAAGATTGAGATCACTTTAAAACTTTAGAAAGGAATAAAGATGAGTGAACCAATTAGTGAGGTACGTAATAGCCCAAGAAAGAACTATCGTGAAGCCCAATAATTAGAAAACAAGTGGAAAAAGCCCAACACTAGTCCAAGAAAGAGAAGACTCACAATTCCACCATCACTCGAGGGCGGACCCAAGTAGAAAGTTATGGGGTCAGTTGACCCCCTATTAATTAAAAAAAAAAATTTATTTAGTGCAACTTTAATAGTTCTTAATTTAATTTGTTATAATGAACCCATAAAAAATAGTTTTTTTTACCTTAAAACTCATAAAATAAATATTTTCTTTTCTTTTCTTTCAATAGTTTGGTGATCCATTTGAAAAAAATCTCTTTTATATATGTTTTTAATTAAAATAAAAAAATTAAGCTCAATATTTATCTTCAATAGAACAATAACTCTAATCTAGCTTGAAATTTATATGAGTCTATTATCTTCATATTTATATTAGAAAACAAAATTTTGTTTTAGTTATGTTTTGACTCCGGTAAAAATATATCCTGGGTCCACCACTCGAGTATGGTCAAAATGTGTTCAGTTTAGCAATAAAGATGATTTTATCTCAGCATAATATAACTATAACTAAGTGAGTGTATACAACCTGATTTATTTCTCTTGCTCTGGATGTTATCAAAACACAGGTACTCAAAGGAGGGATTGAATGAAGATGTGCCTATTGCCTAAAAATGTGTGGCTAGTTTATGAAGTGGAGGCAATAAAAGTCAGACGTTGACTTTTGAACTTGTGGTGTTTGCTTGACGCTTACAAAACTCAAAACTCTCCTGATTGTTCGTTACACGATTAGGATTATCAATGAGTTTTGTTTTGAGTACCATGCTAGTTTTATTTAAAACAATGTTTTTAAAGAGTTCATTGCAACAAAACTTTCATTCATACTCAAGAAATGTAAAAGGGACAAGATTCTTTTAAGATATATCAAAATTGAAGGAACTGAATAATGTTAAAAGCAAAGTACATATTTTGCACATTGTCCAAAATCATTCCCTTCATTACTTAAATTGCCATTGAAATTATGTGTAGAAAGTGTTTAATTGCAATTAGAAATAAAAGTTTTAGAAACAAAATGCTTAAAATCAAAATCAATTGCGTTTTAATTATTTCATTTATTTAGAAAAATAGTAAATGTTTTTTCTCTTCTAATTTTGTCAAATTTAATAAATTTAATTAGTGAAAAAAATAAGTGCGTAATGAACATCCTATATTGGTTAAATATATTAAATGATGGTTCAAAAACATATACAAGAGAAACTAAAATGATAATAAATCTAAATAAGTTGAACATACATCCAAATTTTTATAATTTTACATTTAATTTAAGTTGGTTCTTTTGTTAAACCGTATAATTTATGATTTTGTTAAGATTTACTTTCAGATAAGATTTTGAATATCAAGATCTTTATATATATAGTTTAGAAATAACCAAAACTTAGTTAGTTATTACGAATTGATAATTTGAAAGAATTTTTTTTTTTTTTGAACAAAAGTAAAGAAATAAAAATATTCAATCAAACACGATAAATAAAATCTAGGAAAATGTAAATTTTTTTTACTAAAACATAAAGATTAGCGGATTGATGAAATTTAAAAATCAGGATTTATATCAAGATTTGGTATTATGATACATAAATCAACCATGTTATTATAAAATGAATTATTAACAAACGTAATATAGTTGAATCATAGTTTACGGTATAGTATTTTTATTATATATAGAATAATTGAAGTAAATGATCTTCAGATGTGTATAATAACTTCTTAACATAAATTGCAATAGTAGGATTACGTAACATTCGATTTTGGGCCTACAACTGGGTCGGCCATTTATTAGGTTGTATACTTTAATAAAATAATGGTAATGAAATAGTAAGCTTGGGCCTCCACTTAATATGCCCATTCGTTATGCTACAATCATTCACATTAGCATAGGGCCTTTTAGTATAACCAACAATCGTTGTGGTTTTTTCTCTTTGTTAAATATGTAAATATGAAAACTATTTAGATTTACTATCTTGAATTATTGATTTAAAGAAATAGTTCCATAACAAAATAAAAATAAAATATCTCAACATAAAATGTTACACGAAGTGAACTATGTTAATAAAGTTAGACGAAGTGAAAACGATATTGACCAAGCTCCAATTAGCCCATCAAACACAATAAAATGAACTATCTTCTCTATAAAATTTGGTTTCTTAACTCATGATCGCGACAACTAAAACAATAGATGTCGTCACGACAAAATCTAAATTTGTTACTATATTAAAAAAAAAAAATTCTTAATCCTATCGGAAAAGGAAATATATATCTAAAGTAAAAAAACTAATATTCTTTTATATATATCATAAGTAAAAACTAATATTTTTTATATATTCAATTAAAAATTATCTTCTTTTCATAAGATGAATTTACTAAACCATCCACAAAATAACACATAAGTGTATCATATCCAGAACTGGGTGGATTCGAACCACCAACCTCTCATCCCAAAAGAGACGAGCGCTCTACCATTTTGAGCTTACAGATCTATATCGAGAAGAATAAGTTTTTTCCAAACAGGCCCATGGCCCAAAACTGGACTCTGCGCATTAAAAGTTTAAACTGTTTTAAACGAGCTTCCAACGAAGTTCTTTTTCCCAGAAACAATTTTCAATGGCGACATTCCTTGCAAATAAACTAATAATATATTACCAAACAAAAATAAAACATCACTGCATTACTGTTCCACCACTATCAAGGAATAAACAAAACGAACTCCAAATAACAAAACCGTTAAAATTCAATAAAAAATTTCTAACAGATTATATAGAACAAGTGCAACTGATACTTTGAAAACAGCAAAAAATAACAAACTCTACAGTACATGATATTTTTCCCTTGAAAAAGATACCTTCAAAGATTAGTACTTCAATCTCAAAAAAGAGTATCGTCATCTTGATGCTTGGTTACCTGAACTCCAACCTCATCATCTTCCAACTTCTACAGGAAGTGGATGTTACAGGTTTATACGATCCACGCCAATACTCATTGCTACAAAACTCACATATTCTAAAACTACCTCATGTACAATGAGAACAAACATAAACTACAAAAAGAAAAATTAAGACTATACTCAACTTGTCAACGTAATCATTCATTGTTCAATAGATTGTGTTAACATTATACCAACTAGAACAGTTAATCTAAGGATGATTGAATATAAAAGTAAAATTGATCATCAACGTAATCTTTCATTGTTCAATAGATTGTGTAACCAACCAACTAGAACATTTAATCTAAGGATGACAGAATATAAAAGTAAAATTGGCTAACATGATCTATGCTTTCTTTTTGAAACAGTATGAATTCATAATCCCAGTTCATCATGATCTTATAATCAGCAGGTTTTCTTGTTAAGACTCAAGACTTTGCGAATTGTGATAACTTGAATGAAACAATTGAAGAACTAAACCAATATACTCATGAGTACCTGATCTGATTATTGGTGTGTATGTGGGCAAGTAGATATGATATCGCCAACGGCTCCGGATTGTTCACAAGCTCTGTTAAGATCGATTTTCACGATGTATTTTGCGGAATAAAAGCAATTTAGAGAGGTAAAAGAAAAGAGAGAGAACGAAACAAGAGACGCACAGAGGAGAGGAGAACCCGGGAAAAAATAATTAACCCGTGCGAACTCCTCTCCAAACCCACAAAATATTTTTTTTATTATGGATGAGTTTGTGACCTGCCATGCAAGCGCACCTGACATGGCAAAGGTCGGATGACAAAGATGAATCCAGGAAGCCATAGCTAATCCCACTTACATCTTATACACCCCTAAATTCATATTAATGAAGCACACACCAACATGATTTGTCTCCGATTATCCCCAGCCTCAACGCCTCGACGTGAAAAATCAACAGATCTCGCATCTTACGAAGCCGCACACGTAGATCCAAAGCTAGATCTGCAAATCGTGATTACGAAATTCAAATCGAGGAATACGAACATACGAAGAATTCTCTGTACAAGAAGATAAGATTTACCTATAGAAAAGTATAGACCTGCGTCAGATCTAGCGATGTAAGCGTAGATCCGTACTCGACCATGGAATCATCCCTCAGATCTACTTAATAGCTCAGAATACAGCACGGATTTGGAGATCGGGAGGATCTCTACGAGAACTAGAAGGGGGAAGGATCAGAATCGTCGCCATAGAAGCTTAGATCTAAAGAAAACGTTGACGAAAGAGGAAGGATGCAAAAGACTTGCGAGAGTATGGAGGCGGGGATGAGATAACCTTGGTATCAATACATGTCTATATATATAGGGTTAGAAGGATGAACGGTCCAGATTAAACGGTTAGATAAGATATCAACGGTTTTAGAGTCGACCGCGTGGATGATTGCGTGCCTTTCGAGTCAATCCTCATTTAAAGCGAGGCGGTTTGCTTTATGAAGAAAAAATAGAAAAAATTAAAAAATAGTCAATTTTGGCAATGGACGGTTACAATGGGATGTTGGTTCCTCGTGGGCCGTATCAATAATTTGCATTTACCGGCTCTTATTTGCATTTGGATATTAGTTGGATCAACTATTCATTCAGATGATATACAACCATAAACATTTGAATGAATAAAATATGACTTTTCAACGGAAAAAATAATAATAAGAGAGGGAGAGACATGGATGAATGAATAATGGTATCTTCTTCTCAAATTTCTTAAACATTTTAGTCCCATCAACAATTTCTTGCAAACGTCGACAATAGTAATACTTTGAAGACAATCAAAATCTCATAATTTTCAAAATAAATGAATATTGTAGCACATTGTATGATCGGTGAAATATCACCTCTGGAAACAAATGAGAACAATGACAGCATCACACTCTTTTGATCTGTTAGAAACAAACATTTCTTTCTTTTTTTGACATATTTCAATTCTATAATCCTACAACAGTTCAATACTGTAGTGGGGTAAGTAAACTGTGTAATACATTTATTTATCATAGAAAAAAGGTGAACTCGAACTCACCACAAGCTCTTGGGGAAAAAGTTGAAGAAATCTCAATTAATAAACACGAGCTTTAGGAGGAAAAGTCTCAACCTCATCATCCAATGTATCCATGTGCACTGGTCTATACTCCAATTTCACATTCCCTTCTTCCCAATACCTTCAACATATATATAAGAAAATACTCATTAATTACATTTCTTGATTTGAGATTTGTCATAAATTGTGCACTTTGCTAACAGTGATATAAAAGGCTCCAAAAAGAGCTATAAAAGAGAAAATTTACCCCAATGTGTGCTTCATCCAATTCGCATCGTCTCGTTTCTGCAAAACAACCATACCAAAATCTCTCTTCGTTATCCACGGTTCGACCAAGACAATGTTTGTTATGTGAGGAACATAGAACTAACCGTGAAATCCTCACGAGCATGTGCTCCTCTACTCTCCTTCCTAGCCTCAGCAGAATGCATTGTTATACATGCATTAACCAAAAGATTCTCCAGCTCCATAGTTTCTATCAAATCCGAGTTCCTAAAATGTAAAGTTTCCATGTTTTAGTACGTAATTAGCCCAAAGACAGCTTTTTAACGTTTTAAAGTCTCACCATATCAAACTCCGATCCGTCACTTTGACATCACCAAAACTTTCCCACGTCTTATCAATCAAATCACAACCTATAATCATCATACCCCAAAAACAAAACAAAAATGATGTTTTTAGATTATACTCATGAGACCTTATCATAATTAAAGTCTCTTTTGTTTACCTTCTTCTAATGTTTCCTGTGTACGGAAGACAGCCGCATTGTTTTGCATTACTCTTTGCATGTTTAAGCGGATTTTAGAAGTTGGAAGTGACCCGTTTGAGTTCCTTATTCGGTCCAACCATTCGATACTCTTCTCACCCGCATCCTTCTCTAGAGGTTTCAGTTTCTCGCCTACAAAAATACCATAAAGCCAAAGATTCTTACATCAAGCTGCATAGTTAGACATATATATGATATATTGGTTACCTGGTTTTTGAATCTCTGCAACTCTGTTTGCACAAGCTCGGCCAAAAACAACAATGTCAAGAAGTGAATTTGCGCCAAGTCTATTGGCGCCATGAACCGATGCACAAGCTGCTTCTCCTGCAGCCATTAGTCCAGGAACTATAGCATCTGGATCATCACCTCTTACAGTAACCACCTGAGACTCACATAGTTATTCCAAAACACTTTCAAATACAGAACATATCCATTTGTTCTAAACACAAAAAAATTGTTTCATCTTCTCATTTACCTACCTCTCCATGGTAGTTTGTAGGAATACCACCCATATTATAATGCACAGTAGGCAATACAGGAATTGGCTCTCTTGTAACATCGACACCCGCGAAAATAGCAGCAGTCTCAGATATACCAGGAAGCCTCTCTTTAAGAACCTCTGGTGGTAGATGATTTAGGTGAAGGTAAATATGATCCTTCATAGGTCCTGTTACAAAAAAAGAATGTTGCAGATTCTTAAAGTAAAGCTATTGCTTATATATGAGTCTCAAAGTAGTGATCTGTTTACCTGCACCACGTCCTTGTCGGATTTCCATAGTCATGGATCTTGAGACAACATCTCTTGAAGCAAGATCTCTAGCCGTGGGAGCATATCGGTCCATGAATTTCTCTCCTTCACTGTTTCTGAGAATCCCACCTTCACCTCGAGCTCCTACAATGTTCATATTTGACAAACTCAAGAACTAGTATATTTTGTCTAAATCCTCAATGATTTCATCAACACAGACCTTCAGTGATTAGACATCCAGCTCCATAAATACCAGTAGGATGAAACTGAACAAACTCTAAATCCTGCAGCGGTAGCCCGGCCCGTGCAACCATAGCATTTCCATCTCCTGTGCATGTATGTGCTGAAGTTGCAGAAAAATAAGCTCTTCCATAGCCCTGAAGGTCAATTATAGATAATGATTAATTACTTTTTGTTTCACAAATCCAAAACAAGAAACGTCTCTTTACCCCGGTAGCCAAAATCGTAGAACCGGCATGGAAACGATGTAATGTTCCATCTTCCATGTTCAGTGCAATGACTCCCTGACAAGTTCCTGCTCACCATATATATCAAAGGCATATGAAGTTGTAGTATATAGAGGATCTTTGAATTGATTGAGGATCATATTGTAACATGAAACAAGAAAGAATCTCTTAGGCAACAATTGGGTCTGACATACTCTTAAGAAACCTACTTACCATCACTGTTCATTATCAAATCCAAGGCAAAGTATTCCACAAAGAATTGAGTGTTGTGTTTCATTGCTTGGCCATAAAGAGTGTGTAACAGAGCATGGCCAGTGCGGTCAGCAGCACATGCGCAACGGTATGCTTGACCACCTAAATAAATCACAAAGATAAAGGAAAAATGATGAAGCAATCTTTGACATGAAATAAGTATAATTTCAAACTTGAGATTGCATATAAAAATCAAGATGAAAAACCTTTTCCAAAGTCAAGACTCTGGCCACCAAAAGCTCGTTGATATATTTTTCCATCTTCTGTTCGAGAAAATGGCAATCCGTAATTCTCAAGCTCAATCACAGCTTTTGGAGCTTCCCTGCACATATACTGAATTGCATCTTGATCACCTATACCAACAAAAAAACTCAAGTTACATCTAAAAATAGAAACATGCCGAATTAAGTAACTCTTGTAGGATAACAAAGAAGCAATTTTATTGTGTATTCATTAAGTAAAAAAAGACATATACATGTAAGATTGCACATCAACATGTTACATAACTATAGAAGACAATTTAAGATCTAGTTTACAAAACTTGAACCAAGAATACGAAAACAAGAATCCTTCAATCAAATTTTTAAGCCAAACTGTGTAATGCTTTAAGGTTTAAATCTAAAAATCTACTTATACAAAAACACCATGCATCAATCTAGTTCATTTAACAAGCATTAACATACCTAACCAGTCACTTCCTTTGACAGTATCATACATATGCCATCTCCAGTCATCTTCAGTCATATTACCCAACGCAGCATTTATACCTCCCTTCAACAAAAATATCATAACTTAATCAACAACAATAGCAAGCTTATATTAGCTTATATAATTACCAGATTATTGCAACAAATGTAGGTACTTACCTGAGCTGCAACGGTATGCGAACGAGTTGGAAAAAGCTTGGTGATGCAAGCTGTGTTAAAACCATGTTCTGATAATCCTATTGCTGCTCTAAGCCCAGCACCACCAGCTCCTACAACAACCGCATCATACGTATGATCAACGATCGTATACGATGATCGATCCCCTGTCTTTTACCACACAAATTTGAATCAGAATTAGGTGATGTGACATCACAAACTAAAAATTATCATACATTACATAAAATTGCATTATTCACCCAAATCAAAATCAACCATCGAACATTTACACATTAAATCAGAGCAAAGGAGGAAATTAGTCAACCAATGAAATGATGAGAAACCTTAAAGACTAAAGGATATCGAGGAATCAAACAATGTGAAGATAGTAATGTCGTACCGAACCGGCTGAGAAGAATCTGGAGAGTTGAGAACTAATGAAAGCGCCGCCATTAGATTCCGATTTCCTCGATGACGCTACTCGAAGGCACCGCCACATCTTTCCGTTACTACTCACCACAAACTCGTTACACAAAATGGAAGAAGACTCGTTTTATATAATTGGCTAAAGAAATTGAAAAAATGTTGCCAAATTGGCTATAAAAAATTTGAAAATGTCGATAAATTTCAAAAGACCCGGTTGCCAGTAGTCGTCTCCCTTAACGTGCCATCATCATCAGTTCATTCATACTAATAATATAAAGAGTGAATCAAATTTATATATTTTGCCAATTTGGGAAAGTTTATTTGAAACCGAATAATATGTCAACGGTTAAAAAAAACGCCACATCGGATGACACGCTGGAAGGCTCTTAAGTATGGGCTTTATAAGACCCAATAATAAGTGATGAAGTATACGGGCTTTAAAAGCCCATAATGTTGCAGCGCCGGAATAGTTCGTTATGCGTTAGCAGCAGAAATGCATGCTTACCTTGGCGAAGGCAGTTCGTTGCTCACTCACGCCGGAGAAGAGACATCGGAGATCGACGAATTCATTCATCGGAGACATCAGTTTTATTCTGTATAGAGATTCTGGAGAGATCAATCGGTGCGGAGAATTTGAGATTTGAGGGAGAGAGATGGAACCGAGGGAGAGAGATCTGGAGCGATTGATCCCGATGCATAAATCCGGAGCTTCACCTCGCGACGTCGTTTTGTCTGTTCCGCCGTCTCCTCTCGCTTCGCCGATTCACGTTGCCGGAAGAGAGGTGTCTCTCTCTCTTTCTCTCACTCCCCTTTTTCATTTCTTATAGAAACAATGATTACAGAGGATTTATCTTATTCGCTAATCTTTTACATTTGGATCAAACAATTTGATCAACATTTTGAAATGTTTTTATGATTGTGTTTGACCTAGAGCTTGAAGTTACTTGAATGTTAAGTTATTACATGTTTTATGTACAAACAGGCGATTTACAAAGTTATCCGAAGCTGGGCCTCCAAAAAGTTTATGACTGGATGGTAATAATCTCTTAGTTTTCTAATTCGAATTGCTCTGTTTTGTGGTCTGTTGCTGACTGAATTTCAGAATTTTAGTCGATGAGAATGAATTTCTAGTTCAGGATCACTGCCATTGAACTTTTAATAACTCTCTACTCTGCTTTCTACTGTTGTTCCAGTGTCATTTTGCTTCCAATCGCCGTCACATTCTACTTCACATGGTGGTTTATTCATTTCGTGGATGGATTCTTCTCTCCAATCTACACCCATCTTGGAATCAATATGTTTGGTTAGTTTCATTGAAATCAAATACTGTTTTTTTCTTTTGTCTATTGAAGATATATGAAACTTATTCATACTTTTACAAAATTGCAGGTCTTGGATTCGTGACATCCATTACATTCATATTTATGGTTGGTGTATTCATGTCTTCATGGCTTGGAGCTTCAGTTCTCAGCATTGGAGAATGGTTTATCAAGAAGATGCCTCTCATAAGTTACATCTACTCTGCTTCTAAACAAATTAGTGGAGCAATCTCACCAGGTGAAGCTCATAAACAAGACACAAACAGAATCTAATCTTACTTACTAACAAGTACTAAAAAGACTAACCTTACTCCTTTTTTTTAATGTTGATCTCTTTTTATCATCAGATCAAAGCTCAGGTGCATTCAAGGAGGTAGCGATTATCAGACATCCTCATATGGGAGAATATGCTTTTGGTTTCATTACATCGACTGTGATTCTTCGAGGCCGTGCTGGTGGAGAAGAACTCTGTTGTGTCTATGTTCCCACAAACCATCTCTATCTTGGAGACATTTTCCTCATTAGCTCAAAGGACATCATAAGACCTAATCTCTCAGTCCGAGAAGGCATAGGTAACTTGATCTAGCAACTCTTAAACTGTTCTGTTTTGTTTCATTAGCTGCAACAAATCGATCTCATTGCTCGGACTAATCTTCTTTTGTTTGCTACAGAAATAGTCATCTCTGGTGGTATGTCAATCCCACAGATACTAACAACGCTGGACTCAGAGACTATACACAGGTCGGTAGTTGGAACCTTTGCCATGCCACCTGTTTAAATTCGACGAATCATAGTTTTATCCCTCGATCAGATCTGAAATGGAGCTCTCTGGTTAGGTAACTTCAACGTTTGCTAATCCAAAAATGTTGGAAAGTTTTGGCATCATAATGATATGAGTAAAAGATTCAGAGTTTGGATATTCTAAGCCTAGTTTTTAGCTTGAACACTTGACAATAACACACAGAATATAAAAGAAGTAATATTTGTAAGTGTTTTCTTTTGTACAAAACAATATTGATTCAAGAGTGTTTTTAGCTTCAACGTATTTCTCTCAAGTTATTGTGTTTCACATCAGAATGTCTAAAAAGAGAAACATTAGTCAAGTTTCTTTAATGTGTTTCAGATCAGTTTCTTTAATAGACGACGTATTCTCAAGTTATTGTCTTTCACATTAGTGTTTAAAATAAGATGTTTTATGACTAGCTAAAAGATGTGCAAGAACAATTATCATATATTATTGTTTTTGTAATCAAATGCTGGAAAATGAAGAGAGACACATGGGGATTCTTGGCCATTATGCAATATTGTAACTGGTGAATTCTCATGAATCAAACCCATCATTTAAAAACCTGTGGATCTGTCGAAATCGTTTCGGAAGCAGCCTTACCAACTAATGCTAAAATGGTGCATCAATGCCTATTGCGTAACGTCAAGAGAGTGCAGAACAGAGAGACTTGTATGCATCAACACAGAGTTTAAACTTCTCTTGCGCTGCTGCCTGCGAAGGTCCTTGGTGTTTATCCGGATGCCACTTCAAAGCCGCAGAACGGAAGCTGGAGAACAAGAGAAGTTGAATGAACACTCGTTTTAGATTATGGGGGAACATTGGAAGCAATCGAAAGACTTACGCATTCTTAACATCATCAATTTTGATGGGACCATCTAGAGGCAAACCCAAAACAATCCTCTCAGACCGAGACCCAACGTTCAAAGGTTCATCAAAAGACTCATTATTCCAACTTTTGCTCCTTTGAGATTGAGTTGTCCAGCTCCAGCCTTCTCTCCATTCAAATCCCGATGTTGAGTCTCGAGAATATGAGGCCTTCTGAGATTGAGCTGTCCAGCGTTCTCTCCATTTGTTCTCGAATGTATTATTAGCATCAGTGCCAAAGTCATCGTCGGGATTCCCTTCTCTGTGCCATCCTAATATAACAAACAAACACAAGGATACAGAAACAACAGAGCCAAGTGCTGTGTGGTACTAAGAAGAAGAAAAGAAAGCCACTCACGCTTTGTTTTCTTATCCCGAGGCTTCTTTCCCCTGCCAGGTGGAGGCTTTTTCTTCATATGCCTATCTCGGATTAGCGGATTTGGCCCGAAATGCCACTCATTCTACATATAAGAAAAGACAGTACATAAAAACACTAGAGCAAACACATAAGAACAAAAATGTATTGAAGCAATCCACGAAGCGAATTGGAACAATGGCATGAAGAATATCACCTGAAGCGGATCATTAATTCCTCTGTGGAAGAGGAGTTTGTCTACAGTCTTCTTAGCACTGGTACGCCCCTTCTCCTTTACGGTACATGTGAATCTTATGGAAGAGTTCTGGGATCACAATTGCAGCTTCAGAGGAGAACTAACTCTCTTATGAGTTTGAAATACATACATAAATAAATGACCACACACATACACACCAAATTTTTTGAAATTTTCATTTCCTCATACCAAAGTAAAATCATTTGCAGAACCAATTTGGTTGCAATGTCAGCTACATGACCAAATCATGTGATCCTAGACTTGAGAGTTTTGACCAAAGCAACCAAAAATTGAGGAAACTCGCAGATTTGGCAACAATTTCAAGCTGATAAATCAAAGATTCACACAATGATCATATAACAATTCATATTCTTGATTCCAATACAATTAATGCATCAACCATACGATCCTTAGTCAAAGTTTCATCATTTGTGTTGCTCAAAAAAATTTTACCTTTGAAGATCGTTCGCCTCCAGAATCCCAATCCTGAGACAAAATTAATTTAAAAGAGCATCAAACAGTGTTTCACAGATTCAATGATGAAGCTAATCTTTATAGAGAAAGATCTTACGGAACCAAAGCTTTTCCTCGATTTCTCAGACAAAACACTCGTCGAATGAAATGGTGCGAAACGGTTTGCTGTTGTTGCATTTGATGATGACAATTCTACAATCGAAGAGCATTTCAGCGATACGAGGCTTCTCAATCTTAACATAGTTGGATTCCACATAAAAGATGAAAACTTTCGAGAAATTGAGTATACAATAAAACAATTCAATGGTTTAAAATTTCATTGACGCGAAAAGAGATTCGAAGAAGAAATGGGAGAGACGACGGAGAAAGGTTAAAAAGAAGGAAACATCAGAGCGTGGACAGAGAGGGAAGCTAGACGCGTGAGGGTTTTCTAACCGGTCCGGTTTAATTGAGACCCGGGACCATAGTGTTGTTCGGTTTTTGGCTTTTTGCTTCAAAGTTCAAATTCGTAAAGTTCCGGTTAGCGAGATGAAAAAACTAATCCCTTTGTGTTCAATTTTGATTTTTATACGATTTACGGATTTTGGGAAACAACTCGGTTCACAAAACGAATCTGGTTTAAGTTCGGTTTGTTTAGGTTCGGTTCGGTTTGATCTTTCAAATTTCTCAAATATTAGGAAAACAGAGGATGCTTAACAATTATTATCACATCAAAGATCTTGTAAGAACATAAGGCCAAAATTCAAAAAGCTTGTCAATTTGATAATGAATGTTTAGAGAATATACAATCCAAAATCAAACAATAGTAGTTTCATGTTTGAGAATCCGAATCAAATCTCAGAATGGTGAAACAAATAATACTCTGTTTCAGAGAATCATACACATACGTAACGATCTAAAAGATAACACAATTTAGCCGGCAAAAGTATAAAAATTCCAATCAAACAATGACCATTGCTTTTTAAGCTTACATTGGCTCTACTCTCAGAACCGCAAAATCCCTTCTTTTATCATCGATCTCTCATTGAGGAGGAGGAGCAGGACTTTTAGGTCCCATCTCTCTCGAATCATTACTTGATGATCCTTCAATTTCACTGCTTGGGAACTCTTGGCTAGACAAAGCTATCTGTCTGAATTTCTTCATGTCTGCATTGTACGATGTCTGACTATAATCCGAGCTTGCTCCCGATGACCCGTAAATGTTACTGTGTCCTGGCTTCACACCTTCGTTTAAAGCATCTAGTGACACTTCTCCTTCTAATGCTCTCACTATCTGAAAACCAAAACATGTTTTGTTATCATCTGACAAAAAAATTCAATTTTTAGGTGATAATGTTGATTTACCTGGCTCATCTTTGGACGTTTACGCCCAGAATGGCGAATACTAGCAGCGGCACAAGTCACCATTCGAGCCATTTCTTGCGGGTTGTAGTTGCCTTCAAGCCTTATATCTGCGAGCTCATTAAAGTTTCCATCTTCAAGTGCACGAGCCATAAGCGGACGAGCCTATATTCGTAATCCAAATGTGATCATCAGTACTTAAAAAAAAGGCGAAAACATAGACAAAAGATATGTTATATGCATACCCAATCTACTAAGGTGTCGTCCATGGTGTTGCTATTATCAACCGGGCGTTTTCCAGTGATCAGTTCCAATAACATGACGCCGTAAGAGAAAACATCGGATTTCTCTGTTAATTTACCGCTCGATGCATATTCTGGAGCTAGATATCTACACATGTTTGTGCAGAGAAGCAAATTGGATTAGTCTACAAAGGTTATGTTTTTAGAGTGGTGCGGACAATCTTATCATTCGTAAAACGCTTACCCGAAAGTTCCCATCACACGAGTAGATACATGAGTGTAGTTATCAGAAGTTAACTTGGCCAATCCAAAATCAGCCACCTGAATTAAAAAAGTCAAAAACTTATCAGTTTTTGCAATGTTTTCCTAACAAAACAGAGAAGGAGAATAAAGCTAAAAGTTTATTACCATTGCATCAAAGTTGAAGTCCAAGAGAATGTTTGCAGACTTGATGTCGCGATGAATGATCCGAGGATGGCCTGTGTCAATTTCTCAGCCAAAAATATATCACTAGTCAGAGACAAAGCTTTCTCTGTTTTATGCAACATTGGTTAAGAAAATGATGTTAGTGAATGTTGTAACTTACAGTCTTCGTGAAGGTAAGCGAGTCCTTTGGCAGCACCTAAGGCGATACGCAGCCTGGTGGAGAAATCCATTACCGGAAGATTTTTCCCTGAAGCAACAACAACAACAAAAGGTTACAACTTTCTTGAATCTAAAGATTAGAGAAAACAAAGTTTGTGCTCCAAGTTATTAGTGTCTAACCATGAAGATGATATTCCAAAGTATTGTTAGGAACAAACTCATAAACCAACATTCTCTGTCCATCAGCTATGCAATATCCAACCAAAGAGACAAGATACCGATGATGCACACGGCTAATGATATCGACCTCAGCTTGAAACTCCCTCTCTCCTTGTCCGCTACCCGATTTCAAACTCTTAACCGCGACTTCTTTCCCGTTAGGCAAAACCCCTTTATGGACATACCCGAATCCTCCCTGTCCCAAAAGATTAGCATCCGTAAACCCTCCTGTTGCAGCCGCAAGCTCCTGGTAAGTAAAAGTGCTCTTGTTGAATCCGAGGGCTAGAGCAGGTGAAGGAGGAGGTAGAATTGGGCGTGCTGGGCCAGAGTACAAGTTAGAATCTTCTCCGCTCGTAGGCATCCGCGGTGGAGGTTGAGGCGGTGATGGTCCACCACCGCCCCAACCACCTCCACTAGGAGGTTGTTGGCTTTGGCCTTGTGCATTTAGGTGCCAATTTGGATAATTCTGTGAAGCATTGTTGTTGTTGTTGTTGTTTCCATAGTATTGATATTGATTGCCTGAGATAATATGAAAAAATCTAAGCTTTGAATTGTTGAAACTTCTGATATAAATATTAGAATATATGTTTACCTTTCATGGATTCAGGGTAGAATGAATCTTTTCTCTTCTTTTTGCGTCTAAGACAAACGATAATAAGCACGATCATCAAAAGTCCAGCTCCGACTAATACACCTACTATGATCGCCGTATTCGTATTACTACCTCCTCCTCCACCTCCTCCACCGCTTCCTCCGCCGCTGTTGCCGCCGGAAGGAGAATTATCCGAGCGAGAGCCGCCATTGTCTCCAGATGGTGATGATCTGCTACCACCGTTATCTCCACTCCTAGGAGGAGAAGGAGGAGAGCCACGTGACGGTGGAGAATCATTTCCACCGCCATTTCCTCTTTCTCCACCACCACCGCTCTGTGACGGTGGAGGAGGAGAGTTATTAGAGGTATTGGGAGGAGAAGAAGCTTGTGGTGGAGCTGGTGGAGAGTTGGAATCAGGAGGTGGAGATGAGTCTCCTTGAGGAGGAACAGGAGAAGGAGGAGACGGACCAGACGGTGCCGGTGGAGAAGAGGAGGTTGAATTGGTATTAGACGGTGGAGATGGAGAAGAGCTTGAATTTGACGGAGGAGGAGCAGATTCAGGAGAAGAAGCCATCGGAAGAGATCAAAATTTTCCGGTAAAGAAAATAAAAACTCTCCGTCTTCTCTCCCTTAACCACTCAATTATTCTGAGAACAATAACAAAAAACGTAGAAACAGAGCATAATCAAAAATGGTGTTAATTTGACAACAATTTCTTGTCTTATTATGTCCGTTAGATCGTTAACAAATTAACAACCAGTTAAATGCTAATTTTAAGAGATTATTACAAAATTAGTTAAGAGATTAGCATGAAAATGTACCTTAGAGGAAGAGATTAAGGGGAAAGAGAGAGAGAAAGAAAGAGAGAGTTTTTGAGCATTTGGTAAGAAATTGATTATAGGAAAGAAGAAAAAGGGAGATTGAGATTTGCTCTGTCTTCATTCCGAGAAACATGCCTCTTCTCTCTCTCTCTGTGTGTCTTAATAACAGTTTTGTGTTAGTTACTAATTGTAATAATCTCCGGTCTAATTATTCTCTTTTTGGCTCCGTGATGTAAGGAGCTAAGGGTTGTTGATTCAATTCCACGTAACCCCAATGCATTCTTGCCTTTGTTAGGGAAATCTCTGGTTTAATCTGGTCCGTCGGATTCGTATTACTGCTCGTCAGATCTTCCCACGTGGCTTTGACAACTTAATTGAAAGAAAACAAATATAGTTGCAGATTTACTTAAATGCAGTTTTATTGGTGTGGTTAATACCATTAAAGGCGGTTAGTTCAGTTATTACGACAACTCTCTGGTACAAATATTGAATATTGGACTTAAATTTGGTTATAATGGCACATACTGTAAATGGAGTGATAAATCGCACGTGTATTGTATATACGTTGATAATTGGTTCGAGTTACAATAGGATAGTGAAAAATCAAGGAAAATGTTAAAATTGCATTCCAAGAAAGACAACTTATTTCAAACTATAGTGTCACTGTCACCTAGCGTGATGATAACGAAGATTTCACTATTCTCTGGTTATACAAATACAGCAACTACGGATTTCAATTGATTGCACAAAATGGAATTGATCTCTGGTTTTATAACTAACCTAGCTCATGAACGATTACACAATATTTAAAAGACTAAAACATCCTCGTGTGTTCAAAGACAACAAACCTCCAAATCCTCAAGTTTTTCACATCACTTTCACATTACTTAGCCAAAGAGTGTTTGTAACTCTCGATCCTAAGAGAATCTCATGAGAACAAAGTTCATTAATGGACTTAATTACCCATTATCCTAATGCTTCTGCTTTAGTGAAATCAAGTTGTGATTTATAGCAAATTAGAATGCATTTTCACTCGACAACCTCTGTTACTACATTGGTAATACATAAATTTTCAATTGCATTCAAAATTTCGAAGATAATTATACAAATAGATATAATCAATGATTAATCTGCTCCATGCTTACAAGATCACACCTTACATACATATATATGCCAAATCACGTTGAAAAAGAATATGTATAAGCCAAATTATTCTATAAAGCTATGATAATCTAACCTATTTTTTTTTTTTTTTTTTAATCTAACCTAATTATTGACTCTCTTAGTTTGAATCTCTAGTCCATCGCGATCATCACGAGGATTCCCACCACCAAAAAGCTTCTCCATGTCCTCCAATGGCAATCCTTTCGTCTCCGGCAACATAAAGAAAAAGAACCACCATGCCGCCACCGCCAATCCGGCAAACACGAAGAATGCGCCGCCTGTGGTGATCGCCTCCGTCATCGACAGAAAACTCATAGAGACCGTGGCGTTCATGATCCTATTAACCGCAACGCCTATGCTCGCTCCCTGAGCTCTAAGTCTCAACGGGAATATCTCCGAGCTGTACACCCACGTAATAGGCCCAAGCCCGATCGAGAAAAACGCTACAAACGCGTACGTAGAGACGATGCTCAAGCTCAATGCCCACACTAACCTCCCGAATCGCT
The DNA here is from genome assembly GCA_011420285.2 of Erysimum cheiranthoides. Lineage (NCBI taxonomy): Eukaryota > Viridiplantae > Streptophyta > Magnoliopsida > Brassicales > Brassicaceae > Erysimum > Erysimum cheiranthoides. The sequence goes on from CM022180.2 coordinate 20,622,420, forward strand.
GAACCATGGTGAGACTGACCGCTAAACTGGTTAATGCTAAGACCATCCCACCTGTGCTTGTCAATAGAAGCTTTCTCCGACCTACCTTGTCCAGCAAGAAAGTAGCTATGATTATGAAAATGGCCTTAGTTAAACCTACACCGACCGTGGCTAGTAAGAGCTTGTCTTTCGAAACTACTCCGGCTTTCTTGAAAATCCTCGGACTGTACAAAACGACGGCCTCAATCCCCGTTGCGTGCTCGAAAAAGTGTATCCCCACGGCCGCAATCAAGATCAAACGCACCGCAGGTCGCGGTTTTATCAACAACTCCCTCCACACACTTTTACCGTGATTCTGCTTAACGTTACAGCCAACCGCTTTCACCGCTGTCTCGTCGTTTATGTCCGCAGCAATTAGGATGTCCCTGAACCGTTCTTCAGCTTCTTCTTCGGTGTTGGATACCAAAACCATTATTTTCTTCGCCTCTTCTAACCTACCTTGCATCACAAGCCATCTCGGAGACTCAGGCATTTTCGTAATCCCAAAAGCCAATATTAAAGAAGGGAACGCTGCGATTCCAAGCATTAATCTCCACCCAAGCTTCAACGTCAGTTTCCCAAAACAGTAATTCGAGACATAGCCAAGTAAAATCCCAACACTAATACAAAGCTCAGGGAGAGAAGTGAGAAAGCCTCTGTGTGAGGCAGAGGATATCTCGGCAGAGTAAACCGGAGCTATCATGAGAGCAAACCCTACACCAACTCCGGCTATACATCTTCCGACCATCAAAACGGCGTAGTTTGGGCCGTAGCCCATAAGAATCGAGCCCACTAAGAATATCACGGCGGAAAGAGCAATTGTATAACGTCGACCGATGACGTCAGACGTTTTTCCCGCCGTTAGTGATCCGACGAGAGCACAGAGATTCAAGATTCCGGCCAAAACTTCGATCTGAGTGTCGTTTATTTTCAGATCCTCTCTTATAAATATCTGAGCTCCGCTCATAACTCCCGTATCTAAGGAAAAACACAATAAAGAATGAGAAAAGATTCATAATATTAATATAAGATTCATTCATATAAAATCATAAACTTTTAATTCAATATATATATATATATATATATATATGATATATAGAAAATGTTTACCATATCCAAAGATGATGGAAATGATGGAAGCAACAACGGCACACCTACAAGCGAATTTGTTCATATGAGTCGGATTTGAGTCCGACCCGGGAGAATTGTGACCACCAGCCTGAACCATGGTGAGTCTTTTTCTTCTCTTCTTATGTTGAATATTATTAGAATAGCTTATTATATCGATTTTGTGCCTTTGATAGTATATATACGCATTCACACATATGAGGACCCGATGTGTCTATATATAACATATGTTCACCACTTGTAGTTATAGTGGAAAATGACGACGATCAGAAACTTCTACAGTGTTTGTGGGTGCCCACGTATTCTGGTACGACAATTAGATTTCTGCAACATATAATATCTGATTTCTGCATTTTCCTTAAGATTAGATGTATATACCTGCGAAGTGGATGACCGAAAAGTGAAAAAGAATTCAAATAACAACAAAGTTTTCTTTTGTTTTAAGTCATCAGAAAAGTGTTTTAAGCAAGACCGTTTTGTCCGTGCAACTACATCAATAAGACTGATTTTAAGAGTTAATTAGCTTACATATACATGCTAGAAGAAGTTATAGTCACCATTTTAATTTAAACAGTAGGTCATAATTTTTAATACAATAATATCAAAATGATTTCTGATTATGATATAACATACGATAAATAAAAATTATAAGTTAGAAGTCCCTATCTTCTTTACTTTCGGCATTTTCCTGATCTATGTTGAATAGTGGCGTAACGCGTAACCTTTAAAGATTCTTTTCCACATTTGTAAAACTTGGTGCGCTAAATATATACTGTGCATTTTGTTGCTATTGTTCTCAACAGACCTATATATCATCCATAATGAAATTAATTTATATTGACAAAAAAATTGATTTATGATTTGATCAACAAAACAATACTATTAGAACATTTTTTTTTTGTCAACATATATAGATTAGCTAATTAAAACCAATGGGCCGAAATGTTGTTTACATAAGTAACAAGATGCGGTGAAGTACGAACTTGTCGTGCTAAACTATCCGCTTTTACATTTACATTCCGAGAAATACTATTAGAACATCATTACACATAGCTCTGTTTTTTTTTTTGAATAGGGCTAGATAAGCTTTTTTTTTTTTTTGGGTTCCAACTAATGTTAATTTTAACATGATGGAAAATGCTGAATATATAGTCTATTGGTGATATATATACTCTGCATTTATATTTAGTCTTTTTTGGTACATATGTTAAGAACAAATTGGTATTAGAATTTCGGATTTTCGATCTGCGTTTCTACTCTGATGCAAAGGTGTTGCAATGAACATTAAAATAATTAAAAGTTACTGGGAGGAACAATTGCTTGTAGGATTAGCGTGACACGGTAAAGATACGTGGCCAAAAAAGTAGTCTTGATTTTATTTCTTGAAAAACATACTACATAATGAAAAACTCAAACAAGTAACAACGTCCTGCATATTGCATACCTTTTTTTAACTTTTTTTTATGGAAAGGCATATATATATAGTCACTAATATCAAAAGGCAAAACCCGAACGAAAGTTATACCATGAGGTTAAATGAATTTGTTGGGTAAGAAAATAAGATATGATATACATTCAACGCACGTATTCACGTTTTTCAAATCCAAAAATCTTCGGTTTAAAGGTGGAATCGATCATTAGACTAGGTGTGATGATCAGATTAATATATCCTCGGACCAACATTCGTGCTGAATTTTGTTTAGTCCGAAACCTTTCCGTACATTCAAGTCCAAAGCTGATTGGCATACACATCAATAAGACAGATCAATCATTTAGGTCAATGATAAAAGGAGAAATCTTCTGGAAGAAGAGAAAGAGAAATTCAAAGTGAAATTGTGTGTATTAGTTGGGATACATTTGGCCGACACAGCCAGAAAGATAAGTATGGGGACTTTCCGATACAATTGATAACTTGGGTAGGTTAGATCATCATATGGGCAGGTCTTCTTTCTCTTTTAGTTACTTTATCCAAAAAAAAAACAATGGGAATCAAAAAGTTTCACCAAAAGAACACGTAATTCTTTTTATTTGAACCATGTGAACACAAATCGATTTTTCAAAGTTTATAAATACCAGGTCTTTTTTTTTTTTGCCAAAATTAATGTCATTTTTAATTGAACCATTATAGCATGTTTTGAAATTAATAAAAAAAAAAAACTTTACTAAAATCGAAAAACCAGACGAATCACTAAAATGCATATGTTAATATTGTACATGCACTGATGTACATGAAGTAATGATAATTGTGTTTTTTTTTTCTTTATAATAATATGACGAGAAGTGATTATCTAGATCTTGAATAGATGGAGATTTACCTATGATATCTAGTCTAAATAGCTAGAATATCTTCTTAGCACTAAAAAGTCTAAAATAAAACTATCGTGTGTGTAAATTACACAGTGTAATGGGTGAGAAGCTTTTGGTCGAAGGTAGGGAGCAAGTGCAGATTTTTACTGATTTTGAGATTGGTAAGTCTGTAGTCCGGTTTAAGATATTTATGGCTGGTATGTAATAATTTAAAAGGGGTGGGGGGGAAGCATTGTAAGTGGGAGCAAAATGATGGACGCAATTCAGAATGAAACCGATCGAGGCCATCAAAATTGGCCAAACTATTTGTTGGTACGATTATTTGCGGCATGGTGATAAAGTTCTTGAAAATATTGGGTCTCGTTTTTTTTTTCTTTTTTTTTGTTGTTGCTGTAAAGACACGTCTAAGAAATAACATCTTTGTATGTGTTCACATTAATTATGTGGCAGTAATTGGTTGGTAAGAGAATATTCTCAATTAAAATAGCAAGAGATTTCAGATAGTAATTTCTTCGCAGTTGATGTAGTCGTTTTGGTTCAATCTCTATGAGCGTTTTCAAATATTTTTGGTTATATCAGAGTCAATATCGATCCACTATGTCCTAAATACAGTCTCACTTAGTCTCTAGCTAGAAGCCAGACTTATATTAGTCCACTATGTCTTGAATGATATCTCTAGTTCTCTCCTTATAACTTTAGATTATGACTTACTGTATATTAGTTATGCCCATCCTTATTAATTACTATATAACCATTTTTTTGTGAGGGTAATCTTTGAGTCTTTAACTATAACCACGACACAGTCATCCATTTGTGATCTAAGGTTCTATAGATTGTAAGATTTAAGACATGCATGTTGGTAAAGTTTACGTCTTCGTTAAATTTCTAAGCAAAGCAAATTAACCACTATATATCACTCAGAGTGATTCACTCTTGTATATCGATATATATCACTCATGTGTAAGCAATTGATTAAAAAACATAAATATAATTAAAGAGTACAGACACGTTCTATTTTGCGAACTCACACTCCAAAATCGGAATTGTACGTCTCGCTGATAGTTTTTCCACTAAATTAAGAGTTTAACCCAAAAAAAGCCTCCTTTATTCTTTTTACAACTTTATACAACCCACTTACCCACATGGCATGCAACTCGTGTGCTTCGACATAAACATTAAGAACTTGAAACCCTTCTCTTTAGAGTGTCTTGCACATTTAAAGATAACAACAACACTATTAATTTTGTAGTAAAACAAAAATAAAGTAGATCATGATATGTAATCTAGTTATTATTTTATGATATAAAATCTGTGTCACTATCGGAATTCAAATATAATTATTGTATGTTAATGACAAAAAAATGAAGTAATGTTTATCGAAAATTAAGTGTCTCAAATCAAGAAGTAATTGTGAATCTAGTTTATATAATTTATAAATTATTCCAAAATAGGGGAAATAAGTTTCTCCCCTAAATTTGTTACTTAAGTGTCCGTCTTATTTTCCATAATAAATGGAAATAATTAATATGGCTTACTAGATTGAGTCATCAATCCATCTACTTTCTTTATTCTTTCATTTCTTTCACAATATTTTACTTACTTATTTACTGAGTTATAACTTATAAGATAAGATCTCAATGAAAATCACTCCAGCATACAACCGATAAATATTTCCCTAACAATAATAAACGAGTAAATGTATTGGAAACATGTGTGTTCTAAATGATAAAGCACCATTAAATAACCATATCACCAAAAAAAATTAAGATAGATGACAAAATTAAACGACAACAAATGTCCTACGAATGGATATATATATTTTGGAATTAATAACATTAAATATTAACATGAGAAATTCAGATTTGAATATTATCTGTATATATCTTCAACTACTGAATCCGGGTATATGACAGGATATCAACTATTTGACTCCATCCATATAATACCATATAAATAGATCGTTTTGAGGGAAATAAATAAATAATTAGATTTTGTTACTTCTAAATATTAAATATAATCTAATAATATTAAACTTAAAGTAGATTTCTTTCCTTTTATATTTTAAAATTAATTTATGTTTTTGAGATTTATATTTATATTTTTTATACGAATTTTATATAAAAGGATACATAGATGAAATGTGTAAGATACAATCAAAATTTTAAAATGTCTTCCATCCCAAATAGATTTAATATTTACGGTGATAATACTATAAACCATCAACAAAATTTTCCTATCGAAATGAATCACAACTCCAAAATGGTTCAATCAGTGTTCATTACATCTGATCGCATGAACCATGGAGATTTGTTTTCTTCTTCTCCTTTTTCTTGTTATCAAAATTCACATAATTCTTCATCTTCGTTTGGCTTTAACAATTCACATATGTCTTATCATATGATGAGAAGAAACATTGACTCAGTTTCAGGTGCTGATTGTTTTTCTAATCGTCATCTTACTCAAGTTTCTTTCACTCAAACCATCACAAATAGGTATACTACTATTGTTCTTACCAATACACTTAACACTGTCCAATATGATATTGAGCGTGTTAAAAGTGTCATGGATTCTAAAACCAATATGTGGAATCCAATCTTTCAACCTCAAAATTTTCTTGATAAACAGTGCGAGATTTTGAATCCCAAACCTTTAAATGTCATTTTTCCGTCCGAAGATTATACAAATCGTCAACATTTAGACATGTTTTCCTTATCATCAAAGCACAACAATGATCTACATGTTCTCCAAGATGGTCGATCTTCGAAGAAAATCCCTAAACTAAATAACATTTTTAAAAATCCTACTCATTATATAGATTTTGAAGAAGACAAGAAAAGTGACGATGATCAGTATGATGGTCGGACACATAGTCTCCCGTATGAGAAATACGGTCCATATGCATGTCCCAAGTGCAACGGTGTGTTTGATACTTCTCAAAAATTTGCTGCACATATGTCTTCACACTACAAGAGTGAGACGAAAAAAGAGAGAGATCAAAGATTTCGTGCAAGAAATAAAAAGAAGTATCGTAAATTAAATCACAAATTTCATGGCGAATCTCAAAATATGAAACTAGAGGATGAAGTCAATAGGAGTGGAAGAAATGATGATGAAACATTCCAAAATCTTGGGATCATAAAATAAGAACTTGTCTAGTTTTTATTTTCTTAGTATCTCTCTTTCGACATATTTTCTTTTAAAAAATGCATATTGTATTCTTTTTCTTGTGTTTCATCATAATTTGTTGTTACTAAGATTGGATATGCGTATTTTCGCAGACAATTGTAATTTTTATTTGCTCTTTAAATTTTAACTCAATTTGGTTTAGCCGTTTAGATAAATGAGAGATGATATACATTGTCTTCACGCCCGACTCGGACTGTCCAGTCGGCCCATTAAACCGATTATCTAAACCAAACTGTTTTGGCGACTGTTTTATTTGGTATTATTAAAACAAAAAAATCAGTCTTTTCTTCGTGCCGACTACAAATGTTATATATCAAAAGCCTAATTTTATCTATTACAGTATGTTGCTATATTTATATCATCAATAGTTCTATTCTTACTTCCTACCAAAAAAAAATAGTTCTATTCTTACTTCTCCTTTAAAATATATAAAAGTAGAATGGAAAAAAGAAGAATTTATCCACAGAAAATGGTTTTACATCAAGCTTTGATTGGATCTAGGACAGAGTTTATGGGCCTATATTAGTTAAAAATTTAGGCCCAATTCAATTATCAAAACCCAAAATGAAAAACCGAGTCAATATTCAAGACAAGAAAAGAAAATACGATTTTAGTTTATTAAAAAAGCAAACACTTAAAATCTGGTTTTGTAATGGAATCGAATGAATTGACATTTTATCTTTAGACTCTTTATCTAATAAGGAGCATCTACATTTAATTTTTATAATTAAAGACACAAGTAAGAATGAAACACTTTGTAGTTTTCCATATATTAAAAAAGAAAAAGAAGAAAAAATATAAAGTTGGAAAACATAAAAATATGGAAAAGAAATGGAGAAAGATGACTTTTGGGGCATGAGCAGATTATATTGTCTCCTTGGATCCTTTGGTCGTTCGTTTCGAGGGGAGGCTTCTTCAAAGATGGACTTTTTGTCTCATCATACAACTTTTTTTGTTAAAATGAATTCTTTTTCGCGCGGTAACTTTTAAAATTTGCTATCTTATTTGATTAGTAGTTGTTAAAATATGACTGGTCGCTCTTAAGTTCAAATGCAAGCTAACCCGAACTATGTAGGGCTTTGTACGTATCGGCTAATATCGGGTTACATCAATCTTTGATGACTTGAGCTTGTATTAGATTCTTAGGATTAGCTCCATGTCAATTTGAGTCATAAGTGTCAAGATACATGGGACGTTACAAAATTGATCAAGTTCAATTACATAGAACGTTACAAAATTAGGCTAAACAAGATTTTATGCGATATAAGGAGATTTGATCAAAATCGTGTATTTTTGTCTAAAATATATGTATTTTGAATTTTTGGAATATATATATTATAAGTAACAAAATTTGTTTGATCTAAATATATAAAAAGCAAAAAGAGTATTCATAGACTAAAAACCAAAAAAAAAAGTATGTTATGGTCAAAAAAGAAAAAAATTTCGACAGAATTTTGTTGTTTTGTATTTCAATTTAGCCGTTTTCTCGACCTTTCAATTTCACAGGTGTTTGTTTGACTTGTAGTACCCCTCCCACAGGGGGGATATCTTTAGTTTTTGTACAGACTATCTTATTCCTATTAACTAAGTTCGATTATTTATAAACTCTCAAGTCAAAATTAATGATTATATCACAACTCGAGCTCTTTGTTTATGATTGGTGGCACTCCACATGTATCATAGGGATTTCGCTTGTACTATATGCTTTTTTTGGTTAATGTACCATGCATGTGCTTTAAATACTTCCATGAAATCCTACATATAAAACCATGACATAAAAATACATTTTCTCGACTATCCCTTCAGCAGAATAGACCATGAAAAAAACACCATTTTATTTCCAATTGTTCCTTAAACTAATTAGCATGTAACTAGCTTTAATATGGGCAAACGAGTAAAGATTCGTATAAACAACTTTAATTGCAGCTGTCAACAAAAACAAGATAATTAGTAAATCCTTTTTTTTTTGCCAAACAATTAGTAAATCTAATGTAGTCGGTATAAAGCATACTTATAAAACAGGGCAATATTTTATAACTAGAAAAGGACTCCGCGCGTTGCGCGGGTTTAACGTTATCTCGTTTTTAAATTTTGTCGAGATAATGTTTCTCTTGAAAAAAACATCGAAATCTTAGGTAACACGTGATAATAAAAAATTAGTTGAAAAACCTCAGGGAAATAGAAAACAATCTCAACGACAAAGTCATGTTCATACATCTTTTCAAGTTTAGTCAATTTCTTTTGAAATTATTTCACTGTCACTTTTTTTCGTCATATTCTAAGATGCACTCGTCTACCTCGCGATATTTTATTTCTTTTCACGTTATTTTTGTTAAAATAATTGATTAGATTGTTGATTAATTGTTAACTTATATTATAATTATTTTCCTTTTATCTTTTTTATTTTTATATTTTTTTGGTTGTTTATTATAAAATGTTCTTTTCTTACATATTAAATATTATCTTTGAACTCTTTCTATTCCAAACATTGGACTCTAATCTTACCGCTTGAAAAAATCTTGTATCTATTTCTACTTTTAGACCACAATTCTTTCCTTAAACATATTAAATTTTATCTTGATTTTTGATACATATTTTTTCTTGAAAAATAGATATTCTTATTTCGTATAATCTAAATTCTATAATTTTTATCACATAAACTTTTTTTTACTCTAAATATTTTATAACTCTTGAAAAAACTAATATCTTTTTAGTGTGATAACTTTTTTTGTGTTTTCTTTTTTTCATATATAAATTATATGTGTTTGAAAATTATCTAATTTTATATGCATCTAATTTCTATTTATATTTTTATCTTATTTGTGATGTATTTTATTATTTCATTAACTTATAATTTAAGTTCATCTTGTAAATTATAATTTAGTGAAAGATAACTAATATTAAAATATATGAATTAATAAAGTCATTAATTTTAGTTTTAATTCTATTTGATGATGTAGAAATTTCTACTTTAACACTATTTTAAAATTTTTAAATATTCATTTTTCTTGAGAAGTAAATCATTTCTTATTTTGAGTAAAATTGAACTATCTACTTGTATATTTATCGTATTTTTTATCATATATTTTTGTGTGTTGTATTATATTAATTTTTATTTATATTAAACCATGTTGTTGCTTGTGAACAAATATTTTCTTTTATTAAAACATGATGATGTAAAAGTATGTGAATAAATTTTTTTTAATGTTTCTTGTTTTAATAAATAAATTGTGTGGAATTTATATAAAGTAACATATATAGATTAAATTTTGATATCAACCAAAATGATTTAAATGGTAAGTTGGTTTGAAATGCACTCACTAAATGCATAAGGTAATGAGTTCAAATTTTTTAAGTAACATTTTGCACCTATTAAAAATTAATGATGATGTGTATGATGATGTGTCGCTGATGTGGATACCCTAAGAGGAGAGTGAACTCTCTAATTATATATATAGATTTTAATATAATATGTAGACAGACATACGAATGTGTTTGCATATAAAGAAGCAGAAGAGACACAATAGTTCTCTCATTTGATGCTCCATACTTGTTCACTTCTCCACACAAAACAAAAGAAAACAAAAAATGACGAAACGTTTCAAATTAAAGATATCAAGAATCCTCTCTTTCAAATCTTGCCGTTCAAAAGAACCTTCCTCTCTTCCTCTCAATCCTGTTCCTTTGAGTCTCCGTCGTCTTCCACCACCGGTTAATCCCTCCACCGTCGTCACCACCGTGTCACAACGTCGTCGTTCTTCTTTCAGACTACACGTCTTAACCGTGTTTGGCTGCGGACGTTCGTCCAAGCCATTAGATGTTGATCGGAGGACGACTTCACCGTCTTTGTCACCTCCCCAGACGCCGACGTTTCAGTGGGAAAGCGAGGGAAAATGGCACGTGATAGCTCAAGTCAATGAGCCTCGTCGGAAAATCTACGACGGTGGATCGGAAAAAGATAATCGCCGGCGTTCAGGGAAGAAAGAGAGAAGCTCTCGGCGTCGAGGGAGCATTTCCTCCGCCGAAGAAGAGACAGATAGAGAGAGTCTTTTACCTTCTTCTACAAACCTCTCGCCGGAATATTCCTCCTCAGAGATGCCACGTGTCACAAGACGACGGAGACACCTTCCAAACAAAGCGGCGATCGAGGAAGAAAGCGAGTCTTCATCACCACCGCCGTCTCCGGCGAGACTGTCATCGTTCGTGCAGAGATTGATGCCGTGTACGGCGGCGGCGGCGGTTATGGTGGAAGGAGTGGCGGTGGTGAAGAGATCAGAGGATCCTTTCGAAGATTTCAAGAGATCAATGATGGAGATGATTGTAGAAAAGAAGATGTTTGAAGTGGCTGAGCTTGAACAGCTTCTTAGTTGCTTCCTATCGCTAAACGCTAAACGCCACCACCGCGCGATTGTTAGAGCGTTTTCAGAGATTTGGGTTACTTTGTTTGCCGGTGGCAATGGTGGTGGTGGTGGTCGAAGGTCCTCCTCCTTCTCGAGTGTTCGACTCTCGGATTATGATGAGTGTTAAAAACAATAATGTTAATGTTAATTAATCCTCTGTCTAACTAAATTATATCTTTAATTTTTCAGTTAAGTGGTCGATGTAAATGTTAATGTAAATTATGCGGCGGTGCAATAATTAAAGCTGTAATCATTTAAGTGCAATAAGTATTGTATTTCTGTACGATTTAGATTCTAATGCTTATTAGATTTCATATTCGTCAACACCAACGAAATAAAAAAAAGAAGCATATTCATATTCACACGCAATAATTGCTTTTAAGAAAAAATGTCTTTTTTTGGTTAACAAAGTTAGTATGTGGAGTACATTATTTTGTGAATGGATAAAATATATATGTACATTGTGAATTTACAAATGTTAATTATCTGTATACAAAAAAAGGTTCAACCAACCCAAGAAGCAGAACTGTGGGTTTCACATTTTAACCATACAAGAACAGATGTTCACTTTTTATTTTCTTATCTTACACGTTCGATTATAAATGCTTACTGGATGACACTTGGACGGTCGATGTGGACCATTTTGACTCAGCAAACGAAGTGACAAATGATTGAAATCAAAAGAGACAAAAGTTTAATTAAATTGAATCTTTGTCTTTCACACTTCGCAGGCAACAAAACAAATACAGAGATGCGTATCTTGAGTGTTTTTTTTTTTTTATAGGATTTCTAACACTGAAGCTGAATCATCACAGACACAGAGTCTGATTTTCTGGAGATGAAATGGTCAGAGAAACTATTGGAGTTTGGAGTAAGTGAAAAGAGAATGGGTCCATAACTTAAACAGCAAGCCAACTCTGTTCAATCACTACTGTCTTTTTTATTGTTTAGAGTAAAAAGCAACCTCCAAGGTCAGAAGTAATATTATTGAGGTTTTATAGCAAAGTTTTGGTAAAAGATCAAAGTACACGGCATCAGAGTTTCTGCAACACAAACAAGAACATCACTAAAAACCAGACATTGGCACTAATTTCTACGCTCTCTCTCTCTCTCTCTCTAAACCGAAGATAAAGATTCTCTGCAGACAAGACATTGAAGAATATTTTTTTCTCTCTCTCTCTCAGCTTTTCTTTGGATTAGGGATTCTTTGAAACTAGAAGTGAAGTGAGAAAATCATTGTGATTACTTCTCATGGAAGAAAGGGTTTACAAATAGTTGATTTGGTCCAAGATTCAGAAGATGATTATAATCAACCTTGGTGTGGTGGTGGTGGTGGAGGCATAGACATGTGATGGTGTTGGTATGGTGGTGGTTGTTGTGGTGGTGGTCCACCTTGCTGTTGCATGTGTTGCGGCGGCCATCCTCCATGTTGGTGCATCCCCATAGCTTGAGGTGGTGGTGGCGGCCTTGGACCACCGAAGCCTTGTTGGTGATGAAGAAACTGCTGGGGAGGTGGTGGCGGTGGCATACCCTGAGGAGGACGGAATTGCATGGGCGGTGGAACCCCTAAGCCGTGTTGTTGTGGTGGCTGACCAGGCCAAGTTGGTGGCTGATTTTGATACACTTGTGGAGGTGGCGGTGGTGGTTGACGGGGGGCCGGGATTGGGACAGGTTGCATGCCGCCATTAGCAAACGGACGTGGGAGACCATTAACTTGAGGAGCATTGGATGGTGGGCCACTTGCAAAGAGTGTATGGGGTCTGCTTTTCTGGGAACTTGGATTTGTAGCAGCCAAAAGCCTCTCTGCAATTCACAAAAGTAGTATGTGTTATTGTTTCAACAATGATGGAGAGAAACTGAATCCATAAGTTACAAACAAGACAAGAGTATAAAGAGCCTCCTAACCTGCTGGAGTACCGTGGCGCTCTCCTTTGGTGTCTTTCTTGTACGCGTAAGAGACTGTTATTTGACGATTACACAGATATTGTCCAGTCATTGCCTGCAACGGTCGGTGAAGAATCAGAGGAATGTGTTAGACTCATTCTCACAGCCAAGTTAATCGAAATGATAAGCCATTAAAGAAGCAGAGAATTTACCTCAATAGCAGCATCAGATGCCTCAAAGGAGTCATAGCTGATGAAACCAAAACCTCGTGAGTTTCCAGTGTCAGGATCTCGCATTATCTGAGATGGAAAATTCCAAAAATCAGATTCCAAGGCATACAGCTATTCTTTTCCCAAACGAATGGTATATAACTCATATATTACAGATAATAGATGAAGAATGATATCTAAACGAAATAAAGATTCTACCTTAGGATTAGAAGCAATCACACCAAATGCGCTGAAAGTATCATACAAGAGCTTCTCATCCACATCCTGTAAAAGTAAAACCTGGTCAGCTATTGTTGAAGTAGCAATTTCAGAGTATTATCACTAAGATACTTACAGGGTCAAGGTTTCCAATGAAAAGATTAGCACCAACATCCAAGCTCTTCTTATCTTGAGATGCCTAATACAAATTTAATCACCAAACAAAATGTTAGCAAATCCTAGGAAGGGAATTAAACAAGTCCCTGCATCAAAAACTCACAGAATCCATCCGCGAGACTTCAAGATCTCGAGAATTCATAAGAAACTCAAAGATAGGCTACTAAAGAATGAAAGTTATAGAAAAAATTTGATACCTTGTTAACACGAATAGGCTTCCCGTAGAGCTTAATCATGTTAAGAACCTTAATTGCCTGCACAAAACATCGAATTTTTTAAACAATTGTACACAAAAAGAAGTCTAAAAACTCCTCACAGTAAAGTAAATAGCAATACTTACATAGTCAGCATCTTCCTCACTACGATATTCAATGAATCCATAGTTTTGATGAAGATTTGTCACTCTATCTTTCGGAACATAGACGTTAACTGATGCAATCCAAAAACCAGAGTAGCTAATGTTAGAATTAAGTTCCTAAACCATAAACCCTAAGATTGTTCCACTAATACAAAAGCTATTAGCTACCGAAGAAACTAAACGAGATCATTGATATGAACTTACCTACAGGTCCAGCTTGTACGAACAATTCCCAAAGCAATTCTTCAGAAAGCTGAAATTCAAAGAAGAAATTGAATCAATTTCACCAAAATATTCAACTAAAATCACAAAAAAATCATAAAACCTAATAAAGGGTAAGAACCTGAGCATCGAGATTTCCGACGTAAACAGTAGCGTCTTGGTTTCTCTCGGCGGAGTGTTGGCCGAGAAGATTAGCTCCAACTCCAGGAGCGATTCGAGTCGTCATCTTCTTCTTATTCTTCTCCTCGTTTCGTTACTCCGTCGCCGATTGAGAAATCTGAGGTTTTCAGGACGGTGAAGAAAGAGAGAGGTATATTTAGAGCGGTGTCGTCACTAATGGGCCGATAAGCCCATTCATTAATCTTTACCATCCACTAAGCTTTTTTTTTTTTTTGTGCAAGCCATCCACTAAGCTATTTAGCCTTTTTTTAAAAAAAAGTTTGTTTCAAAACCACATACTGGATCGGTATACTGGAAACAACCACATCCACATGATTTATATGAGAAAAGAAAACGAGCAAGGAATGCAATTTTCTGGACTTTCTATTTCAGAAAGCAATGAATGATGGCCTGAATTAAAAAAAAAATAACGAAATTATAGCATGTTAGAGTTTTTTTAGGATCGATGAAGAATCAGAGAAAATATGACAAAAAGAAAGACCAAATGATAGTAAATTATATCATAATAAACCACATAAAGATGATATGTAATATTTGTAGTATATCACAAGTTACAGTGCAATACGGTACCATGACTCAAGACTGAGAAAGATAATTAATTACACACTTTAAATCTTAAACCCTAAAAGACATTTCAATTTACCGACGTTTGCAATGACGCCGTCACGTCTCTGTCTCCGCTTTCTCCGCCGCTTCTCCACCGCCGCTGCAGATTCTCAAACCACCGTTTCTTCCGGCGCAATCACTATCTCCAAGGCCAAGTCCAAACTCCGCAAAGTACACGATCCAGACAAAGCCTTAGCGATTTACAACTCCGTCTCCAACAATTCATCGTCTCCTCTCTCTTCTCGCTACGCCATGGAACTCACAGTCCAACGCCTCGCCAAATCTCAACGCTTCTCCGACATAGAAGCTCTAATTGAGTCTCACAAAAGCAACCCGAAGATAAAAACAGAGACTTTTCTCTCTACACTGATCAGATCTTATGGACGAGCTTCAATGTTTGATCATGCTTTGAAGATGTTTGAGGAAATGGATCAGCTTGGAACTCCAAGAACCGTTGTTTCCTTCAATGCCTTACTCGCTGCTTGTCTTCACTCTGATTTGTTTGATAGAGTCCCCCAACTGTTCGACGAAATGCCTCAGAGGTATAATCATATTACTCCTGATAAAATCTCTTACGGCATGTTGATTAAGTCGTATTGTGACTCTGGTTCGCCTGAAAAAGCTATGGAGATTATGAGAGATATGGAAGCTAAAGGTGTTGAAGTTACCATCATTGCTTTCACCACTATTTTAGGATCTTTGTATAAGAATGGTTTAGTCGATTTAGCGGAAAGCTTGTGGACCGAGATGGTTAATAAAGGTTGTGAGTTGGATAACACGGTTTATAATGTTAGACTGATGAATGCTGCAAAGGAAAGTCCCGAAAGAGTTAAGGAATTGATGGAAGAAATGACTAGTGTAGGATTGAAACCTGATACGGTTAGCTATAACTATCTTATGACTGCGTACTGTGTGAAAGGGATGATGGGTGAAGCTAAGAAAGTGTATGAAGGGCTTGAGCAAGAATATAATTGTGTTCCAAACGCAGCGACGTTCAGGACATTGATATTTCATCTGTGTATAAACGGGTTGTATGAACAAGGTTTAGCAGTGTTTAAGAAGAGCGCGATGGTGCACAAGATTCCGGATTTCAAAACGTGTAAGCACTTGACTGAGGGATTGGTGAAGAATAACAGAATGGAAGACGCGAGAGGAGTGGCTAGGACTGTGAAGAAGAAATTCCCTCCACGTTTGGTAACCGAGTGGAAGAAACTAGAGGAGAAGCTAGGGTTGTATTCAAAGGCCAATGTTACTGCTGCTTCATCTTCTTCTCAAACAAGAGAATTGTTAGATCAAGAAAGAGAGGATGCTGCATAAAGTTCAAGAACTTGCTAAGAAGATCTGATTTTTGTTTGTGCTTGCTTGCTTCAGATAATCTTAGGACTTGTAGAAACTGTGATCAAATGTTATACTACAATGAGTTCCTCTTGCATTCGTACGTCCCGAGAATTTGATATTCATTATGCTATACTTGCGAGAATTTGATATTCATTATGCTATACTTTTAAGTGATCGATGTTTAATTTTACATAGGAGAAGGCAAACGATGATTCGTGACGGTATATATATAGGAATTTATCCAAAAAAATATAGGAAAAGATTATGACAGGAGTACAAAACTCAACAACTCAAAAGTAAACCACAACTACAAGAGTGCTGAACCATTGAAGTAATACACTAACATATGACAAACCTAGTACATCTGAGCTGATATAAATAAAGACATCTGATCTAACTGCTGGTAAACCATTCTAAGACCCAACAATGATTCCAATTATAGCAACAAATCTGCGCTTTCATTGTGAGTATTCACCAACGGATTACTGAAGCGAAGCAGCACCTTTAAGTAAAAAAGGTTTTCAAAATCAGAAACATTAATAGAGAACCTTAGACCGGATTCAGATACGGGAAATCAACATTGCTAGTCTAGAACTAGCATATACCCCAAATTAGAGAACGTAAAAATCAATATCATGACACAATAATTACCAAAACAAAGTCAAAAGGGTCCAAGCTAAATGGTTTCTAAAAGGTCCAAAGAAAAGAATAAAAAAGTCTAATCGAAACAAGAAGAAGTTAACCATGACCACTTTTACTAATTAATTACTTTTGGGTGTTGCACGATGATACTTTGGGGTTTGGATATGGAGAAAGCTCCTAAAATCAGAAACTTGGCTTATAAGTTACCGTTAGGAGTTAATGTAAGGGGTGGTGTTTCTCTATTTCATTAGATTCGATAATTAGTTACCGTTACAGCACTAAGAAGGTAAAGGTAAATGTCTTTTCTTTCTTTACCGTTGTGATTAATTTCCATTTTTTAAAGCCAAAATATAAAAAGGAAACAACCAAATTTGTCAAGAAAAAGGAAACAACCGAACGTTCGTTTTGTTTTTGTGTGTCAACCACCTTTGTTTATAAATACTCGACTTCTTCTTCCTTAGAAATCACAATTCTCTCTTCTCATTTTTTTTTTTTTTTGGTAAAATTCTCTTCTCATTCTTTTAAACGAAAGCAAAATAAAATCCAATTTCAGCTTTTTCTTTCTAATACTTGCAGTTTCTTCTCAAACAAGCTTTGCGAATGTCTTAAAGAGAAGATCGCCGATCATCCATGTAGCAGTTGAAGTAAGCCGATTATCTCTGCGACAATTTCATCCGTAAGATTTGATCGGAGGAAAGAATCTCGTTTCGTGGTTGATCTCCATCCTCTGTATTGTGTCAATCCAGTACGATTTCAGTTTGGGTCTCCGATCATACATCACCAACTTACTCAACCGGTTTTTCACTCCGAAATCGAAGAATCTGACTCTGATTATTGACGAGTACTTTTCAAATAAGAGGAACCAAGTGTTCGACGCGGCGGAGATGTACCTCTCTAAGCAGAAGCACTTCATAATCTTCATCGGGAAAGGCGAAGAGAGATCTGATCGAGAAAGGCGAAGAGATGTTGGATGCTTTCGAGAATTTGGAGGTGAGATCGAGTTACGTTCAATCGGAGAACGAGAAAGGAAGCAAAGCGAATGGGCCTTGCAAGTGGGCCTCGATACTCAAGTCCAACCAGGTACTATTTTCTTAATATCTTTTTTTTTTTTTTTTAAACAAAATAAAGATTTTAATTACATTTTTTAAATAAAAAAAACTTTTGAATTATTTTGTTTAAATAATAATAGGGAATAAAGATTTTTTTTTTTACTTTTGATTTCCTGATTTTAAACTATATTTTATTTTTTAAAATGATATTTTAAATACATTTTTTTATATTTAACTAAAGTTTTTTATGACACAAAAAAATGTTTTTATTTTAAATTAATTTAAGCGTTTAATTTCAATACATTGAAACAAATCGGGTTTAACATCCCGTCCTTAGAATTTTCTTTTGTCCGTTAGAGGTGTATAAGTCCAACATGTTTTCACGTATTGTAAATTTAACACTTAAATTTAATTTAAAGTTTTTTTCCAAAAATTATGTTGTTTTAAGTAAAGGTTTTTTTAATAATACAAAATATGTTTTTATTTTAAATTAATTTAAGTGTTTAATTTCAATACATTGAACAATCGGGTTTAACATCCTGTCCTCAGAATTTTCTTTGGATCGTTAGAGGTGTATAAGTCCAACATGTTTTTACGTATTGTAAATTTAACACTTAAATTTAATTTAAAGTTTTTTTTTTCCAAAATTATGTTTTTTTAAGTAAAGGTTTTTTTAATAATACAAAATATGTTTTTATTTTAAATTAATTTAAGTGTTTAATTTCAATACATTGAAACAAACCGGGTTTAACATCCTGTCCTCAGAATTTTCTTTGGATCGTTAGAGATGTATAAGTCCAACATATTTTTACGTATTGTAAATTTAAGTGTTAAATTTAATTTAAATTTTTTTCAAAAATAATGTTTTAAGTAAAAGTTTTTTTAATAATACAAATATGTTTTTATTTTAAATTAATTTAAATGTTTTTAAAATTTAATTAAAATTTTTTTTTTTCAAAAATTATGTTTTAAGTAAAGGTTAATGACACAAAATATATTTCTAATTTTAATACGTAACAAACTGAACTTAGCACATGTTTTCATATATTTGTAACACTTAAATTTAATTTAAATTTTTTTCCAAAAATTATGTAAAGGCTTTTAATAACACAAAATATTTTGGCGATTCCGATTGTAGCGGTTGCATGAAAAACGAATACTTGTTATTGATCTGATGATTATTAATCTTGCTCTCATGAGCTACATTATTTATTAGCTGGTAACAAGATTGCTGAAAAGTGATTATTACATATTATATAATAAAGTAAAATCTAATCCGGATTAAAGAATAAATTCCCAATTCTAAATAATGCTAATTGCTTAAACGAGACTTTTCCTTTTCCTATTCATGCCTCATGTTTTTTTTTTTTTTTTTGGTGGGAATTCATGCCTCATGTTTTTGGCACACGTTTCATTGACCATCCTTCTTCGACTCTTCTTCATTTTCCATCAGAGACAAGCTTACTCCAACAAAGTTCCCTATTCTACTCTGTTTCAGTCTGTTTTTGAGGATAAAAGTTTCAAATTAGAACCAGATACGTATAAGTGTTTAATATATATACCCTATTAGGATCCCATACTACATAGATGCAGGAAAATTTGATATAATATTTAAATTCGGATTGGTAATACACACTTGCGTTAGATTTTGATTTAATAACTCTTCTTTAAAACCGATTTTACACCGCACCCTTCTATCTCGCAATATAACTCAACTACCTCATCATTATACTATGTCAAGATCTCGTCTTTTGCCCCATGTTAGAAACATCAAAGTTCATATATATAATAAACAGATGCTCAGATTTACAAAAACGTAACATACAAGAAAATATAATAACGATCGAGAGTTGCTCTGCTTTAAGACTCGTCCACCATATTTCTCCCGGTAGTGAAGGGTGGTTGTGGCTGCGGCGGCGGTCTCCGCTTGGCTTCTTCTTCTTCTTCTCGTTTCCTTCGTTCCTCCTCTGCTCTTTTAGCCGCTTCTTCTTCTCTCTTTCTCTCTTCTTCTCTCCTCATAGCCTCCTCTTCACGTCTCTTCCTCTCCACTTCTTCTCTCTCTTTCCTCTGCCTCTCTTCCTCTCGTTTCTTGGCCATCTCTTCTTCTCTCTTTCTCTCCTCTTCTCTCTTCCTCGCTTCTTCTTCACGTCTCTTCCTTTCTTGTTCCTCACGTTTCTTCCTCTCCACTTCCTCTCTCTCTTTCCTCTGCCTCTCTTCCTCTTGTTTCTTCGCCATTTCCTCTTCCTTCTCCCTTTCTTCTTCTCTCTTCCTCGCCTCCTTTTCTTCTTCTTCCTCACGTCTTCTCCTCTCTTCCTCTTGCCTCTTAGCTTCCTCCTCCTCTCTCTCCCTTTCTTCTTCTCTCTTTCTTGCCTCTTCTGCTTCCTCCTCACGTCTCTTTCGCTCCTCCTCTTGTCTCTTAGCTTCCTCCTCCTCTCTCTTCCTTTCTTCTTCTCTCTTTCTTGCTTCCTCTTCTTCTTTCCTTCGCTGTTCAGCTTCTTCCTCTTCACGTCTTCTCCTCTCTTCCTCTCGTCTCTTAGCTTCCTCCTCCTCTCTTTTCCTTTCTTCTTCTCTCTTTCTTGCTTCCTCTTCTTCTTTCCTTCGCTGTTCAGCTTCTTCCTCCTCACGTCTTCTCCTCTCTTCCTCTCGTCTCTTCGCTTCCTCTTCCTCCCTCTTCCTTTCTTCTTCTCTCTTTCTTGCTTCCTCTTCTTCTTTCCTTCTCCGCTCAATTTCTTCCTCCTCACGTCTCTTCCTCTCTTCAATCTCCCTCATAAGCTTTGCAAGCTCTCCCTCCGCACAAGACACACACTCCAATATCACACTTTCTTTCTGAGCTTCCAACAGTCCCTTGATTGTCTCATTACTCAAGTTGAAAGACGTAGCAAGTACCTCCCGGTCCAATACTTTTAGAACTGAGCTCTGCCCTACTAAGAACTGAGGGTGGTTCGTCTTAGCTGAACTGCTAAACCCCATAAATACAAATGAACTGTTTTCGAAAGACATTTGAGCCATAGGATGAAATTTCGGCACAACAAAAACATCTCCTTCCTCAACCATGAACCTCTCGCTCTTGCTATTGTTCTTGCAAGAAGACAACGACTGTTGATTAACCACCCGAATCATGCCTTCGCCTTGTAAAACAATCGATATCTCACAAGCACTAGGATTCCAGTGCGGTCCCATCATCGATCCCTACAAAATTGTACACACCATTTTTAAGTCACATCAAGACAAGACAAGAACTCAAGAACCAAGGCAATATGGTATTAGTTTTAAGAGGCTTAACCTTAGTTAGATTAACCATGAAAACCCCAAATCTTGAACCCTTTAAAGCATGCAAATCCATCTTATCTACCACTATGCTCCTACCATTGATGTTCTCAAAGTCCGGGTCAGCATCAAAAACATTGTAAGCTCTTTTTTTCTTTTTATTACTATCAATTGGTTTCATCGCCAAATGATCAGTCACGTCTTCCACTCTGACAAAGAGTCTAACAAGCCGTGATTGCCACGTGTCAACCTCCGATCCTTGTGTTCTGTTTCTCAGCAGAGCATTCGTGATCAACGGAGGCTTCGTTGCGCCTCTTAACCTCCCCATAACTTCCTCAGGAACCTTCCATATCAGAAAACCACACACAATGTAATCAGTGAAACAACCACCACATATAGAATCACATTAAAGAATCTCACGATTAGAAACGTACCGCAAAAGCTGACCGGAGAGTTCTATCGTCGAAGCCCAATAAAAGGTCTCTAACACTCGAGTACGCTCCAAGACATGGATCGTTTAAACACTTCCCCACATCGAAGATTGCGTAAACCCTAAGTTTCTCTGGAACTCCGTTGCTATGTACGTGGAAGACTGTACCGGAACGTAGCCTGTAAACATCTCCTCGTCTTAATTCTAATTTCCTCTCTTTCTCGTCGTCGACCCAATTTAAAATCCCACTCCCTAATACACAATTAATCCCAATTACAATCATAACATTACTTTACAATTAACCCCAACATAAAATTTAAATACCGAATTTGCTGTAGAACACTAGTTTTTAATGGGAATATGTATTCTAAATTACAACTCCAAATAAATGAAAATAATCAAAGTATAAATCAATGATCAATTTTAGTAACATTATTTTTTATCAAATTTGTTTGTTGGATGTCAAAGAATTTGGTTCAGTTTCGGTTTGAGATTTTCGTACCGATCGGTTTACATGCGAAGCTCAAAATGTTTGATGATTCTTCGAGTAAAAATCAAGAGTTTGATTACAAAAAAGAACATGCGTTTTGACGTACCAGTGTGAACGAAGAAAACCATGTCGGAATGGAGAAAAAGAGGAAGCAAGAGTGCGTTTGGCTCCAATGTTATGAACTGAAGATGATATCCATCGCCGATCTGGACGGCTGATATCTCTCCGAACTCCGTTGCGACGATTGGCGTTCGTTGATCTTTCTTGACCAGAAGTGGCGACGAAAACGACGGCTCAGAACTTGGAACGACTTCATTATCGTCGGGAAAAGACTCTGTGCAGAGGAACAAAGTAAGGAGACAGAGGAAAACAGAGAGCGTGATCAGTAACGTAAATCTCGTCATATCGTTTGTTGCATACTCAAATGAGACGTGCATTGCTCTTTTATTTAACATAAAGGGAACGATGAGAGGTGGGTCCGTGTTTCGGTGTTTGGACACGTGGCATGATAAGTGAACACGTGTATCGTTACCTTGAAACGTGGCGAGTTATTTCTTGATAGCAATCTGATCTTCATGAATGACAATGTTGAAAAAATATTATAAATTCATCGAAAAAAAAAAAAGATAGTTGCATTTGATTGGTATCTGATGATTACCACATATCATTAGAGATACTGTATTATTGTTAATCGACGTGGTCGAGTAAAGATGACAAAATTCATTTGCGTTTGCATCAGCTTTAATAATAACAATTCAAGTTATACAATGTTTATCGTGTCTAGGGATGTTAAAATGGGCTTAAACCAGGGCCGGCTCAGAGGGGGAACAATGGGTGCGACCGCCCCGGGCCCCGTCTCGTGCCCTAATAATTAATGGCCCATTTTTAAATTTTTTTTTTTTTTGTAAAAAAAATATATAGTAAACTAAATATAAGATTAGAAAGAGGCCTAAGAAAAAAAAATTGTTTGTATATTTTTGTTTTTATAACAAATTTATTTAATACAAAATACATTAAAAATAAATTTATAAGAAAAAAAATTTATAGAAAAATGTTTAGGGTCCAAAATTTTTTTTTGGCCCGGGGCCCCTAAAAATTTTGAGCCGGCACTGGCTTAAACCCGTCGGGTAACCCGAAACCCGGCTAAAATTTAATACCCAAAACCCGCCCATTTTCATTAAATTTTCGCGGGTTATAAATGGGCGGGTTTTATTCGGGTTCGGGTCGATTTCGGGTTTACCCTTTCGGGTTCCGGGTACCCGATGGGTTTTTAAAAAAAAAATTTACAACTAACTACAAACGACGTCGTATTACATCTAGTTTGGGTTTTGCGTTATCAAACCCAAATACAAAGAGAGAAAGTCAGGCCTAAAAAGAAGTATGAAGCGCAAAGCCCACTCTTGTCACTTGATTCGCATCATCACCGAAGCTTATTGGGCCTTTCATTTTTGCTAGCGTTCTTATTTTCAAAGGAAGATACA
The DNA here is from genome assembly GCA_011420285.2 of Erysimum cheiranthoides. Classification (NCBI taxonomy): domain Eukaryota; kingdom Viridiplantae; phylum Streptophyta; class Magnoliopsida; order Brassicales; family Brassicaceae; genus Erysimum; species Erysimum cheiranthoides. Next base: position 20,646,011 of record CM022180.2, read on the forward strand.
CTTCCTAAAGTGATTAAATTAAAATACACCAAAAAATAATTGAATAATAAAAGGAACAAACAAACACATCAATTGAATATCGTCTGTATCGTCGACTTAAGATGTTAAATTTATGATAAATTTGGCAAATCTAAGTTTTACACACTGAGCTTAGAGAAAATCCGGTTTCTAAGCATAATTTTTAGTTAATACAAATTTTACAAAAATTACCAATTTTATAAATTAAAATACAGATTTTTGTTTTTTGTAAAAAAAAAAAAAAAAAAAAAAAGAAACGGGTACCCGTGGGTAACCCGAAATCTCGCGGGTTTTATTCGGGTTACCCTAATAGCTCTCGGGTTTAAAACGGGTTTTTAGATTCGGGTTCTAAATGGGCGGGTTCTAAACGGGTTCGGGTCGGGTCGGGTCGGGTAGCCCATTTTAACATCCCTAATCGTGTCCTCAACATAAGATCGGACCCAATGTGGTAGTAAAGAGTAAAGCCTAGAGAGTCCATAATTCAGAAAAGAAAGAGATTCCCTAACTACTCGATCCGCTACTTCATTTCTTCCTCTAGAGTAGAACACCAACTTAAAGTCTTCGAGGTGGGAGAGCAAGTTCTTGATATCTTGATATAGTGGTTGGGGCAGAGGCCATACCTCCGAGAATGCCTCCACCAACTCTTTGGAGTCCGTCTCATAGATCACGTTCTTGTACCCAAGCCTGGAGGTGACAAGAATAACCCATCTAATGTATCGTCAACGAAGTGGAAATAGTCGTTCTCGTTTGTGCTTGCATTTTTTAATAGATCCCATTGGCAAAATCTCTAAATATTTCATGAGATATAAGCCCAGCCAATTAAATTAAAACTGTGAGCCATTTCCCATCTATTTAGTAAGGACTTCCGAGTCCTCCGGTGAACAAATTGCACATTTCCATAAAATTAACGTAACTCTCTGGAATTGACCTAAGCATAAATTCGATCCAAGTCAACTTGAGCATGCCAACATATAGCTGCAAGCCTGCAAGTGGGGAGGAACACATTATTACAAGAAGAATATAAATAAAAACGATTACATTGTCATTGGTGTGTAGACTAAAGTGTGAAAAAATAAATAAATAAATAGCCATTTATCAAAAAAAAAAAGGGTTTGAAAAAAAGGACCAGAGTCTTGGGGAGGTGTATATAAATTTAGAAAATAGGGTTTTTTAGATAACACATCATTTTAAGATTTAAACATGAAATTGACAGATTCTATTATTATCACAATAACAGTAGTTTATGAATAGCAACATGATCGAGTGAGAAGGAGTAACTTAAATGAATAAAAAGGTGTAAAGTAATATATTCCATAGTGAAAGCTAAAATACCAAACAACATATCCAACCTTCCAAAAGGATTCCCCTATGTCTAAGAAAAAGCATGTTATGATTGTGACTACTCATTATGTTACTTTTCCAAAATGTAAGAGATTGAAGATACTCCACTCCATCCTTTTTTGGTTTAGTTCATAATTTATTTCTAATTATCTCTTATGTTTGAATTTGATCAAGTAAAACACGAACTTGAAAACTTAATTACACTTTTATGTATTGGTATTATAAAGAGTATAAACCAATTTACGAACGTCAAAATAAATTGATAAGTACCTAGCGAAAAATCATGCATGTAACAAATGCATGAAGTCATGAACAATCTAGATTTTAGTAAACAAGATTTACGAATAATTAAACAAATAAATAGACATTATAGTTCATATGACTTGTGGTTCGATACCAGACTGATTAATATCAAGTGGACTGCTGTTTCTTACACTAGTTTTTACGTGAAAGCTAAAAAGAAAAACCATCTAAATGACATGTTTATCGCTATGAATCAATTATTGGGTATTCCTACCAAAAAAAAAATCAATTATTGGGTATTACCGTATACATTATTGTTATATATGCACAGCTATAAATTTCAAAATAAAAAAAAACTTTATCGATCTTTTTATTAATTTTCTCTTGCCCTTTCTGCGTTATATTTTAATGAAAACGATCTTTCTATGTGTGTGAATGGCATAAAATCAGAATCTACTAAAAAACAACCTTTATTGCTTTTGTGAGCTTCAAGCTTCCTCTACTTTTAGATGAAACGTATGTGCGTTGTGTATCATCGGCCTCTCCTTTGTTTTCCTTACTTCCTAAGTATTTGGCTTTTTATGTTTTTGTTAGACAACTTGGACAGCAAAAAACAAAATAACTAAGCTATAATAACAAACAAAGAATGATTGGTGTTCAAAAAAAAAAAAAAAAAAAAAAAAAAAAAGAATGACCAAAACAAAAAGACTTAAGAATTCCCAATGGAGAAAATAGTGGAAACAAGGAAAACAAACTATCATCTAATGGCTGGCTGTATACAACTCAGTTGATAGCTAAGAATTTTTGGGAGAAATATTTACTAGTTCCTCTAACCGTGATGATGATGATGATGAAGGAGAGAGATGATTAATGTTTTGTATTACTGAAGACAATTTTAGTTAAACTTTCAGAGTTTGTTTTACTAAAAAAATAAAAATAAATTAAGAATGTTTGACAAAAAAATTCCTTTTTTGTTCTAGTTAGAACCGTTCGTTTTAGAAAAATAATAAACAAAGTATAGTTTATGTGGACCAAGTTAATACAAGGAAAAATGATTGCCAGCTATACGAACTATACGCCAACACATCACCACACATGCAGACTATTTTAATGTCTCGCTAACTACACAAACTATTGGTATTACATACGGACATCCCTGAACTATCATCGGTTATGTGTGCAACACCATAACCTTCATTTCTAGATAATATAAATGTTTTGTTAACTACACGAAATATTTTCTTTTTTGTCAACTACACGAAGTATTTCCATTAATTTTTTTAAAAAACAAAATTTAATTAAAAAATAAAAAAAATAACTAAAAAGTAAATATTACACTATTATAAATTATATATATTATATTTTTAATACATTATACTTTTAAGTTAAATTAATTTAACTAATTTAATATTTATTATATTAAATTGTTAAAAATTTAAAATAGTCACTTAGTTAAATTATACATCATTACAAGTTAAATAAAACTAAATAATATATCAATGTAAATTACATAGTTCTAAAAAATATCACATAGTTCGATGTAGTATGAGAGATGATAAAAAGTAAAAAATATCACTTAGTTCTACTTCATGAAAATTGTTTTTTTTTTTAACTCCGTCGATAATTACAGGTAAATATAGATATTTTTTAAATATATCGTCGAATTAAAAAAAAAAAAACTAAACGGATTATAAATATTTTACAAAGAGAAAATTTTAATTAAATTATTTATAAATATTTTACAGGATATTTAATTTTGTTTTTATATGGATTATAAAAATTTTAGTTATAAACCCACGTACGTGGACATTAATTTTTTTTTTACACGAGTTATACATATTTTATTTTAAACCCGCGTATACGCGCGGGTCCTAAATCTAGTATATATATATATATATATAATTTATAATAGTGTACTATTTATTTTTTAGTTATTTTTTCATTTTTTAATTAAATTGTTTTTAAAAAAAAAATTGATGGAAATACTTCGTGTAGTTGACAAAAAAAGAAATACTTCGTGTAGTTAACAAGACATTTATATTATCTGAAAATGATGGTTATGGTGTTGCACACATAACCGATGATAGTTCGGGGATGTCCGTATGTAATACCAATAGTTCGTGTAGTTAGCGAGACATTAAAATAGTCTGCATGTGTGGTGATGTGTTGCTGTATACTTCGTGTAACTGGTAATCATTTTTCCTTAATACAACTTTTGTTTTCTTTTATAAACATGCAAAATTAACTCAAAAGAAATCCTTGATTTCACAGTTACAATATGTTTAGTTCAAACAACGTAAACAAAGAAATCAACTACAATAAGCTAAGATTTTCAGCAAATATTCGAATAGCTAAAATCCTACAAAAGCTAGTCTGTCGAGAAACTATTGATGATGTCTATCTCTATCTCGTTGCTCCCTGACTGCAGTGATGATACTGGTCAAACAACCACACAAAGATGCTACATCTTTAAGGTTTTTAGGATCATATTAATATGCATTAAGAACTTCATCCATATTCCAAAAACGCATATGTTATCTTTAAACTTCATTTTAAATAAAATATATATTAAAAAAGTTAAACAATATTCAAATTTTCATCAAATTTTACGCTTTTAAGAATGTTGGAAAACTGTTTATTTATAACCTAGATCAAAGTTGGTAAACTCAGTATATTTATCGAGCTATGTGACATATACTGAGAATGTAATAAACGTTGCCAAATGCCAATATAAATACTCAATAGAGTGGGAATATTTCTGCAAATAGAGTGGGAATATTAGATATCAATGATTAATTGATTTAATTTGTTTAAAAATATGATCACATGTGCTAAAATGGCTTTGTTTAGACTAGGTACTATAATATTGTGCTATGGGATACAAAATTCTACTCTCCCAAAACGATTATGATATGCGTAAAACTATAATAAAGATGAAAAGGCAATTTTCATTGGAGAAAAAGATTGAATTTATGTGTTAATGTGAGGGCTAGCGCTTTTCTCCACCATATCACAATGACACTCTATATATTATTTGAACAACTTTTATAATAAAGATCATTTTAGTCATTCTTTTGTAATTTAAGATGTGTAAATAATGGACATGCTAATTTCTAAATCAATCAGTGAAGGAACATATTCTCTTTCTCTCTCATCACCGCAATGGCAAAGAAAAAGATGAGTGGTAAATGTGATCGTGATTTATATGCGCTAATCTAATTAATTAGTTCGTGAATCTAATGGGGCATAGCTAGGCCTTTTATACAAATTGCCAACAAAATTAAACCGAAAGTGGGTCCAATATTTAGGCAGATCATTTACATTTTTTCGGTCGTTTACTTTGTTCTAGATGGGTGAACCACGTTGGGATTATAGTGGTCACCATTTTTTTTTTAAACCACTATAGTCGTTAACTGTGTGAGTTGTTGTTATAATTTTTGCTTGAAGCTCTCTATAACAACAAATGTAATTTTGTGTAAAAAAGTGTAGATCGTTCCCAAAAATGACATTGTTATCTCCAATTTGGCTTCAAGTGTTAGATGTGAAATAAGAGAGTAAAAATTACATAAAGTCCATTTGTGTTTAAACAATATGTAAACATTTTTTTCTTTTATTTGTTTGATCGAACTAGACTTATAATGTGATATGCAATATCAATCTAAACTTTATGGTAATCTATTATATGAATTCGTTGCTAGGCTGTGTTACTCGGTAATGTTTTAAGGTTAACCAAAGAAATGAAAATTTACCCACTAAACCTTAGCTTTCCTGAATCATATGGAAAAGAAAATTTGCCACACAACTTTTTATCAACCCTTTTTAATTTCCCTTTTCAATAATTTGTCTTTTTGATCATAAATCAACATAGTGGAGCTCGAACATCTCGTGATTAAAATTCTGAGTTTGATATAACCAAAAAAAAAAAAAAAAGTAAAGAATCTTTTTTTAATCTACAGTACCATTAATTATTGATATAAAAATACAACAATTATAATTCAAAACCTCCATTTTACAAAAACATACATTTTCTTCTTCAACATGAGAGTCCCAGCTTCATCAGATACCACTAACAGTAACTCAACAGGAAGGACTCTTGTTGGTTATAACGAGCCAACTTCGGTGCTTGACCTCCGTAGAAGTCCAAGTCCAGCGACGGCGGAGGAGAAACCAGTCATCGTCCCGGCGGCGGTGGAAGTCACCGGTGGTGATAATCAATTTCCTTTAGATGATCATGTGATGCGTTCAATGGATTGGGATTCAATTATGAAGGAGTTAGAATTAGATGACGATTCTACCCCTAACCTCAAGTCTAATTTTCCAACTTCTGCCATTTCTCCACACTTCACCACCACCGTCGATCCTCAGCTTCCTGTCTTTCCCGATCAGCTTCATCCGGTGGAGTTTCGATCCTCCGATGTCTATTCCGGTCACGGTTACGACGACGACAACTACAACGAAGGTGGATTTGATTTCATAGAAGATCTTATCCGAGTTGTGAATTGTGTTGACTCGGACGAGTTACAACTCGCTCAGGTGATATTGTCACGGCTCAATCAACGTCTGAGATCTCCGGCGGGTAGGCCGTTACAGAGAGTAGCGTTTTACTTCAAGGAAGCTCTCTGTTCGCTTTTAACCGGATCGAACCGGAATCAAAACCGGTTATCTTCATGGTCTGAGATCGTTCAAAAGATCAGAGCGATCAAAGAGTTCTCCGGTATATCTCCGATCCCTCTCTTCTCTCATTTCACGGCGAATCAAGCAATCATTGATTCGTTAAGCTGGCAACAACAATCTTCTTCTTCTTCTTCGTCACCGTTCGCTCACGTCGTTGATTTCGAAATCGGATTCGGAGGCCAATACGCGTCGCTTATGAGAGAGATCGCCGAGAAATCAGTTAACGGAATCGGTTTTTTAAGAGTCACGGCGGTTGTTACGGAGGATTCCGCGGTCGAGACACGTCTCGTTAAAGAAAACTTAGCTCAATTCGCCGCAGATCTGAAGATCCGATTTCAAATCGAGTTCGTTCTAATGCGAACGTTTGAGATGTTATCTTTTAAAGCGATTAGGTTCGTAGAAGGAGAGAGAACCGTCGTTTTACTTTCTCCGGTGATATTCCGTCGTTTAAACGGAATATCCGGTTTCGTTAACGATTTACGGCGAGTTTCACCGAAGGTCGTCGTCTTCGTTGATAGTGAAGGATGGACAGGAATCTCAGGAGCTGGATCGTTTCAAAGAGAGTTCGTTAGCGGTCTCGAGTTTTATACAATGGTGTTTGAATCTCTAGACGCCGCGGTTGCTTCTCCGGGAGGTGATTTGGTGAAGAAGATCATAGAAGCGTTTGTGTTGCGACCTAAAATCGCGTCTGCGGTTGAAGCGGCTGCGAATAAGAGACAAGGAGGTGGTGGTGGTGGAGAGATGATGACGTGGCGAGAAGCGTTTTGTGCGGCGGGGATGAGAGCGATCCCGTTAAGCCAGTTTGTAGATTTCCAAGCTGAGTGTTTAGTGGAGAAAGCGCAAGTTAGAGGATTCCACGTGGCGAAACGACAGAGGGAATTAGTGCTTTGTTGGCATGAAAGACCTCTCGTCGCTACGTCAGTTTGGCGGTTTTAAAGTTAACCGGAATTGGTTGAATATAGGTTTAAGAGGATATGGTTGGTCTATTATACACCTATATATAAATATAGTAGAATTGAATTGTATTTAATTTACCTATGCTATTTTCCCTTTAAAAGTGTCCTCTCTTTTTATAGCATGAAAATAAAAATATTTGTCTTGAAATTGAGAAGTATTAATATTTGAGATTCTAAACTTTGTATTTTAAGTGAAATATGGACTACACTACTTATAAGTTATAAGTTAAATAAAATCCTACTTCGTCTGTATCTTTTACTAGGGGATCTGAATTTAGATATAGCGTTTTCTATTTTTTTAATGTATAGTTAACTACTATTTCTTGTCCAAATCCTAATCCAAATAGATATAGATATTGAATATAAATACGGTTGCATAAGAAAACGTATACGACGATTCTGGTTTCTTATTGCAGAGAGAAATCATGGAGACAGTGTATACTGTTATGATAGTCGTTGTTGTTTTCTTTACCTTCGTTGCTATAGTGCAGAGTTGTGTGGATCATTCAAGGGAGTTATTCGCTGCTTACGGTGATGGTGTTGGAGGAGGTAGCGGTGAAAACGGTGGCAGTGGCCGTAAAGGCTGTGATAGTGGTGGCGGTGAAGAGACTGCTGTCTGCTGGAGGAGGTTACGGTGGTGGTGGTGAAGGCGGTGATAGTGGCGGTTAAGGCGGTAGTGCTGGTGGTGATGACGGTGATAATGGCGGTATGGTGGTGGTGGTGGTGGTGGCGGAGACAATGATAATGACGTGATGATGATGGTCGTTGTGACTTTGGCGATGACATGGGAGGAAGATATCGTGAAGTTGATGGCGGCGAATTTTGTTATGTATGACGATTTTGGGCCTGCGTTTGGGCCTAAGATAACTTTTTTGAACTTGGGCTTGTGTTATTAATGTTACTGGATTATTTTACTATTTAATTTGAACTTGGGCTTGTGTTACTAATGTTACTGGATTATTTTACTATCTAATTTGAACTTGGGCTTGTGTTAGGTTAGATCCATCATTTTTTCTTTTGGTAACTTTAAACTTGTTTATTGAGTCTATTATGTTTATTTTGCTTTAATTCGGTTAACTGAATTAAGAAAAAAAAATAGTTTATTTCTAAATTGATTTTAAACCCTATAACCAAACTGAAAAAAACCAAAAAAGAAATTAGTTTATTTCTAGCTGCTAGTAGAGCAGTTCTCTTGTCTTGTTGAAATCATTGCTTTGCTAAATAAGCATTTGTGACATGTGGGTTTGAGCGAATATTTATTTTTCTTCTGGTTGTCGTCACCGCAAAACTTGCTCCTTTAAACTTCAGGCAAAGTATCAATACTTTTGAAAAAAAACAAATAGTAACAAAAAAAATTTGAAGTTGGAAAAATCTTATGTAGAAAAATTCAAGAATGAAGAAATCATGGACTCCTCCTCATGGCCACATTTTTGTTATTTTCTGTTGTCTCTCTTTTGTGATGTTGCTTCGGTTGCCCTCCATGTCCTACTTATGGGTGCGATTGTTATTGATCTAGTCTTCACTAAAATTACTGCCAATCGAGATGATAATGACACCGTCTATTCTCCATCTCCTACAACAGCTTCATCATCATCTTCCTATGCCTCGAAAAAGATCCATCTGGAAGGCCAATCCGTCGGCTCGTCGTTTTTGGAATCTCGTTCATAGCCTATTTGGTTATAAAAGCTTACAAGATTTCAATTTCCAACGCTTGGTACAAGTATAAGAAGTTTGTGGACGAGATTTGCACGGTTTGATATCAGTATCATCGTCGCTGTTGTCGCAGATCTGATGGCTTAGAAAACAGTAATTGCATCAAGAATCTATCGACCCTAAATTTTTATGAGTTTGGGTTTATCATTTATGTTTAGGTTTGCTATCTAATTAGAACTTTTTTTTTTAACACTTTATTGCAAACTGGTTCAAAACCCATTACATCATATAAGAAATTCAACAATAAAATACAAAGAGAAAAAAAAAACTAATGGTCTTCCCACACCGGAAATAACCGAATATCCAAGACTACAATTTTTTTTAGCTTATTGTACTAAAAATAAAAACTCAGTAGTAAGATTCACTAATCGTACGTAGTGACTTGATAATGGTAAGGCATGTATATCTGGATATTTTCTTGAGTCAATATTGGAGTGTCCTATAAACATAATTTTGGACTTTCCCTATAATGATAAGCTCTCCAATTTTATTGTCACTTGTGGTGAACCCACATTTATTTTGTTACCCGATTGAGCTACCTTTTATCCGAATTTCTTTTTAAAATTGAGATATTTACACTTACACCTACTTTTTATCTTTTTCTTTTCATAATACATACTTTTTCTCACCCACTAACATTTCTCTTTCTTCTTCAAGTTTTTTTACTCTTTTACCCTTAATGTTTTCTTCTTCCTTTCTTTCTCTCTTTCTTCCTCTCTTTTTCTCTTTCTTACTTTCTCTTTCTTCTCTCCAACGAATGTATCAATTTATAAGACAATAGTTTGCTTGTTTCTCTTACTTCTTCAATTTATGAAACTCAAAACTTCATAAAATTCTATAATTTTTCTCTTCCTCTAATCTAAACGAAGCCCTTTGAAATTCTCAAGATCCCTAAAATTCTTCATTCTCTTATGAATTTTCAGATTTTCAAAAATCTTTCAATTTTTAATGGAATATGATTATGGACGTGACCACCTATAATACTCAAGATTTCTAAGAAGATTTGCAGGGAAAGAAGATAATTTTAGGAAAGTTGACTCGTTAGGTTTTTAGTTTTTTTGACATTGTAATATTGTTGTCCACTTGTTCATAGAGCGTTGTTGTCCACGTCCATCCACTTGTTCACAGAGCCTTATTGTCCATGAAAGTATATCCAGGCGGTGTATTCTATATGGACACCTGGTAAATAGACAAAAACTATCTATTAATACTTTTGAAATTTGCACATATAAATTATCATTAATGATGAGAGTCCTGAAGTTAGAAAATAAGGCTATCTATTAATACTCTGTGTGGACATACCTGTCCATATGTGCTGTCTAAATTGAATATTTTTTCTTTAATAACTCGATCTAAAATGTTTGGTTATAAGCTTCTTTAGATATGTCCACATAAAAATGTTTATAATCATAAAAACGGGCATCCACGGGTACTAGGAATATAAAAGGGATTGTTCAGTTGGTCAATGAACGCATGGACGTGACCACCGATTAATATGTTTTGCATGTCGGTCATAATTTCATAGATCGCACATGCTCAAAACAATAATGTCCAAATACACATGGTCAAGTCTACATTGACACCATGTAGTATTTTTAACTTGATCACTCACTTTTTTAATAAAATTACATACTGGACAATTTCATATAGACACTCCCGTAAAATCTATATAACTTTTGTTTCCTTGAGTTTAACTCGTCGTCCATAACTCATCATCCACATATACTATATTTGATGGACATCTTACTCTTACCAATACAAGAGGAAACAATGTACATGTTGTAATGTTTATTGCTCCATAGATAAGGTTATGTGGACTACTTATCATGGATACTATCGTTTTTTGGAGTAATCATGTGTTTTTCACCAAATATTTTATGAATAAGTTTAAATGGATACCACTCATGTGTTGATCCACATGAATACATATATTTTTCAGACCTGTCTAAACTTTTTTCCCAACTAATACTCCATGGACAAATTCACATGGATACCAATATTTTTTTAGACTTGTTTCAAAAAACAATTTTCATTGATACCACATGGGCAAGTCCACATGGACAATACTCATATATAGGTAGACATGTTTTGAGGTTAAATAATCAGCCTATGGTCTTCATGGATACCAATTTATATAGATTATTGCGCATGGACATGTCAACATGGACAGCGCTTACAAACAATAATAATATGTACATGTGGAATATTATTGATGGACACCGTCTGTGACATATCCCAATGTACACCATGTTTTGCCATAATACCAATGGACTTATATTGATGGACACCGTCTGTGGCATAGTACACTTGATAATTCCACGAATCTCCACTCTCATTTAGGATTCATCTATATTGACATATCCCTATGGACATCTTTTTTAGCATAATACCCTTGTGGATAATGTCTTTTGTTTGTTAACCTTTTTGTCTTAGAAGAAAATGTTCGTTGAGCATACGTTTATGTGGACATGTTCTTTTACAATAAAGTATTATTTGTGGAGACATATACGTGGACATGTCCATTCGGATAATGTCCTTGTTTTGTTACGGTTTTTGTATAAGAATAAAATGTTCGTTTTTGAGGCGTATATGTGGACAAGTCCTTTTGTGGATAATATCCTTCGTTTGTTAACCTTTTTGTCTTACAACAAAATATTTTTTGGGGATACGTCTATGTGGACATGTCATTATGGATACTTGCTTATGGATAGAACACTGTGATGGATAATGTAAACGACTACGTGGACATCAAATTAATACTCGCTTGTCCATTGAGAGGTACGGAGGGGGGGGGCGATCTGAGCTTCTGGATCTATCCCAAATGAGCTTCTAGATCTGAAAGTAAGGAAGAAGGAAGAAGAAAGAAAGAATTTTGTTGTTTTTAAGATAGAGGAAGAAGAAGAAAGAAAGAATTTTGTTGTTTTTAAGATAGAGGAAGAAGAAGAAAGAAGAAAGAAGAAAGAAGGAAGAAGAAGAAGAAGGGCAAAATGGTCTCACAATTGGTAGTAGGAGAGAGAAAAGTTAGTTGGTGAGAAAATGTTAGTAAAATGAATGAAAACTTTAAAAAAATATGCCATAGTGTAAACTTCCCCTTTTAGCCCAAAAAAAAAAAGTGTAAACTTCCCTTTAAAATTTAGGCAAAATCTTATCCTTCGATATTTAAAGTTTTATCGTCGTTTTGTTTGTGTTTGTATATCATGTGCGATACCATTAGCCGTTTATTTTCCACCATACCTTTAAATGTGCTAGATGATGATAAAAAGTCTTCAAGAAACCCCATAGTTTTTTTTTTTTTTTTTTTTTTTTTTTTGGGCTAAACCCCATAGTTTATGTAGCTCATTTTCATGGTAAAGTGTTTTGTTTTTTTTATAAATATATATTTGTCCCCCGTCCATGTAAAAACACGTACGTAGCAATTTGACCAGAAGACATGCTTTAGATTCTATCAGGCTATAGATTCCAATGGTTCGTATACTAATTCTTATACGTATCACGTATGATGTTTAAATTTTCCAATGAAATCGTTCACTGCAAAAGAAAAGAACACACTCGTCTCGACAATTTTAAAATATGTGACTAGAAAATAATGACAAACGCAATCCTTAATGCTTGACTCAATTTCTATCGATAATCTATTTTTTTGCATGATTGAAATGGATTAATAACAACATATTTTTAAGAAAAATTGTCGTAATTGTTATAAGGTTTTGTTAATTGATTACATCCTTTTTTTTTTTTTACATCAATTAATTATTGTGGCATGTTTGTTGTCAATATGTACAACCTCTTTTTTTATATATATAAAAGATAAATGTACAACTTCTTAATTTTATTTTGTTACTTCCATTTTTGTTTTATTTATAGTATACTGTACTGGATACAATTTGGCTGTTATGACATTTACATACATATATAGCTTGAGTTTAAACTTTTCTAAGGATCTATCTTCGAAACTGTTACATATGCTGAGGACCAATGAATGCTAATATTTATGCATAAAGCATATAGTTAGGTCAACAGAAAATTTACAATCATTTATATATTAAATAAAACTATTCATAATATTAAATTTACTAGTATATGATACGGATTCTTACGTAATATATTTATAATTGACATATAAATACATTTTTAATCTCTAAACTTGATCTCTATTGACACAAGCAACTAAGAAATCCACAATATTAAACTAGCGAATCAGACCCATAGTTTTATCTACATTATGCTTCATTGTAGATATCGACCAATCATAAATTAATATAACTATCACAATTAACCCCTATATTTTATACTATACGATTAATAATAGATTAGGTAGTACTCTAACTTTTTACATAAATTGGCTCATCCATTCTAATCCATCAACATAATCCGACGGGTATAGCAAGTTCTCGTCACCGTCACCGTCGACTCCGATGTCGTAATCTCCAAAGAACGGTGTCGCATGAATGGCTTCAACGGTCACAGAGGATGAGATTGGACTGTTGCTTAAAGTTCCTTCAACTCTTTGTGCAAGCCGTTGGATCTCTCTTTCAGCATCATGAAGCTGTTCCTTTAGGTGAAGAACCTGAAAATTAAAATTTGATTTGTTGTAATCACTTTTCCATTAACAGTTAATCATGTTATTATTCGAGTTTGATTTGATGAGTTTTATGTTGTGGGCCTGGTGATTAGAGAGGCCCAATGAGTCAATGACTAAGACAAGCTAGTAACCACTAGAAAACAAAGGGGGTTTGTACGGAAAGATAAATTACATATAATGACACTTTTGTTTTTTGCTGTTCATTTTTCTGTTTGATTTTTTAATATAAAACAAAATAACAACACTACATTCAGTTTCAATCAACATTTCGATGATATTTTTCTTTATTAATTATAATGTGTGTTGGTTCATTATTTTGTAAACAAGTACATGATTTAGAAAATAATTTCTATAACTTTATCATATATAGAGATAAACTAAATCTGGTAAAACATCTTTCATATTTTATGTTCATAAATTAGAAAAAATCTTGAATAAAAATAGAAAAACGGGTAACTAATCATTTGATCAACTTAACAATTGTTTAAAATTAATTCTTTATCATATTATAGATTATTAACCAAATAATGTATTGATCTTTTAAAAGAAGAGATGAGACCGTAAGAACGTACCTCAGAATCAAGACGACACTTCTCAACGACGACGTTTTCGTATGAGTTCTTGAGTTTAGTGTATTCATCCTCAACCCGCTTGTTCTTCCACCGTGCACGGCGGTTCTGGAACCAGACGGCTACTTGACGAGGGTCAAGCCCCAACTCCGAAGCAAGCCGATCTTTCCTCTCCGATTCAAGCTTATGATCGTTCTCAAAGCTAACCTCCAACATTCTTACTTGCTCATCACTCAATTTTCTCTTTCTAAACCATCCATTGCCTCCGTCTCCACCCTCCTCTCCCACCGCAACACTCTTGCTCTTCCTTTTCCTCCGCCGCGCTGGTTTTGCTTCTCCTGCTGGTCAAAGTGACAACCCATCAGAACCAATGTTACAGCTTACCAAAATGTCTTTTGAGTCTTTAACTCTTTAAGTATCATGTACGTATGTGAAAAAGACTTAAATAAGACAAACTTATAATCCAAAAAAATAAAGAAGACCCACTTGAAGATATATGTCTACAACCAATATTTTTGGATGTTTTTTTTTTCAGTTTGAAAAAAATATTGGAATTTAGTATGTGCAAACCTTGTTGTGGTACTAATGGAGTATAGACATTAGGGTACAATTGAGAAATTAGTAGAAGATTATGATCATCGACATTCTGGTTATTCATGTTTCCTCTCTTCCTAGAGCTTCTTCTTCTCTCTCTTAATTAGATTCAATAGACTGGTGTTGTTTTTTTGTCTCACTTTTTTCTGCAATGAGAGAAGATGTGTTGGGAGAAGCAGAGGACTTATCATTTATAAAGGAGGAGTAGGTGTCAAGGGATGGTTTGATTAGAGTTTTTTTCTTTCTAATACTTATTTCTTTTGGGCTTATGATTCTTTGAAATTACATAATTGCCACTTTCCATATTAATACTAGCAATTTCTCAAGTCATAATATATTGTTGGAATGGGAAAAGATGGATACATATACATCACTATCGTTAATATTGTTGATTACCAAAAAAAAAAACTATCGTTAATATTGTTTCATATTGCAAAGACATGACTTTGTTAATTTGACAAATACCATTTTGTCGAATTCATGTGACAGAAACAAAAAAAATACAAACATAAGCAAAACATAAACAAACTCCCAATATTAATTGGACTATAAAAGTCATGTTAAGTTTTTTTAATAATTTCGTACCATGTTAATAAGTAGATCCAGCCATATAATATAAATAAATCTATAAATTAAACCGTCCCAGTTTAAATGACTCGATGTTTGATATATATTGTATAGTTTTTTTTTTTTTAGATCGTATAGTTTTTTGGCAATTGGAACCAAGACTCACTTAATTATTATAGCTCCTAAAATAGTTTGTGTTCTGGCATACAAAAACTTGATTACCTTAATTAAGAAGCATAAACTAGTCAATTAGTTAATGTGAATTCATATGAAACATTTTTTAAACATTTTTTTCTTTTTTTTTTTTGACATCAAAACATTTTTTTAACATTCTTTTTAAGGTATGGATATTTACACGTAGTCTTTAAACCCAAAGCAATATTCAATAATATATAGGTCCCCCTATAAAAATAAAAGAGATACATGTAATTATCGTTATATCTAAGTAATGCGATAAAGGTTTTACGTGTGATGAGAGGATTAGAGGAAGTCGTTATCACCATCATATGGATAAGTCTCAGCAACAACCTAAAAGAGAAAACTTGAGTGACTTGTCTTTCAAAAGGTAGTTTACTTTTACTCTCATCTCTCTTCTCCTATTTAGTATATCAATAATTTTTACTCACTCTTTCAAACGTCTATTTTAATCAGTTTTTAAACTCGATCGAAACATTTAGCATTCAGATATAAATACAATACATACATATTGTAGAATTGCATTTCATATAAATTGATAACATTATTATGTTTATAAAAGCTGCGTAAAACCATGGTCATCATATCATATAGGTTTGATATATGGTACGTAATTTGGCTCCCGCGTACTGGAAGATATTTTTCAAAAAATAACAATAATAATAACCTTCCAAAATTTGGTTTTTAGTACATATACCCTAAAATTAAAAATACCGTATCGAAAGATCGATTTAACAAAAAACGTACTCACAGATGTAGAACTCGATTAGGATGAATTAGTCTCGAGCAACCTGTCATTGTTAGTCGTCTACTAACAGATGTAGAACTCGATTAGGATGAATATTATGACAAAACCCCAACATACATTATATCTGATATTATTTCATGTGAAAACAATAGAGAAAAAACTTAGTTCATTAATTGTGATGTATACACATATTTTTAACATTAAGCTAGCATATGCTTCATTTACAACAATTGCCTTATCTCTTGTATACTTTTGATTATTAGTCTTTGGAACAATTAAACACATTACATCTGCGTTAGAGATTTAATAATACTATAAAATAAAATGCTTAATCTTCACATTTTAATAACAAGACTCACTTAGGGTTGATATGTAGATAGACTGGTGGTCATTGTTTACATAATATTATATTTGTTTAATTTCTTTGGTTAATAATATAAGTTTATCTAAGTTTCTACGTTATTTTGAGTTTCAATTGCTTGTAGATTTGGAATATGTAAAATTTTGGATCCCTATACTGGGAGAAAAACATGTTTCTCTTATATAGATAATGTTTAGTAAAGATAATTTTTCTCTTATATAGATAATGTTTCTCTTTAATGTTTGGAAGCAGTGTGTTTCGTTATTACTATTTTTAATATGTCTCAACATAATTTGTTTCTAATAAGCGATGTTGGTTTAGTGATTTGAAGATTGTTATGTAGATTTAAATTAGAGTTTAAGGTTTTTTGACGTGATTTCTATCATCTTCGACAACTAAAAAACGTTTTAAATTGCAAACAAAATCAACTTTTACACAAGTCCCAAATCTTTTGATTACTTCTTTTAAAAAATAACAATGAAAAATTTAAATGAAAGGAAAGCTGACGATAAGTTTAAACACATGTCTGTAAACTTCTAAAGTTATAGAAAAGGGTGTAAAGAATCATGAAACGTGTCGAATAAAACGTAAACGAGATGTGCGTTTTGGTCTGTGGAGGAATATATGTATAGTAATATAACAATGGAATCCTAATTCTCGTCTATGCATTTGTCTCCTCTTTCTTCTTATTTGTGTGGCTGCTTTTGAACTTTGTTTTTTTTTTGTCAACAACATATATTGATTAGCTTATAAAAGCCAATGAGGCGGAACATCGTTTACATAAGTAACATATTGCGGGGAGGTACGAACATGTCGTGCCAAATTATCCGCTTTTACATTCATGTTCCTAGGGATATGAGAGATCGAAAAGGATAGAAATTTTTCCCTGTCGCTCGCGATTGCTTCTAGGTAGACTGAGAACGCCGGCTTTTGAACTTTGATTGTCTCTATTTTATTGATTTTTTTTTTTTTTTGGCTAGAATATACTTAAATACTTAGGACCCCGTCATTTTAGTCGACGTGAAATATTAATGGGTTTCAGTAACTATTTTTTTTCGTTCAATTAAAAGCAAAACTTTATCTTGATACAAAACACTTACGGTTCAAAATCTCTTATATAAAAAATGTACAGAAAACTTAATTACTTAAGTTTAAAATTTAATGGTCTATTTTCTTTCTTTTTATGATGATAAATAACATACTTAACCTAGTGGTAGAGTCAAGGTTTGAAACAAATTACATATTCCTTTTTTCTTTCATCTCGAACTGACAAAGAATATTGGTCAAAAACAATTGTGTGACAATATTCATAGACAAAGAAATGAAAATATTCGAATAGATAGACTAATGTTCTAATTACTTTGTGAGAATTATTTAATTTTCTTTCTTAATGTTTGTGAGATTCCCATATATGCGTTTATGTTTTGAAATTAACTCGTAACATAAAATAATACGTATGATCGGCGATCCACAAAAATACATTTCTTGCGAATTACATTTTACATTTAGTAACAAATATCAAAACAACTATGTGTAATGTACTAGCTTTTTTGTTTGCATTATCATTCTGCCTGCCTACTCTACATATAATATTAGTATTTTTCACAGTTATGCTAATCCAAGTGTTCAAAAATGGAGCTTTGATTATCAAAAATACAATTTCTTGCATGGAAAATATAAAGGTATAGCGCTTGTTTTCCTTATTTCTTTGGTATCTATTTTTTTTTCCTTAATTTTTGGTATCACGTGACATTTTATCGTTCATTGTCAGCTTTCTTTTTCTTTAAAATTTGTCCACCGGTTGCTGTATATAAGTATATTCAAACATGTTTTGTCATTAGACAGGTTTTGTTATTAAGAGATAATCAAAAAAATTGTCAAACTATTGATTTTTTAAAACATAGTTACTTTAAATAGAAACTCTATATAAATGAAATTATAAAAACTTTAGAAGAACGAGTAATAAAGTTCTAGAATGAAAAGATACATATATATAAATATATATATATATAATAATAATACATTCTTTTTCTACAAATGTTGAGATATATATACCAAATTACCTCTACCCATTTTGAAAAAGTTTGTTTTTTTTGCTTTTACATTTTCAATAAGTTAGACCATATTACATTTTGAATTAGCTAATGGTTCTTTTTTTTCCTACATAGAACAAATTAAGTAAGGGCTCAATGAAAACAGTAAATTAATATTACTAATTTAGAAGATATTTTGGCTTTCTTTGATCACTCCATCGCTCCACGCCAATGAAAAAGGCTTCGAGTGATAAGGGAAGCACATGGGTCTAATCACGTGTCAACATTCTACGAATTCGCAGGTAGGCCACCTCTTACATTTATACACGTGTTCTGATCTTCAGTTTCCAAACTTTCTTTCGACCAATCAGACTTCGCTCACAATAGCCGCCAAAAATTCTGAATGTAAACGTTTTTACTGGTTCAGCCAAAGCCACGTCATACATTTATTTCACTCTTTCCAGACAATAATTTCTGACCAAACTTTATTAATATAAATTGTTTTAATTTTTTCTCGAACATGATTTTTCTTGAAATTTAAGAGTTCATTTTTATTTTATTTTTGCTAAAAATAGAGGTTTCATCTTTCTATATTAAAATTAAAGAGTTCTTCTTTTTTTGTTTTTTGGGTCAAACTAAAGAGTTCTTCTATGTTCCAATAATTAAAACTTGAGAAACTAGCTAGTTAAATAGCTGATTTGAAAAATGGATTTAAAGAAAGATGTTAGAAAAAAAGACATGAAGATTACATGACTCGAATATTTAAATGCCAGATGACGTGTTCGTTAGTTTTACATGCAACAAGAATGGCTAATTTTACTCGTTACACCCATAAAAAGCAAATAATTTTAATCATTAAATAGAGAAGAAATAAACATATTATCCCAAATAGGCAAATACTTATCAACAAATAACCGTTACATTTAATTTTGTTTTCTTTAATGAAGATAACTAACTAGTATAACAAAAACATTGCGTCTGTGATGAGAATCTTTACCAAATTAATTGAATTTGGTTGGATTATGAATCGGGAAAATTTTAAAGAAATGGTTAACGTATGTCTTTAGAGATTCCCTAAATGAGAAAGGAGACAGACGACGAAAGCATGTAAGTTTTAACTTTCAACATTTTGCCTACTTGGGGTTATTCCGATAAGGACACATGTCAATGACCCAGTGCATGATATCAATAGCCCACATTTTGTATGTCAGTAAGAGATAAAAAGCAAGATAGAAAAAAAAAAAAAATGAAAGAGGCAATAATAATAATAAGATGTTGACACAAATATATTGTTGTTAGGATACTAGTCATGCATAAATAAAACAATTATTAAATACATAAACTGAATATACACTTTAATCAGTGAAAGTTTTAAAAGATTTTAAACTCCATAATTTTGAATAGATATCAGATGTTTATTAGTTCCTTTTCTTTATAAGATACCATTTGTAAATAAAATCTGTAATAATTTTTCTGATAAAATATGCAACTACGTTGACGCTGAAGTTGATGGAACAATCCTCTTTTATTAGGAAATACAATTACATTACATATATATTAAATAAGTAAAGATGAAATCATTTTTAGTTTCTTTTTTCCAATGTTCTAAAAAGCGCTAGGCGTTAGTTAGGCGGTGAACTAGTGCCTAGCGCCTAGGCGGTTATAGCGGGGATTAATCGGGGACTAGGCGTTAAAAAAAGTTAGAGCAAAAATCATGTTTTATTATCAATATATGGGTTATATATTAATGTAATCGCTAACATACATCAAAAGTTCAAGTGTCCTAGCGGTAAAGTACCTTCTTGCCTGTTCTAAACCAGAGATTGAGGCTTGAACATGAACAAATTTCCTTTTTTTTAACATACAAGAGAGGGGCAAAATCGTAATTTTGGCCAGACCACTCATCTTCTTCCGTACCCTGCGTTTTTTCCATCTAATTTTTTGTATTTCTTCTATTCTTTTTAATCATTTGCTCGTATCTATTAATCAAAATCGCACAAATCTACTTTGAAGTTACAGATTTAAACCAAACTAAACCGGCGACTTGGGCGATTTGGCCGACTACCACCGATTTGAAGCGCCTGAACCAGGCTTCCGGTTTGTGTCTCCGATATGGCATTAATCGCATCGGCTGGTCATTTTTTGCCGATTAGTCGGCGCCTAGGCGGCGATTAGGCCGATTTTTTGAACATTGCTTTTTTCATTAGAAAAAAAAAACATGAAAAGCTTCTTACTTTTTTTACGCTTTTGTTCTTAGGCACATCTGATTTCGCCTCTTCTATTTCGAGACATTTTCTTACTCGTTAAGCCATGCTAAACAAAGCAATCGGCTGTACTGTTTACAATTACGTGAACAAAATTATAATTGTATATTTATCTTCATATAATAAGATACTATCATTTCATTAGAAATATACTACCACTTTTTTTTTTTTGTTAATTAAGACACTACCACTTTACCATCAGTTTTGGCATTTAATTCAGTTCAGTTGGAATGATCTGACAAAAAAACTTATTCTTTCAATAAAATTTAATTTATATGAAGTAGTTATATATTATATGTGAACAATCTTAATCTTCTTCTTGTATTTTTGTTTTAGTTGATACATATTAAAAAAAATTGAAAATTATAAGACCGACAAATGTTGTTAATTAGTAGTATAAAAAACAGATAAAGAAAATTTAATTCCATTGATCCAAAATAACATGTCTTTTATTTTGATGATAAAGGGTTTCAAAATAACATGTCTTTAAGAAGTATTTGGTTACGACAAAAAAATAACAGAACGTATTTGGTTATTTTTATACAACAACTAAAGATTCCAAAATTTTTAGATGATCAAAGACATTAATCACCGCTACAAAATACAATCTTGTCGACTAAACATGTACGGTCAAACCTTACTCACGTGGCACAAAACTCATATGCTTTCCATATATACACATTTACAAACATTATTATATATACTCTCTCTCCTTTATCTTTGCCTCTTTCGAGCTCCAACCTGTCTCCATTCCATATCACGATTAGGTGCTTTAACCACATGGTTAACAACTAAACAACTCTTTTCATTAACACGTTAATCTATATTATACCTTTCCATAAATGGGTTGAGGCCACGTGTCTCCATACATGTGTTTACAAATATCATGCTGTTGATAATAATTCTAACAAGGACCAGCTAAAAGAAGGTGGATTTCTAGATAGCTCTTAAGCTATGGTCCTAGATCTGTTAGCCAGTGAATTAATCTTAATTGTTAAATGTTAGTACTATTATTAAGATATTCTTTCTATTCGTTTACCAAAAAAAAAAAAATATTCTTTCTATTTGTGTTCATGCTGCTTTTAAGGCGATCTTGTATGACTTCGTGGTGGTCCAAGGTATACATGGCACAACATAAAAGCATTGTGTCAATAAATTAACAATTTCTTAATCTAATCGAAATAATTATTTAGCTCATAAATTTGATTGGTTCACATATTATATTGTATATAACCTTTTTCCTTCAAGAAACAACCAGTAAGATAAAATAAGGGAGTAATATAGATCTTGAGTATTTATTTTGCAAAATAAATACTCAAGAACCTAATTAGCTCGACTCGCCATTAATTACTAAATGCAGTAGTGTTAGGACCAATCACTCGAGTTTGACTCCTGACCATATAAAATAGGAGTATATATTTTCATTAACAATTGAATTTTTTTCCCCGTAATAATTGATATATAGTTTTCATGTACCTACTTTTATCTCTAGAGTCTAGATGGTTATAGGACTGATGACTTTTACAATGTTAGGCTTATTTGAAGAGGCTGTACATTAGAGTTAGTTCAAATAGTTTATCACGCCACGAAATAAGTTAATATGAAAGCAAACAGATCATATATAAAGAATCAAAAGCTTTAAAACCAAAGCTTGTATAAAGAATCATTCCTTTATTAATGTTTAGAAAATCTTCTCAAAACTAAACACAAGCTTTCTCTTCGCTCTTATGATCATACATCCTTCCTATGATCTCTATTTATATTGTTATGAATTTCCTATTCTAATTTTCCTTTTTCTAGTTAGATTCCTATTTCCTTTAAGGATATCTTCTAGATCCTTCTAGAGTCTTCTTGGAGCTTACCCAACATTCACTCCCTTAAGCTTCAAGTTGTTCTTCATGAGGTCTTGAACTCCGATCATTTCTCTCATCTTCTTAAACTTGATTTTCGCCAAGGCTTTGGTAAGAATGTCTGCACGCTGTTCTTCTCTTCATTATCTGTTCCTGGATCAATTGCAACCCAAGCTTTGTGTACTCTTAATGTCGCCTTCATCCTCAATGTCCAGACGGCGTAATTTGTTTCATTCAACATCGGACATTTAACGCCGGAGGATGAAGTCAGCGTATTGATCTCCGGTTTTACTTCAGCCATGATTCGTATGAGTTCCTTTTCTCTTCAGGATTTGCTCTGATACCAAATAAAGAATCAAAAGCTTTAAAACCAAAGCTTGTATAAAGAATCATTCCTTTATTAATGTTTAGAAAATCTTCTCAAAACTAAACACAAGCTTTCTCTTCGCTCTTATGATCATACATCCTTCATATGATCTCTATTTATATTGTTATGAATTTCCTATTCTAATTTTCCTTTTTAGATTAGGATTACAACTTTTCCTTTTTCTAGTTAGATTCCTATTTCCTTTAAGGATATCTTCTAGATCCTTCTAGAGTTTTCTTGGAGCTTACCCAACAATATAACTAAAAACAAAAAAACTAATATTATGGTATTTATTGTTAACAATTGGCAAACTAATTAAATCCATCAAATAAAAAGGGTGAAAACTTAATTTAATTGTGACATGGAATAAAAAAAAATATATAGCAACATGGAAAATGCCAAAATGGCATTTTCTTGTTGTTAGAATGTTGATTAGAATCTATCGATATGATGATTACATATCTAGATGATAACAAAATAAGCGTTTTTAATTTTCATAACGAATGATGGAATGACTAAAACTATAAGCCGTCATAAAAGTATGTGATTACATATAACAAAAAAGTTTTTAAAGAATTAAAAATTATGTTATTGGTAATACAAATTGCACAATTATTCCCATCCAACTATAGACGTGTATTACTAATGACATATATAATTTACGTATACGGGCTTTATAGGCTCAATTAATTTACTAAACTGAAGATTCATATATATGAATACATTAATGGGCCACATTTATATAGTCCGATAAAGGGTTGAGTTGCTACGTCTCAGTGTCAGAGTGTCTTAACATTAAACCGAGTTTGGATCAGCTTCCATTCAAAGTCAAAGCAAACCAAACAGGTGATTAGGATTGACTAACTAAGAATTGAACCAAAATTGGTATACCGAACTTAATCAACGGGTATAAACCGTTTTATAAAAAGTCAACATTTTGATTTTGACCTGGTTAATCTAAACCGATCATTTACTTCAATGTATCATTCTATTTTTTATTTAAAAAATAATAGAACTCAAAATAGATTAAAAAAGAAAAAAGTTACTCCATCCGAGCATTTATTCTATTGTAAAATAAAATATAAAATGGAGTTAGAAATTTTTTTACTACATTATAAAATTGAGAGAAAAAATGAAGTAAAATTGAAAATACTTTAATACCATAGGTCCATAGGTCTATAGGGTATCTATATGACGCCAAATGCACCACAACACCACTTTTCACTCCCCTTTTCACGCATCTTAAAGTGATCTAAGATATTTTTGTGACACTTTCACTAGACATATCGACATGTGGTACACTTTCATTAGACATATCAAGACAAACGCATCTGGTGAAAGGTCACTTCAACGAGTATGATTACCTATGATCATGATCATTTGTAATTTGCATTTAGGCATAATTTCATTAAGAGACGATACAAATAATAAAAACACGAATTACAAATTGTATCTGGGTTAGCTATTATAAAATCGTTATAAAAATACATCGGACAACATTACATTTACGTGGACAACAAATTCAACTAAAGAATTTGCGTTCATAGCTGATAGGTAAATGAACTGAAAAGATAAAAAGGGGGAGAAATTTTTTTTTTTATAGATGAAGCTAAGCAACATTTTTGGTGATTAATTAAGGCATGTAAAGTACTACTTCGACAAATCTAATCCCTTAGATCTAAGTACTCTTTTAACTTTTTCAATCTAAACCACTAGATCTACCTACTGCTTAGATCTCATCCCAATTTGTTTACCTGCACATTTTAAATAATCTTTTTCGAGAAATGAGTCCGATTTATGAAGAAACATGTATGAATGTACATATCGTCATCACACACGATGACTCATTCTTCTCGTGAACGGAAGTATGGAGTACGGTAGACGAAGAGCTCATGGCCTGAATTAGTGGGAAGAAGAGGAGAAGAAGCAAAAGGGATAATATAGATATTAAAAAGGTATAACACAAAAAAAGCTCTCAGACACAAGAATCGAGAAGCTTCCACTGATCTCTCCCTCCGGCGCCGGCAAAGCCTTCGCTTGCCGGCGTCGGGACTCCGACTTCTCACTAGTTCAATGCTCAAGCTTTTCTTTCATTCTTCTTCATTTAGCAATCGTTTTTTCTCTCTTAGAACTCTCTCGAACCCTCTCGAAACACTTGCAACTAACCGGAGAACCACCGTGCAGCAACAAAGGACACCGAACGTATCTGGAGGCATTCATCTCTAAATCTGGTCTCGAAAACTCCTCCAGACACCATCTGCTCGCACCATCCTTAACAGATCCGTTTAACCTAAGAGCAGATCTCGACTCCATTTCTATGCTCTTCTCTCGATCTGGACCCATGCTCACTCATGAAGCAACCTCACCTTGGACTTCGTTGATGGCAAGAGAGCTTTCTCTTGGACCATCAGATGCGCCTTGTCTGGGTGAGGCGTCGACGGCGCACGGCGATTCCCTCTTCTCGGTGAAGCTTATCCCCATCAAAACGGTTACGTCTTCTAAATCATCCGCCCTAGCTACAGTTTATGATCTATCATCGACGAATCTTCTCATACCGGAGATCTCCCCTTCACTGCAAAGCCTCTCCACCCCACAACTTCCGGCGACGACTACTCCAACTCAGATCTGCTTTTCGCCGACGTCCAGCCGCCGCACAATCAACACCAATGCTTCAATCGAAAAAAGTCTAGGGTTTCCTTTCTTGGACCCTTTTCTTTCTGGCCCATCTGTGAAAATTGTGGCCCAACCTCAGCCCATCTGTGAAAATTGTGGCCCAACCTCTTTATTCAATTGGACCAGGTATGCTTTATATAATCTTTTATTCAGCCCATTGCATTGTTTGCTCCGAATCATTAATTGGAATGGCCGAAGACACCTTTTCAATTTTGTGTCGACACCTTTACAATGGCTGAACTATTACCATGCTCGAACCCTGGTCCAAACCTCTTCTCGTGTTGTATCGGCTGATTGCAAGCTTTCCCAAGAAGAAGACTCTCACTGGATTTCGTTAACGGCAGGAGTTAATCCTGGACCGTTACTTGCGTCTTTTTTGGTGAGTATGTCGAGGACGCACGACAACTCTTTCTTCTGGATGGATCTCTCTCTCTTTGAGAAGTTTTCCACACTCGAGTCTATGAAACTCTTTTCAACGTCCCACTGTCTCTTGATAAGGACAATTCACCATCTTCTCGAACTGATCGCGAATGTGGTTTCGACTTACCTTAGTCTCGCTTGTGACTTGGTGCTACTTTGCTCACGTCTCCGAGTTCTTTTGGATTTGTTGTCAAACTATCTATCTTTTATATTCGAATTTCATTATGCTATTAGCTTTGTTGTATCCAGCTTTAATTTGGCTAAGACTCTATGCTCTGTAATTTTCTTTTCATCTGGTTGAATGAAAAACAAAGTATTTGCCCAAAAAAAGGAGTACGGTAGACTTTTTTCTTTTTTGTTTATTTCTTCTTATTTCTTCTTCTTGTTTTGGACTAATATTCTTCTTTTGTTATTTTTCTACAAAGTTAGGCGTTTTAATGTTAGGTCTCGCTAATATAACGCAATCCAATCCACGATTATTTTGGGTTTTTTTTTTTTTTTGTTTCTTTTAAACGACGATTATTTTTTTATTTTGGTATGACCGACCACAATTATTTTGTTACACAGAAACAAACAAATTTTTAAAAGATACTATAGCAATTGGCACATATTTTTAGAAGCAATAACGATATATCATATGGGCATGGCTACTGTATATAAAATCTCTCTGTTCTTATCCCAAATCATGCAGTGCTATTGACAACCAAGGAAACATCTTCCAATACAAGATAAGATAAGTGGTCGAATCTCACGTAAATATAATTTTTTTTTATTGTAACATCCTTTCCATTCATAATCATTCTAATAGAACCTCTAAATGATTAGATCATGGACCAGCCTCACGCACTTCTAGTCGCTAGCCCTGGCTTGGGCCACCTTATCCCTGCCCTCGAACTCGGCAACCGTCTCTCCTCCGTCCTCAATGTCCCCGTCACCATTCTTGCAGTCACCTCCGGCTCCTATTCCCCGACAGAAACCGCGACAATACATGCAGCCGCGGCTAGAGGGACCTGTGAAATTATGGAATTACCCTCGGTCGATATAGATCACCTCGTGGAGCCAGATGCGGCAGTGGTCACTAAGATAGTGACGAAGATGCGAGCCATGAAGCCCGCGGTTCAAGATGCCGTGAAATCAATGAAGCGTAAACCAACGGTCATGATCGTTGACCTTTTTGGTACGGGGTTGATGTCCATGGTCGATGTAGGTGTGACGGCTAAGTACGTGTATATTCCGTCGCACGCGTGGTTCTTGGCATTCATGGTCTACTTGCCGGTGTTAGATAAGGTTGTAGAAGGTGAGTACATTGACATCAAGGAGCCTATGAAAATACCAGGATGTAAACCGGTCGGACCAAAGGAGCTTCTGGACACGATTTTAGACCGGTCGGACCAACAGTACCGTGAGTGTGTACAGATTGGGTTGGAGATACCTATGAGCGATGGTGTTTTGGTAAATACTTGGGAGGAATTACAAGGAAACACTCTCGCTGCGCTTAGAGAGGACGGAGAGTTGAGCCGGGACATGAAAGTACCGGTTTATCCTATCGGGCCTATTGTTAGGAGTAATGGGCCTCAAGAAAACCACACTAGTACTATATTCGAGTGGCTAGACAAGCAACGGGAAAGGTCAGTGGTGTATGTGTGTTTAGGGAGTGGTGGACAGTTGTCGCTTGAGCAAACGGTGGAACTCGCTTGGGGTTTAGAGTTAAGTGGTCAAAGGTTCGTATGGATTCTACGTAGGCCCACTTCTTACCTCGGGGTAGGCTCTAGCGATGATGATCAGGTGAGTTCTAGTCTACCGGAAGGTTTCTTGGACCGCACTCGTGGTGTAGGTCTTGTGGTCACACAATGGGCACCACAAGTTGAGATCTTGAGCCATGGATCGATCGGTGGGTTCTTGTCTCATTGCGGTTGGAGCTCGGTGTTGGAAAGTTTGACAATGGGAGTTCCGATTGTGGCTTGGCCTCTTTATGCGGAGCAGTGGATGAATGCCACGTTGCTGACTGAGGAGATCGGTGTGGCCGTTCGTACGTTGGAGTTACCATCGGAGAGAGTCATCGGACGGGAAGAAGTGGCGTCTCTAGTGAGAAAGATTGTGGCAGAAGAGGATGAAGAAGGACAGAAAATAAGGGCTAAAGCTGAGGAGGTGAGGGTTAGCTCAGAACGAGCTTGGACTCAAGGTGGGTCGTCCCATAGTTCTCTATTCGAATGGGCAAAACGATGTCGTCTTCTCTCGTGATAGTAGAATAATATCATGACCAACTGTTAAAAATATCGTCCTCTTTATATGAATAATGAATAAAAAGGTGCGTTTAAAGTTTGCTATGATACAATAATAATTTCAAAATTATTAAAAAAGTACTGTGATTTGATCACCTCTATTGGTCATAATTGTGATACTTTATCAAAAACAATACTAGAAAATTGACATTTAATATATATATTATGATTTTACTTTCATAGATTATAAATATTAAAAATACACTAACATTTTTAATATAAATTTATACTAAAAGAAAATTGTTTGAAAGGCTTTAACAAAAAAGATTGTTTGAAAGGTGAGAGTCAAAAATTGCAGATTTAAATTTAAGTGATGTTTTATCAGCTGTTAAGAAAATATTAATTTGAAAAAAGTAATTGAAAATTGTTAATTATATTTATCACCTATTTTCTTAAAAATATATTTAATCTGGATAATGGTAATACATTATTAATTGTTATGATATCTCAATAACTATATTTCTAGTTTTATTAATTTATTTCTTACCTAGATTAATAAGAAAATAAAGATGGCTATATTGATCATTAAATTCCTCACTGTATCTCCTTAAAATGTAAACACACATAGAGACAACCAAACGTTTTGTCTAAAACAAAACAAATATAGTTATAGCGAGTATATTATTGTTTGAGAGGTATAAACCAAATTCTAGAAACATGAAAATTGCCTAGATACACAAACGTGAATCATCAACTAAATAAGACAATTAAGGAAAATTTGAAACGTTTCAGAAACTTTAATGTAATTAATTAGCTAATTGACATCTTTATGGTCAAAAGAAGGAATTAGCCAATAATAGTTGTGAAAATTATAGTTTAAAAGATAGAACTAGCCATTGATAGTTGTGATGCATTCGGAACTGTCAAGAGTCGATCACTGGGGAATTGTTTTCGTTTCTAGTCACCGCTTCATACTTAAACCACCATGAACATCAAGTTAGCAACTTTTGCTTTCTCTATTTTGAAGATCATTTCTTAATATTTTCTTTAAAGTTTTTTTTGTCTCTTTAAAGTTTGTACTAATAATTTTGTGTGTGTGTTTTCACCAAATGTTCATAGAACAAGAAAGCTTTTTGGGATCTCTATTTCTCTCATCCTCATAAACTTAGCCACGATGATGCAACGAGCGGACGAAAAACTCATTCCTTCGGTTGCCAAAGAAGTGAAAGAAACGTTTAACGCAAACCTCTCTGATATTGGATACCTATCATTTATAAGAAACATTGTTCAAGGACTTGCCTCGCCTTTAGCCGGTTTATTTGTCATCAGTTATGACCGTCCAACAGTTTTCGCAATCGGCGGTTTCTGTTGGGTCTTATCAACTGTTGCAGTTGGAGCCAGCCACTACTTCATCCAGGTTTTGAGATCATATATTATTTTAAAGTTTTTTCAATTTGTAACTTGAGCTCTTTGTATTACCAAAAAAAAGAAAAAAATCTTGAGGTCTTTGGAACATACAGGATTGTGTCTTTTTCTTTCCGAAAATATTAATACCAAAGCTAAGACAAGAAATATGTCTTTAACTAAAATAAATCATAGAACAGAGAACTGACTGAATCTTGGTTTTTTTTTTTTTTTTTTGTGAGACTTTTCAGTTTGAAGTCATAATTTTTATTTTTATTATAACTTGTTCCTGACAAAAAATAACTAAAGTATGTCCTTATTTGTAATGAAAATATAAAACAGAGAGTAAAATTACTCTAACTCAAGTAACTCCTAACCATTGATTATAAACTAATTGAACCATTCTCTCTTTATCCTACCATCATCTCTTACCGCCATCTATCATTTACGGCTAAATATTCCCTCTCTCCCAAATTATAAGATGTTTAAGATTTTTTTCATTGTTCCATTTTATTAGATGTTTTCAAGTTTCCAATGCTACTTTATATTAACATAATAATTTATACTTATTTAAAGTATTCAGTCTTTTCATTTATTGGTTGAATCTATAACATTTATTATTTCTTAATCTTTGTGCTTTTAACCAAAACATCTAATAAAATGGAGTATCTTTTATCACCTTTGTCACATATAGACCTACATATAATATACGCTTGATTGGGATTTGATTTTGTTGTCTTGGACTAGGTTACCCTTGGTGTAGCAGTCAATGGGTTTGGACATGCAATTGTCTATCCAGTGCTTCAGTCGATAATTGCGGATAGCTTTAACGATAGTTCGAGAGGTTTTGGTTTTGGTTTATGGGGTCTCATTGGTACGGCTGGAGCCATAGGTGGTACCGTCGTGGCAACGGTCATGGCTGGTCATGATTTCTTGGGGATCCCAGGATGGCGCTGCGCCTTTATATTGATGGCAACAATGAGTGCAATGATTGTGATTCTTGTTTTTCTCTTTGTTGCTGACCCGCGGATAAATAAAACTAGTGGCTTCGTTTCTCATAATCATGAACGGTAACATAAAACTCTACATTGTTTAGTTTAGCTTCAATACGATTTTTTTTTTTTTTAATCGTCTTTAGTTTTGACTTTTGAGTTAGCCATGCGGTTTTGTAGAGATGAACTAATGGTTGATAAAGCGAAGAACTATGTTGCTGCAACAAATATGAGCTCAGTTTGGAAGGAATCGTGGGTGGCCATAAAAGATGTAACCAAATTACGAACATTTCAGATCATCGTGTTGCAGGGAATCGTGGGTTCGGTGCCATGGACTGCAATGATTTTCTTCACAATGTGGTTCGAACTCATTGGTATGCGCATCATCCATTCTTATATTTTGCACTAGAGAGAACCGACCCAAAACCCAACCAAACATACCTAACATATATTCCATTTAGAGAGAATGTCTAACCTAACCAAATTAAATCTTTATTACAATAAGGCAAATGATATATATATATATATATATATATATAAGAGAATTCACATTCATCTAAGAAAATCGTGTTAATTTTAATATTTTGCTAAAAGAGATGAGGATACCAAAAATACATATAATCTATAAAGCCAATTTTTTTAATAATTATAAAAAATAAGACATTTAATTATTTCTTAATTTGCAGGTTTTGATCATAATCAGGCGGCAGCTCTAAGCGGCATATTCACCACCGGACATGCAATAGGATATTTAGTCGGAGGAATAGTTGCAGACAAAATGTCTCGTATATTCCCAAACTCAGGCAGAGTAATGTGCGCACAATTCAGCGTTTTCATGGGAGCTATATTCTCCATAATTCTTCTAAAAGTGATCCCACAGTCCACTGATAGTTACTACATCTTCTTGGTCACTCTCTTTCTAATGGGTCTCACCATGACTTGGTGTGGACCAGCCATTAACTTTCCAATCTTAGCTGAGATTGTTCCTCCTACGCATCGAACCATGATCTATGCCTTTGATCGTGCACTCGAAGGCTCTTTATCGTCATTTGGTGCTCCTTTGGTTGGGATTATGTCGGAGAAAATGTTTGGGTTTGGCACAAATGGAACTGATCTTACGAAAGACTCTGGTCGTGCTGCCGAGGCGTTGTCTAAGGGGATTCTGTCGATGATGGTTGTCCCGTTTGGATTGTGTTGTCTTTGTTACACACCGTTACATTTTCTTTTTAAGAGAGATAGAAAAATCGTAAGAAGTCCGAGTTCAAGGCAAGTAGAGATGATATGACAATTATTCTGCTCTTAATATGAGAATGAAAAATAAAATTTTTGTGGTATTTTTGTCCTAAAATTAAAAAATGGTATTTTAGAGAATTGGCCAATTATATATGTAAACTAACTATGTATGTTGCTTTTGATTTCTGAATCGTTTTATATTTTTTAACCAGTCTGAAACTTTTTACTATGAACCAGTGAAACAATTGGCTTTTTTATTAGCTGGTTTTCATGTTTTTTATATTTTATTCAAAGACTATTGCTTACAAATATTAGCTGAAATATTTTTTTTTTTGTCAACATTTGGGCCGGCCGGCCCATTAGTCTAATTTCTACAATTAAATTGTAGAGTCGGGGACTCGATCCCTGGTGTGATGGTGAAATATTTGTATGTTGTTTAACTATATATTATGGACTTATAGTATAAGAAATTTTTAAGTTACAATAAATGAACCAAAAGAATGTTTCTAGTTTACCAAATAATATCTAGCTAGCTAAGTCAAATAACCAAATTTGAGTTAGGTTGAGCAGATTTTAAAAGCTTTACAGAAAATTTTAAGCTTTTTATATGTCTTATTTTTTTAGAAACAAAAACATGTATATATATATATATATACCAATAACATTGAAAGATTATCACATCCATATATATAGTACTGTATGTAAATATTAGGTGTACTCTCCTTAGAATCTCATTACATAAAAGGATGCATGTATGAGATATCAAATTCTATGTAAGCGGAATTTATGGAATTAAAATAGTTCAATGTATCAAAAAGATTGATAAGAGGTAAATATAATTATATAACAGTTGAGTAAGAGTATTAATATTATTTGATTTGGTTTTACCGATGGCATATTAGTAATATATTACATGTATATATACAATTTGGTGGAGAAAAAAGAACTTAACGTCACTTGGTGATCAGTGACATGTTGAATTGGGATTAAGAGAAAAGTCCTGCCTGGTCCGAGTCCGACCCTAAATATAGGATTCAAGTTAAATACTTAAGACCGAAATCAGCGATCATGTCGGCCTTCAGAACCCAAAAATATATATGAGTCGCTTGTCAAAATCAATTTAATGTGCAATCTTACGCCTAACCCGACCGTATTCTTTAGAAATCGAATTTCAAATCTAATATAAATAAAATAAAATAAAAATTTAGTTATACAAAGTAATATAATAATATTTTAGTTTGATAATTTTCATTTTCTTTAAAATGGAAAACAAAAAAAATGATGAATACAGAAGTTCTGGGAAGTTATTTGACATTTGATCAATTAAATGTTCTCAAGCTTGATTAAAAAAAATTATTACTTTTTTTTTATCAACCTTCAAAAAAATTATTACTTTTGAAGTAAAATTTTTGAAATTTATATAAATCTTCTTCTATATTTATATAGACTTACCAATATCTTCTACCAAAAAGATATTTAGATACATATTTTAAATAATTAAAAATTCAATCTTTTTGGTAGTAAAAATCTTACAAAATTACGATTTGATTCCACAATTTTTTTGTAAATTTCGAGCAATTACTCAATAAGTATATATTTACATGTGTATTTTTTTGTTAAGGAAAACAACTTTCCAAAAAACTATTGTTACATGTGTATTACTCGGATTTACACCAATAATCTAGTAAATCTAGAAAAATGACTTTTTCAAAAAATAAAAAGGAATAACTAATAAATTAATAATTAATGCTTCATATCTAGCTGATTTTTTCACTAAAATTTCAAACCTTACTAGATCTTCTTCCTTCAGTTTTTGTATTTTTCTCTTTTGTGATTACTATTCGGAATCTAAAATATAAGTAGGAATCAACAAAAGAAATCATATACTAAATCCTAAATCTTTTCTTTCCAATGTTTTGTTATTATTAAGTGGACTATAAATCATGTAAACTCCCCTTCTCTGTAAAAAAAAAAAAAAAAACTCCCCTTCTATTTTATTTTTTAAATTTTCAAAACATTGTTTTCTTCAAAATCATCTCTAATCCAGCGAGAATTGTCTTCGTTTCTTTTCACCAGTCGTCTTCATACTAAAACCATGAAAATAAAGTAAGCAACTTTCACTTATTTCTTTCGTCTTCGAATTCTTTGATTAAGATTAAGTTGTTAGAGTACAAAAGAACACCAAAAAAAAAAAAAAAAAATTTCCTTTGTACAAATGATATTTTCCTTTCTATATATTGACTTTTTTTTTTTTTTTTTTGGTTAACTTGGACTCTACTTTTCAATTTTAATTCTCGCATGAAAGAAGTTCGACTAAAGTATTAATAAAAAACCCACATATTTCTCATTTCTTCACATCTTTCTTACAATGTGTATAACAGTGTTGTTGTTTTGTGTGTTTGGCCGATTGTTCATAGATCAGGGACCCTATATGGAATCTCTATTTCTCTCATTATCATCAACTTAGCGACGATGATGGAACGAGCAGATGAAAAACTCATTCCTTCAACTGCGAAAGAGTTGAAAGAAGCGTTCCATGCAAAGCTCTCTGATATTGGACTCCTCTCGTTTATAAGAACCATTGTTCTTGGACTTGCCTCGCCTTTAGCCGGTTTATTTGCCATCAGTTATGATCGTCCCACAGTTTTCGCATTCGGAAGTTTCTTTTGGGTTGCATCAACTATTGCAACTGGAGTCAGCCGTTACTTCATCCAGGTTTTGTTCTATTTACGTATATATATTAGCTTTAGCTATTAATTACCCAAAAAATATAAATATAATTACAAGCTTTCTTCTATTACAACCTAAACTGTTGCACCAAAGTTCATACTAATCGAAACATTTCCAGACGTGTCTAGATTCATAAAAACCCCTCCAAAAAGAAAAAAATAAATAATATATATATAGTATTTTTCTTTTATAAAATATCATTACAAATAAATAAAAATATTAAATAGTCAAATAAAAAATCAAATGAAAGTTCAGACAAAAGTATCTGTCTTAATTAACTATAATAAATCACAGAAAAGATAATTGAATTACTTTTTTATGAGACTTTTAAAGTTCTACTTAAAAGTTATTTTCTTAATTACTCGGTCATTGTTTGTAACGAAAACATAAAATGAAGAGAAACACATTAAATTTAAGATAGAAACCCTCTAGATAAGTGATATTTTTGAGTCTAACATTTTTTTTCAGTAACTAAATGACTTTTATATTATTATAAAATGGATAGAAAAACAAAGTAACTTTTATGATTATGATACAAATACTTTCTATGAGTCATATTTAATTAATTAATTTAATTTCTAGGTCATATCTAAAAAGAAAATACAAAGGTCCTTTTGAGTGAAAATTTATGCAAAATTTTGTTTTCAACACCGAAAGTGTATATAAATTATTTTTTCTTCGTCTAGTCAACTTTTTTTTTATATTTTGAGTTTTTTTTTTCTGTAAATTTGTCAAAGGAAAATCAAATGTTTGGTCCATTTTTATTGTTGTGCTCATAACGTCGCACCTCCCGCACCTCTATAAGAGCCGACCCTGGTTACTTGTACTCAAACACAACCCTGAAAACATGTAGAATGGCTAAATGGTTATATAAGATATGTATGTGTGTTTGATTAGGATTTGATCTTCGTTTTTTGGACTAGGTTACCCTTGGTGTAGCATTTAATGGGGTTGGACATGCAATAGTTTATCCCGTGCTTCAGTCGATAATTGCGGATAGCTTTAAGGAAAGTTCGAGAGGTTTTGGTTTTGGTTTATGGAACCTAATTGGTACAGTTGGAAGCATAGGTGGAACCGTCGTGCCAACGGTCATGGCTGGTCATGATTTCTTTGGAATATCAGGATGGCGATGCGCCTTTATATTGTGTGCTACGCTGAGTGCGATGATTGGGATTCTCGTTTTCTTTTTTGTTACTGACCCGAGGGAAAAGAAGTCTAGTAGCGTCATTGTTCACCATG
This sequence comes from Erysimum cheiranthoides, assembly GCA_011420285.2. Classification (NCBI taxonomy): domain Eukaryota; kingdom Viridiplantae; phylum Streptophyta; class Magnoliopsida; order Brassicales; family Brassicaceae; genus Erysimum; species Erysimum cheiranthoides. The sequence continues at coordinate 20,681,999 of CM022180.2, forward strand.
ATGATCAACATGAACGGTAATATAAATCTCAACTACTTGATTATATATAGCACAAATATGACAAAATATATAACCGTATTTACTTATTGTCTTTAGTTTTGAGTTAATCTAGTGGTTTTGTAGAGATGAAAGCAATGGTGCAACAACAATGGAGAGTCCGAGCTCTTCGGTTTGGAAGGAATCGTGGGTGGCCATAAAAGATGTGACCAAATTACGAACATTTCAGATCATCGTATTGCAGGGATTCGTGGGTTCGCTTCCATGGAATGCAATGGTTTTCTGGACAATGTGGTTCGAACTCATTGGTATGCATCCATATTCTCATATTGCACTTGAGAGAACCGACTAAGAACTCAAACCAAACATATATATTCTATCTAAAAGGAATGGTCATTATATACTTAACAACTAAACAAACAAAACTAAAATTTTTTTTACTACTCGAGAAGACAGAGACACAAACCAAATAAATTTTGAATAAACCGAATAAACTTACATGTTCATTCCTATTCTACACCACTCTTATAAAACATATGCTCTTAACTTAAACAAATAAACCAAAACTATCTCTGACTAATGAAAGTTTTTCTTGTCCAGGTTTTGATCATAATCAGGCGGCTCTCCTAAACGGAATATTTGCCACCGGACAGGCAATAGGATCTTTGGTCGGGGGAATAATTGCAGACAAAATGTCTCGTGTGTTTCCAAACTCAGGCAGATTGATTTGCGCACAATTCAGCGTGTTCATGGGAGCTGTATTCTCCATTATTCTTCTAAAAATGATCCCACAGTCCGTTAACAGCTACTACATCTTCTTGGTCACTCTCTTTCTAATGGGTCTCACCATAACTTGGTGTGGACCAGCCATTAACTCTCCAATCTTAGCAGAGATTGTTCCTCCTAAGCATCGAACCATGGTCTATGCCTTTGATCGTGCACTCGAAGTGTCTTTTTCGTCATTTGGTGCACCTTTGGTTGGGATTATGTCGGAGAAACTTTTTGGTTTCGACGCAAAAGGAATTGATCATGTTAAAGACTCTCGTCGTGAGGCCGAGGCGTTGTCAAAAGGGATCATGTGGATGATGGCTCTCCCGTTTGGATTGTGTTGTCTTTGCTACACACCCTTACATTTCCTTTTCCGGAAAGATCGAAAAATCGATAGAACTACAAGCTCAACGGAGGTAGAGATGGTATGAGAATTGATGTTATGCTCGTGGTAAATGTTTTGTATTAGCAAAATTGTTTCACTGGTTTTGATGTTAGTATTATTCTAAATAAAATTTTTACTTATACTTATCAAATCTGTTTTCTGAATTATTTTATCTTCTAGAAATTTATATACCTAAATATAAAAACTGTATTGAATGGTAAAATCTGGGATGACTTGAAAAGAATTGTACACCAGATGACTAAGTTGAATGAATTTATTAAAATAAATCCAGAAAATTCCTAAAATCACTCGATCCCAATGTACAAGAGCAAACGAGACAAGTTTCTTGAGAAGAAGAAAATGGTTTAGAAACCGAACCAGACACTACATGCAGCGAGGAAATGAGGTTTGGCCAACTTGCCCACCAATCATTGCCCTTCTCACATTACTCTCGAACAGCTTCGGGTTATCCTTTAAAACCGCTGCTGCTTCATGGTTCAGAGGATCCTCATAATTGGGTTCCTATGTGAAAAACAAAACAAACCAAAAACTTCAGTTAAGAAGTCCCCAAGAAAGTAACCATCAATGGAGTATCAGTCAGGGAAATTTGTTACCGTGAAGAGATGGTAAAGACCATAGATAATGGTGTTAATGTTGAGAACCGGTTTCCAATCTTCACGCAAGATGTTCAGACACACATTTCCTTCCAAGTCGATGTTCGGATGATACACCTACAACAATGACATTCTTTAGCATTAATCTTTATAAACATTTTAGAAAGATCAACGTTTCAGAGACTGGAGAAAGCTTAACCTTGGTCTTGCATTTAACTTTTGGAGCTTCGTGTGGATACACATTAGAGACTTGGAATGTGAAAACAAATTTACCATTCCTGTTTTTGGTAAAATAAGAACGAATGAGTGTCTTTAAGCAAATTCAGTGACCGACCGAGACACAAAAGGAAAGAATGGAGATTTTGAATTCTTACATGTAGTATCCTTCATCAGGTTTAATGGTTACTTCAAAGTTCATCAAGTCATTTTTTCCGTTAGGAAAAGATATCTTACAAGACTTTGGCAAGTTCAGCTCTGATATATCTATGCACAAATAAAAGATCGAAACACACCAGAGAGATGATTATCAGTAACACCAACTAGAAGACAACACAACAACATTTGAAGAACCCAAATTCTACAGAGATTTTACAGTTTGTTCAACATCATAAACTGAATTAGATCATTGGATCAAAAGCAAAAACCAATACTAAGTGAGTTAGAACACTTGAAGAACGCAAATTCTACAGAGATTTTACAGTTTGTTCAACATCATGAGATACTTATAAGATCAAAATCAAAGAAACAAAACTCAGAGAAGAGGAAGAGAACCTTTGTGTAGACGAAGTTCTCCAGCAGATTGCTTCTTGACAGAAACTCCTCCTCTTCTGTTAGTATTTTGAGATTCTTCTCTTTGCTTTTCTTTCACTTTGAATAATCCAATCATGGTTCTTCTACCTCATGAATCAATGAACAACATCATATTATTCACACATTGAGATATCAATTTCAAGATTTACAAGTCTGATTCATCAGAACAAAATTCAAAGCAGAACGATCACTCTATTTTTGGAAAATTCATTAATTACAAGTTTAATTAATCAGAACAGATTCGAAGCAAGAACAATCACTCTAACCCTAACGAAATTTTACCCAAAGAGATCGAAACTGATTAAATTTCCCAATAAATCAATCATGAACCTTCCGAAAACAAAGAATTTAGCAAACGATCGGAGATTCAAACAGATTCTATCAAATCAGAAGGAAGAAACAAAAAACCTAAGATACCAACGTAAACGAAGAGATTTGAGAGCTTACGAGTTGAAACAACAACAACGACGAGTGAATCTTTCGTCTTCTCTCTTGATTTGGTTCTCGTAAGCTTCGACGAGGAGCGAGCGAACGTACCTTTCTCTGTATGCAGATTCTGAAAATCGAAACCCTCTTTTATGCTTTTTAAAACTAGATATGAATCATTGGGTCAACCTATTGGGCTTAACGAAACTACATGGGCCTACTGACCTACGTTTCACTCGTTTCAAATGAAATTTATAAATTAAGAATGTATGTATAATGATATTTACATCTTATAAGTTAAATCTCTATAAATTAATAATGTCAAAATTTTGATATTTTATTAATTTATAATAATATACATTAATATTTGTAGAGAACAAATTTTAAAATTTTTAATCATCTAAGATTTTATTATTTTACAATAATTATCTTATCTCTTGTACACTTTTGATTATTAGTCTTTGGAACAATTAAACACATCTGTATTATAGATTTAACTAATACTATAAAATAAAATGCTTAATCTTTACATTTAATATATCTTTAAAAAAATTATTTTGAACCATGTGATTATGAAATCCGGTTCAATATATGTATTTGAAGCATAATAGGGGTGAAGCAGTTGATATTAGCTAAACTTTTCTAATTAGGCAACGTACAAATCTAATTGTCATGCTATATTTTAGCATATATATCAACATTTTGATAATTAAGAGCGGTTCCGTTGATTGTTTTTAAGGACGCGATGAGGGTTTCTCGCCTCAAAGCGGTTCTGGTGTTGTAATTTTTTCTATTTTAATAAACTGAGAGACACTGTCTCCTCTCTTCTACAAAAAAGAAAATCTTGATAATTAAGAAGCATTTTTACCAATAATATTTTTATTATTATTAAAATTTTGAAATAAGAAGAAAAAAAACAAAATTGACAAAAATAAGCACCTAAGCAAAACATAATAAAAAATTAAATATATATATATGCCCTTTATGATTAGTAAACTCATATATTTGCTTCATAAAAATATGGCTCCTATAGAAGTAAATTATAAGCTTAATTACATTTTGAATCAGCTAATGGTTTTTTTTTTTCATAAAAAAAATAAATAAAGTACGGGCTCAATGAAGACAGTAAATGAAAAAGGCTTCGAGCTTTACTAAAGAGATTGCTCGGTTTTCTTTAGTTTTGAAAGAGAGTTGTCCAATAAATAAACAACATATACATGACAAAGAAAAATGCAAAACAGGAAAGCGATGGGAGGCTTTGAGAGAAAAGAATTTTCTAAAGTCAGTCTTTAGGGAGATATTCCCAAACTGTTGCACCCAATCATAAATACATACATGAAAATAAAAGATGACATGTTTTCAAATATGAGCCGATGTACCTCTTTTTAAAGTTACTTCTCAGTGCTCATCTTTTTTGTGCAAAAACTTGTTTTCATTCATTCAAATCAAAACAAGGTTCAAAGAGTAGCAAGATACAATGATCTCAAAGTTTACAACAAGGATAACAAAGCATTCTTAAATACCATAAGAGGATAGATAAAATAGTTCGACAACAGTTCCTTGAGCTTGGAGACAAAAGCTATAAATCAATTTGGCGCAAGTGATAGCAAGGTTTGTCGAGGGTTCATCTACGAGCGAAGCATTAGACAAAGCATTGGTCACGGTCAATTGACTAGGTGACGTTAATGAAGAGGGTTCCAAGGCTGATTTTCTCGCTGGCACGAGAGGAGCTAGTTCATCGGCTAGGAATAGGGAGACTACAGTTTGATAGAAGTCATTTAGCAGTCAGTGCTCATCTAGAAGTCATTTTTCCTGTTTTGATGAAATGTACGCACTTTTCTTTTAAGATTAACTTCGATGTTTAAGCCTCTAGAGTCTAGAATAAAGAATCTGCATATTACTTCTCGTTCCATTTTAATTTTTTTTTTTATTGGGGTAACCAGGGGCGGATGCAGGTGAGGGAGAGTGGGGTCAACTGACCCCAACAAAATTTTAATTAACCTTTATGTTTTTTAAGGAAATGTAATATTGACCTCATTTAAAATTTTAGATTGACCCCAATAAATCTAATTGAAAGCCACATTTTCCTTAAAAAATCTCAAATCTAGATTCCCTAACTAAAAATATATTTGATTTCTTTAAATTGAACCCAAATTTATATTAATAATTTAGGCCATGTAAATTTTTTTAAAATTGAGCTTATAATTATATAAAAAATTTATTTATGATATATATTTTTAATATTATTTTTGTTATATATACTTTTGACCCCACTAAATTTTTTTTTCTGCGTCCGCCACTGGGTAACTAAGGCAACTAAAAACATGGGACCCGATTCTAGGGACTAGGGAGACCGATTCTCCACTTATTCCAACTGAAGCAAATAACTAAGGCAACTAAAAACATGGGAAAATAAAACCTGTTCAGTCTTGGTATTTCCGGTTTGGGATTTTGGTCCGGTTTGACGTGCGTCGGTTTGTCTTGATTGTTGGTTCGCTTGGTTCCCTTGCTTCTGCAACTGCATCATTTGAATTATCAGTATCATTTTTTTCCATAATTTTTCATGGCCATTTTACTTATTTTTTCTAAATATACAGTAGTTCGTTAGTTAATACGAAAAATATTGATATCATTCATTCATTTGAACTATCCCACACTTAATGTGCTCTCATACAGTTCAGATCCTATCATGCCACCAAGAAACTGAAAATAATATATTTATGTCTGTATATTGTACCTTTTATTTTATCTGTCCATAGATTACAATTTATTCCAAACAGAAAACAGAATCTCGAACTGATAAAAAGACGTACTGCGATTGGTTTAGTTTCTGAAATATCGATTGGATTATAAACATGGTAGTATAGAATAATATTTCAAATTCGTCTAAACATGATAGTATAGAATAATTTGTCAGATTCGTCTAAACATGGTACGTACTGCGATTGGTTTAGGTTCGGAAATATCGATTGGATTATAAACATGGTAGTATAGAATAATATTTCAAATTCATCTAAACATGATAGTATAGAATTTTTTTTTTTTTTTTTTTTTTTTTTTTTGTTGTCAAGGGATAGTATAGAATAATATGTCAGATTCATACTAAAGTAAGCACTATGGAGTCTAAATACAATGCATGAAAATTTACAAAGTGACCGCGTGAGCAACCTCTACTGCTCTACATTCTAAAATATATATAAGTGAACATGGGCACATAATGGAGCTCACACAAATCTTAAGTAATCAAGTAGTTTCTGAAAAATAATATATATTCGGTTGAATGGCGCAGCAATATCATCTCAATCTGGATTTGGGTCTAGGTCAACCTGATCCATGGAACATAAAGAAGAAATTGACGGATCACGATGTCAGCAATATGGGTCGGGTCATTATGCAAAATCGAGCTGGAAGCGGAAATGGGAGATGACCTAATCCTAGGCATGGAAGTTAGCGTGGAGGATGTGGAGGATGTAAACCGTGAACATCCTTACTCGGTAGTGATAAGAAAAGGAGGCAATGATAGCTACTACTTAGGAAACGGTTGGACTGTCATCAAGAATGCAAAAGGTCTTAACAAGGATGATGTGATTGGGCTTAGATGGGACAAATGGAATCAAAAATTTGATTTTAAACTACTTCGTTGAAACACTTTAGCTAGTTTGTTCTTGGTTTTCTCGAGTTGTTATGTTCTGTGAGCTTTATATAGTACAAGTAGTATGTGCCAAATGTTTATGTTTATGTTTCTATAGTTATTGTTATCTTAATCCTATGTTTATGTTTATCTTATGTTTTATTTAATTGTTATTTCATCTAATCGTGTGTTTGTGTTGTTGCCTAGATTTGATTAAAAGTATTTGCTTTTGAGAACCTAAATACGCTTGTATTTAGTTGACACATAATTGTCATTTCCGAAAGAAAGGTAGTGGCTAGAAGGCAATATTACCTCAGTACGATCTTTAACTAACTAAACCCATTAACTATATTTTAACTTTATCGACACGCAGTCTTGTGTGACTAAAGAAGCAGACCAAAGGCAAAAAAATAAAAATGTGAAAGATAAGAAGCATCTGATTTCACGATTAACAATTGAGGAATCTTCATTCAAACCCGGAGCCTCCACAAACATTTCCTTACGAGCAATCCGTGATTAGAAAGAAGGTAATTACTAGTTACACATCATATACCAGTTTATGAGGTAACAAGGGAACAGCAGAAAAATAAAAAGTTTGCCCTGGAAGCTGTATTTGTCTTGCCTGAGAAAATTGGGCAAAATATGCCTTTCATGGGATTTTTGAATATATTCCCTTTTTTATGGGCAAAATTTGAATATATTCCCAAGCCTTTAATTCCTGAAGGCTTTTTTAAAAAAATTTTTTTTTTCTATTTACCTTTTTGTTTTGGTTTTATAGAAGATGATATTTTATGCTTATTTAAAATATGAAATATGAAGAAAGAAACAAATTGACAAAATAAGCAAAGTACATGCAAAACCTAAGCAAAACATAATAATAATAAAAAAAAATATATATATATATATGCCCTTTATGATTAGTAAACTCATACATTTGCTTCATAAAAATGTGTCAAAATTAATATAGTTGCAGTCGTTAACTCTGTTTTTGTAGATTTGCGTTTCTGATCTCATTCATATTTTCTTTTTTGTATTGAGTTAACATTTCGTTTTGACATAATATTAAACTTTTGTTAACGAATTAGATTATTATGTTAGTTGTTCCGCCGTGCAGGGCAGTTCTAGAGACAAACGAAAAAAAGATTGAATTGTTTTTTAACATTATCAATCTTGATACATATTGTACCATACTGCCATGTTTAGATTGAATCTGACTTTAACTTAAAAAAGCGCTCATACACTATCCTTCTAAAAACTTTCATCCAATCGATAAACATAGGAATGAGATAAAGACATACGCGCGTTAACCAGTAACCACTCCTTTCCGAAAGAAAAAATCATAGGAAACAGAAAAAACAAAATGCAGAAGAAAATGAACAAATTATTTGTTTATCTTTATTTACCTTAAAGCAGGATGAACAAAAATAGAAATGGCCAATATCTAATTAATATAGAAAGAAAAAATTCGCTAAAGACATACGCTACAAAAAGAACGGCTTTTAAAGTCAGTTTTTATTTAGCTTAACGTCAGTTATATATTGACTCTAATAATATGGCGTCAGTTACCTAAATGAAGTAACATCGAAGCTAATCTTAAAAGTAAAGTGCGTACATTTCATCAAAACAGGAAAAAGGACTTCAAGATAAGCACTAAGAATAAATTTATATAAGCACAGCATATATATATATATATATATGTTTAGACTATCATATTTATATATACGTAATTATATATAATTCCTTTTAAGATCGACTTCGAATCGAAGAGAAACTAGTTTAAAGACTTCAAGCGCCGATTTGCATATTATTAGTAACCCATAATAATGCAATGCTGTAAGCCTTTAAGGGATTGATTTAGAAGTTTTCGCTTTTTTCTTTTCTTTTTTTTTCATTTTTATATTGAGAAAAAAAAAATTAGGCACAAGTTCTAGATTTTTTTTTTGCCTAAATTTCATGTGTCTAATCTAGTTTAATCAAACCAAAATTATACCCTAAAACTAAATTTCTTGTAACCACACGGTGAATTGACGAGGGTTAAGCCCTGCTCCGAAGCAATCCGATTTCTCCTCTCCGAGTCAAGCTTAGGATAGGCTTAGAAGATAATTTCCAACATTGTTATTCCCATACATTGCATTTTCCATCAAACATTACACTCTAACCTTACCGTTTAAAGAAGTCTTCTATCTAACTTTACTTTTAATCCATAATTCTTTTTTAATACATGTTATAAAAAAAATTCGATAATATTTTATCTTGATTTTTGATACATATTTTTCTTGAGAAATAGATATTCTTATTTCGAGTAATTGTTTTTAAATTTTTATAGTTTACTATCATATAAACTTCTTTTTTACTCTAAATATTTTATAACTCTTGGAAAATTAATATCTTTTTAGCGTGATAATTTTTTTTTTGCTTTCTATTTTTCCATATATTATATGTGTTTGAAAATTATATAAGTTTATATGCACATAATCTTTATTCATATTTTTATCTTATATATTTATAATCTCGGTTCTCGTTTAGAAAAAATTAGATCAGTTGATTGTAAGTGAAGTGAACCTTATCCTTTCTTTTTTTTTTTTTTTTGGTAAAAGGTTAAATTGTGAACCTCATCCTTTGCCTAATCAAAATCATTTTTCAAGGATTTAAGGCTGTCTAGGTAGGTACAAGTATATCAATTCAACATAAATCGTAGATGTTGTCTAAGTACAATGTTGTTCATTTTTTTGGGTGGTCATAAAATACAGTAAGAAAAACTAAAACATAAATAATGTTGTCTAAGAACAATGTTGTTCATGTTGTCTAAGTACAATGTTGTCTACGATTTGGGTGGTCCTTTATACTCTTGTTTTTATCATTAATCGTAGATGTTGTCTAAGTACAATGTTGTTCATGTTTGAGTGGTGTCGTCATTTCTCACAAGTGTATAAAATCTACCAATATAATAAAATAATTAAGTGGAAATATATCAAACCATATCCGTTACTTCAATAGTTACAGACACACTCTAGTTCCAAAGTAAAAACAACTTCAATTTTCGAGAAATCATCATGTCTAGCCTGATTCTATCAAGTTATCCATCCGTCAGAAGACCCATACCCGGATCCATACCCGGGTTCAGCAGATCCTTCATCATAATCCAACCTTTCCTTCTCCGTCGAAAGCTCTGTACCGTTTCATCAGTCGCCGCCAGAGAAGAAAGTATCATCCATGACAAATTCGATTTCATGTCTTACATGATCGGAAAAGCTAATTCCGTCAATAAAGCTCTCGATTCCGCCGTCACGCTCCGAGAACCAATCAAGATCCACGAGGCGATGCGTTACTCGCTTCTCGCCGGAGGCAAGCGAGTGAGACCTGTGCTCTGCATCGCCGCGTGCGAATTAGTCGGCGGCGAAGAATCCATCGCGTTACCGGCGGCATGCGCCGTGGAAATGATCCACACGATGTCGTTGATCCACGACGATCTTCCATGTATGGACAACGACGATCTCCGCCGCGGGAAACCAACAAACCACAAAGTTTTTGGCGAAGACGTCGCCGTTTTAGCCGGAGACGCGCTTTTATCGTTAGCGTTTGAGCATTTAGCGACGTCGGGGGATGTTTCTCCGGGGAGAGTGGTTCGAGCGATCGGAGAGTTAGCGAAAGCCATTGGATCAGAAGGGCTCGTGGCGGGTCAAGTGGTTGATCTAACCAGTGAAGGAATGGACCAAAACGACGTCGGATTAGAGCTTCTTGAGTTTATCCACGTTCATAAAACGGCTGTGTTGTTAGAGGCGGCGACGGTTTTAGGAGCCATCGTTGGTGGTGGATCTGATGAAGAGATTGAGAAGCTGAGGAGATTCGCGAGATGCATTGGATTGTTGTTTCAAGTGGTTGATGACATTTTGGATGTGACGATGTCATCGGAGAAATTGGGGAAAACCGCCGGAAAAGATTTGATCGCTGACAAGGTGACATATCCGAAGCTAATGGGTCTTGAAAAATCTAAAGAGTTTGCAGAGAAATTGTTGAGAGATGCTCAAGAACAGCTTCAAGGATTTGAGTCGAGTAAAGTTAAACCTTTATTAGCTTTGGCTAATTACATTGCCAGAAGACAGAATTAATTCCAATTTTGACGTTTAATTAGTTTTGGTAATAGTCTCCGACAATGGACTAAGAAACTAAAGATTCTGTAATAGAGACTTTTTTGCTGGCTATAAAGATTGAAGTTGCTCGTCATAGTTTTAGATCTTGGATGATCTGATCTAGTGTTTTAGATCTTGATGATGTGTGTTGTGTAACTGGTGCGATTTCTCCGATGGATATTTTTGGATTGTGTTTAACTAAATAAGAATATTCTGTTTTTTGAGGGGTCTATGATCACATAGTGGTATCAGAATCGTGTGTCGTATTGGATGGTGGTTGGTATTCAATATTCATAAAGACTACAATATATCGATAGTGATGTTTTACTGTATGTATCTTTTCTTGTTTATAAGAGAGGAAAACCTGAGGATCGAATAGTTGACATGATACAAAATCATTGAGAATTCAACGATATATTATCACTAACTAATTCTAACAAATCATTGAACTTTTTGAATAATTCAATTCAAGACCCCTCTATATATTTTAAAAGTTGGAATATTTTTGGTGATATGTCATTGGAACGACTTGAATATTTCTTCTTCTTTTTCGAAAAAGTACTGTTAAAGCTAACCTTTAACTAGTAAATTGTTTATCTTTACATCATTAGAGCCGTTATAATTCATAAAATGTAACTTTAATTTGATTTATGTGATATTTTTAAGATAATTTTGTGAATGTTCATATTTAGAAGTTTTGTTCAATACATATAAAAAGCTCTACAAATCTTAAAAAACAAATCTTACACATAACGCAGATTAAAAGAAGATCTAATACATCAAGGATGCAATGGATTCTTTTCTTTTTATTTTGTTTTTTTTTTGGTAGTTTTGTAGTCATTCAAAACACTTCTTAATTCTTTTTTTTTTTTTTTTTTTTTTTTTTTTGGTCGAAACACTTCTTAATTCTTATGTTTTCTTCTTACTAGTTAAGTTACTCCCAATGGGCCCGTGGCTTCAATTTTCAAGCCTCGACGACTGATTATTTTGTCTATGTTCAGACCACAAAAGTTAAAAGAAAAAAAAAAAATAATAATAAATGAAAAAGATACTACAGTAAACTTTTTCTTTTCTCTTCAGTTTCTTCTTTAACTCTTTCTGTGTTTTTCCTCGTTTTTTCATGTTTACCTTGCCATTGATGTGTCCGTCGAGACCAAATCGAGAGTAGTGCAAGACTTTCTCACACTGTGTCAAACCGCGTGAGAAATGGTCTTTCTTGCTGCTCTGATGAGTCAGATCTCAATCCTTTTCTCTTAAAAATCCCGTAATTTTCCCGCATTTTCTCTCTCTTTTCCCTTTTGATTTTCCCACAGCTTCTCCAAGCGTACAAGCTACATCTTCTTCCACAAACTCAAAGTAAAACCCTAAACCAAATCGCTATTCACCTTTATAAAAACTCTTTCTTTTTTCAGGTCTTTTCTGTTTCAGAGAGAGGTCAATCGCATTTTCATTTCCAAAAAAAAAAAAAATCATCTTCAATTTCTCAGGTAACACTAATTCATCATCTTCAAATCTCTGTTTCACAGATTTTCTGCAATTTTTTATTACTTAATCTTGCGTTTTAAGTTTTCTCTTTTCAATGTCGGTTACAAATTTTTAGATTGCTCCGTAAGATTCGGTATAAAGTTGGTTTCTTTAAGCTATAAATCTTCAAATCGCATTACTTCTCTAGTCTCTGTTTTTTATCTAATTCGTAGCTCTTACTCTCTGGTTAGGTTACAAAGTTAAGAAATTTTATAGGTAGAAAAGAGAATGATGGGGGGAAAATCTAGCAAGAACAAAAACAAGGGTGAAATTGGTTCACCGTCGACGCCTGTACAGATCAAGATGAACCCAGAGCATTTTAGCTCTTACGAAAAAGCTTGTAGTGAAGATCCAAAGCTTAAATCTTTGGACTCATCGCTTCATGAACGAACTAATCGAGTCATCAAGAAGCTTGCATCAGGCGTTGAGATTAAGTCTTTGTCGTTTGATTCGCTTAGAGAAGTGACGCAATGTCTTTTAGATATGAATCAAGATGTGGTCAAAGTTATATTGCAGGACAAAGAGGATATATGGAACAATCAAGATTTGTTTTCTCTTGTGAATTTGTATTTTGAAAACACTGCAAAGACTATGGACTTCTGTTCTGAGCTTGAGAATTGTCTTAACCGCGCGAGGAGGAGCCAAGTGATTATTCAGTTTGCTGTTAAGCAGTTTGAGGAAGAGGCGGAGATGCCGGTAAATGGGGATAACGAGAACAGGAAGTATGGGAAGACGCTTGAGGAGCTTAAGAGGTTTAAAGAATTGGGTGATCCGTTTACGAAAGAGTTCTTTGATCTTTTCGATTTGGTTTACGAGAAACAGGTTCTGATGCTTGATGAGCTTGATAAGCTAAGGAGAAAACTCGATAAGAGACTTGGGAATATCAAAACATGGCGAAGAGTATCAAACATGGTGTTTGTGACTGCGTTTGTCTCTGTGCTTATCTTCTCTGTGATTGCAGCCGCTGTGGCTGCACCGCCTGTTGTGGCGGCTATTGCTGGTGCTCTGGCTGTTCCAGTGGGGTCTGTTGGGAAATGGTGCAACACTCTGTGGACGAAATATGAGAAAGTGGTTAAAGGGCAGAAGGGGATGGTTACATCGATTAGAACCGTGAGTTACTTATCGGTTAAGGAGATGGATAATATAAGTATTCTTGTGCACAAAGTGGAAGTAGAGATTGAATCTTTGTTGAAGAAAGCTGAGTTTGCTGTTACAGAGGAGAAAGGGGTGAGGCTTGCTATAGATGAGATCAAGAAGAAGCTCGATGTGTTTACTGATACCATTGAAGAACTTGGGAAACATGCGGATAAGTATTGTAGCGATGTGACAAAGTCAAGAACCGTGATTCTGCGGAGGATAATCCAATATCCGACTGGTTCAACTGAGTGAAGAAGCTACCTGGTAAGATCTCTAAAGCTAGCTCGATAACTCGAAAACTTTAACTTATGCATTATGTTTTGCTTTAGAACTCTAGAGAATAAAACTGTGAGCATCCTTATGAGTCATCATTACGATTTATGAATGGTTTGGAACTTTGGATTGAGTATTTGTATGCTTTTTCAATTGATGATCAGGACAGAGATGTTGTCGTGAGAAGGCGGTTTCGGATTCGTGTTTGTGGCTTTGAAGATTGTTGGTTTGTTTCCTTTAGCACAAGTATTATGATTGGCTAAGGTTATCTTACTTAATGTTATTAGTTGCCTTGAGGTAACCTTTGCGCAATACATTATCTAAAGAGATACTTGTAATGTTTTATGCCATTTATTCTGGCTTTTCTTTAAAGATATTAATCAATCTTGTATGTTTTATAAAATGACTCTCTCTGTGCTTAGTCAATGCTTAGAGAATTACCAAACTGGATCCTTAAAGGATCAATCGATATTAATTAAAAAGTAAGACGTGAAGAGTTAGTTGATAAGACGACGGAGGGATGTCTCTTACAAGGACATTGTTTATTTAACGTAAATTCGGACAAGAAACATGTTTATTTCGTCTTAGCAACATAATCATCAAACTGTTTTAAAAGTCAGATTGACTCGTGGGTCGATGTGGTAGTTGGTCTTTATCAAATGGTTGACTGATTAATAAAAAGACAAGTCACCTGGTGTAATACGATTGGAGTACATGGGAAGTAGTTGTTTCGGACTTATTCCGACTTCAACAAATAATGAGATTTCATTAGGGTGACTCAAAGAAACTTCAACAAATATGAGATTTAATTAATATCCGTACTAAATGATGATATGTGATGTACCAAACGCAAATGTTGAAGATTGACTAGTTTTCTATTGATGAATTAGAAACGATTCAAATTAGATTTGATATGGTAGATATATTAAAGCATATAGTATAAAAGTTATTCAGTACACTTATGATATAAATATATTTATTATACTTTCTTAATTTTTCATAGAACTTTATTTAATAATAGTGAAATAACACAATATCTTAAACAAAAATACAATAATAGAATGTTACAATAATTTGTTTAGATAAATTGTCATTCTATTGCTCAATATAGAACTAGATTCAATAGAAATACAACCTTCATTTATATGTGGGGAATACGATTGGAGTACATGGGAAGTAGTTGTTTCGGACTTATTCCGACTTCAACAAATAATGAGATTTCATTAGGGTGACTCAAAGAAACTTCAACAAATATGAGATTTAATTAATATCCGTACTAAATGATGATATGTGATGTACCAAACGCAAATGTTGAAGATTGACTAGTTTTCTATTGATGAATTAGAAACGATTCAAATTAGATTTGATATGGTAGATATATTAAAGCATATAGTATAAAAGTTATTCAGTACACTTATGATATAAATATATTTATTATACTTTCTTAATTTTTCATAGAACTTTATTTAATAATAGTGAAATAACACAATATCTTAAACAAAAATACAATAATAGAATGTTACAATAATTTGTTTAGATAAATTGTCATTCTATTGCTCAATATAGAACTAGATTCAATAGAAATACAACCTTCATTTATATGTGGGGAATACGATTGGAGTACATGGGAAGTAGTTGTTTCGGACTTATTCCGACTTCAACAAATAATGAGATTTCATTAGGGTGACTCAAAGAAACTTCAACAAATATGAGATTTAATTAATATCCGTACTAAATGATGATATGTGATGTACCAAACGCAAATGTTGAAGATTGACTAGTTTTCTATTGATGAATTAGAAACGATTCAAATTAGATTTGATATGGTAGATATATTAAAGCATATAGTATAAAAGTTATTCAGTACACTTATGATATAAATATATTTATTATACTTTCTTAATTTTTCATAGAACTTTATTTAATAATAGTGAAATAACACAATATCTTAAACAAAAATACAATAATAGAATGTTACAATAATTTGTTTAGATAAATTGTCATTCTATTGCTCAATATAGAACTAGATTCAATAGAAATACAACCTTCATTTATATGTGGGGATACAACTTTCCATTAAGTCATTTCAATCGCTTTATGTGAAATCTCCGGCAAATTGTAATGAGTTCTATGCAACCTGTAACACAACATGTTATGAAAAGCCTTTTTGTAGTCAATCACACCACATTATGTCATTGACCAACTTTTTTAAGTTTACATGTTACTCTACCAATTTTCATTCATGTCTTGATATCATCAAATATTGCTAGAGGTCCATAACCCATGATCAAGTGATCAG
Organism: Erysimum cheiranthoides; assembly: GCA_011420285.2. NCBI lineage: Eukaryota > Viridiplantae > Streptophyta > Magnoliopsida > Brassicales > Brassicaceae > Erysimum > Erysimum cheiranthoides. Next base: position 20,697,993 of record CM022180.2, read on the forward strand.
ACAAGTATTTTACCCATTATTTCACTATTACCATTTAAAACTTTTTGGTCACATTCATAGTGTACACTGTTACTACATATCTTGATTACATTATAACATCTTCATGTCTTGTTTAGCAATATACCAAACAACAGTTGCAGTTGTTTCTGTTTGCAATGAAGTTAGTTAGAGCAATCAAAGGTTTCACTTTTTCGGAATCAAACCCTTGAAGATGATTTCGCATCTCTCTTCAATTTCTTCACAAACTCCTTCGATTTCTCAAGACCAATCACTTTCGGAAACGTCAGCTTTCCGGCGATCCGATCTTTTCCGGCGGTTTTCCCCAATTCTTTCGATGACTTGGTCTCATCCAAAATATCATCGACCACCTGAAACAACAATCCAATGCATCTCGCAAAGTTTCTCACTTTCTCTATCTCTTCCTCCGATCCACCACCAATAACCGCTCCGATAACCGCCGACGCTTCAAGCAACGAACCGGTTTTATGAACGTGAATAAACTCAAGATGCTCTAATCCGACGTCGTTTTGATCCAACCCTTCACTGCTTAAATATCCATCGCTTGTCCCGCTACGATTCCTTTCGTTCCAATAGACTTAGCCAATTCTTTAACGGTTCGAACCATTATCTCAGATGACACGTAAGCTTCCGTCAAATGCTCGAAAGCTAGAGCTAAAAGTGCACCGCCGGCGAGAATGGCGACGCTTTCTCCGAAGACTTTGTGTGTTGTTGGTTTTCCTCATCGGAGATCGTCGTTGTCCATGCAAGGAAGATCGTCTTTGATGAGTGACATTGTGTGAATCATCTCAACCGCACAAGCCGCTTGAATCGCCAAACGCTCTTCCCCGCCGACTAACTCGCAAACGGCGAGGCAGAGGATTGGTCTGACGCGTTTGCCGCCGGCAAGAATCGCGTAACGCATTGCCTTGTGCATGTTGAGTGGCTCAATGAGTGGAATTGCTTCGTCTAGTGCTCTGTTTATTGACTCTGCTTTGCTGATCATGTACGTTTTGAAATCGAAACCGAAACCGAAATTGTCTTCTTCTTTGTCTTCTATTTGGATTGATGAATCAAGAAACTCACGAACGTCTTTTCTAGCCAAAACGGCAGCTGCGAGCGGAGATTTGATCGGGAGATGGAGGAGACGGATTAGCCGCCCTATATTCGCTGGACTCAGCCGTCGTTTCAGAATTGTAAATACGAAGTGTAGTGATAGAAAGAAGAGTAAGAGATAGAGAAAGATACTTTGAGCTTCCATTTTGATCAACAAATGATGATTGCTTGATCTTTAGATATTCTTCTTTATAATAACTTTTATGTTTTGTTTTTTTGTTTCTTTTGGAGTTTAAGAAAAAGGTCAACGGTAAGGCACGTCGTGGACCATTGTTCGTAAAAACGGTTAAGATTTGAAAAACTAATTGGAGAATGGTTTGGATCAAACCGTTTAAATTGAGGTTTGGTGTGGAATGAAATGAGCCAAGCTAGTCACTGTGTGAATACTGAGTAGTGTTAACACTTGTTTGTTTATTGCCTTTTACAACCATTATACATAAAAGGTTTACAAAAAAAAAACGATTTGAACCGGGAACAGAAAAACCAAACCGGAATTTGCATGAGGCTGGCCGGTGCAAATGAAGTGGAGAAACATGACAATCTCCCTGGTTTTCATCACCATTTCACGTTTTGCAAAACAAAAAAACAAAAAGATTTCACGTTTTGGTGGTTGTTTTCTTGTGGGTTATTTTTATGGTTTTCTCATGTTTCAGTGGAGGATTTAAAGATTTATCATTTATAAATTTTGTAGGATACTGGATGAGATCAACACAATCGACGCATGGTGTCGTAACGTTAAACATTTTTTTTTTATATATATTATTATTTTTTGGATGTGTTTTTTTAATTTAAAATTCAACGAATACAAGTCTCTTCGTGGGATATGGTCATATTGACATACATACTGTATTGTTTCGGTTTAGGTTTGGTCGTTTGGATTTGATTATAAGCAAAACAAGCAATTGTCCAAAAAAATTGCAAATTACCGAAATTAAGGGGTGGTGCAATATGGTCAATTGACTCAATTCAAGAGATTAATATGTTAATAATGTGGTAGAAGAAAACCCTAGAATACATGTAGGCCCGGCCCAACAAATTTGAATGCTCTAAGGCAAAAACTTATTTTTAAAAAGAAAGTGGACTTTTGGGCCGGTGGCACCTTTGACCACCCCTTCGACCGGGCCTATATACATGTTGTCGGTTGATGTGAGAGAATTCAATAAGTGGGTTCGTCCCGTGACTTCTATTAATTTCACCAATAAATGCAAAACTCATAGCGAATCAACATTGTAACATTATATTATCTTAGGGGGTGTTATTGGTTTATAATTTAAATAGAGTTTTAGTGATTTTAATTGTCATGTAAAATCAGCTGTTATTCAATCAAGATTTTGTTAAACTCTCTCAAAGTTTGGTATTATTAGTTTGTGACTTGTAAAAAATCATTTAAAATCTTAATGAATATGGTGTTATTGGATTAAGAGTTTTATAAAGTCATTAAAAGTTTTGTGTTATTCAACTAAAACAAAACAATCTTTGACAATCTATGATTGTTAATGAATTCAATTATTGTGTTATTGGTTTATGATTTTATACACTTTTCTTTATAAAATAAAGTCATGGAAAGTATATTGGAATATTGAGATTGTTTGGAAGACTTTACAAGATTATAAAAAACTAACTAACAAGACTATAGAAAACTCTCTAACAATTCTTCTAAATCTTTCACTTATTCACTTTCTATGATTTTATTAAAGTCATCAAAACTCAATTCAAATCACAAACCAATAACACCCCCTTAGAGAATTGCCCTATTCTATATGTGTATACATGATTATATTTTTTATTTTTTTTCCGGCATATGATTATCTTTTTTTTTTTTTTTTGACACAATCCGGCATATGATTATCAAATATTTATACATACACACATGACATGTTTACACAGGAATCAATTTGAATGCAACTGTCTACCACCAGTCCACCACACTCACTTCTTATTTATGCTCTAAAGTCCAAAACAAATTAATTAGTGATAAGTTAGTTCCTTCCATATGATAAAAAAATATTTAATGTAGATTAACATTTAAAAAGCAACATTCATTCAGATGAAAACAAGTAGTGGAGAAAAAAAATTGACATTAAATTTTTTTTTTTTTTTAATTTTCAATAATCCTAAGAAGTAAGACCTCTACATGACTACATATCTTAATTAAATCTCCCACTAGTCGTCAACTTTCTCTCTAATGAAAACACACAAATCTTCAAACACAATTATAGAGAAAGAATAAAAAAAACTTAACAAGAAAAAAAGGAAATAAAAACCTAGACATGGGATGTAGAAGAAGGATGAACAACCTTGTTTTGTCTCCCTGCAAGCCAAAGCATAGTCCTCCTAGCAAAAGATGGCGTTTTCATCTCCAAAGATTCCGAATTTTCGCTCTTTCGATTCCCTTCATCGATCTCTTGAGTAATCCGTTGGTTCGGAATTCGGATTGAAGAGGAAGACACCAAAGAACAATCCTGATCTCTACCACTAGTACCCTTTAGCTTCTCATTTCTACCCCTTAGCCAAATTTTCGATAAAGAAAAGCTCTCTCTTTCCACAACACTCTTCTCAATTCCCTTAACTGTTGGATCAAAACCGCATTCGGACATAACAGTCCTATGGCCGGGCAAGCGACAATCTTTCCCGGATAGTTTCTTGGTCGAAACGTGAACCTTAAGTGTAGCTTCTTGGTCCATAATATACTCATATGATCCCATTGAAAAACACCTCCTTCCATCTACATTACAATTACCACTTATGCTATTGTTGTTGTTATTGTTACTTCCTTCACCAACATGATCTATGTTCCTAAACTTCCCTAACTTAACTTCTAAAGGAACAACCTTTTCATCTAAACCCTCCAATTGAACATCTACGTTGCATGATTTACGACCCGACCCAATCTGGTTCGACCCAAAATCATTGTTTCCATCAAAATCACCAAGAACAGGAACCATATCTCTGGAGCTTTGATCACTCTCAAGAACAAGAAGATACGAGGAACTTAGATTGTGATGAGACGAGAAGCCAGAGAGGAGGTTAGATCTACACAAGGGACAAGTCGAGTGAGAGAGAAGCCACGTGTCGATACAATCAACATGAAAGGCGTGGCTGCATTTAGGCAAGAGTCTAAGTTTGTCCTCTGTTTCGAACTCACAGAGACAAACAGGACAATCAAAAGGAGAGATTTTGAGACCGGTGATGGATTTGTACTGAAAGACAGGTAACGTGTCGATTAGTGATTGGTCGACGCCAGAATCGTGGAGGTTAAAGAGTTGTTGAAGCTGGCCTTGAAGAGCTGTGACGTTGTCTAAGTAATCTTCTCTGTTTTGCGTCGATGGTGTGAGAAGGAATTTGACGAGGATGTGGAGAAGACCACAGATGAAGAAGATGATAGAAAGGATTATGATAATTAGCAGAATATTTGGAGTGATTATGCTGTTTAAATCGAAGCCTGTGTTTGATTTTAGAGGTATTAATGGTGGTGGTGATGAGGGAGAGATGAAATTTTGTGTTGATTTGATTTCCGGGAAAATCTTGTTCATGTTTTCCCGAGAAAATTTCATGGAGAAGTTACAAAAACTCAAGCTTTTTTTGTTTTATATAACCAGAAAAATTTCTTTGGAAAAAAATTCAGAAACAGAGAATATTAATGCATGCTCTGTTTTTATGAGATTTTTTTGGTTTGTATTGAAATTGAAAGAAATGTTTGAGGTTTAAATGTTTTTGAAATTTGAGAGACAGAGTGATGATTAAGAGAATTATAGGTTGGACCATTGATGGTGACAGATGAGAAAAGATTTTTCTTTTTATATTTTTCTTACACTAAAGAAGAGAGTCTTTGAAATGATTTTAAAAATTCGGAAATTAATGTGATTTGGATCATAGTATTTAATTAGGTAAAACTGCAAAGTCAACGAAACATTTCTTTAAAAAAAAGAAACTGATACAATGATCACTTTCTTTCAAGAATAATAATATCTTATGATTCTATAACCAAACCCCGGCCTTCCATGTTAAAGCCAACCAGACAAACGAAATAATTGTACAATCCATAAGAAAAAACATTTTTCTGACAATTTAACTTGTATATATTATATAACATTCTGAGTTTGAATTCACAATATCATTAAGATTGCAAACCACTAGATTAAGACTCCAGACTCAACATGTTATTTTACTAAATACTTTAAACATTAACATTATACTGATTTTGGAGATGGCGGTTACCTTACGAAATCGCTTCTATACGTTTTGATTTAGACTACTCATGCGAATTAAATAAACGATCAAAACATTTACGTGACGGACGAATACTCTTTAATGCTCAAATCAAATATTGACGACTACAAATATTTAAGGATATGGACGACAAAATGGATGATGATTATGAAGATTTGTGATCCAGTCTAACATGGTACAAGTTCTCTGATTGATCTGGTACGGTGAGATCTCTGATTAGATTGCTCATATCATTGAATGTCATATCAACCTTGGTTGGTCACCTTTAGACTCAACTATATTCGATGCCTCAAAACATAGGTATCTTATATTATAGATGGACATTTCAGAATGTGTTTCATAGTTTTGAGGCCAAGTGGGCATGTCGTTGATTTGTGCGGCAAAGACCTCATGTGCAGCTCTTGCTCTTGTAAATGTTGTTTTCGTTTGGACTTTTGCGACTGAAAGGTCTATGTCGCAAGGAAATCGAAAATACTCGACCTTCTATATATTTGGTGTATGTTGATTCCACATTTTAAAACAAAAATATATTGTAAAACGTTATTCAATAATTAGAATACTACTTTTTGATTGGTAGCTTAAACTGAAAGAACAGAATTTATGCAAATAAAATTGTATAGGCATGAGCTAAATAATCGTTTTTCAAATTAAATACGAACAAAAAATAGACATTAGAAAAAGTAGCATGAAACTATTGTTTTTTATAAAAAGAAATAATTAGTATTCCATTCATAATTTAAGGCAGTAAACAAACATTCTATGTTGAGAAAGGAGAAACACGAAGGAGAGGAAACAGGAAGCAAACATGGAAGAAGGTTCTATGCGTTTATTTTGGTTATAACTCGAGGCAAATCTGACCTTGTGCATTTTAATTTATTATATGCTTAGACGGTTAGACTAAGACTATACACATCGGTCCAACACTTGGCCTGTTCTTAAGATTTTTTTAAAATAATAAAAATTGTGAATAGTGGGATTTGAGCAAGCGGATGGTTCTCCAGCTAGAACTGTTTTAAGCCCAGTTATGTTTGCTTAAGAACTATCTTTAATAGTAACATTATTTTATTAATTTAATTTGTTTAAGAACTATCTTTAATGTTTCACCTTTGTGTATGCTTTAACAATATACCTAAAAGGCTACAAGCAACAACTTCACCATTTATTTGGTTTATGATTTTATTGTTTTAAATTCCTGTAATACATGAGCCATTATAATTGATAAACTGGGATATGTTGTTAGGTCAACGTACATAGCCTTTTGAAAGGTTCATGAATTGAAAAGCCATTATTAGAAAATAGCTATAATTGAAAAGTGAATAGATTTTTGTTATATCGGTTGTAGAAGATGGTAAGGTGAGAAAGCCCAATCACTCTTAATACTACAGAAAACTAACAAATGCCCACTCACTTTTGAGTTTTGACATACTTACATATTTTCAAAATTTCAATCTATAAATTTCACATATAAAGATTATTCGTTATTCATAAATAGATTAATTAGTTATATGTACAATTAACATTTAATATTTTTCTTGATGTTTGAAAATTATTAACGGATATTTATAAATGTAAATGATATCTAAACACCTAAACACCTACACGACGAATCTACGATCAAACTTGCAAATAAAGGGTTTGTTTATATAAAATCTAGCTAGTGTAGATTGTACAGAGCCGGTTTGGTTTGGTTCGGTAAACGTTCAAGTTTTTTGATTCTGTAAGTGTAAACTTTCGTTTGTTCTTTGGATTCGGGCCGGTTCGATGGCTGAATAAACTGATTGTGAGTTCTTCAATTCATTTTACTTTGGTCTAATTGGACCAAGAATATTGTTGATATCGGACGCTCAAAGTTATTGCAATATCATAAGACTGCCACATCTATTTAATTATGTAAACCAAATAAGAGTTATTGAAATACAGCTACACCCAATTCATGAAATAAATTTGAGATTCATTCCATGAAACTCCGTTAAAATAATTTAAAACAGGATTTGGTGGTATTTTGAATAAAGAAACCAAATCATGGAAAAGATAAATTTTTGTCTTTGTTAAAAGGTTAATACATTTTGTTTCTTTTCTTTATTTTATAGCAATTTTACTTCACAAGATGGAGATCGCATATCTATTGCCAATATGTTTTTTTCTCTTATGGAAACTGATCTTCTTAAGTTTTGATCTTGAAAGACAGAGCTATTTTAATCAATTGGAAAGACTTTTTTATCAAACTATTCTTAACTCTTGGTTGGAAAATATTTCTGTTATTTTTATAGGTTTAGTACTGTCGGTTAATTAATGTAAGGAAAATTGTAAACTAAAAAGCAAATTCTTATTTGAAATACGGTGTTCTCATCACGAAGAACCGTTCATACATAACGCAGTAAGCTTATATATCAGTTCCACTCGATTTATTGGAATAGTACCACGAAATCATTCATCTCTCACCTTTTTTACTTATAGTGTATATCAACTTCATATCCTGCAGAAGAGAAAAACAACCTAAATTTTCTAGGACAATGTTAAAACTTTGGATATGATGAAAAGATTTTAGATTAATGAAACTTACGGTGTGTACACGACGCGGATGTTACCGGCATCAGTATTAGCGATAACCCGAAAAGCATCACGAGAGAGATTAAGGTCACCGTTGCAAGGCTCCTGACAGAAATCAACTACCTTCACGTCTACGGTACGCCCGGTACATGCTCTAGGAAAGTCGTATGTAGCACCAATACATCGAACCCTGTACCTCCTACCACAAGCTCGACCTCCTTGCCACAGATTGTTCCTGACTCCGGTCACCAACGTCTCACGTTGTGGTCCGGGACAGGCAGACCCTAAATCACATTAATTCTTTGTAATTACTGATTTTAATATAAAAAAACATAGATTCGTATAAATGTATTTACGTACTAGTGTAAGGAGGATCGTAATAGACAGCTCTTCCTTGAGCAGCTTCAGCGATTGGAGCTAAGATTTGTGCAAACACCATCACCACTATCACAAATTTTACTACCATTCTTATCATTTTCTTTTATTGTATTTTTGGCTTGTTTGTGAAATAATGAAGCTAAGGGAAAAGAGTATTTATATATAATTGGACTTGAAGACTATAGATAAAAGGAAAAGTCTTTGGTCTACTCCAAGTCTTCAAAACATTTTTTTTTTTGGTCCAAGTCTTCCATTACTTATTGTTATGATTTCATATGGGACAATTTATTTCTCACTCCACCTAAATTTTCGGGGTGGATTAATTGAATTATGGTGATGTGTGAAGGAAAATTCCAAGAGGATTTGAAATCTGAAGTTCACATTTTTGAAATTTTATTTGTGTTAGCAGAGATAAATGATGAGGATTGTAGACTAATTCTAGGTACGAAGGAAATTTCCGAGAAACTAATGAGGGTTGAAATTTTAAATTTCATTTTTAACAATGAAAAAGAGTTTAAAGTTCTTTTTTATTTGTATTTCATTTTGTGAAAAAAACAAATTATGAGATTTGTAATCCAGTCCACGCTTACAGACTGTAAATATTGTATTTCGCATTGACACTTTCAATTTTTCAAATAAATGCGAAGTTATTCACAGACTGTAAAAAGCTATCATGCGGTTGGCAGAGCAATATTTTCTGCAAAGTCGTCAATTACTTGAATCTTGAATATGCAATTATGCACTCTTTTATCTCTGTTAGTACTTAGTAGTTATGTAATTAAACTAAAGCAAGTGAAATTACATTTAAGTTTTCTTATTACGTCAATTTTTTTTTTTTTTTCTTTTGCCCAAAGTTTTAAAAGATGGATGAAACGAAAGTGATTTGAGTCACAAAATAACCTTAAATAAGTACGTATCAACACATTTTTTTTCCTGAATATGTACCAACAATTTTCTTATAGGAAGTTAAAGAATTTGAGTTTCTGAACTAGTAGCGGTTTCATAGGCCTCAAGTACGAATATTATTTATTGAAACTAAATTAGAAATTCGAATATTCCATCTTTTTCCATACGGTGGTCTTAAAAAGTGGGATGAAATTTGCTTTTCCTTCAAGATAATATTAAAAATTATTGGATGGGAAGATATTTACTAACTTTTTTTGTTCAAAGAAGATATTTATTAATATAAAATTAGTATTATTTTATAGTTCGATGCAAAAATACATATAAATTTAAGACATAGAGCCAAAAAGACCATATATTAAAACCTTTTATCACATGATCCAAAGCCAAAAAGTAAATAAAAGTCTCTCATCACATGACCGTTTTTACCAAACGTTACTAAATGAAATCCATTTTTTTCTCTCAAATTTTGCTCTGAAAATATTTGATTGCGTCATTTTCTACTTTAGAAATGTCTCTGATTTAGCATTTCACTATTTCAGTTCTCTAAAAGACATCAAATCATTCCTTGTTTTAGCTTTCGCATTAAAGATTCTGCTAAACAAAACGAGAGAAGTCTGAAAACGAAAAACAAAATAAAAAAAGAGATTTTTAACTTTTTCGATGCCTCCGACCAATGATTACCGAATCTCTGGCGAGCCACCGTCTATCTCGCCGTCTCCTCCACCGCCAAAGCCAAAAACAAGGATTCTCTCTTTATTCCTCGTAGGTGTAATCATGTTTTCAATCTTCTCTCTCTTCCTCGTCCTTATTGGCATCGCCTCTGTTCTTCTTCTCCCTCTCCTCCTCTCTTCTCTCCATCGTCACCACCGACGTCGCCGCCGTAATCGCCGACACGATTCCTCAGATGGGTTATCTTCAAGAGTCGTGAAAAAGCTTCCCCAATTCAAATTTTCCGAAGCGGCATACTCAAGCGATTGTGTGGTTTGTCTTGATGGATTTAGACAAGGACAATGGTGTCGGAATCTTCCTAGTTGTGGACACGTGTTCCATCGGAAGTGTGTGGATACTTGGTTGCTCAAATCCTCGACTTGTCCAATTTGCAGAGCTAAGGTTAGATTGAGGGCAGAAGATGCACAACAAGGAGAACTTTGGAGATGTTTTGTTCATAGAAGAAGTAGTTTGCTAGATTTGTAAGTGCTCTGTTTCTTGTTTTTGCTCTGTTTCTTGTTTTTGTTCTGTTTTAGTCATAATGGATTGGTTTCTCCTATAACTAAATTTGATAAGGAATTCAATAAGTAAGTTATAGTTTTGACCGTACATATTATGACTCATTCTTGGTGAATTGTTAGTATGAGGAGACTAATTGCTTCATTTGTTTATAGAAATCTTTAAACTCTCTAATAAGATATATAGATAGATAGATGTAGACGTTTTCATTTTTTACACGGTGTTGCGGTGTTTCTTGACCGATTCAACACGAATTGATGAAGTGAGTGTTGATCACGTACGCTTAATGAGGAAGGCAACTTGTATTGTTGAACATGTTACCTAGCTCTTGTTTTCTCTCTTTAACATATCTAGTTATGTGCGGTTTCTTGTTCTTGAATTTGTCTAAGTTTTGGTTTCTTTCATTTGATTTTGGATTAAATAGGTAATATTGTGTGGTTCTGTGGACTCGGTCTCGGTCAACTGGATGATAAGAATCTCCATAACCGAAGCTACCCAGAGGTACATGCCAAGGACTATTTCCTCCATAGAAAAGTAGCTGCTCAATCAATCAGTCTTATGGTTAGTAGTATATAAGAACTAAGCAGATGGGCTTGATCTTATAAACCCTCTCTACCATTACCAAAGAGTAGCCAAGAGCTTTTGTCACTTTTCTTTTTGAAACCCATGGATCGATTTTCGTTTGTAATGGAGGTTGCGGGTATTCTAAACGAATCCCGCAAACTGTTTCTCAAGAACAAGAAGTTGATGTTCTCAGTATTGATATTCCCTCTCTTACTCAATGGTTTAGTTTACTTTTTCAACGCCTTTGCCATCAAACCCGAGATAACAAACTTGATCCTTGAATCAAGTTTGTTAGGTGTGACAGATCCAACCACCCCGGACTACATGGCCCATCTTGTGAGAGTCTTTGAAGATTTTCGCCAGTTTGTAGGTTCTTTATACATCTTCTTTGCCGTCTTCTCCATCATCAACCTCTTATCCGCTCTTGTCATCGTTCACGCATCGGCTCTTACTCTTAAAGATGAAAACATCGAGATCAAAGATTTTCCGATTCTGACCCTTAAATCTTGGAAGAGACCTCTTGTGACGTATTTCTACATTGCTCTCTTCAGTCTTGGCTATTGGTTCCTATTCTTTATAATCCTTTTTCCTCTCCTTTTGTTCTCCACGAAACTCGATTCCCTGGCAGCCAAGTCTCGCGCTTTATGGATTCTATTTGCAGTCTTTGAGTCCTATTTAGCTATTGTTTGGAACTTATCTATGGTCATATCGATACTCGAGGAAACTTATGGGATCCAAGCTCTGGGAAAAGCTGCAAAGATTGTTAAAGGGATGAAACCAAACCTATTCCTCTTGAATCTTTTCTTTGGTTTATTGTCATTCGGATTAGTTCAAATCTTGCGGGTGATCGATTGGAGAAGTTCATTCTCGGTTACCTTAATCACCGGTTTGGTCCTCGTGAGTTCTGTCTTTGCGGTGAGGATGTTTCAGCTTGTGACGTTCACCGTTGCCTATTTCCAGTGTAAGAGCTTGCAAGGCAAAGACGCTGAGTCATTGAGGAATGTGGAATATACGAAATTACCCTCCAATACTCTCATGGGAGAATTGCCTTGATCAAGGTTCAAAAAATCGCTAGACGCTAGTTAGACGTTCGCATGGGGCCTAGCGCCTAGATCGATTAATCGGGGCCTAGTCGGGGCCTAGGCGTTAATGAATTATTATTATATTTCTAAATATTTTTAATATTTTTATAACAAAATATAATTTATAAAATATGAAATACAAAAAATATTACATATTTGAAATTCTTATATATATTTATACCTATTTTATATAAGAATTATATAGTTTAGTCACTGTAAATAAAAAAAACTGAGACTAACTAAATTATAATTTACAATTTAATAATTAATTATCTTTTTTCTAATCTTTTTATTTTATTATTTGTTTTCATTTATTCAAAATAATGTTATATTAAAAAAAAAAAAATCAGAAAATAAACCGGCCGATTTGGCCGATTTGGCCGATTTCTCCGATTTTTAACGCCTAAACCGGTTAACCGATTTGATTCACCGATTTTACGAAAATCGGGGCGCCCGAAGGCTCATGAGCGCCTAGGCGGGCGCCTAGTCGCCGCATAGGCCGATTTTTAGAACCTTGGCCTTGATATTTCAAGAAAAGGGCATATATGGTATTTAACCGATGGGTTGTTTTTTTGTCTTGACGACGTTGAAGTTCACAATGAATTCGGCTTTAGTGTAATAAAAGCCCATTACTTTGATTTTTTTTTTGGGCAAAGCCCATTATTTTGTTTAAAAGCCCGATAATAGCCCTTTTTCGTTTTCTTTTGGGATTACAGAAAGTTGTCAACACAAGTAATCAGCGACAGTAAAACAAATCCGAACGTTGCAAAAAAATTTTAACGGCCAGAAAAATTTGTGAGATTTAAATTGAAAATTATCACGTGATTACAAAAGCACAACGGGCGACCAACCATGATGGATCACCAACCATGGGGGCGGCAAACCTACGACGAAGTCTATCTCCTCTCCACGCGGAGGTAGAGGCACTGGTGTGGGCGATGAGATGCATGATTGGTGCAGGCAATGACCATGTATCTTTCCTAACGGACTGTTCGGACTTGGTGAAGATGGTGTCTTCTCCCACTGAATGGCCGGCGTTCTCAGTTTACCTAGAAGCAATCGCGAGCGACAGGGAAGAATTTCTATCCTTTTCGATCTCTCATATCCCTAGGAACATGAATGTAAAAGCGGATAATTTGGCACGACATGTTCGTACCTCCCCGCAATATGTTACTTATGTAAACGATGTTACGCCTCATTGGCTTTTATAAGCTAATCAATATATGTTGTTGACAAAAAAAAAAAAAAAAAAAAAAAGATTACAAAAGCACAACGGCTAATACCAAAACAAACACCAATCAAATTCTCTACTTCTCTATATAATAACGCATTCATCTTTCGTTAACGTCAAAATTTTTTTCCAGATTTTCAAAATTCAATGTAACCTCTCTCTCTTTCTGGTTTTGTAAAATCGTTCTGCAAATTAAATTGTCGTAGCAAACTTCTCAGAATCGGAGGTTTTAGAGATGAAGCTGACGGTGATGATGGACAACGCGATTCAATCATCGGAGGTGGTTTTGGGATCTTCGATACAAGCCTTTTGCTGAACAATTATGAACGCTCTCTTCAATCTTCTTAACAAGAAGGTCTTCGATTTTCTCTCTGTCTCTCACGTTTCAATCGCTTGATTCTTTGCTTCTGTTTCGTTGATGATCCAATTTTATTTAGGGAGTATTATTGTTGGTACGCTCGAACATATTTGTGAAAAATCCCAAATCTGAGTATTAGAGTATATTTGCCAGATTGTTTCAACAATTAAATTACACATTTTCAATGGGAAAAAGACTTGTTTCATTCTCCTAAAAGGTTAGTGTGTCTCTTTTTAATAACCACATAGAATGTAATGTGGTTATATACATTTGATTCCTAAATTGATTTGATAAGCAGACTTATTTTCCATATTTTCCACAGTTATATACATTTGATTACTAAATTGATTTGATGATAAAAAATTTTACTCATCCACTCGGAAACCAAAACATTTTAAAAAACTTTATTACATAAACTACATAACCAATGATGTTGTCAAATTAATTATACGAAACTAAATGAATTGTTCTACAGTGAAAATAGACATAGCATGACATCCTGTCTTTTGATCGTTAGCGATGAGCATGTTCGACTTGTTTTTCACTGTTTGATAAATCACTTAGTTTCTAACTTGATTTGACAATAACATTTCTCCATTAATTCATCCAAATCGTCAAACTTGTTAAGACCTTTATAACTTAAATTACATAACCGTATACTTAAACTGGAAAATGATATTTTGATTAAGTTATATATTTATCTATATTTGTAAAAAAAACTTCCTATAAAAAATTTTGTTTTATGATGAATCAATATATTTTAAAATTTAATATTCAACGTTACATCTACAAACTTGCCGGACCTTAACAAGAACGATGAAAAACTAACATTACCTTAACAAAAAAAGAGATTAGATTATTAGATTGAGGGAGGAAGATACACAAGAAGGAGAACTACAGAGATGTTTGGGTCATAGAAGAAGAAGTAGTTTGCTAGATTTGTAAGTGCTCTGTTTTTTGTTTTTGCTTTGTTTCAATCATATTTGGATTAGAAGTTATAATCATTGACAATTTGCAACATCCTCAAACAGTGTTTGAAGCTCTGATCCTTCTGTGTTTGGTAAAATAGAATGCTGAATTTGATTTTAAGGATTCAACATTAAGTTATACTTTTGACCGTACAGTTTATGACTCATTCTTGATGATTTGTTCGTTTGAGGTAGACCTTTATATATAGAAATCCTTTAACTCTCTAATAACATTATATATAGATGTAGATGTTTCATTTTTTACACGGTAATACGGTGTGTCTTGAACGTTTCAACACGAATTGATAAAGAGAGTGTTGATCTCGTGAATTTGATGAAGAAGGCAACTTGCAATGTTGAACATGTTACCTCTTGTTTTCTCTATTGAACATCTTCAGTTATGTCGCAATCAGGAAGTCATCATTTAGACTTTTCATTAATGCATTATGCTTCGAGTTCTTTGTTCTTGAATTTGTCTAAGTTATGATTTCTTCGTTTAAATTTTGGATTTAATAGGTAATATATTGGGGGTTTTTTGTGGACTTGGACTCAGTCAAATGCTCAGAGATACAAGCCAAAGACTTTTTCTTCCATTAAAAAGTAGCGCGTCATGCAATTAGTCTTATGGTTAGTAGTATATATTATATAAGCACTAGGCAGATGGGTTTGATCTTATAAACTTTCACTACCATTACCAAAAACTAATAGCCAAGAGCTTCTTTCCTTTGTCTTTTTGAAAGCCATGGGTCGATTCTTGAATGTTGTAAAGGATGTTGTGGCCATTCTAAATGAATCCCGCAAACTGTTTCTCAAGAACAAAAAGTTGATGTTCTCAGTCTTGGTATTCCCTCTCTTACTCAATTGTTTAGTTCTCTTGTTTAACGCCTTTGTCATCGCACCGGAGATCGCAAACTTGATCCTTGATTCAAGTTTGTTGCCTATGACAGACCCAAACTCCCCAGAATACGCAGCTCGTCTTATGAGAGTATTTGCAGATTTTCGCCAATTTGTGGGTTCTTCATACATCTTCATGGCCGTCTCCACCATCATCAACCTCTTTACTGTTCTAGTCATCGTCCACGCATCGGCTCTTACTCTTAAAGATGAAAACAACATCAAGATCAAAGATTTTCCTGTTCTGAGACTTAAATCTTGGAAGGGACCTCTTGTGACGTATTTCTACATTGCTCTTTTTAGTCTTGGCTATTGTTTCCTCCTTTTTATAATCCTTTTTCCTCTCCTTTTGTTCTCTACAAGTATCGGTTCCTTGGGAGTCAAGTCTATTGCTTTATTGATTCTATCTTTTGCTTTATTGATTCTATTCGTAGTCTTTGAGTCATATTTAGCTATCTTTTGGAACTTATCTATGGTCATATCGGTACTTGAGGACACTTATGGGATCCAAGCGTTGGGGGAAGCTGCAAATATTGTTAAAGGGATGAAGCCAAAACTATTTCTCTTGAATCTTTTCTTCGGTTTATTGTCATTCGGATTAGCTCAAATCGTGCAGCTGATCAATTTGGGAAGATCGTTCTCGGTTACCTTAACCACCGGTTTGGTCCTTGTGTGTTTGGTCTTTGCGATGAGGATGTTTCAGCTTGTGACTTACACCATTGCCTATTTCCAATGTAAGAGCCTCCAAGGCAAAGACGTTGAGTCGCTCAGGGATGTGGAATATATGACGTTGTCCTCCACTCCTCTCATGGGATGATTGCCTTGATATTTCAAGAGAAGGGCATATATATGATATTTAATCTGTGGATTGTTTGTTTGTCTTGAGAATGTTGAAGTCCACCATGGATTTCGTAAATTATTTTGAATAATCAAAGGTTTGGTTGAATATTTATATTTTTTAAAAGGTCTGGTTGCTGTATACATATAGCAAGGTATTTTTGCAGTTTCTGTACCATAAAATGCCGCATATGACTTGAGTATCCGTTTCGATCAAAATGAGAAAACCACTAGATTACAACATTTAGCTTAAGTTTGAAGTGTAGAATGCAAAAAAAAAAAATTAATAAATAAATAAACTTGAAATTATAGAGCAAACCTAGATAGTAATTTTAAAAAATAAGAGCATCCGCAACGGTGCAACTCCTAGGGTGTTGTTCAAATATATAATTATTAAACTTGAGGAATATGAGGAAAGAGAGTGTTTTTTGAGTAAAAATATGAGTGTTTTTGAATATAAAATTAATAAAGTTTGAGTAAAAAGAGGAGATTGTTGTTATGATTGGAGAGAGGGGATTTTATTTGAAAAGTTTTTGGAGAGAGTTTTTAGAAGATAGTGGGTGTGTTTAAATATAAAATTAATAAAAGTTGAGTAAAAGGATGAAAGAAAAGGTATAAAGTTGAGTAAAAGGAAGAGAGAGTGTGTATTTTAATAATTTTATATACATACAACCGGTGGCCGATTACGCCATTGCGGATGCTCTAATACAAATCATAAATGTCTTTAACAAATGTTTTGGTTGACTTTTTGTTGGGACTTTGGCTATAATTATAAACCATAGAAAACGACATTAGATTTTAGTAATGGCATAACATTTTTTGAATAATATATATGGGACTGGTAGCAAAAAAATAAAAACCAACAAATTTTTTTTTTCTTTTTTTTTGTTCACAAGATGAAATCCAACAACTTATATACTACTATTACGTCTAATGTTCAATTTACTCAGCGGACATAAATTATAAATGCGTAAACCGGACATCTCCCCACCTATATGAAGATGTATTCAATATATAAATAAATCGCTAACAAATTCAAAAACCAGATTGAATGAAGTATGAACCCATGTCGACTCATGACTCATCATGTTGCAAACAAGCTACATCTGTCACGTGACTTCGCAATAGCCAAATAGAATTTTTTTTGGGTCAAAAATGCAGATATTGTTTATATATAGGAAATTAGGAATTGAATACTATAAGCTGAAACTTTAAATTCATTTTAATAGTACGCACATTTCTAAACAAAAATCTTATAAATTTTTACAATCAAACCGTGAGGTTTTTTTTTTTTTTTTTGGCAAACAAACTGCAAGTCTCTTAAAAGAATATGATCACTCAATCGTTAAACTATCATGATTTTGTTATATATGCATAAAAGCTTGAAGACAAAACTTTTGAACCAACTGTCTAAACAATGTAAAAACATTTCACATGCGATTGTCTATAGAAAATACGGCAAAATTAAGATGCCCTTTGAATTTCAGCCGACATGAAATGATGAAATTATCACACATTGAATTTAATACTATATTAATTATAATTAACTAGGAGAAACCCTAGAAAACCGACATCTTTGGTCAAGCCAACAAAAAAAAACACAGAAAAAGCTAAACTGTAGTTGTTTTTATTTTGGTTGCAAAAAATAACGTGTATGAACCCAATTAAATCCGGCCCACTAAATATAAAATATCAGCTGCAGTTGTTTTCACATTGATTTTCCTAAGAATTTGTAGGACCGTCATACAAAAGTTATTGATGCAAACTGCTCACCCAACAATGCAAAGTAAAATTCACATTATATTTCCAAAAATCTGTAATCAAATGGGATTTATATTTGGTGGCAAATATATATTTTTAGGAATTTTTTGTTATATATGTTGGAAACATTATGAGTGCTATAATTTTCGAGAGGATGAAAGTAAGAGATATATCAAAGGATAAGATATAAATGTTATTGTTTGTTAACAGATATAAATGTTTTATGACAGAAAATAAAAGATATAAATGTTTTGGTTCAATGAGTATAATAAATGTTTAGAATCAAGTGAAATTTTCTCTTCAAGAGAATGTTCTTCACAAAATAAAGATAAAATTATTATACAGGATAATATTTTTTCTTATTTCAAAGGCAAACTTTTAGAGTCATTTCTTTATTAAGAATGAGTCATTCTTCCTATTTTGTGGTTGAAAATGAGTCATTTCTTCGTTCATTGGTTTTTTTTTTTTCTCCTTTTTTCTGTGTGTATTTTTGTTAAAGAATTATATAGTATATGTTTCGTGTCAATATTTCTCGTTAAAGGATCTTCAAAAAATCTGAATAATACTATGTTTTATTTTTGTGGAATGAAGCTGCTTTTGTGTCCATATGTAGCTGGCATTTTGTGAACATTTCTTGATCTTTTTTGTCCCTTCCCTGTAAAGCTAGAGTTATCTTGTTCTTTTCTTTTATTATTAATGAATAATGCAATATAACAAATATCAAAAGGACATACTTCGCCAAGGTATAATATTATTCTCGAGCACATAATAAGCATTAGTCAATAGGGAAGGAAAAAAAAAGGTGATAAAAGCATTATAGTATTTCAGACGCAAATCCATTCTAGATATTCTTTTTTTTTTTTTTGGTAAAACATTCTAGATATTCTTCTAGAAACACGTACGTCTCTTTATATTTTTAATTTGGTGTATATAAAATCTTATCCTCTTATATCTAATTGTCTTGGAAAATTACTTAATTAGCTGATGTAATTGAAACTGTAATTTCGTATGAACAAATATTATAATTGACGATTTAATGCTATAAAACTAGTTGGATCTCTTATCTGTTTAGATCACGTGAATGTGTATTCGTGGTCTTAATTTGACATATTTATACCATATGACTTAAAGTTTGAATAACAAGATTTATACGTTAATTAAATGAATTGGGTATTTGACTACTTATGCTGATATATTTCTCATATATCTTTGAAAATGTATGGCATCTCATTAAACCTTGTCTGTACTTAAAGGCTTGGGATACATTCGTATTTAGTTGTAAAAGAGTCATGATTCGTCTTTTGATTTTGATTTGGTGGTCTGTCAAAGTTAGAAATCAATTTTGAGTTGGTGCATCTTTCCTTCAATTTATTAACTAAATAATGGTAACCAAATCAAATCTTTGTCAAAATCGAATGTTAATTATTCAAACATATTTTTATTTTAATGCAACATTGACCACTTTCGTTTATATTCAGAAGTCCTAAACAGTTCAATTTATATTATTTTCTTTTGGTTTAAATACCAACCGTTGGTAATAGACACAAAAACGCAATAAACAATTTATCTTCAATCCAACATATGTAATTCAAATGGTGTACCTGATGAGTCTTCTAAAAGGGAGTGGATAAGTAATAAACAAAGACTCGGTTTTGTTACCAAATGAGCTAAACTTTTGATTAATAGTATAAACATTGTCAAACTTCTTTTGATAAAAAAACATCGTCAAACTTACGTCCGAGTTTCATTGAATATGGTTGTTGGATTATCTTGAATACATGCATGTAAATTTGTTTCGATTCACATACAATATTATTAAATGGGAACGTACGTACAACTAATCCCATTATACAAAAGTTAATCGTATAAACAACGGGATAAAGTAGAAAATTAAGATCTCCTTAAGTCAACAATTAAAATCTCATTAAAATTCAATTTTTAATAATTTGTAAATGGGGTTGGCCAAAGTATATCATTCGTTGGCTGACCAAAACCGATGAAATCACCAGTTAGTGGATAAATGAATTCGATATTATAACTTCGACCCTATCCATTGGTTGTATCACTTGCCACGTTTTTATCCTTTTTTATCATTTAAATTCCTCTTTTTATTTACGTGTTTGATCGTCTTCCTCGCATTGATATCCTTGCTGCAGATTAATATTAGAGGAATACGAATTCATTTCATAAGTACTATTAATCCTAGACATTTTATCTAAATTACATTTTTTTCCGAAAAAGTTTTGAACCGAAACTTATATATTTCAAGTCGGAATCTAGAATATACATCAACTCCAAGTCTACAACCAGTGTTCGAACTCAAAACTTGTCCTATTTTTCCTGCTTTCGGTTTCATCTAGTTGAGCTACATATCAACTCCAAATAAAATATACTAGTTTTAGTTCACTCCTTTCAACATTCCCAACAAAAACACCAAAAACAATATTTTGATCAAAATAATACTATTTGCTAGGTTTTTTTGGGTTTTAATTCATTGACAATATCAATTACGAAATCTAATATTTTCATCATTTTGTACACGGTAATGATCATTGCCAAACATTTAATTTACCGGGACCCATACTTTCTTGAGTATATATCTACCGAACTTCGCATGCAAAGTTTTGAAGACTCAAAAATCCGGCGGCTACGCTCAATTGCTTGCTTATGTGTGTCTACAATGAATTTAACAAAATCAGAAATTTGCTATTTTCAAAGGAAAAAGGAGAGTCAAAAAAAAGGAAAAGGAATATTCAAATTCAAAAAGTAAAATAGAATATTAAAAAATAACTATCCCAAGAAGCTATAGATAAAGTGGGACCCAATAAAATCTTTCCGACAACGTGGCTGATCAGATTGGGTCCTACAAAGACAATGGTTTTCTGGATAAGTCCTCTTTTCTTTTTTCTTTTTTTTCTTCTCCCACGCTCTTAGAGCATCCGCAATGGTAAAATAGGTGGAGTGGGTGCAATGGTAAAATAGGTGGAGTGGGTGTGAAATATTTTTTTATTATTAAAATTTAATGAGAAAGAGAAAAGAGAGAGAGAAGGAAAGAGAGAGAAAGAGAGAGATATTAAAATAATCTCTTGCAACCGGTTGTAAACCTACAACCCCTCTCTCCTATTTTTTACACTGTTCCATTACTTTTTAATATTTTATTAGTCACAACCTCTCCTAAATTTTACCATTGCGTTTAGTCTTATCTTGTCCTAGAAAATTGAAACAAATCCTCTGAAAATAAAATAAAAAAAGAGAAACAACGCCATTAACCACTCATTTCACCTAGATTGTGATTTTTTTTTTGTTATAAAAAGGTTTTCCATATTACGATCAACTGTTGAAGCTACCAGGAAAAATACTGATCACTCAAATTATTTAGTAATTTTGTTGTCTAACTTTCTTTCGTTTCTTCTATTTCTTGTTAGCACCTTTCTATTATCTGTCGGCTCTTGGTAGCACTTCTTCACTTTTCATTTTCTAAATCAATATAAATACAAATAATTTGGAGAGATATACTGAATATAAACAAATCAATTAAGTCGTATTACTTTATACCAAAAAAAACAAATAGTTCTTATATATATAACATCATTCTTTTTTATGTTTAAAACCTTGAAGGTAACTAAAAATGATAATTCTAAAACTTTTTTTTTTTTTTTTTCGTAACATTAAGTGTAAAATTCAACATTCAAAATTGCTTAGTTTGATTATTAACATATATTATCCATTTCCCAATCATACTTTACAATTTCTCATAGTTGTACAAATTCTTTTACTTTACAATATTAAACTCTGAAAATTATTTTTTATCAAATAACATAAAACTTAAAAATAGTGGAAACAGTACTTACTACAACCCAAAATATATATATTTTAAAATTGGTAGGTAATCTCTCATCTTATTATCTTAAGTAGTTATTTTTGTTAAAATTTTGAAATATGCATGGGTTTTATCTTTTAAAAAAAACTAAAACTTAAATTTGATCTATGATCAACCAATTAAAATCACAATGGATAAAAAGTGTGACCATTTTCTATAATGTAACTTACACACTCACATTTTCCAATTTAAACGTGAATTATAACATGGTAATTACCATGACATTCGTTACATAATAGTCTCCGTCAAATTTGGATTTTAGTTGTAGATAGTATGTAAATGTAATTTTGTATTATAACTATAATTATTTTTGTTATAAAAAAATATAATTATTTAAAAAAAAAACTAAACAAAAGCTTTATATATGTATAAAAACTAATATATTTTTGCTTAATAGCATTGCCAAAGATAAAATCATGAAAATTGAATGAAATATCAAGATAAGCTGTGGCAAAAAATACTGTAAAAGGAAGATCAATCCAAACCAAAACCAAACTAAATTTTGTATAAAAACATTTAGGTTGAGATAAATTTAAACCAAAATCATGATCAAAACTAACACAACACTGAATCTAAACGGTAACAAAACCAAACTAAAATCCTACCTAACTATAAATGGTTTTATTTTCTCTTAATTTCTATAAATTCATTAAAATGAAAAAGCAAGAAAGCTAAACAGAAAATCAAACGGTCAAAACCTATGTGTGAAAAATATATGTATAACTCCACTTAATAATATATACTATTTTTTAAAAATATCATTAAATTTTATCAATTGAAAGAAAGTAATTAATAAAATTTGAACATATGTCACGAGTTTAGTTTAGATTAGCTAAAGGTTGGGAGAGAGTGGAACATATATGTAATAATATATGCTTTTACTTTTCCGTTAGGTTTTCATTACTTAGACGTTGGTCCAGATTGTACTGAGTCAATTGTTTTTGAGGATGCGTTGGGTGTCTCTCGGCCCCGAACGGTTCCTGTTTTGTAGTTCTTTTATTTACTTTTAATAAATTGGGAGACATTGGCTCCCGGCAGCCACCAAAAAAAAAGGTTGGGACTTGGGAGAGAGTGAATTTAGTTAGATGAAAAAACACTGTACCATTTGAAGAAAAAGAAAAAGGTAGTATACAATTAGATGTGCAGCATTAAAAATGCTCCTTTGAGATGACGCCACGTGTCAGATGAGGTCGGCCATCGATACCGTTGAAAATGAGAAGAAAACGGGAAAAAAGTTTGAAACGTTCCTGGAGGGAGTGATGACGTGTCAAATAATGATTGGGTAACATAGCTGCCGTTGATGGCGAAAGTAAAGCCAAGTCATCAGTCGCACATGCCTCGTGACTTTTCCAGTCTCCTTCTTCTTCCCACCCTAACACGCCACGTTTCTTCTACATGTTTGCCACGTGGCTTTTCACTATCCACCCACCATAATCCTAAATTTGAAATTGAAATTTTCTTTTATGTACTATATGGATATGATTCATATGAAATTATGAATGGTGAAGTTATGTGATTATTATGGTTGGGCTGATGCTACAGTTGAGACAATCATAATTTACAGAAAATGTTGTTTTGTATTGTCAATTCATTTTTTTTTTTTTTAAAAATCGTTTTACCCTTATAATTTATGTAATCAGTTAGAGATCTAAATTTATAAATGTATTAGTGAAAAGTATAGTAAAAACTCAAACATTTTTCTTAAGGTATGTGCATTTTTTTAAAAGATGACAGTTATAATGAAATGAAACTAATTTGTTTTTAAGTTTTTTCTTTAATTTTGAAATACAGATCTACGAAAGTTAGTGAAATTAAAAAAAATAAGTTAAATTGGTGGTTGTTGTATAATGTGAAAGTATTATTCAACTTTTGTTTCGATTGGTTGTTCCTTTTATTATTTGTGTATTCTGTTCATTTTAAATATATTACTAGTTTTTTGCTATTAATATTTATATTTATAACCTGTATAAGTACCATGATGCATTGGGATAATTTTAGAATATGCTGAAAGAATAGTTCTGGTAATTTTGAAATGGTAAGACAGCTTGAAAAATCAACTTTTATAGATTTCCCCTAATCCTCTTCTTCATTTTTTAATATTTACTTCTAGCTTACAACTATTAATTAAATGAAAATATAGAAAAAAATAGTTTCTGTTTTATATATTTCCAAATTCATTAGCATTTATGGAAAATTGATTTTTTAATTTTTTTGACAGCTCATTTGTGGAAAATTGATGTGAGTACAAATTCATAGCATTTCTAACATAGTGATTTTTCTTTGCTGTGAATATATTCCTCCAAAAACACCATATTGAAGGTTTTTGAATTTTGATGGAGTGAACAGCTTTTGTGTCCCAATCTATTAAAAAACCATATCTGAAAAATTTGACTTGTGCTGCAAATTATCCACGTCAGCAATAAGCTTTTCAATAATAACTTTATATATGGAAAAATAATAGCTGTAAATATTTATTTCCCATTTTGGTTAAGAAAAAAAAAATGGAAATATAATTGGAGAAGGCAGAGTAACAGCTCAGAGCAACTAATCAGTAATTAGGGTTAATAGCTTTTAAGATTTGTTTCCTTTTTAAAAAGAGAAGTCGGTTCGAGTTAACCACACACGCTCATCTAACGGTTAAGATTAACCAATCATTTCCATCTCGAGAAAATCGAGACCGTCCAGATATTCCACAAACCTCGTTTTTTAAATACTGATTTGTTTAATAATTTAATTTTATTTTCCTGTTTGGTTTCGTTCTTATCCTCACCGAAATTTTTTCCGTTTTTTCTCACTTCTTTAAATTCAACAATATGGACGCTCTCTTCTTCTTCTTCTTCGTAAATACGCATTTTCTTCTTTCGATGTTATGAAATCTGAGAAAAACCCAGAAACAAAATCTGATTTCTTGATTTTACCCAATTTTAAAGTTTGATTTTTTCTCTTGTTATGTCGCCGGAATCTTGGAAAAACCAGCTTAGTCTGGTTTCAGCGGATGATTATCGGATCATGGGTCAAAATCGGATCCCTAATGCGGTTACGAAGCTTTCTGGACTCGAAACCGACGGCGGAGACGGAAACAACGATCCTAACGACGTCGTGTGGTTTGCAAAGCCGAAACGGATCGTGGTTTCGAATCAGCTTCCTCTTCGTGCTCATAGAGACATTTCGTCGAACAAGTGGTGTTTCGAATTCGACAATGACAGTCTTTACTTACAACTCAAAGATGGGTTTCCTCCGGAGACAGAAGTCGTCTACGTCGGATCTTTGAACGCCGATGTTTTGCCCTCCGAGCAAGAAGACGTCTCTCTGTTCTTGCTTGAGAAGTTTCAATGTGTTCCTACTTTCTTACCTAGTGACTTGCTCAACAAGTATTATCATGGTTTCTGTAAACACTATCTCTGGCCTATTTTTCACTATCTACTCCCTATGACGCAAGCTCAAGGCTCTCTCTTTGATCGATCGAATTGGGGAGCTTACACCAAGGTTAACAAGATCTTTGCTGATAAGATCTCCGAAGTGCTTAACCCAGATGATGATTACGTCTGGATTCATGATTATCATCTCATGCTTTTGCCCACTTTTTTGAGGAAAAGGTTTCATCGGATAAAGCTTGGGATCTTCCTGCACAGTCCCTTTCCTTCGTCGGAGATTTACCGTACGCTTCCTGTGAGAGATGAGATTCTCAAAGGGTTTCTGAATTGTGATTTGGTTGGATTCCATACATTCGATTACGCTAGGCATTTCTTGTCTTGTTGTAGTAGGATGCTTGGTCTTGATTACGAATCGAAAAGAGGCTACATTGGTCTTGAATATTTCGGAAGAACGGTGAGCATCAAGATTTTGCCGGTTGGGATCCATATGGGGCAGATTGAATCGATAAAGGCTTCGGAAGAAACAGCAGAGAAAGTGAAGGGATTGAGAGAAAGGTTCAAAGGGAACATTGTGATGTTGGGTGTGGATGATTTGGATATGTTCAAAGGTATTAACTTGAAGTTCTGGGCGATGGGTCAGCTTCTTGAACAGAACGCAGAGCTTCGTGGGAAAGTGGTTCTTGTGCAGATTACGAATCCTGCTCGGAGTTCAGGTAAAGATGTTCAAGATGTAGAGAAACAGATAAATTTGATTGCTGATGAGATCAATTCTAAATTTGGGAGACCTGGTTATAAGCCTATTGTGTTTGTCAATGGACCTGTTAGTACTTTGGATAAAGTTGCTTATTACGCGATCTCGGAGTGTGTTGTGGTGAATGCTGTGAGAGATGGGATGAATTTGGTGCCTTACAAGTACACAGTGACTAGGCAAGGGAGCCCTGTTTTGGATGCA
The DNA here is from genome assembly GCA_011420285.2 of Erysimum cheiranthoides. NCBI lineage: Eukaryota > Viridiplantae > Streptophyta > Magnoliopsida > Brassicales > Brassicaceae > Erysimum > Erysimum cheiranthoides. Next base: position 20,724,298 of record CM022180.2, read on the forward strand.
GCTCTTGGTTTTGGGGAGGATGATATTAGGAAGAGTGTGATTATTGTTTCTGAGTTCATCGGTTGTTCTCCATCTCTGAGTGGCGCGATCCGTGTTAATCCTTGGAACATCGATGCAGTTACTGACGCGATGAGCTCTGCCATGACAATGTCGAACAAAGAGAAAAATCTGCGCCACCTGAAGCATCACAAGTACATAAGCTCTCATGACGTGGCCTACTGGGCGCGGAGTTATGACCAGGATCTTCGAAGGGCGTGCAAAGATCATTACAACAAGAGATTCTGGGGAGTTGGATTAGGCCTTGGGTTCAGAATTGTTGCATTAGATCCGAATTTCAAAAGACTCTATGCTGAAACCATAGTCCCTGCGTATAAGAGAACAAGCAGTAGGTTGATCTTATTGGACTATGATGGGACAATGATGGATCAGGATACTTTGGATAAAAGGCCAAGTAATGATCTCATTTCGCTTCTGAATCGCTTATGTGACGATCCCAACAATCTAGTCTTTATCGTTAGTGGTCGCGCTAAGGACCCTCTCAGCAAATGGTTTGCCTCTTGCCCAAATCTTGGTATCTCAGCTGAACATGGTTATTTCACTAGGTACTGCTAAAACCCTTTCCTTTCATCATCTTCTCACACATTTGTGTAAAGCTAATATTGTACTCCTTTTGATTCTGTTATCACAGATGGGACTCTGATTCTCTATGGGAGACGAGTGAATTGCCTGCGGATGTAAGCTGGAAGAGGATAGCTAAACCAGTGATGAATCACTATATGGAAGCGACCGATGGATCATTCATAGAGGAGAAAGAGAGTGCTATGGTGTGGCACCACCAAGAAGCTGACCATTCATTTGGTTCTTGGCAAGCTAAGGAGCTTCTTGATCATCTTGAGAGTGTGCTTACGAACGAGCCCGTTGTTGTCAAGAGAGGCCAGCACATCGTAGAAGTTAAACCTCAGGTATATACATTATTATATAAACTAATACGAGATTGGGTTGCTTGAATTTGGCATTATCATTATCATTATTCTAATGTGAATTTGGTTGTCAGGGAGTAAACAAAGGGAAGGTGGTGGAACATTTGATAGCAACGATGAGGAACAACAAAGGGAAGAGACCAGACTTTTTATTGTGCATTGGGGATGATCGGTCTGATGAAGATATGTTTGATAGCATAGTAAAGCACCAAGATGTTTCCTCTATTGGTCGTTCAGAGGTGTTTGCGTGCACTGTGGGTCAGAAACCAAGCAAGGCCAAGTACTATCTCGATGATACCCCAAGTGTTATCAAGATGCTTGAATGGTTGGCCTCAGCATCAGATGGATCAAAGCATGATGAACAACAGCAGAAACAGAGCAAGCTCACTCTTCAGCAGCCTATGGGACAATGTCGAAACGAAAGCATGGACATGGATCTTTGAAAGGGTTTGCTTTAGATTTCATGTTGTTGTGATATTAAAAGATTGTAGGATTTGAAGGTTTTAGGTTACATGAAAGGGTTCTAGGGTTTGTTATATGCCTTTTGTACAGAGTATCTTGAACTGGTCAATTCTGTTACTTTGTCCCCTTGTGAGATGCTTATACATAGAAAAGGAAATATATATTTTATGAATTCATTTCAATTTTGTTTTCTTGTCTCAGATTTCGAAAGAGTTGTGTCAGATAAAGAGACCAATCGCTTTTATGCTTCTTCACAGTTGAAAAGATGGAAGACTGTTTGTTCTGTTAAAATTTACGATTTTTTTGGCAAATTCATGACAAAGTGCATTATATATACTAGTCAAAGTCAAAACCTTTGATACATAGTTTCACTCTATGACAAGGGAACACAGTAACTTGAGTTTGATAAAATAGAACGCACCAGTTCATGGATCATACTTGTCAAGCTCGTAAAACTCAATGTTCTTGTACTTTTGCGAGATTATCTCCGCTTGAACCTTTCTTGCAGTATCTGTTGCACACCCGACAAGGATCAGAACAGAAGTGCCTGCAAATCCTCTGAATGCTGTCAAGTGAGTGATTTGTTCGACCACGGCGGGACCAGCAGCTAGAACAGCCAGAAATGCAGAACCAAGAACCGATATCCGGCCAAGGACCTGATTTTGCAATCAGGGAGAGCGAATTTCAGTCAGTGGATTGATGATAACCAAAATGAGGTAGATTGAAGAAACTGAGGAGGGAGAGAGAGGATCTTACAGTTTTGATGAAGAGAGCAGTGCTTTTACCAGGTCGGACTAGAGGGATTGATGCACCTTGACGTTTTAATTGTTCGCTCACATCGTCCGGGTCAAGTTGCAGGAAAGTGTAGTAGTAATTGAAGAAAGCTATGAGAAGTATATTGGTTGGAAGATAGAAAGAACCTACAATAGTTTGTGTGTGAAGTCTTTAGGTCTCGATATTATTGGCAAAATAGTTTCAAAGGATAATATCTTCTTCCTTGGTGTGTATTAGGAGAGCTTACCTCCAGGGTTTAAAGCAAAAGCAACATTCTTCAGAGCAGATATGCCGGTAAATCGTGCTAGAGTAGCGGGAAGAGCGAGAGATGATGTGGAGAATATGATAGGCATCACTCCAGCACTATTGACTTTGAATGGAAGATAAGCAGATTTCTGAAGCCCGCCGGCTTTGCTAGTGTATCTCGAGGCATAATTGAGCGGGATTTTCCTCTCTGCTTCCTGAAAGATTTTGTTTATAAGCATACAAAACTTCTAAGATCCATTAAAAAGAACAAAATCTGGTATAGTTAGTTAGTTACCTGAACATATACAATCCCGAGTACCAGGAGGAGAAATGAAACAACAATGGTGGCAAGACCAGTATAGTTTCCTTCCTGTAAGGCCTCTGCTGCTGTTCTTCCGAATGATGCAGGCAAGTAAGAGATGATACTTGTGAAAATCAAAAGGGAAGTGCCGTTTCCAAGTTTCAGATCAGAGATTCTCTCTCCAATATATGTAGTGAGAACGGAGCCAAGCGTTAATAACGTGACAGAAGAAACAACCCACTCCGTGCTGAAGTCATTAACGTAAGGACGAAGGTAAAACACTTGTCCGATTGCTTGTACTATAGCAAAACCGACTGAAGCATATCGAGTGTACTGAAGAATCTTTTTTCTACCGGCTTCACCTTCTTTTTTCTGAAGATCTTGCAACTTTGGATAGACTTGAGCAAGAAGCTGAAACACAATCTGCGCGTTGATGAAAGGGACAATCCCGAGAGAACATATACCAAGTCTACCAATGCCTCCACCAGAAAATGTATCTAAAGTGCTCAAAATGCTATTCTGATCCAAGTTGCCAACAAAAGCTTCTCGATTAACCCCACCGAGTGGTATATATATTCCAAGCCGAGAGAGAGCTAAAAACCCAAGAAGCTTCAAAAACTTTCCCGGCAATGGTCCCTTGAAGAAATCTCCAAAATCAATGGAACTGTCCTCAATAGCAGCTGATGATTCAAAGAGTAGAGTAAGCATCATCAATCATACTAAACCACACAATAAGCGAATGCATATAAGCTAAAACAGACCTGCCACGCCCCGACCAGAAGACGGCTTATCTCGTTTGCTACCGGAGGAGCTTTCAAGTGATGGAGACAAGAGACTCAGAAAGCTTTCCCAAATGCTACTCAAACCAGAAGTTTCATCTGGATTGATGCCCAACGGATCAAAAACCGAAGCCTCAGAGCTGAAACATCAAGTCCAATCAACAAAAAATGCAACAGTAAAGTGAGAAAACATCAACATTTATTGATAAATTTCTATGAACAAGGAGCAATTTAAGTTCTTATGCATTCATCAGCATGTGGAATCACGATTTTAGAGAAATTCACCTGAAAAGTTTCAAACTTTAACTCACATTATCTAAAACAGAACCAGTATCTTCAATTACAAATGGAACCCATATGATATAAAGAATGAAATCTGACAGAAGAAGTACCTTCTAGAGTTGATAACGAGACCGAGATTCCATGATTTGGCTTTACAAGTGTTCCTGGTCTTTGTCGAAACAGAGAAGCTTGCTCTGTAAAGAGAAGAGCTTCGGAATCTCGAAGATGATTTGTAGTTGAGACGATACAGAGAAGCGAAGTTTGAAGAAGAAGAGTAAGAGGAAACTTCGCTTACCGTTATCATCCTTATCCTTCTTCTCCTTCTCCACAAGAACGATTTCTTCTTTTCTTTTCATTTTTCATTTTTGTGTTTATGTTTTTTGTTTTGCCTTATGGAATCAAATAATGGGCCAGGCCTTTTGGCCCACTATGTCTTTTGCACGTTAATCTCTCTTGTTTTGGGCTTTAGGAACGAGACCATGCCTTTCTGAGTTTCTTCAACGATCTCTCAAGCCAATGGTTATATGATACTATCAAAATAGAGATCATAATGATAGTGAGATTAGTTAAGCTTTAAAATCCATTGACTATAAATAAACTTTTTATTACAAATCCAATCTAATAACAAAATATGATGCAATTGAATTGATCAAACTCTAATTAGACTTCAAATAAAAAGCATAAACACCTAGAAATCTAGTTATCGCCTTTGGTAACAAATTAGTAATATTCCGAAGATAATGCAACTACAAGTTTGGTTTGTGAATGCAAATATATTTCATCATGGCAAAGAAGATGGAGGAGGGAGGGGAATGATGGTTCCAGCCTCAATCTGACCGCGACCGATCAAACGCCAATGCCTTTCGACACGGCGGCTTATAGCCACTTTCTCTCCTATGTTGGTGCACACAGGGATGGTCAGTTCAACTTTCATCATATCTTTCTTTACTGCGATAACTGTAGCTCCCGTCGACATTGATCCGATGTTCAACATGAGTACCTCTCCCTTGGTTAGCTTTGACACTTTCATCTGCCTCTCTGTTTCCTTTGTCTTCACTCCAATCAGACGTGTCAGAAGCTGGAAACTCACTTCAAGCTGACCATAGACATCAGGGAGAGTACCTATTTCACCAAGGACTTGACCAACCAACCTGTCACCACGCGTAAGCATAGGGTCCATTGTTGTCCCGACTCCGATTAAACCTCCCGGGACAGCAAACTGAAGCTCGTTCTGTTCCGCGTATAATGATGTTATACGCGTGTAAATTGGAGTGCATTTTCTGTTACCATGCTCATCTTTGCCAGTGATTCCAGGTCGAATCTCAATAATTTGGTTCACTTTCAAAACACCCTGCAAATTAAACAAAGCAAATACACATAAACATAAATTGTTTCAACTTAATAACCAAAGCAAATTAAGTATGTTACTAAGTCATGTTTTTAACCACATACCTGGAGGATACTTCCACCTGCGACTCCACCTTTCACATTATCATGCTCAGAGCCAGGTTTATTGACATCAAAAGAACGAATCACAATCATCCTTGGCGGTGACACAAAATCCCTCTCAGGGATTGGAATCTTCTTGACAATGTACTCACACAAAACATCAATGTTGTATTTCAGTTGCGCTGAGACAGGAACTACAGGGGCACCTTCCGCATTTGTGTTCTGCAAGAGGAACACTCATTTTTATAATCTTATCAACCAACTGATCAACACAAGAGATACATAGGGATCAGAAATCAATCAAACCGTTATAAATCTCTGAATGGCCTCGTACTGTTTCCTAGCCTCGTTTTCTTGGATGAGATCGATCTTGTTCTGAATGATTATTATATCCTTAAGGTTCATCATATCAACAGAAGCAAGATGTTCAGCGGTTTGTGGTTGTGGACATGACTCATTCGCAGCAACTATAAGTAAAGCACCATCCATGATCGCTGCTCCATTCAGCATTGTCGCCATCAGAATATCATGTCCCTAATCAACACACGAAATAGCTCATTGACATATATAGACAATGGTTGTATAAGATTTTTAAACAGAGAAGTGTTAAACTCATTATACCGGACAATCCACAAATGAGACATGCCTCAGTAGGTTCATCTTGCAGTTCTCATGTCCAGCGACATCACAACTTGGGTTGTCTTCTTTGCCACTCCCGGAGGATCTATATATAGTTAACAGATTTAAAGTTACTACATAACCTTGCTATATATCAAAAGAAGATTAAAAAAGAAGAGCAAGAACTTACTTGTAGCACACTGGTCTAGGGCACTTGTCACATTTGTAAATCTTTGCGTTTGCATAGCCAAGTTTAATGGTAATGTTACGCTCTAATTCGCTCTTAAATTTAACAGTTTGCACACCGGAAATAGCTTTCACAATTGTGGACTTTCCGTGAGCGACATGGCCAATGGTTCCTATGATATATATAAAGGATAGTTATATCTTTAACTTTCAACGCACGGATCAGTTTCTTTGACATCAAAATTCAAAGAAACTATATTAAAAAAAAAAAACTTTTTGAGTCTATACCTATATTTATGGTGGCTTGGCGAGAGATGACCTCACGAGAGAGAGGATGTAATTTAGTTACATCAAGTTTACTTAGATCTTGTTCAGCTAAGCCCTTGTTCTTCGACATCACGACTGATTTGTTAAACACTGTTGGAATCAATCAAAATTCACAACATTAGACTTAGTTGATCAGAGTCAATACAATCACGCAAGATGTTTCTAAGGGTGTTCGAGATTAGGGTTTCTAAACAATGATGGGTTCTTTGACATCAAGAGAAGATATTAGATTCTGACTAAACCAAGTAAATTAAAGTACATTTTAGAGGTTATGAATCTCTTTAACTTTAGTTCTCCTTAAACGATTAACACAGACCTGGTGGATGGTAAAGATTGAAGAAGTTTTCTTGGAGAAATTTCAGAGGCAGAGAACGAGTAAGCAACGGCGTTGAAGGTTGTTTTTTTTTGTTTTGATCAACTCAGGTGGCTTTGAAACGTTTTTATAAGGCAAATGTTTAGGGTTTTTTTTTTTTTTTTTTTTTTTTTTTGTCTTTTTGCCTATCCTTTTTTTTCATTTCTCAATAAACTATTTTATTTAAGTACTAGGAAAATTCCTAAAATTGGCATGGGTTGTAAAATGATAATTATCCATTAGCTATTAGTTTATTATTAAGTAACTTGGTTACCGAGCTATTATATTTTACTATTCAAAAAACTTGGTCACCAAGCTATTATTTTCCTACTGGTGTTTTTAAAAATATGAATATGTAAAAGAAGTTGACAAAAAAAAAAGAATATGTAAAAGAAGTTAACAAAAAATTTCATTTGTTTGCTCTCTTCTCTCATTCACGCTCTCCTTTTATTAGCTTTTTTTTTTTTTTTTACAAAAACACATACATATAATATATAATTTATAACAACATGCTTATCTCTTTTTTGATGTTTGCTATTAATTTATTCTACCTATTTTTTTTAGGAAAATTTATGTTAGAAACTTTGAATCAGTTTACAAAGCATGCTATTCGAGTTTAAAAGCGGATTAGATGAAGATATACTAATTAAAACATATGATGAAATGATTCTTCTTACCAGAAATTACTAAATACTTTTATTAGTAATAATGAGAATCAAAATAAATATCTCACTGTCTTGTACTAGTTCATAAAAAATCTTAAGGCCCACTTTTTATCAGCCACCAGAATATATTTTTTGTCTGCCACATAAAAATGTTATTTACATAAACCAAAGGTTTGAAAATTCTTGAGCATGTTTAGGTGAGCAAAAGTACATAGAAGAAACAAAGATCCCAACAATGGGAAGTAGCTTTCAGTGACCCTAATTCTTCAGTGGCCAATTACAACGTGGGGCCAATTCTGTGAAAGATCCACTAACTTCAATTGGTGCCTCATTTTCTATTGTCTCCTTCGCTGGTTTTTTCAATTGTACATTAACGCCGAAACTATTCACTTGTGTAATTACCAAAACGCCACTCTTTTTTAAGCATAAATATCAGTGGATTTTGTTTTTTTTTTTTTTTTCCAACATAAAATAGATTAGCTATTTAAAGCCAATATGGCGGAATGTTGTTTACAAAGGTAACATGATGCGGTGTGGTACGAACTTTTCGTGCCAATCTATCCGCTTTAACATTCACATTCCGAGAAATTAGAGATAAAGAAAAGGTAGAAAATTCTTCCCTATCGATCGCAATCTCTTCTAAGTATGCTGAGAACGCCGGCCATTCATTAGGAGAAGACACCATCTTCACCAGGTCAGAACAGTCCGTCAAGAAAGCTACATGATTATTGTCAGCTCCAATCATGCACCTCATTGCCCATACTAGGGCCTACACCTCCGTGTGCAGAGCGGAAAGGCTTCGTCTTAGGTTTGCAGCGCCCATGGTCGGAGTCGCATCTTGACTTGTACAAAACCATCCAATGCCTGCGAAATTATCAGTATCCTTCCAAGATCCGTCTATAAAACAGCGCAGACCCGAATATGTTTCAGGCAGGGGATTAGCTTGTGGCCGGGGATAGTGCATAGGAACCGGCATGACCGGCCTAATGCACTCTCCCTCCCCCTACGCCTGTTTCCATGTCACCGCTTCCGCATCAGCTAACCGTATGATATCTTGAGGATTCTCCTCCACATTCTCGAAAACTTTAGCATTCCGAGCCTTCTATATATACCATAATATCCAAGGGAAGGATTCACTATAAGCCTGTGTAGGCTGTCTCCAGAACAAATAATCCATGTTCGTAAACAAGGATTCTGTTGGAAATGAATGTGGACCTGACGGAACCTGGGATAAGGCCCAAACTTGTCTGGCTGGTGGACAGGTAAAAAGTACATGGTTGATTGTCTCCTCTGGAAATCCACATCTGGCACAGATTAAGTCACAATTTATATTCCTTTTGCTTAAGTTAGCGGATACCGATATACACCCAGTGAGGGCCTGCCACATAAAGAACCTTCCAAACGTGAGCTTGTAGAGGCACACAATCAGGGCCGTAAACCTGTGGGGTTACCGGATTTGAGTTCGGTAGTCGCACCGTATGATATCCTGCTTTAACTGTATATTTCCCAGTTTTTGTAAAATGTCATCCAAAAGAATCTGGTTTATTACGGTTACCGGGGTGAATAGCGGAAATTAATTGGACATCCGCCAGATCAAAAAGTTCTTTCAACCGATCGAGGTTCCAAGACATTGTCTGAAAATCAATAAGATGGTGAATTTGAAGGGACGGGTCCATGAGGGACCCAGTACTCAAAGCTGGTCTCGGGAATTGAGCTGGAATCCAGGGATCATTCCAAACAGAAATGGTGTCCCCTGAGCCTACTCGTTTAATAAGTCCTTTTTTAACCAGAGATCTAGCAGAAACTATACTCCTCCACCCATAAGATGGTGAGTAAGATTTTATATGTTCCAAAGGATTGGAATTACGGTAATACCGACCTTTAAAAACCTTTGCGAAAAGAGAATCTGGAACGTCTAACAAACGCCAAAGTTGTTTAGCCAAAAGAGCCGTATTAAAATCATTTATGTTACGAAAACCTAGACCGCCCATATGTTTACTATTGCATAATTTTTCCCAAGCCTTCCAGTGTATACCTTTGGACTCTCCTCCTGTATGCCACCAGAAATTGGCAATCGCGCTTGTGAGCTTGGAGGTGACCGATTTGGGTAGCCGAAAACAAGACATAACATAGGTTGGCAACGCCGTTGCCACTGATTTGATCATCACTTCTTTTCCCCCTTTGGACAAGAACTTTGCCGACCATCCATTTATTCTGCTTTGTAACCGGTCCTTAACGAAGGAAAAAAGTTTTGTCTTAGATCCCCCCATACTTTCCGGTAGCCCTAGATATGAGCCCATTCCGCCTATATTTGTGATCCCTAAAAACTCCTTAATTTCCGTTTGGACCGGTTCCGCTATGTTATGACCGAATTGGAGTGAAGACTTAGCGAAATTGATCTGTTTTCCAGATACATTCTCGTATTGTTTCAGAATATGGAGAATAACACCACATTGCTCCTTATTTGCTTGACAGAAAAATAGACTATCATCTGCAAATAGCAGGTGTGAAATCCGTGGGCATTTATTGGCCACCCTGATCCCTGTAATCGCCTTCTCACGTTCAGCTTTTCGGATGTTCGCAATAAGCACTTCAGTACATAAGATAAAAAGGTAAGGCGATAGAGGGTCTCCTTGCCTCAATCCCCGTTCTGGTGCTATAGTTCCTCTCGGTTGACCATTAAGGAGCACTTTATATGTGACCGATGTCACACAGCTCATGACCCAAGTTATCCATTTATCACAGAACCCCATTTTCCGAAGTAAGTTCTCAATGAACACCCACTCCACCCTATCATAAGCCTTGCTCATATCCGTCTTAATGGCAACAAATTTTGACTTGCTGGATGGGTTAGTACGTAAGCCGTGAAACATTTCCTGAGCAATCAAGATATTGTCCGAGATTAATCTTCCTTGAACAAAAGCGGATTGGGTCTCATACACAATCCCTGGGAGAACCGTTTTAAGTCGTTGACATAAAACCTTGGAAATTACTTTATAGCCCACATTGCACAGACTAATTGGTCTGAGCTCCGTCATTCGGGTAGGTTTCTCCACCTTTGGAATAAGACAAATGTTTGTCATATTGAGCCTGGGATCAAAAACTCCCTCCTCGAAAAAGGAATTTACGAGAGCCAATAAGTCATATTTAATAGTAGCCCAAGCATTCTGGTAAAACAGAGCTGTCATACCGTCCGGACCTGGGGTTTTTTCCGGATGCATCATAAAGAGCGCTGCCTTTATCTCCTGTTCCGTTGCGGGGACTGTAAGTGGATTTTGTTTTCTTTGTTGGAAATTGAAAAATATTTCTATATAGAAAAAGAATCCAGTAATACACTACAGTGAAATAATAGAAAGCAAATAATGCAAGTTGTATCCAATCATATCCACCAAATATAACCACTAATGGAACCATTTTAAAAGATGATAATACCATTATATCTTATTCTAACTATCCCTCAATTAAATTAATTGTTTTTGCTTTGGTTTTCCAAATGTACCATGATTTCTAGTAATTTTAGATACATACATTAAAAGAAAAAATCTCCTTTTTTAAATACTGTATGCTTTCATATTTAATCATATAACTTTCACCTTACTCAAGTAAAAGATCCACAAATCTTAATTATTGTACAGAAAATAATGTTATTAAACTAAATTGTGATTACAAATCTCTGTGATTCAGTACTTTAATATTACTTTTAATGAAAGTTATTCTAGTATATAGAACTTTTAAAAAGATTTCTTCTTCATCAGTCACTTTCAAAATGTCAAATATTTGTGGTTTATTTATTTATGACGTTACATTGAAATCCAACCGTGTAATTCTCTTTTTTAAAATACATATATGCATTTAATAATGAATTCACACGTTTTGTGCGCTGTCTTCGAAATTATCATTTTACTAACAAAGAAAAAAAAAATAAAAACAAAAAGACAAAACAGACAAGAAAATACAAACTGTCAACGAAGATTTTATATTGGTTCATTTCAAATCTCTCAGAGAAGAAGAAAAAAACCCATTCGTCAAAAATTCAATCCTTTTGATTATCTGGGTTTCGAATATTCCTTCTATTCTCCAATCAGAGGACGAAAAGTAGTCGTCTTTTTTTTTGTCTTTCTCCGGCGAGAGAGTTAATGGACTCTCCGATATCAAAAACCGATGCATCGAAAGAGAAATTCGTGGCTTCAAAGCCATCAACGGCTGATTCAAAGACGATGAGAGGTTGTGGACTCGCTAATCTGACATGGGTTGGTGTAGATAAAGTGGAGCTTCGTCAGAGGTTGATGATGCCTGAGTATCTTCGTCTCGCTATGCGTGACTGTATCAAACGGAAAGATTCATCAGCGATTCCTGAACATTTGCTTCTTCCTGGTGGTGCTGTTGCTGATATGGCTCCTCATGCTCCAATGGTTGTTTTCATTAATCCTAAATCTGGTGGTCGTCATGGTCCTGTGCTTAAAGAGAGGCTTCAACAGTTGATGAGCGAAGAACAGGTTTTTGTTTGCTTTCAGTTACTTCAATTTGGGTTTTTGGAATTGTGATGAATCTCTGATTTTATATCTACTTTAGTGCGTGTTTGTGTTTTGATTGAGTTTAGTGTTCTGTTTTGATCAGAGCTTTATGTTATTCTTGTATCAATTGGGGAAATTTTATTAAATTCTTTGGCTTTAAGTGCCTGATTTGTGTGTTTATGCTTAGCTGATGTTAGATCTAGTGCTTTGTTGGAAGGTGGAAAGATGAGTTTAGTTCAAAGATTGAGTCTTTTGGAATGCTGAGTTGAATGTTGCTGTTTTGAAGGGTGGAAGATTGATATATTGGAACTTCATGGTGATTCTTTTGTAAATACAGGTGTTTGACCTTACAGAAGTGAAGCCTCATGAGTTTGTTCAATATGGGTTGGCGTGTTTGGAGACTGTGGCAGCGGAAGGAGATGAATGTGCAAAAGAATGCCGAGCAAGGTTGCGGATTATGGTGAGTATGCACAGTATTTCACAATCTCATGATCTTTATGTTTTTAGCAATTAGAGTGTGAAGTGGAATTGGTTCAATAGGTTGCTGGTGGTGATGGTACTGTTGGTTGGGTTCTTGGATGTCTTGGAGAGCTTAATAAAGAAGGAAGATTACCAATTCCTCCTGTTGGCGTTATCCCTCTCGGTACAGGGAATGATCTCTCAAGGAGTTTTGGTTGGGTGAGAGTCTTTGTTCTTTCTTATGTTGTTTATGACAAGTCTCTTGATGAATTGCGTTTGAAAAATAGTTTTTTGTTCTTCTCTTCAGGGTGGTTCGTTCCCTTTTGCATGGAGATCTGCTGTTAAAAGAACACTCCATCGCGCAAGTATGGGTCCAGTTGCTCGACTAGACAGGTAAAACTCTTACTTTGCCCAACACAATTAGCTTTAACTCTATCTGTTGTGTTGTTAAAATGTATGTTTTTTGGTTATATGGTGTTGCAGCTGGAAGATTTTAGTGTCAATGCCATCTGGAGAAGTTGCGGAGCCTCCTTATTCTTTAAAACCCACCGAGGAAAACGAACTTGACCAGGTTTGGCTCCATTTTCTTAGGCTTCTCGTTAATCATCATCATCGTTTGTTTTTATAAATTGCCCTGATCTAGCAATCAACCGGGTTTTCCTGTGGTCTCAGGGTTTGGATGCAGGAATAGATGCAGCTCCAGTGGCAAAGTCGTATGAAGGCGTTTTCTACAATTACTTAAGCATAGGTTTAATAAACTTCTCTTTTTCATATCCTGAAATTTTTTCACAATTAGTTTTTTGACCAGATTCTAGTGTTTGTCGGGTTTGTTTAGGTATGGATGCTCAAGTTGCATATGGCTTCCACCATCTCCGCAACACTAAGCCATATCTTGCTCAAGGCCCTATTTCAAATAAGGTTTGTTTATTATATCTTCATCCAAACTTGAGCCATTTGTTAAAAGCTAAAGTAGTTATGTTGGTTTGAGAAACGAGATTATCAACCACACAAAGTTTGCTTTTGCAGATTATATATTCAGGTTTTGGTTGCACTCAGGGTTGGTTTTGCACGCCTTGTGTCAATGATCCTGGTTTAAGGTTCGCAACTTCCGGCTCTGACTGTGTACTTGAACTTGCGCGTAAGTCTCTGCTTAAGCCCTTTGTTGTGTTGTTAACCTCTTGTTTATGCTATTTAAATTTGCAGGGGACTTAGAAACATAATGAAAATCCACATCAAAAAGGCTAATTGCTCTCAGTGGGAGGAGGTTGCAGTCCCGAAAAAGTAAAAAACAGCTTTCGATATATGATTTGCCTATTACAATCTATGATCTTAATGCTTAAAACCTGACGATATGGATTTCTCTTGTAGTGTGAGATCAATTGTGGCATTGAATCTTCACAGCTATGGAAGCGGAAGCCATCCGTGGGGTAATCTAAAACCGGACTATCTAGAGAAGGTATTGTTTCTGTTCCATTACATCGTAAATGAGCTCAATTCTCTGATGTTAACCCGAATTGTTTTTTTTTGGTTTTTCTCAGAGAGGATTTGTGGAAGCACATTGTGATGATGGTTTGATAGAGATATTCGGTTTCAAGCAAGGATGGCACGCATCATTTGTAATGGCTGAGCTCATCTCTGCCAAGCACATAGCTCAGGTAAGTTATAAAGAAACACCGGTCAATGTGGAATCATTTAGCCATGATTCTAACTGAAAGGTTCCACTTTGGTGATCATTTCAGGCTGCTGCAGTTAGATTTGAACTACGAGGAGGTGACTGGAGAGACGCGTTCTTGCAAATGGATGGCGAGCCATGGAAGCAACCGATGAGCACCGATTACTCAACATTTGTGGAGATCAAGAAAGTTCCTTTTCAATCTCTAATGATAAATAACGAATGATTGAGATTCAAAGCTGGATTCTTTGTACAAAGCTAATTGTTTTGTATCTGGATCTGATTCAGTTAGTCATAGATATAGCCTAAGCTTTTTAGTCTTATTAAAATTTAAAAAATTAAATCTGAGAATGTGTCTTTGATAATTTGTGCTCAGCTTCAGTCTTTCAGCTGCTGCTTATTGTTATTGTTGGTTTTGTACATTTTTTGTGTTGTGACTTATGAGAAATGAAGTTTGTGTAATTTATAAGAATGTGAGATAATAATTGGTCAATTTTCATATTTTCTTCATTCTTTGTAATACTTAGTCAGGATTTGAACCATATTTCACAATCTATATTCGTCCTATGAACGGGATTTCACAAACTGTAATCATCTGAATGGAGTTTCACAAACTGTAATCATTGTTGAACCATAAAGTGAAAGCAATAGCTACTAAGTTCTAATCATGTTTTAATTAGTGTTTGTTTAGAAGGATGTAGAACCGTAACCAAATTCTACAATCTGAGCTAAGCTAGAAGTTTGGGCCAAAATGTTACATTATTTTGTTATGGGGCCGAAATAACAATTTAAAAGTTTACGAGGAGCGAAAATGAATTTAAATAAAAATGTTAGAAAGATATCAGCACTTGTCGCGACTCGCTAGGGAGAGAAAACGCAGTGAAGTCTTTGTTTTTTTTTTAGGGTTTTAGATTTCCTCTCTGAGATTTTATCGAAGCTTCAGAGAGATTTTCAATTTCGGCAGCCATGGCGAGCACCAAAGTTCAAAGGATTATGACCCAACCTATCGTACGTTTCTTCTTCGATTCTCTATTTGATATATTCATTGTTTCGAGAACTCTTTATCTCTTCTTTTACTGGAAACCTAATTTTGGATCTTGCTTTTGTTTTCCGGTGGCTTTGTGGCGGCTGCAGAACTTGATTTTTAGGTTTCTTCAAAGTGTAAGTTCGTCAATTTCTTCTGATTTGCTATGGTTTTCGTTAATGGCTTCAGAGTATCTCCTTGTTCTCTCTTAAAGAACCATGGTGTTACGAGGTTTAATGTTATTACTTAGTCTTCTGATTCGTGCTCTGGTCTTGTGTATTTGTGATGCAGAAAGCTAGGATCCAGATTTGGCTGTTTGAGCAGAAAGATTTGAGGATTGAAGGAAGAATTACTGTAAGTCATCGTATTTTCTTTTGCACAACGCATTTTTTTTGGTTCTGAATTTGTTGTTATTGAAGCTCCATAAGCATGAATTGGTGATATTCCTGGCTTTGTTTATTGGAAAATCGAGTTGGTTATGTAAACTTTAGGAGAGTTTGAATGCACTAGCATTGTGACTATCTCTCTAATCTAGTTTCTGTTTGAATTGTTGCATTTGTTGCTGGATGTTGATTAGGTGAACTTATTTAGTTTAGCCATGGAATCGAAAATTGATTGTTGACATTGATAGTTGTCACTGTGTTACTACTGCACAAAAGCACTGATAATTGAAGCTAGTTTAATTCTTAGGGTTGGTCCAGGCTTTATCCTGAGTCAGACTGCATCTGTATTGGTAGACTTTTATTCTTCTCGAGTTATAATTGAAGCTGTTCTTAGGTTGACTCCATGGTTAATTAAGAGAAGCTTGAGATGTATGATTCTGTCAAACTGATTGGCTTAAATGTTAGAGTTGCCTATTTGACTTTGGATGTTCCTTGTTTCAATTTTTATTGCTATACTTTTATTCTTCTCAAGTTAAGATTCAAGCTTTCTTAAGTTGATTCTATGCTAATTTGGAGAAACTTGAGATGGTGCCATTCTCATTAGCTTAAAGCATGGAGTTGCCTACTTAACTTTGGATGTTCCTTGTTTCTGTTTGTATTGTTATACATGTTTTATTCCTAAAGTTAAGATTGAAGCTTTTCTTAGGTTGACTCTATGTTAGTTTGGAGAAACTTTTGATTGTGTCATTCGAATCAGTTTATTACTTGGATTTTTTCTACTTTACTTTGTGTGTATCATTGAATCCTTGTTTCATTTTCTCCTTTAATGCAGGGTTTTGATGAATACATGAATCTGGTGTTGGATGAGGCTGAAGAAGTAAGCATCAAGAAGAACACCAGGAAACCACTTGGTGAGTTTTCCTGAACTCACTCTTTGAAGTCTCATTACATGTCTTCATTTGTTTGCTTATGGTTAGATAACTCTTGTTAATACCTTTTTTCAGGAAGGATTTTGCTCAAAGGAGACAACATAACTCTGATGATGAACACGTAAGTAACACAATCTCTACTTTTCCTTTCTTTTTATGATGATTTGTCACCTAACAAGAAACTGAAACACAATCCATTCTATGTTGTTAACAGGGGAAAGTGATGTCTGTCTCAACAAACTCTGTCGCGGATTCGTGTATCTCGGCTTTTCGATGACCTTCAAACTTTTGTTAAATATATCTGTTGAGTTCTTCCTCAGTTTTAATTGGTACTTGACGATACCTTCGTTTCTTCAATGTCGTATAATATTGCAATGTAGTGATGACACCTTTGAGAAATTAAGAAGCTTGATCGAATCTAATGGATTGGTTAAAACTTAAACTTCAAAAAAGACTTTGGTCCCTTTTGTTTTGCTGTAATGTGGAGTTTTCGTTACTAAACAGCATAATATTTTTATAAAATATTGGAATTGTTACATACTAATTTATGAAAGTGATGTGCAAGTTGATTGAACTTTGTTGCAAACTTCTCTTTTTGCTTTGGTTTCAAAATAAAAAAACCAATTGGCATTGTGGTCAGTATTTGTATCATTTTTATTTGTTTGGTAAACCGACCGAACTGGCCGATCTCAGGCTCAAGTAGATTGAAGTTAAATTATTTTAATAGACCAATAGGAACAATCTGTTAAAACAGAGAAGGATTTTATACTAATATAAGATGTACTAAAGCCTAAAGGTAATATATAAATACAGAAATCTAGATGAACTTTAACTTTTCCATAGCAATTAGATTTTTTATATTCATGTAATTTATATTATAACCCATGTTGGATCTTATCCCTAATTTTGCAATTGGTGAAATGATGTGTTTGTAGTTTATACTATTATAGTTTTCTAAAAAAACAAAATAATTGTGTTGTGAACAAAGAGATTTTAGGGAAATATTCTCTGTGTTATTGATCCATGATAGGAGATACAACATATATATAGGGATACAAGATTAGGGTTTTGCTTAAAGATAAGATAACATAGAATCTTCTAAAATCTACTAATGGTCATCTATATATTAACAATATATTCATAACACTCCCCCTGATGACCATTATGCTACCAAAATGCGCATCTGAGAATTGTTGCCTCATTAAAAACCTTACCAGGAAAACCCAGTGGGAAAAACCATGGTTAAGGGAAAAAGAGTGCAGTGCGCTTTTACTCCCCCTCATGAGTACATCACTTGAAATCTTCAAGATGGCGCAATCCAATATGATGAAATAGCTTCTTGAAAGTAGTTGTTGTAAACACCTTTGTAAATTAGTTCGCCAAATCTTCACTTGAATGAATCAGTAGGACACGTACAACACCATTTTTCTGTAGTTCTTGGATCTCGTAGGTGACTCATCTTAATCATTATCTACGTTTCTCACAATGTAAAAGACTTTGAAGAAGGATAGCCTTTCATCATTGGAATCATAATATTTCTCTTCAGGAGTGCATCAATCGCGTGTTTTTGTTATCTCGTTAAAAACCTTTCATGGAAAAACCCAATGGGATAAAAACCATGATAAGGGAAAAAGAGTACAACCACGCTCACAATCATATTTCTCCCCCTGAAAGCGTCATCTTCGGGATTTGCATTCCAGTCATAGATATCATCTTTAAGGATTTGTAAAAGAGTATATTCTTAGTGAGCAAACTCGTATACTTGTTGTATAGTTTCTCAGGTTATTAAACTTCCAATCCATAACATCTCTTTTACATAGTACTTAGTCTACTTAGACTTACTTGGACTTCAGACCTGAATCTCCTCTTAAATGAGTCTTCTAGACATTCATCTTATACATATAAGTTATTCATACTCTTCTTGTAAAAGTTACCGTTTTGGTTTTCTTTTCTCTATGATACTTTCGAAGCATTTTTCTGTAAAATCCTGCAAGGATCTTTGAAATAACATCTTCGCTAAATGTTCGATTTGTAAACCCTCTGAATTTGATCTCAGTATATTTCAAAAGAATTATTTCCTCTCAATCCTTTATTAAAAATATTTCATAGTATATGAATCTCTACCGGAGACTCGATAATACTTAAATCATCAACATACTTTGCACTTGTTCTTGTGGCATTCTTTTAACAAGTACCAACTAGGGCAATTATCTTACATATGCCATAATTGTTTCAATTCATAACGATATCGATTTAATTTCATATGATAATGTTCTCGAGAACTAAAATTTAATGCTTCTGGCAACAATAAAATCCTTCAGGATTTCTTCTGACAATGTAAGACCTTCTGGGCAGACTGAATCAAGTCTTTCTCTGATTATCAAACTAATAAGGGATCTAAATTGTTGCATCCACCACAGGAGAGTACATCTCTTTATAATAAATTTCAAATCTTTATTAGAACTTTTGTGCTATAAAACTTGTTTTGCATCTCACAATTCATTTCTCTTTCACATAAAGATCCACTTATGTCAAACTACTTTTACACCTTCTAGTGTACGGACTACTAGTCCAAATACTTTCTCTTCAAGAGAATTTATAACTTCTTTCCATGATTGGCCAATCATCACTTTGTATATACTTTTCTATTAACCGCGGTATACGATCCTCATTTTCATTCATAACCTCATCATCAACTGCTTCACTGCATGCAAAATTATGTACGACGTCGATTTGCTTTGGTTCTCTTTATTCCAGACATGACTCAACTTGTTGAGATTTTCTTTCATCATCATTCTCAGGTACCTGAATCTCTTTCTTATTCATGTCTACATCTCTTCTAGAGTATTTCATCATCACTCGGTGCCATATTAAAATCTGCTCCTTTTCTTTTCCTTTTTCTTTTCCGAGGATGCTTATTTATTGGAACCAATAAGTCTATCACGCTTCATGCGCCACTCTTTAGACTTACTTAGCAGTTGGTATTATCCGTCTGGGACATCAATTTCAATTGGAGCACAGCTGGAATATATAACTTTGTCACTTTAGGTCAGTAGATACTTCTGGTATCTAATTTGCTAAACTATGCAAATGAATTATCTTTTAACTTCAACTTATTTTCTAGTGCACATTCTTTCGTACGAGGATCAAGATAATTTCTTTCAATATAGTTCTTTTCCAGCTGTTTACTTTCTCCCCCTAATGTTGGAAAGACTAACTCACTAAAACAACAGTCTGCATCTCGAGCCTTACATAAATTCTTTCTTATGGCTCAAGATATTCAATCGTCAAGAGAGATCTATATCCAACATATTTCCAACATTCTTTCAATTCCCATCTTATGTTTTATATCACTGTGGTAGAGCAACTCGATATTTATAGCATATTTAGATGAGAAATATCTGGTTCTGACCCAAACCAATTCCAATGGGGATAACTCTTATTATTCGTTGGCCTGATGCGAATCAATTGACATATTGTAGTCATTAACTTGAGGCATGGTTTCACCACCATTATCAATTAACCAAATACCCTTGCAAACTCCAGGTTGCAAGTTGATATAAAAATATATGGTGGGTGATCAATCCACAATATCTCCTCGTATACGTACCAGAAAATTGACACTATCCAAATTCATGGGGTCGGTGAAAGCCATATAATCGGCTTGCCTTGACAATAAGGCAGCACACAATAAATCATTAAGAAAATCTTCTGGTTCTCTAATGTATATCCACATTCATTTTCGATTATTCTTTCGCATCACTATGGAACCGGAATGGCTTAACCGGTCCTGCCAAAAGTGAGATTTTCAGAAAACTTCTGCTTCATATCATAAACATTTATCTCCCGGATAATACACATAATAAAGTAACAATGACAAAACAACTCAATCAATTATTTTACACTAGATTTCTTATTGGATTTTCAATCAGTTAATTTATTTCACCAAATAAGACATAATAAACATGTGGACCGGTTTAGAATCAATAAACATTAAACCAGATAATTTAAACATGTATCGATGAAAGCTAAATATAAAGCCATGAAATAATCATAGCAAAAGCTTATAACGATTACTATAATAACTTATAAATTATTAAATGAAATATACCTTTCAAAATTCAACAACGATTAACTTAACCAATAATTTACCAAATAAAATAGTAAGGCCATGATAAATTTAACAAAAAATATTAAAGCAAGTTACGGTGACTTGTTATAAGAACTTAAACCGATGATTAACTGAACCAATTTAAACCAACAATTTATCAAACCAAACAATAAGGCCAAATAAAGCGTGAGAGGATTTCATGTAAACCAACAGTAAGATTCTACCATGGATTCAAACCAATAATGATTTCAATAGCATTAGACTATCATGTTTATGCCATATAACTAAAATACATCACGTAGTAATTAGATAATTAATAGTACTTATCTCAATTAATCTCAGTCGGAACGGAGAGCGTTGGAAAGAGAAGACGTCGGAGACGGTGTCGTACACAAATCTAAAACAGAGACAATTCCTCCACCCAAATTAACGAAAAACAAATTCGTAAGTATAAAAATTAATTTTATGTCTATGAAACATAACAGTAAATGATCGATCAAATTCTTGGTCATAATAACTCACTTCATGAATAATGAATTAAACAAACGATCATGTCCATGTAAATCGAGAAAAGTATTAAACAAGCATCAATAATTCAATCAAAGATGGCTATATAAAATATTCGATCGGTATACTAAATCATAAGTCAAAGATGACATAATAAGGTAAATTATATCAAAAAGATGCAGATTAAATAGAGAAACATAAAAACATGTGATGATGACAGTATAAGATCTCATAGCTAGATAACGAGACATGATAATAAATTATATATATTCAATATTAAATCATGACATGACGTATGTGTATATTAAATACCAAATCAAAAACCATAGAACATGAATATATCAAAGCATGAATTATATACACTTATCTCGATGAATGCTAAGATGGGGAGATCGGAGATGTCAACAAAGGGAATCGATCGTTAACATAAAGAGATCGGAGATGCCATCAACGGAGAAATCTAGTTAGGGATTTTGATAGAAATTATGCTTTGCTCAAATGGTTAGAGTCTCGTGCTGATAACGTGTTGTGAACAAAGAGATTTTAGGGAAATATTATCTGTGTTATTGATCTATGATAGGAGATACAACATATATATAGGGATACAAGATTAGGGTTTTGCTTAAAGATACGATAACATAGAATCTTCTAGAATCTACTAATAGTCATCTATATATTAACAATATATTCATAACAAATTGGTCTTTATACGAACTACAAAAAGCACTATTTTTTAATTATCAACTTTAGAATATAGCATGTGCTAAAAATACATACACTAGCCGCCGTCCCAAAAATGTTGTCCAATAAGCGAACAGAAAAGTGGCGGCAATCCAAGCCTACTGTGGTCTTGCCCGCACGAGATACTTATCTTAATTACTAAAACCAGTCAAAGTATTCGACTAATCACAAAACTAGACAAGTGGTTCAAGTAAATTAAATTTTGATATTAATTACAAAATAAGCGTCTTTTGATTTTTATCTCTCTCTTCTATCCAAAACACCATTTTTGAGGTATTTTTTTCCTCTCTCCTTCAAATCGATTTTTCAGATTTCTTCTTGCGTTTGCTTGAAGAAGGTTTAAGTAGAAATCATAAATCTTGCTTGCTGGGTTTGATTTGTTGTGGTAAAGTTTCGATTTTTCGAGTTTGAAAAGAGAGATTGGTGAAGTGTTTTACTTGCATCGATCTTACAGATCGGAGCTTCTAGCAGCGGAAAAAAATGCAGACGAGGTATATGGAGAGGACTAATAGTATGAGAGAGAAGAGAAAATTGGAGGAAGATGATAATCAACAGCAGCAGCAGCAGCCTGAGCGTAAAAGGCCAGCTCTTGCAAGGTATTTTGTCTTTATGTTTGTAATTGTTACAAACCCTTTACTTTGTTTGTTCTTAGAAGAGTTTTGGCTTTGTTAAATCTGAAATTGATTGTAAAGGGTAGGGGATTTGTAGTTGTATTTGTATGAATGAAAAAGGGTTATGTATATTGATTTGTCTGTGGAATTGAGAAAGTTATGTATGTTACTGCAGTGTAATTGTGGAAGCCTTGAAGATGGATAGTTTACAGAGGCTTTGTTCGTCTTTGGAACCGATTCTTCGCCGAGTGGTAAGCTTAATATGGGTTATTTTTACATGTCTTTTGGTGTTTCTTTTACTTTGTGGGTTTCTTTGGCTTACTGATTTGTCTTGTGAGCATTGTTAAACAGGTAAGCGAAGAGGTGGAGCGGGCATTGGCGAAACTAGGCCCTGCAAGACTTAGTGAAAGGTAACATATGATTGTTCGGGGAAAAGATAAAATCAATGGTTGGAGTAGTTGTGCTTTGTCTAATGCCTTAGTTCACAGGTCCTCTCCAAAACGAATTGAAGGTGGAAGGAATTTGCAGCTGCAATTCAGGTCTAGATTGTCTGTTCCTTTGTTTACTGGAGGGAAGATAGAAGGGGAGCAAGGTGCTGCAATCCATGTTGTACTGTTGGATATGACAACTGGACATGTATTGACAGTTGGACCTGAAGCTTCTGCAAAGCTCGATGTTGTTGTGCTTGACGGTGATTTCAACACTGAAGATGATGAAGGTTGGAGTGAAGAAGAGTTTGAGGGTCATTTGGTGAAAGAACGTCAAGGAAAGAGGCCTCTCTTGACTGGTGATGTGCAGGTGACTTTGAAAGAAGGGGTGGGAACATTAGGGGAACTTATCTTTACAGACAACTCGAGTTGGATAAGATGCAGAAAATTCAGGCTAGGTTTAAAGGTCTCTTCTGGTTACTGTGAGGGGATGCGGGTACGCGAGGCAAAGACAGAAGCCTTTACCGTGAAGGACCATCGTGGAGAGTGTAAGTTCTTGCTCTCCTTTTTTTCCGGTTTCTATCCTATGATATTGACGTGGTCATTGATGTATCTGAATCTTTGTTTTCTTTTGCCTAATGGTTCTTTTCTACAGTGTACAAGAAACATTATCCACCTGCTTTGGATGATGAGGTCTGGAGGTTGGAAAAGATTGGAAAGGATGGCGCTTTCCATAAGAAACTCAATAAAGCAGGAATCTACAATGTTAAAGAATTCCTGCGTCTTATGGTTAAAGACTCGCAGAAACTAAGGACTGTAAGTGCACGATTCCACTATCCAGTATCAAGATGTTGAAATATTCATCATGGTGACTCTTACTCTGATTTTCAGATTCTTGGAAGTGGCATGTCAAACAGGATGTGGGAGACACTTGCAGAGCATTCCAAGACATGTGTCTTGAGTGAAATGCTTTACGTCTACTATCCTGAGGACTCAGTTGGTGTTGTTTTTAACAATATTTACGAGTTTAGTGGTCTTATATCAGGGAAGCAGTATTATCCTGCTGATACTCTTTCTGACAGCCAAAAGGTTTGTTTGTTGGGTCTTCTGCTTATAGATTCACACTTGTTTCTTCTATCTTACCCGGTAAATAGTAATATGCTGATATATAATGCAGGTTTACGTCGATGGATTGGTGAGGAAAGCATATGAAAACTGGGATCAAGTTATTGAGTATGACAGCAAGTCACTTATGAACTTCAATCAAGTTGGGAAAACAGATGATATAGATTACTCTATGCCAGTTTCAGTTCCAAGCCAACCATCTACATCTTATTCAGACGTAACTGTTGAAGGTAGGTAGAGATTCATCAGCCACAAATCCCAAAACCTTTTTTCTTTTCCTGGTGTGAGACCGAATTAACAGTCATTTGTTGGGGTTTTCAGCATCAGTGTACAACCAGAGTCCGGCTTCAAATTTCCCGGCTCAGTCTCAGCTTGGTGATACTACTTCTTACATGCACTTTGGAAACACTTCATTTGCACCGCAAGACCAGCTAATTAGCAACTCTAATGAATCACAAAACATGATCAATAGCAACGGTACTGTGAGATTGGCGCTGGGTCCAGCAACAGGATCCCAAAACCAACAACTGGTCCATCCTCCTCCTGAGATCAACTCTTACAATGATTGGTCAAATACATGCAACAGAGGAGTTGATGGGTTTTTATCAGAGGAAGAGATTAGGGCTAGAAGTAACGAAATGCTCGAGAACGATGATATGCAGCAACTATTGAGACTCTTTAGCATGAATGGTGGTGACCACCAAACTCCAATGAACATGGGAGAAGATGGGTTTGGGTTCCACTCCTTTGGTCAGACGTCAATGGCTGACTACGAAGAGGACCGTTCAAACTCAGGTAAGGCTGTTGTGGGATGGCTAAAGATCAAAGCAGCCATGAGATGGGGCTTCTTCATCAGAAGGAAGGCCGCTCAGAGACGGGCACAGATTGTTCAACTTGATGACGACGATGAATAGGTACACAAAAAGAATCAAGGAAGAATCAGAATCTGAGGGCTTCTTTCTGATGATGGTTTTTTAACAGTTTCCCAGAAAAAGAAGTCTTTTGTTTTGGTTTCTTCTTTTTGTGGATCTTCATTTGTACAGTGAGCTTTCTTCTTTCTCTTCTTGCTTGTGCTTATATATGTAATCTCTCTACTTGACCAGTTTTCAAGAACCTAAAAACCTGATGTAATTCTATTGCATATTCTCTATGTTGTGTTTTGTTTTTGGGTATGTTTGATAATATTTGTTTAGAAATACTTTTTTGTTTGGATGATCATCTTCTTGAGCTCTCTGATAACTATGTAAAAGAGAGAATAGCTTCAAGAAAAAACAGAGTAACAATCATTAGTTATATCTTCGATATTTTTTAACGTATGCATTATTAAAATTATACGAAATCTAATACATACATGAACTGTATTTTAATTACATCAAAATAATGTTTGTGTTCTCTCCAAAAAAGAAAGAAAAAAAAAAAGATTACAATTTTCTAACTTAAAAACGCTAACCAAAAAGAGAAAAAGATAGTGCGAATAGCCAATTTTTTGTATAATATATCTATTATATTTAATAAATTGGTAAAATATAAACAAAATTTTCTTACGGTAAAAGTAAAACAAACCTATATATATATATAATTAAAAAAAAAAAACCTATTTCTCTAATCTTCACATCAATTCTTTCATCCTGACGAAATAAGTTTCGCCTATCGCCGATCAGTGAGTTCTAAATTCTCCGACCTAAAATTTCTTACGGGGTTTTTGGTTTCTCGTTGGTTTTTATCTGGAATTCGTAAGCATCTTGAGTGTTTTTCCGTCAATCAAGAGAAAAAACAATGTTGGAGATAAACTTGGAACTTATTTCGCTAATTTATTTTGGGAATTCTTGGAAAATTAAGCATTTACTGATATAGATTACATTCAATCTGTTCGTTGAAATGTTTCAAAGAGATTAATTGTGGTAATTGCTATGTTTTGTAGGCAGAGGAAACGAAGCCAGAAAAAAACGACAACTTGTAAGATTTTGAAAAAGTTTCTGGCAACGTGATTCAATGGAGGAAGACGAGGATCAGTTTTTGTTGAGTAGCTTAGGTGTGACATCTGCCAATCCTGAAGATCTTGAACAGACAATACTCGATGAGGTAATATTTGCTCATTCTTTTATGTGTTTGTTATTAGTGCTGCATTGTTGATTCTATGAAAAAGGGTTTGGAATTTGGTATTAGCAACATATACTCTTCTTTGGTCAGGCGACGAAGAAACTAGACAAAGATGAAGGTGGGAGTGTGGAGGAACAGTCTATTCAGCTTGAAGGAAGCAATCTGCTTTCATCCAGCCAAAACGAGCTTTTGAATAAATTGAGGGCTGTGAAGTTTGAAATAGATGCTGTTGCTTCAACTGTTGAGCATGTGGATGAGAATGCAGCAGAAAATGGCTTACAGAAAGATGATGAATCAGATGTTCAAGGGTTGCATAGTGGTTCTGCACTTCAGCAGGCCCTTGCTACAGACCGTCTAAGAAGTCTTAAGAAGAGAAAAATTAAAATTGAAAAGGAACTCGGGGGTTTACATGGTCAGAATGCTTCTACTAGTGCTGATCGCGATAATCTACTGCGGGATCTGGTGAAGGAAGGGCCTAGTCACAAGAGAAAATTGAAAGAGATTCAGAAACCAAGCAGAAGAGAAGGGAAGAAGGTGAAAGTAGTCTCATTTCATGAGGACACAGATTTTGATGCTGTTTTCGATGCAGCTTCAGCAGGTTTTGTTGAAACGGTAAGTCCAGCTGTCTTCTAAAGGTTTTATATATTTGACCTGATTACTGTGAGATTATGCTCTTTATATGTGGGTAATGGAAAATGCATACATGAAAGACAGTGACTAATTTCAAGGGTATTCTTGTCTAGGAAAGAGATGAATTGGTGAGAAAAGGAATTTTAACTCCGTTTCACAAGCTCGATGGTTTTGAACGCCGACTTCAACAACCTGGACCGTCAAACTCGCGCAACCTACCTGAAGGAGAAGACGAAAATGACAAAAATGAGGACTCCCACAGTATTGATAGAGCTGTCCAATCAATGTCGCTGGCTGCAAAAGCTCGCCCTACAACCAAGCTACTCGATCCAGAAGACTTGCCAAAGCTTGAACCCCCCACTGCTCCTTTTAGAAGGCTAAGAAAGCTTTACAAGACTCATGATTCTCCGGATAATGAAGTAAAGAAAAGTAAAACTGGGAAGAAGAGCAAAAAGAAACGGCCTTTGCCTGAAAGGATTTGGAGAAAGCGAATCTCTCTTGAAGACTCTAGTCTTCAAGAAAGTGGTATGACTGATGCTATTGACAATTATAAGTATTTACAGCTCTTTGGGACCTTTGATTGAAGTTAATGGCTATTAATTGAAGCGAATGCTTTTGGAAAAGATAAGGCCGTGATATTGGATCTTCCAATGATTAGATATTACAGTGCTCTTAAGTGATAAGTCTCAACAACTTCTACAAATGTTAGGCATATGCTTCTTTTTCCTCACTTTACTTTATGTAGAGTAACATGTTGATTTTCGTTGCAATGTAAATGTAAAGTAACAGTTTCTACTGATGTTATGATGCTAATTCCCGTTGCAATGTTTCAGTAGATGGGAGGAGAGTCTTGACCACTTCCAGTTGTGAGGAAGAAGAGCTAGATGATGTTGATAATGCAGATGACAACGAAACATCTGCTGTACAGCTTGAAGGTGGATTAAACATTCCTGAATGCATATTTAGTAAACTTTTTGAGTACCAAAGAGTTGGGGTGCAATGGCTTTGGGAACTTCATTGCCAAAGGGCTGGTGGCATTATTGGGGACGAGATGGGTCTTGGTAAAACTGTGCAGGTCTTATCTTTTCTCGGATCCTTGCATTTCAGTAAGATGTACAAACCGAGTATTATCATATGTCCTGTTACACTCTTGCGTCAATGGAGAAGAGAAGCTCGGAAATGGTACCCAGATTTTCACGTGGAAATACTGCATGACTCAGCACAAGATTCTGGGAATGGCAAAGGACAAGGCAAAGCCTCTGAAAGCGATTACGACAGTGAGTGTTCAGTTGACAGTGATCATGAGCAAAAGTCTAAGAAAACCAAGAAATGGGATTCTTTGATAAAACGGGTTCTAAATTCTGAGTCGGGGCTTCTCATCACCACATATGAGCAATTGAGGCTGCAGGGTGAGAAGTTGCTCAATATTGAGTGGGGTTATGCAGTACTGGACGAAGGCCATCGAATCCGGAACCCAAATTCTGATATTACTTTGGTGTGCAAACAGTTACAGACCGTCCATCGGATTATTATGACTGGGGCACCAATCCAAAATAAACTAACAGAACTCTGGTCCTTGTTCGATTTTGTTTTCCCGGGAAAACTGGGGGTCCTGCCTGTGTTTGAGGCAGAGTTTTCTGTTCCCATAACTGTGGGTGGCTATGCTAATGCTTCCCCCTTGCAAGTGTCAACTGCCTATAGGTAATTGCCTGGTCTTTTTTTTGAATCACTTGACTCGTCTCCGTTTGGGTTCTAACAATTCTCAATGTGACAGACATCATTTTCCCCTGTTAACAACATAGAATGGATTGTGTTTCAATTTCTTATTAGGTGACAAATCAAGTTACTACATCATAAGAAACGACAAAGTAGAGATTGTGTTACTTACGTGTTCATCATCAGAGTTATGTTGTCTCCTTTGAAACGACCAAGGCACAAGTCCATTAAAGGCAAATTTCCATACGGTAGTCCAATACTCGCAATCCATGGATTCATTCTCATCGTGAAATTTCTCAACTATGCTTGGCGGAAGCATACGACTGATCAGGGGCGGAGGTACGTTAGGGATAGGGGGGTCAACTGACCCCAACAAATTTTGATTACTCTTTATAATTTTTAGAGAATTGTAATATTGACCCCACCTAAAATTTTAGATTGACCCCAATAAATCTAACATAAACTCACATTTTACTTAAAAAAAAATCTAAATCTAGATTTTCTAACTAAAAATATATTTAATTCTTTTAAATTGAACTTAAATCTATATTAATAATTTAGGCTATGAAAATATTTTAAAATTTAAGCTTATAATTATATAAAAAAATTATTTATAATAAATATTTTTAGTGTTATTTTTGTTGTATATATTCTTGACCCCAACAAAAAAAATTTCTAGCTCCGCCAACAAAAGCACTGCGACTGATGCTTTTAAGATGTAATCGATTAGGTTTCTTGAACTAACCAGCTATGCCTCCATTTTATGGGCTGGAATTGAACGTGTGAATGGGCCTTACTCTTTGCTCCATGGGCCTGGGTATTTCTGTAATTAAAATAGTTATGTGAATGTATGTCGGTTTACTTTGTTGTCGTTTGGCGAAGAACCCTAGATCTATTTCATTCACCGAGATCTATCGAAGAGAAGCAAGCAAATCTCTGTTTTAGAAACTCCAAAACCTCTCTCTCTCAAACTCACTGATTCGTATGTGTTGTGTTCCGATGGAGATGGAGGTAAGAAAAGCTTCTTGAGTTTCGCTTTGTTTGTTTAGTTTGTATCTGTTTCCGATTTCCAGATTGAATTATTTTCTCGGAAACCTTCTTCGAATTTTTTTTTTTCTTTTTTTTTTCGGTTATACAGATCGATCGCACGTTTGTAATATTTGATCGCAACTTTTCTGGCTGGTTCAGATTTCTGTTTGTTGTTCTATTTTTTTTTTTTAAATAGTTTCTAATCATTATATATGCCCCCATGGTGGTCGTGGACAGTCTTCAAGTGATCGTCGTGGTGGCTATGGTGGTGGCTATGGTGGTGGTGGGGGATTTAGCGTTTCACGACACTCTGAATTCCGAGGTTGTGTAACTTGCTATGAGAAAGTTGGTATAGCGTTTGGTTTAATCTTTCACTTCTTCTGATTACTGGATGGCTTTTTTGCAGTTATCGTTCGTGGACTCCCATCATCTGCTTCAAGGCAAGATTTGAAGGTCTGATGACACTTATGTTTGACTGTAACATTTTGGTTTCTAGTCCTTAGTCTTAGTTTTCATATAAAAACCCATTATCTCAGCATCATATGCGGAAAGCTGGCGATGTGTGCTTTGCTGAGGTCACTCGAGACAGTGATGGAACTTATGGTGTTGTTGACTACACCAACTATGATGACATGAAGTATGCTGTAAGTTAACTCTGTTCTTCTCTCTTGATGTGTACCAAGCTATGATTTGTATAATTACTGATGTTCAAAAGTTGTGATTTCAGATAAAGAAACTTAATGACACAGAGTTCAGAAACCCCAGGGCTAGAGCTTTTATCCGGGTATTATTTCTCATTGCAGTCTTTTTTTTTTTGTTTGCCCATAAAGAAAGATTTTATACATCATGATGGAACTGTTATTCAACTAGATTTGAAAGATAGAAGTAGATTTCACCTTTCTAGGGTTTTAGTTATCTCAAGTCAACATTTTACTTTGGTTGATGCTTCGTTAATTCTCTCCACTCCCATTCTTAAAACATCTGTGGCTTTCGTAGTCTCAATTGTTTAGGAAAAAAAATTGATGTTTTCTCATTTGAAATCATGATTTCATAAGTAAATAATGAGGTTATATCTGTGCGTTCTGCTTATATGCAGGTTAAGAAATATGAAAGTTCCCAATCGAGAAAAAGCAGAAACCGAAGCCGCAGCCGCAGCCGCAGCCTTAGCAGGAGCAAGAGCAAAAGAATAGGGGATAGTTATGAAATGGAGATGGAGGTAAGAAAAGCTTCTTGAGTTTCGCTCTTTGTTTGTTTAGTTTGTATCTGTTTCCGATTTCCAGATTGAATTATTTTCTCGGAAACCTTCTTCGAATTATTTTTCTCTCTTCTAACTCGATTCTTTTTTTTTTTTTTTGTGGTTCTACAGATCGATCGCTACTTTGTTATATTTGATTGCAAACCCAATGGTAGTAATAATTTGATCTTCGGAGGAGCCCTAGTCTTGTCTAAGGTGCTGGATAGTAATATGATGGTCGCTAATTACGATTTGAGGCGCGACTACAAGGAGATCCACTCCATGCTCAACAATAGAATGTGGATGGTTCATGACCGAGCCAATTGTACGAGGTTGACTTACGGATGTAAGAATATTGGAAAACCACCTCCCATTCCCAAATCTATAATTGATACATCTCTCTTCACGTCGTCCAAAACGAAGGTAGTTCTTTTTTTTTTTTGTGGTTCCTTGTCATTTGTTAACGTGTAACATCAACAAGTTCTTGGATGCAGCTGGGCCGAGCTGCTGTAATGTTCGGTTTGGGTATACAAAGAGAACCTTTCTGCTCTCTCGGCATGTACAGAGAGAACCTTTCTGCTCTCTCGGCATGTACAGAGATCATGTCAAAGTTGGATGTAAGTTGTTATCTAAACATAAAAAAAAGTGACACTAAAATCTGAAACTCAGCGTTTGTTGTGTGTTTGCAGGTGCCAGTGAAGACTTTAAATGATACAGTCCATCCTATGGTTTATTATCTCATGCAATATAACGATCAGATGAAGGATGAGGTCAGAGCCCGCTATTTTAACGAGGCTGAGTATCCATCATTCAACAAGATTGACGATCTACAAATCATGCGGTTGGTGGACGATGTGCTAGAAAACCGCGAGCGTGAGCTAGATAAACTCAACGATGAGCTAGAGAATCAAAAGGAGGATGCGAGCAAGTATTTGGTCTGTTACAATCTAAAGGAAGAGCTAAAGAAACACCAGACTCATAAGAAGGATGATGATGATGATGTTGAGGATGAGGATTCTGACAATTGCGACGAGTTTGCACGTACAAGGGGAGGACCAAGACTAGGATGATGAGGATGACTAAGTACGCGTGGTTGCTTCATTGATCATCTTCTATGGATTCCATGTTTGTTAGTGTTTTAAACACAAGCTTTTCGCAGACTTTCTATGTGTGTGTGTGGACCTTTTGTTTTCTATCCAACTTAAACCTTTTAAGAAATTATTATATGTATGAAATCAAGATGTTTTTCTTATTTTTCTCTCTTTTTGTTGTGTAAAATTTGCCTAAAACCTGGTCTCCTTTTTCCTTACTAGACGTACAGGGTAAATATTTTGATTGCGGTAAACCCTTTTAATCAAGTATCGGATCTTTACAATGACACAATATAAAGGAGCAGCTATTCAGCTTTGAAGTTGTTGAATTTTTTCATGTTCCATTCATCGTTGGTGTACACTAAAACCCGAGAAGCAATGAGCATTGTTGGGATAAGTTTAGAGGAGCAGATAGTTCTTTACCCTTCTTCTAGTAAAAAATGGTGATATCTGTATTAAGACAACGAGTAAGATCAAACTTGCTAGTTGTCATTATAAACGACTTTCAATGCGCTAGCTTATAAGAAGCTTCTGCACGAGCTTCCTCTAATTTCGCTGACAGCTCTTTCATGAAAGGTGTGCTCGTTCCATGGCTGATCCGCAGAATGTCAAATGCCTTAATCAGTGAACTCACTGCCTCTTTGGTTTCACCCAGCAACCTGCAACAAAACAACTCTGCTTTCATCAGCACAATGATAGAATCCAATGTCAAGTTATATTGCACTCAGACTCAGATTAACGTAGAAAGTTAATATAGATGGTAATTTCATAAAGGCACACACCATGTATCAGCATTTCCTATAATACTCTGAGATCCTGACCGAGAGTCACAGTAGAATAAGAGTCTCAAGCATTATAGTAAGTAAAGCAGATGGGGGAACATGTAGTGGAATGGCTGGTTCGATAGTTTAGGGAAAATACTTATTTGGTCCTACGGATTTTGACGGGAGAATTAAATAGTCCAGTGATATAGAGCATAAATCTGTCTTGTCTTCAAAATCTATTTCAGTTTCCACAGCTCAAAATCTAAACCACTAAACTAGAGAAAGGATAAAAGAAGTTTTGATACCATTCGAGTTTTCCCTGTGCAGTCCAATCAAAGGATGGGTTGCTGCTGGATATACTCCTGCAATTTTATGAACAAAGTAACCACAAGTAATATATATAACCACCAAAAGAATTTGAACGATTTGACAATTACTAAGTAGCTGTTTTCTGTTGAAGGTATAATTAGCAGCCATTAATTCTATACAGTTAGCTCTGATACTGTATGCAATTAGTTCGTACAGTTATTATATGAAAATGTACCTATATAAAACTCTATATAGAGCTTCGAAGTTATGTTCAAAATATATATCCCACACCTTAGATCTTATATACTAGATGCCTGGTTATTGGCCTTTTAAGGTGTCCAGAAGAAAAAGAAAATATTGATCAAACTTACTGCGTCAAGGAGGAAAGTAATATAATCAAGATGAAGTAGACATACTTTGGTAAACCGGGACTATTAGTCTGCAGTAATTCAAAGCTTCTCTCCAGCTTTCTACGTCCATTAGCATCTGCAAAAGAATGAGCAAAGGCAAGCTTTGAGATACCACATTTGTATGTCTTTCCAAAACTTTGTACAATATCCAAAACATTCTTTCAAAAAGAAACGTACCTTGAGAAGTTTTTCACGGGTTCTCATTAAAGTGATGGAGAAAGAATGGTAAAGCTTAGTTTCTCAATTGTCTTATATAATGCAATAGTGTCTTCTTTAGATTCTCTCAGACAACTTGCAACACAGCTCAATGTAACCAAGATCAGTTAATCTTGTTCAGAAATCTAAATGCAGGTATTGGGATGCAAAACAAGCAACAAATACTTTCTGCGGAAGGAGATGCAGGAGCCTTCTCTGAAACTGTTTTGACATTACTCGCTAACATTTTGACTTCTTCCTTGCTCCTAAGAAGAAGCATGCATTTCTGGCAAACAAAGCCTTTTTCATCTGCGGAAGTAAACAAATTAAAATAGGATTGGAAGGATCAAAAATGTTTTTGGACACATAAACTACATAGTCAAATCCTAACATACCAGGATCACGGGGTAAGAAACCAGTGCATTTCTCATTGGCACACCGATAGCCTTCTAATATTGCACTTTCTTCAATATCATGAGGTTTTCCCTTAGGTATGAAAAATATTGGTACAGGTTGTAAGAAATCTAGAATATTGAGTGGTCAAGTGCAAACTCCATTCGTTGATAAGTGGAAGAATTAATGACTACTTACAATGTTATTGCAACGGGAACACTGACGGTGAAAGAGGTATTGCTCTTTCAGAGACTTCTGCCGAGCCAGAGTGCTTCCAGCGGTTTCAATATAGCTGATAGTTACCTGATCAAAGACAAAGGATCTAACAGCTATATATGTCAGTGTGCTACTTGCATATACGAAAGACTCAATATGAAACAATGCAGAAAATACCTCTGAATCCTTAGCCCGAACAACAGCCATCTGCTCTTCGAACACTAAAACCGCATTGGGAGAGCAGCTACAGAGCAAGAGATTTAGGCAGTAAACAAAGTGATTAAAGAACACAAACAAAACAGATTAGTGAAGCATTTACCTGTGATTAATGATGGATACCAAGGGAAACAATCCTATCCCTTGAGGTCTCAATTCGCTATCACAAATGGAATGAGCATTGCATGAGAACTGTATTCAGTAGAAATGAAAGTGGATTAAATAATTTTCCCTAAACAACATTCCAGGTAAATATGAATTCAAAAAAATTCTCCCAGTTACGCCAATGGATACTTGATACTCCTCAAATAAAACGAAGTGACCAATCTCCTTTGACTTCTAATGGCAATTTCATGAGTATTCGGATGCAAAACCATATCATCACCAACCTGTCTGTATAATATTAAATAAAAAAAAATTCCTAATACAATAAAAAAGAAGAAAAAAATTATCCAACAGCAGCTTGCAGCTAGACAGTTCAGGATTATCCGTCTCCACAGTAGCGTTATTCAAGACAACCTGAAAACATCAAACATTAAAATATATATATGCCTGCCTTAACATACATGCACATGAATGGATCCTAAAAAACAGCGGTGAGCAAGGGAAAGGCCGGACCTGTGCTGGTTCCTCAGGAAAATTCTCAAGGAAGCTTTTAAGAAGCTCATCAGCATTGTCAATTCTTTCAGCATATTCACCAATGATCGATATCATAGATGCCTTTCAAGTTGCCAATAGATGCACAAATATAAGTTCAGTGATTTAAGATTAAGTTAGGATGGTACGTAAATTTCAATTTCACAAACCAAGAACTATAAAGCGCATTACCTTAGCTTCTGGTTCATCCAAAGTGTTTAAACTCTCACAGAGTCTTGCAATAATGGACTCATACCTGAATGAAAATTTGAATAGCATAACCAAAATTAAAGAATAATTTCAAGATGCCAATACGACAGTGCTTGAGAAATGTAAACTTACGTGTTTGGATATCTTTTGAAGATATCTTTAATGACAATAATGGCCTATCGCACGAACAACTTTGATCTTTACTTTGATCTTGATCAACTCGAGCAAAACACTGATGCACCGTTCGGCTGCTCTCTCTAGTTTGATAGCACATCGGCCTATCGCACGAACAGCCTTTCTAACAAAATCGACATCTACTTCCGTGGCATACTCTTTGAACTCCAGAAGAACCTAGAATATCATTTTCCATAAATCATAATGATATGCACCAACAATAATTGAGACATACAGTAGATGGTAAAGTTTAGTGCAGATACCTGGTCTATGTTTCTGTCAGAGGCAAGTTTTATCATAATCTCCAAATTTTCCATCTCAACATATATTGGGTGGTTATACTTGCAGAAGAAAACCTAGAACAAAAAGAATATCACTTGCAACATAATCAATAAATGCAAAAATACATCAGTTGCTTATTCTGAGGATCTATGAGGTACAGGTCAAGCTACCTTAATTTCATGAGCAAGGATAGTGGATCGTTTCTGCACAATAAGATTAATGTTACGAAGTGCAACATATTGTATCTCAGGTTCGTCAGAAAGCAATGTAACAAGGGGTGGAGCGATCTTCTTGCAAAGATTCGGAATCACGTCTGTGCTAGTAATAAGTTCCATTTGTTGAAGGATCATCTGTAAGGCAGTTACCAAAGATATAACAGAAGTGGGAGTGCATTAGAAAATATGCAAAGGCGTAGTTGATGTTTTACAGGCAACTTTAACAAACTACCAGTTAGCAGTAGAGAGGAAAAATAATCAAATGAAAGTCGCTCACCTTAACAGCTGAAAGCACAACAGCGCAACCTTTATTCTCAGCTTCACGGGTATCAGCTGCATTATACTTCGATAAAGCATCTAATATCAAAACTTGACCCCACCTGCGATGATCATAGTCAGTACTAAAAGTGGAACTAACAAAAGCTTATCCAGTACTCATATTCCCAATATACAGATAAAACCAAAAATAACGAAAAAATAATTCCCAAACTGCTGTTTGAGAATAGATACAAAGACAAGCATAAACAAACTGAGGTCATACCACATTTAGCAAGCCATTTCATAACCAATAAATATTTCACACACCCCAAATCTTTAGGTCAATACTCTTTACGTTCTTAGATTAGGAAAAAGCTCACGATGACTGGCCATAGATATTCAATACTAAATAGAATGCAGAGAAACTACGGATATGAGGATAAGGAGAGGACTTACTCAGTGCATTCACTTAGAGCAGTAAGGAGCTTCGTAAGGGTGGTACTATTGATCTCAAATATGGGGCTAGTACTATTATTCTCTTGAATTTCTGCAAGGGCTGCTACAGAATTAGCAACAACCATTGGATTATGATCTGATATCAAATCCTTCAAGGCTTCAAGGAAACCCCTATCCTCCAGTTCAGCATTTATGTCAAAAAGCTTAGCAACACAAATAGCCGCTGTCTTCCGGGCATATGGATCATCATCCTAAAGATAAAAAATATGCACAAGATAGTAAATATATCTCCTAGTCAAGATGAAACACACTCTCGAGGGCACTATCGATGTTTGATACCAAATTCGAATGAAGAATTAATATTGAAAACTCATACCATTAGGCACTTTTGAAGAGGATCACATAGATGTTCTGTGATTTTATCGACACGAATGCAGCCCATTGTCCGCACAGCCAAATCCCGGATCATCCTGTGAAACCTGCAGAATACAAACCAGAAATTTTGTAATGATCAGTTGATCAGTTCCTTTCCCTTTTTAAAATAGACCAAAGGTATTTACTGCCAGGATAGCAAAATCTGGCTGGCTTTTCACATAATTTATAAGATACAAGTAAATAACCTTCTTCAACTCCAAATTCTCCGTTTGCATGCAATTGACTACATCAGTGAAAAGTGATGAAACATCCTTTCCAACAGTCATGGCCGCAATACCCTTCTTAACTGCATCTTTTCTCTTATCCTACGAAACAAAAATTTACAAGAAGGGTTAACAAAACTAAAGCCAAATAACTAAAACGCATCCTTCCTTCTTAAATCATTAACATGTTCATATTATTGAACAGTAACATTACTTAACAATCTCTGATCCTCTAACATCAGTACTTGATCCAAATTGAACAAGTACTGATCCAACAACCTAAGATCCACTAAAGTTACTACGAGATTACACACATTCTCGCATTAACCATTCTCAAAACCTACCAATTTCTCTCTAATTCTAGCTTTATTCCCATCAATTACTGAACTATCACCATAACGTACATAATCATCTCTCTATCCACAAACAACAAAACCAATCCCACTAAACCTCACCGATTGTGAATTCAAATTCATAACTACACAGATCTAACAAAAATTGAATAAGAAGAACTAAATTCATAGGAGAACTGAATCATCGACCGAGAGATCGTAAATGTAATAATGATGGATCACATTATTACATTATTACATAGGAGCACATGTACACATATGAGGCAACTTAGCATGCCGCAGATGATACGTACATGCAAAAAGATAAACTAAACTTAGTCGAACCGAACCTGAAGACTGTAGAGGCCTGATTTTAGCTTCCGATTATACTTTTCATCTTCATCCAACTGGAAAGTGGAATCAGTTCATCAGGAGATTCAATCTAAAACACTAAAATTATAGAAAAAGATAGAAAATCTAAGCACCTTATTGTTGAAGTTCCAACGCCCATTGCAAGGGGATACGTCTTCCCCGTTGCCCACTTTCAGCTGTTAGGAAACAAGGACAGGGATAATTAACATTAAACCTTCAAGAAGCAAAATGGGAAAAACAAGCATGGGAAGCATGGAAAGTCACTTCCCCGTTGCCCACTTTTTAAATTGTAAAGTAGTATGCTATAAAGTTTTGCGTAGTTATTAACATACCTTAATTGGGCAGACAGGCATGACAAACTCAGCTCTTCAATTTGTCCCACTATCAAACTGTATTACAAAAAAACACAATCAGTCAATAATGTTTTCATGCACTGTCACAAAGCACTTTACATTTAGTTGTCCTTAATCTTATACAAATATAAACAAAGCATATGGAATTGATTTCTATAACTGTAGTTGGTTTCACGCATGATTCAATCTTCTTCTTTCATCTTATGGAGTTTATTTTATCTTAAATCAAATCAAAACAACTAACTGTTTTTTGTTACCAAAACAAACTAATTACAAATATTGCTGAATGTATTCATACTAATTAGTGCAATATGGAGTTATATAACGATAAAAAGAGTATATTATCTAAACGGTGAAGATATGAAGAGTATTTAAAGAAGATAAATTGTTGTAAAATCCCAACAATCAAATTAAAAAGATTTTTGCTTGATTCCATCAACTATACGCACATTCCAATCTTCACACTCTTAAGTATAGCCTCTTCACTATATAATACACACTCACTTCATACTTTTTTTATCCACATCCATAGAAAGAAAACTTTGAAGTGCGTTTATTAATAATGGTTCATTTTAACAGGCTTGGGGAAGAGAATTCTGAATGTGTTTCTCCTACTCTCATTCCTTTTGATAGTATTTATGATGGCTCTCATGCCATTAGAATTCTGAATATGTTCTGCATAGATGGCATAATTGGGGTCATAATATGTTACAATTACAAAGTATGAAACATGTATTCAGATGTATGCGTTTTTACCATCTGATGAATCATAAAGATCATATCTGTTTGTCTCTGTCGCAGGGCTTGGAAGGTCATCAAGCATATGGACATTCTGAGACTCATATGATCCATTAATTGTTGAAGATCTAGTGGAAGACTCAGGTATCTCTATATCCCTATTACTTGACTTTTTCAAAATAGGGGTTTGTGTTTCTTCAATATCTTCGATGCTGGTGGGGTAAATAGGTGGTCTGAGCTGTGTCTCTGTAAATTGATAGACATAGATAAATGTAGGAAATTGTAAAAAACAGATTTTTAAGATACTAAAATATGCAGAAAATGAAAATGATATCACCTTTGCAGGGAGTAGTACTCGAAGTGGCACCAGATGCAAAATTGGATGTTGATGGAGACAAATTGCTAGATATAACAGGTATGTTTGTTATATCCTGAAAAATTCTACCAAAAACACGTTTATGTGGGACAGCACTTGCGTCCTCATTAAGAGGAACTGATTTCCTCTTCTTCATTTTCACTGTGAAAAAAACGTTTGGCTACTGATGATAGATGATGATTGACAAAAATGTATGATTCAAAGAGAAATTCTAAATATGACACCAGAGGCATCTAGCTAGATTTTGTTGTTTATGCAATCTTTTGCCAACTGGAAAAACAATAACAATAGATTTATAATATCTTATCAGTTAGGATTATATTAATAAAACACAAATATAATTAATTGGCTTAACTTTTATATAGGCTAATTGATGTATATAAAAACATTATGAATCTTTTAACCTGATTATAAGAAATTATGCATGTTATGGAATAAGGAAAAATGTGTATTTCAGCTCTTACATATTTGAATTATCTTAACTAAAACATTGTAAAATTGCAGGAAATAAAAATGTGTTGACATATGAGACTGCCATGGAAATAAAACAATCTTATAAACTCATTGGCTTTATTGAAGCCAAAGGTATTTGTGCAACATTCACATTTCAGTGTCATATCTGGCTTATTTTATTTCTATATATCATTCATATAATTGGTTTTGTAGTCTCATGGATCCGTGAACAGTTTTAAAAATTTGTGAATGGTCTTTACTGTAATTTACGACTAAACTCCTGCTCCAATATCCCTATGTTTGGTTGCTGTGTTTGTTCATGTGAAATTGACAACTGAATATGTAAATATATGAATTGTATTTTTTCGCCTTGCTTATGTATACTATTTAATAGTGTTTGGTTTTTTGTGATGTAGGTTGCATTGTTAAGAAAGTGGTGAGGAAAACTCAGAGACAGAATCTGGATATTCTCAAAATGTCATATATCACATGAGGGCAACCAATTGCATGAAGGTTATAAAAGATGTGAACAATTTTAATAATTCCAGACTGTGTTTCTGGGTTTTTTTCCTACATTTTTGAAGTTCTTATAAAAGCTAGATTAACAATAGCACATCTTATTTCTCTGCAATCCTCTTGTGCCTTGCTTCATATCCAACATTTTTCATCTCTGGTTGTGGAGTCCTCGTAGTTGGGTTAGATGTAATACTTGGAAGAATGTCACATTCGAGTCTGACATGCTTCTGAAGCATCTAATGCAGGAAAACCTTTGGTTGTCAATTTCCTTGCCTATTCCACGGAGCAGATCCTTAGGATACTTAAGGAGAGGCTAGTGGTAAGTCAAACTCAACTTTGTTGTATAAGGTTAATTTCAGAACCTTGGAACTGTATATGTGATCTAAACTAACTTAATTTCTACGTTGATCTTAATTTATTGCTCTCAGAATCTTGTAACAGGCACTTCCATTTGTTGTGTTCCAGTCAAATGCCTTGGAGATTTGTGCTAGAGTAAGAATATATAAATATGGCCATTTTTTTCTCTTCCATTCTAGCTAACCTTGTTTTCGTTTTGACATTCTTTACTGATTTACAAAATTTTTGCTTTGTAAGAGAAAACTATCATATGCATCAGGAGACATGAGGAAGGCTCTATGTGTCTCCAGGTGAATTCTCTTATGAATTTTATCTTTGTATTGCATAATATATGGAGAACCAAATTGGAGAAGTTTTTATTGAAAAGTTGCTGAAACAGCCAAACAAATGAAAAGCCAGGAAATACTACATCATTCTGACCTACTTAATCCAAGCTGGTCAGAATTTTGTTCATTCTAAAACAACAAAAAAACCAGTAAAGAACTTAAAAAACCAAAAACCAAAGCCATAACAACTTCTCCAAAGTTTTATTTCCTTGAGATACCCTGCAAAAGCAGTCAATCCTTTGCATCTACTACATTGTCATCAGCTTCAAAGTAAATTGGTTTCTTCTCCACTCCCTTTTCATTCTTCACTGTTTTCAGGCAAACCTTCTTAGTGGTGGAAGTCATCTCAACAGCTGCAGAATCAGGACCTCTCTTGGAAGATGGCGTTGATGATGGAGTAACAACCTCTGTTATAGTTAGATCACTATCTGAAGGTCCATTAGTGAGCAGGTAGATTTCCTGGTTTTTATTACACAATAGAGAAATCATAATTAATACTTTAAGTTGCATGTATGAGAGTATCAGTAGGATTCATATAACAATTTTACTACCTGGTCACCAGATATGATCTGAGAAGGATTGGCAACTGGATCGGAATCCTCATGATCATCAAGAGCATCAATGTCACTTCCAGACCACATCTTTCCAATCCGGTATGTCTCATTGCCTCCAGTTATGTTATCATTCTCAACACAAAACAATAACTGGAAAGTCTTCCCAACCAAATTCCTTATTGCGAGAGGCAAGTTCTCAGGACTCTGAAGCTATCATGATAACAAAACACACCAAAATTCTTAAAAATATAAAAGAAGA
Source organism: Erysimum cheiranthoides (assembly GCA_011420285.2). Taxonomy (NCBI): domain Eukaryota; kingdom Viridiplantae; phylum Streptophyta; class Magnoliopsida; order Brassicales; family Brassicaceae; genus Erysimum; species Erysimum cheiranthoides. The sequence continues at coordinate 20,766,031 of CM022180.2, forward strand.
TCGCAATTGAAAAAAATAACAAAAATTAGTTAGTTACTAACATCATCATCATAATCTCCTTGAAGGAGATCCATGGCTGTTTGGCCAACTATCTCAACCGCAGATGAATCAAAAAACAAACATTTTGTTTCTGCTGTCTGATCCATTACACTCACATGCAACTTGAACCTGATAATGATTAAATATTAGGTTAGAGACTCAAACATGTTATGCATAAACACTTGAAATTTACAAATCCTTTACGTTTTTATACCTTGGAACAACTTGTGTGATGTTCAAATTGCATTTTGGACACCAGTAGGTGGGCTTCTTTTGTTTTGACAGAAAACTATTTTCTTTCCTTACACTCAGCTCAACCTTCTTACTGCATTTCTTGCATCCAACATAAAACCAACCCATGTCGGCATCAATAGCACAGACAGTACAAATAATTTTGCACTTCTGAACCTGTAACAAATAACCTTGTTAATACATTTGTAAAATACAATGGAAAAGTTGAAGCATATAATATATAAGTAATCACCTCAGTTAAGTCTGCCAAACACGCAATGGTCTTCTTGGGATACTGAGAAAAGTATGCATCACTTTTCACTACCATCTCCAGTTTTGGCTTGGTAATGGAAATTGTAAGTCCAAGACCATCAGTTGGTAACCTGTACAACAATATGAATATAGGAAATTTAAAAACAGAAAAAAATGCAGTCACAGTATATTGCAAGCATGAACATAAAAGATTGACTTCACCTCTGACGAAAGCTTTGGACCTCTGGATAGGTAGGATTAATCTTGCATCGAAAGCATTAGTGATTTGGTTTTCTCCTGAAAAAATGTTTACATTATTATATAATATAAAGCAAAAAAATGAGTCACAAACAGGGTAGCTATCAACATTTTTATTCATACCTCTAAAAGTTGACACTTTGGCAAACCTGATTAGACAAATAACAATATCACCACCTGCATTTTGGCAAGCTTTATAGACTTGCTCTGCAAATTTGCCCCATAATGTACATGGTAGGCGCACATCCCTGATACATACATATAATTAGTAATATTAGTAATCAAAACATACATAAGAAACTTACTAAACGCATAAGTTGGTTAACTCACTCTGTGTTCCTGAGTTCAAACTCCAGCTTCTTAGCTGGCTTGTTGTGTGCTTCGACATTCTCAATAGCACCAACATTGACAATTTGTCCCACCACATCTACAACAGAACAGAAATTTAATTACACAAACAACGATCACAATAAAAAATGTATTGGCATTAGTAACAGAGAACACGTGTTTATACTAACCAATCAGGATGAATGGATTGAGTTCTCCAACAATTATGTTGGGGAATTCAACCAATCCCAAGTACACGTCATCTGATAAAGGGGTTGATTGAGTGACAAATGTGTTGTTGACAAATCCCATCTTGAAAAGATGATTGTCAGACGGTATTGACCTCTGACTTGAGCCAAAGAAAAATTCTCAATTACTCGCCAAGAACCCTGAACCAAGTGTCTTTCATACTTGGCCACAAGACTCTTCTTAACAGATGCGTGCATCTTGGTTCCCTGTTTAATAAAAAGATAAACCAAATTTAGTATGTGATACATTGTTAATAAGCTATTGTTGAATGCAGGTAAATAATTACCGTCTGGTCAGATAGCACCATTTCAAAGGTTTCGCCGGACTGGGCAGTGTATTGTTTCCAAGTGTGCAATATTTTGACTTGCACACGCCATGTGCTCTTGTAGGGCTTGACTTCAGAAAGGTATGTGATGGCCTGAGCTCCATTCATTGTTACCTGCTTAATAGATATTAGTATTTGCTAGATATGTGTAGAGTGGAAAAGATTTGATGCTTAGTGAGTGGGATGAGGTTCACTATATATAGTGAAGAGTGTGAAGTTGAAATGAGGTACTAATTGAAAGAATCATAACAGAATATACTCTATCCGAGTAAGTAAATAGGTTGCTGAAATATTGGATTATAGATTTTATGGAACGAAAATCTTGGTTATTGTTTAAGTTGCGTTAACATTGGTAACTCTGGATATTTTCAGTTTAGATTTTATAGGTATATTCAAAGATTTGAGAATAGATAAGGCACATATGGCATATAGGACAGAATATACTTTTCTTGGATAAGTCATCTATGCATAGGAAAGATTCTGTAAAAGATTGTATAGTATTTGATTGGTAGCTAAATAACAATTAGGCGTGTTAGTTGAGAAAGGTTGTTTAAATTTGTTATGATTCAACTATATTTTGAAAGATTTCCGGCTGATAATGATAAGGTGGGTGTTTTTTCGCTGTAAATCCAGGGCTTTGAATGGGCTTGGTAAACTGGGCTCCTTAATGTGGAAAAGTGGACTCCAAGAAACTCAATCCAATTGGATCTGCCGATCGGGAAATAAATGGGTTGAAATATGAACCGCGTGTTAATAACTGGATATGTGTGTTGGTAATTACTCCCCTACCATTTAATAACTCTAAACATTTAATTAAATTGAAATGGCATATTGTGTAATTTTATAATGTAAAACTGGGTAATTATGTTTCAATGCTTCACAAATAATAGGTAGAGGATGTATTATTAAAATTTAAATTATTATATGAAATCTAATACATACATGAACTGTATTTTAACTAGATCAAAATAATTGTTTGTGTTCTCTCCAAAAAAAAAAAATGAAAAACTTACAATTTCTTTTTTTCTAACTTAAAAACGTCAAGCAAAAACGAATGACAAATGTCATATTATTTTGTTTCCTTCATCGCCGTTTTTGTCAAATTTTAATAAACAAGTCGAACATGCTCATTGCTAACGATCAAAAGACGGGATGTCATGTTCATTGCTAACGATCAAAAGACGGGATGTCAAACTCTGTCTGTTTTTACTATTATTACACAATTCACTAAGTTTTTATATAGTTAATCTCACAACAATATCATTTCTTAATTAGTTTTTACGGTTTTTTAATTTTAGTAACAAAATCTTAAAAAGTTTGTAGTTTTGTGTAGATGAGTGAAAAAAAATATTTTCAAATGAATTTAGAAAATGTCTCAAAAAGTTTACGGTTTTGTGTGGATGAATGAAATTTTTTTATTGTCAAATTAATTTAGAAACTGAGTGATTCGTAAAATAGTAAAAACAAGTCGAACATGCTCATCGCTAACGATCAAAAGACGGGATGTCAAGCTCGGTCTGTTTTCACTATTACACAATTCACTAAGTTTTCATATAGTTAATCTGACAACAATATCATTTTACAATTAGTTTTTACGGTTTTTTTTTTAATTTTAGTAACAAAGTCTTAAAAAGTTTGCGGTTTTGTGTGGATGAGAGAAAAAAATTATTTTCAAATGAATTTAGAAAATATCTCAAAAAGTTTGCGGTTTTGTGTGGATGAATGAATTTTTTTTTGTTGTCAAATCAATTTAGAAACTGAGCGATTTGTAACATAGTGAAAAACAAGCCGAACATGCTCATCGCTAACGATCAAAAGACGGGATGTCAAGCTCTGTCTGTTTTCACTATCATACAACTAGGATCTAACCCGCGGTCCACCGCGGGGAATATTTTCGAAAAAATTTTTTTTTTTTGAATTTATTATTTGATTGATTTGGTTAATATAAAAGTAGAGTGTTAGGAAATAAATTAGATGTGAATGATTGTTAAAGGTTTGAAATTGTGGGTGGAGGGGGTTTTGTTTTATTTAAATTAGATTGTATGATATGCTAATTTTAAATAACTAGATAAGGGCCCGCGTATACGCGGGTTTAAAATTAAAGATTCATCACTCGTGTAAGAAAAAAAATTAAAACCCGCATACACGGGTTTATAACTAAAATTTTATAACCCGTATAAAAAATAAAATTAGATATTCTGTAAAACAAACATCACATTTACCCTACAAAAAAAACGTCACATTTAGATTAAAATTTACCTGACCACACGATAGTCATATCAAGCGTTTTTAGATCATCGCATCCTGAAATCATTAGTACACTAACCAAAAATTATCAAACCAAAGGCAAAAATATTATACGTTAAAAAATAAATTCACCTCTTCATTCGATGAAATTAATCATATGATATCCACCTACTGCATTAACAAAATAATTTGACACCAATAATTGAAACATATATACCAATACCAAAAGAATTAGGTTTTGATCAAAATTTACCTTATTTTTTTTTGTCAAAAAACTTACCTTATCATAGAATAAAAATATCACTCAAGTTTTCATGCATCGATCCATTTGGTTGGTTCTACACACCAAAACCTATAATCATAATAAAAACAAATATTTATCAATAGAATAAAGTTAAATCAACAATGATGTTTCAAAAAAATTATATTGTTTGGTAAAAAAAATATGAGACCATCTATTCGATTATATAGAGGTGAGTATTTATGATTCCTTATTCTTTTAGGAATAGTATTATATCTTTAATTATGTAATTTTTTTTCTTTTAGAATTAGTAATCTAACTATATGAAAATATACTTATAATTTTTTTATGATTATCTTTTCATATTACAAAAATTATTTAAATTTATAATTTTCTTATAATCATTTATTTATATTTTAAAATTCTTAAAATTTCTAGTTTTATTATAATTATTTTTATATATTTTTAAATTGTTTAAAATAAAATTTTAGTTATTTAATCCTTTTTATCTTTATCCTTCGGTAATTTTTTTTATCTACTTGGTCCTTTAAACTTTTCTTAACATTAACTTTTTATTTTTTTAAAATGATTTAAGTTTTTCAATAACATTATCTTTTTACACTTTTAAATTTATTTATGTGTTAATTGTTTTTAATAATTATCTTTTTCAATTTTAAAATTTTAAAAAACAAAATATTTTTTTGACACGTGTCAAAATCTCTAACCGATAAATATAACACGTATCATAATCTCGTGAGTTAATAACTTCGAAAACCCAACTTTATATAATAAGATTATTTTTTGTAAAGTAACGGATATAATGTTAACTTTAAATAAGAATTTAAATTAACATACTAATAATAACCTCGTAATACTATGATTTGATTTTTTTTATTTAAGTAACAAAATAATTTTAGTAACAACTATGTTTAATTATGGCATAAACACATTTGTAGGTTTATTTTGGGTTTTGAAAACCCAAAAAATCAAAACATTGTTAATGATATAATGGGCCTGGCCTCTTAAGGAAACTCAATATGGAAAAAAGCTGTGTAATTTTTTTTTTTTTTTATTTGGGTAAAGTGAAGAACCGAGTGTTCTTCTTCATCGATTGTAGAGAGAGAAGCAATTTTTTTTTTTTGATTCTGAGTTTCTGTATGAAATTCAGTATGGAGAGTATGAGGAATCATCAACTTCTGAATAATTTTTTTTTTTGTTTGGGTAGGTGAAAGTACACCGAGTATTGTCTTCTTCGATTGGAGGCCGATCCGAAAACTTTTTTCCAAAAATTATGAGTTTCTATATGAAATTGAGTTTCGGGATCATGTTGAATCATTACAATCTGTGTCGATTCATTCTTTGATTATTGGTTTTTTACGATTTCAAGCAATAGGTAATCTAACTCTATTCATATCTCCATTTCCCTTTCAAATTGCTTTGTGTAGTAGCGTCAATTGAAATTTCTGGGTTTAAGTTTCTAATTTGTTTGTCTGATTACGCATGAACTGTCATTAAGCTTCTTCTTTTGCGAATTCATAACTTACAATTTTAGTTAATAATACGAAGATTGTAAGGTCATTGTTGTTATCGCAAATTCTATATGCCGGGTCTGTTTAATTCAACTATTGTTTATGATTAAACAGGAATTGGTTATAGAATAGATCATATTCTACATTAATGAAGAAGAATCGAAGATATTTGGACCAAAATAAAAGAAAAATCAAAGATAAGTGAATTTTGTTCTTTAGAGCTGAAGTTGCTTGTTTTTTATTTGAATACAATGAGTGCACATGAATAGATGTCTCATCCTCACTGCTAGTATATAGATATGTTTGTTCCATGTCATAGATATCTTCATCTGATTTATATTTAATACATTTATAGTTAGTCAATATAAGTTTGAGTTTAACATAATATGTAATTTAGAATATGTTTAATAATATACCTTCTGATGATTGTGTCCACACTGCTGCATCAAATTCTTTTTCCAAATTTCTAACTTCAGCAGACTTTTTTGTTTTTGGTGCCTGAATTACTCGACTATATTCACCTGAAATAAATACATTATGAGTTGTTGAGTTAAATATTTTAATCAGGAAAACATAATAGAGTGAAAAAGTCGATTGATGAACTGTGCAATGAGAAGATTGCCACTGAATGGACTTACATGTGTTTTTTTCTATTGCAGATGACTTCTCTACTATGGAATTCCTCTTTTTATTCAACTCTTGGAGTCTCTTTCTGCTATTCTCGAACACGCAGAATGAACTGTTTTGTACTTCTGTTATGCCGAATAGCTGATTTGATGGACTTAATGGGTCAATGTTTTCTGATCCATTAGTGATCACTGTATAAGGTAAAAAAAAATAGTATTTATATATATTTGAGATGAATATAGAAAAAGATCAAGGTTGATTGTTCTATAGTATATATTCTTTTAACAATATTAAACTAACCTGTTTCAGGTTTATTCCTATTTGCAGAGGAGAATATAGTTGTTGTTGGAGTAGTTTGCAAACAGTCTTGCAGCCTTATTGGGATGTTGGTAATGTCTCTCAAAACTCGTGCTTGGGCAGATTTTGACTGATTTCCTGCTGTTTTTCGTAGACACCCTCCAGCTGAAATAAGAAGATTATGATATGTTTAGATAAAGATTAGTAAATAGACTTGATATGTTAAAGATTGATTAAGTATCTGATATATATCCTTTTAACAAAATTAAACTCACCTGTTACAGGTTTACTAACATTTGAAAATGAGAACCTCTTTGTTGTTGGATAGTTTGCATACTGTCTTGCTTCCTTTTAGTAATGGTGGTAATGTCTCTGGCAACTAAAACTTGGTCAGAATTTGACTGGGTTTCAGTTGGAAATAGTCGAGAACAAACAGCTGAAATAAGAATATTGTGATAGGTTTAGATAAGGATTTGTAAAACATAACTGAGTAAAATTTACAAACTCGTGTAAGTATTAGTGAAATGAAAATATTAAATTGGCAGGATTGACATTTATCTTTTGTTCTGGCAGATGACTTTTCCAAGATGGCATTCCGGTTTTTAGTCAACTCTTTCGTCCTCTCTCTGCTACGTGAAAAAACGCAGAATCCCTGATTTTGTACTTGTGTTATACCGGTAAGCTGGTTTGATTGACTTAATGGGTTAAAGTTCACTGTAAATTCAGTAGATTAATTAGCAACATTGAATATATTATAATTCATACAACTTATAAGGATGGTTCTGACCTGTTTGCTGTTTTAAAAAACTTGCAGCTGATGATATCTTCTTCGTTGGAGGAGTTTGAAAACTTTCTTCATGCCTTTTAGGTATGTTGTGTGAGTGATGAGGTAATATACAATGACTTTGCTCATATTTATACTCGATTGACATGGGATATTCTTTTGACATAGAATATATGCGAGATTGAATAGATATTGACTTGATTTGCAAATTTGGAATCAAGTAATAGGAAGTATAAAGATTCGTAGAATGAAAATAATTTTGTAGTTATGATCTCCATTAAACTCTGTTATAGGAATGGAATGGATTCAAATTTAGTATCCTAACTCATATATTTGATTCGTAATTGTGTAATAAATATAGGCTACAATTAGAGAACATGCTAGAATTAAGGAATGATTTGTTACGATCTGTTACTAAACTCTTTGATTATATGGCAGGTATATTAGGAATGTTAGATATGTTAGATACTAACAATAACTGTTTTATATCTCGACATGAAAGAAGCTTTTGAAACTATTAGAACCCGAGATCTTTGGATAACCCATTTTATCCGTATCCATGATGCTCAATTTCGGGTTTTTTTCCTAATTGACCTGACCCGATTTTGTCTCGAAATAATGAAGTGACGAATTTACCCTTAATGAAGTTTCCTTATCATGTCTTTGAGCGATGGCATATGTTGTAAATATTTTGAAAAACTCTGCCCTTTTCCCTAAGTGTACTTCTCTTTTAATAGTATAGGGATTCACTTAGTTTTCATATAGTTAATCTGACAACAATATCATTTTTCTGTTAGTTTTTACGGTTTTTTTAATTTTAGTAACAAAGTCTTAAAAAATTTGCGGTTTTGTGTGGATGAATGAAAAAAAATTATTTTCAAATGAATTTAGAAATTGTCTATAAAAAAGTTTTAGGGTTGTGAAAAAATGTCTATATATTCGAATTAAAAAGGGAGAATTGATTATATAGGATACATTTTTTTCAATTTGTCCAAATACACTTTTATTAGAAAAGTTTGCTCAATTAAGTTTTATAATAATTAAAACTCAAAACTACCCTTAATTTCAATATGATTTAATTAAAGATAAGAACCCTAAATATTAAAGTTATGTCTTTCTCTTTTTTTACTGTAACCTACTTTGTTCTTAACGAAAAAAAACAAAACTTACCTTTGCGATTAGACGCCGGCGAAGCTTCAACGCCGGAGGAAAAACAGGTGGTTGTTTCTTCTTCTTCTCCAGCGAGCGAGTTCTTCTTCTCCTTCGATTTATTCTCCTTCGATTTCTTCTTTTTCTTCTCGTGGAGTTCCTCTTCTCTGTGGGTTTCTTTTTCCCCTCACTCAAATCTGAACCTCCAAATCTTAGGTAAACTCTAATGATTCTTCTCTATATTTCTATTTGATAGTTTGCATATTGATTTCAATGAAATTCAAGAGAATAATCTCCAATTTGAATCACTACATCACTCTGAGAATTATCCGAAATGCTGTTTATTGTTCGATTAATCAAAACGGTGTGTGCTATTGAATCAAATACTTATGAAATGATTGATTGGGTTTTGCAATTACTGATGGTTTCTCAAATTTTGTTCTCAGTCCGTTCGAGTCTAGTGTGTTTACACGCAATATAGGTTGGTTTAAAGAAGCTTGAAATTACTTGGTTCCTTAATCGACAACTCTATTGATTCTTCTCTTAATTTATATGGGATTTCATTACATGTTGATTTCAATGAAATTCAAAATTGCATTGAGAAAGTCCCAAAATAATTGTTTATTATTCAAATTGGAGCGCTAGATTTCTTTTCATATGTTTGTATTGTTTATTGCTAGTTTATTGATAGAGTTCATATGTAATCTATATGAGAATATAGAGAAATAATTGTTTATTAGTGAAATTAACATTGGAAAGCTCTCAAGTTGACCATGACTTTGTTTTATTTTGTGCAGGTTGTTGAGAACTATCGAACAGAACAACACACCTGCGTTTAGTGCTCAAGAAACTCGAGTAAGTGATCTCTCTTCTTCTTTATGGATAAGTTTTGACGTGTGGTGTTGTTCAATATATTGTACCATAAGAACCAGAATAATTATTTGATGATTACTTACCTTCCTTTTTTTTTGTAAGGTATGGAAAAAGAGTATCCAAAACGTCTTTTCAGGGAAGGAAGTGAGACACAGGTGCAACAGATAAATAATAGTTGCAGAATGTCTGTCTTGGAAAAAATAGAGAATGCATTGCCGGCTGAGTATGCGAAAGTGAAAGAGGATCCAGTCTTCACACAGTTGTTTGCACTTTATGAAAACGGATTACATTTTTCTGCTCGCGTGATACACAGAATCATGTGCAGACAATTGGTTACCAACAAAAAACATGAGCTGTGGTTTGTGTTTGGAAGGAAGCCACTTCGATTTTCTCTTCAGGAGTTTTATGCGGTTACTGGCCTCAACTACAAGGATGACTTTAGTTGTGATTTAGAGAAATGGAAAGACGATAAGGGATTTTGGAGTAAACTTCTAAAGAGAAAAGACAAGATTACCTTAAAGAAGTTGACGAGTGTGTACCTGATAGAAGCTCAAACTTGGCAACTAGAGGAAGACAGAATTCGACTTGTCTATCTTTGTGTGATTGCTGGGTTGATATTGGCTAAGGATGAGAAGAGGATTATTCCACTCACATACATTCAGTTGGTGATGGATTTCGAAAAGTTTAGAGCTTATCCATGGGGTCGAGTTGGTTTCGAACATCTACTTCAGTCTATCATCAAAGCAAGAGAAGCTTTGAAGAATCCAAGAAGCTATCTCCTGGATGGTTTCTCTTATGCACTGCAGATATGGGTTATGGAATCTATTCCAGTCATTGGAGAAATGTTGGGAGAAAAGATAAACAGTGAACTTACAAACGCTCCTCGCCTTTCCAATTGGAAAGGCTCTTCAAAAGTATCATATGAAGATATTATCCGCCTAGAGAAGACACTTAGACCAACGGTAAATTTCACATTCTCCCTATCTTTTAAGTGTACTTAGATTACTTTGCCGATTAAGATGTAAGAAAATTAGATATGTATTTGCTTAAAATATGACTTTTTCTTCTCTAACTAATTTGTTCAAACATTTTTTATGTAGGATGTGGTTTACCCATACATTTCCTATACAGGAAATTATGACGTATTTGAGTCTGCAGAATTTTTGATGCCTGATGAGATCAAAGATGATGAAGTGACTAATTTGAATGCTTTGATCAGATCCGGCAGGTGGAACTGTGGTTTCTGATGAGGATACCGAATTGGCTGGTTTGGATGGAGATAAGAATGAATCTGATAATCGCCATGCTCATGGGATGAAGAGGAGGAAGACAACGCATGTTGATCATGGTGCAGAGGCACGTAAAAAAAGGTTGCTTTACGAGCGAGCATCAACGTCACATGTATCTTCTTCTGAAGACATGAAGTCTTTTATTCAAGACACTCTTAACGCTTGTTTTAAGAGTTTTGGAGACAATATTGATAAGCGATTTGCGAAGTTAGAGGATGACGTCTCACTAATCAAGGATTTCATATCTACATTTAGAGGTACAAGTTCTACAAAGGCAAAGACTCCACAACCACCCAATCCAAGTGACACCCAACGTAAATTTGTGGTACGTAAGAAATAGATCTCTCTTTTTGGTTATACCTACTTTGTATTTTGGTTGACTTGTTAAATCTGAAATGAATTTACGTATGTGTATGTATTTTAAATTTATGTGTTGTAAACAATATATGTAATGTGATGTAAACAATGATAATGTATTGTTGTTTTTTTTTTTCCTTTGTATTTACAGGAAGACAAAACTCTTTTTGACGACCTTTTCACTAATTCTAGTGAATTAGATCTTAATATGAGTACCCAAGACTTTCTTCACATGTCCACGGGACATCTATCTCAACAAACACAAGTCGCCAACTTCGATCCTCCACATGAATTGGGTCGTGAAGGTGTCGAGCATTTCGCACCTTTTAAAAAAGGATCGTATGTCATAAACCCGGGTAGAAATGAAAAAGATGCTATGTTGGTGTTTGTTTCTGAAGATAGATGGAATGCAATGGAGGCATGGAGTAGAAATCCTAGGTAAGTGATTCATTCATTTTTATATTTAACATATGGTCGTATGTTTTTACTATAGAATCAAGTTATATAGTAAAGTGTTATTATATAGCCGTACGATTTTAATATAATATTATATATTCGTTAGCTTTATGAGTTTATTCGTATTATGAAAATTGTTGTTACTAACGCTCCTATGGTTTTTATTTTTCAGAAGCATGCAGCTCGGTCCAGTTGTTATTGATCATGAATTGCTTACTCGAATAATTGGACCAAGGCAATGGCTTAGGAATAATGTGCGATTTGATCATGCAATTTTTTGTTTTTTACTGTCGGATCATGTTGTGGTAAATCAATTTTTAACGATTTTTTTTAATTTTTCAGGATATGGATGCCACAATGTATTTACTTCGCGAGAATACATCTTTAGGCCGGTTGAAATCAGAGCGTGTCGGTTTCATGAACTGTATGTTCAGCATGCAAATCTCAGAAGCGTACAAGAAGTATTTAGCAGATAAAAAAAATCACAAGTGGGATAGCATGCTACTAGCTTACGCCAACGGGGAAATGCCTGCTCACGGAAAGACAAGGAAAAAATGGGCTTCAGATTTTGACAAGATTTATACTCCTGTTTTCGTCCACAACAATCACTGGATAGCGCTGTGCATTAACTTCGTTCTAAGAACAATTGAAGTGTTTGATTGTCATGGTAACAACAACAAAAGACAGGTGGAACCATTCGCAATAACCATCCCTCGGCTTGTGAAGGAGATTCAGCCAAAATCCTATGGTAAAAATCTACATTTATCTCCATATTCCATTATCCATGTGTCGGTGCCTCTAGGACTCAATAAATCACATTCTGACTGCGGAGTGTATGCGCTCAAGTACATTGAGTCTCATTTGCTGCAACTAGGAACCGATTTGATAAATGATGATAACATCAATGAAGCGCGCATAAAAATTGCGGTTGATCTATGGGAAGCAGCATCTGATCCTGTGTTCATTGAACGAATGACGAAGTTTGAACCTCCAGCAGTGCCTTCAGATTACGTAGACATTGTTTGAGACATTGGTGTTTTTTTATTTTTTTTATTTGATACTTATTAGTTTAGTTATTACTTTAGTAGGTTTGAATTATTTTAGAGAATTTCATAGGAATTTTTTAGCTATTATTTGGATTATGAGTTTTAAGATTTGATGAAATTCTTTTTGGGAGAATTACGTAGGACATTATTGTCATGTTGTTTGGAGTTTTCAGAGAGTTTCAGGTCAGTAAAGGTCATTAGTTGAGTCCAAAAATCAAAGGAGATGAGCGAAATTCAGAATTTTACCCGCTTGAGGCAGACCGATCGGTCCCATGCAAGGATCGATCGGTCCAGTGTGATTTAGTCAAAAACTGAAAATGTCTGGATGAAGCAAAAGGTAAGTTTCCTAACCAAATTTGAACCGGAATTCACTTGAATTGAACCAGACTTAACCAAAAATCACACCACAAAATCGATTATGCTCTCCGTTCTCTCTCATTTTCACGATTTCTTCTTCCATTCTTCTTCTTCTTCGTTTCTCATCTTTCTAGTAACTTGTGCTGTAAGTAAATACCACTCAGATTTCTTTAGACTTGAGACTTGTGTAGTTGAGATGTTGTTTACTCGTTCAAGAGTTGTAACTTTCTAAAATCAATAAATTCACAAATAATGGTGTTATGTATCTGCACAAGAGAGAACGTGGATAAGAGGAAGATGTAACTAACACCACTCACTAGTAGGCTCATCAAGTCAAAAATTTCCAGAGATGTCAAAAAAGATTAAACAGATAATGTAATGGGGGAACTAAAATAAAAATATGGAGAAACCGAAGCAAAAACAAAAAAAAGAAGCAAAAAGGTACAACATCAAATACAGCTCGAATCATCCTCCTCGTAAAAGTGTCGAGAGGGAGAAAACAAAAAGATAAAAAGACACGACCCTCTCTCTCTATCATATAGCAACTCCATCTGAAGAAACAAAAAGAACCTTTTTAATATTAAAGACTAATTAAAATGAAAAAAATGAGTTGATGCACTAACCAGCTATTATATTGCAACATCACATCTGGATCTGTTGTGTCCTTCTTTACCACATCGGCTACACTTGTGCCTCTTATGCCCTTGTGATCCTTGTGACGATCTTATCTTGTCTTCCACTGTTTCATGTCTCCTTTTTCTGCGTCTACCAGGTCGTTTTCTTGTTTCAGGTGGTAAGACTTTTGCGTTTTCAACATTTTCTGGAACACGCCATTCATCTTGAGGAACACCAATTGGGTTAATGGTTTCCTCATATAAAGTTCTCCATGCAGTAGTAGTATACACTTCATCAGTGTACGTGTATAAATCCTTTCCTATAGCGTAAGCTCCCTTTATGGCATGTCTGCAAGGAATTTTTCCTAAGTCGAATTTTGAAACAAGCTTTTTTAATGGTGGTAACACACAGAAGAGAAGCAACAGGGGTGTTTCAATTCCCTTATGCAATCATTGCAGCACAAAGGTATCAATCCATAATGAGTGAGCTATTGACCAATCAGGATACAATCATTTCACTTAATCCAAGTCAAGCAGAAACAATTGGGTATCTAGCAACCTAAATGAGCAAAAGAGAAAACAAAAATAAGAACTAACAGAGAACTAGCAGAAGCAGAACAGAAACAGGTCGATCAAGCGAATAACAATCAGATAACGAAATAGAGTTCATGAGAATGGGAATAATTGGTCAGTGAATCCTCCTAAATCAACCAGGGTGTCTAACAAAAACTCATACAGAGCTAATCCCTTGACGAAAGATTCGAATATAGGTCAATCCACTCTCGTGACAGAGACCCCTCTAAACTATGCTACCTCCAAACCTAGATCTCTCTAGAGAAGCATAACATAGCAGGCATTAATAATCAATCAATCAAAGCCAATAAACACTCTAAGCAACCAATCTCTTGGGTTAGACATGTAAATCTCTGGAAAAAGTTGGTTCAAGCATTTCAACAAACACCTCTCGGGCAGGAAATACCTAGGGTCTAATTTCAACTTCTCAGAAAGAAATTAACATTAAAAACACTCACCCAGAAGGGATCTAAACAGATCTAAGCTTAAACACCCTAGAAGATCAAAGATTCATCACTTTCCTAACCCATCCTCAAGAACCCTAAGCAGACTACTCACAAATCATCATAAAATGCATAAACCCAGAAAATAAAATAAATTGCATAATCATAAAGCTAAAGATGAGATTAAGAGAACTGTGAATGTAGAAAATGCAAAATCAAAATGGATTAAGAGAGATCTGGATTACAAAGTGTCTGGTTTTTAGAGTTATAGAGAGAAAAGAGAGAGATTAGGGATAAGAGAAAAGTAAGGATAAGATAATATCTGCCTAGTTGTCTCAGCACAACAGCTGTATTTATACTACTTTAGGCAAAAGTCAAAACCCTAATTCTAAAAATCAAAAGTCAAAGGCGGCTAGGCTTGGCATCGATCAGTCTCCTCGATCAGGGTGGTCGATGCCTTGTGTTCTTCAAAGTTCCCACCTTTCTGCCCAGGCATCGATCAGTCTGATCGATCAGTTTGGTCGATACCTTGTGTTCTTCAAAGCTTGCGCCTTTCTGCCTTGGCATCGATCAACTGCTCGATGGTGGTGCTCGATCGTGTGCCATTTCCTCACCAAATAGCCCCTTATGTACCTAAACAACTCCAAATGCAAGAGTGTATGCAATGCTCATGCAATAACCTACTAATCATGCAAAATGACCACAAATGACTAAAAATGGTATGAACAGGGGATGAATCAATGCTAAAGTGGTGAGAAATCAATGCTTAAAACATGTAAAATATAGACATATCAAATTTTCCGCATGAACACGTTCTCTTTTCCAAGTCAACAACATAGTCTAACGCATCACCTCTTACCTGAAAACTGTATTCATTGATCGGATAAACTTTAAAAGATTTACCTTTCTCTATCCTTTTATCAATCTTTTTCTCCACTTCAATAGTACACGAATCGTTATGCTTTGCACTTAGTGCTCTACGCTCAAAAAACCACCTCATTAACATTTCACTGATACTGTCCAGCAAAGGAATGATTGGATACTCTCTAGGTGTTCTCAAAGCTGCATTTATCGACTCAGCAGGATTGTTGGTGTTAATGTCATATCTGTATCCCGGAAAATGACATCGAGCCCACTTTCTCACATCGGCATCACGTAGATAATTACCAATCGCCGGACTAATATTGCAAATTTGCGTCAATAAGATCTCGAATTCAGCAATCCTATACGCTTTTGAGGCTTTTGCAACCAAACCAGCCAAACCTTTTCCCTTGTAATATGTTACCACATTATTAATCAAGTGGTGGATGCAAATCCCATGTTTAGCCATTGGGTAAATGTTTCCAAGTGATTTACCAATCGACATATGTCTGTCTGACACAAAAACTAATCCCTCTTCATCAGGTATAACAACCTTAAGTTGCATTAGAAACCACTCCCATGATAAATCATTCTCAATATCGGCAATACCAAATGCAATTGGATACAAATTAGAGTTACCATCAACTGCTGTAGCAACAAGTAAAACTCCTTTGTATTTGCTCTTCAAAAACGTTCCGTCGACTACAATCACCTTGCGAATTGCCTTGTAAAACCCTCTTATTGATTGACCAAAAGAGATAAATAGATATTTGAATCTTCCATCACAATCAATATCATAATTCGTATGCGTACCAGGATTCGCTTCTTGTAGCATGTGCAAGTATTTGGGTATCTTACTAAAACTTTTCTTTGGAATTCCTCTCACTTCGTTAACTGCATACTCACGAGATTCCCAAGCTTGCGAATAAGTTAACTCGAATCCATAATCTGTTCGCAGAATATTAATGATGTCATTCGGTTTAGGCCCTTCTTTGACACCTTCATATTTATGCATAATGAGATGTCCAATTGTTCTTGCTGATGGTGTCCTACAGAATTTTGTTTTCTTTGAAGGAGCACATGTATGACCACCCACATACTTGTTGATTTTCCAATATGTAGATCCATTTAAACACTCAGAACGAACACGCCAATTGCAAACATTATGTACGCATCTTATGCACCACAATTTCGTATCAGATTTCGTAATCCTGTAATCGAAATTATACTTCATCGCAAAAATTTCCAGAGTTGCCTGCAAAGCTTCTTTGCTTTTGAAAAGTTGCCCATTCTTTACCATCGAATCTTCTGACATAGATCCAACACCATCACCAACTTCAGCCTTATTAGAAGTCACCAATACTGTGGATTTTTCCTGCGCCTTACAACCATCATCTTCTTCACCAAAATCACATGATTCATTATTCAAATCAATATTTATTCCACTCATACGTTCATCAGCTCGGGCTTTAAACGTCACACACAACTGTATCATATTCCTAGTATTCCTCTTCATAAACGCAACAAAATTTTTAACTTGCTGATCGTTCGACATAACAACAGGAGGGGAATCAACGCCAAGCCCAGCGGGTAAATAACTGAATTCCACATCAACCATACTCCGTTCTATTCCGTAGTCTTCTGCAACTATCATCTCTAGCTCGGCTAAAGTGGCAGTGGATTGCATATAAACTAATCTTGCACGTTTTTCTTCATCAACAAGAAATCTCCACTCTTTGTTGTCAGACGATTTCCATACACCACACGTCACGTAGATCTGCAGCATAATTTGGACTCAACGTAGAGGAAAAGTTGGGAGAAGTCTTAGTTATCGATTTTTGAAGAGAAAGGTTTAGTTGGAAGAAGTCTTTAGTAATCGATTTTTAAAAAATTTGAACAGCAGAAGCAGAATACGTATTCTATATTGCGTAGAATGCAATATTACGATTTATTCAAAAGATTTGTTGTATATTCACTTTCCTAAATTTACGATTCAGTTAAGATACATTTGCCTTATTTGACTAAGTTCTACATTCTGCAGAATACAGATTCTAAATTTTTTGGAATTTAAGTTCTAAATTTCGTAGGTGATAGAGTAAAACGTAGAAAACATATTCTAAATTTTGTAGTATACAGGGTAAAGCGTAGAATATACATTCTAATGTTTTTAGAATACAGTATAAAGTGTAGAATACGTATTCTAAATCTCGTAGAAATAGGGAATTTCGGTTTTCTGAATTTTTTAGAACAGATTTTTATTCTAAACTTTCTAGAACATGTATAGTGCCTAGAATACATCATCTAAATTTTTCAGAACATACTCAAAATCATGAATACGTGTTCTAAACATTTCAGAACAAATTTTATCCATCTATAAATCAAAAAAATTTCAAATAACTTAAAAAATTTCCTTCACTAAATCTTCTTTACTATGACTTGTCTACCTCTTTATCATAAAAGTTTTTTAAAAACTTGCAAAAATTGACTACAAAGGGCAATTTAGGCATGAGTGACATTTAGCAAATAAAAGTGTATTTGGACAAATTGAAAAAAATGTATCCTATATAATTTGGCGACTAAATTATGATGATTTGGTGACTAAATAGCGACTACACAGTGATTTAAAATCATAAATGGTTTTGGATTTTATTAATATTTCATTTTGAAACCTGTTTTGAATTTTGTTTTTCAGAAATTCAGGAAACCAAAATTCTAAACATACATTATTCAAAATCACTACCAAATACATAATAATATAATATCCAACATTCAAAGAGTTCAACAAGTTAAGCACACAAACTGAAAATTGACAAGTTCATGACAGAAGCAGAATAAGTAACCTAAGGTAATTGAGTTACTGAAGGATCTGTTGCAGGATGAGTGGTCTTGAGAGGAACGGAACCGTTGCATTAGGTGACTGAGTCGCCATAAAGTCGAGGTAGGCAGGAGGATCAGTTTGGCGTAGATACTTTTCGACGAAGGATAACTCGGCGATCCTATCCCTTTGCTCAGCAACAAGTCGGGCATTCTGTTCTTCTCGGGCAGCAATCTCAGCATTAAGAGCCGCTTGCTCTTCGATCTTCCGGTGAGCTTCCTTCAGTTGATCTTCCGGTGAGCTTCCTCGTGTATCCTTTTCAGTGGACTGCCAAAAAGAAAAATAGAAGTTGTCAATAAATTAGATAACAGATGCATCCAAGTAGAAGTAACCAAACGTTACATAACCTGAAGAAAGATGGCTGTGTATTCATCTGTGGTGAGCTCCCGAGGTCGTGAAGCGCCGTCGTAAAGACATTGGCATTCACAGAAAACTTGATCATCTACAGCCATTTCAGACATGTTACAGTTTAAACAAATAAAGCAATGCAGTAGGAATTGATTCCCTATCAAACTGAGCGAGAATCAATTTGAAACAAACAAGACATCCAAGAACAACCTAATGGCGAATTCTATTTCTCCCAAGTCTCAATACCACCACTACACTGATCTTTTTAATGCTCTAATTGTAAGAGTAAAGCTTACTTAAGTATGAAACCCAAGTCCCAAACAACCACCCAATACTGATCTGTTTTAAATCTCTAATTGTAACAATAAAGCTCACCCTTTTTCTTCCTCTAGGCGCCATTTCTATCTTCTCTTTGGTTTCTGAAGAAATTAGAGGAGAAAAAAATCAGTTTCCAATCTTAAAATCAAACAAACGAAAGCAACTCAAAACTGATCAGTTTACAAACCTAAGCAACAACAATGTGATTTCGAAATTGTGTTTCTACATGTCTCGGGTTTTAGGGAAAACAATAGTACCTTGAGAGCCTCGGAGAGAATGGGATCTTGAGGGAGATTGAAACAATGTGATTTCGAAATTGTGGTTCTACAAGTCAGAGAAAACTAAGCACGAAATGGCTTCAACGAGTTCCTTCTTCCCCTGCGTTGAAGAAACCGGTGAGAATCAGCAAACAAACCGGTAATCAAAATCAAAATCGGCAATTATGGAAGCAAAGACGAGGCAACAAGCCTTCAATAGCACAGATTGAGCGACTGAGGAAGAGAGAGAACTAACCGTTCGTGGAGGAAGAAAAGCTTCAAGAAGAACTAGAGTGAGAGACGACGAAGAAGAAGGAGACGGAAGACGAAGGAGACGAGTTCCCGGAGCATTAGAATGAAGACGTTTCGGCACCGTATCGAGAAGAAGAAGGAGGCGAGAGAAGGATTATTTTGGCTAGGATTATTTTGGTTAAGTGTAGGCTCTAGGGTTAGTTGTTAGTGGATTAGGGTTTAGATAGGATGGACTTAGATGGGCCTAGAGATATTGGGTTTAGGGTTTAATTAGTCTATAATTTTAGTTAGCCTAAATTAAATTAGCCAATTAGTTATTACTTAGTAGTTTTAGTTAAAAATAAATTTGATTTGGTTTTTGAGGTTGTAATTTTTTCAAATTTATTTAATTTCGCATAAACATAAATTTATCATTTTTGATTTTGAAGAATTTTAGGCCCAAATTTCATTTTCACCAACCAAAATTTCATTTCCTTCTCCAATTTTAGGTGTCAATCTAAATTTTAGATGATTTAATCTTGAAGTGTGAGTATAAAGTTTTAAAGTTTATGAGTTTAAAATAAGGTTTGGGCTTTAAGTTTTAGAAATTTGGAACTAGAATTTTAATTTTGAATATATATATATATATATATATATATTAATTGAATTGTTGGTTTAAAGATTTAAGGTTATAAGTAAATAGGTTTTTAAAAACATATTTTTGTAAATTAAATAAGTAATTGGTTACATTTTGGTTTTATAGTTTATGAATTAATTTTTAAGATTAAGAATTTAAATTTCAAGATTTAGAGTTTATGATTTAGGTTTTGGAGTTTGGTTAAGGGTTTGGGGTATAGGGTTTAGAGTTTAAATTTGAAGGTTACGACTAATTTGCGACTACGATTGTATAGAGAAAATGGCGACTACATAGTGACTATTTAGCGACTACATAGCGACTATGACTAGTAGTCGCCAAATACCGGTACACCTACCCCGAGATGGAAAAAACGTGTTTTTAGTTTGCGACTAAGTTGCGACTATCTTACGACTCGCCGCATAAGTCGCCACGTAGTCGCCAAAATAGCGACGAATTAGCGACTACATTGCGTCTAAACGAATTACTTGCCAATTTAGTCGCAAAGTAGTCGCTAATATACGACTATTCTGGTGACTAAATTTGTTAGTCGCCAAATAGCGACTGATTTTGCGACTAATCTGTTGCAGTCGTTAGTTGGTCACGTCTCAGTAGCAACATAGTCGCTAAATTTGGCGACTACGGTTGTAGTCGCCAATTGTAGTCGCTTCTCGCCTGTTTTCTTGTAGTGTTTATGATGATTGGCTATGCCTTTTATTGGTTTAGTGGCGGACGATTAATCATCCTTTATTGTTGATGGTGCTTTACAATTTTGGTTTGATTATAAATCATGAGAGATCTATTAGTTATTTATGAATGCATAATTTATTATTGTATGATTTGGTTTGGTTCTATTCAGTTTCACTCTCTCATTATTTTATGAAAAAAAAAAAAAAAATTGTTTTGAGTTGTGGCAGATTGTTGGTTTGAGTTGGTTTAGTAAATCGGTGGTTTGAATTCTGAAATATGGTTATCTCATGACTTGTTGATTATTGCTTTGACCGACACATGTTTTAACTGTTTGGTCTATTGTATACTCGTACATGCTATATTCACCACATGACTCATGCCTCAATCTCAATCGTTTTACTATTAAGCATCTTAGTTTAGAATTTTGTGTTAAAATCATCCTATATGATTGTTATTTTATTATTTGCATTATGCAGAAGATAAAAGCGTATGATAAACCCGAAGTTTTTAGAAAATCTCACTGTTTGGCAGGACCGGTTAAGCCATTCCGGTTCCATAGTGATGCGAAAGAATAATCGAAAATGAATGTGGATATACATTAGAGAACCAGAAGATTTTCTTAATAATTTATTGTGTGCTGCCTTATTGTCAAGGCAAGCCGATTATATGGCTTTCACCGACCCCATGAATTTGGATAGTGTCAATTTTCTGGTACGTATACGAGGAGATATTGTGGATTGATCACCCACCATATATTTTTGTATCAACTTGCAACCTGGAGTTTGCAAGGGTATTTGGTTAATTGATAATGGTGGTGAAACCATGCCTCAAGTTAATGACTACAATATGTCAATTGATTCACATCAGGCCAACGAATAATAAGAGTTATCCCCATTGGAATTGGTTTGGGTCAGAACCAGATATTTCCCATCTAAATATGCTATAAATATCAAGTTGCTCCACCACAGTGATATAAAACATAAGATGGGAATTGAAAGAATGTTGGAAATATGTTGGATATAGATCTCTCTTGACGATTGAATATCTTGAGCCATAAGAAAGAATTTATGTAAGGCTCGAGATGCAGACTGTTGTTTTAGTGAGTCAGTCTTTCCAACATTAGGGGGAGAAAGTAAACAGCTGGAAAAGAACTATATTGAAAGAAATTATCTTGATCCTCGTACGAAAGAATGTGCACTAGAAAATAAGTTGAAGTTAAAAGATAATTCATTTGCATAGTTTAGCAAATTAGATACCAGAAGTATCTACTGACCCAAAGTGACAAAGTTATATATTCCAGCTGTGCTCCAATTGAAATTGATGTCCCAGACGGATAATACCAACTGCTAAGTAAGTCTAAAGAGTGGCGCATGAAGCGTGATAGACTTATTGGTTCCAATAAATAAGCATCCTCGGAAAAGAAAAAGGAAAAGAAAAGGAGCAGATTTTAATATGGCACCGAGTGATGATGAAATACTCTAGAAGAGATGTAGACATGAATAAGAAAGAGATTCAGGTACCTGAGAATGATGATGAAAGAAAATCTCAACAAGTTGAGTCATGTCTGGAATAAAAGAGAACCAAAGCAAATCGACGTCGTACATAATTTTGCATGCAGTGAAGCAGTTGATGATGAGGTTATGAATGAAAACGAGGATCGTATACCGCGGTTAATAGAAAAGTATATACAAAGTGATGATTGGCCAATCATGGAAAGAAGTTATAAATTCTCTTGAAGAGAAAGTATTTGGACTAGTAGTCCGTACACTAGAAGGTGTAAAAGTAGTTTGACATAAGTGGATCTTTATGTGAAAGAGAAATGAATTGTGAGATGCAAAACAAGTTTTATAGCACAAAAGTTCTAATAAAGATTTGAAATTTATTATAAAGAGATGTACTCTCCTGTGGTGGATGCAACAATTTAGATCCCTTATTAGTTTAATAACCTGAGAAACTATACAACAAGTATACGAGTTTGCTCACTAAGAATATACTCTTTTACAAATCCTTAAAGATGATATCTATGACTGGAATGCAAATCCTGAAGATGACGTTTTCAGGGGGAGAAATATGATTATGTGTGTGGTTGTACTCTTTTTCCCTTATCATGGTTTTTACCCCATTGGGTTTTTCCATGAAAGGTTTTTAACGAGACAACAAAAACACGCGATTGATGCACTCCTGAAGAGAAATATTATGATTCCAATGATGAAAGGCTATCCTTCTTCAAAGTCTTTTACATTGTGAGAAACGTAGATAATGATTAAGATGAGTCACCTACGAGATCCAAGAACTACAGAAAAATGGTGATGTACGTGTCCTACTGATTCATTCAAGTGAAGATTTGGCGAACTAATTTACAAAGGTGTTTACAACAACTACTTTCAAGAAGCTATTTCATCATATTGGATCGCGCCATCTTGAAGATTTCAAGTGATGTACTCATGAGGGGGAGTAAAAGCGCATTGCACTCTTTTTCCCTTAACCATGGTTTTTCCCACTGGATTTTCCTGGTAAGGTTTTTAATGAGGCAACAATTCTCAGATGCGCATTTTGGTAGCATAATGGTCATCAGGGGGAGTGTTATGAATATATTGTTAATATATAGATGACCATTAGTAGATTCTACAAAATTCTATGTTATCTTATCTTTAAGCAAAACCCTAATCTTGTATCCCTATATATATGTTGTATCTCCTATCATAGATCAATAACACAGAGAATATTTCTCCAAACCCTCTTTGTTCATAACAAAGATTACAATTTTCTAACTTAAAAACGTTAACCAAAAAAAGAATAAAAAACGTCATATTTTTGTCAATTTTTTTTACTTTTTTTTCTTGAATAATAGATTTACAATATTTAATAAATTGGTAAAATAAAAATAAAATTTTTCATTACGGTAACTATAAAATAAAACAAACCTATATATATATAATTAAAAAAAAACCTATTTCTCTAATCTCCACATCAATTCTTTCATCCTGACGAAATCAGTTTCGCCTCTCGCCGATCAGTGAGTTCTAAATTTCCCGACCTAAAATTCTTACGGGTTTTTATGGTTTCTCGTTGCTTTTTATCTGGAATTCGTAAGCATCTTGAGATTTCTCCGTGAGAAAAAACCATGTTGGAAATTAAAAATAGAACTTATTTCGCTAATTTATTTTGGGATTTTTTTGGAAAATTAAGCAATTTACTCATATAGATTGCTATGTTTAAATGCTTCAGAGAGATTAATTGTGGTAATTGCTATGTTTTGGAGGCAGAGGAAACGAAAGCCAGAAAAAACGACAACTTGGAAGATTTGAATTTTTTTTTGGCAACGTGATTCAATGGAGGAAGAGGAGGATCAGTTTTTGTTGAGTAGCTTAGGTGTGACATCTGCCAATCCTGAAGATCTTGAACAAACAATACTCGATGAGGTAATATTTGCTCATCCGTTTATGTGTTTACTATTAGTGCTGCATTGTTGATTCTATGAAAAGTGTTTAGAGTTTAGCTCTTCTTTGGTCAGGCGACGAAGAAACTAGATAACGATGAGGGTGGGAGTGTGGAGGAGCAGTCTAATCAGCTTGAAGGAAGCAACCTGCTTTCATCAAACCAAAACGAGCTTTTGAATAAATTGAGGGCTGTAAAGTTCGAAATAGATGCTGTTGCTTCAACTGTTGAGCATGTGGATGAGATTGGAGGAGAAAATGGCTTACAGAAAGATGATGAATCAGATGTTCAAGGGTTGCATAGTGGTTCTGCACTTCAGCAGGCCCTTGCTACAGACCGACTAAGAAGTCTTAAGAAGAGAAAAATTCAACTTGAAAAGGAACTCGGGGGTTTACATGGCCAGAGCGCTTCTACTAGTGCTGATCGCAATAATCTACTGCGAAATCTGGCGAAGGAAGGGCCTAGTCACAAGAGAAAATTGAAAGAGATTCGGAAACCAAGCAGAAGAGAAGGGAAGAAGGTGAAAGTAGTCTCATTCCATGAGGACACAGATGCTGTTTTCGATGCAGCTTCAGCCGGTTTTGTTGAAACGGTAAGCCCAGCTGTCTTCTAAAGGTTTTATATATTTGACCTGATTACTGTGAGATTATGCTCTTTATATGTGGGTATGGAAAATGCATATATGAACGACAGTGACTAATTTCAAGGGTATTCTTGTCTAGGAAAGAGATGAATTGGTGAGAAAAGGAATTTTAACTCCGTTTCACAAGCTCGATGGTTTTGAACGTCGACTTCAACAACCTGGACCGTCAAACTCGCGTAACCTACCTGAAGGAGAAGACAAAAATGAGGACTCCCTCAGTATTGATAGAGCTGTCCAATCAATGTCGCTGGCTGCAAAATCTCGCCCTACAACCAAGCTACTTGATGCAGAAGACTTGCCAAAGCTTGAACCGCCCACTGCTCCTTTTAGAAGGCTAAGAAAGCTTTACAAGACTCATGATTCTACAGATAATGAAGTAAAGAAAAGTAAAACAGGGAAGAAGAGCAAAAAGAAGCGGCCTTTGCCTGAAAGGAAATGGAGAAAGCGAATCTCTCGCGAAGACTCTAGTCTTCAAGAAAGTGGTATGACTGATGCTATTGACAATTATACGTATTTACAGCTGTTTGGGACCTTTGATTGAATCTATTGGCTATTAATTGGACCGAATGCTTTTGGAAAAGATATTGATCTTCCGATGATTAGATATTACATGTTATCAATGCAATGCTCTTGAGTGATAAGTCTCAATAGTTTCTACAAATGTTAGGCATATGCTTCTTTTTCCTCACTTGAGTTTATGTAGAGTAACATGTAAATTTCCATTGCAATGTAAAGTAACAGTTTCTACCGATGTCATGATGTTGGTTTTCGTTGCAATGTTTCAGAAGATGGAAGGAGAATCTTGACCACTTCCAGTTGTGAGGAAGAAGAGCTAGATGATGTTGATGATGCAGATGACAACGAAACATCTTCTGTGCAGCTTGAAGGTGGATTAAACATTCCGGAATGCATATTTAGTAAACTTTTTGAGTACCAAAGAGTTGGGGTGCAGTGGCTTTGGGAACTTCATTGCCAAAGGGCTGGTGGCATTATTGGGGACGAGATGGGTCTTGGTAAAACTGTGCAGGTCTTATCTTTTCTCGGATCCTTGCATTTCAGTAAGATGTACAAACCGAGTATTATCATATGTCCTGTTACACTCTTGCGTCAATGGAGAAGAGAAGCACGGAAATGGTATCCAGATTTTCACGTGGAAATACTGCATGACTCAGCACAAGATTCTGGGAATGGCAAAGGACAAGGCAAAGCCTCTGAAAGCGATTACGACAGTGAGTGTTCAGTTGATAGTGATCATGAGCAAAAGTCTAAGAAAACCAAGAAATGGGATTCTTTGATAAAACGGGTTCTAAATTCTGAGTCGGGGCTCCTCATCACCACATATGAGCAATTGAGGCTGCAGGGTGAGAAGCTGCTCAATATTGAGTGGGGTTATGCAGTACTGGACGAAGGCCATCGGATCCGGAACCCAAATTCGGATATTACTTTGGTGTGCAAACAGTTACAGACCGTCCATCGGATTATTATGACTGGGGCACCAATCCAAAATAAACTAACAGAACTCTGGTCCTTGTTCGATTTTGTTTTCCCAGGAAAACTGGGGGTCCTGCCCGTGTTTGAGGCAGAGTTTTCTGTTCCCATAACTGTGGGTGGCTATGCCAATGCTTCTCCCTTGCAAGTGTCGACTGCCTATAGGTAATTGCCTGGTCTTTCTTTTGAATCACTTAACTCGTCACAGTTTGTGTTCTAACAATTCTTAACAATGTGCAGGTGTGCAGTTGTTCTTCGTGATATGATCATGCCATATCTCCTCCGCCGAATGAAGGCCGATGTGAACGCACATCTTACAAAAAAGACTGAACACGTTCTCTTTTGCAGCCTCACTGTGGAGCAGCGATCTACCTACAGGGCGTTCCTTGCGAGCTCCGAAGTAGAAGAGATTTTTGATGGCAACAAGAATTCGCTTTATGGGATTGATGTGATGCGTAAGATATGCAACCACCCTGATCTACTTGAGAGAGAACATTCTCACCAGAATCCAGATTATGGGAACCCAAAACGTAGTGGGAAGATGATGGTTGTTGCAGAAGTGCTCAAGGTCTGGAAACAGCAAGGACACCGTGTACTTCTGTTTTCACAGACTCAGCAAATGCTTGACATCCTCGAGAGCCTCTTAGTTGCAAATGAGTATAGCTACCGGAGGATGGATGGTCTTACACCAGTGAAACAGAGAATGGCTTTGATTGATGAGTTTAATAACTCAGACGATGTGTTTGTTTTTGTTCTGACGACAAAGGTGGGTGGTTTGGGAACAAACTTGACTGGCGCGAACAGGGTCATTATCTTTGACCCGGATTGGAACCCCTCAAATGATATGCAAGTAAGCTTTGCTTTGAATTTCAGAGATTCAGTGTTTGAAAAACCCGTCATGACCTTAAATAACAATCAATTTTCCACTTTTTCGGTTAGGCAAGGGAACGTGCATGGCGTATAGGGCAGAAGAAGGATGTTACCGTTTACAGATTGATCACTCGAGGCACAATTGAGGAGAAGGTATATCATAGACAGATTTATAAACATTTTCTCACCAATAAGATCTTGAAGAATCCACAACAAAGAAGATTTTTCAAAGCTCGGGATATGAAAGATCTTTTCATCCTGAAAGATGATGGCGATAGCAACGCCTCCACGGAAACTTCTAACATCTTCGGTCAGCTGGCTGAAGATATAAACATCGTAGGAGTTCAATCAGATAAAAACCCCGAATCTGCTACACAACTTGCTCTTCACAATACTGCAGAAGCATCCTCAGAGCAAACAGATGTTGAAACGACTGATAAAACTGGTGAAGCCATGGATGAAGAGACAAATATCTTAAAGAGTCTCTTTGACGCACATGGAATACATGTAAGTATCTTGATTATTGCTCATTGAAGCTTTTTCTCCGACTTACTTTCCCATAATTTCCAATTCGCTTCACTCTCCTACAATTTTTAACACAGAGTGCTGTGAATCATGACGCCATTATGAATGCAAACGACGAGGAAGAGAAGATGAGACTTGAACAACAAGCATCTCAAGTGGCACGAAGAGCTGCGGAAGCATTGCGCCAATCACGAATGTTGCGTAGCCGCGAAAGCATCTCAGTGCCCACATGGACGGGAAGATCTGGTTGTGCAGGTGCACCATCATCTGTACGGAGGAAATTTGGATCAACTGTCAATTCCCGGTTAACCCAGACTGGAGACAAACCATCAGTGATCAAGAATGGAATCAGTGCGGGTCTATCTTCTGGCAAAGCACCATCTTCCGCAGAGCTTCTCAACAGAATCCGCGGAAGCAGAGAACAAGCCATTGGCGTTGGCCTTGAGCAGCTACAGTCTTCATTCCCGTCTTCTTCAGGTTCAAGCAGCAGAACAGGTTCATTGCAGCCCGAGGTCCTGATCCGACAGATATGCAGCTTTGTACAGCAAAAAGGTGGAAGTGCAGACACGACCAGCATCGTCAACCATTTCAGGGACAGAGTTTCTTCTGATGACATGCCGTTGTTTAAGAATCTCTTGAAAGAGATTGCCACGCTTGAAAAGGATCAAAATAGATCGTTTTGGGTCCTCAAATCAGAGTATAAAGAATAAAAAAAGAGGTTTTGACTGTCTCTACTGTTCGAGTCTGAAGATGGAGAAGGGGACATTGGCTACACGCACATATGCCAAGTATTCTCTTTTTCTTTATAACCAAACTCACGCTCTTCTTATATATTCCCCTTTTCTTACCACCAGTCAATTACTGAGTCACTTACTACAAGTCTACTTTTTTATTTACATATGATATACTTAAATAAAAAGGAGGACAATCTTAGTAGAGTAAGCACAATTATGAATAGTTATTGACCAACTCGAAAGGCACACACCACTTAAGTCTACTAAAGATGGGTTTTCTTGTGTTTGAATGTTGGTGCAGGCAGGGTCCGAGACTCGAGAGAGTGGGTAAAGATGGTGGGATCAAGTCATTATGACAGTAAGTCACTTATGAACTTGGATCAAAGTTAACAAAACGGCTAAAGTAGATTACTCATAGTACCAGTTACATCTTAACTCAGACGAACAACCTTGTTGAAGGGAGGTTTCATTAGCCACAACCTCTCAATTCTTTTTCTCCCTGTGATGAACCGAATTAACACTCAGTCATTGGAGTTTATCAGCATCAGTGTACAACCAGAGCCTCAGGCTTGCTGATACTACTAACTTACATGCACTTTGGAAAACACTTCGTTTGCACCTTAAGAAGACCAGCTAATTAGCTTGATCACTAGCAATTGTGGTAAAGATTGATTGAGCCTACTCCTTAATGATTGTTCAAACACAAGCAACAGAGGAAGTGATGAGAGCTACAACTAACGCTAGAAAATCTTATTCTAAAACTTAGAAAATGTACATTTGTCGAGATTAATGTATTAGTTTTTCATTCTTAAACGTCATTAATTGTTGTTCAACATTCAGATTATTAAAATTTCTTACATACATTTGTCAAATTATGAATTTCATAATAACTTTTCTTTGGTTAAGAGAAACTCTTTGTATGTGTATTTTTGTCCTACATATTATATGTAATGACTAATGAGTTCTTTCTTTGGTAAATGGTAACTATAACTTTAAAATTAGTGGTACATCTGAACCAATCGAGTTTGGTTTGATTAGTTTAATTTGGTTCAAGTTGGTTCAATTTAGAACCGGACTCAATTAAATGCGTTGACTCAGAATATTTGTGAAGTGTCTGACCAAAATACCCTATCTCAGTACAGTCTCAATTCTCTCTGATCTTCACAATAACAAGAACAATTTCGCCGGCGTCGTCTCTCCATCACCGTCGTGCCCATCTTCGCTGCTGCCTTTCTTCGCAGCAGTGAGTCTTAAATTTCGGGTATCTTCTCTAATTCTTTCTCTGTTTCGTGGATCTGAGTTTTAAAATTCATCTTCTTTCGTTGCATTCGTTTTTCGTTTCTATGATCGGTGAACAATTTCACTTACAGGTTTGCTTATAGGTTTCAATTCAATACAATTCCTCTTCACTTTCTGCTTATAGGATTTTTTCGTTGATCGGTGAACAAATTTCACTTTTTTTATTTTTTTTTGGTCAAAAATTTCACTTTTTTTATTTTGTGCCAATTAATCATGGAATATTCTATAAAAAGAATTAGCCTTTACTCAAGATCTTTTCGTTGATTGATGGTTTGATCTGCTTGGTCTCCAATTTGATTGTCTGAGCTTAATTGTGGTAAATTGTTATGTGTTTTTTTAAGGCAGAGGAAAGTGTAAAAAAAACGACAATGGACAATTTGGAAGATTTGAAAATTGTGGCAGAGCAATGGTGGAAACAAGGAATTGAATTTGTTCAACAAATACCAGAGACTCAGCTTTATGTTGCTATTGGTGTTGTGTTATTAGCTACCATTTGGCTCTTATCTTGTAAGTAGTAGACACACCACATTCTTCATCTCATTGATCTTTGTAAGTTTTGATTTTGGATATGTAACTTGAGGAGTTTGCTGTTTTTAAGGTGCCACTTTATAAGCTTATTGGGTGTAAAGTTGCTTCAATGTTCTTGGTTAAGAGTTGTTATTTCAATTTTTGACGTCTATGCAATACCTCTCTTTGGTTTTACTTAGATATTCTTTTTTTTCTCTTTGGGGGTGTTTTAATGTTGTCACTTTTGCTGACTTCTGCAGTTCGCTTGTTCAGTCGTACGAAATCCAATATTGTACTCCTCTCTGGGTTAAGTGGAAGTGGCAAAACAGTGCTCTTCTATCAAGTGAGTATTTTGGGTTTTACGTTCCTTTCCTCTTTCAAAGAATGCTTTCGACTTTTCCTACAAATGTATTATTGTTGTCGTAAAAGCTGCTTAAAGAAACTTATAGGTGAATGTTGTGTTCTGGTTATAAGATGGTTGGATTTACATTTTATATTTGTGACAGCTACGAGATGGGTCTTCGCATCATGGTGCTGTAACGTCCATGGAACCGAACGAAGGCACCTTTGTGCTTCACAATGAAAACATCAAGGTAAAGAAAGGTCTTTACTTTGGTTTTGTTCAAGATTGCGATGTAATGTATGGAGTAAAACTACATTGCTGTGTGTTTAACAGAAAGGAAAAACAAAGCCTGTTCATCTTGTTGATGTTCCTGGGCACTCTCGGCTTAGATCTAAGCTAGAAGAATACTTGCCTCGAGCAGCCGCTATTGTGTTTGTGGTAGATGCACTGGAGTTTCTCCCAAATTGTCGGGCAGCTTCAGAGTAATTTAAAAACCACTTAAGATTCTTTGTTGTGTCATAAGTGATTCTTAGAGATAGAACAACTAAACATGGTTTTGCACTTTTCTAGGTATCTTTACGACATTCTGACCAATGCGAGCGTTGTTAAGAATAAGATCCCGGTCCTGCTTTGCTGTAACAAAACAGATAAAGTAACTGCGCACACCAAAGAGTTCATCCGCAAGCAGATCGAGAAAGAAATGTACTAAGATTTGATTTTTATATGTTTCCCTAGTACGTCCTCATTAATGGTCCTCTTATTAATAATATCTTTTCTTTTGTGCAGAGAAAAACTTAGGGTTTCGAGGAGCGCGATATCTACAGCTGATATAGCGAATGACTTCACTCTTGGGATTGAAGGAGAAGTGTTTTCTTTTGCGCATTGCCATAACAAAGTCACGGTCGCTGAGGCATCTGGACTAACAGGAGAAATAGAGCAGGTACAAGGGTTCATCAGAGAACACATTAAGCCATGAGAATGTAAGGATATCAGAGAATACACTTAAAAATGTCTATTCATTTTTTTGTACTTAAATTTATAAAGGCACTTTTTTTTTTTTATCTAAAAAGACTTCTCCGAGAAGAAAAATACCATAAAGTGATGATGAAGAGAGAAAGAAAAGAAAGAAAGTGACAATAAAGAAAAAAATGTACCTTCAAAAAAATTGTCATCTAAACCAACCAGTTTGTTGGTATTAAAAAAAAATTAATAGTGACAAAAGTATCCCTTAAACCAAAAATAAAAGAATTGTCATTTCAACAAAAAAGTGTCTAATGTATACACTTTTAGAAAAAATGTGTTATTATGTAATTCTCTCTATATAATAAGGTGAAATGTTTAAATTGGGCCGGCTAAGATTAGGATGTAACACAATAACAATAGTTAGTTTAATGTTTATGATAAATCGCACTATAGCTTTGGTGTATGCTATCCAGGCTGTTCGCTTCTCACATTACCTACACTAAACTCACCTTTTTTCTTTAAGAAAACTAAAGTAAATTTAAAGACTGAAATAATTAATAAAATTAATCATTAAGGAATCAAAAACCCCATTATATATAATTATATATGCTCTATAAATAGCTACCAATCAATAGCCGTCTGAGTGTCTCAAACTCAAATCAAATCCTTAAACCACCTAAAAACCTTCAAGAAGAGATAATTCCCAAAAGTAGCAAATTAAAACAACAAGTCCTAAACTTAAAATGGTGTCTCATACACTTTTGGTAATGTCAATATCTGTCTTTGTTGGTTTAAACATATCGCTTCTTGTACACGCTAAAGATTTCAACCAAGACATTGACATAACCTGGGGTGATGGTAGAGGAAATATTTTGAACAATGGTACTCTTCTAAATCTCGCTCTTGATCAATCTTCGGGGTCAGGTTTTCAATCGAAAGCCGAGTATTTGTACGGAAAGGTAGATATGCAGATCAAACTTGTCCCGGGAAATTCTGCGGGGACAGTGACCACCTTCTACGTAAGTTCTTGTTAATTATCTATATATAAATATAAATTTATATCACCTTATGTTAATGATATATTTTGGGGTTTTGGTGTGTAGTTGAAGTCTCAAGGATTAACATGGGACGAGATAGATTTTGAGTTTTTGGGGAATGCTAGTGGAGATCCATACATTGTTCACACTAATGTTTACACTCAAGGCAAAGGTGATAGAGAGCAACAGTTCTACCTTTGGTTCGATCCAACAGCTGAGTTCCACAATTATTCTATTCTATGGAATCCGAGTCACATAGTGTAAGCATATTTACCATATTTACTTGATATGTTCACTAAGTGATGTGAACTATGATATGTTCGATTTTGAAACGGTAAATATTGAGAGGGTTGACAAAAACTAATCCCAACATAATAATATCTCATTGAACAATAATTTATTGGGTTAATATGTTTAAATGCTTAAAAGGTTCTATGTTGATGGGAAGCCAATTAGAGAATTCAAGAATTTGGAAGCAATGGGTGTGGCTTATCCAAAGAGCCAACCCATGAGAATGTATGGTAGTCTATGGAACGCAGACGATTGGGCCACGAGGGGAGGTCTGGTCAAGACAAACTGGTCACAGGGACCATTCGTAGCCTCTTTCATGAACTACAACTCAGAGAATGCTTGTGTTTGGTCCATTGATACTGGAACCACGACTACTACTCCTTGTAGCCCTGGTGGCTCGACCTCTCCTTCGAGCAGTTCTAGCGAGTGGTTTTCGCAGAGAGGGATGGATTCTTCAAGCCAGAAAGTTCTTAGATGGGTTCAAAGGAAGTACATGGTTTACAATTATTGTAAGGACAAGAATCGGTTCTCTAAGGGTTTCCCTGTTGAATGCACAGCCAAGAACAAGAACAAGAACAAAAAGTAAAAGTCTTGAGATTCTTGTCTCTTCTGTTCTTAAGCATTTATTGAGTTTGAGGGTCTTGGTTTCTATTACGATCATTTGTTGTGATTTGTTCATTCTGTGGGCTATATGCCTATATGGAATGCGAAAGCTTTTTAATAGTATCAAATAACTTTACGGCTGTTCCATTTGAAAGTGGTGAAATGTTTTTGTCAAACTTTATATTCTTCAATCTAGAAAAAGAAGAAAATTTATTTATCTTATGTAAAATTTGTTTGATAAATAAAACGTTCCCTAAATTAAAAGGCCATAACAAGTCAAAAGAAAAATATAACCATGTCTTTTTTGTTGGTAGAGGATTTTCTTGGATAAAAATTGAATAACCGTTTACAAAGGACTCAAAACGGAACCAAACAACAACAAAAGAAATTCAGAGAGTTTAAAATGTTCGTATGCAAATTTTTAATAAAAAAAAAAAAGTTAAAATATATTTTGGGTTTTAGAGTATTATATAATGAGATATGTTCGTTCTTCTAACACAAAAATTGGGAATTAATTCAAAGATGGACTCTGATAGTATTTGGTTCCCTTTACTTTACGGCTTCGTTTACGGATTGTTTGTGATTCCACTTTTTACTTGGGCTTTTAATCGTATCCATCAATAAATTTTCCGGTATTAAACCCTCCGTTCTCCGATCAATCCCCGTCGTTGACTTCAACTCTCATGACTTCAAAGACGTCGTCGAATGCGTCGTTTGTCTCTCTGATCTTGTCGACGGAGACAAAGCTAGGGTTTTGCCGAGCTGTAATCACTGTTTTCACGCCGTTTGCATCGACAAGTGGTTTCAATCGCACTCCACTTGTCCGATCTGTCGAATGAGAGTAGGAGGGAGATGATCGGAACTTGGCGGTGGCTACTAGGGTTTGGCTCAAAATCACGACGGCGGTTACTCGATACGCTAATTCCGTAAAACCCATTTACGGCCCATATGAGTTTACTATTACGGCCCATATATGTCTAAAGTTGTTCTACACGGACGATTTTGTGAATAAAATTAAATGATTTTTTAGCATATGAAGTTTTTTTTTTTTTTTTTTTAAATCATCATGAAGTTAGCAAGTAAATGCAATTAGAATCATCATGTGACAAAAAAAAAAAAAAGTTCTTGTGGAGCTTTTTGGTTTTTGATGCAATATTTTTCTAACTAATCCTTTGATTTTTTTTTTCGGTGGGATAAATAATCCTTTGATTGATCTAATTCTTATTGCATCAGAAATATAATGTCAAACGCAAACGCATGTAATTACTAATCGTCTAAAAATGTGGCGTTTAGGTGACGGTTGCGGTAGAACAAAACTCCTTAAACGGCAGCGTTTCATAGGAGCACCGCTTCACATGTTTCTTCCATCTCTGTGATCACGTGATAGTGATCGACGTCGTCTTCAGATCTCATCACTTTCTTCTTCCCCAAATTCAATTTGCCCTAATCATCACTTTCCCGGGAAAATCTAACTCTGCAAAAAAAAAAAAAAAAAAAAAATTGAAAAATGTCGCACGGCGATACAGTACCACTTCATCCATCGTCTCAATCAGACATCGACGAGATTGAGAATCTGATTAACGAAAGCGTCCAATCAGGTCCCGGAACCGTTCTCGCCGCTCGTCCACCGAGTCCAACCAGGCCATCGATTCCAGTTTCTTCTTCTCCGTTTATGCAATCGAATCTTCCACCGCTTCCTCCGTCTTCATCAGCTCAGAAAGTGACACCTGTCCCCGTTCCTCCGCCTCTTCCGGCGATAAGTAACTCCAGCAACTCTCAAGGAGGTCCACAGAACATTGGAGCGAGTGCTTTTGGATCTCCGCCTAATACGTTGACGGAGCCTGTGTGGGATACTGTGAAGCGAGATCTGTCTCGGATCGTGAGTAATTTGAAGCTTGTGGTGTTTCCTAATCCGTATCGAGAGGATCCTGGGAAGGCGCTTAGGGATTGGGATCTTTGGGGTCCGTTTTTCTTCATTGTGTTCTTGGGATTGACTCTTTCATGGTCAGCTTCCGTTAAGAAGGTTAGCTTCTTAGATCATTGGAGAGATTATTCTGCTTTTGCATTGGCTAGTTTCTTAGTTTTGAGCTTGTGTGGTGAAAATAGGATCTGGAACTTTTAGCTTTTGGGTATTTGATAGAATGAGGAGTTTCAAAATGGGATGAAGATAGTATTTCACTTCATTGCATTACGATTGCTCCTTCAATTGTGAATGGTTAGATTATAGATAGAACAAGATGAAGGAAAACGAGGACGGAGGGTTCCTCTATAATTGCTGTTCTTGTGGCATTGCTACTAACTTGATTTTTAGGCTATAAGTTGTATAAAGTTTCTTCCTTGTACTTTGGATCATGTAGGATTTTGATCTTATGTTATTAGCTTTTGAAGTATAGGACAGAAAGGATTTAGTTTGAATCTTGATGTAATCACATCTTATCTTGGCAATATTGAATGGCTCAATGTGGCCAATTCTTTGTAGATTTCTGTGTTGAAATGGTAATTACTGGAATTTCAGAAGATGCTGAAATTTTAAAACTTGAAATCATTTATGCCAAAGATGGCTTTGATTTATATGTTAGTTGGATGCACTTTAGGTATGGATGAGATACCTGGAAAATATCATGTTCCTATTCTGTCTTTGCGCTTTGCTCCGACTCTCTTTTGATAATTGTCCAAATGTTGTTGTGACACACTTTGTGATTGTTCACCAAATCCATGTTTATTTTCTCTCATTTGAATGTGAAATTTCGTTCTGCTAGACTTGAAAGCCTGAGCCATCCTTCCTAGATTTCATCTTGTCTCCTTGAATTCACAAAGCACTACATATGTAATTGACAATTGCATGTTTTATATGGATATTTCTTTATCTATTGGAATTCCACTTGGTCTCATTCATTTTCCCCATATGATTCCAGTCCGAGGTATTTGCAGTGGCATTTGCCCTACTAGCAGCAGGCGCGGTGATCCTTACATTAAACGTGCTTCTCCTGGTAAAGTGCCATTGCTCTCTCCCTCTCTCTTTCTCTTTCTCTTGTGCGGATGTTTTCGTTTGATATCATACTTACACACGCTGCGTCGTGTCATGAACAGGGTGGACATATAATCTTCTTCCAGAGCCTGAGTCTTCTAGGTTACTGTCTATTTCCGTTGGATGTTGGAGCCGTGATCTGCATGTTGAAAGACAATGTGATACTGAAAATGGTGGTTGTGTTTGTAACTCTTGCATGGAGCTCATGGGCTGCTTACCCATTCATGAGTTCAGCGGTGAACCCGCGAAGAAAAGCACTCGCTCTATACCCCGTCTTCCTCATGTATGTGTCAGTCGGTTTCCTCATCATCGCAATCAATTGAAATCTGATTTTGAGAAAAAGGAAACCATCACGGGTATTCTTCGGAATCAGCTTGGATAGAAATTTTTCATACATACACACAACCATTCTGAGTTCTGATGATCATGTATAAACATGTTTTTTTTACCCTTTTTTTTTGGTTTTAAGTAAAAGAAAATCCTCATTTGTATGTGTCTTGCTCTATCTGTATTAAGCTTACATTTATCTTTCTGGACACGAATACAAGTTTTTAACCAACATTACTTCATATGGATTCTCGACTTATCGAACAGTGAGACTGAGAAATAGGTTTAAAACAGATCGTCCGGAGCCATAAAATTGCAAATTTCAAAATCGAAACTCAAACCAAGAGAGCCTTGAACCTTCGGTGCAAAACAGAGAGTTTCATTTAGTTTTCCCTTCAAACCCTCTTCGTCTTCGGTTACTCGATTTGGTGCCTCTCACTTGCTGGTTTTTGATACTGCCAAGTTCGTCTCTTTCTCAACTCTTCCTTCTATGGTACGCTTCAAATTCCTTTCCCTTAAACCCTAATTTTCGTTGTTGCTTCTGTGAAAGACTTGGTTTAGTGAAAGCTCTGCTACAGTGAAACAGTGTGTCTTTTGCGTAGCGAGGTATTGCGTTTCGTAATGAATCTTGTTGCTGGTTATTGCAAGGTTGGTGCTTTGAATATCATGTCAGAGAGTGGTGATTTTTGTCTAGAGCTGCCCGAAGATGATCCCTTTTATCAACATAAAAAGGTCTGATTTAACCAATTTCTCTGCTCTCATGTATTCTAAAGGTCTTTATGTTCGTTTAAAATGGTTTCTCAAGTTCAAAAAGAGTTAAATTTTAGACAGTTAGATAATATTGCTGGGAACCGCTATTAATCTGGCTCTTGTGTTATATATATAGAAAAATTATTTTCTAATTGTTGTAGTGGTTTATTGTAAAATCAAGCCCTTTATGAAACTAATAAGTGAATTTCTTTTCATTGTTGTCTGTAGAAGCTCTTGAGTTGCAAAGGTTTAGGAGTAAAGGAAACATTAAATCTCAGTGGATTATTGTCTCAACAGTTGGTGAATGTTGCATTGGTAAAGTTACTTCAGTTTGGAAGAATTGTTAACCTCGATAAGGTAAGCAAATCTCATAGGCAATTGTAGACCTGTTCTTGCCTTCACCTCGCTTGTGCTTAGATGATGGATTGAGTGAATTGCAGGTGGAAGTTTACTTTGGTGAGGATGCTTGCTCTCCTGCAGGAATTTACAGCGTTAGAAATGAAATCTCAGCTCTCAGCTGGATCCTTTCGCTCATACCGGTTTCTTGTCAAATGCAAACACAAGTCGATTCTTTGGCAGCTCTACGAGATGCTGTAAAATGTAGAATCAGTGAGGTTGTTGGAGCAGAAAAAGAGGAAGCTAGAGTTGATGATAGCTATAGAAGCGAAAAGGAAAGTAGATTAGTAGAATGGGGTCAGAAAAATGGCGTCAAAACCAAGTTGCAGATATCTCGTAAGCTTAGCGGTTTTCCTGATATGAAGTTAGAAATTTCAACAATGATGAATATTTAAGTGTTACAATGTGTTTTATTTGGATAGAGATCGATGGCTATGGACGAGGAGCTTTAGCTACCGAAGACTTGAAAGTTGGCGATGTTGCTGTAGAGATTCCAGTCTCAAGTATAATTTCTGAGGAGTATGTGTACAACTCCGACATGGTATATTGTTTTTCATCCTGAATCAAAGATTGTATCGGTTTCATCATCTCACTGTTATATGATGGGTTCTTTCTTGTCTTCAGTACCCAATACTGGAGAAGATAGATGGGATTACATCTGAGACAATGCTGCTCTTATGGACCATGAGGGAAAAGCACAACCCGGAGGCGAAATTCAAACCGTACTTTGACTCTCTGCAGGAGAACTTTTGTACCGGTAAAACAATCTTTGGAGAAGTAAATCCCCAATTCTTGTAGTAGTATTGTTTCAAAGAGATACTGTAACAAACACTGATACTTTTACAGGTTTGAGTTTCGGGGTTAATGCAATCATGACGCTTGATGGTACATTGCTTTTAGATGAAATAATGCAAGCTAAAGAGGTGTGATTAGATCCCGTCTGCAATCTTTTGGCTCTGTGATCTGTATTACATTCTTGATTCCATTGCCAATTGTTTGTTTATCTGTAGCTTTTGCGTGAGAAGTACGATGAATTGATTCTTTTTTTATCAAACCACCGGGATGTATTTCCACCGGAGCTTTATACATGGGAACATTACTTATGGGCTTGTGAGTTGTATTACTCCAATAGCATGCAAATCAAGTTCCCTGATGGAAAGCTGAAGACTTGCTTGATTCCTGTCGCCGGTTTTCTCAACCATTCTGTATGTTTATTCTCTCTTTCTAGTATACTAAGAAACTCCTTATCACTTTCAGGACTGATAATTTTGCGGGTTTGCAGATATACCCACACATAGTGAAGTATGGAAAAGTAGACATTGAGACAAGTTCCTTGAAGTTCCCAGTCTCAAGGCCTTGCAACAAAGGGGAACAATGTTTTCTTAGCTACGGAAACTACTCTTGTTCGCATCTTTTAACATTTTACGGATTTCTACCAAAAGGCGATAACCCGTATGATGTCATTCCCTTAGGTAGTTTACCTTACCTCATTCTAAGATAAACTCAACCCTCTTACAATTTTTCGGCCTAAACTTGTATCTCTTCCTTGCAGATTTTGATGTCATTGACGATGAAGACATCGGGACTGAGTTTTCTTGGACAACTCACATGTTACGGGGGACTTGGCTATCGAGAAATCACGACATCTTCCACTACGGCTTGCCTACTCCATTGTTGAACTACTTGCGGAGAGCTCATGGTCTTGTTCATCATTCCGAAACAGATGTATCTAATCTTGATCACATTCTTATCAATTACATCTCTATCTCTGAATATAACACTTAGATTTATCTCCCTTGCTTGATTCTTTCTAAGCTATGGAAGAACTTGGAAGTTGAGATGGGAGTACTTGAGAATCTCAGATCAACATTCGATGACATGATGCAAAATCTTGGCGATACGGATTCTATCAACAGGTAAAAGTGATTGTCTTTATTATTATACGAAAGCTGAAACAGAGTGACCAGTTTCCTTAGTTATCACGTTTGTTTTATTACAGAGAAAATGAGGATTGGGATGTTAAAATAGCAATGGAGTTCAAAGAGAGGCAGAGAAAGATTGTCTCTTCCATTCTTGATTCATGTTCTGCTGGTATCAAACTCGTTCAAGAATTTATAACTAAACCACCGGTTTAGCCAAGCCGGAACGAGACGAGAACCGGATCTTGGATTCGGTTTAAAATGAACTTACATCTCAATAAAATTTAATTGTACGAGTTAGACTTTAAATTCATACTATCATAAAGTGTAGAACTTTGTGGTTTATATGGCTTCAAATTAATATTTATGTATTACCGGAAAATTCATCATTCTACGTGGACTATTATATTTAAAAGGTGAAGGTAGTTAAATTAGGTTTAGTGGTTTAAACTGAAACCACCTCATATAGAGGGTGTGACTAAGATTCCAACTGGAATCAAATTGAGCATAATATGACTCAGTGAGCATTATACAATTATCAGTAATTTGAGCATATTTATATGTAAACTACAACCTCAACAAAATATATTTAAAAATAATAATAATAATAAAAAAAAAAAAAAAAAATGTGGCTGCTGGTGGCAGCAAATTGGCGGGACCCACACTTCCAGGTTACATAATTGTCGTTTTCCCACTTCCTAACGCAGAGCGGTAATCATCTGCACCAAAGCGTATATTAAGTTTTCTACATCTTCGTATAATATCGAGCCACGTTTCTATAATAGACACAAGTTGGTGTGACACTGACAATAAAAATACAGCTCTTTATTATTTTGTTTAAATTAAAAGAAGTCGAAAATTAAAAACATTTATAGAAAGAATCAAATAAAGAGGAAACCAAAAAAAAGAATTGCAGTGAAAAAATTTCGATTCTCTTGCTCGTAAGCTTCTTTTGGTTCTCTTTGTGAAGAAGATGATGGTAGCTAACAGCTTTGATCTATGGCAAAAGGATGTTTTTTTCTCCGCAGCTGAAGAGGTTCAGAAATCTGCAGATATGTATGAGTTTATAATGATTCTCCTCATGATTTATGGTTTTTGTATTGGTTTCTTGTTGCTTGTGATGTTGTAATCTCTTTGAGCTTAGATGATTATAGAAATTTGGGATTTTGTGATTGTGTGTTGATAAATCTCTTGTTTAAGCTATTCAATTTTTGATTATGATTTTCTTCAATTTTGGATTTTTTTCAGAATGGAGTCTGCTTATAGATTTTGGATTAGAGAGAATAAAGATGAGATCTGTAAAGAACTCCAAGCAGCTTTAGGTACAGCAAAATGGCAGGTAATATTGAGTTTCTGCACAATCATGTTTCTTGAATCATCTCAGGTTTATTGTGTTGTGTTCTTCAAAAGTTTTCTGTTTTATGTTTCTTGAATCATTCCCAGGTTTAGTGTGTTGTGTTCTTCAAAAGTTTTGTGTTTTATGTTTCTTAAATCATTCCCAGGTTTAGTATGTTGTGTTCTTGAAAAGTTTTGTGTTTTATGTTTCTTTATGTTAAATTGAGTTTTGAAACTGTGTGAAATCAGTTGGAGGAGTTTGAGAAGGCAGTTAGATTGAGCCATAAACGTTGTGGTGATGATGATTCTACATTGACACGGCATAAACAGTTTGTTACCGCTATTGAAAGCCAGATTCATCGCGTAGAAACTTCTCTGCAAGAAGCTTATAGAGAGAATGGAAAAGAACCTCTTCGTTGGATTGATCTCAATGATGAAGAGCGTGATGACTTGGCCATGTTTCTCTCTGGATCTTCTCAAACCTCGCAGAGCTTTGGTGGTGAGAGCAGCATTAACTCGAGAGATTCTACTAATAGTTCCCTAGTTGTAAATGCTAGAAAAGAGACACTCAAGGAAGTTAGAGGTTATGGTAATGGCTCTGAATGTGTCATAGACATTGAGGAAAGCGTAAAACCGGGCAACGCAGATGCAAGAATACACCAAACAGAGAAAACATTTGGGACAAGGAGAACATGGAGTTCACCAAATTTCAATTCTTTGAGGATTATAGTTCCTGGTGGTGATAATGAAGAAGAAAAGGAGAAATTGGTGGCACAAGTCGAAGCCACTCCTAAAGTTAAAGGAACTA
Organism: Erysimum cheiranthoides; assembly: GCA_011420285.2. Lineage (NCBI taxonomy): Eukaryota > Viridiplantae > Streptophyta > Magnoliopsida > Brassicales > Brassicaceae > Erysimum > Erysimum cheiranthoides. The sequence continues at coordinate 20,808,112 of CM022180.2, forward strand.
AGCCCGTAATGTGGATGCAGAGACTTCCTGATCATAATCAGGTGAGTGACTTGTCACCATTAGTTGATTCTATATTAAGCTTTACTCATGATAGGAGAAAGTTTCTTACTTGTTTGGTGTTTTTTCAGCTCTTTGACAAGACTGGTTGCTTCCAAAATCCAATACGCATACCATTTAATCACCCGATCAAGCTCACTGTTTCCTTAATGCTAATGGTGTTTCTTCTATGTGAGTCATTTCACTTGTTTTTTTTCAATGATTTAACACTTTTGCTTATATAAGTTTTGATCTTGAGAGTGTTAGTTAAGTTGCTAATGAGCTTTGGTTTTTTCCTTGTTTAAACCGATGCAGTACCCTTCATAGTGTATTCATCTTGAGAATTCAACCGCGATTTGAAACTGCCAAGAAGCTAAAAAGATCAGCTTTCGTATCTAACGGTTAGGAGATCATCATCCCACAAGAACAAGTAAAGAGATTGAAAAGCTTTACTTATATTTGTTGCTTTGGTTCTTCAGGGAACATATAGAAAATCAAAAACTCATAAGACTGAGTAAATTGAGTAGAGTTTACACTTTGGCTTTGGCTATTGTTGATAAAAGATGTAAATGCAAAATACGTTTCCTACATTTTATTTGTTTGTTTGTGTCTCTTGCCATTTTTTTTCTTTTCCAACAACATTAATCTGTCATAAGTTTGATGTAGAAAGTAAGTACAATACAAAATTAAACTCATAGTATAATACTTACATCATATGGAGCACATCTTCTTTGAATGTCTTTATCAAATTTCATAAAAGTACTTCATATGATGACACTACATTCAAAGAAGATGTGCTCCATATGTTGCAAGTATCATAAGATGTGCTATATCTTCCACGACAACCACAAAATCTAGTATGACGTAACTATATAGATTTAAAAATTTTAAAACTAGAATAAAATGTAAATTGCAGAAAAACATCCCATATCATTTTTGCAAGGAAAGGTCAACAATATGATTATCTACCTAAATTGACACTACACTGTAACATAAGGGGTATTATTACATGTAAATACAGTAGTGGGAAAACATAACATATCATAAAAAATATCCTCAATGTGATTATCTACCTAAAAAAATACTTCTACATGATATTACATTATTTATTTAACACAATTGCGGAAAAACATCTCATATCATTTTTGCAAAAAATCTTCAATATGATTTGATTATTTATACCTAAATGACACTAGATTTTAACATAAATAATTTATTAACAAATATTACGTTTCGATTCTGTAGTCTGTAGAAGTACCTTATTATTTATTCTTCCTAGTTTATTTTTCAGTTTTATTTCATATTCAGAAGCTTCTCTTTCACTGCATGCTGTGAAGATTCTTTACTAGGCTCTAAACATGCATTTTTCTCTCATGGCCTCCTCTCTTGACGGTATTTTTCTTTTTGAGTTCCGAATTTCATAGTTTTTAGAAATTAGCCTTGAAATTGTTAGAGTTTTGTTTGCATTAGTTTTAAATCAAATGGAACTGAAAGTTTTGAGACTTCTATTCAACTCATGAAGATTTAAGTAGTGATGATTTTACTAGTTTACTAGTGATTTTAGATTATCGTGTTCTTTATATTACTTTTCAAGCTCCTTGAGCTCAATGCTAATTCTATTGGAAGTTCATTTTACTTCACGCAGGTTATGCAAGTACCTCAAAAGAAATTAGAAGTATAGTGAGTGTTGATAAAAAGAGAGAGCCAAATAAAAAACGAAGGAAAAACCCTAAGCCTCGTCCTTTAAGTTCCTATGGAAAAAAGAAAACTCCAATTCAACCTTCAGGTAAAAACATGTTTCACACAAATTATTTTTCATTTACATATCAATTTCAGTTTCTTACACACTAAAAAAAAATTTCATTAGAAACTGATGAAACCAAAAGCAAAGACAAAAGGGTAAGCCTCAAAACCGATTCTGATGTCGAAACCAAAAGCAAAGGCAAAAGGGTAAGCCTCAAAACCGATTCTGATGTCAGACATATGAAGAAGAAAAACACTTCTTCTAAACAAAATCAGTTGGTCTTAAAAGAACCTGTCCCGGAGAATTTGCCAATCATTCCTCAATTTAGGTCAGTACAAATCAATGACTGTCAAGATAGAACTAAGAACGTGAAGAATCCAGAAGGCTGTGGTTTTGGGTTTGAGCAATGTGTGAAGATCATAAGACAACTTGAGTGTTCTGGTCATCTTGAAACCAGTTTCAGACAGAAGTTCTTGACTTGGTTTAGTCTAAAAGCCACGACTCAGGAGATAAAGGTTGTCAAGACATTCATTCACTCTTTCAAGGACGATCCAATGGCTCTGGCTGAGCAGTTTATTGACATATTTGCTAGTTGCGTACCGAGAAAGGCTTCTGCGATTTGTGACTACGATGAAGGTGGTAGTAGCGGTGCGTTATGTAAGAAGTCGCGACATTGATTAGAGGAGATTAAGTAAACATTGTTTGAAGTTTTAAGTCTTTTTCTTTTCTTTGTAATCACTTAGAAAGAATTCAATTTCTTTTTTATCTTCAATGGAATTTAATTTATAGCATTGTTGGAACATATTCATGGACAGCATAATTTGGTGATTGATATGGATTTTTTGAATTAATTATTCGTTTTTTTCTAGTGGGTTGGATTCTTTTTCACCCTCGAGTTTTAAAGGTTCACGGTCACAACCATTAACAAACCTAGACATGACCAAAACTAAACCGTAACCGTATTTCGGACCGTAACCGGACCGGATGTAAACCGTAACCAGACCGTAACCGTATAAAACGGTTAAAAACCGTAACCATTAACCGTAAAAAAATATTAGTTATGGTTACAAAAATTATTAACCGTAACCATCAATTAACCGTAACTGTATAAAAACCGTCGGTTAACCGTACGGTTAAAACCGTAAAATTATAACCGTAACCGTTTAAAAATATTATTTAATTAAAATAAATTGAAATTTTATATAGATATTTAAGAAAATCTAAATAAAAATTAAAAAGTGATATTATTTTAACTGATACTAAATTAAATAATTGATTTTTTTTGCTAATCGAAAAATGATAGTATTATTTTAACTAGTATTAAATAAAATATTTGAATAGAATAGATTCACGGTGACAAAGTCAAAGTGGATTGTGAATTAGTGGATGCAAATATCCATTATTATTTATTCTAATTAGTGCGATAAACATTATTTAATTTCTTTGTCATTTTAGTTTTTTAAATACTTAATTATTTTTCTAAATCGTGTTTTAAGTGGATCAAATTTCAAAGTGCCCACTAAATCTATTCTCTAACCCACTCCATCACTTATTTTTGTTAATCAAATCATTTGTAATTTAAAATATTTAAAATTATTTTAACATAATTTTTTTCTCAATAATATCATATCATCCAAAAAAATGTAACCGTATATAACCGTAACCGTATATAACCGTAACCGTTTTAACCGGAACCGTATTAAACCGTAACCGTTTAACCGTTTATTAAATGGTTAAGGTTATAGTTAAACAAAATTTATAACCGTAACCGGTGGTTAATAAACCGTAACCGTGATAACCGTAACCGTGGTCATGCCTAAACAAACCGTGTGTTTTTCTTGAATTAATTAAACATTACTTTAAAAAAAAAAAAAAATACCCTTCGTTTGGTTTGAACTTTGACAGTTCGCTTACGACTTACGGGAAGTGTAATTATGTAAACTCTCGAAAACCAAAATGGCTCCGATTTTTTGTAACGGCTAGATTAATTAGAATTTATCTTGGTTTAAATAAAAGGGTAATTATGTAAATCCGGTGAAGTTATTAGGACTTCCAACGGCTAATTTCGAGGACTGTGTTTATAAATATGTATGAAGACGTGTTTAGATTACTTCTCGTCTGTTTCTTTTTTTTTTTCTCGTTTAGGGTTAGTTCCAAAATCAAATATATATCTCAGCATGGTTCTGATCGTTTTGGTTCTCAATTTCATTTTTTTGCTTCATGGAGTTACGTTTCCTCCTCCATCTTTGTTTCTTGTGCCAAACCGACAATCTACTGCACTACTGGTGGAAGCATACTTGTGATTCTTCGTTGAGATAAGTTTCTAAACCGACAACGTCTTTATACTTTGTTTTTGGTCTCTGTTTTTTTCTTTGCTTCGTGATCAGTTTCGTTTAACTCAATCTGCAATTTTCTCGTTTAGATATATAATCAAAAGTCAAATCTTTGATCTTCAATAATCTCCTTTTTTTTTTTTTCCGTTTAAGGTTTTAAATCTTCGTCATGATGAAGATGGATTTGACTATTTGAGTTTCGATGATGTCACGAGATCCCTTCCTCAACAAAAATTGCAGTATCGGCCCAATTAAAAAAGAAGAAGACATGGGCTTCGTCAAGAGTGAATGGGTTTCAGCAACAACGACCCATGAGTAACGGCTTCACATTACTTTTTTTTTTTTTTTTTTTTGTCAACATTTGGGCCACAACTGGCCGGCCCATTAGCCTAATTCCTACAAATTGTAGGGTCGGGGACTCGATCCCTGGTGTGATGGTGTCTGTCTTCTGTGGACTTGCCACTAGACCAAGATCACTTCACAACGGCTTCACATTACGAAAGGCAGGTTTCTTCCTTTTCCTAATTTCTTTTTTTTTTCTCCTTTTTTTTTATTGATTTTGATTTCTTTCTTAATTAACCTTATAGATAATGATCGATTTGGTCAAAAAAAAAAAACTCTATCTTTTACTTTTAATTTTCAGATTTAAAACTAAATTTTAAGATTTTTTTTTTCAAATTTTTTTTAAGTAAATAAATTTAACTATGTTTTTAATTATAAAAAATATTTTTATTTAAAAAAAAATTAAGTGTTAAATTTTAAATCTGTAAAAACTAACCGAGCTTAGTATCATGCCCTTAAGATTTTTTTGGTCCGTTAGAGATGTTATTAGTTCAATATGTTTTTACGGTATATAAATTTAACACTTATTTTTTTTTTAATTATTTTTTTAATAATAAATATTTTTAACTATTGATTTGGATTTATTACCTAAGATTTAAGTTTAAGTGTTTTTTTTGCAAATAGATTTTTAAAATAAAATTTTTTATTTAACTAAATTTTTTTTTATATATAAATGATACATAAATTAATTAAATCAAATATCAATAATACTTGGTGAGTAAATAAGATATCCATATTGCTCGGCACGACTCCAACGAACTAGATAGAATAAACGTTGCTAAGTCCTACGTGGTATCTCCCGCCCAACAATCCAGCAAAGTTAGTTATCGAATGTTGCATAGTTATTCTCAGTAATGCGGTAGACCCAATAAAACTAAACACAACCACTAATAAGCCGCCACGTAATCAAAACACGCGAAACCAACCGTCTCACTAAACAATCACGTGAAGAAACACGGCTACATTGAGTGCACCGTAACGTACACAATCAGAACAACTATAAATATTTAATTCAATTCAATTTATCTCTCTCTCTGCTCACTCCCCAAGATAGATCTATCCAAGAGAGACACACATTCACTGTTTTGACTTCACTTTTTTTCATTTTTAATTTTTGGTGAAAAGCTGAATTTGTCTCTTTCTCTTTTTCTCTCCGGCGTCAATTTTACGGCGGCTCCGTCGTCTATTACGGTCAACGATGTCACTCACTGCACCGGAATTCGATTTCAGAGTACCTCTTTCTCTCTCTCTCTCTCTCTCATTTCCTGATACTGCTTCACGAATCCTCTCTTAATTTGTGTTTGCTTCTTCTGTAGTTGACGCCTCAATTTGGTTTTTCATCGATCGGGTGAGTTTTCTCGTCATTTCTTGGTTTATCTTTTTCGATTGGATTCGATTTTGACTCTGTATATCAATCAGGGAGCATAATTTCGCGGATGTTGATAATCTGGAGAACTGTATAAAGTACTTGAATCAGAGCTTAGTCACCTATGGATTCTCTGCTTCGCTTGACCTCTTCGCTACCGATCCTGTGCGTTTAATCATTTCTAATGGTTTTTTCTTTAATCGATTTGTTTGGTGAAATCTGATTCGATGAACTTGTATTAGGTTTCGATTGCTAGAACTTGCAATTGCATATACGCTTTGATTCAGCAGAGGCAACGAGATGTGGAATTTAGAGAATCTGCTAATGATCAGAGACAACGGTGACTATTTTTGTCCTTTACTTGAATGTTTCTATGTGCACTGTGAATTAGTGGATGTGTTAAACTAATTTAGCTAGCTTCATTATGATAGTGTTCAATCTTAATGCTCTGAATGAGATTGATTCTGCGATCTAGATCATGTTATAATGTTATGTATGTAAACAACTTTGTTACTGTTTTTGGTTTTATGTGTTTTTGAATATAGTTTTAGTAAAATCTTTTTTGGGAGCAAAGAAGAAGACAAAAATGCTGATAGAAAGTTACTGAAATTTGCTACTTTTGTTGCATCTATCAAGTTTTTCGACATTTGGTTTATGTTTACTTCAGAATTTTATCTGACATGGCGAGACTTGAGGCAAAAGTTGAAAGGCTTGAGACTCAATTGCAAGCCAAGGAAAGGGAACTTGGTTCAGTCACAAGAACTGAAGCCAAAAATACAGCGGCTTTAAAGACGCAGAATGAGAAGCTACAGAAAGAGAGAGATGAGTTTCAGCGAATGGTGATTGCTAACCAGGTTTGATCATCCCTTAATTTGATGTTATGTGGATCATGTTTCAAAGAATTTTGGAATGCTGATGCAATGTTCTTTGAACATTTTGTTATTGCTTGTGTATGAAAAGCAAGTCAAGACCCAACAATTACATGAAACAAAGAAAAAAGAAAAGGAGTACATAAAGTTACAGGTATGGGTTCACACTGCAAGTTCTGAGTGTTTGTAATATAGGTCGAGTCTTTGTTATTGAAAAATTGATCTTGTTTTAGGAGAGGTTAAACCAAGTGTTGATGGAGAAAAAGAAGGAAACGAGATCAGGCATGGAGATTATGAATTTACTCCAGGTACTAGTTTGGATTTTAAATAACTAATTATCTGAGTTTTTGGTTAATGAACACTTTCTTGTAAATATATGTACAGAAAGAAGGGAGACAGCGTGGAACATGGACTGGGAAGAAAGCTGATTCTGATTTCTACAAAAAAATTGTAACCATCATGAAAATATTAGCGTCTCATGCCTTATATTCCAATGAAGTTAATGTGTTACTTATATATATATATTGGGCACAATATGGTCTTGTCAGGTGGATGCATATGAGGCAAAAAATCAAGAACTGATGGCAGAGAACACTGATCTCAGAGCGTTACTGCGATCCACACAGGTTATATTTTTTCTTCCCATCTGAAAAAAAAGCTTTAGTGGGAGAGAATCTTTATGATCTTTTTTATTGAAGACTATGATACGTTTTGACAGGGAGACATGCGTTCTTTCTTGAATGCTTCCGGTGGATTAACCAACCAATCTTTGATAGCTAATGGAAGACAAGGCGCAGACCCTTCTCAGTCTCCTTTGGGCGGAAAGACGGTACATAAACTCTCATTATAAGCTAAATCAATTGAAATTCACAACCAAAAACACCAGTACATATCAACTAGAACAAATATATCGGTATTGACAGGACGTTTTCGACCTACCTTTTCGTATGGCTCGAGGTCAAATCGAAGATAGTTTACGGTCTAAGATGGTTTCCATCAAGGTAAGAAAAAGTCTAACTGGAAGTTACCCTTTCAACTTATTTTATAGATTCTCTCATATACTAACCTGTTCCATTTTTTGTTTATTTTTTATTAATGAAGGAACGTATGGGTCAGTTAGTAGATGCACAGAGAGAAGTGTCCATTACTTCAGAAGCGTCAGAGAGGGAACTTGAACTTGAAGCACAACTTGTCGAGGCACGCAGCATAATTCAAGAACAGGTACTTTGAAGCATATTATTCTTTGATTTCTCCATATTACTGACTAAAAATTTACATTAATCTTCTGATGAAGGAATCTATAATGTCCAAACATTTACCTAAGACAGACCGGAGAAGGAACTCAGCTCCTCCACAGTCTGTCAATGGACTGCGTGGCTGACTTATTAGATTGTGAATCTCAGGTTCAAAAGATCAAATCTCTTCCTGTAATTTCTCTTAATCAATTTACAGGAATACTATAACATAAGAGTTTATATAAAATTTTAAATGAATGAGTATTCGTATTTGTAACGTTGTACAGAATAACTGAAGTTGCAAGCTGTAGAGTGTTAGTAAAATCTCTACCATTATTAAACTATTGGGTCCGTTTATTATAGTAGATTATAATTATGTCGTTATGTTTTTTCTCCATAATACAGACGAGTTTTCTAATAAGTAAATGAAATTATTTCGGGTGATCCGAAATGCAAGTAACCTTTAATCTTTAATGATACTATTACTAGTCGACTATGTTATACAAATGACGCAAAAAACAATTATAATGCTGTCTACCAAGATACAATATATATCCTACCAAAAAAAAAAAAAAAAACAAGATACAAAATATATAAACATTGAGAAGCCATGGATGACTTATTTATAACCTATGCAATTGTTTTTATCTTTCTTTTTGATAACTTACATAATGTAAATGCTGATGTAAAAATATAGTATAATTTACTCTGATTTCAAATTAATAGAAAATGTAAATAGAACATATATAAGTTTAAGAGTCAAACTACTTTTGTAAGACAATTATAGAATATTTACTTTGTTGACCAGAAAAAAAGGAACATTTAATTTGTTTCTTTATTAATTTCTCTTGTTTTGCCAAATAAATTTCTGATGTCATTTTAATCAAATTACAGAAAGACAACCTAAGAGTTTATATGACATTTGAAATGAATGGTGGTATTCGTATTTGTAATGTTGTACAGAAGAACGTTACAAACTGTAGACAGCAAGTTGTAAAAAGTAGAGATTTAGTCAAATCTGTTACATTGTTAAACTATTGGGTCGATATAGATGAATGCTAGGTTGTAGCCATGTTATTATATATGTTTTTCTTAATTAATGAATCGAATATATTGTTACGTCTAATAATCTAAATTACTCAAACACAATTATGATGCTGTTTAACAAGACGTTGAGACTGCGTCGATCACAAGACATTGAGAATGCATGGATGACTAATCATCTATAACCTATGTGAATTTTGATGAAAAAATATATAATTTACTCTTATTTATAATTAATAGAAAATGTAAATAAAGCATAAGTTGAAGAGTCTCGAGATTAGATTAATAATTGTTATCGTATAGGTGGATAACATGGATAGTCATGGACTCCAAATGAAGATTTTGCTGTGACTAACCGGGAACGTGAAAGCATAACGAATTTTCAAGGCCGCATTGATCAGTTGGCTCGAGAAATGCATATAAAATACTATTTTTCTATTACATGCAAGAGCTATATTGATATATATAGTCCTTATAAATGGCAATATATCTTACAGCTAGAAGAACAGTTTTTCAGTTTCCCATCTCGAGAATATACAACTAAGAGTTAAACAACAATAACTAGTTTTTCTTGATAAAAATCAATCATAATGGCAGAAAGATTTGGCTCTCATACATTTATATATCCTATAGGGTTTTCGGGGTACACCTAAATTTTTTTCTATAGATTGAAATATCTCTTACATTTACATAAAGAGGCGCAAACAAGGAGGAATATATGTAGTTATATCAAGATTGCTATTGACCATGTTTCAATTAAATTATAAAAAACAATTCAACAACGTGGTTAAAATTCATCAAATAATATAAGGGCAACATTTTTTACAAAATGTTTTAGACCCTCAATTATTTAGAGAGGGTCTTTGATAACTAAAATCTCATACATTCTAGGGTTTTGAAGTCCACCTAATTTTTTCCTTTATATAGAGTATGATTATCCTTTATATAGAGTATGATTATATCATTGTGATAAAACATACCTTAACTAATAAAATATTTGAATTACATATCGAACTTCTATTTTTGTGTTAAATCATGCCGACGCGCTAACACCGTTACTGTACCGTTAAATATCGATGATCTGGAATCTACGCGACAACGATGTTGTTTTAGAACGAAGAGGAAACTCGGCTATTTTATACCTCACAATTTCACTATGTTTAATTCATATCCGAACAAGAGAGTTTATCGTTCACAATAACGAATATTCAGATTCTTATAATTAGGGAGAAAATCTGTGTAGTTTTATCACCTTTTGATCTAGAAAAATACGCGAACCTCACCATTTTTTTCGCCCAACAACCTCAAGAAGATAGTTTTACTCCACTGCTGTCTCATAAGGTATCTCAAATCGCTCTTTTAAGATTTGTTTTATTACGTACATGCAGTCGAATTAGTATATAAATGGATTTATTGTAAAATTTCATTCAATAAATGAGATGTTCCAGATTCGATTTTATTGTATGAAATATTTTACATAAACCATTTGTGTTGTGAATCTTTGATTCTATTGATTGATATGTGAGTAATATATATGCAATTCAACGAGATCTTTATGCTAAGATCTTGGGGAAGAAATAAGAATAAATCTATACACTATTTATCTCTATATAAAAATTTGGTCATTTTCGGTTCGACCTAAATGATTTATCCATGGCAGATTCGTAAGAAACTCATTGCCAAATGTTATGTTCACTCTTAGAATTAATCGGGAGTCTCGGCGAAATCTAACGTTTGAGCTTGTTCTCAATTGTATTACATTTGCTGTCTAAAACTTTTATCCATATACTAACATTCCAATGATATATGTTAAAATTTTTAATTAGGGTATGAATGGTTGACAATTGACACTAAGTGGAAAAGATAGGATAAGGAGAGTGAAAAGTTTTTATTTTATTTTTAAAAAATTTGTTTGAGTGGAAAATCTTCAGTTAATTTTTTGGGGTGAAAAAAAATATTGTGGTAGATTATTTTAAAATAGACAACCATTCATACCTTTTATAAAAAAGATTTTTACTAAAAAAGTGGGAGTATACCTTACTTTTTCTTAACACCATAATAAAATCATCTTGATTTTAAAAACCCTTACTTTTCCGAGACTTTTCACCATACAGATGGTATAATTCTCCACTATAATTTAATTTTTTTATTATTCCAATTTCCACTGGATCATATATCCATTAAATTCCCAATTTTGTGTGATATAACATTATGTATCTATAATCCAATAATATATATTGAAGTGGTTCATGATGTTATTATATCATTGGCTCTATGTATTAATCCTTAGAACATCTCTAGTGGAAATTTTTCAATGAATCTTTCAACAATATATATATATATATATATATAATTTGTGCACCAACCTTTCAACAATAAAGTAATAAAAAAATAATTGAAAAACTAAGTGAGAGCATATAATGAAGAAAATCTCTCAAATGAAAAATTTTGAGAGGCTCACAAGAAACTCACATGACAATTGTCTTCACATAATTAATTCAATTTCTTTATATGGTCTAAAAATTTAATTATGTAATTAAATTATATAAAAAATAGTAATATTATATTAATGAGAAACTCACAAAAATATTTTACTAGTGATCAATGGAGATGCTCTTGGCTACAATTGTTTCTCCTTTGTTTGATCTTTCAAAGTTTAGTCAAGTTTCAATATATTGGGATACTAAGTGATATTCACTTCTACATTTCAAACAGTCTTCATTCGATTTCTAACTTGGATATATCTTGTTGCTTTCACTCACCCTTATCTTCGTCTATCCTTAATCACAAGTCTTTCTCATATGTAATCTTTTGTGTTCTACCTTGTTCCAACATCTCTAGTTCGTTATGCACTAATCAATGTTTCTCTACCATACTTAAAACATATCTCTAACCTTTTCAAAAGTCATTGGCAAAAATTTCAACACATAAATCTCACAGCCTCAATTGTTCATATAAACCTTACATTATATTCACTACCCAAGTTACCATAGATTAAAAAAAAAACATAATATTACATTCAACAAATTTTTATATCTTTCATAATAAACACACTGTGAAATGTAATTCTAAAAATAAGTACGTAAATAGCTACAATTAAGAACAAACTCATAAGACAATACCAAAAAAAAAAAAAAACAGAAACTTTAAAGAAGCAAATATGCAAGAATCAAGAATACGAATGACATGCAAAATTATCATTTGGCCCAACATTTATAAACTCTCTACACTCTTCTCTCTTATTTCCTCTTCTTCTTCTCCGGTCTCTCTGTTTAACAAAAATTGAATCTTTTTCAAGAAGAATATATAGAGAGAAACGTTCGATTGTGGAAGAATTCTTATTTGGTTTAGTACTTCTTCTTCTCTTCTTCTTTTTATACGAACGATCCCTCTCTTCACAATCTATTATCTCTGTTCTATTTCATACCCACAAGTTTTATTGTTTCCTTAGTCTCATTTTGTTTTCATTGTCTCTTCTTTCATTGCAGGTTTTGAAGATTCCGATAGTAACGTTGGTTTGATTAAGCTCTCTACTATTATTCTCTCTTCATGGCGTCTTCTCACAAAGGTAATGTTTTTATTATTCGTGTTCTGAAATTTCATAGTTTTTAGAAATTTTTGCTTCACAAGATTTTTAGAAAACTTGGGCTTGGGGTTTAAAGCTGAAGCCTTGGATGCTGATTTGGAATTGTTGGAGAAAGTTTGTGACTTTTTTCTTATCTTCTGCACGTAGATGCTCTTTTACTAATTTACAGCTGATTTTTAGATTACTGTGTTCTTGATTTTACATCCTGAAAAAAAAAAAAAAAAAAAAAAGTATATATTTTGTTTTGGAAAGTTTTATGATTTGTATTAAAACACATTTTCAAGCTCCATGGCTCAGTGGTTGATGTGTCGTACCATAAAAGAGGAAACTTTCTTTGTGTCTGCGATTTTCTTGGTACTTATAGTAATGAATGTGGATTCTTCTTTACGAACCTTTACTGATTCACTTCCTTTGACTTAGTAATGAATGTGGGAACATGTATCTTGTTCTCTTCTGGGTTTTGTGAGTTTTTGTTCTGTGGAGGTAATTGAGGTTTCTTTGTGTCATTGCACATGGCACCAAACTATATTTTGTTGTTGCATATATTTTGACTCGAAATGGTTCTTTAAATTTGGAAAACAAGTTCATGTAGCTGCTGTATCTGTTTCCTGTAGCAATCTTTGACTAATTTGTGTTCTTGTCATGAAGAATCAGTGTCAATACATTGTTCTTTTAGAAGTTGTGTTACAATTGAAATGTAAATTGACGTTCGTTTTCTTCATGCAGGTTCTGTAAGTGACTCATTGGGAAGCAGTAAAATGAGTTTTGATCAAAAGATACAGCTTGTCTATGAACTGTCCAAAAATCCGGATATCGCCTTTGAAGTCTTGAAGGCCTGGACCTGCAATGAAATTCGACAGATTTTATATGTTGAATCAGAGAAAGATAGAAGATACACCGGCTTGACGAAAGATGAGTTAATCAGAATCCTTTTAGAAACTGTATCAGAGAAGAACATTGAAGACCGTGAGGTAGAAGAAAGAAATTCATCACCAAAAAGACAGAGGAAAGATCTTGATCCTTTGAACAAAGTGACTCCATCAGCTAAAACTAAAGGTAATAAAACATGTTTTGCAGTTTGTAATTTTCCATTTACAGGATCCTTCTGTTTCTATATGCTAACTTGAACATATCAATGATTAGGCAAGGGTACAATCTGCTGTAGAAACTGGGCTTGCCAGGCTATACTACTGAGAGGTAAAGACACTTTTTGCAAAAGGTGCTCTTGTTGTATCTGCTATAAGTATGATCAGAATAAAGATCCTAGTCTCTGGTTAACCTGCAATTCGGATCCTCCCTTTGATGGTGAATCTTGTGGCTTCTCATGCCATCTAGAGTGTGCATTTAACAGTGAGAGATCAGGTCTTAAGCCAACTATTGATGTTGATGGCTGCTTCTTCTGCGTCTTATGTGGCAAGAAAAACAGCTTGCTTGGGTAAGAATCAATCAAACAATCTTCTTCATTTCAGTTTCTATATGTTAATATAATCTTTGATGGTTCTTTATTTTCTCTCTTTTATTTGTTTTGTTTCTCAGATGTTGGAAGAAGCAAATGATGATTGCAATGGAAACTGAAGAAGTATCCAAACTTTGTCATTGTCTTATCTTGGCTCAGAAGCTTCTTAAGGGCACGGAGAAGTACAAAGAACTATCTGAACTCGTGGAGAAAGCTGCGAAGAGTTTAGTAGCTGGATTGGATTTGGAGACATCCCCTGAATTGCGTGGTTCTCTTCTTGATCTTCCATTGTCGAAGTGTAAAGGATCCATTAACAGACTTGACTCGACGGCGACAGATGTGAAGAATCATTGCGCTTCTGCTCTGAAACTGCTTGATAGTCTTCCCCTGCCTTCTAAGATGCAAGGTAAGCTGAAACAAACACTCATCATTACGAAACAATCTATACTTATGTTTTCTTACTCATTACTTGATTCGATGTCAACCACAGGATTAACGAATATCAAGTTTGAGGAGGTTCTTGCAACTACACTGACCTTGGTTCTTGAATCCGCAGAAGCTTCCTCAACAGATAATAACATTACTTACAGCGTTTGGCACCGTAAGGTCTCAGATACAGGCTAACCAAATGAGTTGACCTGTGCACTGTCCAGTCCAAACACAAGGTTTGTTGTCTCTGAACTAACTCCAGCTACAGAGTATTGCTTCAAAGTTGTTTCCTTTTGCGGCGCCAAAGAATTGAGCATAGATGAATCCAATGTCTCTACACAAACCTCCCGAGAAGAAGAAGTGGTAGTAACTATTTTGGATTTCTCGAGCCTGCTTTCAAACTGCAGCAATCCTCCACCGCATTCATTAGAAACCGAACCCAACAGCGAAGGCAAAAGGGTCATCCTCCAAACCGATTCTGATGTTAGACAGATGGAGCAAAACACTTCTTCTGAAGAAAGACAGTTGGTCCTGGCTATCACTCCATTAAGCTCAAACCAAAGGATTGATCATCAAGATAGGTCCGAGAAGGCGAAAAGAATGGAGAAATCAGCAAACTGCGGGTTATGCTATGAACACTGTGTGAAGGTAATCAGACAGCTGGAGTGTTCAGGCTATCTGAAGAGTGACTTCAGACAGAAGTTTCTGACATGGTATAGCTTAAGAGCGAGTACTAAGGAGAAACATGTGGTGAAGACGTTTGTTAAGTGTTTCGAGGACGATTCAGCAGCTCTGGCTGAGCAGCTCATTGATACATTCTCTGGTTGCATATCGAGAAAGCGTTCTGCGATTGGCGGTGGCGATGGAAGTGGCGGTAGCGGTGCATCTGGGGCGGTTTCTGCTGGATTATGTCGGAAGCCGAAGCATTGATTAGAGGAGATCAGCTAAAGCATTGATTGAAGTTCTAAGTCTTCTCTCTCTCTCTCTCTCTCTCTTGGACCATTTAGAAAGGATTCAACTTTTTTCTTTCTTCAGTTAGGATTTTTAGGAACATTTACATGGAACAACAGAATTTGATGAATGATTTGGATTTTGGATTTTAACATTTTCTCAGTTTGTCTGCTTGCTCGGATTCTATTCTGTTTTTCCCCCCAATTACTAAATGTTAACGGTTTAAAGCATAGTGACCCCAAGAAAGGTGAAACGGCGTCGGCTCGAGTTAGGTGAACATGGATATTGTTGTTGGAGTGGGCTCTCAGTCAATGAAGCCCAACTAGACCCAATCTACTAGAGTCTGTTATAAAAAACAGACGTTTGTTCTTCTGTTTTAAAAAGTTGAGAGTTCTTCTTTGAAGCTTCTTCTTCTTTTTTTTTTTTTATGGTCAAAGAAGCTTCTTCTTCTTTATCTCTCTTTAGTGAGAAAGAAAGAAAGAGAGAATAAGTGACGCTTAACACCACTGTAATCAAGCTTTGTGTAAGAAAGCTATTCTACATGCCACATGGGCATCTACCCAAATCAAAACCCAAGCTTAAGTCCAGTTCCGGCCCAGCCCATGAGTGGTGCGGTTTTGCATGAGTGGTGCTCTTTAGTCTTTGCTATAGTTAGTGTCTCCAAAACTTTCTTGTCATGTGTTGCATTTTTTAACATACAGTTATATGATAATGATTTTCACAAATTCATTTATTCATTAATTATCAGCAACCTCGTTTGTACTTCCTCTATTTTTAAAACAATGATTTTTTGGATTTTATTTGTTCGACAAAAAATTGATGTCTTGTACTATATAATTAACATATTTTCCATACTTTAACTTATTATTAGCTTCCAAATTTTTCATTGAAATAACATCATTATTACTCTCATTTATCACTATAACAGAAAGTGGATGAGCAACCGCCCCAAGATTTTTTTAGACTGCTGTTGTTATATTACCATTGTATCAACAAAAATTAAACATGATTAGAAAAACGAAAAAATAATTGTTTTCTTCATCTATGTAAATAACCACAAAGAAAATATTTTTTTTTTAGGAACAATTGAAGGTAAATAATTTGGATTGGACGATTAGATTTTGACGACCAAATAAACCGTAACTTTGTTGAATTTGGCTCAAACCGAAACCTCATTTAAAGGGCACTGTTTTTGTAGCGAAGCTTCTTCACCATCTCGTGAGGAATGCAAAGGCCAACTTTATTGCATGCATGCGTACTTCGGTAACTGTAAAATACAAAAAATATCTTCTTTACTAAACTGCCCAAACTCTTTACTATTCGACTCTTGGGACCATTTCCTCGTCCAATTATATACTCTCTGTGTTCCTAATAAATTGATGTTCTAGGTTTTAATTTTGTTCCTTAAACATTGATTTTATGGAATTAAAAACTAAAATAATTTTTTTTCTTCATACTTTTTGCCACATGTCATGACAACTATTGTCTAAATTTTCTCTTTCTACTAATAAAATAATTTTAAACTAATTAAAACATAAAACTTTATCATGTCTTAATATCTGTGAAAAAGGTAAAACATCAATTTTTAAAAAACAGAGAGAGTAATTTTTATTGCTAAAACTCGAACCTCTATAAAATTTCATTTTCGCATAGTCAATTGTGATTTCTCCCTATAAAGTAAATCAAACTTCTCGAGTATATAAAATCAACTGACATTACTCGTTTCAGCTTTTTTACATAATATAAATTGTTGTGCAAATAGTTTAATGTACTTGTTAGAAATTTCCAGCTTAGAATGATTTCATATTAGAATCTGGTCGTTATTTTATGACTTAGTTGTTTTGTTAATTTACTTTGTAGCTTTAAATTGAAAGAAAACATTATCAAAATTGTGTAGTTAATTGATGTTGATCATCTTTATATTGTAACTTGTTAAGCAACTAATTAAGATATAAGTATAACTACATCTAAACAAAGGTCTCCCAAAATTCACACGGGTTAATGTCAAGACATAAAAAATTTATTTATTTATATTTATTATTATATATATATATAAATCCAGTATGAAAGGTTGTTGTCGCTGTCTAATATAAAGAATCGAGGCCTGTCAATGGAGAATGGTTGGGGTCTCGTGAATGAAAGTAAAACGTCGCCGTCTTGATAGCCTCTGTTTTCCTTTTTGGGGCAGCTGATAGCCTCATTCTTGAGTCTGATATTTTATGAGTCTAATACTTTTTTCTTAAATATATGTAAATTTGTAATAGAAGAATTTTTCATTTTTTTTTATCATTTAAACTTAAGAAATGATATTTTTTTATCATTGACATTTTTTTTTTAATCATTCAAACTTATAAAAGGTACAGAGTCTTGAAAGAAAGGATCAAAATTCAAAAGCAACAAATTACATAGAATAGAAATCAGCAGTTAGCACGAGCTTTTGAAAGCACTTGATCATTAAGTTAAGAAGGTCCTTAAAATGAAATGTTATGGTCGTCAACGTCAAAGTTTCATTGCAAAAAACATATCCTTATTTTCTACTTCAAACCTTCCCTTGTAAACGAATTTATATAAAAATTAATAATACTAATAATAATTCAACATGCATGTGTGATGGTAATGTGGTATTTGGTCCAAGGGAAATGGACTAAATTCGGTACATCTCTAAATTCGAGTTCTCTTATGCACACTCTGCACGTAGATGATTTGATCACTTGAATCTTGGCTCGAATATTTTACTTATGATAGATTTGCGGAAATCTCCTTACTAAAACGTTCTTTTAACCCCAAAATTAGTTAAAATATTTCCAAAAAATTCGGATATCCGGTGTTAAATCTTTAAATAATATATACAAATACAACAATACTTTGTATCGTATGAAAATTCTCAAATCAAATACATTATCTTTTGTAACACATTCACTTTCGTAAAGATCCATTCTAGATAAGACCTCTCGATAAAATAATACGTACCAAGGTTCGTCAAGTAAACTTAAATATTATAAACAAACTCGATCACTAATAATGTACTTCTGTCAATTTGTTTATTGATGTATATCAGTTTAATTAACAACGTCGCTTTAAAACAAAACATTATCTCAGTAGACATTAAGTAAACTGTTCCATTCATCACAGAGATCAATCCTGTCCAAGTAAGTGCCAGGCGTCGTCTTCTATATCCTTTGGCGTTGATATGAGACCGTAGTATTAATTATTTAATATAATAAAGTAATATATGTGAATCGTCCAACTAATATAATATTTATACAGGCCAATAAACTTTAGACACTCGAATAATGAAGTAGAGAAGACAATCAGAAGAAGTTGAAACATTCAGTTGAACTGAACATGTTTTGCTTCTTCACTTGTTCTAGTAGTTAATCAATATACGTATATTAATATTAATATATATAGTTAAGTTTTGACTAAAATTTTAAAATTGCAGTACATAGCTCAATTTTCTTTCTTATTGCTACAATATAATCGTGAGAAATTCAAAGCTATATACATTGAAAAGAAATTAAAGATTGAGAAATTAAATATTTCGATCCTGTGCTTTTATGGTATTCAAAATTTAAAGAAAACGATTTTTATAATCTTCAAATGAACTCAAGAGGGTTGACCTTGTGTTCATGATCTTAATTAATCTACCTATGCTTCTAAGCTAGTCCTTTTTTATGCGAAAATTTGTGTAATCATAATTATAGTTAAAAAGATTCTCCATTGCAATTTAAGCAACTCCGCTTTAAATGGAAGGATAGCCATAATTGTATAACTTATGAGCATAAATTAAATTGTCCAACCACAAAACATGAAAAGAAAAGAAAAACAGTATTCATATAATATTTGTTTATATGTTAAATTATTACGTTTACATAATAATATAAAAATATTTTTGTTTTTCTTTACAACCATCACTTTCATTTACAAGAAACCTATCTTTTTTTTTTTTGTCTTTTGTTTGCGTTAAATTACATTTACAATTTAGAAAAAATGTTTGTAAAGCAATATCAAAATTTTGGAACTTTAATCGCACGTATATAATGGCAAGATTTCAATAGATAAACAAATATTTAAAAACAAAATTTGCTCAAATAGAGCTTACAAGAAGAAAAGAAAACGATGAATATGTAATTTTTCAAATATATACAAACGTATTACATATCTGCATAGACATATAAAGTTGAAATAAGATTAAAATATTGATTAATTAGTTCTAGTAGCTAGTACTCTACTCTCTAGGAATGGCGTAAATAAAACTGACGAGTGTTAGGCCGAAGAGAATGAAAATTTGGACAACCTAACAATAGTTTCACTTAAATAAGCAAAATATGTTAGGCTTGACTATAAAGAGAGTTTTAGAAGAATCCATTACATCTCTGTCAAAGTGGCATTGTTATTTTTACTTCATTAACTACTCGACAATAATCTGACCACAATTATTTGACGAATCCAAATACACCAATAGACTCGCCTATATATCTAAACTTCATTAACTCAATCGATTCAAATACGATGTTACTATTTGTAGGTTTCTATTGCAGGCTCCGTAGCCAAATTCAAATTTACGACGTTACGTTTCAAAATTAATTTGGCATGATACTATATAACTCGTTTTGTCCCTATCCAAAATATAGACAATGGCTGGACTATACTATATCTCACGTTATTTATTTTAATTTTTTCTATAATAATATTTATGGACCAAAATGAATTATGACTAAATATCAAAATTTTAACAAATACTCGTATATGTGATATGCCTACATACAAAGCTGATTACATGACAAAAGAGATATCAAATTTGCAAAAAAAAAATATATATGTGAAAAAAATAGAGGAAAACTAAAAAAGTAAAAATAGAGAACATGGATATCCTCCAGCGAAGCTACCTGCCTTGTGAGATAAAAAAAGCATAAAAAAAACATTAAAGTCTCACCCACACAAAGTTGCTTCATCCTTTTGTGTAAACACACTTCATAGCTCCAATCGCCAAACGCCAAACGTAGAAAGCCCAAAACGCCAAACTCTGTTTTTCGTTACCTAATTCTCTGTGGTCGACTTCACCGTAAACCTTCACCAACCCAAATTTAATTCTTCTGTGTTTTTATTCACAAAGTACCAAAAAAACAGACAGATAATAATATCTCTCCTTCTCAACTCTTCTCTGTCTCTTCTTCTTCCTCCTCTCTCTCTCTCTCTGTGATTGCATAAAACCTCGAGTTTCTTCTTCTCTCCCATTCAAAAATTCTCTCCTCGAGATGAAGTACATTCGAAGCAACAGCTTGAAACGCCTCTTCTCCTTCAAACGACGCAGTTTCGACTCAGACTCCGAAAACTCAACTCCTCTCACGGCTTCTTCAACCAAATGCGTCGATGGTTTTCAAGAAACAGAGCAGTTTCAAAGACCCAAGTGGAAATGTTTCTCCTTTGAAGAAATCTACGACGCAACCAATGGTTTCAGCTCAGGTTCTTCTGTTGTCTCCAACAATTCAATTCCTATAGTGTCTCTTATTTGTTTCTCACTAAAAGTTTCTTTTTTTTCTTGCGTTTTTGCAGAGAATTTAGTAGGTAGAGGTGGATTTGCAGAGGTGTATAAAGGGATTCTGAGTAAAAATGGAGAAGAGATAGCAGTGAAGAGGATAACAAGAGGAGGCAGAGATGATGAGAGGAGAGAGAAAGAGTTTTTAATGGAGATTGGAACAATTGGACATGTCTCACATCCTAATGTCTTGTCTCTTCTTGGTTGTTGTATTGACAATGGTCTCTATCTTGTTTTCATCTTCTCTTCACGAGGCTCTGTTGCTTCTCTCCTTCATGGTAAACATAATTCACTAATCCTAATCTTTTATCACAATTTCCTGCTTTAAAATCTGAACATTATGAGCAAAATTGTTGGTTATGTGCTGTTTTTGTTTTGTATTGAAGATTGTATATTGTTTTTGTGTAGATTTGAATCAAGCACCATTGGAGTGGGAGACAAGGTATAATATCGCAATTGGGACAGCAAAAGGGCTTCATTATTTACACAAAGGTTGTCAGAGAAGGATCATACACAGAGATATTAAATCCTCTAATGTTCTCTTAACCCAAGATTTTCAACCACAGGTAATTTTTTTACTGTTTCATTGTTTATTACTTTTTCTCTCTTTTTATTTTCCATTTTTTTATAATAATTTAAAAGAAACAATTATCTTTGTTGTTTAGATATCTGATTTTGGGTTGGCAAAA
The DNA here is from genome assembly GCA_011420285.2 of Erysimum cheiranthoides. Classification (NCBI taxonomy): domain Eukaryota; kingdom Viridiplantae; phylum Streptophyta; class Magnoliopsida; order Brassicales; family Brassicaceae; genus Erysimum; species Erysimum cheiranthoides. The sequence goes on from CM022180.2 coordinate 20,829,731, forward strand.
TGGCTGCCTTCTCAATGGTCTCATCATTCCATTGCTCCAATTGAAGGCACATTTGGGTATTTTTTACTTCAATTTTATTTCCATTTTTTCATAAAGTTTGTTTTGTTTTTTAAATAATGATTAATGGTTTCCAAAAATAAACCAAACAGGCATTTGGCACCAGAGTACTATACACATGGGATTGTAGATGAGAAGACTGATGTATTTGCTTTTGGAGTGTTCTTGCTGGAGCTCATTTCTGGTAAAAAACCTGTTGATGCTGCTCACCAAAGCCTACACAGCTGGGTAAATACAAATTAACCCGATTTTTATTTACCTTTTTATTGATTATTTTATCGCATAAGTTATCGTAATTTTTGGTTTGACTAATCTCCAAAACATTTTATATTAAAAATGTGTAAGTACTTAGTAAAAGTTGTAGAAATTTTATACAGCTGTTTAATCACTTTTACATCATAGTTTTACCCATCAAACTTATACTCCACCAATAACTCACAACAATTTAGATGTTGTAGGTTTTATTGTACACCTAAAAATGTATGTTCTCACTCAATTATATAAAGTTGTAGTGTTAATAACTTTCTTTTTGTAAACAGATTATGATGAGTTTATTCTATATAACTCGATGTTATATATATTTATACGTTGTAATATAATTCAGGCAAAACTGATAATCAAAGATGGAGAGATTGAGAAGCTGGTGGATCCGAGGATTGGCGAAGAATTTGATATCCAACAACTTCATCGCATAGCTTTTGCTGCGTCTCTCTGTATCCGATCTTCGTCTCAATGTCGACCCTCCATGATCGAGGTACGTCCATTAAGCTCATTAGTGGCTTATTTCAATCTATATCTTAGTTTAGTTTTTTTTAGTCATATTTGGTAGTTTCTTTTTCTTTCTAGAGTGCTTCATTTGTTTGTTTTCTTCCCTTAATTTTTATAAGTGAAAACCTAAGTTGGGCCACAAACGAAAAATTTAGTGTCATAGATTGACAATTTTTTATTATAGGAAAAGTTATTCATGATTGGTTCATAATGAGACGTAGTATCGTGTCGATATATAACACAACGATCGCCTTTTCAGTTAGCTCATCGGCTGCGTGACTAAAAAAAAAAATATTTGGTCATTAACTATAAATCTTAATTAATTTAATACCACATATACATCAAACATTTATATTATGTTGCATTTTCTGTTATTGAATAAATAATACTAGTACCTTTCAACTTTTGAATTTAATCAAAAACATGTACTTTAATATGAATAGGATCAATTGCCGACACCTAATCAGCTAATCTTAATCCCAGTCCCATACAAAACAAAAACAAGCATATTGTTCTATTGTGATTATTGAATAAAGAAGAAAAGTAGTATTATGAAAGAGGCTCATTTACCGACACTTAACTTTAATCACTATCCAATAAAAACAAAACAAAAATTATTAAACCAGATTTGGTAGATCAAAACAAATACAAATCATACAGCTTGCAGTTTCTACTACTTAATCAATTGGTTTTCAAGAAAATGTTACTACATTATTAATGACAAGATTAATCATAAGATTTGTTCTTCACATTACTATCACCTATTTTTGTTTTATGAATCTTTATGTTTATGAATGGTACATTTAGGTGTTAGAAGTACTACAAGGAGAGGATATAGAGAAGGAAAAATGGAAAATGGAAGAGGAAGAAGAAGTGAAAGAAGAGTTTTGGGGATACGAAGATCTTGAGGATTGTGAATGTGATTCTTCAATCTCACTTTCTCCTCCTGACTCTATCTCTAATCGAAGCTCTTCACATCGTAGTCGCTAGATCAAAAATTAGTTGTAAAATCTTGAAAAATCAATTTTGTTTTATTGTATATATTTGTTTAGAGTTGTCTATTTCATAAACACAAGTAGTATTCAATGAGGTGTTTTTATTTATTATTGGATGTCGACAGATTAATATTATAACCAAACTCAATCCAGAGTTTACAAACTTCATAGTCGCCCACACAGCCGTGGTCTAGTGGCGGTTGAGAATTGGGGAAAGGTTGGAAGGAACTAACCCAGGTTCAATTTCCCCTAGAAACAAAAATCATGTTTGTGTGGGAAGTCTGTCAATTGGGACTTGGCCCAATTGGTTTACCTGGTAGTCAGAAATGCAGGCGGCCTGACTACCCCCTGGCATTAGTCGGAAGGCATTCCAAACCCGAAACAGGCAGTGTGGTGGTCCTTCGGAAAGAAGTACACTTTGTAGCACTTTGGTGCGTTCCTACCGGGGCCGACCGGATCAGCCGATAGGGTTTATCAAAAAAAAAAAAAAAAAACTTCATAGTCATGATATCATCTCAGTAGAAGATAGTAAGAGTAGTGGTGTCAACAAAAAAGAAATTAAGAGTTAGGGTCCCATTGTCTTGCGTTTAGTAATTAAATGTTACTTATTAAAGTAAACACAATCATTTTGATTTTTTCATCAAATATCTTTTGAAAATTGTGTACGCAATTAAAAAGTTCTTTAATGATGGTTCAGTTTTCAAATGATGTTTTATAAATATAATACTATATGTGCTTCAAATTTTAGATCATGTAAAAATTAGATACATATTTAACTAAAATGCAAAACAAAATCTACTAAACTAAAACATAAAGCAGAACACTCACTAGCATAGATATTTTTCCTCGTGTTATAAAAAAATCGGTCGACAGTTAGACTTAAAATACTAAAACATACGAAATAAACTTTTCTTATGCATGTACATATACTCCGAACTGGCTTAATCACGAGTAATATTTAATTTATATATTAGTTGATATTTTTTTCTTATAAAGATAAATGTTTTGCAACTTTCTATGCGTATTTATTTCTCATGTAGGGGAGTGAAGTCGAATACCACCAATAACAGAAGAGAATAAATAAAATAAAAAACTGAATGGCCGTGACCACCAGCCTAGACGGTCCTCAGCAAAATAAAATGTGAAACATTTAATAAATCAAATTAAGTCGATTCTATTTATTTTTTAAACCATAATACCCTTATCACAGAGTCTTCAAGATCCTGAACGAAATCAATTTGAGCATGCCACGCCCTAGGATACCATTTGATGATCAATGATTTTATCTGAACTAAAAACATTAATTAATCATTGAATATACATAATTTGTTTTTAATAATAATGCAGTCTTGGATCAATACATGAATAAATAGTTAAATGTGGGTACTTGTTTGGTGGGAGCCCATGCCAGGTGTACGGCACAGACAATTATATAATTTTGGTGTTAATGTTAATGCAATAAACATTTGATGTTTCTATCGTCTTCGTCACTTAATTAGCTGAACTTGAGTGTTACAAAAGAGTTATGGGTGTTCTGCCAATACTTTTTTTGGTATCCAAGGAATCATAATACTACTTGGTAGAACGAGTCTAAATTCTTAATTATATTAATTAATCTCTAATCATCTTTTGTGGTTAATAAAGTTGCTCTGCAAAGTTGGGTAACCAAACCAATTCAACCACATATGTAGAATATTATAAAGACTTTCATTAATCTTGGATAAATATTTTGTTCTTCCTTAAGAAAAACAATGATCTTTTTCATATTTTTCTGAAAAGTAGAAAGCTTTTCCAAGACGTAACACACAAACCTTATAAACTACTGTCCTACATGCATGTGGAAATAAAAATAAAAAGTTAGTGTCCCCAAAACAATAACCTTTTTTATGTACTTAAAGAATAATTAGCTCAACATATTGGACCACCTAAAGAACCTATATATGATAGACAGACCTCGAATCATAAAATACTGAACATTTATTTGTATTCCCAACTTAATAATGGAAGATTTTTTTTTTTTTTTTTTTTTTGTATTTCCCAACAAAATAATGGAAGATATTATTATGCAAAATTAAATAAAAAATAATGTAAAATGTTAGTTGAAATATTTTTGATTTTGGAATAATTTCCTTTGGTGGGTTAGGAGCACCTGACTCATTTTACAATTATTGAGAATCTTAAGGCAAAAAAGTAATGGCCTCAAATTGTTTTGCACTCTCGGTTCGGTTTTGGACACCTTTTCGAGTTTCAAAATGCAAAACCTCATTTTGAGTTTTGGATACTCAAATCTGCACTCTGGTTTAAAAAATTTGGGTTCCATATTTTATAACGAAATTTCCAAAGTCCTAGTGAAACTCTCGTTAGTATGGTTGCAATTGCGGATTTTCTTTGGTTTAAGAGGTATTCAATCCAGACTATCCAGTTTTCAGCTTATAATTCTTTTATAGTTTATTATATTACCATATATATAAAGGCATATAATATACTAGTTTCAAATTCCGGATTTAGAATCATGTGACCACAATCCACAACCAAGGAACAAATAGAAAATACTCGAAGAAATATGACAAACAACACACAAATAAGAGCAAACATAAACCTCGGATAATTCTACAGTCTAACTTGTCTCCTTAAAATCCTCCTTAAAATCTTCAAATAAATCACGCTTTCCGGGGATTGAACCCCAAACCTCCTGATGTAGAAGCATAATCAACACCCTTGATCTCAACCACTGGACTAAGGAGGCTTCCACAAACCTCTTAATCTAGTGCATATATTTAAATTTAAGAGCGATAAGATGGGTGGAGTTTTCAATTACGATATAAAGTATCAAACTCCATCATCACTATTAAACAAAGTAGTTACCAACTTCCCACATGTGGTACACGCCGTCGCGAGTTAGATTATACAAATCTCTTATGAGGAAGACTCGATGTCCTTTTTGGGATAAACCAACCAAGGTTTCATCAAAGTCAAAGTCTCGGCTTGTCATCAGATAATTTTTGGCTTGCCGTCTTGTCTCCGCATGTAGTTCAATGGCCGTCATTTTCTGTATAAGCATTCGGTCATCAACGTCAAGAAACCGTGAATGTGTTGGCTGATGAGGTAACTGATGACCTTCTCCACATCCACAACAAGACCGTGAACGTTGTGGTGCTTTAAACATACGGAAGTCATCTTCTTCAATTACTCTCTTATTTTTCTGGTTAGATAAGGCATCAACATTCAGATTACCTATTCCGAACTTACGGCCAAAAGCAACTTCGGGAGAACACGGCAGATAGTGTTTAAAAGTTTTTTTTGGAGCATCAAAGGTAACTTTTTCACACAATAAATCGCATGATTCTCATTTAAAGGGAGTGTATTATCCATGGTAAAATTTTTTTTTAAGAAATTACGACGTACTTTTTCTCAAGAACAAAATTTTATGTTTTCTCTTATTTCTATATGTTATTTTATTCCTTTTTATTAAAGATATTTGAGATTATGTGCATGATTGGTTGGGTTGTAGCACATATCATGCACATAATCTCAAATATCTCAATATCTTAACAAAATTTTCTTTTTATTTTATAATTTTAAATATCTTTTTTTGCAAAACTAACTTTTCTATTTTTATCTTTATTTTTGCTGCTAAGTAGAATTTTCATTTTTACTATTTATCATATTTAATATATTATCTCAAATATCTTAACAAATTTTCTTTTTTATTTGTTACAAAAACTCAAATTAACTTTTCTTATTTGTATTTTTGTAAAATTAAATTTTTTTATTTGTGTTTTTGCTGTTAAATAGAATTTAGCTTTTTACAATTTAACATATATAACATATAATCTCAAATATCTTAGTAAATTTTCTTTTTTATTTGTTACAAAACTAAACTAACTTTTCTTATTTGTATTTTTGCAAAATTAAATTTTATTAGTATTTTTGTTGATAAGTAGAATTATTATTTTTTTTACGTTTGTGAGCTAATTTTTCATTAGTAATTTAACAATTTTTTATCTTTTTTATTAGTATTTTGCTGCTAAGTAAAATTTTCATTTTTACGTTTGAAAGCTAATTTGCCATTATTAATTTAGTAAATTTTTCTTAGACCACAGGCAGTGGTATACCCGAACATGGGGTGTAAGTAATTTAAAATTGAAAAATAATGAAAATGTTGTTTTAGAACCAACACACGAGTGTTAAGTTACACTCGGGTGTGAGAGGGGTGTGAGAGCCACGTGTCAAGAAGGGGTTGGTGATGAATTTTTGTAATTGGAAAATTGTTTTTATCTCAAATCTCTGCGAACGTCTTCTCGCCGAATTCCCCTCTGAGGTTTCTCCTTTTCCATTTACCAAATCGTAGCTTTGTCTCCTTCGATCACACTATTCTTTGATATACTTTCAATGAGGATTAATTTCGTTTTGTTTTCAAAAAAATTTTTTGCGATCTTGATCCGATCTTCTATCTGTAGGGAGTAGACAATTCTCGATTTATGCAGACTCAGAATTCTGGACTTTGTTTTTTAAGAATCAAATTCTTCTTCGATGCCAATTGGAATCTAGAGGGTTTAATTTCAATTCGTTGTTTTGCAGATTGCAATCAAATTTGGGGATCTTCTTTGTTTACAATTCTGGGTTTGATTCTTAAAAAACAAGTGGGTTCTTAAAAAACAAGTGGGTTTAATCTCTGCAGCATAAACTCTTAGCTTTTTTTAATTATAAACATATATCCCTTTGAGTGCCCCACTGTGTATGCCCTTATAGCCTCAACTTTTATATAGTATAGATTTGTAATTATTGTATAATCTTTTTTTTTATATAACCTTCCAAAAAAGTTAATTGTAATCATTTTAATTTTAGGATTTGTTATTTATAATATAGTTCTTTTTTTTACACGTGTCAAAATCTGATTGATAATCACGACATGTGTCGCGATCAGTTGAATTACTAACTTCGAAAACCCAACTTTATATAATAAGATTGATTACAGTATTTTTTTTTTAAAAAAAAACACAAATTCAATATTTTTTCTTTTCGTTCCATTTCTGCTCTATATTTTTAGGATACATTCAAAAAGTGGTTAATATAAATAAAAAAACAATAACCACACAAAAACGCAGTTCGGGATCTGTGTTTTAATCAGTCAAACCGGGTACACTTGGTTAGAATCTTGTATTTCGAGCCAAAATCTGGTTGCAACAACATAAACCGGACCGAATCTCACAACAAAAGCTACAAAATTTCCTGAACAAACTCAACAACTTTGTTCACCAAAGATGGCTGCAAAAATGAGTTCTTCTGTATAAAACCTTACAAAACCTTTTTGTTTAAGGTCTCATTCCACAACGGCCGTTCTTTTCTCCATTAGGGACTCAAAGAACTCGGCACATAATTTCTGAAGAGGCGGGAAATTTAGAGTAGAACCACTGAATATCGTTTCCCACGGTCTCTCTGACGATATAAATGGTGTTGCCAACGACCCAACATCCTCTATTCTCTTCTTGTCATAATCCGGTAATTGCCCATACAAGGATGTGTACCCTGTGTCTCCTAAAAGATTGAGACTTTCGATTAATAACATGGTAACACAATAAAGTTTTCTTTCTTGCTTTGTTTTTAAACTTTCTTTTACCTGTCTCTTCTTGATTAGCAAGACTGTCGTAGTCAACAGCGCTACGCTCATGTGACTCATCGCTATTGGGATCGAATACAACATACTCGTGGCTTCCATTTACATATGCAAGACGAAGCTCAGACTTGTCTCCTTCTAGAAATGATATTGATCCTCCCTTAGCCTGTAATTTAGACATGGTTTCACTCATTGGTTTCATCTCTCCTTTACGGTTGAATATTAGCGGGTTTTTTTTCTTTGGTCATACCTTCATTACAGTCCATATAGATACTGGCTTCGGATCTGATCCGTTAAATAAGAGAATGGCACCATCTCTACCACGGAAGATATTCTCCTTCGATTCATCTGTTTTAAAGCTTTTGGGGATCAGAGCCAAGACTGCAAAAGCTGATGAATCCACAGCAGAGGTGACAGCTGCAGAACGAGAAGAAACATTTATGAAGAAACAACAACAAAAACTTTCATGGAGTAAATAAAGAAAAAGTGTTATAATATTGACCTTCTATGCGTAATCCATATGACCATGATAAAGATAGCTTTGATGTATTCCAAACAGATAATTCGGGTCTCGGAAAATGGGATGCAGCAACAAGGAACTCAGACTTCCCAGCGAAACAGAGCTTCGTAATAGGCTGTAATATATTGAGATTTAATAATCGGTCTTATGAAAAGGTTCCAACTTTTTAATAGAAAACTGCACAGCTTTTTACCGTGAGTGTGGCTCCTAAAACAGACAATAGAATGTTCTTGTCCGGATTCCAAAGCGTAATAACATTCTCAGCCGCAACAGCCAGAACAGTGCCATCCCCAGAGAAAGCAGCAGCAGTCATTGGCTTCTTCCTGCAAAATATTCAAAGGCAAGAGAATATATAATTTGATCGACAAGCCGAATAATGCTTGAATGTTAACGTTTTTTATGCGCACAGAAGCTATTACTTATAAGAGCCAACAGCGTGACATGTCCAGCTAGAGTCCTTATCCATCTGGTTCTTGTCACTGTTGCAAACCCAAATCTGAATAGTAAAAGTGATATCAATAACAACACACAAAAAAAGAAACACAGAGCAATAATTGTAAAATCAGTTTAAGAACTACCTTGAAGTCCCCACCAAATGATGTACTAACTGCCATGGAACGGGTAGGATGGAACGCAATGGCTGAGACACCAGCATCCCTATAAGATATATAGAAGGAGAACGTTTATTCTCAAGTAAAGGATATAACAGTTTGTAGATTAAAATCAGAGAAATTAAAATCTAGATTTGCTAGGTTTACAAAAAAATCATAAATGATGACAAGAAAAATTGGGTAATGATGACAAATTAAGCTTTAAACATTAGCAGAGGGTGAAGTTATTAACCTGTGAGGTTCATATACGATTGTGGATAAGGTGAAAGTTTTGCTGCCTGGTTCAGACACCCAAAACTTGAGGGACACTAAGCCTCCTATGCCATCTTCCGGAAGTTTCACCTCGGTTGTACTCATCACTGAGCCATCGAGGGAGAGAGCAACAGCTGTCACCACAACCTATTACCGTATTCCCAAATTATCACCAAACCAAAAAAAAACTTAGATATAAAACCAAATAAAACAGCAAGGAAATGTACTAACTGTGATTTCATCGCCTGGTTGATGGTTTCTCTCACAAACTTGAATCTGCAAAAGCATTGGTCAGAGAGTGAAACTTAGTTACATTATCACATACCAACTTAGAGAATTTATAGACAGCAGAAAGTGGAGCCACATTCTAACCTCTGAAATCCCCCGGTCATTAAGAAGATTGTATAGCTGAACACAATAATTCTCTGTGCACAAAGCAGCTATGCCAGAAGATCGATCAAAGGCAACAGTACTAGCCAAGCCTTCATACATCCTAGGCAATGATGGGGGAGGCTGCAAAAAAACACGCATTGAATAAATGCCAAAGAAAAGGAAGATCAAAAGAGGCTAGTAGCTTCCATTGACCGAACCGACAAGAAAAGGTTTTTTAGGTGCTTATTTATAAGCGACTAAGACGAACCTTGATTCCAGAAATGGTCCTTAAAATCTCCATGGAAGGCATTTTAAGCAAATGGATCTGATTATCTGCACAAACCACCTGCAGCTCTCGTTCTTAGTCAAATCAGCAAAACATTCCCTTCTGCTTTCAGCAGGTTGTGTGTTAGACTAGATTAAAACAGTAAACTTCGGCTTACAGAAGAAAGCGTTGGATCTGGAGACCACATGAAATACAACAAGGGAGACCCTATTCTTGGTAAGAATTTCTTCTTCCCGGTGTCTAGCTGCCAAACGACAAGTACCCCTTCCCTTCCCCCTAAAGAGTCAGAAAATATGGAGCAATAACTCAGAGACATAACTTTCATACCAGTAAAATTGCTTCATGACCTACTATTAGTTTATATCGGGTGATAAATCCAATGGATATCAGAAAATAACTCGGACGCACCTGAATACAAATATGCTCCATCAGAAGAGAAATTAAGGACATTTACTTCAGCAGAGTGCCAGTGCCATGTAGTGCAAGATTCAGCATCATCTTCACCTCTCACCCCAGCATTATCCAAATCAACCATTGCCCTAACCTTTTTCTTTTGATTACCCAAGGCAAGTTTTCTATTACCGAATCCTCTCCAAATCAACACTCTTCCAGTTACATCTCCAGCAGCTATAATTCTCTCCGTTGGATGAAAAGCAAAAGCATTGATAACCTTTGTGTGATGTAGTGTCATCTTCCTGGAAACCGCATGTCTTGATCCTCCAGAAGGAACATCCCATATATGAATCTTGCACTTGTGCCGGATTCCGAAAAACTCTCCCGAGGGACTTATAACAATAGAACATGGTTCTTCCGTCTACACAAAGCGATAAGCAAAATCATTTGACCTTACACAATTCAAGACAACAAGTCTCACCCCATAACTCCATAAAAAACTAACCTCTTTCAAAGTGTCTCCACGAGGAAGACGCGGTTTAGCAAGGTTGAATCTCCGGATATGTCCACGCAACTCTTTAGACCCTTCTTTAACCACACTTGTATCCTCAACCGAAACATAAGCAACCAACTTACCAGACAATTCACGACGTTTATCAATTTGTTGAGGCTCACTCAAAAGAGATGGAATAACCTAGAAAATAACATATAGATTCATTTCATAAACAAAAACACTCACAAAACCTAATCAAAACCCATAAAGTATCAAACTTTTTTAAACTCACCATAGAGTAAATTGGAAGCTGAGCATCAATAGTTTTCAAAAGCTCAGGTCCTGAGAAATCCCAATGACGAATTGTACCATCAAGAGACGCAGTCCAACAATAACAGAGGATTTTTTGAGCAGGACTCGATGCAGGAACAACAATTAGACTCGTTACTGGAGCTGTATGACCTTCAAGCGAAGTAACCTACAAAGGAAGAAATGTATAAATCAATGATTCGAAGAGAAACCCTAAAAAAAATCGGAGAAGAATCAAATTTTTTGGTACCTGTAAGCCAGTGGCGGCGCTGAAAACAGAGACAGTGTTTCCTGTACAAACAAGAAGCTTTTTAGCATCGTTGGAGAATGATGGAGGTGAAGTAACGTAGCTTCTTCCGCCGCGAATCATGGTTTTCTTTTACCGGCGAAGAAGTGACGGAGAGGCGGAGATTTTAGGAAGAAGATGAAACAAAATTATTGCTTCCTTTAAAAGCCCTAACTTAAACCCTTCTTCTTCTGTTTTTTTTTTTTTTTTTTTTTTTTTTTTTCCAATTTTATTAAATTCCAAAGAAAAATTAAAATATTTGGGATACTACAGAGTACAGATTATCACTAGAGGCAGAAAAAGTTGGGCTATTGTCGGAAAGTCTTGGGGAGAGGGTGGGAATTGGTTACATTTGGGCCTTTATAATGGGCCTTGAATGTAGCGGGTAATGGGTCATGCAAAAACATCATTAGTAAAAGAGCTTCATGAAACCTAAATCTACAATTTACAGTATGTATAAAACTATCTTCAAATCATGTTTTTTACTTAACGTTACTTAAATGTTTGTGGATCAAAACTTTAGTAAATTGTTGCTTGACAAAGAAAAACTTGGTAAATTGTTTTGAATTGAGACATAAAACGTATAAAATTATAATATAATGATACCATAAAAGGTAAATAATGTGATTAAACTTACAACAAACCAAATGATCAAGATCAATGGCAACTCCATTTTGCTTTGGAGAGATTTCACCATTGTTTACATAAAACTACAAAAGGCTACATAGTTTTTTCAAATATACCAAACGAGATCTCTAAAGATCAAATGGATTCAATAATGGGATGATCATCTGAAGAAAACTTTCTTCAAGACGACTCAAGCTTTTTCACTCTCTCTGAAAAACAGGTTTTAGAATTGGCCAAAGGGGAAAGAAGTTTATATATGGTTGCTTATACACTCTGTACTTTCCCCGGCATCTCCTTTGCTTTCACGGCCTCCTTCATATCCTGTGTTCCGATTCAACAGATGAGTGCTAACCACAAGATTTACTTGAGGAACATATGCAAATCAATGACTAAAGAGAGTTAACTCTAAAACCAATCCATGACTACCAATTGCAATTTTTATAATTGATATTGGGTGGTGAAGATCAAGCTTCAAATATGTTGTATCTTTTCCATTGGTTGTCTATTGTAGTGTTCATTAGCTTAGAAGCAAAAACAAGAAGTAAAGGGCAAAAAAAAAACACTTGAAACTAGCTTTGCTTCAAAGCTTACCCAAAAATGTACATGTAGCATAATTTTATCCAACTAACCAACTAAACAAAAAGCTAATAAATCCAAGTGATAGAAACTAGAACAAAGAGAGATTGAGGAACCGTCAAGTAAACATATAAAAAAGAATCAAAAGGACACAATAAACACATTCTATGAAAAAAGGGATTAGGAAACACTTACTGATCCTTTGCTTTCGTAGTACTCATCCAAAGCCCACTGATACTTAGATTGGTTTAACCCAAACCATCTCACCAAATGGTCATCGACACTTGAATGTGCTGTAGCAAAATGGCACACACAAGAATGTCAAAGTTACTATCTTTCATTGTTTTTAGGACCAAATCGAATCCAAAATTCATGGTACATTAGCAATAATCCATTTTCCAATTACTTTCCAAAGATAGAAACTTTACATCTATTTCCATCATTCTGAGCTCAACTTCCCAATCAATTAATCAATCAAAGGGTTTTCAAAATCAATCTCAAACTCAAGATCCGAAAATGAGGAAACTTTTTCCTCAAAAACAGTTAAGATTTGTCATCAGATTTCTCTCATTTCTCACCATTTTGAACCTTTGTGACGGCGTTTTTAAAGAAGCCCAAAACTGAGCCGTCTTGTTCAGAAGAAGCCACCGACTTAAACTGCTGAGGCGGAGGAAGAACAGGAGGTGCCATCACAGGCTTCTGAGACACGGAAGAGGGAGATTCAGGTGGTTTAGGAGTTGCCGGAGGAGTCATAAAGACAGTGTAAGGACCGATTTTTCCGATGACAGGAGGAGGTGTTGATGGGTCTCTGTTGATCGGCATCTTGAAGGTGTGAAATTGAGAGAAAATGGAAGGAAATTTTCAGACAAGAATCTGAGGAAAAAAGAAGAAGAAGAAGAAGAAGAAGTAAGGTTGTTGCAAGTTGCAGAGAGTGAAAAAGTGAAGATAGATTGGTTTCAGAGGATGATATCTAGAGAGTGAGGTTTTGGTTCGTCTCTGTGTTTTTTCTTCAAAGTGTAAATGTACTTTACTTTTCACACTCACCAAAGAGTCAAACACTCTTCACATTTCTTCCATTTCTTTTCCTTTTTGCTTTTTCCAACGAATCTTTCTTTTTTCTATTTGGTCTTTTTTTAATACTATCTCCCAAACAAAATAATTTACATGAGCCGTGGAGAGATCTAAGTGTTGTGTCAACAAAAATTAATCTGATAAAAGAATCTTGCTTACTATATGTTAATTACAAGCATAAAAAAGTTGTGTTAAAAAACATTCCAAACAAGAAATCAATCCCTTCAATTTCATGTAATTCAATGTTTACTTCCAAGTAAAATAGAGCATTTCATAATTGTGGACCTTGAAATCGTATAGGTGTAGCGAATCTGTGATAACGGTTTTGGTCTGATACCATGCACAAATTCTCTCTACCATTTCTTAGTCGAAGATGAAAACACGCAAAAAATACGTTGAATACTCCCAAAAATAACATTGCTTTTGTACATGAGAACCATATCACAATCACAAAATACTAAACTTTGGATTAATTTCAGCAATATACCTTGCTTTCGTTTATATTTTCTTTATATTTGAGATCAATCAATACTTTTTGCGGGATGTCAAAAAGACATTTCCCTAATGTATCTTTAACTAAGAATGTAAGAATGTTGACAAGAACAATTCAAATATCGGGTGAGATTGTCGTCGAGATATGAAATAAGAAAAGTCAATTTGCTCTTTACAACTAAAATCAAGAGTACAATCGAAAATAATCAAGATATATCACTTACATCTTGAATCTTTTTCAACGATCATTAATTTGATCTCACGAGCAAGCATCTATCTCTATATGTCAATTCATTCTGAATTTTATTAACTTTAGGCTTTACGCATTGTGTCTTTTATTAAAAATTGAGAGAGAATTGCAAACAAAGGACGTTGTATTTGTGGGAAGAGTATCAGTGACATACAGAATGTTAGCCACTTATGTAGCATTAAGTCCTAAGTTTGGTTCAAATCTAGTACTCTAGAGGCACAATAAGATACAAGGTTTGATCAGTACGTTGGATGAATTAATTTCTGTGGATCTCTTTTTATATGTCTTTTGAATAACTAAGATGAATGATTTTTCTTTTGAGCAGTGGATAATTTCTGGAGCCGTCTCTTTCTGTATCTCCAAGCCACTTGAATCTGCACGACTGCTTGTAGTCTGCAATAAGGAGACTCGTACCTTATGGCTCCTTGGACTCGATGGCTCCTTAGGAATCTCGAGAATAAGCTTGTTACGTCTTCAAGGTCTGCTACACTTAGTGAAAAAGCCTCAACATTTGTCACGCACCTAACATTTCTGTTGCTACGCAATCCCTTTGATGGCATCCTTATTCTCGTCCCATCTGCAGGTTAATTTATTATCATTCTCAAGATTTTACTCAACAATAAAAGTTTTATGCAACACAAATAGTATTCAAGTGGCTCAATCAAGTTCATGGATTGATTCAAAGCCAAAGTCTTATTACCGGGGTTTACAGCAGAGCGTTCGAAGAACCAAGTGAGAAGTTCTTCACCACAAACGTCGCCTTCGGATAAAGGAAGAAGAGAACCTTCTTCTCCAATGCTCTCCATCTCACCTCTCACTATGAATACCATTTTCTCAACAAGACCCCCACGGTGCAAGACTGTGCTACCCCTTATGTAAGTCCTCTGTATCAGCCTCTCACGTATTGAATCCAAGATTGATTCATCCATCAACGAAAATATCCTTACCTGAAAACCCCATCACTTCAGTAATTCACACTATGATATTCAAAGAGAGAACCATGTCCAAGAGATGCTTACTTTCTTGAGAAATATGAAGAGGTGTCTTCTTATATCTCTTTGAAGGTCATCAGGCATATTCTCAAAGAGCAAATCTTCGTTAACTCCTCTGGTAGCAGCCCAGTTGAACTGCTCTGCCTCTCTCACCCTCCTAAAGTGTATAATTGAGTTAGTTTTACACATAGCCAGAGACAATGGGAATCTTAAGAAAAGAATGTTCAGCTGAGAAGCAAATTAAAGTCCACACACACTTTCTTAAATCTTCTGGCAACCTTCTATGGCTCATCCATTGCTCCACATCACGCCGTCTTAGCGTCCTTTCCAGCCTCCTATGACGTGTACAAAGCACTTGGAGATTTAGAAACCATCCATCATGTCTTGAAAGTTGTAAAGTGATGTAACGATGAAAGTTTGTTCTTTATATACCTTTTACCAAGAGCTTGAAGGAAATTTTGCATATTACCAATAAGAAGGGCGAAAAGCAAAAGTCCTAGTCCGATGATACCCATAGTAAAGAATACCTCTCCTAGAAAGTAGCTTGGGACTTGGTTTCCAGCAAGCGTGCTGATTTGCTTTGAAAAGATTATACAGTAACTAACAACATATATATATATATATATATATGGTTTTAAATTAAGAGGTCCAAATTAAATATGCCAGGACGTGGTTTACTAAACAGTGTTTGAACTAGAGAAACCTTAAAAATACATACCTGGAATCCCCAAAGCAGAGAGTAACTGTATCTTGTGAAGAGACTAGAATGGTTGGTAAGATTGACTGCCTTTAAATAGATTCCATAAGGAAAATCACCCTCTTGGAAACAAGCCTTGGCACTCGCATTATCTCTCCAGACAGCTCGTAGTGATGCTGTTATGTTGCTACTTCCATGACAATATATAAGTTCTCTACATTCACGCTCAGACTTACCGCAAGCATTTCGAAGGCATCGATTAACTCTCTTTAAAAAAAAAAAAAAAAAGAGATAAAATCACTTGAAATATATACATACATCTTCTGTTGCATTAGGACAAGAAAGGTGTAATTAGTATACCCGGTAAGCTGAAAGAAGATGAGATTTATAAAGTAAATGATGTATGTTTCTTTTTCTTACCTGCAGACCAAAAAGATACCAGCAAGACCCAACAATATGTCCAGCCAACATGAAAGTGAGAAGATTAATAACAAAATTAGCCCAAGCTGACTCAAATATGAAGCCCGTTGGTGTTTGTCCAGCGAGCAGAGGTATAAGTCTATATAACTTTGGAAGGTATTGGAAAATAATTGCAGCACGTAAAAGGTTCTTCGCATAGTTTGCCTCGGATGTGCCTAAGCGTAAGTATGCTGGTATTACAAATAACATCAATATCTGTACGCAAAATAAATCGGTCATAAATTAATGAACATCTTCCAAATACCATTACTCTCAAAACCTTTAGGCGTATCTAGCTCTAACATTACAAATTAATACCTGTGGAAGTGGTAACAGTATGAACAGGTCAAGGATAAAATATCCTCGGAGGTAATGTAGAGCGATTTTTTTGGGACGATCAACCAACTGGCCAGCACCAACTACCGTAGACTCACGAGCTACATAGGCCAGTCGGAACTGCAACAAATATAATATGATAGAAGAAGAGCATTAAAGCCAACAGAGATCTGTTTCTTTAAGAAATGGAGATAATTGAAACGCACCTGAAGCAGAATGTTAGCAAATAATATAAGATCCGTTATACTTCTAATAGCTACAAATGCCTTAGTCATTTTCAAATCCATGACTATGCATTTGTTCTTCTGCAGTCAGAGAGATTGTCAGAAAGGTGCTTCAAAGGCAAGAAACAGATACTGGAGGAACTTAAACATATATACCTCTTGGACTAATATGAGGAAGAAGAAGAGGGGATCTATAAAAATGGCCAACACGCATGAGAAGGCAAAGAATTTAGTCCATCTTTGAACGGCTTTGGCATGAGGATTCATGATTCCAGGTAAGTACCTATTAACAGAAGAAGCAAATCGCCTAGCCCAACTTTTAGCGTCATCATACAGAGCATTAGGGACCTATATAATAAGAAAAATAAATCTCCGTGTCATGAGAAACATTTACTTGAGTCTCAAGCTATTTGGTGCTTGGAGGTAAAATCAAACATACCATGGAATCAAAAACGGCAGAAACTTTGGAAGTGGGAAGTTGGGCTGCTTTGCGGTTGTAGTAAGAAGGACAAGTGGTACAGTAAGGATCATTGCACATCCCAAGTTGTCCAGATCTCAGGAGATGTTCGTGTTTCAAGACGAACTCATGGTCGGAGGGGTTTATCTCTTGGGGAGCAGCAAAAGAAGGATACCTCTTAGAAGATCTGGGAGTAGGCGGAAGGAAGAGAGGTTCAAGTCTGCTAGTAGAGGAAAGAGGGCCAGCCATTGGCACTAAAGGAGGACGTCTCTGGCTCCGAAGAGAACCTGCGTAGCCTAAAACCGCACTTGAGTTATCAAATCCGTCAATGGAAGAAGTGGAGTTTGAGGGAGGAACGCTACGAGTCCTGAAAGTGAAAGCGCTAGTACGAGATGATGCGTCTGAAATTGGAAGCATGTGATTTTTATCGTGTTCATTCGGGTTAACCATTTTTTAGACTAAATTTAGCCTTGGAGAAGGTTATCAGAAGAAAGAAGCAAGAAACGTAGTGCACAAGGAAGTTAAAGCAGAGATCAGAGTTTGGGAATAAGGAAGGAGACGACGACCGAGTTCAAGTCTTCTTTGCTCATTAAGCAAGTGGCTTATTATTGTAATAATCGATGATTAAAAGTGTGTGACGCCACGTCTTCAATTTAAACATTTACTCTTTCATTGTTCTCAAAATTCAGATTTGAATTTGAATAATCCATCATGGAATTAATATATTTATCAATGTAATACTTCTGATAGTTATTTAAAATAAAAAATAAATATAATTAAAAAGACAATGAATATTAGTATTAAATGGACATAATTGTTAGTGAATGATGCGGTTATTTGTTCGGTTTTCCCAAGATTGGATCAGGACATTTGTAATAAGAACTGAAACTATTTGGATGAAAAGAAAATGAATATAAAAAGAGTTTGGTTTTAGGAGTAGTTTTTAAGATCATTCGGCCACCTACAAAAACATTCACTTCAGAATGAATATACAGCCAAATTTGTAATATTGCATATACAAAAACCATTAAATCAACAGATGAACAAAACATGAACGTATCAAACTCACCATGTACAGAGCAATATGAACATGTTTTTGATCAATGTATACATCTTTTGTCCAAAACATCTAAAAAACCATTAACTTCTTCACTTGATCAAGTGCTTGCAGTAGTAGAAGTTGCTAATAACAGTTCATGAGCTTCATTTAGCATCCATTCTTCACCGGTCTGCCCACCTAAGACGACCAACCGAGTTCCTCCGACCACACAAGTTGTGTGTCCCCATGCAAACCTCGGCGGATGTCCCTGAACATTCAGTATTCTCCATGCCGGTTTCTCCTCTGTTTGATCAAGAAGATAAAGCTGAGAAGCCGAGTCAAGCCCTGCAACTGAACCACCAAAGATCAAGATTCTACCACCGGGAAGGCTGATCGCCACATGATCCAGCCGCGGTGGCGGAGCTGCCATGCCTCCCGGGAGGCTAGATCCATACCCAATCACTGGTCTCCAACTTGGTTCATCCTCGCTAAGATCCATCGTGTATACATCATTAGAGCGGAATCTCAGAGAACCATTTTTAGCAAGACCACCAAACATGAGGATCTTGCGGTCACCATAGACGGTTAGTGTATGTCCGAGGCGAGATGGAGGAGTCCATGGAACTGGTATCTCCCTCCAAGTTGGTATATCCATCGAAAGGTCAAGCAGGAATGTATCGCTGAGTAAAGCTCCTGAATCAGCACAACCACCTGATACAATCAGCTTAGTGCCATCAAGTGTGCACGAACTGTGCCATGATCTTGGTATTGGAGGGGCCAATCCGGATACTTCTCTCCAGTTCGGCGGGTCTGCATCAAGGTCTAATAAGAACACATCGTTGAGTAATCCGTGGCTCCCATAACCTCCAAACACTACTAAACGAGATCCATTGACACAAGAAAGCGTATGACCCCAGCGACCCGGAGGAGGAGAGCTGACCAGAACGGATTTCCATTCGGGACTACTCGAGCCAAGGTCCAACACAAATGTATCATTCATCGGCTGCATATTCACACCTTCCCCGCCAAAGATAACAATCCTGTTCCCAACCGCACAGGCGCTGAAATTACACCGGGAAGGCTCAACAGTACCTCCAACCGAAAACTTCCTCCATGCTGTTGCTTCATGTGTGGTGAACTCTCGGGCCAGTCGCACCCAACCAATCCTCTTTGCACCCGGAACACTCTCAAGAACACGTGTTGCCTCGGTACCCCATGTATTTTGACAGACCATTCTCCATACATCATCATTCTTTGTCAACTCATTGAGCCGCCGACACACACAACCAACCGATGCAATATCACCAGGAGTCAACTGTGACAATATCTTGATAGCTATGACCTCATCACTCAGTTCGAATATCCCACAGAGTCCACGAGAAACATTACGCTCTCCGATTGGTAAGGCAGAGGTAAATGAGCGAGATATTCTAGGAATTTCTTTTGCAGATAAATCAGGAGATGAGCCGAGATCGATTTTTGCATCTGTGAAGAAGAGAACACCTATGAAATGAGTGATTTCATCTTCTTCACGGATAGGGACTAGACGCAGCTTGTTCATTAAGGGAGATCCGTCTTTTCGAAAGTTGAGCAACTCGCCTTGAAACTCAAGGCCATTTTCTAGACATTCTCGCATCTTCGATACAATTGTAGAATCTACCATTGGATGCCTTCTTTTAGCAAATGGCCCTCTACATTGCAAGAACCGGCTGAAAAGAAACAAAAACAACGTAACTCAGATACGAAACCCTCTTTTTCACTTAATCAAAGTAAATAACTAACAACTGAACAGATACAGTACTTTGGCGAATACCTCACACACACACAATTCTTGAACAAAGATCGAACTATACGCACACACAACATGGAAAACAGCTACAATCTGATGAAACAGATTCAACAGACACATAATATAACAAAACGCATTTCCAATAACATTATGTGTGATGAAGCAAAGATATTAACAGTTCAAAAATGCATGAAAGAAGAAAACATATCACAAAGACCAAAGCTCCAAGTCTAATAAAAACAAACTCAAGACATGTAGCTCAAACTATATAGTTTAAGTTCCTAAACAGTAATTCAGAGAAAAAGAAAAACATAAGAAACTTGAATCTAACATCTAATCCTCACATATAAGCATTGTTCCTCTATAACCAACTTCAAATCTCATGATTTCAACAATTTCCCAATGGTTGTAGCTAAGAATTCCAAAACATATGTCAATACAATCAAACAAGAACCATAAGCTTTCTTTCAAACAAGCTCTCTAGTTACACATGATACCACAAAAGGGGGAAAGATTCGCTACAATAACAAAATTAGGATAAAAGTGAATTAAAAAGAAGAGCAAACTCACCAATTACGACCAATAACTTCCTCAGCTCGATAACCAGTAACAATCTCAAAAACAGTGTTAACATAAATGATAGGGTTATCAGGTTCAAGAGCATCGCTGACCACAAAACCACACGGAGCCGTTCCAGGAAGACTACCTACCGGAAACGGAATCGCTCCGTTATCTCCACCGAACCATCCATCATCAGCTACCTCATCTCCGCCGCTGAGATCGGAATCACTATCCCACTCCATTTGATTTTGCATACAAACAAACAAACAAAAGGTTGAAACTTTAGACAAACCCAGGAATCGTCTTCTTCAGAACAGGAGAAGAAAGAAACAAAATTTGAAATTGAATCGAAGAAAGTAAAGAGGAATCTGATATTTGTAGGTAATGGAAGTCTCCACCGCCCACTTCTAGACAAGAGGAGAGAAGAAGAAGAGATGATTCGGTCGGTCGATGACTCGGATCTTCTCAGTGCCTCTCCTTTTTCATCTTTAACCGTACCGGTTCCTTTCTTTTACCTTCCCGGTTTAATTCAATTTCCGGTTTACACAAAAAATATCCTGCTAGTTGATTGATAACTTCGGTCAACGACTTACTATTGACTTTTGATTTGTTTTTCGTCATTGTCTCATTGATCATCAAAGTTTTGCTTTATTTTAAGTGAATGAAATGAAAATTCAATACAAAAAACTCAAATCTACAAAAGGAAACAAAAAAACAAATATATAATTGATTTAGGATTCTAAATTCTCACGTACTCGGAGAGCAAGCCGTTGAATAGATTGATCATCAAAGCGAGCATCAAGAGTCTTAATCTTGGACACAAAATCCATGGCTTCACTATACCTCCCTGTTCTGCAATAACCATCCACAACCATTTTAAAAGTCAGCTCATTTGGTCTGCAATCATTCTTCGCCATACACACAATCACATCTTCTATCTCTCCATACATTCCCATTGCCGTGTAACCCGAAACAAACGTGTTGTAAGTGAATATGCACGGTCTGATTCCGCGCTCTGTCATCTCAGACAGCATCCTAACCGCTTCTTGCATCAACCCTTTTCTGCAGAATCCTTTGATCACCGTGTTGTAAGAGACGAGGTCCGGTTTTAACTGCGATTTTTCTAGAGTCTTGAGCATTTCTTCGGCTTTCCAACACTCTCCTCTTCTTACATACATGTCCATGAGGCTATTGTAGGTTACAAGATCCGGGTTTAGCCCGTCCTCGCGGATAGACTGAAGAATCTCCTCTGCTTGATCGTACATGTTATTCCTCGTGAAAATGGAGAGCATTGAGTTGAAAATCACCATGTCGGGTTTGTATCCGTGCTTTTTAAACAATGTGAATGCTCTCTCCATCCCTGGTAGTGCTCGGCATTTGAAGTTTGCGAGAAGTAATGTTCTCAAAAGCATCCAGCTCGGGAAGATTTGGCCCTCGTTTATCACCTTCTCAATTCTCTCTATCCCTAGATAGTTCCCTCCTTTAGCATAACACTGAAGCATCAAGGAGTACGATGTTTCAGTAGGTTTGAATCCTTTACTTTTCATGTCGGAAATCACATTCTCGCCCGATCTCCAATCCCCTTGTCTAGCCAAGGCATTAAGTAACGCGTTGTACGTCGTAACACAAGCACTGAAACCAGCTCTTGTCATCTCACCATACATTTTCGATGCATCAACATCTGAACCACATCGCCCATAAGCACTAATTAGCGTGTTGAATGTATCCCTATCAGGTTCAAATCCGCAGCTCTTCATTTCACGGAACACCCGGTTCACAAACTTATCCATACCCTTATTCCCACACAGAGCAAGCATTGTGTTCCAAGTGGCCCGATTAGGGGAACATCCACTAGATTTCATATCACATAACATCTTGATCATTTCAGCGGATCTCGACTTTTTCCCCAACATACTAAGCACTGCATTGTAGGTGCAAGTATTCGGAACACAACCAGCTTCCTTCATACTATAAAACAGCTTTAAAGCCTCGTCCTCTTTCCCTGCCTTTCCATATGCATCTATCACTGTCGTATAAGTGATTGCGTTCGGCTTTACACCCTTTTTCGTCATCATCTCAATGACACCAGCAGCTTCCTTGCTAAAACCGGCTCTAACATAGGCGGCAACAAGCTCATTGTATGTCACGGAATCTGCTGGGCAGTTGTTTTCCTCCATCTCTTTCAAAACACTTAATGCCTCTGTATACACTCCTGCTTTACCAAAAACTTGCAACAAAGCATTGTAAGTTACAGTTCCAGGTTCATAGCCGCATGACTTAATTTCAGCGAAAAAATCCTTCGCCTCTCTTAACAAACCTTCTCTTGCACAAGCAGATAACACAGTACTACAAGTAAACTCATCAAACTTCAATCTTTTGCTTCTCATTTCATCTAAAACCCCTAGAATTTTCCTCCAAGATCGACCCATTTTCCCGAAAACATCGAGAATCACATTGTAAGTGACCAAAGTAGGTGAAGGACCCATCTCTTTCATCCTCTCAAACAAATTGATCGCCTTTTCATACTTCCCCGTTCGTGAATAAGTATGTATAATGGTCGTGTAAGCACGAACATCGAGCATATATTCTTGCAGAGGAATTTTATCGAGCAACTTAGCTGCAACAGAGTACTGAGATTCTCTACCTAAAATCCTAACTAAGATTTCGATTACTTGATGATCTAGCTTCAAAGCTTCAGAATTCGAAGATGAAACTAACCATTCAAACAACAAAACAGCTCTTTCCCAATGCCCAGAATCATCAAGACCCTTAACCAAACTGACCAAATCAGTTCTAAGCAACTCAAATTTCACAGAATCGAAGAAACAACTCAATCCAGGCAAAGGCTGTTCAACAATGGAATTAACCAACACAACTTCCTTCTTACACAGTAATTTCAAAGACCCATCTCTCTCGTTCCCAATTTCCATACCAAGAACCGAACTTGACACGGGTTTGGTCGACTCGTGACGCCATTTATGAGTGGATGATGAGTCAGTGGAGACTTGGAGAGAAGGGAAACGAGCGGCGGCGGAATTGGAATGTCTAGGAGGCGTGGAAGAGAGATGAACGAGATGGTGAAGAAGAGAATCAAGAGGGAAAGAAGGAGGCGAAGGAGGAGGTAAGTGAAGTGTAGCGGAACTGAATTTGATAGATTGATTGGTGGATTGAGGTGATGGAGATCTCTTGGATTGAATTGGGTATGGAGGTTTGTGAGGGAAGAGTGCTCCGTCCATTGAAGAAGAAGACGTTATCCGATTTTGGGGATTGAAGCAGAGAGTGAAGAAGAAAGATAATAAAGTTAGCGCCTTTGAGTTGTTTTTGGGTTCAAGTTGAGATTTTTTGAATGGCCGTAAAAAAAGTCTCGTCCCTATCGGAACAAGATTGGCCTTTAGAGATGCGTTACCAACATCTCAGGTAAACCGAACCAAATCAAATCAAATCAAAACCAATACAATGATTTTTCCCCTTAACCGTACTAACCGTACTAACCGTAAATGCCCTTCCCTTCCCTTGTCCAAAAGAGAGGAAACATATATTTTATTTTGCCCCAA
Source organism: Erysimum cheiranthoides (assembly GCA_011420285.2). Taxonomy (NCBI): domain Eukaryota; kingdom Viridiplantae; phylum Streptophyta; class Magnoliopsida; order Brassicales; family Brassicaceae; genus Erysimum; species Erysimum cheiranthoides. The sequence continues at coordinate 20,853,814 of CM022180.2, forward strand.
ATGTTTCAGTATATTTAATTTCAGGCACCATACTTTTGTTTGGTATATAACCAAAGGACAACGACACGTGATATTTTTCTCTCCCGTCAGATCTTTTTTTTTTACTATAAACAAGCGGCAAACGTAGACCACATTTTTTGCTTAATTGATAGATACTTTATAACTTCTAAAGTTCTAATTTCTATAAGAGTCTCAATAAATCTTCTCAACTACATTGCCCATTTCCCATAAAAGTTAAAAAATCATAATGTCAAATCTAATCTAATTTAGACAAATATTAAAAAAACACGTAACAATGACACCAGTTTAATCACCATCGACCCACACAGTTCCACATTTCTCTATGCTGAAGTTATTGTTTTTGCTCTCTCTTCTCAAAAATCATTTCTTTGGTTTCCAAAAATCATTTCTTTGTCTTTGATCTTGATTCTTTTTTTCTTTCTCTTGCGATATAATTTGTACTGAAGGAAGAAGCTTTCTTTCATGGAGTCTTTGCTCTCTAGTTCTTCTCTGGTTTCTGCTGGTAACTCCTTCTCTGGTTTCAATTTTTTTTTTTTTTTTTTTTTTTTTGTGATTCAGTAGTACCATACAAAAGTTCGAATTTTTCTGAATATATAAAATGAAAAAGTTTCGATTTTTTAATGAATTGTTTAATAGATCGAAGTAGGTGACAAAGGTTTTTGTATGGAGAAGCTTAATTTCTGGGTTTAATTTGGACTTTGTTTCTTCATGCATGCAACTTGTTGTCAATTGTCATCATCAGCTGGTGGATTTTGCTGGAGGAAGCAGAATTTAAAGCTCCACTCTTTATCAGGTGAGTCAGGGTTTTATCAAATTTTTCTATGGGTTTTTAAAATTTTGTAACTTAATTTTCACTCTTCTAAGCAATTTCGTTAGAGAATCTGACTAATCCGCTTTTTAATTGCTTATATTCGATCCACATTGTGTTGGTTTTAGTTTTAAGTTGTTCTTTGTTTTTTGCTGATTTGAGATTGTTACAGTTGAAGCATTTGAGTGTTGTTTAGCTCTTTACACAATAATATATATATACCCAATTTTGCAGAAATTCGAGTTCTCCGTTGTGATTCGAGTAAAGTACTCGCAAAACCGAAGTTTAGGAACAATCTTGTTAGGCTTGATGGTCAAGAATCTTCATTGTTGTTGTATCCGAAACATAAGTCGAGATTTCGAGTAAATGCCACTGCGAGTCAGCCCGAGGCTTTCGAGCCGAATAGCAAACGGAACTCTCTTAGAGACTCTTTAGATGCGTTTTACAGGTTTTCTAGACCTCATACGGTTATCGGCACAGTTAAGTTTCTGTTAAGAAATGTATCTCATTTAACCGCAAATTTTCGGGGATACAAGAAGATAACATTAGCTCTGTGATTGGATTTTCAGGTGCTTAGCATTTTATCTGTATCTTTCTTAGCAGTAGAGAAGGTTTCTGATGTATCTCCATTACTTTTCACTGGCATCTTGGAGGTAATGAATATAAATATATAATGACCGATCGAGAAGATACATTTTTTCGTTTCTCTGTTATGAACAATTGGTTTTTGTTGTTAGGCTGTTGTTGCAGCTCTCATGATGAACATATACATAGTTGGGCTAAATCAGTTGTCTGATGTTGAAATAGATAAGGTAACACTTGTGTGTTCATATGAATTCGAGAGACTGATGAGATTAATTTCTGCTAAGTACCTAGATCATACTCTCTTGGTGGGTTTTTGCAGGTTAACAAGCCATATCTTCCATTGGCGTCAGGGGAATATTCTGTTAAAACCGGCATTGCGATAGTAGCTTCCTTCTCCATCATGGTATGATGCCAATTTAACATTTCAACTTTTAGAAATCTACAAGTTATATAAATAAGTTATAAATCATTATAGAGTTTCTGGCTGGGGTGGATTGTTGGTTCGTGGCCATTATTCTGGGCTCTTTTCGTGAGTTTCATGCTTGGTACTGCATACTCTATCAATGTAAGTAAGTTTTTTCAGCACTAGGAATTGGCTCAAATCAAAAATAACGGTTTTTGTTTTGGGTTAATGAGGTTTTAGTAACATTTTCCTACTACTACATACAGTTGCCACTTTTGCGGTGGAAAAGATTTGCATTGGTTGCAGCAATGTGTATCCTCGCTGTCCGAGCTATAATTGTTCAAATCGCCTTTTATCTACATATTCAGGTACTAGACCATTTTCCTTATGTTTTGATGTTCTTCATCAAAATCAGTTTTATGTTACCAAAGCTGTGAAACTTTGTTGCAGACCCATGTGTTTGGAAGACCAATCTTGTTCACGAGGCCTCTTATTTTCGCTACTGCGTTTATGAGCTTTTTCTCTGTCGTTATCGCATTGTTTAAGGTAAACAAAGATGAAAAATCTTAACTCTATGTATAATCAAAGTAAAGCATTCTACTGTTTATGGATGAGAAGTTTTCTATATTGGTTTGATGCAGGATATACCTGACATTGAGGGTGATAAGATCTTCGGAATCCGATCATTCTCTGTTACTCTGGGTCAGAAAAAGGTAAAATATTGAAACTAAAGTTGTTTGACTCTAGTACTGAATTGAGATTACAGACAAAAGAAAACTTTTTTTTGTTTGTTTCTTGCAAAATTCAGGTATTTTGGACATGTGTTTCACTACTTCAAATGGCTTACGCTGTTGCGATTCTAGTTGGAGCCACGTCTCCTTTCATATGGAGCAAAGTCGTCTCGGTAACAATCTTTCTTTCAAAAACTTACTAATTGATCGTTTGAGTGATAAAGGTTTCATTTTTGTTCCATTCTGTTGGTTTTTTAGGTCGTGGGTCATGTTATACTCGCAACAACTTTGTGGACTCGAGCTAAGTCCGTTGATCTGAGTAGCAAAACCGAAATAACTTCATGTTATATGTTCATTTGGAAGGTTAGATTCTTTATAACTAATCTTAATTACCGCATTTTTCTTCACTCCAATTTGGAAAATTAAGTCTTTCAATTTCATCAATTCACACCATTTACTGATCATTTCTCCATTTCTGCATCAGCTCTTTTATGCAGAGTACTTGCTGTTACCTTTTTTGAAGTAATATTAGAAGAGAAGAAGAAGAAGTCATCAAAAGTAGTTAGGGTTTTTTACTGAAACATCAACAGACTGCAAAGTAGTATTTCATATAAGAAAATAATTTGTGTTAGCTAAAAAATAAAAGGATTCCTTTCTTGTGCGTCAAGGAATAAAGGCTTGTTTGATTAAGAAGAGACAAGAAGCCTGTTGTGTTTGTGTAACTAGGTGGTGCTACTTCGCCTTCAGTCTCTTCCAATTAACTGATCTCTGGAAATCCCAAACCGAAGTCTGTACCGCCTTTGGTGGACCATCTGAAAAACCAACAACATAACCAAATGTTTTGAAGTCGTAATGCTTCAATTTCCATGGGCCTATTGGGCCGATAATATGTAACAATCTCGCACGCAATTGTAATGTATCGAGTCTCTTTTGCTTTAGCCGCTTCGTTTGTTCCCCTGTTGGTGAGTCTGATGATCCTAGACCATGGCTTTTTGTTTAGTTATTTACTTATTTTGAATTACTTATATTTTTTTCTAAATATAAACAAATTGAAATGAACAATTTTTTTAAAGAAAATTTTCAATAATAGACGTTCAGTATATATATTTTTTAATATCCCAATTTATTAATACAGAAACTATTTATATTTACCACATGTTTCACAGGTTGTTTTTTTGTAGCTATATAAATGTATTAGTGTTTTTTTCCTAATAAAAAATGTAGTTCAAGGACATTTTTGTCAATCTGCAGACAAATCCTTTATACCCGTGATGTTTTGTTAACTGATCCGCTAAACTCATTTTTTAAGGATTCTAAATTTGAAGTTCATATTTATTCTATGGGGAAGTGGGTTTATTTAGGTCTACATGTCTTTGTATAACCAAGCAAGAGACTTTTTATAATTCTACCTAACTGTGATGTTTGTTTCATTGTTTGTTTTGTTAAACTTTGGATAAAATTGGATATCTAAACTCTTATATTTATATATGATTTTTAACACATGTACAGAAAAATAGGAAAAAAGAAAAATTAGTAGAATTTTTTTTTTTCAGGAAAAATTAGTAGAATTTTTTTTTTCAGGAAAAATTAGTAGAATTAACTTTGTGCAATTGCATAATGATAGTGTGAAATAGAAGGTGCCAAACTTATATTAAAAAAAAAAAAAAACATTCCGATGTATCGACAATTCGAGATACCGAGCAAAATCGATTTTTAGAACAAGATTGTTTTTATGTTTTTATTTTCTTTTTATTTTTTTTTGCCTTCTGGCTGCACAAACAGTACTTGTCATTTAAACCATTGTTTTTGGTAAATCAATTCACGTAATTATCAAAAGAAAAACAATCGAATTCAGATTCAAACTAGTCGTAGTACTATGAATAGTTAATAAAGATTGAAGCTTTTTTTTTTTTTGTCAAACAAGATTTTATAGATAGTTCTACTCTCCAACAATGGAGAAAGAGTTCAACAAGTACAATAGATGGGCTACAATGGCCAAACAAACTGCGGCTACAAACGCCAAGCGAGAAACATGAAAGAAACAGATAGAATCATACATAACACTTAAGCAACTAAAATTGAAAACAACAATAGTGCTAAAAAGTGAGATGAGGCTTTGGCAATGAGAGAGCACCCTCGGTGATCCACTGCTCAAAAGAAATGTTGCATCCAATAGCGAACAAGCATCCTGAAACACGGCTACACAAACATAGGCGACAAAGCACCAATTTACTGAGCCTACGAGATGTGAGGAAAACCTCAACTTTGGAGAGGTGTGGAGCTGCGAAAACCACCACTTCTCGATGAACAAATCTGGTGTCCAAGACCCAACATTGTTTTTTGTTAAGACGTATAATGTCTTTTCCATAAACCAGCTTAACTTTTCAAGAAACCAAACCAAAGAAACAATATCACAAAGTGATCTTGGCCAAAGTTTCTGAAGAAGATCCTCATACTGAGGTAAGGGCATCCTAAACTTAATCAAAATCATACCAGCCTCATGATGAGGTAAAAGAAGCTTAAGTCTAATCGAAATCATAACAACCTCATACTGAGGTAAGGGGAGCTTTTATTTAACAAAGGCATCAAAGCTTTTATTACTTCAAATTATGGGACGGGAGAAAAAAGCAATCAAAGCGCAGAAATAAAGGATAAGAAGAAAGCTAGTCCATTGAAAGTTGGAGCAAATGGACAAAAGAATAATATGATTATTCCTCTCTCATTGAAACCTTTGAAGAATATATGCGATTTGTGAGAGAACGGTCATCATGATCAAAAGAAATAAATATAATTTATGTAAAATATAAACAAGAAACTCACCAATAATTCAACAAAAGTTTCGAAAGTGAGAAGTGGGCACAAAAGTGCCCATCTTTGGTTACAATCAAAGAATCCAACACAAAATCAAAGTTCGCAAGATGCTCCATATAGCATATAACCTCCCTTTTTTTAAGAGCCAATAATTTCTTATAAGATAAATAAACTTATTATTCCATTTGCTTTTTGCTTATAATTGTTTTCTCCTTTTGGGTCCATTGACACAATTTTCTTTTAAGCTCCAACATACAATGAGGCTAAGAACTATAGTAATAAACTTTTTTAGCCGAGTCACTTCAATCTATTCCAATCTCCAAATTTTGTTTTAATTGCATCAATGTCACGGATTTTGATTATTTCTTTGCCAAAAATTTCATATAATAATTTCTGTCTAAAAGCCGGTTAATATGGTCACTAAGCATCCTAACATTTGTACTTGTCAGAATAAAAAAAGAATGACTGTTTAGGCAATCAAACATATATTATTATGAGTAAATTAGTTTATATGTTACTAGTTGTGGGATTTGCATACGTTATGTGGAATCTTCAATAGCCAATAAAAAATACGTCCAATGAAAATTTGATTTTAGTCTCCATAGACAATGCCCCCTAACCAATTTTAGTTTTAAGTGTTAGGATAATATTGACTTAACTTTTTAAATTATAAGTTAATACAACACACGATAGCCAGTTAGCAATATGCTAAATAAGCAAACCAGGAAATGAAAATTTCAAAGAAATTTTATTTAGAAGAAAAGAAAAATAAAAAAAATTGGAAACAGTCTTTAGCGTCCTAGAATCTCACCTAAAGACATAAGGTTGGCAACAACCGTTTCTTTACTCAGCAAAACTAAAAAGAAAATCTAACACTTTTAATGGTTTATCAACACTTTCACAAATGTATATGTGCCAAAAGAGACACGTCTAAAGAGAGATGATGAAGTTGACAGAAACAACGAGCATCTTATTTTATTGTATCATTGTCATTTTCGTGAGCTTTAGATTAAATCCATATTTTTTTTATTGATGTTCCGTAGCATCTGAGTATTTTTGGACTGAACATTTCTTCTCAGCAGTTGGAATTTTTTCCCTGTAGATACGCTAGATAGAATAGAATAGAATAGAATTTTCTAATTTTAAAATAATGTGACAGTGTGGGTAAAGGAATATCATACAATTATTATTAAATCTTGACCAGATCCATTTTAAATTTTTAAAGTTTTATTTTTCTACTAAAATTTACTATGTTAACAAAACCACTCATGTACATTATAAAAAAAAAAATATCGATTCGATGAAAACTTTTTGATGGTTTGATCTTTGTCAAAAAGTTTAGAGAAAATTTTCTGTTGAAGATCAATCTATTCACTGACGAGTAATTAAAAAATAGCTTTCCATTTAATAGTCCAATTGACATGGTTCTAATTATATATGTCAGAAAAAAGTACAAATTCTCCTTTGCTATCTCTAGCTCTCTTTACAAAATTTGAGAAAATTATACTCTGGAAAGGTTGTCATTGTAAAGTCGAGTATCAAATGAATGGTTTTGATACAAAGCAGATTTACAGGTTAAAAATATGAAGTAAATAAAATGGGATAGTGAAAGTTCATTTTAGCCCAAAAAAAGAAAAGTGAAAGTTCACAGGTTAATGATCTAGTTCTTATACAGATAGAACACATTGATTGAGAAGGAGCTGAGGTCAGTAGACGAAAACTATTGAAAAGTTATATACTAAGCAGGTAATCAATAAGATCGTATCCTTGAGAATTCTAGAAAAAATGAAATAAGATTCTATTTTTAACAAACATGGGCAAATTTATAATGAGATGCGAGAAAGTGGTGGGTACATAAGCAGATGCACAAGCATGGCCTGTGGCCACCTAATAAATTTAACAAGACTACACATGCATATATCATACCACATTCGAATTACTTATATACAAAGAAGATATATAAATAGCAAAAAAAAAAATACAAGAATAAAATTAGGTCTATATAGTGGTGCCAATCTGTATTTTCATTATAGCTGTCCCTTAATGTCTGTGTAGTTCCTCCATGGATATATACATAAACACATGCACATACATCATACATATACATCAAAACGGTATGTTAGGTCCTTAGCTATTTATTTTTATCACCCAAAATATATCCTTATGAATGAAGATTGAATACCACATGGTCACATGTTTATCTTTCCGAAACTTTTACCTGAAAAAACTATAGCTGATATCTCAATTTCAATTAAGAAAATTTGCTATTTTTATTCAAATTATTAAATTTTCATTTATTCTTGGAGCAACTCCCTTGATACTTTATTTGAAATTACTAAATTAGCATTACATTATTCTGAATTTCGAATAATTACTTAGAGCCTTTGTACATACTATACGATAAAACTAAATTCAGATGCGACCAAATATATATATGTGAAATTGTTTATATTGTAGTATTTACACTTTTGGAAAGATTATAGGTAGTTGGAGAAATGTCTTCAGTCAAAACATTTATGTTTAATTACTTAATCTATGGACATAAATTTTTGCGATAGAGGAACATCAAATAAGGAAATTTCTGATGAGAGCCAATTATATTAAAAAGTACGTATATATTAATCGGGCGGATAAATAGAGTTGCACATGTCGATTTGGTTAACTTTTGGTCTGAATAATTAAACTTAAGAACTTAAGTCTACTAAAGCTAAAGAGTAGTTAAGTTACAATAACTGTTAAATTCGGATCAATTATACGTTGTGTGCTAATCAAAATGATTCAGATTATATGACCGAGTAGAAAGATTCATTGGAAGAGAGGAGGAAGTCTGCGGATGCTTTATCTTTTCTACTTTCTTTTTGTTTTAAAAAATTTATTGTTGTTACTCTCTTGTTCTTTTATGAGAGTTTTTTTTTATATATATATATATATATATATAATTTCTTTTCATTTTTTGCTCTAAAATTCGACACCTAGCTAGTGTCTCTAGTTGACTTTGAAATAAATAACGAAAGAAAGAAAGAATACGTAAGACAATTCCATCACGTGTTTGATTAAAAATTTGACATCAACAATTGACATGTTATCTACCTTAGGAATTTGATATACTATTTCACCAAATAATGTGTTACCAACAAAATAAGAGTTTGATGTTGCTACTGTAATATAAAGAGGAAGAAATCATACAATATATCATTGACTATATATAAAGGTGTCGCTGAGACACTCAAAAGAACAGGGTACTATTGTTTTTTTTTCTTTGTTAAATTAAAAAGTACTATTGTTGGCTATGCATGTCTTTCATATAACATCCAAATTACAAATGTTAAAACCCAAATAAATGATCTTAAAAGAACTCGATAAATTGATTTTGATTATTTAACTTTTATCAAACAATTAGTTTGCATGTGTTGAAGTTGTAAATGAAAAGAAAATAGATGAAAATAAAAAAATATGGTGATTTTTAGGATGGAAAATTTTGAGAAGAACAATTATTGTTGAAGAACGGTGGAATTCAGACACTGGTTGTTTTATGATTGTTATGTTTCCTGAGAGTGTGGGATTAAGTTTCAATCCTTTGAACTTGGACTTTATTATACTATCTTGCTATTATTTTTCAGTATGACTTGTAAGAAAATAATCACTAATGAAATACTTTGCGTTATTAACATGTTGATGTACTTTGACACATACACATATATATTGATTGCACATGTCATCTTATTATTGGACTCTTGTTGTTCTACAATTAAATACTCCCTCCGTCCCACAAAAATACATATTTTAGGAGTTTTCACACATATTAAGAAATAATTAATATGTAATCATTAATATTATTAATTTTTTACAGAAAACACTTTTCTATAAATATTAACCAATAAGAATTTAGAAAATTTATATGTTTGTAATAAATACTTCTTGAACTTTGCAATATCTTAACATTAATTAACAAAAAGTGTATTAAAAACTTAAAAACTTGATTTTTGTGGGACCAAAAAAAAAAGTATAAAACATGTACTTTTGTGGGACTGAATGAGTATTTTCTATATATATTTGCGTGTGTGGGTATACTGGGGAGAACAAAAAACAAACTAAAGGGTGCACATATCATATGTTATATATGTTATATGGTCTCTTTCATAAAGCCAAAAGATGGGACAAATTGGCTTAGATTTTTCTAATATTTTTTCTAATATTTTTATATCAACTTATTTCTTTTATCTCAATGACCCATCTTCAGTTTAGACTTAGTTCTATATTGCCCCATCTCTCCCTTCTTGGCCAACCTTTACACACACACATACACATACATGTTTTTTTTATAATTTTATCTTAATTTGTCGTCATCTATAGAATCAATGAAGATTTTGGCCCAACAAAAAAAGATATGACAATAAATAGTGCAAAAGTTAAAATGAAGGTACATAAACGGTAAAAGTGGATTTCTTGTCTTTTTATTTGGTCTGTTTGCCCATTAAAATAACACAAAAGTCAACTAAAGTTTGTTTGTTTTTTTTTTTTTTTTTTTTCACACCAACTAAAGTTTGTATGGACAGTTTTTCCGGGAAAAAAAGAAAGTCAAAACTACTAATTTTCTTGTAAACAATATGTTTATTTTCATAATTGAGACGTTTTTGGTTGTATAATACTAAATAAGATACACATATTGATCACAAAATTACACAGCGCCAATAATTTACTTTAATTTTTATGATTGATTTTAGTTGATTAGTAAAAAAAAATAAAAAATAAAAAAGGTTTGGCTCAAGTGGTTCACACATCACGAGATTCAGTGGATGTTAAATCACAGAAGCTGTAGTAGTACCACGGATCCACCTAGCTTTTTATTTTATTTCATTTCACGTCTGTGACTGAGTTTTAGAAGTGGACCGTACAGATGGCAAGATTTGATTGGATGTATGTGTCTGTCACCTACGTAAATGACAGATCCTTAAAAGCTTTAGTAAAAAAACAGATTCTTCTTCTTCTTTCTTCGTAACGAGTAACGGTCCCGTTAGATTACAGATGTAGAAGTCCCCACTCTAAAACTCTTAACGCATTTATAACATTAGCACGACATTCAATAAAACTGACGCCTATTTCGTATCTATGTTAAGGCCGTTAGATTCTTTAACGGTAAAATAAGTTAGTAATAAAGTAAAAGGGAAGAAAAATTGGATACCACACGAACAAAATTCTTTTTAAACATAAATATTCACATAAATGTCATATTCGTAAAACTGAATACTACTAGTATATTTAATCAATGCATTTATCAAATGACATCACAATTCTAAAAAAAATTCGAAGAAAATTTCCTATGTAGTTCTAAATAATTAATTTCTTTTTTTTTTGTCAACTAAATAATTAATTTCAATTTTCATTTTTATGACATATTGTCGGCATTTATTGATCGGCGGCATATCTTAGAATTCTATGTATTCAATTTTTTTATCTTAAAATAGTTTCAAACATGTTATTTCGTCGTCAAACTCTTTATACAAATTTTTTTGTATAAAAAAAGTTTTGTATAGCAATTCAAAAAACATAATCAAGATAAAAAAAAAAAAAAGAAAAACAAAATTTAACTCAGATATTTCCTACCATATTACATATCTTACTTTTTTTATTCAACGTAGACTTTTTTTTTTTTTTTTTTGGGTTCAACTTAGACTTTTATCATTCAATAGACGTATAATTGTTTGATACTATTACCTATGCTATTATGCATTTAAGCTGTTTACACAAGAATAACAGAGAAATTAATGTGTGAAAAATATATTTAAAGTCAATCCCTTTGAATTTCAGGAATGTTGTTTTCTCCGAATATTATAAACACACTATCGATCAATGAAAACTGTGAGTCGTCCAATATTAATTTGGAATTTTTTGATCCAGATGACTTTCAGAAAAAGTTCATAATAGTACTCCCTCTGTTCCAAATTATAAGAGGTTTAAGGTTTTTTTAGTTGTTCCAATTTATAAGATGTTTTCAAGTTTCTATGCATATTTTATATTAAAATAATAGTTTATAATTATTTAAATTATGCAGTCTTTTTGTTTATTGGTTGAATCTTCATAAACGAGAAAATATTTATTATTTCTTAATCTTAGTCTTTTTGTTTATTGGTTGAATCTTCATAAATTAGAAAACATTTATTATTTCTTAATTTTTGTGTTTTTAGCCAAAACATCTAATATAATGGAACAGAGGGAGTAGTTTTTATAGAAAAAAAATAATATAAAGAAATGAAAATAAAGAGCAAGGGAACATAGCAACTAAGTTTTGATTATCTCGAGTTTGACAAAGGAGTGTGAGGCCGTACATATTTTAGAATTCTGCAGGCCACCGTACACAAGGAAATTTCCAAATTGAGGTAGATAATGTTTTTGATAAATTAATTTAAGAAACTGGTTTTTATCAATAAAATTTAAAAATATAAACCAGAAACTGTTTTCTTTTTTTTTTTTTTGCTAAATAAAACTGATTTCTTTAGAGAGAAAAAGAGTACTATGGTTATTTTCGTTTGACAAAAATGTTTGAAAGAAACAAAGTTTATCTAGCATTAATTGAAATGAGCAATACCACACATGTTCAAGTATCGGTACAATATATCTCTGTCCCGGAAACTATTTGCAGGTCAAGTAGATCTATGTCAAATATTACTGATTAATACGTTTGTGTCTGTGTTCGCCTGTTCGGTTTTAATAACTTTAAAACAAATTAAACATTTGTCTATGTTTTGAATGGATTTTTTGGATCCACATGACGGTTGATTCTTGGGAGGACGAAAATGTTCGTAAAGAAACATCACTGTGGATGGTTTTTCTTTTTGTTAATTAAAAGTAATTTCAAAAATTCATGCATGAGGTTTAAATCAAATATACCTTTTTTATTACAGCTATCTATAAATATACAGATATAATTTGTGTTACTGGTCACTGATGTTAACGAAATGAAGAACAAAACGTATTGCTTGCTGGTTGGTACTGGTAGTCACTATCCCCAGTAAAACAGATAATACCTTTTTTTTTTTTGGATAACAAAACAGATAATACCTAAATATAAATTTCTCCACCCCATCCTCACAAAAAAATAGAATGTATACGATTATAACATAGCCTTTCATGATAACGATATAACGCGAAATTTCACGAAGGTATCATTAGGATCGGTGGCGGAGAGATACTTTATATTTTGATTCATATTTTATTAATTTGAGATTCATCTATGAACTCGTCCTGGCCTCCTGGATCGTATAAAAGGAAGAATCGTGTTGTTTCACATGTATATAAAATGGAAAATACAATTGTCAATTTATTTTAATTCTGTGACCATTTCTAGGACCAATGATCTAACCACAAGCGTAGTTTTGTAGTTTTAAACTCATCACCTACGGTATCTTATTGAAATTTTATCTAAATATTAATGTAACAAAATGATCACTTTCATAAGAAATTATAATTTTGGTAGTAGGTACGTATGATTAGATGGCTTGTTATATAAAGGAATAATAACGCTTGGATTCGAATATGTACGCATGAGGGTGAAAGTAAACTTTTAAGGAACACGAACTTATTATATTGAGATTCTTCTATTCGGATTCTTTCTGCTGAACTGTATGGTTAAATGATTATATCTTATTAATTACTCGTACTACATATGCAAACTTTGTTTTGTTTTTTCGATATGTCATGGTGAAAGTAACCCAAAAAAATGAAACAATTATAAATGATGACTCCTATGTACAGCGTTATTGAAGACTAATCCGCAGTTTACGCAAGCAATACTTTTTAAAAAAAAAATATATATATATATAATACATGGTTATATAGAAAAATGTTGTATATAAAATGTTATGTTATTATGTACAATCAACTTTGTCTAAATAGTTTCAGAATTTTCACGGTAACTATTATTTATACAGCCTCAGTAATTGATTCGTAATTGACGACCCATTCCACGTTTTTAATGCGTTTTTTTTTTAAATATTATTTGATAAATTAAATGGACTCGAAAGCAAATGTTAATTTGCAAAATGGCTAATAGTTTTTAGATTTAGATAAACAAAAATTCAGAAACCATCATCTTCTTGTTTATTTGTTTCAAAAGTTCTTTATAAAGTAAGTCTTTTTAGATAAATACAAATGAATTTATGTAGAAAAAAAATTACGTAGGGGAGGTGTATTATTGAGGGACCCAGCACGATCAAAAAAGTCAATACCTCCTCAGCCATCTTGTTGAATATAAATAAATAAATAATCTTGAAACAATTTGCGTTAAATTATAAATTAATGATATCCACAACATGTGAATTGTTCCAGCAATTGCTGACCTTGCCATGAGGCACCTTGGAAGAGCCATTGTTTCATTACCATCTTTTAAAGCCATAAATATGAGATTAGGATTACCATATTTCACATCACATATAACAAATTTTATAGTTCTTATAGTTATTATAGTATAGTATGTTTTAATATAGTTTTAGACCGACGTCATCTAAGTATTTTCCCCCTAACTCCTAATGTCCACATTCTCTGAGACTTGTGTACCTAATTTTTATTTTTGAAATGATTAATTTTTTTTCTTTTTCAGACATTTGCCTCTTAATTTTGTAGGAGACTGAATCAAGTTAACTTAGTCCTATGAAACTAAGAGGAAAATATCTGAGCTCTTTTAGCAATAAATAAATTATATTTGATTATAAAAATTAAATATTTAAAAAATTTGGTGAACTAAAAATATTTATACAAAATTATATGTGAAGAAATGCTAAATTTGATAATAATCTTATTATAGAGAAATTTTTAAATATAAATTCGCACGTCCTGTTTTACTTAGCAAAACCATATTAATATATAGTAAATCACTCTATATGTTCTATCAATACATATCAAATAAAGTAAAAAATAAAAACATGTAAGAAAGAAAATCCTCGGGTATGCGCCAGTATTGGTTTAGTCGTTATAAAAAAAAATTATTGGTTTAGTTAATAATCTTGCGTACGATAATACTTTATCAATCCGTCTCTTCTAAAAAACAGTGTCACTCTTCAATCTAGTCTTAAATAGGGTTTTAGATTAGGGATTATTTATACTATATATATATATATTTATATACATATATATATATATATACTTGTATTATAACTTTTGTTTTCCCTTCAAAATTGAAACTAGTATAATAATTAAGTCAATTAAGATTAGCTTTGCACTACTCTCTGGGAACAAAAAACAAAGAATCCACAGTCAATTTTATATACACGAAAAAAAAATCAGTTAAGAATATTTAAGGTTTGGGCAATGTGACAATGTCCAACCATAACCACAATATTAATCGGAAACTTAAATATAGCTTAGATAATTTTCTTATGATAACCCAAAATGACTATGTAAAATCTGTACATTACAATTTTGTCTTTCTAATCATCTTCAAATATGCATAAAAATATCTAAAAAAGTTACTAAATTCAAAAATTAAAGTTTCCCTGTTAAATTTAAAATATCATCCTAAATTTGTGTTAATTGTTAAGATACCCTCGAATAAAAAAAGTTTCTCGTTATAGAAAAAAAATAAATATTGAGACACGTATACTCGAGAATCAGAATGATACTAGTATAAGTAACTAATTTAGAAAACATCTAAAATTTAAATTATAAACCAGAAAATCCAAAGTCAAATATACGTTTTCCAAGTGAGAAGGGACCCATAAAAAATCAATAACCATTGATGAACACCAAATCATAATCAACGGTGGAAATGAGAAAATAAAATAAAAAAAAAAGACTAAAACGGTGGAGAGTTTCGTCGTTTTAAGGGGTTATAAAAAGAGAAGGCGTATCTCCTTTGCAACAGAAGCTCGCTTCACCCACTTTTCTCTCTCTCTGTGGTGTGTGTGTGATCGAGTGGTGAAACGACAGAGAGAGACGTCGTTTTGTTGATTTCTTCTGTGGTGAAGGAGAGATGTCAGGTCTCGAAGATATCAAGAACGAGACCGTTGATCTGGTATTATTTTCATTTCTTCTCAGTTCTCCTTTCATTAATCGATTATTTTTGTTTCAGTGTTTATTCATGCCCACAAAGTGTTCGATGATTTGCTTGAATGAATATAGATCTGTTTTGCATGGTTTCGCTTTTGATTACTTTTACCTTTTCGTTCAAATCATTTTCCGATGATTCTTCTCCTGATTTCTTGGATCGGATACTGAAATCTTAAATCCCTTAAATCTCAGATTTCTCTTAGCAAAAAAAAAAAATTAAAATTGGGGTTTTCCTATTTTATCTTCCTCAATTTCCGATGATTATGTTATGGATCCGATACAACACCCAAAACCTAAATCAAGATTTTTTTTTAACCCATGAAAAAATGAATTATTTTGTTGAGAAAAGATTTCAACTTTTATTAATTCTGACTCTTAAATTAGGGTAAAATAACAGAAGTCTTTTTTAGCTTTTAGGTATTATTAGCCAAAAATATTAGTAGAGTTTTACTGTTCATAAGAAAAGTAGATCTACACAAAAAAAACTAAACACATGTGAAACTTTGAAAAAAAAAAAGATCGTCTTTTTTAAGTGGTGGAGCTAAGCTACGTCTCTATAAAAGTCATTTTCACATATTAATTAAAAAAGGGGAAAAATACATAGAAGAAAAGTTGATTTTTAAAATAAAATCTTCTTTTTCTAAGATAACGTTTTTTTCTTTTTTGGCTGTTAAAGCAGTTCATAATATTCTTCTATCTTCCACCCATAAAAATAGAACAAGAGTTTTTAATAAGATAAAGTATATAACTTTTTTTTCTTTAATTGTTGTTGAAGTTAGAAATTTGTTGAAGTACCTTTCCGTAGTACGTTTTTTTTTCCTTAACTTCTTTGTCTTTTAGTAAAAACATCTATCAATCAATAGACGCAACTTGTTGATTGTAAAAAATTTAAGTTTTTTTTGTTTTTTTTTGTTGAAAATTGTTTTATGACCGAAATACCCTTAACCGGACCTTGGCTTTCACGCCGGAAAGTAGCCACCTTTCATGGAGGGAATCCCGCAGGCGCGTGTGTTACACGTCCTCTAACACGTGCATTTGTTGTAGTAATAGTTGTAGTAGTGGTGGTGGTGGTGGTCCCTGTCTCCTCCACTGCCAGATTCTTTTTACCTTTCATTGTCACAACTTGAGTCAACGCCACTCTTTTATCTTCCGAGTCGCCGAGTTGGATCGTTTCGACATTTGTAAAAGATTTCAAAACTAAAAAGTTTATATCTTTTTTACCCTTTTTGTTGTTTGAAGATGTATGAGTTACTACTAATGTTGAGGTTCTGATCAAAATTTTCGAATTGATTCTCAGGAAAAAATTCCGATTGAGGAAGTTTTCCAGCAGCTAAAATGTACAAGGGAAGGGTTGACGACACAGGAAGGGGAAGACAGGATTCAGATCTTTGGCCCCAACAAGCTCGAAGAGAAGAAGGTTTTGAGCTTGACTTAGCATTTTGATATTAGAAAAGCTTTTGTTTTGTTACTATTGTTGTGAATCTATGTGGAACTCACGTGGTTGTTTTTTTTCATTGAAAATAACAGGAAAGCAAGATTCTGAAGTTTCTGGGGTTCATGTGGAATCCGCTTTCATGGGTCATGGAAGCTGCAGCTATCATGGCCATTGCTTTGGCCAATGGTGATGGTAGACCTCCGGATTGGCAAGATTTTGTCGGTATTATCTGTCTGCTTGTTATCAACTCCACAATCAGTTTCATTGAAGAAAACAATGCCGGAAATGCTGCCGCTGCTCTCATGGCTGGTCTTGCTCCTAAAACCAAGGTAATATGTTGGTGAATGATGTGACGTTGCTGTGCAGGATATTTTGAGACATCTCTTGAGCTTAACCTTTTTTTCTCTTTTCAGGTTCTTAGGGATGGAAAATGGAGTGAACAAGAAGCTGCTATTCTTGTCCCAGGTGATATTGTTAGCATTAAACTTGGAGACATTATCCCAGCCGATGCCCGTCTTCTTGAAGGTGATCCTTTAAAGGTTGATCAGTCTGCTCTAACTGGAGAGTCCCTTCCTGTGACCAAGCACCCCGGTCAAGAAGTTTTCTCTGGCTCAACTTGTAAACAAGGAGAAATCGAAGCGGTTGTTATTGCCACAGGAGTTCACACCTTCTTTGGTAAAGCTGCTCACCTTGTGGACAGCACTAACCAAGTTGGGCACTTCCAGAAAGTTCTTACATCCATTGGAAACTTCTGTATCTGTTCCATTGCTATTGGTATAGTGATTGAAATAATCGTCATGTACCCTATCCAAAGACGAAAGTACAGAGATGGAATTGACAATCTCTTGGTCCTCTTGATCGGTGGTATCCCCATTGCTATGCCCACGGTCTTGTCTGTGACTATGGCTATCGGGTCTCACAGGTTGTCTCAGCAAGGTGCCATCACCAAGCGTATGACTGCCATTGAAGAAATGGCAGGAATGGATGTCCTGTGCAGTGACAAAACCGGGACACTGACCCTCAATAAACTGAGTGTGGATAAAAACTTGGTTGAGGTTTTTTGTAAGGGTGTGGAGAAAGATCAAGTTCTACTATTTGCAGCTATGGCTTCTAGGGTGGAGAACCAGGATGCTATTGATGCAGCCATGGTGGGAATGCTTGCTGATCCAAAGGAGGTATAACCCTTTTCCGTTTGAATTGTAGTTTATCAAGCATTCGAGAAAACTAGTTCTTATGTTCTATTTGGGTTTTCAAAGGCCCGAGCTGGAATCAGGGAGGTTCACTTCCTTCCATTCAACCCTGTGGACAAGAGAACTGCCTTGACTTACATCGACTCTGATGGTAACTGGCACAGAGTCAGCAAAGGTGCTCCCGAGCAGGTGATGAGTCTTCCACTTTCACTTGCAGATGTTGAATTTTTTCTTTATATGGTCTACTAATTCTTTCTCCCACACAGATCCTCGACCTTGCCAATGCCAGGCCTGACCTTAGGAAGAAGGTACTCTCTTGTATCGACAAGTACGCCGAGCGTGGTCTTAGGTCACTGGCAGTTGCTCGTCAGGTACTTATTTACTAGTGATTCTTACATTTTCAGTCTTCTTTTGCATTTTTTTCTGCCTGGAAACAATTGTTCAATTGCCTGTTCTTATTCCTTTTTAGGTGGTCCCTGAGAAAACAAAAGAAAGCCCAGGTGCACCATGGGAATTTGTTGGCTTGTTGCCTCTTTTTGACCCTCCAAGACACGACAGTGCCGAAACTATTCGTAGGGCGTTGAATCTCGGTGTCAATGTTAAGATGATCACTGGTAAACTATACTTGCTCATCTACTTTTTTCCCATATTTAGATGTTTCCCCCTAACTTGTGCCTAACTACGTTGCCAGGTGATCAACTTGCTATTGGTAAGGAAACTGGTCGCAGGCTTGGAATGGGAACCAATATGTATCCATCTGCAGCTCTTCTCGGTACTGACAAGGACTCGAACATTGCTTCCATTCCTGTTGAGGAGTTGATAGAGAAGGCTGATGGGTTTGCCGGCGTCTTTCCAGGTTATAACTTGCTTTCAGTTTTAAACCTCATCATATGTTCATTATAAAGGTTTGTTATATTGATCCAAGCTTCTTATGTCTTCTGATTGCAGAGCACAAATATGAAATTGTGAAAAAGCTGCAGGAGAGGAAGCACATTGTTGGAATGACAGGTGATGGTGTCAATGATGCGCCCGCTTTAAAGAAAGCAGATATCGGTATTGCTGTGGCGGATGCTACAGATGCTGCTCGTGGTGCTTCAGATATCGTTCTCACGGAACCTGGGCTGAGCGTCATCATCAGTGCAGTGCTCACTAGCAGAGCTATCTTCCAGAGAATGAAGAACTACACTGTGCGTATTCTCTTAATCTTATTCTTATATCATGCACACCACTTGTGTTCGCTGGAAACTAATAACTCTTTTTTTCCTGCTTGTGACAGATTTATGCAGTTTCAATCACAATCCGTATTGTGGTAAGTAGACCGTTTCAGAATCTATCACTTGCTTAGCCTAATTTTTTTTTTTAATTTTTTTTTTTGCGAGTACTGATCACATTGCGGTTGTAACTTTTGCAGTTTGGTTTTATGCTTATTGCTCTGATTTGGGAATTTGACTTCTCAGCGTTCATGGTTCTGATTATTGCCATCCTTAATGATGGTGAGCAAATGTGGTCTTACTTTTCTCTATGGCGTTCTAATACTTTCTCAGCTATATTCTTATGGTATTATGTATTACTATCTCTTAGGTACTATCATGACAATCTCAAAGGACAGAGTCAAGCCATCTCCTACACCTGATAGCTGGAAGCTCAAAGAAATTTTTGCCACCGGAATTGTGCTGGGAGGCTACCAAGCCATCATGAGTGTTGTTTTCTTCTGGGCTGCTCACAAGACCGACTTTTTCTCGGTAATTTATCATCTTTTTTTTTTTTTTTTGCTTTGTGGGTACATGTGCTTAGGAAATTATACAGATATATGGCCAGGCCTTTTGCTCCGAGTCTTAAAAAATTATATTACTTTTGATTTGCAGGACAAGTTTGGTGTGAGGTCAATCAGGGACAATAACGATGAACTAATGGGTGCTGTGTATCTACAAGTTAGTATCATCAGTCAAGCTCTAATCTTTGTCACAAGGTCAAGGAGTTGGTCATTTGTCGAACGTCCTGGGGCACTTCTGATGGTTGCATTCGTCATTGCACAACTGGTAAGAACATCTAGTACACATATTTTCTGGACCTCTATTAGGTAAGAAAAGCCCATTGAAATTCATTCACTCTTCCTCCCAAATGCAGGTTGCGACTTTGATAGCTGTGTATGCTGACTGGACATTTGCAAAGGTGAAGGGTATCGGTTGGGGATGGGCTGGTGTGATATGGGTTTACAGTATCATAACATACTTCCCACAGGACCTTTTGAAGTTTGCCATTCGATATATCTTGAGTGGAAAGGCTTGGACCAGCTTGTTTGAACAAAGGGTACATACAATAACTCTCTAATTTACGACTATAGATACCTCTTTTTACAGCCTGATGGTAACAACATACTAAACGCATCTTCTGTTATGTTAACAGACCGCTTTCACGACCAAGAAAGATTACGGTATTGGAGAAAGAGAAGCTCAATGGGCACTTGCTCAGAGGACATTGCACGGTCTACAGCCAAAAGAAGAGGCTAACATCTTCCCAGAGAAAGGAAGCTACAGAGAGCTGTCTGAGATCGCAGAGCAAGCCAAGAGAAGGGCGGAGATAGCTAGGTAAGTAGTGTGATTAAATAGATGTCAACCGAAAGATGCAATTGATTGATTCTGATTGGCGAATGCTTGATATTATGTTGTGACAGGCTTAGGGAGCTTCACACATTGAAGGGACATGTGGAATCAGTCGCAAAGCTAAAGGGATTGGACATTGACACAGCAGGACATCACTACACTGTGTAGATGCCGTTGCACAACACAAACATTACCCAAACCAACCTCATCATGACTCGTCTTTTGTTTTGTCTTCACAAATCTCTCTTTTAAGGTCATTACAGTAGAGGGAAGAGAACTCTTGTGTATTGCCATAACTCTTCCAAAACACTTTTTTTTTTTTTTTTTTATTATTGTTAGTCATTGTTCTTAAACTTGTCTACTCGATCTGAGCTTTGCAAATTTGCCTTTGAAGAAACAAGGCCTTTACCTTTGTGTTTGGCACTTTGGCTACCACCATTTTTAATGGCCTAATGTGATCTTATCACTCTTGTTTCTCTTTTGTTTGTTTGATCAATTTCATCTTGGAAATAATATTTAATTTCATTCCAAAAAAGGAATAGTTTCGTTTTCAAAAATAAAAAATCAGGGTGTCTATCTTGTGAGATAGATTGAGATTGTAGAAGGATTTGGTTGGACAAGTAAAGAATGACTTTGCGAGTCACGTGCAAAGATATGGATGATGACTTGAAATCATATCACTTGCTGTAATCTACCTCTATTATGTCACCACCATTCCTCTAAAAGTAAGTACTATTATTTGATCATATTGTCCACTTTCTCTAAGCCTTGATAAGAATTGTCTAATATGCATTCAATAAAAAGTGAATATCATTCATTCATTTTACTCGTGTACTAATCCAAACAATATTTGATGATGATGATGTTGATGAATACATCAGTGCAAAGTAGAGACAAACTTATTATCCGCGGCGTAAATTATGATGATGATGATGAATATATATATATGAAATAAGAATATGTGCAATGACAAAAAAACCGTGAAGTTCAGATGTTTTTTGACTCACGAATACAGCAATGCAAAGAATAACAAAATAAAGTCAGTCGGCGTGAAATGACAAAAATATCAAAATTTGGTTTTATATATATTGTGATATAAAATAATGAACTTTCTTAAGGAAAAAGAAACAAGACAAAACAAAGGATCTGGGTAACACATGCTTTATCTTTGGCTGTATCACAACCAACAACTTCAAATCAAAATGTATAAACATCAACAAATAAATAAATACCAATGGCCAAACTTTCACACTTTATTCACATGTTTAACTTAATTATATTATATTGTTGGGCATAAGTCAGCCTCTAAATTTCAACTTTCTTTAAAAAAAATTTACGTCAATATAATAGCCCATTTAAATTTACAAATTCTGCTTTGCGATTATATTCTTATCATATTTTGAGAGAAGAAAGAAAAACCTGTAAAAGTAAAACCCCCATTAAAAATAGAAATTCTTTTCTTGGGAAAAAAGAAAAAGAAAAAAGTAGCTTTGAGTTTTTTTTTTTTAAGTATATGATATTCATAATCATACGTAAGAGAAAATTCATTGTTAATTTGTAAAAGTTCATGATTTTCTTAAGATTTACGTAGCTAATTATATTTTTTGATGTAAAAGACAACGTACATGAAACAATGAATAATATTATATTATCAAGAAGTATTATCTTGTACAATAGATTTTAGAACCATCATCTGCAACTCAAGACATACAATGTAGCTTCCTATCTCACTCAAAATCTCCTCCATGTTCATCTCTTCTCCACCTGGCAAAAGCTTCTGCAATTCCTTCATTCTCTTCTTGATCTCTCCTTCTTCTCCGTTATCGCGGTCTTGGTGTTTTTCTCCGCCTTGTTTCTTGCTCGATCTTTCTAGAATCTCGGAAGAGGAACTAGTGTTTACTTGATCATTATGAGGGGAAGGTAATAGTTTCTGTTGCAAGAAACGACTCCACGCGAATTCTTGAGCAGACAAAGCGAAAGCCATGTCTACTTCATATTTCACGGTTTGTTCGAAACTTTGGTGATTGGTTTGTGAAGAGGATTTGTTCATGTTGATCTTCTTTAGAGCTGGAACCAAGTGACTCGCGTATCTTCTGGCGAAGACCGCCTTAGGATCCTTGTTTGGTTGGAGAGAAAAGACTCGTTTCCTCTTGTTTATAATTCGCCTCTCCATGTGAGAATTTGTTTGCTTCGTAGGAAGTCTATAAAGGATATATTTATATACAGAAAAAACTCACAATATGAGAGAGAGAGAAGAGAGAGAGAGGGAGAGAGAGAGAGAGAAAGAGAGAGAGAGAGATGATGATGATGTTTTGATCATGTATTGTGAAAGGAGTAATGCGATTGGTAGAACTCATGTGATATTTCACACGATCGAACATGTACACTTTATGAAGTTATTTTCTTTTGATATAAATGAGCTAATATGTGTGTGGGCACTGCACAAGTAGTACGTAAATGAAAAATGGTAAAACCGAAATATAGAAAAAATAGTTGAAGAGGGTTTTAAATTATGGTAATAATCTACGTTGGAAATTCTGATATGATTAATTCATGAATTCTTTTTCTTTATAGCAAAAAAATTCTTGAAAAATTGTGAGGTAAGTTATGATATAAAATCATATATGTTTTCTTTAGCCAAAAACAAAATGAATCATACGTTTTTCTCTAGTTTCTACGTATTTTACATGACGGTTGCAAATCTTTAACATAACAGAAAAACCTTGATAAATAGCCAAATTTCGATCTAATATGAAAGAAATTTTTATATAGCTCTTTTCAGACAACTTCTGAAATTAATTAGAAAATGTTAACCAAAATCAGAAGCATATATATAATGCCATTGGTTTAAATTAACATCAACAATATTCGGTATAGGATCTTGAAAGCTAATTGAGCAAGATTGAGATTAAAGAGAGGAAACTAGAAAGAAGAAATGAATAATGGGTGATGGGAAGAAAAAAAAACACATGGAGTCACATGGAAGAGCTCTAAATTTGGATGAATCATACCTACCCTAAAAGAGAGGGGGCTTGATTTCCCTCTTTACCATGTGGCTCCATTGCAACAATATGAAGACATCAACACTCAAACCCCACCTCCTATTAATGCCTTCACATGCCCCTGATCTCTATATACATCCACACATATTGTATACTGTATGAGTATATGAATGCATATGTCATGTATGTATGCATGTGTGCATGTGTTTGTGTCCTTGATTTTACCCATTTGTTCTATCTTTGTCCTTTACCTCTACTTCACCACCCTCATCAATTACTCTCCTTTTGATTATCCTCTTTGGCTGCACTTGTGATGACTTTGGAATTATTGGTTTCACCACCCACATCGTTTTCTGTTTGCAATTTGAAAACACCAAACTAGATTAAACTTTGTTTGTATTAATAACGTGATAAAGGTTCGTATAACCGTTATGTTGAGAATTACACATAATCTAACACGAAATTTAGCTCATGAAAATCGATCGATTCTCAAATACCTCTCATAACATTTGTTTGAACTCATGAATTTACCTAAATGTATATATCCCATTAGCCAGCTAGAATGTTAGATCCTCTGCTTTTTACTTCAAACCATCTTCACATGCATGGAGTTCATTTCTTTTCTTCCGTCCATTTTCATTTAAATAAAACAGTAAAAACACACACAATAATGACTTGGCTAGTATTTATTAAGTTTTTTTTTTAATTCTTTTATTTTCTATCACACAAGCTATACAAAGGTGTACGAAACAGATGGAACAATATTGTGAATAGTATGATCAAGCGAATTCAATATGCTTAGTGATAAAGTGAAGACAAGATAAGTGTGGTCAATGTAGAACAAACATAAGGGAAGGAATACTGAATTATGATTATATATATAACAAGTGAGATTGGATATAATACTCGAACATTCGACTTACTTTTTATATCATTTTGAGTAAGTGTAAACATTGTTTCTTATTTAATTGTACTATTAGTGATATGAGTTTAGTGCTTTTTTTTTCAAAATTTTAAACAAAGTTGTGAATGGCACTTAACCTTTTCTAATTTAAGTGGCTTAAGTGACAAAAATTGTGAATGGTACTTGAACCATACACCGCATATAAATCAAATCTTTTGTGAATAGTAACAATCGTACCGTATCACATTTTCTTCATACCACATTGCACTTTTTCGGCTCACCATTCACAAGAAAGTTAAGGCGTTAGTATTCCAAATAATATGCTATTTACTACTGTTTCGTTTTTTTTTTTTTTTTTTTCGGTGTTTATCATTATCATTTAACGTTTCTGTTGTAATTTAATGCAGAAGGTTCAATGTTTCTCTATTACATTCCAAAAACTATGATTTGACTTGAAAAATATGGATGTGTTTATAGCTAATATTAAATATTGTTTCAAAAAACTTGAATTTTGACCATTAGTTAGATGGAAGTACTCATGCTAAGGTTCATATGTGTTTTGCATTACTTATTTTGTATATTTGCATCCCTCATAATTAAAGTGAATTTATTTTACATCATTTATATAAATGATTTTTGAAGTGGTGATGCAAATAAATTGATATTATTTCACAAACTTGAGTTTGACGATCAGATGGAAGTACTCATGTTAAGTTGTTAACTATATATCACATTTCTGAAAAAAGGAAACGCCACTCACAAAATAAACATGAAACACTAATATTAAAATAATATCCTCAACCTTTAGAACAGAATATTCAAATTAGCCTATGTTTGTTTTCGACTGAATTAAATTGTAAAATTTTCAAAATTATATGTGTATTCATGGTATTCGTAAATTATTTTATGTTTTTGCTAGAATTTAAAAATAGTCTCTATTAATGTGAACATATTGTCCAATTCCAAGGTTTAGCCACACTGTGAGATAAGAGTGGATCTAAACCTGACATATCAAAGTGTCACTTAAAATTCTAAACCACTTTGACCATTTTTTTAGATATGTTCGGAGATCAATATCTAGCTAGTTTTTTAAGCACAACAGTAACTATTTCCGTACATTCTTCTAAACAAACGAAATAATTTATATCATAAAATATAATCTCATGAAAATCTAATTCCGCACATTCAAATATAACCGATATAATAAGATACATTGAACTATTTTGTCGGTTTGAATGATGAGAAATCGTACAACACTGTCAGAAAATTTGTACAAAGTCTGTGATGGTAAATGGCATGTTATGATTTGCTGATTTTTTAATTTTTACGTTTTTATTACTGAATACTATTTGATTAAATATAGTTCGGGAAAAGGGGACCCAAAGATATGGTTTTGGATTGGGGAGGAGCATGTGGATTGAATTAAGTACATTGTTTGTATTCATAATTTGGATGTATTTCCACAAAACCCTCCACGTGCGTGCAGTTTACAACTTGTATTCCTAAAGCCCCTCATTTATATCCTTTGTATACCATACTCTTGGTTAAGAATTTTAATTATGATATTAGTATCTTTTAACTATTCAAACAATTAATGTATAAGTGCTTAAGATATTTTTGAAAGAAAATGTATTCAAGAAACTTATAGTGAATAATATCAACAAGCTATACAAAGGTTAGAGGTCGTCAATTCAGTTTTAGAATGTGGCAGATCAATTCTGACTTTAGTGCACATATCTCTAATTGTTATCGAGATGACCATTGTAAAAATTCTTACTAGTTGTCAAAAAATGGATGATATTATTTTCTATATTTGTTTACTAGTTGTCAAAAAACCATTAATGTTTTTAATATACAGAGAGACTGAGGAGTTTGACCAGATTTCCTCGTTTTTGGTTGAAAATGCAACAACGAGTCCAGTCTTCCTTCACATCTTTTTTTTTTTTCTTTTTTAGTTTTTTATTTTGCTGACAAACATATACTAAAAACATTTAAATATACATGAAATTATATATATTGTGTGTGTGTGTGTTACAAATATATGAAGTTTACAATTTTGATTACGTTTTGCTTACAATATAATATATGTTCAAATTCCTTATTATATTTTCCTAAACTATATTGTCAGCAAAATATAATCGAAATTCTACACCAAAAGATTTAAAAATAAATCCTATAATTTTAGGTAACAATTTGAAAAATTTATAATTCAAATTCAATATTTTTCAGAGTCAAAAATATCTTTTTTGTTTAGTCAATTCACACATTTCAAATTTTGGCGCGTTATTTATTACTAATAATATGTTATTTTGGCTATATAAAGTTTGCTAATGAGTTAGTTTTTTATGTTGGCTAAAACCTCTTGGATATGTTGTAAAAGTTCCATACCAAGATAAACAAAAACCGTGTGCTCTAGAAAATCGATATTTCTGTCATTCTAGTTAGCACTTTCACCTTTATTTTACTTATCGATATCGTCCTGAGGAAGAGTTTCTCGCTGGCTCTAATTACGGGTTTCATGGCCATGCTTATTCCGATAATAGAGTACAACCATCCTTGGTCTACTGGTAGGGGAAGCTTGGTGAAGGGTGCAACTCCCAAACTTGAGTTCGATCCTTACTAGAAACAAAAATCACATTTGTGTGGGAAGTCTGTCAGTTGGGCTTTGGTTCAATTGGTTTACCTCATAGTCAGCAATGCAGGCGGTCTGACTATCCCTTGGCATTAGTCGGAAGGCATTCCAATCTCAGGATAGACAGTGTGGTGGCCCAAACCGGATCTCATGGATCTCATGAATCTCATGGCCCGTTCAACCCGAGTCCGTTCAGAGCTCATGGTGTCCGTTGAATCGTGGAATCAAAGGAGAAGTCCACTCTGTAGCACTTCGGTGCATTCCTACCGAGGCTGACCGGATCAGCCGATATGATTTATCAAAAAAACACAAAAAACTCTAGTGGTTAGTGACAATGTACATGTCACCACATTTTTTTTCTTTTTTGTTGATATACCTTACTGGCTGATCCGGTCGGCCTCGGTAGGAACGCACCGAAGTGCTACAGAGTAGACTTCTCCCATGGTTCAACGGTTCAACGGACATCATGAGCTCCGAGCGTACTCGGATCGAACGGGTCATGAGATTCATGAGATCCATGAGATCCAGAATTGGACCACCACACTGCCTGTCCCGAGTTTGGAATGCATTCCGACTAATATCAAAGGGTAGACAGGCCGTATGCATTGCTGACTACCAGGTAAAACCAATTGGGCTAACACCCAACTGACAGACTTTCCACATAAATGTGATTTTGTTTTCAGAAAGGATCGAACTCGGATCTGGGAGTTTCACCCTTCACCCAGCTCCCCCTACCACTAATGACTAGACCATAGATACATGGACATGTCACCACATATGCATGCATGGTCAAGCGTAAGCGTTTTGGCCAACGACAATTGGGAAAACTTGCAGTGGATATTGAATACATAGAAGTTAAAAAGATTTTGCCAAAAAAAAAGAAAAAAAAAAGTTAAAATAGATATATTTTTCTCAAAGTTCAATTTTTTGTTTTCCTTTCTTTATAAACTTATAACATTTATTTTTCATGAACTTTGAATCATTTTCTATTGAAATAAAAAAATCTTTACTGATTCTAATTATAATATGAATTTCAAAGTCCCTTTTTTCTTTAATTCTCTGAGAATTGTAACTCTTTTATCATTTATTTGTCGATATTAATATTAATTTTTTTATTGCTATTATTATATAGATTTCTTATAAAAAATAATTTAATATTTCAATTTATTAATTACTATATGTCAGTTTCAATCATTAAGGGTATTGAAGATTTTTAATTCTGGATTTAAATGGAGTTATGTCAGCCGATTTTAAAACCAAAGTATACATGTTTCTGGATTCTGCAAGGTAAAACTATCTCTTCTAGCCAGACGATAAAAAAAAACATGTATTCTTACGGAAAACTAAATTTGATAATTAATTTATATATACTATAGAATATTTAAGATTTTATCTTATATATATATATATATATATAGGTTTCTTATCCATTTTGTGGTTGTGTTTTGTCTTTGGGAATTAAAATTTTGACTCTAGTTCTACATGCAACACTGCATATAATAAACATCGTGTTCATTTGAAACATAACTTAAGATCCATAGAGGATTTTGGTTCAACAAAGGAAAGTATAAATAAACAATCGAGAAGACTTCATTTGTTCATGGTATTTGTATGGAATCATCCATCATACCAATATGGACCATTGACGTTTTGAAATGACTTTGGTTGGTCTGAAGATCTGGTTCTGACATGACTTGATGATGGCAATTACTTGAATAGCAAAGTTCATCAACTAAACGTCCAACGCAGAAAAGGTCAACATCAATTTTAGACCATCAAAGAGATGAAATACTACTTTGTATTACAAATCACAACAACTGAATCCGTATGATACAAACTCACACAAAAACAAGGGCTGCAGATAGAGTGTAAATAACCAACGTTCGTTGATAAAAACTTGGGATTTATTCGGAGTCCGAATCTGAACGAGCACTCTGCCTTACGTTCCTTCTGACTTGTGTAGTAGACTTTGGTTTAACAGATGACTCTCCCTCGTAATGGATCACTTGCGCTCTGGCTATTCTCTCTTCCAGATCCTCTGTACTGAAATCATCTTTCCCTCCCAGCTCATTGAACCCAACCTATCAACAACAACAACAACAACAACATTGATCATCCATCAAATCATATTCTAAGAGACTACCACATGAGATGTTCTTATTTAACCATACCACATAATCGTCCACTTTAGTGTTCTTAATGAGTGCAAGAGTAGGAAGAACAACAATCTTGAGCCTCTCAGCCAAGAATGGACTTTTCTCAGCTTGGATCTTCACAAAACGTGTCTCAATGTGCTGCTTTGCCAATATACTCATGTGTTTATCCATCACCTACACAAACATCTCCATTCATAAACATCAATCATCCCAAAAACACACACACAATAGATACACAACAAGAGCATTGTCTAAGAAACTCAGAGATCACAGAGAAGAATCAAACAATGGTCACAATATTGAATCTTAAACTACAAACAGGTCTAGTGGCTATGAACAAGAAGCACCATTTTTGGATTCATAACATTGAATTACGCAACTGAAACCTGTGAAATCTATTGAAACCACCAAAAAATTTCGAAAATGTTAGAAGCGAGAGGATACGAATCCATACTTTACAAGGCCAATTCTCGCGGTAGAAATGGCAGACGACGCGTTCGCTAGCCTTAACGACGGAGAAGAAGTCTTTCTCAGAATGGATCTCAGAGTATTCGCCATGTCCAAGACTCATCCAACGTTTTCTTTTCTCTGCCATTTTCTTCATCTGCTTTAACCTTCTCTCCCTCAGAACCTCTAGATCGTTTTCGTCAAGCTTTTCTAAAGACGCGATCTCGTCGTCTATCTTATCTTCCATGGCTTTCGCCACCGTTAAAACTTGCTTCTCCAGAATCTGCCATCAAAAACCAAATTACAAATCAAATCACATTGCAATTCGAAGATAGAACCAAAATTGCATTTGCGAAATGGTACCTCTTGAATAGGATTCGCCATGATTTTGTTTTTTTTTTGCTCTGCAATTCTGAGGATTTCAAAATTTCTCAAAGTTTTGTTTTTTTTTTAGATCTTGAGATTAGGCCATCTGCAGTGGCAGATCATGGCCCATGTGCTTAGGAATAAAAAAAGAGAGAAAAAAGGAATAGTGGGCTTGGATCAGAGGGAAGTGATCTCGCCCGAGATCTGTTTTAAGCCCTGGTCTTGGTGTACGTGTCAACCTGTGATTGGATCCGCTTTTTTGCAAAGAAAACATTTTCTTCTTCCTCTCCAAAAATCGAAATCGCGACTAGGGTTTCTTCTTCTCTCCAAAGCGGCGATAGCTTCTTGGTCATCATCTTCTCCGATTAAGGTATGTTTTCCGGTGACCGGTATAACCCTCCTCCGCCCCTCACTCCTACACAATCTGCTTATTGAGATTGGGGAATTAGGGTTTAGAATCTCTTTTGACTTAGATTCGCTTATGAATTAGTGAGATTGTGTAATATGACAATATAAATCGATTGCTGGAGCAACCACTTAGTGCTTGTTCTTGGTTTTTTAGTTTTCTCTTCTGATGATTTGGTTGAATTTGTGTTATATTGAGATTTCATGTCTATTAGATTGAAGGTTTCCTCTGTTCTGCTTTGGTTTTGACAGTATTAAGGTGTTTAATAGTTAATTCTTGGGTTTCACTTCCTCTTCTATCAGGTGGAGGTGTTGAATAGTTGTTGTTGATTCAAGTAGTTCTGAGATTTTTGATACAGACTTTTTTGCAAGACAATGAGATTATTCCACACCTTGTTGTAGTTTTCCATGCTTGGATGTCACAGAAGTTGCTTTTTGAGTTGGTTGAAGTAATGAAATTTAGAATTAGGATACAGAAAGATGAAACTCGGATTGAAACTTATAGTTTTCTTATGCTAAGCTCGTTAAGTAATTATTAGTGGTTATTCAAATCTAGTTCTGTTTGCGTGTCTCTCTTTTGTTTAATGGTTATAGAGTCTTCTTTTGTTTTTGTCACTCTCTTTGCCTCTTCTTCTACAGCGAAGAGATCCATGATCATCACTAGACTAGCAATCTTGGTTATGTGTGACTTGCTCACTTGGTAATAAAAATTGTTCTATCTGTTTTGTGTGTTTCTTTTGGTTTCTTTAGTTGCTTAACTTTGTCTTGTATTGGTAATTGCAGCAACCAGTTTGTTCAATATTATAGACTAGTGGACAAGGCTACAAAGAAAGAGCGAATTCTTAAGCAGGTTCATGAAGCTGAGGCTGAAGGAAAACATTCTGAAGTCAAGAAGCATATTTTTGTGAAGTTTGGACTTAAAAACGTATCAAGCAAAACAAGATAACTGCTGCTTGTTTGTGCTCGTTTAAGATTCTAGTAAGATACTCATTGTCCTTCTTTTATGTGTATATATATATGGTTATCAATTTTTAAAGTTTGCAATTTAAATGTTATTTTTAAATGTTTTTATAATTGTAATATGTTTTAAAAATTTTTTATTATTATATTAATAAATTTTATGATCTTAAACATGTTCTCCCAATAATCAATTTTTTAACAAAAGATCTTAACTACTGATCTTACATTTTTTTAACAATATTTTTACTCTAAGAACACCCAAACCAGTTCCCCATTGAAGATGCCCGTAGGTTTTAAGTTCCTATGAAAAAGAAAGATGATTAGCACGTGACATTCCACGTGAAATTTGGGCCAATCGATTACTAAAAAGGCCCATTGGATCAAGGAAATCAGTTTGATGGAAATTAACGGATCACGGAGACTCTTCTTGATTCATATTTTCTTTAACAAATATACCTCTTTTTTGTTTTGTTTTTTTTTTTGGACATGTGATGTCCGTTTCTTATTATTGTTATATTTTTGTTCTTATTATTGTTAGTTAGATGTTTAATTTGTTATACAATTCATTTAAATCTGAAAAAGTTTCTACCATATGCTCCAGCTCGATAATGTGGTGACAGCAACGGTAGACGAGTGGGCCAATGGACCACTTACTCCGAACCAGATTGCAGTTGTTGAGACGTTAAGGAAATGTATTAAAGATGAAAAGGAGAAACATAACTAAGGCAGAAAAAAAAACTAAGGCAGAAAAATGAGAAACATCTGATGGGCCAAACAGCTAAGCAATTGGCCACTCGCACTTCCTATCAGGTGGCTTTTCTGGACCACGAGAATGTCTAAAGATCTTATTTCTACATTCAAATTAAAAGCTTTGTTTTGTTTGTTGTTGTTTCTTAAATATATATCTTTGGTTTATCTTTTATTAACTAATGCTTTAAGAACCTACATTTAATAATAATTAACTATATAATAATAATAATTAACTATATAAAAATAGTTTTTGTGACAGCTTTGTCTTGTGTGATAAATAGATGGAGGATTTCACAACCTTATGCATGTTGTTGAAACCATATATGAATTCATTTTTTTTTCAACTATTCAAGAGTCAAAATCTTGATAAAAACACATATAATCTGGTATGCTCTTTTCAGATTATCC
Source organism: Erysimum cheiranthoides (assembly GCA_011420285.2). Classification (NCBI taxonomy): domain Eukaryota; kingdom Viridiplantae; phylum Streptophyta; class Magnoliopsida; order Brassicales; family Brassicaceae; genus Erysimum; species Erysimum cheiranthoides. Next base: position 20,886,472 of record CM022180.2, read on the forward strand.
TCCCAATCAATAGGTTCAAATAACTTAAGAATGTACACTGAGAATGCAAAAATGTACATTAATTTTGAAAAAATCATGGGTGGCAAGTGGCCCTCCCAAAAGCCATGTACATAATTTTAAGTGCATGCATGCAAAAAATTTACACAATTTCTTAGTTTGCATAAAGTACTCCGACCAATCATCTAGCCCTCTATAAGTAATCTAAAATTAGAGAGCTTTCCCAATTAATTGTAGTCTGCCTAAATTTTCTCATTGCCTCTTCCTTTAAATAGCTTAAGAAATTCACTGGTCATATATTTAGTCAGAATATATTATATATATATGCATATATCGAAACATCATCCTCAATCTCACAACAACCAATCTACACACAACAACAAACAAACAACAAAATGTTTACAAAATCGATCCTTTTACCTTTTCTTCTTATAATCATCTTTGTCTCAGCATCTCATGCTAGTCGTCAACTCTGGGATGGTGGATTCAGCGACAGGATTGGATCCAAAACCGGGTTTCATGGGTATACCGGGTTTTTGGGGAACCCTGGGGATGATAGAGGAGCATTCGCAGACGAAGATATGATGAATCCGACAAAGACGTGCCCGGCGCAAGGACCTTGTAAGGGTAAGAAGCTGACTTGTCCCGAGGTGTGCTACAAATCAACCAACATTAACAAGGATGGTTATAAAAGCACCAGCCGCAGCGGAGGATGTTCATTTGACTGTACGACCAAGTGTGCCGCCACTTGTTCAAATTAACATGTTAATTACATGTTCTTATATAATGTTATGTTATAGCACTATATAGTCTATATATATATATATATATGAATATGATAAAAGCCGGCAGCTGTATTGGAGAGTTTGTGTCTCCCTTTGTATGTATCTTGATTAATTAGCTGCTTTCTATTAATCTATGTATATAATATGTTTTATGAATAAAATAAAATTTTGTGCTTCATATATAAGTTGTGTGAGTGAATCTTTAATTAGCCTTATACATGACCTGATTTAAAAGTAAAAAGGCGATCAAGGCAGGACAATTAATAATGTATATGACTCTAATGTAGTTGTTGATGGCGCGATCAAGATGAACAAGACATTAATTCTTCTAATTAAGCCATTTATCAGACTTGTAAGCATATAATATTCACGTCTTACGAATGTCAAGAGTCTCACAAATGTTAAGAATCAAAACATGCAACCAACTCTGGACAACGCCTTTATTTGTTTTTGCACGTCCTTTATTATGAAAAGAAACAAAAAACATACTACTATATATAGGTTTTTTAGAAATCCCAATGACTATATCCGAGAAAATAAATATGTCAGGTTGTAGGAAAAAAATAGACCTTGGTGTTGCTGTTTATCTCCATCAGCAGATCCGTTCATTTCATTCATTTGTTATGCTTATTCTATATACTCGCATTGCGGGTAAAGAGCCTTTTCCTACCTGTACAATACGCAAAGTGCGAATTCATACCTGTACAAACTTGTAGTGCCAATTTATACATGTACTCTAATAAAATTCAAATTTCATACCTGTACTTTTAAAATCGAGCTAAATTCGGAATTCACAATTCGCATTGCATTGACTTAGTTTGTTTAGTTAGTCCTGCCGCCAAAATTTATCATATGAATAACATGCCATTTTCACCTATTTTTTAAAATAATAATTACTAGTTATATCTAGATGTATTAAAAAAGTATAATAGTTTATTTCTTCTCATAAACCCATATTATTTCTACTAAATTATATGAAGGAGTAATTGCGCATACAATATATGTGATTCACAATATTTGTGATTTGAATGATACGAAATATCATTAGCTTTTTTTTTAACACTGAATAATTATTATTCAATTGCATGATAAATATTACATCGGCTACTCTTACGACGGATAATTCTACCGTCTGGCCTTTATGAAGATCCATATCTAGCGCTTGCACCTGCTCCACGCAGAAGATCTCATGTAAACTTGTCTTCTTAAAATCCCCTTAAAATCACCAAATAAATTATGTCTTCCGGGATTTGAACCCCAGACCTTCTAATGTAAAAGCATAATCAACACCTTTGGTCAACCACTCGACCTAAGGGGCTTCCACGGAATATCATTAGCTAGACCACCATTTGCTTTGGTCAAGGTCTCAAGGACCAAACATTTTTTTTTTGTTTTACGAAAAGTGTTGACTTGAATTTTTTTTCTGAAACTCAATCTTAGTAGCCTGATTCACTATCACCAATTATCAGGTTGACTAAAATTAAAGATTCTCCCCGAAAAAGAAATCTTGTAGTCTCCCTTAATTTACTCATTACCCTTCTTCTTTTAAATAGCCTTTTAATATTCTTCATAGAATCAATATCAAATTTAAACTTAAACCTCCGGCCTCTCTTATATAACGACTATAATAAAAAAAGATCTTACTTCTTTTCTTCGATAAATATTCCCTCTTTTAAGTTTCCTGTTATTTTATTTTTCGGGAAAATGGTTGAAGGAATGTCTAAAGCTTTTTGGTTAGTTGCTGCCATCGTGTTTGCAGCGGCTACGGTGGTTTACGGACAACAAGTCCCGTGTTTCTTCGTCTTCGGAGACTCACTTTCCGATAATGGCAACAATAATAACTTGAAATCCAAAGCAAAAGTCAACTATTCACCTTATGGTATTGACTTTCCCGAAGGCCCGACCGGCAGGTTTACCAATGGCCGCACTATCGCAGATATTATCGGTTAGTTCTCGATTTTTCCTTCAGTAACTCAACGTTTGTATATTATCAATATATTATCAACCATAAACGAGTGGAAGAATCGTAAGAGCGACTTGAGAATTGGTATTCATCAAAATGATACTTTCTAAATTAACATAACCATTTACACTAATGTCACTACATCCAATGTAATAATAAATATTATTAATATATTGAAAAATATATTCAAATATCATTTAATTGACTTTTTAAAACATTTATTATATAAATTTAAATCTGTGGCATCATTAGCTAGTTCCTCTATTTTTATTTGCCTTTTACGTTTCATGCATTCAATGATCAGTGTTTTCTCTTCAGGTGAACTATCGGGTTTTAAGGATTTCATTCCACCATTTGCCGGAGCATCACCGGAACAAGCTCATACCGGGATGAACTACGCTTCTGGTGGAGGGGGAATTCGTGAAGAAACTAGCCAACATTTGGTAAGAAGTAAGAACTAGACAAACTTATAAATAGACTTTGTTTGGTGATATATAGTTTGTACGTATTTAATATCTCATAAGTTAGTTAGCTCTTTTTGATTGGGCAAAGAAGTTCCTTAGCGCTAAACTCTCAATTTCATGGGAGAACAAAAAAAAAAACCATATATTATTTCCTCCACTCTCATTTTCGAGGGAAAAAATCGCATAATTTAGAAATTAATCAGCATTTCCAATGATCAAAAGATTAATTATAGAGGAACTAACTCAAAATTTTTATTGATCTCTGGTGATATATATAGGGTGATAGAATCAGTTTAAGAAAGCAAATACAAAATCACAAGAAGGCGATAAAGAAAGCGAAGGTACCAGCAGAAAGACTGCAACAATGTCTCTACACAATCAACATCGGAAGCAACGATTACATCAACAATTACTTCATGTCAAAGCATTACAACACTAAACAACGCTACAATCCTAAGCAATTTGCATATTCTCTCATTATTATCTACCGTTCTCACTTGAAGGTAATTTAAAATAATCATTCATTGTTTGTATTTTAATTATTTTAATAACTCTAGTTATCATATTTAAGTTAGGTTGGTTTTCAGGGCTTTCAAACGTTTTTCAGTCTATAGTATTTTTTCTAGATGACCACAATTTAGGTTTAAGTATTATTTAGTTTTTGATTGATTAATGAACATAGTTTTGTGTCTTCTTTCATCTATTTTCATTAGATTAATTATTTTGTATGTAGATGTAGTTTCGTAATTATTTTGATTATGTGTTTGTAGAATTTGCACCGTCTAGGAGCGAGGAAGGTGGCAGTTTTCGGACTCACTCAGATCGGGTGCACACCAAAGATAATGAAGTCCCACAGTGACGGTAAATGCTGTTCCCGCGAAGTGAACGAAGCAATTGGGATTTTTAATAAGAACCTTGACGACCTTGTCATGGATTTCAATAAGAAGGTCAAAGGTGCAAAGTTCACCTTCGTCGATTTATTCTCCGGTGGAGATCCCTTGGCCTACGCTCTTCTAGGTAAACCATATTGAACTTAAGACTTATTACCTTGTCCTATCAAACTCGAGTTTATGAATGGTTGATGTTTTGTGGAGTCAACACATGGTTGGTGCCAAATCTATTAAATAAATATGTATTACTAGAACACAAGATTTTCACTAAAACTCATAGTTCATACTTGTTCCATTGAGTTTCAAGTTGGAAGCTCATACATTTTTTGCGTTAATTATCCTGTGTCTTGCAATTTTTTCATAATCCATATTTTTGTATATTTGACATATATGTAATCGAACATGAATGCTAAAACTTATTTTTAACTCTTATGAAACAACTGAACTTACCTCGCTCTTGTTATTTCATAGGATTTAAGGTTGGAGACAAGGGTTGTTGCACAATAACCCCAGAGGATGAACTTTGTGTCCCGAACCAGCCAGTTTGTGCAAACCGGACTGAATATATATTTTGGGATGATCTTCACAGCACGGAAGCCACCAATATGATAGTGGCGAAGGGCTCGTTCGACGGACTCCTAACTAAACCGTACAGCATTGCCCAGCTTGTGAAAGAATAGAGACTAGCTAGCTCATACACAGGGACATAAAAAAATGACTACGTTTGATTTTTGTAGATCTTTAGAAAACATGTTAAACTTGTAATATCTCTCACGGACCAAAGGAGATCATAAGGACGGGATGTCAAGTTTGGTTTGCTTTCATATTTTGAAACTTAACACTTAAAATTTTTGAAATAAAAACATTTTGTATAATCAAAATGGTTTACTTAAGTATTATTTGCAAAAAAAAAAAAATTAAAATAAATGTTAAATGTTAAATTTACAATATATGAAAACATGTTGAACTTATAACACCTCTAACGGACCAAAGGAGATCCTAAGGACGGGCTGTCAAGCTCAGTTTGTTTTCATATTTTGAAACTTAACATTTAAAATTTTTGAAGTAAAACATTTTATATAATCAAAACGTATAATATAAAAATATCAAGTTTGATTTGTTTTAAAGGTATTAAAATTGGACATTAAATTTTTTTTTATTCTAATAATTAAAATTTTAATTAAATCAAAACGGTTTGTTAAAATATTATTTAAAAATTTTTCAAATATTTTGGTTTTAAATCTGAAAATAAAAAAAGGGGAAAAAAAAATTTGAACGAAGGAAATCAAAATCTTTTAAATAGAAATTAAGAAAGTAACATACCTTGCTCTCGCCGGATATATGATTTTACTCGATCCGTTCAATTTCGCTCTAACGCCATTAGTTATCGAAGTTCGTGTCCTGTCCACGCAAGACCCTTCCTTGAAACTCGTACGATTCACAACGTTGCTCTTCTCCAAAGTCTCGATCAGGGTTTTGACTTTGTTGGCCTTACGAGAGATCGTGACGATGTTTGATTCCATTCTGTCTCTTAACCTACAGAGGATCTTGGTGCTGTGTGTTGATTTGGTCTCTTCGTTTAGGTTTTGGAGATCGAGTAAGAGATGAGTGATCTCTTCGATTAGGGATTTGATGGTTTCGATTTCTTGAAAGAAACCAGAGAGGTTTTCTTCATCCGCTGGGCTGAAATCGAAGTTAAAGTCTTGACCTTTCTCCAAATCGCGATCAGATTCCATATCTTTCTTCGCTTGTTTCTTCAATTCCACATAACTTAAGAACGCTTTTGTCATCAGATCATTCATCTTGTAAAACCCTAAAAACAAGAATTACGGAAAGAAACTGAGAAATCACGAAATTAATTGACGAGTTTGAACGAAACAGAGGAGATAAGAACAGATCAATACAGTGTTTTGGTTTGTGAAACGGGATGTTTCAGTTTCTCCGGGAGAAAGAACTGCAAAAAGAAAGAGAGAGTAAAAGATTCAACAATGGCTGAAACTAAGAAACCCTAAAGATCAAAGAGAAAGAAGACGATACATTACCCACGAGATGCTTGTGACACAAGGAAGGGTTCCTCTCTCAACTTCGCTTCTCTCTCTGCGCTCCTCTCTGATTTCAGAAGAATATGTAAATGTGACGATGGCATGTAATTTTATAAGAGTTTTCAGTAACCACCTCCTCTCATAGTCGATGTGGGATACTGGATTGTGTTATGAATTTATGACCAGATTGTACAGTTTCTCAACTTTGCTTCTCTCTCTCTCTCTCACAAAATAGCCGTTGTTGAAAACGTTTTTGTTCCGATTATAAATTTATATATATAATTAAAGAGTTCACTCTCCTCTTAGGGTGTCCACATCAGCGACACATCAGCATACACATCATCATTAATTTTTAATAGGTGCAAAATGTTACTTAAAAGATTCGAACTCATTACCTTATGCATTTAGTGAGTGCATTTCAAACCAACTTACCATTTAAATCATTTTGGTTGATATCAAAATTTAGAGAAATTGATACAAATGCCCCACATTCTATGTCACTTTGCAAAAATGCCCCTCTCTTTTATCTGACTAAACTTTTGCTTGAAATGGACGATTTTGCCCTTCTTCTTTCTCACGCGTTAATCGCGTTTCTCTCTCTTTTCCTCTCTCTTGCGGCGAATATGGCGATGAAGATCGCCTCCGATTGTTCCTCCGATTGCGCCTCCGGTGGTGAAATCAGAAGAGCAGGAGTACGATCAAGAAGATCTGCCGTCTACATCAGTAAAACGAAAGAGAAATGACTGCGATTCTCTCTCTCTCTCTCTGTCGGCCGTCAGATCTGGCCGTCGATCTCGCCGTCAGATCTCGATCTCGATGTAAGCGAGTCTGAGAGAGTGAGATCGAACATAGATTGGGATCATCTCGACGTTAATGCTCAGGATGTACAGGTCAGTTCCAACCTAATTAGGGATTTTTGTATTTGTGTTGCGTCTCCAATTTTATAATTTGTGCTTTTTTTGGTTAAATACGGCAATTAAGGAGTGATCAGCTCGATTTTATGGTTAAGTATGATTAAAAATCTATGCTTTAGTGGTTTTATACTGCAATAAAGGATTGATCAGGTGATAATAGATCCGATGATAGTCATGTATTGTTGAGAACTTGAGATGATCAATTGAAGAGCAAAATTGGGGTTTGATTTGTTGTTTCAGGCATTTATCGTAGGAGAGCATGGAGACAGCTCAGTGGCATTGTGATCGAGCATAAGTGTTGGAGGCATCCCTGTCTTAAGCTTTCTGGAGAAACAACAGATAGCTTACGAGAAACAAACCCTTGAAGACATCCACCAAGCGGTCGTTGGTATCGCCTATGAAGTCATTGGACTCAAGGGTTACACTTCTTGGGCTATTGGCTACTCAGTTGCTAATCTGGCTCGCACTATCCTCTGTGACCAGCGCAAGATCCACCCTGTCACTGTCCTTGCCCGCGACTTCTATGGTGTTGATGGCGGTGACGTCTTCCTCAGCCTCATGGCTCTGCTTGTACGTAATGGTGTAGTCGTTGTGACCAATGTGCATATGACTGATGAAGAGACTGAGAAGCTGCAGAAGTCGTCAAAGACTATATTGGAGATGCAGAGCCAATTGGGACTTTGAATAATGACATTCTATGCTTCAATTTTATAACTGTTGTTTTGTTATGATCATTATCCTACGGAAGGTATTGTCAATGTTGATCTCTATGTTATGTAAATGCTTTTTCATGCAGAATAATCCCGACTTTGAGTTCTGTTTTTGAAATAATGACTGATTCATAAAATGAGGGTTAGATAGATACATAGGGTATTGGTTACAACACACTTAAGTGTGAGATCAATCGACACAATTGATAATATGAGGCTTAGTGACTGCGTAATGTGAATAACTGAAAACGACCTTGTTAGTCAAATTTTAGAATAATACAAAGTTAAAATATTGATGCCCATTTTTGTTTTTCAGTTTATTATACTTTTCTTTACTCCAAAATACCAAATTTCATTCATAAAAATGGCGCGAAAAACGTTACTTAAAGAAAAAAGATAATTCTCCGTGCTATTGCGCTTTTCGCAAGGCAATTTGCACAAACATTAATACATCGAGAAATCTATGCATTTATATTGTTTTTACAAGGTTTTATATGATTTTTATATGACTATTATATTGTCTTTATATGGTTTTTAATTATCGTATGGTTTTATAAGGCTATTATATGGTTTTTATATGGTTTTTACATGGCTATTATATTGTTTTTATATGGTTTTTATATGGTAATTATTGTATAGTTTTATATGGTTTTTATAAGACTATTATATGGTTTTTATATGGTTTTTACATGGTTTTTACATGGTTTTTATATGGTAATTATTGTAAGGTTTTATAAGGTTTTTACATGGTTTTTATATGGTAATTATATGGTTTTTATATGGCTTTAACATGGTTTTTACATGGTTTTTATATGGTTTTTACATGGTTTTATATGGTAATTATTGTAAGGTTTTATATGGTTTTTATATGGCTTTTACATGGTTTTTACATGGTTTTTACATGGTTTTTACATGGTTTTTATATGGTAATTATTGTAAGGTTTTATAAGGTTTTTACATGGTTTTTATATGGTAATTATATGGTTTTTATATGGTTTTTACATGGTTTTTATATGGTTTTTACATGATTTTTACATGATTTTTATATGGTAATTATTGTAAGGTTTTATATGGCTTTTACATGGTTTTTACATGGTTTTTATATTGTTTTTATATGGTTTTTATATGGTAATTATTGTAAGGTTTTTTATGTTTTTTACATGGTTTTTACATGGTTTTTATATGGTAAATATTGTAAGGTTTTATATGGTTTTTACATGGTTTTTATATGGTAAATAAATATGTACATTATGGATAGAACAGTTGGACCTTTTAGCAGAATGAAGACGAAGCTCTCAACTACACATAAGTCTGACTAATTTACTTTCTTTTTTTCTTACATCAACTCTGGTTTAAATTTTCATGTTTGTGAAACAAAAATACTTTTTTTTTTTGTTATCAAAACAAAAATAACATTAAAAAAGTTTCAAAAGAAAAAAGATCAGTCGTTTTTAAGATTCAATTTGGTGAGTTTATTGTCCACCTTAATTATCTCACTAAGTCCTAATCAGATTGTTTTCAATGTTCCACCATTATACTGCGCATTTTGTTTGTTTTTTTATTCACCTGACATTGCCAGTCACAAACAATAAACCTTAGTGAAACACTGCACTATACTGCAGCAAATGTTGCTCTCAAGACAAAAGACATTCCGGGGAAACAAAAACCTCAGGAGAGTTATTAGTAAAGGAAAAAAAAAAAGGGGAGATCTCAAACTGATGACATTTCGTTTCAGTTTCATGTAGACACAACCTTCTTCACCACTTTCGTAACCTCTTCCGGAGCCTTCTCTGCTGGAATGTTCACCAGATTGCCCTTTTTCGCGTAGTAGTCTTCATACCTGCAACAACAACAACAACAACGATCAATTCCGCAATTCAAAATCTCTGATACTCCTCAAGTTCATCATATACTTTAAGGAAACATACCGGTTGAGTCTGCTTGTGGAATGCATCTAGCCTTGATCTAAGAACATCCGCATTGTCATCTTTACGTTGAATTAATGGCTCTCCAGTCACCTAACAAACAATCAAGTTGATTCAGAGATCAATCGTCGCAACGTTAGGGGTTTGATGGAACGTTGGAAACAGAATGAGATGGTTTTCCTTACATCATCGACTCCGGGAACTTTAGGAGGAGCGAATTTAGTATGATAGCTTCTTCCACTTGAAGGATGAATCCACCTTCCAGTAATTCTTTCTTCTAGAACCGAATCATCAATCGCAAAATTAAGCACCTTGTCTATTTTAGCTCCCCTTCTATTAAGCATCTCATCAAGCTACAAGATATACACAAAAGGAATTCAGAACATTTACAAGAACAGATACACTGAAACTAAGGATATAGAAAAGAATCAGGAAACCTTCTCCGCTTGAGTCACGGTCCTAGGGAACCCATCAAGAATGAAACCTTTCTGACATTTGGGTCTATTCATTACTTCATCCATGATACCAACAACCAAGTCATCAGAAACAAGCTCTCCCTGAAACAAAAGATATGAATCAAAACTAACAACAACACCTAAACATGAAAGCTTATTACAAACAAATCAAGTGTGTGAATTTTTGTTACCTTGTCCATTGCCTCCTTGGCCTTAAAACCAAGAGGAGACTTGTTAGTAACCTATATCCAAAATCACTAACCTATATCCAAAATCTTATCAGATCAATTCAGCTTTGGTTCTCATACCTTCAGATTGCGTATGAAGCCTCGGAAGACCAGGAGGGATTTCGTCAACATAAACATGACCGTTGCTCCGCCCTGCATCACCACCACCGCCGCTGCCGCCAGCATCGGTAAAGGGAGTGGCATCTGGAAGAGAAGCCAGACTGCGACCGTATTGGTCATTGCCTTTCCTTCGAACCTGGCTGCACCGCCTCACCAAGGTCGGATTTTGAGAGTCGTCTCCTTCAGGGTTCTCTTTAATGCATAGATGTGAATACGAAACCCTAGAATCGACTGAGAGCTTCGTCGGAGAGACGGTGAAGAGAGAGAAGTGAAATCTGGAAGACAATTGATAGCTTTAGGGTTTGGAGGGCAATTTGGTCCTTCTAATACAAAGTGAGGGTATTTTTGCAAAGTGACAAAGTGAAAGGGCATTTTTGCAAAGTGACAAAGTGAAAGGGCATTTTTGCATAAGGGCATGCCTAAAAGGGTATTTTTGCAAATCTCCCCAAAATTTAATCTATATATGTTACTTTATATAAGTTCCACACAATTTATTTATTAAAACAAGAAACATTAAAAAAAATTTATTCACATACTTTTACATCATCATGTTTTAATAAAAGAAAATATTTGTTCACAAGCAACAACATGGTTTAATATAAATAAAAATTAATATAATACAACACACAAAAATATATGATAAAAAATACGATAAATATACAAGTAGATAGTTCAATTTTACTCAAAATAAGAAATGATTTACTTCTCAAGAAAAATGAATATTTAAAAATTTTAAAATAGTGTTAAAGTAGAAATTTCTACATCATCAAATAGAATTAAAACTAAAATTAATGACTTTATTAATTCATATATTTTAATATTAGTTATCTTTCACTAAATTATAATTTACAAGATGAACTTAAATTATAAGTTAATGAAATAATAAAATACATCACAAATAAGATAAAAATATAAATAGAAATTAGATGCATATAAAATTAGATAATTTTCAAACACATATAATTTATATATGAAAAAAAGAAAACACAAAAAAAGTTATCACACTAAAAAGATATTAGTTTTTCCAAGAGTTATAAAATATTTAGAGTAAAAAAAAGTTTATATGATAAAAATTATAGAATTTAGATTATACGAAATAAGAATATCTATTTTTCAAGAAAAAATATGTATCAAAAATCAAGATAAAATTTAATATGTTTAAGGAAAGAATTGTGGTCTAAAAGTGGAAATAGATACAAGGTTTTTTCAAGCGGTAAGATTAGAGTCCAATGTTTGGAATAGAAAGAGTTCAAAGATAATATTTAATATGTAAGAAAAGAACATTTTATAATAAACAACCAAAAAAATATAAAAATAAAAAAGATAAAGGGAAAATAATTATAATATAAGTTAACAATTAATCAACAATCTAATCAATTATTTTAACAAAAATAACGTGAAAATAAATAAAATATCGCGAGGTAGACGAGTGCATCTTAGAATATGACGAAAAAGTGACAGTGAAATAATTTCAAAAGAAATTGACTAAACTTGAAAAGATGTATGAACATGACTTTGTCGTTGAGATTTTTTTCTATTTCCCTGAGGTTTTTCAACTAATTTTTTATTACCACGTGTTACCTAAGATTTCGATGTTTTTTTCAAGAGAAACATTATCTCGACAAAATTTAAAAACGAGTTAGCGTTAAACCCGCGCAACGCGCGGGGTTCTTTTCTAGTAATAGATATTTAAGAGAAGTATTATGACTAACGAGTAACGAGTATTTTTAGATTAATACAATCCTGATTTAAATTTTGGTTTTTCCTTGACTAAAAGTGTTGGTTACTTAGTCAATATAGACGGTTTGTAACCATTTACAGCAATCAAATAGAAATATATGTATCATCTTCTTTGCATTTCATCTCAATACAAAAATATGAAAGCAAAACCAGAAACAACTTAGAAATTAGCAACTAGAGGAACCCAAATTTTAACATCCTTAATTTAGCTAAAACTGATGCATCTTTTAACCTCTTTGTATATATAAAGTAACCCACTTTTCTTCATATTCACAACAAACAAAAACAAGAAGAACAAGGATCAACAATATCTCAAATATAAATAAACAAATATGAAGGCATGGGTGATATGTTTGGTAGTGATTTGCGCTGCCGTGATTGCCGAACCAGTAGAAGGTCGTCAGAAGTACATAGAATACGGTGCGCTTCACCCGTGCTTCGGTCCAAATCCTCCTCCAGGATGCAATGCTCCGGGCGCCCAACATAAGAACCGTACCCCCGTTAACGAGTATCGGCGTGGCTGCACCATAACTAATCGGTGCAAGCGCGATTGAACCCCGAAGTGACGTTCGTTATCCAAATTGATTTTTCATCTATTTGAGCTTCACCGCGTACGTATCTGCTCTACATGCATATATAATACGCGTATATGCAAGGTGTTTTATGTCTTATTAATAATGCCTTTATTCGCAGACCACTGAATTAAAGATATAAAATATCTATTTTCTAATGGGTTTAAACTATTGTAATAATTAGTGTTTAGTTAACTGTTTATCAATCTCCTTTGTATTCAATTTGAACTTTTCCCTATCGGCCTCGATCATATACACCATAAACTGGCAAATTTGTAAGCAAAAAAAACTAACGAAAAGTACTATAGCATAATAGTTAAGACGACCCGCCATTAAAAAAAAACTAATTAAGCCAGAAAATTTATATTTATATTATTGGTGACTAAACTGTAAGATGAAAAGTATAATACTTTTAAATGTGGATTGATGGACCAACGAACACACTGAAGCTGTATACCATTTATGCAATACATATAATCATAATATACTACAGTGCGGGAAAAAAAAATCATAAATATACTACAATCTACAGACTCGGTTTCGGTAGACGGTATATTTGTTCCACTAGTTTTTTTTTTTTTTTTTTTTTTTTTTTAAATGGAATGATATATGTACTCGAAATTAGTGAGCTTGAATTAATTAATCGAAAGACGTTTCGAAGCACCGATTTGTTCTACTAGTTATTTCTCTAGCATATACATTACTATATAACATAATCATTTTTTCTAGTATATATATTTGTTCTTTTTAATCAAAATTAGAATCAAAACTAGACTTGTTTACTGATGTATACCCGGACCTTGGCCAATACAGATTTTAGCAAATTTATTGGATTACTTATAGTTTGTAGTTCATATTATTTAATTATTAGGCCACATATGCTAGGTTCCACATATTCTCACCAGGTTTAAGAAAAAAAGAGATGAATGATATAAGAGAAAGAACAGAAAAAGCAAAAAAATGAGTATAGATATTTTAGAAAGATGATCTCTCTGATTCTCTACACTAGCACGTGAAATAAACTCTCTCTTTTACGAAAATATAAATAAATAAAAAATTAAAATAAATTTAAAAAAATTTAAACTTCCTTCTTTAGCTGAGATGACCATTTTGCCTTCACCTCTTTTAATCCGTTATCAAGTATTTGTGGTTGTTGCCGAGTCACACCAGTCACCAGGTGTTCATATTCATAGATATATTTTGTTTTTTTGGTTTGCATATAGTTTTCTATAACCAAATCCCTAGATTTATGGGATTCACGACGTGTATGAACTTTAAAAAAGTTAACAACCTACAGCTCATTTTAGAAGTCATCACAATAATTAACTAACATGTCCAATCCGGAAAAAAAAACATGTCCAATGCGTCGACTTTGCAAACTATTAATTTTTTTCTGTTAAGATGTGATCGTTTCTTTTCTTTTTTTGTTAAAGTAAGATGTGATCGTTTCATTCAATTGTTCTTCACGAAGCCAACTATACGTATCAGGCTCAATTTGAACAACGATTATTACATATTTTAAAAAATAAACAAAACATCCCGAGGTTATTTCCTGTTAAGATGACTTGTATTTTTCTCATTACAACTCACGTCCAAGTTGACTAATGACGATAATTCCAAAAAACAAATAACGACTCAAGCACAAGTTGACTATTACAGATAAAATCAGTTAAGTAACATCCCTTGATTCACTCATTATCTCTTCTGTCTCTAGTCTTGAAATAGAATTTTGCCTCTGTCTGTTTCTCTCTATGTAAGTTTATATATAGACTCTTCACTTTTCTTCAACGTTAACATTTTCAGATTATTGGTACTTAATTTTCCGAAAATGGCCGAGGGAATGTTCAAAGCGTTGTTGTGGGTCTTTGCGGCCACGTCATTTGCAATGGCCAATGCGGCTCGTGGACAGCGAGTGCCTTGCTATTTCGTTTTCGGAGACTCCGTCTTCGACAATGGTAACAACAATGTCTTGAATACCTCGGCCAAAGTCAACTATTCACCTTACGGCATTGATTTTGCTAGAGGTCCTACCGGCCGGTTCAGCAATGGTCGTAATATTCCTGACATTATCGGTTAGTCCCAGATAAAGTTTATCTCTTTGGATAAAATTGTTGATATAAACTACGAAAAAGTAAAGTGTTTTAAGAAATTAGTACGTAGCACAACGTTTTCTTTGGCTAGTTTGAAGTTTTGAATGTAGGTATTATTTGTTTTTAGCTAATGTATCAAATGACTAGTGAGTAATGAACAACGGAAAAAAGTTTTGGTAACTAATTTATAAAGAAAAAGAAACTAAGTCATAAAATGCTAACTAAAACATTCATTGTTTTACTAGATAAAGTTTTGTTTCTATACTAGTTTCATGTATTACACGAGTTTTAATGATTTTTTTTTTCAGCTGAACTAATGAGATTCAGTGATTACATTCCACCTTTCACTGGAGCCTCGCCGGAACAAGCTCACATCGGAATAAACTATGCGTCTGGTGGCGGCGGAATTCGTGAAGAAACTAGCCAACATTTGGTAAGAACCGGACAAACTTAAGCGAGAAAGATCTAATTAAAAATATCTTTTTTATTTTTATTTTTGTCTCGGGTATTTCATTTTGATTATTAATATCTGATTAGGTAAGTTTCCTAAACGTACTTTTCACTAACTATTTGATTGTTTCAAAATACGTATTACGTGCGGGAATCATTTTTAATTTATTAATTAAAATGTTTTTTTTTACATGAAACAACACAATATTTTAATTTTTCATCCAATAATAATTAATATTTACAAAATGTTAACGCGAATGCTTTATTCATGCGTTTGTGTTTACAATTTCCAAAGAGTGTTGGATAAAAATACTTAGATGTTATGTTTTTTTAAAAAATGTTATTTATATTCTTCGATAAACACATTAGTTGAACATGTGTAAACCAAAAAAGGGCTCTAATTCTTTGATGATATATATATGCGTTAGGTGAATGAATATAATAATCCATGAGTTGTCGTTGCAGGTAACGTATAACTAATCATATAATTGATCACCTTAGAAAAGCCTCCACTCATTAATAAGCTTTGCCTCTAAATAGGCAGCATGAATCACAAGGAACCAAATTTAAAATAATCTATAAATGTTTTATGTAACTAAGACTACTAAGTCGTTCCAGGGAACTAATCATTTGACTTTAATTGATTATTTTTTTTTGGCAGGGGACGTTGAAGTTACTAATGTATTTTGATTTTGCTTCCATTAAAAAGACTTTAATTAGTTTATTTTTTATTTTTATAGATTCTATCTAATATATTATTTTTTACGATGTAGGGTGAAAGAATCAGTTTTAAAAAACAAATAAAGAATCACCGGGAGATGATTATGACGGCGGAAGTTCCACCGGAGAAGTTGAAGAAGTGTCTCTACACAATTAATATTGGAAGCAATGATTATCTCAACAACTATTTCATGCCAGCCCCGTACATGACCAATAAGAGGTTCAGTTCCGATGAATATGCTGATTCTCTCATTCGAAGTTATCGCTCTTATTTGAAGGTAATTAAGACTATATATGCCGATATTTTTTTTTTAAAGTAATAAAGGAATTATAGATTTTAAAATATTAATTGTATATTGTATTTACATTACATATATAGTTTTTATTCTTAATCCTATCATATATCTTTAAATACATCAATTTAAAGGTACCTTTTTATGTGTAGTCATTGTACGTCCTCGGAGCAAGGAAGGTGGCGGTGTTTGGGGTGAGTAAGCTCGGGTGCACGCCGCGGATGATCGCCTCCCATGGTGGAGGTAAAGGCTGTGCCGCTGAAGTGAACAATGCGGTCGAACCTTTCAACAGGAATCTCAAAGCTCTTGTCTATGAATTCAACATAAACTTTGCTGATGCTAAGTTTACCTTTGTTGATCTCTATACCAGCCAACATCCTCTTGCGTATTTCACCTTAGGTAAACTATTATGTATATATATATTAAAATCATTACATTTTTTTTACCCAATAGGAAACTATTTGAGCAAAGTAAAAAACATATAGATTAGGAAATTATTTAAAAATAATACGTTTTTTTGAAATATTATCATAACTATTATCTACAAAAACTATTTACTAAAACTACACATATCTCAAAAAATGTATATAAATATTTTGGGTTGGTCCTTTTTTTATATACTAAAAACATGAAAATTTAGTTTGTTTTTGTCACAAATGTAAAGATTTGATGAGTTAGAAATTTATTTTTCATAGAAACATAATTGCAAACAAATTCTTTAATTTTCGCATTTTTCTATTTTTATTATGTTCCTATAATTTAATTATAAATATATCACATATATTATTGTAGGGTTTACGGTAACAGACAAGAGTTGTTGTACGGTAAAACCAGGGGAAGAACTTTGTGCGACAAATGAAACGGTTTGTCCAGTTCGAAGACGTTACGTGTACTGGGACAATGTCCACAGCACAGAAGCAGCCAATATGGTGGTGGCAAAGGCTGCGTATGCCGGA
This sequence comes from Erysimum cheiranthoides, assembly GCA_011420285.2. NCBI lineage: Eukaryota > Viridiplantae > Streptophyta > Magnoliopsida > Brassicales > Brassicaceae > Erysimum > Erysimum cheiranthoides. The sequence continues at coordinate 20,903,785 of CM022180.2, forward strand.
CTCATTGCGTTTCCTTACGGTCTTTCTCTGCTTGCAGCAGTATAGGAACAACATTTTAAAAAAAAATCACATTTTTTTAAATTTATATATATGATGATGACCTTTATTAATCTTCAATTCAACTATTTTATTTTATTTTATTTTTATTTTTATCAACCATATATTAATTAAAAATTAACTCCATAAATAAACTATTTTACTTTTAAAAGGAAACTTTGTTTCAACCGGTGAACATTACTTTATGAGATATCTATGAACAAGAAATAAAAACATTACTTTAATTAAAAATTTCATATATATTTGGTTTTCTATTGAAATAAGCATGCGAAATAAAAGATACATAACCCCAAAACCAGTTTGCTAAGTTGCAAAATCACACATATTGAGTAGAGAACCAAGTTGAACCGTATCAAAATCACACATATCGTATCGAGTAGAGAACCAAGTTGAACCAAACCATTTATAACCAGTTCAATCGGAATTCATCAAACCACACAGTTTTATTCCATACAAACGGTATTCAATACCAAACCATTATTGTTGCTTCTTGGTGAGAAGGCTTATTTTCTCTAGTTTCAAATAAAAATGCATTATTATTTGATACATACCACACACACACACACACACACACACACACACACACACACACACACCCTTTAGATATCTCCGTAAAAGTGTTTTTTGAATTCCTTCATGTGATCCACCTGTAGACACTTGGCGAGAACCACCGAGCCGTCTTCGTACTGATCAGGCAAGATAAGTGAGTCACCGTCGAAGTCAGGCATGCCAGGTCCCATGTAAATCTCTTTGCCCCATCCGAAATCAAGGCCGGTCATTGGCAGAGTTAACCAGCTCACAAGTGCAAGGTTAGGGTTTCCGTAGTATTGACCTTCCGTGTTTCCGAAGGTATTTAATTCTTGGAACTTCTTCAGATTCTTCTGCTTCTTTAGATATTCTATCCCAACCATCACGTATTTGCTTGTCACATTCTTAATGGTTTCCCTAATCTTTCTTGCCGCGAAACCCAACTCCTTCGATGTCAGTTCACCTATATGCATTACAATTTATCGAAATATGTTAGCGGAACTGTTTGTTTGTAGATATGTTGAAATCTTTATATATATTTTTGAATAGATTTTGTAAGTTTGGATCGGGTTTATATTTAGGATATTCTTATAATAGTTTAGGGTATCTTTTCTACAGTCAATCTCAAAACCGAAAAATTAATTCCAGAAGAAGATCAGTCTACATGTACGTGAACGAAAAGCAGCTAAATGAGTTCTTTCATCCAAGTTCAAGTCCTACAAAATTAATTTTTTTTTTTTGGCCAATTACAAAATTTTAATTTTTACAGCTAACTTTCATCGAAATTCATTGGTTAAGACGGTTTAGTACAAATTAAAATGCCTACGAGATAAAAAAAAAAAAAAAAGCTTTTGAATACTTAAAAGTTACAATAAATGTTTCTTTTTATTCTAGTTTCTTCTTGTGTTCTCTATAACTGTAAATGTTTCTTTTTATTTTAGTCGATAGTAGTACTCACTAGTCCAATACCATAGTATTTAAGAAACTCGAAAAGAACCCAGAGAATAAACCTTCTAAACATGAAACAAATGGAAACACACTTGTAAGATACTTGAAAGACTCTTAATTAGAGAACTTATGAAGAACATTTTTGTTTGAATTTGTTTTTTATTCACTTGTTCAACTTTGTTATATACAAATGCGAGAGAAGAGATCTCTTTATAGGCTCCAAAACTACAAAAATATCTAACAATATATAGTTATCCTAATCTCTAGAACATTCTCCCATAATATCTGTACTTTTATCTCATTAATATCTAGAATTTTACATAAATAGCTATATTTATGTAGAACTTAAAATATATATATATATATATATATATATATATTTTTTTTTGGTTAAAATATCTATATATTTAATAATAGCTCTAGAATACTTAAGAAAATATCTATATGTTTCTAAAGGGTCTTTTAATGTCCAAGTACTGTGAAGAAATTATTGTATCTATGGCCCAAGCTCTGCAAAATCTGCGACGCTGCAACCAAACATTGTCCAGATTTCACTTTTTTAAAAAAACTTTTTTCCAATATACTAAAATATTGCCCACAAATTAGAAAATTTAAAAAATATGTCCCCGCATAAAAACCACACATTTGAACTTAGAATTCTTTTTAGGAACACAAATTAAAGTAACATATTTTTAATCATGGATTTAACAATAAATTAGAAGAGTTTATTGGTTCCTGGATTTTAATCATGTGTTATTTAATCATTATTTTAAAATACTATGTTAAAATAGAAAAATTCAAATCCGTGATTAAAGCATGTTATTTTAAAATGTATGTATTTTAATTTTGAAATCAATAAAAAATTTCAAATCCTATATAAATTTACAAATCAATAAACAAGGGTAAGGTAAATTTCTTTTAAAACCATGAAAAAAAATCTTAGACAAAACGTACCTGAGGTGCTTGTTGCAACCACGTCGAGGATAGCATTGCCGAAGTAGCTACGTGGTAGAGGTGGCTGCATCCGACTACGAACATCTACAGAGATTCCCAGCACCGTGGGTTGCTCCGGGGAGTGCCCACGTGCCTTGCACGCGGACCTCCACACGTGTCCAGTGATGGTCTCGTACCGTGTAAACCCTCTAGCTGGATCAGCGTAGTCGCTTTTGTTAACTTTACTTATGAGCTTCTCAAGCTGAGTTTTGCTCAGCTTTAGCATCACCACCGTCGTTTTCTTCATTCTTTCTTCTACAGTGTCAGTTTCTCCGATCAAAAACGGCGGGTGATCAAACTCTTTGTGGTCGAACTGTGGTGGCGAGGCAAACGGTGGATGCCCTTCACCAGCCCATAAGATTTTCCTGTCAAGAAATGGAACGGTTTCTAATGGTTCACCGCGCGCGATTCTTCCCCACTCCGACATGAAGTGAAGCGCGCTTTGGCCATCCACGATCACGTGGGAAAAGCTGACGCTAAGGCCTAATCCACCGCATTTGAATTTGGTGAGCTGAGCTAAAAAAAGAGGAATTGTTTCGATAGGGTTTTCAAAGTTTACTTCCGGCATAAGATTCTCTAAGTCCCACGTGGGAGAAAAGTCGTTGAAATCCGAAATCTTTGCCTCGGATTCAGCTTCAATAAACTCCACTCCCTCGGCATTACATTCGAGCTCGAACCGGCCCCCAGGAAGCCACCGGAGACGGCCGGCCAGGGGGTAGAAATGGATTAACGCACGGCTCAATGAGTTTTTTAGGGTTTCGACTACACTGCCTTGGAACGATTCAGAAGGTTTCTCGTAGAAGTAAATGGTGGGAATGTGGGTTGTTGTACCAGCTTGGTCTAACTCGGTTAGTGCAACGCGGCCAGTCCACGTTGGTAACGCCGGTCGTATAGTGCAGGACTTTTTCAAGGTAAAACACGTCATGCTCTAAACCTCAGACTAAAAAAGCTCCTTGCAATTTTTTAACAAAAAAAAGAGAGAGAAAAAAGCTCCTTGCAACTTGGTTCCCAGATTTTGATTCTCACTGATAGTCTTCTTTATGATTTATCCAACTAAAAAGCATGTGAATCATGTGATCTATTATTGCTCACTTAAATTTTTCACCAGCTGTCACAGAGTAATTACTCTTAAAATCACCATTTTTGTCCCAATGCTATAAATTCAACACTAATCTAAAAATGGAAAAAAACGTGTTTTTTTAGGTTTTAGGATAAAATGGTTTTTGTGTTTGTTTAGCGATAATTTCCCATAGCTCCTGATGAATCTAAAATAGCTGAAAATTGTTAAAATATTTTTATCTGATAAAATGTGATTATATTACCAAAAGGGAACATGAGTTTAATTACAGGAGCTAATTATGCTTAAGGAGTTACATTTGATGGACAAAATAAATTTGAAAAGCCATGATGGAACTAATATACGCAATTGGGAGCGTTGTTACATGAGAGAACCAGAGTGATAGCAGATTTCGACAAGCCTCGCACCGTCGCCAAGGTAGAAGGGTGTCACGACGAATCGTTCGATCAACCTGAGAGAAGACAGCTTCACTAGTGATAGAGAGACTGTTAACATTGTGGAGTCTATTGTGTCGTTCCCTCCAGAGAATGTAGATTGAATGCTTGTATTGCGCGAGGCATTGGAGAGTCATCTTTGATGAAGAGGCAGAGCGAGTGCTGAGTCAACTCAATAGAAAATACAACTCAGCAAATATAAAGGATTCTTTTCCTAGTCGGCGGAGGAATTGATAAGATTTTTGGTTAGACAAAAGGTTTGTTTGCAACAAATGAAAGGGTTTACCGTTAGGTTATGTGGGTTTGTTTAGTGAAAAAAGAAACGTGCATTAAGTAAATTTCGACTATATGAAATAATTTGAATAGATCCCTCATACGTTATTTGAGAATTATATTGTAATTATATGACTAGTTAAATTTCTACTCATATTTCCTTGGGAAAACGATCTATTTTCCCATGAGAACTATGACATTGTATCAGATAGAACCCACGAGAACTATGACATCGTATCAGATAGAGCTCAATCTATGATTCTAGGTTCTTTCTGGGGATGTATTGAAACTAGAATTTTGAAAGATTTTAGTTTTTTTTATTAAAATCGAAAAATAGGAAAGAACAAAATCCCACCTCTAAAAGGTGATATTTCGAAGGATTTAAAAAAAAAAAAAACAAAATCATAGAAAAAAAAAAAAATTTCATCGTCCTCTTGTTCTGCATTCTCTGCAAAAGTTTTCTTAGTGGAAGACAACAAAAGATTCTTCGGACTCACTTTTCCATTACTGATACGTTGTTTCTGGGGTGCGTGTCTGTGTATGTTCGTCCTTTCAATTTTGTTTTTAAATCCATTTTTGTCCTAACAATCTCCTAAAATCACTCTATATTATTTTATTTATTATTTTTTTTTTGTCAACATTTGGGTCACAACTGGCCGGCCCATTAGCCTAATTCCTACAAATTGTAGGGTCGGGGATTCGATCCCTGGTGTGATGGTGTATGTCTTATGTGGACTTGCCACTAGACCAAGATCACTTCACCACTCTATATTATTTCTTAAGTTTTTTTTTTTTTTAAAATAAAAAATCTAACAATTCTATTTCTACCAAATATTCCACATATCCTCTTAAATCTCTCAAAATCCAAAATTCCACTAAGTTCTCTAAAATTTTTAATCCAATACACCCTTTTATCTTAAATTTGTAACTTCTACAAAAAAATTTTTTAATCCAATTACGTTGATTGTCAATCTTCTTTGCGGCGAAACGTTTGCTTAATTTGAATGAACTCGATATGATTTTTTAAGATCTACACGGGAAAAAACTAGCTTAAATTCTTTAAGATCTACACGGGAAAAACTAAGGTTCGAAATGACAAGAAGATAATCTTGAAGACCTTCAAAAAGATTGATCAAGGGTTCTATTTAAATCTCGCTTGCGACTTGATGTAAGATTAGAATCCACCAATCCAATTGAACGGACGGTTCCAGAGTGAATGGACGATGGTATTGATGACAATCAACTCGATTTATGGCGAAACCGAATGGATCAATGGACAAGATACTTAGTTCAAGGGATATTCCTCGCGAGAACTAAGACTTCTCCCACGAATAAGAGTGGTTTGATTCCAAAAAACACTCCAGCTCGCTCGGACACAAGAGAACAAGGATTCCACCTAAGAACTCTAGAGAACTTTTTCAAGAGAAACTTATGATTTTATTATTAAATTTCTTGGTTCCTTAACAATGAAATAAATGAGAATTTAATTGCTCTTACATAGTCTAATCTACGTTAGAAAGCGTGATCGGTGGTGATGAACTGATGATAAAGCTTAATCCAGGGGAATTGATGAAGATCTTTGACTGCAGGGGGATGAATGTAGACATAAGTTTCTTGATCACTTTTGGACGTCTAAGATCAACTGGAATGAATGTAGGGTCAAGATCTCCAAGACATAACTTCTTGATGTAGAAGACACATTTTTAGATAAGGATCGGAAACGTTCTGTATGGTGATTATTTCTTCCTCTTTAATTTCTGTCATTTCTTGTATTGTGTATTAACTCATTAATTCTTGGTGCTTCTAGATGGTCCACAGGCTTTACTTTGTGGCATGATATCTTCACTTCACATGGGGAAAGACTGGTTTCCTTTATGTGGACAAGAATTGAGCCATTTATTGGACTTGAAAGCATCAGGTGGATCCAGCTCGTTTTGGGTGAGCTCCTCAACGTTTTGAACCCATGATAAGTCCCAAAAGCCAAGAAGAATATATACAGTTATGAGTCACAAGTTAACCCCTTATCTTGTTGATTCCATAAGAGAGGAAAGACACAAGTTTCATTTTACATGTTACTATTTGGAATTAATTAATATGCTCAAACCTCTTGATCAGTTTGTCAGCTTTCACCTCAGACTTGACAAATTCTTTAAGTTTACGGATACAAAATTTATGTAATTTGGACTATTTGGAATTAATTAATATGCTCAAACCTCTTGATCAGTAATAGTCCACATTGTAATAACTTATGTAATTTGATTATTTAGCTTAAAGAGAACGAGATTTAGAAATATTATTTATAAAGTTTTAGAAAATTAAATTATATTTTTAAAAAGTAATATTATAAAAGGAACATTTAAAAAGTTATTTAATAACCCACATTCGCACCATTTGCTTCTACGAAAAATCTTCTAATCGTTTTGAGACAGTATAGCCGAAGCGATGTGCTACTTAATTTCTATCATTTGGTCGGCCGTCTCCGATAGCTCCCTCGGGGCGGTTCAAGCTCGAATGTAACGTCGAGGGAATGGAGTTCGTCGAAGCGGAAAAGCTTTCGAATGCCATACGTATAAGTTAACTACATCTTCCATCATAGTTGCAACCCATACATTTTATATCAGTCAATAAGAACTCTATGATAAAGTTTTTTTGGATAAATTAAAAAAGCACAATAAAGTTTATTAGTGTATATTTATATGTAGGAGTTTATCATTACAATTCGAAAACTATAACAACAATAGCAGAATCCCTATTCTAATCCTTATTTTCTTCAATTTAAAATGAAAATGCATACATATTTGTATATCTTCGTGTGTGTATATATAATCCTAGATATCTTCGTAAAAGTGTTTCTTGAAGGCCTCCATGTGAGCCACCTGTAGACACGTGGCGAGAATCACCGAGCCGTTTTCGTTTTGATCCGGCAAGATCAGGGAGTCGCCGTCGAAATCATGCGTGCCTGGTCCCGTGTAGAGCTCCTTGCCCCATCCGAAATCAAGGCCATACATTGGCAAAGTTAACCAGCTCACCAATCCAAGATTAGGGTTTCCGTAGAATGGGCCTTCCGTGCTTCCCAAGGCATGTAGGTCTTGAAACTTTTTAAGATCCTCCTGGTTCTTTAGATACTCAATGCCAATCATCACGTATTCGTTTGTCACATTCTTTATGGCTTTACTGATTTTTGCGGCCGCGAAACCCAATTCGTTCGATATCAGTTCACCTATATGCATAACAATATTATTGAAACAGACTATGCATTGTAGGATCAATACTAACCTACCTTCAAGCCCAAGAAATAGGACAAAAAAGAAGAGATCAATACTAATGTACCTGAAGTGCTTGCTGCAACCACGTCAAGAGTAGCATTGCCGAAGTAGCCACGTGGCAGAGGTGGCTGCATACGATTACGAGTATCTATACAGATTCCCAGAGCCGTGGGTTGCTCCGGGGAGTGCCCACGTGCTTTACACGCGCACCTCCACACGTGTCCCGTGACGGTCTCGTACCTTGTAAACCCTCTCATTGGATCAGCGTGTTTGCTTGTGTTCGCTTTATTTCTGAGCTTCTCAAGTTGAGATTTGCTCAGTTTTAGCATCACCACAATCGTCTTCTTCTTTCTCTCTTCTACGTTGTCTGTTTCACCGATCAAAAAAGGCGGCTGCTCAAACTCTTTGTGGTCGAACCGTGGTGGCGATGCAAATGGTGGGAGCGGTTCACCAGCCCAGAGGATTTTCCGGTCAAGAAAGGGAACGGTTTCTATCGGTTCACCGCGCGCGATTCTTGCCCATTCCGACATGAAGTGAAGCGCGCTTTGGCCATCGACAATCGCATGGGAAACGTTGACGCTAAGAGTTAATCCACCGCATTTGAATTTGGTGAGCTGAGCTAAAAAAAGAGGAATCGTTTCGATAGGGTTTTTATAGTTTACTTGCGGCATAAGATTCTCAAACTCTGGCGTGGGAGAAAAGTCTTTGAAATCCGAAAGCTTTGCCTCGGATTCCGCTTCGATAAACTCCACTCCCTCGGCATTACAATTGAGCTCGAACCGCCCCCGAGGTAGCCACCGGAGACGGCCGGCCATAGGGTAGAAATGAATTAGCACACGGCTCAACGAGTTTTTTAGGGTTTCGACTACATTGCCTTGGAAAGATTCAGAAGGCTTGTCGTAGAAATAAAGGGTGGGAATGTGAGTTATTGTACCGACTTGATCCCACTCGGCTAATGGAAACGGACCAGTCCACGTTGGTTCAGCCGGTACTATAGTGTAACATTTTTTAAAAATTATGGGAGCCATAACACAAACGCCTTTCGTTTTCTATTTCTCCTTTTGGAGTTCGTGCTAAAGTAATGTTTATATATAGTATATTCAATATTGAATCATATGGTTTTATCATAATATAATTTTGTAGCAGTTAATCAAAAATGTTTTTCTCGTGGTTTAGTTTGTTTCCTTGGAAGCAGCTTATTTAGTGGAAGTGATAATAAGGTTTATTATTGTTGCTTTGTATGATCATGCTTATTGTCCTTTTTCTTAAATGTGTTCACATTGTCAAAGTTAAAAAAATTTCTACTCCAACAAATACTTTTACATTTACAATTAATTAAGAATCTACTATATTAACCCTTGTATAATTAAGGATATGCATGAATGTACTTAAAACAAACAAAAAAAGGGTTATGAATATAACCTAAATTTTGTATCAAAATTAGGAAAATCATTCTAAGGCTTATAATAGTTGTCTATAAATGAATGATTGGAAAAAAGAGGGTAGAATGAAAATGAGTTGAGAAATCATTCTACTCATTCTCCTGCAAAATATTAGATGAATAAGTTGAACGTTTGTAATTTGTTTATTTTTTCAACTTTTAAGCAGAATGAGTTGAATAATTTTACAACCCTTTTTTTTTTTTTTATCTCAAATGGTGGAACTCTAGATGAATGTTTTCTTCAACCTTTTTCTATTCGTCTCCATATTATGCTTATACAAAACGAAAGGAGACGACACTCCACTAGTCCAGTCTCCAGGGGACAAGTCTATTACCTTAATGGGTAGTTCGTGGGCCATTTAAAGCCCAAAGTGGGTAGTGTATTTTTAAACCCTAGTTAAAACCCGACCGACTAAACCTTTACTCAGACCCGGACCCGACTGGATCTTCTCTTCTCGCCTCGTCTCTCTCTCTCTCGCATTATTCGTCTTCTTCTTTGACCGGAGTTCACACACACACGATAATGGAAGGCGATCAAGAGACGGCAGATTTCACTTTGGTCACAAGGAAGCCTTGCTTTGGTCTCCCAACAGCTTGCCCTAATTGCCTTCCCGCTTACATCTACCTGAAATTAGCCCAGCTTCCTTTTGAACTTGCGTTCAATTCAACCTTCCCTGATTCAGGTGTTTCTCTTTTTGAATTGAGATTTGAATCTTAGACAAGATAATTTTCAGTTCTTGATTCGAATCCGAAATCATTAAAGCTCTTGCCTCATCGGTTAAACAGAGTTTAAATTGGGTTTTTATGTTATAGTAATTGCTGTTTTGAATTTTGTTAAGATTTCAATTTTCAGATAATAATACATTATGAAAGGTTCATAATTACAATTCTTAGTTGTTTGATTTAGCTATTGAGTTTGTATGATAACAATAAATCCAGAAATTATGTGCAATGTTGTATATAATACATCTTGAAATTTTGAGGATCCTTTGCTCACTGATATACAGATTTGTGTGTTACATAAACTTGTGTATTGACCATGTTATTATTATTTTGTGGGTTGTTTTTGAATAGATGAACTGCCGTATTTTGAAAGTGGTACATATGTTGCATATAACAATGAAGATGGAGGAGTAATTGAGAAACTTAAGAAAGATGGGATTGTCAATCTTGACTCTCAGCTTCAGTCTCTTCCGGAATATTTATCGTTGAAGGCTCTTATTGTTTCTTGGCTGGAAGAAGCGCTTACCTATGAACTATGGGTTGCTACCGAGGGAATATCTACTTCGAAAATCTACTATTCTGATCTTCCTTGGGTGATCAGCAAGGTCCTGTTTTATAAGCAGACATACATGGCCAAGAACCGTTTAGGAATCACCAAAGAAAACGCCGAGGAAAGAGAAAAACAGGTGACTTTGCTTAAGTTTTGTTGTTACTTAAGAAGACATGTGGTTTATAACTGTAAACATTTGAAAAAAGTTACTAAATTTCATAGTCTTAAATGAATAGATATACAAGAGGGCAAGTGATGCATATGAAGCTTTGTCTACTAGGTTAGGCGAGCAAAAGTTTCTCTTTGAAGACAGGTACTGCAATCACATTGACGAAATTGGATTCTTTCTCCTAAGCCTTTTATTAAAGATTGATATTGTTTTTCTTATTCTCTACCCACAGTCCATCGAGTTTGGATGCCTTCTTTCTCTCACACATCCTTTTTATAATCCAAGCATTACCGGTGAGTACCTTTATAATTTCCACCAATATACTCTTCACTTATTGGTTTATCAGGTAGAATCTAGCCTTAGAACTATTTTGATGAAGTAGTTTTCGTTATGGTGCATGATCAGGAAACATCAGTGCTTCGGTGCAAACTTCTGGGACATAGTAATCTTGTCAGATATGCTGAGAAACTTAAGTCAGAGTTCCTCGAAGCCTCTTCTTCATCTCCTTCTCCTCCCCTTCACTCATTCCCTTCCTCATTTTCAAGAAAGGGTAAGACACGTACAACCCTTTCAACTTCCATATCATGTACTAGTCAAATGTCTTATTATACATATTTCATATATGCGACAAAATTGGATATGTCAAAGCCTGTGAAGCAAATAAATTTCGTTTGTTGTTCAGGTTCGAAGCCAAAGAGCAAGCCAAAGGTGGAAAAGACCGAAGAGGAGAAAAAATTCAAGAAAAGAGCAAGATTCTTTCTAGCTGCTCAGTTTCTGGCCGTCATTACTTACATATCTGTGATAATGGGAGGTAGTTCCGATGAACTGGAGTATGAAGATGAAGATGACTAAACTAAAGCTTCTCTTATTAAACAGACCGGTAACTCTCAGGCAAAATCTTCTTCCTAGACTAAGAGTAAAAGAACGAATAATCTGTGTGTTTTTTTCCCGAATTCTTAGTTAGAGAGAGGCTACAGATTTGAGATTAGTGGCATTATCATGGTTTTCTTTCTGAAGGAGATTTGTCTTTTATATAAATTTCGTTGGTTTAAGACAATGTATTAGCAGGTGGCCACAACAAGGTCAAGGGAACCAGTTAACCAGATAAAATACCGAGATCTGGTATACCAGAACCCAAAATTGGTAGAGTCTTGGTACATCCTCAAAATCAACAGGACTAACTCTACTAGTCTTACTAATAATACAAATCTCATCCATCTAAAAACTATCTTCTGATAGTAAACGATGATGCCAAAAACCTACCTAATTCTAAACTCCCTAAAACCAAATAAATTAAAGAACAATTAGGAATTCAAATTTACATCCGGAGGCTGCCCCGAGGTATCGTCCTCTGGTTCGCTAACAAGCTTCGAGTGTTCATCGGCCGAGTTGATGGCAAACTCAGCGAGTGAACTCACTGCAACTGACATTCCATGGCAGAGAACCTTCACGGCCACCTCTGCAAGTTTCTCAGCAGTCATCACAACCTCTTCTTCTAGCTTATCAGCCACCACAAGGTCCAGGCTTTCTGACCCGGAATATCTCCTTGACCCGCTTCCGCTCCAATTCGGATCTTCTCTAACCTGCCTTGCATAGATGGAACCCATCCCTGAGGCAAAGAACTCGAGTTTGTCCAAGACTGGTTTCTCGTTCAAGCTGTTAAGCAACCTTGACCATTGGATGCAGACTCGGTATATTGGGTGAGGACATGAGGATAATCTAACTTTCTCAGGGTCAGGATCGCATCTGAAACATCTGAGAAGCCAACCGGATAATGCTTTCATGTATGATCTCTGAGATGTGATCCAGAATTCAAAACAGGCTCTCCAGTTTCGAAGCTGAGCTTCAAGATTCAAAGCAGATTGAGCTAATCTTTGAGAGTTGATAGCCTCTGGCATTATGGAAGGTTGTCTCTTCTTGTGACGCTTTGAAACTGGCGTCCCTGCAAGTAACAATTTGGCTTCGTCTAGTGTTCGTTTCTGTATCTGATGACTCTCTGCCATCACTTGCCACATCCTTGTTAATCTGTTATGATCATGATTACCATTTTTCAATACGAGGGTTAACGAGAAACCGAGGAGAAAGAAGAAGTTGAAGTTGTTGGTGTTACCCTTGAACGAGCTCAAGAAGCTGAGGCAACAGTTCTTGGTCACGAAGAGTCTCGATCCGTTTGGAGATAGATTCAATCGAGTGTATCGAGACCTTGATCTGTGTGTCTAAATCTCTGATTGTTGCTCTAGTTTTATCAACAGCAAACGGATCATCTCCTTTCACGTCCTGATTCCTCAGCTGCATACATTTCTTCTCATATGCTCTTCGAACACGTTCTCCAGACTGTTACAACACCACAAATGCCGTTTGTTTGTTAACAACAACGATAAAACCCGAGGTTTCAATTGTCACTACTTGCTTGGATCTCTTATTTACTTACCCTAACTTCATCGTAGAGTTTCTTCTCCCACGCGAAAAGTTTGTCCAATGTTGTTTGGTGGCTACCCGAAAGCATGCAAGATTCATCTGAAACATCACTTCTGCTTTCAGACCCGCTCTCTCTCGAACCACCAGAAGAACTGATCAAGAATCTTGAAGAGGAAGATCTTGATGAACCCGAGCGGAATAAAGCTACTGGATTCAGCATTTTCCTGGCTACATAACACATAAAAAAACAATGATTACATTTATAAGTCAGTCATAAAACAGAGAATGATTACAACATTTTCCATGAACTTACCACTATGTTCATTGGAGGATGATGTGTATTGAGCTCTACTAGCTTCTAATAACCCTGAGACTTCTTTAGCCACATCACAAATAGTTGTGAACTGATCTTCAAGATCTTTGATTACTTCAGCCATGCTAGTTGGTCTGCGGTTCACATAGACCGTGAAACCTGGAGTCTTTGCATCATCTCTAACACCAACAATGTTCTTCATCTCTTGAACCTTCCCTACTCCAACAACATTCCCTGTAGTTTCTCCTCTAGACACCTCAACTTTTCGCTGTTCTTGCGTTGGAGCAATGCATTTCTCATCTCCCTCATTCTCACTTTCACACCCGCTATCCGTAAACTCCCCATCATCATCCTCATCATCATCCTCATCATCATCCTCATCCTCATCCTCATCATCATCATCATCATCCTCATCAACATCTTCAACTTTAACTTCCTCATTGCAACAACTCTTATCGATTTTACCTCTACTATCTTCGGTTGCTTTCGGATTATGATTCTGAAACCGCACAGGTTCAGGTTCATTAGGCTCATCATCCTCTTCCAAATCCGGAATCCCTTCTTCCTCTCGAACACGTCTCAATCCTCTAATCTCATCATCCATACCACTCCTATTATCAACACTTCCTCGATCATAACTATTATATCCGTAATAATCCAGCGACGAAAACGGATTCCAGAAGAAATCCCACTGCGAATTCTGCGGTGAAGGAGGTGGAATGTTATGACTACTTAATCTTTGCTCAGGAGAGCTCAACGGATTCCAAAACGAAGAAGAAGTGGACGCAGAAGTGTTCATATTCATATTCATATTCATTCCAAAGAAACCATCTGATTCACCATATTGGTTACTAGGTGAAAATGTCTCAACTCTAAACGTTTCAGGAGATCTCTGCTCGACTCGAACCGGTCTACTTCTATTAGCCATTAAGTAGTTAGCTTTCACATTCGATCTTGGCCTTCCCTGAATCATTTTCGGAGGCATGGAAGAAGGCGAAATCGATATGAACTCACCGCTATTACTGCGGTTGCGGCGGCTATGTGGTCTTCTCTTAACCGGAGTGATGAATGAGTCGTGACTGGGAGGGACAAACTGGTTGTTGTTGTCTCCTTGGATAATAAAGTCATGGAGAGCATCAGAGACTTTTCTAAGAGACTGGATATAAGCAATGTGACTAGAAGCAAACTTAGTTCTATGTTCTATTGCTTGTTTGATGAAACGTTTCCTGTCTTTACAGATCTGAACTGCTTCTTCATCATCTAACTTGGAATGAGAACATCCCATTTCTCTACTCTTCTTCTTTTAAGCTCCAATCCAGAGCTCAAAACTCATACAACAAAGCTATGAGAAACAACTGAGAGAAGAAAAGAAAACAAAGACATAGCTGTTTTCTTAACTCACATAAACTGAAAAAGATTCTTTGCTTAATATACAAGGAAAAACTCTTCAACTCTTAAACCTCTGTTCAAGAATGAGTAGAAAATCTAAAACCCATGTCAAGATTGTTACTCAAAACAGACAGAAGCCCAGATAAGAAATACAGTAGTGGTAAAATCTTGGATTTGGTTTTGTGAAATGTCAACAAAAAAAAAAAAAAGGCAATGAGCAAAGCCAGTAAAGAAGTTAGTGTAGAAGAGAGAGAGAAGACAAAAGAAAAACCTAATTATATGGGTCAAAAGAGACTGGAGGAGCGTGAGGATACACAGTAGAGAGAGAGAGACGTTGGAGAAAGCAACGGTCAAAATTACTGTCGGATTTTGAAGGAGAGAGAAAGAAAGAGAGAAGTCAAGACTCAAATCAAGAAGGAGAAGAAGACAGAGGCAGCAACAACAACAAAAAAAACATTAAAGAAGAAATAATAAATTAATAAATAAAGTGAATAGAAAAATGGAGGTAGGAGGAGAGAGAGCTAAAGCTACGAAGAATATATTGGCTAAGGAAAAGACGAGACACAAAATACGACTTGCTATTTTGTTTTCATCCTCGCTTTTCATCTTTATTTTCGATTTTGCCACTCTCAATATTTCTTGTCTTTTTCCGTATATAATTAATTATTGAGAAATGCAATCTGTATCTTGTCGTTCTACTATTTTTATAATAATCTTGCTAAAATTTGACATAATTTTTTGTATTTTACGATGGTACAATTAAATTACTTTTGCTTGATAATTATTGATTTTAATGTATCATTTCATTTTGTTTTCATAGACGTTGTAAAATGTCGTTGATCAAAATTTATATTGATAATACGAGGACTCTTACTATGGATTTTTTGTACTTGGACAAATTTTGTTGGGATTTGCATGGTGCATTGTTTTTTTTGTTTTGGTGTAAAATGGAGGATACTCATACGAGTAATTAAAATAGTAAAGCATGGGTATTTTCGTAACTGCATAAGCATCTCCAGTGGGAAAATACGTTGGAAGAATTTAGGAAAAGCAATTAAAAAAAAAAAAAGGGACCGGCCTGTAAAGTAAAAGGCAGGTTTTGGACCCACCTTTGTAAAGATATCATGAAATGCCTCGATACCTGATATTTCTCTTTTTGTCCCTGCCTATTTCGCTTAATCACGAATATGCCATCAACATTTATAAGTAGGTTCAGTCCCTTTGTTCTATTGGGCCAACGTTTTGAGTCATATATGGCCCAATGGATTTTATTGTCGTAACTTAAATTAGGGAAATAGCCCGTAGCGTTGTTTCTTGAAAGTAAGTGTTAATCTATGAGACTATGACCCAACTTATCTTTAGTTTTCTACAGTGACATTGCCACAACACATGTTTGACTTAATTTAAAAATCTTGAACCGATCCTAGTGATACTGTGTGATTCGGTCTAGTCTAGATAACAGTTATGCTTGACTTATATGATATTGTAAAAACAAATTATAGGCTACTAGGAGTTTTTTTTTTTTTTTAATAATTTACTCACTCCGTATGAGATTAAGTGTCGTTTTAACTGTAATTAGTTAAATTAAGGAAACATGACAAATTACAATTCTATCCTAAAAAAAAATGACAAATTATAACCCTTCTTTAGTAAAGAGAAGTGTTATTATAGTTAGTTGTGTTTCATTAAGGGTAATTTGGGTATTATAAAGCAAAAATTACTTAAAAAAGTCAAAACGACATTTATTTAGAAACTAAAAAATTTGACTAAAACGACACTTAATCTCATACGGAGGGAGTATATTAATAATAAAAATTACAAAGATGGGCTTCCACAATTTAATGGGATAAAGCCGAGGCTACTAGGAGTTTTGTTTGACATGTGTTATGGTTCATATGGTTTGTGATTGAATGCAAGTTTTTTTGTTATGAAATAAAAAGTATACAAATAGCAAACCCAAATCGGTTTGACTCGGATTCAAAAGTATTCAAAATATAGTTTGAAACTTTGAGTGAAGTTGTATCACCATTTTTTAGTTACATTACATATGCTAATATTGGCTGTTGATCGTATGTCCACTATCATGATATCATATAACCTCATTGTGTTTTTCACTGTGTACATATCATGATAAGACACTTGTCGCTTGCCTTTGTCCCCATTTTTAATTCCAAAGGGCAATATCATGCACTTATTCTGAAATAATGATTTAAAAAGATAATTGTTACGATTATATATGTTTTAACATTATATTGCCAGGAATTTGAAGTGATTGATTTGATTACCTATGTTGCTTGTAATTGGTGGCTTCAACATTGTTCCAAGTGAGACAAGATTTTCAGAGACTTTACTTGAAATAGAAAATCTCCCCATGCATGCTTAATTAGGTATCAAATAGTACCAGTTGAGAAAATAATCTTAAACTATTGGCATGGTGTTGGTGTGGATCACATTTCTATTATAAACTCTTATTGTTCAGATCATGTATCCACACATGGAAAATGGCATTTTCTATGTGAATTGGCTGGTTAATTTATTTACAACTTTTAGTTCAGATATTGACAAAAAAAAATATGAAAGAATTAAGAAAATATAAATAGTACGTTGTTTCCGTGGTAGAAACGATTAACTTCACATATGCTAACAACGTGGATATACGTCCAAATTTTGGAGAACATAAATTATGATCACGATGAATGACCAAAAGTAATTGATTCTTATTTTTTTGTGCAAAAAAAGTAATTGATTCTAAGATGTCAATACATATATATAACATTACTTTTATCCAATCGAAATGTTTTTGGGTTCTGAGTTCTGACGAACTGGTTATCACTCATCGGGATACAAGTTGAAAACGTAGTGGTTTATTACTTTAGTTGAATTGTAACGAATTAAGTATACAATTAAGTTTGACCACCTCCTTGGTAATTTAGTTGAATTGCACTTTCATAACCACTTAATTATCAACTTTTTCTCAAAAAAATTATATATTTGACAAATAATAGGTGTCCATTATCATATTTATGTGTATTCTAATGCATCACGATAACATATCCAATAATATTTTTACTTCATATTCGTGTATTAATTTATACAAGAAATTAAAAAGTTTAGACCGATAAAGAGATCCCAGTCCACCTAGGCTTTGAGAAATCTGTGGGCTAAATGCTTACATTACAATTCTACTAAAAACGGCTATGAAATAAATCCCATAGTAAGAAAATGATTTGTTTGATAACTAAAAACTAATCTTAAATCAGAACTTTAAATAATTTCTCATATATATTCGCTAAATAAAATCTTCAAAAATACAAGAATTAAGTGCATGAATAAAAGGATTTACTTTTATGGAAATAATTACATTAGAAAAGATGAAAGAGAGACAAATTTTGTTTATCGAAGTTCAAATATGAGATGTTTCCTACAATGACAAGAATGGAGAAAACTGAAAATAGTAAGTTACTATTCTAAGAAAAAGTTCCAAAGATTCGGGAACTATTATTTTAATGTATCAGGTGGTAGAACGAATATAAGTGCAACTACTATATTTTAAAACATATGAATACCCATGCATGTCTACGTATATGAAGGTCATATTACAATATGAATGACTGATATAGGCTTTTTTTAACACAAAGAGTTATATTTGTTAGTGGTGTTACTTACCAAAACGTTGCTGAAATAAATTTTAACAACAATTTAAACTTATTTTTATCATGAAGCCCATATTTTCTCGCAAAATGAAAAATCAGAGGAGAATATGATCAAAATAAAGCAAACCAGTAAGTATCCTCGACATAATAGTCTTACATTTAATAATGTCAGAATGCTAGATGAGATATGTAGGTCAAGTGTAAATAAACTGAATTCTACTTTTGTTTAGAACAGCTTGTTTATGCTTAAACATGATTTTATAGATTGGCAAAACTATCTATCTAGGGAACTTGGCATTTATGAATTGATTGGAGTGACACTAGAAGCCTCACTAACCATCTAGAGTTTTCCATTGTTTGTTATCATATGCCTTTGTTAGTACTACCTATAAACATGGGTCGATATATATAATTTGAAAAGATTTGGCTGCAACTGTTTGTGGATCACGACGTCCATTTTTTTGGTCGATGGAAGCTATCTTTATGTAATGGTTGGCCGGTGTGCTATTTTGAAAAGTTTGTAAAACTTTTTAGCTAGTCTTGCATATCAGTAAAAAAAAATTTTTCCCGATATTTGGTTCTCATTTATATTGTTAAGTTTTATGATCAACATGCAATTACTAATAAGTTAAGTGGTTCATATCATTTATGAATAATTTAAGTTTACATTTCATTTTCTAATGTAAAATTTTTAACACATCTTGAGGGTCCTTTCAATTCATTTCAAACCGAATTCTAATATATAATCATCAACATATCATTTATAGATTATTTGTACATGGATTAATTCATGTCTAATATATACAATATATATTATATTTTTTATGGATTTAAATCGACAATTAATGAGTAGATCGACTTTTATTCATTATATAATATCCTACATCTCATCCCGTTGAATTTCTTCAACTTTCTCATTTCTAATTATAGAATTCTCTTGTAATAGGTTACGGTACCTTTGCCAAAAAAAAAAAAAAAAAGGTTACGGTACAAATAGTTATTTTAGATTCTCTATATCCACCAATAGTATAACAGAAATTTGTTGAATATAAAATGGTGCATATTTTAGGGCTTAACATACGCAACATAGTCCTTATAATGTCCCAATTTTAATGAGGGAAGAGAAAACAATTCTGAACTAATTAACACCACTAAAAAACATCCAATATATGAATTATTTCAGTATACTGCTCTATGATGCGTTCTCAAGATAAGTTAAGCAAAAAGAAAACAAAATTCACATATTGATGATTCAACCGATTAAAATAATTTATGGTTATTTCAATGTTGTTGGATTCGAATTCAAATTCCAATTGACGAGAAGGAATTCACATTTTATAAAATTGCCGCAAATATAATCATCCAAAACAGATTTCAAACCTAGAAAGACTATGAGAATCTAGTTTATTATATATAGAGAGAAAAGAACTCTTAGATGAGTGCTAGCTATGAGCATATATATGGCTTACACTATTTATATTCACTTCACCATAAATTTCGATATTTTCTATTAGCTCATCCGTTATCATAATATGCACGTTCTATAACTTTTTGTCATTTACATAATATATTAATGTTTTATGATTTAAGCCGTATACGTCTTTACTCTATCTGTTTCTCCAAGTATAAGTTATATTATGCAAACATGTGAATTTTTATAAGAAAATTAATATAAAAGATATATATAGGTAGATATTAAAAGATAAGCTACGAAAGTAGACGACAATTGGTGCGTTGCGTTAAAAGAATGTGTAGTTAATTATTTAGAATGATAAGCTAAGAAAATCGTACCAAAAATAATAATAGAGAAAGCAATGAAATGAGGGATCACACATGGATTCCATTTTGTGACATTCCACTTTTGGGGAATTCCACTAAAATTTTGGTAACTTTGATTTCGTGTCTCTCACTCACGAGATAAAATCCCTCTTTGATCATCTTTTCGTCCAAATTAAAAATAATATCTAGCAAGGAGTAATAATAATAATTCCAATTCTTAGATATGCCTAAATTCGTGACGTATCGGACCAGTTTTAGTCTCTCCCTACTATCAAACTAATAATGTTTTGTAATCTCAATACTTTTCTTTTGTAGCATTTTATATAAATTATTAATAAAAAATTACTTACGCTTTACCCCCCAAAAAAGTAGAATATGTACTTACGCTTTCTTGTAAGAATCTAATCGATCATCTTCCAATACGTAATTGGTCGTAAGACTAACCAATATCAAGTTTTTCAAAACAAAATAAAATTTGATTTTCTGATTAAAAATGTTTATATTTATGACCTTATGAGTTATGAGTCTTCTATTTGTGCACAAAAAAAAAAAAAAGAGTTAATGAGTCTTCTGATCCATTTATAAAAAAATACTAGATTTATACCCAGTACTGAAACAGTTCGCGAATTGATTTTTCCTATTTAAATATTTTTAAAGTTTTTTTTTTTAACACTAAATATTTTTAAAGTTTTATTTCAAAAATTTTGTTATAGTGTTGAAATAATATGAATATTTAAGTATGAATTTTATTTATAACTACTATTTTCCGTACTATACGTAATGTTATACACTTAATTTTATGTAACCGAGATATATTACTTCTATATAAATATTTAATACTAGTAATATTTGTAGTAGGATTTTTATGATTCTATCATTATTTGTTGGACAATTTCGTATTACTGTCGATAAATCATCAATCTTTTTTTTTTTTTTTTTTTTAGTTAGACTAGTTTATAATCCATTATTGAGTTTTGAATACATCGTTATCATAAAATATAGGAACCGGCGTGAAATTGGTTCTTGAACATCGGAACTGGCCTGGTAAATTGGTAACTACAAAAGAATATAGCAATATAGCATTCAAAACAAATACTCCAACTAAAAATAGCCAATGAAATTTACATGGTAAGGGAAAGAAAACTTTTAAATCCATAAAATCAAGTTTTAGTTCCAAAAGTACAAAAAAGTATATAAAAAAAATACAATAAAACTACAAATTTTAGGTTTAAGAAAGGTTTTTAAAAATTCTAGTAATGATTTTTAAATCACTTGGTACCCATTCCTAAATTTTTTAGTAACCATTTATACACCTAAAAATTATGATATTTTTTATTTTTGTGGTACTTTTGGAAAACAAAACATGTAGTCTGGAACACTTCGATTTACTCTAAAAAACAATTATTATCTATAAATATATTTATACAAAATCTGATAGTTTCAAAAAATTTTAAAGAAAACCAACCAATTATCTTTCATCTAAGATTCTTACTTGTCTGCCTATATAAACAACTACCATTTCTAGATCTCTTCACCTCAACCTTCTTCTCAACGTTCTAACACTTCTCTCAGTCTCTCTCAACCTTTATGGTTACACCTAATCTGATCGAATCGAACCAAACCAAACCGGTCCTGTCTTTCTTCTTGGCCTCTTCTCATTGCTACTAGCTTGTTGCCTCTTCTCCGGTAATTTTTCTCTTCTTAATTCACATAGATTTCATGATAAGTGATCTAAAACAGAACGTTCTTCCTCTTTTGCATGTGTTTTTCTTACGCCAATTAATCCCTTCAAAATCACTTTTATTTTTTTTTTTATTTGTATGGAAGCCAAAAAAAAGAGCAAAAGTTGATCCGTCTTCCTCCTCGTAATTGAAACTTTTTTTTTAAGAACTGTATTAAGCAAATGAGAGAGTGAAGATTTTGTCAACTTGATCTCTAATTATTTTTGTTTTTTTTTTCTAAAAAATAAACATTTTAAATAAGAAAATACAAAACCCATATCCATAAGTTTCATCCTTTCTTTAAAAAAAAATGACCAAAGCTGTTACATGAAAATGATATCTCCAATCTTGACATATCAGCCAACACTTTATTAACATCCCCGCTTAAAGTTTTTTGCTTTCTTCTTTTTTTTCCTCCTCAAAAACAGTGTGGGAAAGTAACCATAAAGCCCATAAAATGATGTGATTTGTTGTTTTGGTTTACGTTTTAGAGAAATGGCGTCATCACAAAACAAAGAAGAAGAGAAAAAGAAAGTGAAGAAGTTGCAAAAGAGTTACTTCGATGTTTTGGGAATCTGTTGTACATCAGAGGTTCCTATTATCGAGAATATTCTCAAGTCGCTTGACGGCGTTAAGGAATATTCCGTCATCGTGCCGTCGAGAACCGTGATCGTTGTTCACGACAGCCTTCTCATCACTCCGTTCCAAATAGGTAAAAAGCATTTAAAAATAATTTAAACTAAAATAAAGCATTTAGTTTATCTTTATTTTGCCCAGTCAAAAAATAATAATTAAATCATAAATTAATCACGTCGTTTTCACAAGAAAAAAAAACTCACTTCATCTGTTATCAGAATATATAAGTATATCTTTATTTTGCCCAGTCAAAAAATAATAATTAAATCATAAATTAATCACGTCGTTTTCACAAGAAAAACTCACTTCATCTGTTATCAGAATATATAAGTATATATATGTTCAGGATAATTGGGGTAAATGGAGGTGCCTAGGTTCAAGCTAAAAGGTTAATTTTAAAATAAATAGTTTTTTTTATATATATATTTCCAACAACAAAATAGAGTAAACCGTTCAACCAAAAAAAAAAATAGAGTAAACCTTTTTTTTTGTCAAAAAATAGAGTAAACCGTTACTAAATTTTTTTAATTAGTTCCATGAAACAAAGTCATTTTGTATAAACCGTGTTTCATGGAACTAATTAACGGTAATTAGAAAACAAATGATTACATGTCTTTTATAGGTACATAATCTAAATTTTGCATATTGGAAAACCTATACCAAAATAATTTTTTTTTTGCATATGATAACTCACCTAATGCCTGCATACATACCGCATGTCGCATGATACGTGTGTAAGCAAACAATATATATCAAATTGAAATCATAGTAGATTTATTTCCAAAATTCCGATACAGAAAAAAAGTTGTTAGAAAAAGCCTGTCGAGATACTTACCAAATCTTTTGATATCTATACTATTAAATTGGTAGTGGATCATACTCGTTACGTAACTATATTTTATAATTTTTATTTGACAGAAAACATATTCCATATTATTAAACACTAAAGCTGCAAATAATCAAATTAATAAAATATCTAACAAACTTAAATTAAAATATTTTCGAAATTAAGAAAATACACTATTTCCAGGTTCATGATTTAGTTTTTAAGGTTTTAATTTTAAAATAGGTTCATTTAATTGTTTTTTTTTCCTTACTCAAAAAAAAGTTTTTGTATTAAAATTTTTTCCACCTTTGTTAGTTATTTAATTCTCAGAAAATTTGTGTTGCAGCTAAGGCACTGAACCAAGCTAGGCTAGAAGCAAACGTGAAGGTAAACGGAGAAACAACCTTCAAGAACAAATGGCCAAGCCCTTTCGCGGTGGTTTCCGGCATACTTCTCCTTCTCTCGTTCTTAAAATTTGTCTACTCGCCTTTACGTTGGCTCGCAGTCGTAGCGGTTGCCGCCGGTATTTATCCGATTCTTGCCAAAGCCGTTGCTTCCATTAGAAGGCTTAGGGTCGACATCAACATTTTGGTCATTATAACCGGTAATACCACTTTTTCCCTTTCCTTTTGTTGTCGTTATACTTATATATACCACTTTTATTATATTTCATTATTAGCACGTAATATTATTTATCTATATTTATATTCACTCCGTGACTTAATAATGATGTGTAATAGCTAATGTGTAATAGTATCATAATTTGTTAGATTGTGGTTTTCCGTGATCGATGTAACAACTAATTTCATACTATTAGTTATCTAAGAACGAAAACTGAGCAAACTGTTTTAAAAGTATCAAAGTTAATACTATAACTTCTTAAGACTAGTGATCGAGTCTTTTACTCTTTATTTAGCCCTTTTATGGTACTTTAAAAAAGCTTACATATACTGCTTTCCTTGCGAACCCAACACTCCACGAAACCTTTTAGAAAAGTTTCCTTTATTTTTCTTAATATTTTAAAATAGTTAATACATATGGGAAATACCAAAACATAATATATACTCAATTTTTTTTTAATAGAACTCCAACAAAAGAAAAATTAAATACATGTTGCAATTTGATATTTTTATTGTATAGTAGAGTTTATTTGAGTTATATAGGTTACAGAAAAACTAAAAGGACTTTATATCTTTGCTGTATATAATGTAAATTTTAGTTATATAGGAAAAATCAAAATGTTCTTTGGATATAGGAAAAGTGAACATGTGATAAACTTGAAAGTTGGTGTGGAAGATAATGCAAAACAAAAGGTACACTCAATATATTGTTGGGAAACAAAAGAAGACGCCTTTCTCGTTTCTGTTTACAAAAATATGCAATTTCGTTCATTTCTATTAGTACCATTTAAAATGTTTTTTATAGGAACGTACAAAAATATTTTCAAATTGATTTCCTTGAGTGCAATTTAGAAATCAATTTTTTTTTTCCTTTCTCAAACTACAGAAATTTCATACTTAAATATCCAGACTAATTTTCGAAGTTTGCAGAAAATCTCGAAAATAATAGTGATATCTTTTGAATAAATTTTAGATAAATTGCAATTACGTGCCATAGAAGGAAAAACGTTTAATAGGTTTTGATTGGCTATTCTACAACTCAAAATGGAAAAAGAACCTTTAAGACTTTAAACTCATTGTAAGAAAACAACAGAACTTGGAACTGTATTAAAGTAGTTTTTTTTGTTTTTCACGTACTAAAGTAGACTTAGCCTGCGTCATTGACTGATTATGGAACTAAGGAGTTAATTTTAGTTGGAATTTCTATTTAGGAGACATGATTAGCAAAAAAATCGTAATCTGTGGATACAAATTAATTTTACTTTTGCGAATAATTTATTTCGTTTGGAAAATGTTATAGTTACTTTCTTTGATTTTTTTAAAACAAATAATGTAATGGTACACTGAGAGGTGTTGGATGTTTTAGGTTTTAACTGATAATGATCCAATTTCATCAACACAGTGATTGCAACACTTGCAATGCAAGATTTCATGGAGGCTGCAGCAGTTGTGTTCTTATTCACCATAGCTGACTGGCTCGAAACAAGAGCTAGCTACAAGGTTTGTTAACTAATAGTTCTGAAATTTCTTGCTATCTTTTATAAAATGATTTGGAGTTGAAATTGTAATGGGTTATTGAGGTAATGATTATGGCAAGTGTAAAATCTCAGGCGACCGCGGTAATGCAGTCTCTGATGAGCTTAGCTCCACAGAAGGCAATAATAGCTGAGACTGGAGAAGAAGTTGAAGTAGATGAGGTTAAGGTTAATACTATTGTAGCAGTTAAAGCCGGAGAAACCATACCAATTGATGGAATTGTGGTGGATGGAAACTGTGAAGTAGACGAGAAAACCTTAACGGGAGAAGCATTTCCTGTGCCTAAACAGAGAGATTCTACAGTTTGGGCTGGAACCATCAATCTAAATGGTATGGAATCCTCTTAAAAAAACTTCTAAGATTTAAACCTTTTCTTGTATCTTTCACTCTTTTAATCTTTGATCTTTCTCCATGTGTATTTGCAGGTTATATAAGTGTGAAAACAACTGCTTTAGCTGGTGATTGCGTGGTTGCGAAGATGGCTAAGCTAGTAGAAGAAGCTCAAAGCAGTAAAACCAAATCTCAGAGACTAATTGACAAATGTTCTCAATACTATACTCCAGGTAAGCAAAAAGACAAAACCAGAACTTTCGGGTGTTCTTTTTATGTTCTTGAATCGCATAATTTGAGACCTTTTGTGTTTCTTGTTTGTTTTCAGCAATCATCATAGTTTCAGCCTGCTTTGCTGTTATTCCGGTAATAATGAAGGTTCACAACCTCAGCCATTGGTTTCACTTAGCACTAGTTGTGTTAGTCAGTGCTTGTCCTTGTGGGCTTATACTCTCTACACCAGTTGCTACTTTCTGTGCACTCACTAAAGCAGCTACTTCAGGGCTACTGATCAAAAGTGCTGATTATCTTGATACCCTCTCAAAGATCAAGATCGCTGCTTTCGACAAAACCGGGACTATTACTAGAGGAGAGTTCATTGTTATAGATTTCAAGTCACTCTCTAGAGATATAAACCTACGCAGCTTGCTTTACTGGTAAAGAAAATCTTGTGTTCTGAACCAAACCAGTTTGCTGAGATAACTTATGACAGAGTTTATGGTTATATAATGTTTCAGGGTATCAAGTGTTGAAAGCAAATCAAGTCATCCAATGGCTGCAACAATCGTGGACTATGCAAAATCTGTTTCTGTTGAGCCTAGGCCTGAAGAGGTTGAGAATTACCAGAATTTTCCTGGTGAAGGAATCTACGGGAAGATTGATGGAAACGATATCTACATCGGGAACAAAAGGATTGCTTCTCGTGCGGGTTGTTCAACAGGTAAACATTGGCTACAAAAACTCAATGGAATGAGGTTTTTGTATATTCTTTAGTCTGATCACTTGACTGTTCTTTCTTGACAGTTCCAGAGGTTGAGGTTGATACCAAAGGCGGAAAGACTGTCGGATACGTCTTTGTAAATGAAAGACTAGCTGGAGTTTTCAATCTTTCTGATGCTTGTAGATCTGGTGTATCTCAAGCAATGACGGAACTGAAATCTCTGGGAATCAAAACCGCAATGCTAACGGGAGATAATCAAGCCGCGGCAATGCATGCTCAGGAACAGGTGAAAATAGAAACCATAAGTTTACTACTCTCTTAATCCAAGAGGTTATTTTAAAACCTTGAAATGTTTTATGAAACAGCTAGGGAATGTTTTGGATGTTGTACATGGAGAACTACTTCCAGAAGATAAATCCAAAATCATACAAGAGTTTAAGAAAGAAGGACCAACCGCAATGGTAGGGGACGGTGTGAATGATGCACCAGCTTTAGCTACAGCTGATATTGGTATCTCCATGGGGATTTCTGGCTCTGCGCTTGCAACACAGACTGGTCATATTATTCTGATGTCTAATGACATAAGAAGGATACCATACGCGATAAAGCTAGCTAGAAGAGCTCAACGAAAAGTTGTTCAAAACGTGTTTCTTTCCATCATTTTAAAAGCAGGAATACTGGCTTTGGCGTTTGCTGGTCATCCTTTGATTTGGGCAGCGGTACTTGTTGATGTAGGGACTTGTCTGCTTGTGATTCTCAATAGTATGTTGTTGCTGCGAGAGAAGAAAAACACCGGGAACAAAAAGTGTTACAGAGCTTCTACATCTATGTTGAATGGTAGGAAACTTGAAGGCGATGATGGCGATGTCGTGGACTTAGAAGCAGGCCTGTTAACAAAGAATGGTCAATGCAACTCAGGCTGTTGTGGTGATAAGAAAAATCAAGAGAAGGTGATGATGAAACCAAGTAGTAAAACCAGTTCTGATCATTCTCACCCTGGTTGTTGTGGCGATAAGAAGCAAGACAATGTTAAGCTTGTGAGAGATGGCTGTTGCAGTGAGAAAACTAGGAAACCAGAGGGAGATATGGCTTCATTGAGCTCATGCAAGAAGTCTAGTCATGTCAAAAATGACCTGAACATGAAAGGTGGTTCTGGTTGTTGTGCTAACAAAGATGAGAAAATGAAAGAGATAGTGGCAAAGAGCTGTTGTGAGAAACTCAAACAGCCAATAGAGAGTGCTGGAGACTGCAGGTCTGGTCATTGCAAGGAGAAGAAGCAAGCTGAAGAAATCGTCCCGATGCAAAGTATTGGTCAGGCGTTAACTGGTCTGGAAATTGAGTTGCAGACAAAGGAAACCTGCAAAATAAGCTGTTGTGACAATAAAGAGAAGGCTAAGGAAACAAGTTTGTTGCTTTCTAGTGAGGAAACATCTTACCTGGAGCAGGAAGTGCTGATTAAAGATGAAGGAAACTGCAAGTCTGGTTGCTGCGATGGTGAAATTCAAGCTGCTGCAGTTACAATTGTGGATTGCAACTCAGGATGCTGTGAGAACAAGGGAACAGTGAAACAATGCCATGAGAAGGCAGCTCTGGACATGGAAACTGGTGTAAGTTGTGATCTCAAGTTGGTTTGTTGTGGAAACAAAGAAAGGGAAGTGGGAGAACAATCTCATCTGGAGATAAACAATGAAGAACATTGCAAGTCTGGTTGTTTCAGTGAGGAAAAACAAACCGAGGAAATTACTGTGGCTTCAGAGGAAGAGACAGGCAATCATGACCATTCCTCGGGATGTTGTGTGAACGAGGGGACAGTGAAAGAAAGCTTCCATGGCAAGAAGCATGTTGTGTTGGTGGAGGAGGAAGGGTTGGACATGGAAACTGGTGTATGTTGTGATCCCAAGTTGGTTTGTTGTGGAAACACACAAGGGGAAGTGAGTGAGCAATGTGATGTGGAGATAAAGATTGACGGTCACTGCAAATCTAGTTGTTGCGGCGATGAGAAACAAACCGGGGAAATCACTCTGGCTTCAGAGGAAGAGAAAGACAGCACGGATTGTTCCTCAGGATGTTGTGTGGACAAAGAAGAAGTAACACAACTCTGTCATGAGAAGCCTATTAGCTCGGTGGTTTCAGGCTTGGAAATTGGTGATGATTGCAAATCACATTGTTGTGGAACTGATTTGAAGCAAGAAGATTCTTCTAATTTGGCCAATGTGCAGAGTGGTCAATCAGTTTCAAGCTGTTGCAGCAACGACCAAGAGACAGTGAAAGTCTCTAGCCAAAGTTGTTGCAAAAGTCCTACTGATTTGCAAGTGAAGAAGGATGAGCATTGTGAGCTCTCAGAGAGAGCTGTCAAGGCAGAGATCTGTTGTAAAGTGAAGACTCTTGAGGCTTGCAAATTAATATGTAGGGAAAGAGAGAAGCGTCACAGTGGTAAAAGCTGTTGCAGGAGTTATGCAAAAGAGTTATGCAGCCACAACCATCACCGCCACCATCACCACCACCACCACCACCACCATGTGAGTGCCTGATGAAGATTGTGATTGATTAGCTTAAAGATTAATGCATCCATCTATGTTACCTAACCTTTCGTCTTGCTTTCCATTAATGCCAAAAAAAAAAAAAACTACATCTATTTGTTCCAGCAAAGGCAGTAGTAAAAGATTAAGAAACTGTACCTGATGGTTTTCATATGGAAATGTTGTTGACCTGATATATGTTTATGGAGGTTTGGACATACGTTATGGTATATGTGAGATTATTAATTGTTCTGAGAAAAAAAAAAAACTTTTTCCGAACTTAATGGTGAAAAATCATTACAAGAACAATAGACGCAGGTGAAAAATCAATTTCAGAAGCTCATTTGTTCTCATCTTACATAGATCTACACCTTGTTTGACAGAGTCTGTAGACCAATTATGAGTGTAAGAATGCTAAAAGATGAAGGGATTATATATACAAGATGTCAAGATGCTAACACAGTGTCCATTATACTATATGGTATTGTGCAGACTAACAAACTTGTAACTCCTAGCTAGTCTTTTGTTCTGCTGACTCAAGCCACAGTCAAAACCCAGTTGCATGTCCTGTGACAATAAAGCCGTACTGAGAGAGTGATTATCAAGAAGTTCTGCAGCTTCAACGTGATTGGCTGTGAAGGCTTATGATCTGGACGTCTGAAGGGTGCAACGTACTGTCAAGTTCTTTGAAAGAATTGCATGAACTAGTCTCTGATAATGCAGATCAGGTGAGCAATATTGTTACCCTGTAGCAGACATCAATATGTCATGACTTCATGTTACCCTGACATGGCGATTATCATGAGGAACCTTGAGCCATGTCTTGTGTCCCAATAGCTCAACCATTGTCTAGATACTCCAGAGATTATTGCGAGGATAATTAGTCTCTTCTTGCCAAAGCCCGTCCAAAATTTTGACTCGTCTGATTTCCGTGCTGCCAGGCATCCCTATATCTATCCCCGGACGTAATCAAAATCATCCAGTGATTTGTCCCTTTGAAAATGATCATTTTTTGCAAATGTCATGTGTTCAACTTCTCGTCGTCTTCTGGTGGTGTTGTCCCTGACCTTGATTCGGTTGCATATCAAAAGACCTGATTCTTGGCCCACCTGATCTGAAATCTCTGGCATTAGGCGCCTTAGGATCATAACTTGGTACTTTAGGAATTAAGAAATCCTGCGGAAGAGAGTCCATTTCAATAAAACAGTTCCTGGCTCTTGCATCAGTGATCAACGCTGCCCAATCGTCAGACTTCATCAGAGCAGATGCATTTCCCATTACCTATTAAAAAAAACGAGTCTTATGACCCTTAGAGAAAAACAAAACAGATTTATTAATTTGTGCGTGCAGAGAGAGAGAGAGAAACCATACCCACAGAGCTCTTCTTGCACGGGTAAGAGCAACGTTCATCCGTCGGATATCTGAAACAAAGCCAACGCCATGACCTGAAGCACGCACACATGACATAATTATGACATCACGTTCTTGACCCTGAAACGCGTCTACTGTATTAATATAAATCTCCTTCAGTTCATCTTGGCCCAAAGCATTGCCAAACTCGTGCTTCAGGCATTTCAGCTGCAGTTTGTACGGGGTTATTACCCCCACAGAGACTTTACCCGCACTCAACGACTTCAGAGTTTTCTGAAGATGCATGTACACCCCAAGACAGAATTGAGCTTCATCAACATTCTCATAAGATACAGATCCTCCTCTGTGAGACTCTCGCCCATGGCTGATATTGAAGAAAAGGTAAGGCCTAAGGACAGGATCTTTATAGTAAATCTCATCAGGAGCATTGGATACACTTTCACTGTCTTTGAGGCGTCCTTGGTAGAAGTACCTTGAAGGAAAATCTCGAATTTGAGGATGCATTCTGTATTGAACAGTTAACAACAAAGTCGGACAACCTGCTAGCTGAAACCTTTCAAAGAGACTTCTACTATACAAAAGTCTTCCAGCAGCCTTGCTTATCACTGTCGCAGGAAGCTGCTGAGGATCACCGACAAGTACACATCGCGCAGCACCAAGAGCAAGGGGAGGAAGAACTCCAACCTCACTAGCTTGGGCAGCCTCGTCAATGACAACCATATCAAAGCCATGGGTAAGACGAGAAAACAATTTACGACCACTGCTTGATACGGTGGTAAAAACAATTTCAGCCTCGTTTGCAAAACTTGCCTCAAGACTCGCTCGAGCTTCTTCAAGATTAAAATTGTTACCAGCACGAAACTTTCCCTCCACAATAAGAAGGCGAGATATTTCAACAAGGACTTTATCTCTGGCTTCAACCACAGCAGCAAGGTGCTGTAACAATGCATCTCTTTTCTGGTCTCTTGAAGTAAGGACTTCAGGGTCAACTCCAACAGATCCCTGAGAACGTGTAGCAAAGGCTGCAGCATTAAGCTCCATTTTAAGTCCAGTTATATCTTGAGAAATCTGTGTTTCTTGTAGTCTGAGGTTATGCATGTGATGTAGAAACTCGTCACGAGATATAGCTAATAACTGATCACTTCTTCGCTCCACAGAAACTGCTTGAGCAGCTACCGTTTGAGAATCAACACCAACCCGAGCAACGTCAGGGTGATATTTCTTCATTTCCCCATCAATGAAACCACGATTGAGAACACGTGAAAGAAGTTCATCGGTTGCAGCATTCGAAGGAGCACAGACGAGCATCCTTGGTTTAGCACAGAGTTTTGGCAGGGTGCGAAATAGATTCTGGTCCATGTTTTGTAGGACTGCATCAATAGATCCTGACAAAATATTATCTGAACTGCACTCATTAGCTTGTTTATAGCTCTCAGGTGCTAATTTCTTCAGCAACGAGGTGTAATATTGTTGATACTGAACCAAATGGATAACATTCAACATTCCCCAAACTGTGTGTGTCTTGCCTGTTCCTGGAGGGCCCTGGACCAGAGTGAATGGCCATGGTTCTTGCTTCTTCGCCCCACTACTAGTACCAGCTGCAGTATGCATGGCAGCCCAGTGGATTGCAGCCAGCTGTGGTGCATTAAAGCTCCTATGTAAATGGTCAACAAACCTAGTAGTGAAACAATCAGGCATTGCAGGGGTTTGCTCCTCGTAACTGGGAAACTGCTCCGGACTGGGATTGAGAATGGCATTTTGCATCTAACAAATATTAAGTATTACCAACGTCAGCATATTTTAAAGCATCTAGATCTGTTTGAGAATAAACAAAAACCAACCTGTGGGTTAAGTCGAGAAAACGCATGCAGTGCTACATATTCCCTCTGTGTGGTTGCAAGTGAACCAAGCACTGTTAGATGCCAGATATCCTTAGGTTTAAGCTTCCGTAAAATATGATTATCATCAATCTTGCTGTAAAAATAAAATTTTCATGCAAATACATGGATAAGAGAGATGAGAGACTGTACATATTTCATTCCACTTTCAGATAGTTCATGAAAAATATAAGTATGGATAGAAACTCAGATAAAGTACCAACAGATGAAGAATGAGCAAACATATGAGCTTACCTTCCAGTGCCACCAGTATCACCAACATAGAAATGAAGAGTAGCTCCAAGAGGATCACGTATATCAATTGGTTTATGTCTCCTAACTGTACCAGCTACACGTCCAGCATCCTCATGCTCTTCATCTTAGCATAAATAATGAAAAATTATACAAAATGCAGAGAAACAAGCAATATAGAAACAACCAGACATCAACGATCTCCAAACATACCTGATTCAGGCAGTGGAGTTGAAAGAACTGCAACATCTCCCTCTTTGAAAGCCCATTTACAGCCGTTTAAAGAGACTAGTATTACATCATACCATCCTAAACACATAAACAAAGACTAGCAGTCAAGTAACTTACGAGATGCTTGACATTAACAGATGCTTGACAGTGTTTCCCAGACGGCCAGACATAAAAGGGTATAGAATAAGGTTGTCAATCCAAAGAGGTATAAGAGACCAGTCTCCCCAACTCGAACCAACTAGAGAACATAATGAACAAGCAAAATGAGGACCCTAATCAAGAGCTAGGTTATAAGATAGTGAATAAGGGTAAAATCATTTTTCTCGCAAAACTGTGAGCTTATATGAAAACTTTCTGCAACAAGGAGAAGAAACAAAGTCCAATGAACTATTTAATAATGAAAAATATGTCTCATTATGCATGCTTACACATGTGAACATGATCTAGGGCCAGTTACCTCTCTCTCTTCTTTCAATGGATTTTATTCGAACTTTCACATATGCATTTGCCTCAGCCAGTTCTTCCCATGTACTGTAAAGTTGTGCCCGGCATTCCTCAAAAAGTAAGGGTTCAAAAACTCTGACATACTCCTCCATAGATTCAAACCGCTCAGGTACACTTCGGAGTTCGGCATCCTCTAATAGAAAAGAAAAATTATGCAATATGTAAACAACCAAACTAAATGGGTGAAAGAAACACCATGAGCTAAACAGGAAGAAAAAAATTATGTTTGGAAGAAATCAGCCATCATCTTCCATGCATGCCAAACATCCACTATAAAGTCTAAAGAAAGACGGAAAACATATAAATAAAAAGCGAACTATTATTCAATATTCGCTTCTCACTGATATACCATCCAACTTTTAGATACAGCTCCTCCTCAGTTGAGGAGATTTTTGTACGTCAGTATAATTTCGACCAAAAGTGCCAGCCACAAAAATAATTTCCATCGACCAGCAACTAGGTCTAGTTGAAAAGCTAGACTTCATGCTTAGTGCCTTAATAGGAAAAGAACAATAACAATGGTGGAAATAGATAGGGACGTATCTGCCACAATATAATTAAATTTCTAACAAAATTTATCTGAGATCTTTCTCACTAGAGAGAAGCAAGAAATAAAACAAGAAAAACTCAATCACCAAAGTCACTAGAATTCTTCAATCGACTTTTACAGTACGATATATTCGTTCCACCTTCTCATGACTTCAGAAGCAGTAAATTTTACTCACATAAACATTTCTACCATAAATCAGGATTCAATTACTTCTAGGACAGTAAGGCATATTCAAGAACATGTTCCATAGGTAGAAATGTAATATTTAACATACCAGGATGACGCCAGAACTTTTCGTTGGTCACCTCTCGTATAAGACGTTCCACTGACGTATCCTGATATTGGGTACTAGTTGTGGCTGGCTTCTTGAAAGAACTGTGACTGTAAGAGACTTTTCTACTAGATGAATGACCACTCTTGGGCTGCCGTGAATTTGTCGGCTGCTTCCAAGAAGCCTGCCTTGAAACAGATGTTCCCATCCCTTCAGCAGAAAGTCCTTCATCCCCCTTGAGCCTCCTAGGTTTACCAAGTAAACCCGAATATGATTCAGCATTACTTTCGGACTTCTGTTCAGCTGGTTCAGGATGTATACCGCCATTAGAACGGAAATCAATTGATTTTTGATCTCTATATAAACCATGGCTCTGAATTTCTCCTCCATGCTCAGCAGGTGAATCGACTTCACGGGAGCGTGTAATGACAGGTTGTGCAAAGTTCTGTGTCCTCGGTGTTGATGATCTAATAGGATTTGCTTGCTTAACATCGTCCAAATTAAGAAACTTGGTTTGCCTATTGCGTTTCTTTCCCAACATTGCTTCTTTATGTTGATCCATCTTTCTCTTCACTGTGGTATTAGCACACTTAATTGCATGACTTGCTTCAGCTCCTTTAACCTCTCTCTGCTTCACCCTCAAACCTTGTTCTTGTCGATCATCTCTAGCACTGCCTTCACCTCCAGTTTCAATCATCCCCTGCTCTTGTGGCAATAAACCCTTGTAGTCAGAATGATCAGACTCCATCAAATCCCCTTCTTCTCTGTAATAATCTCCAGAAGTATTAGCGTTTGAAGATACAATAACATTCATTGGTTGATTGAAATTTACAATCTCATTTCCATCAGCTTCTATAGGAAGTTCAATAACATCAAATAACAAATTTTCTAGTGAAACCATATCTTATAAACGCATAAAATGCCACAATAAAAGAATCAGAAGATGTATCTCTCCTCTGAACTACACCAGTTTCTATAGAGAAAGGTTAAAACCCCAAACTAAGCATAGTGATCAAACAAAAGCAATCTCACTCAGGCAAATTATTGACACGAAGCAAAGACGAAATGGTTTTTCAAGCAAAAGATCAAGTTCGAGCAGACGAACCAGTGACAGAGCCGGCCGCGGCGGCGGTGGCGGTGAGTCTAATTAGGGATTTAAAAACCGTTTAATAAAAACCGTCTAGTCTCACTTCCGGCAGAGTATGTACTGTGTCGAGCACGAAAATACAGTTCACTAATACGAATTGGTCTTCCGATATCGCCGGCGACGGAGACCGGAGATTTTACAAATTGTTTTCTTAATTCTTTGCTTTCAGATGGGGAGAGGAATCTGATGGTTTAGAGACTATGAGACTTTGTATGAGATTGGACTTGGACCGTTGGATTAAGGAACACGTAGATAATCTGACGGTATTAGAACGAGTGAGTATAGCTTAAGAGAGAGGTTACAGTCAAACAAAAGACTTGCTCATGAATCTCTGAGTCTGATGTAAAAAACTAAAAACCCTTTGACGCTTATTTATAGGGGAGGAAGAGCATATAGAGCAATTTCTTTTTTTATTATTAGTTTTCAGGTTCTTTTTGGGTTAGCAACTAGCAAGGGTTTTCAAACTAAAAATATGTTGTTGTTTTCTTTGGGCTGCATTAACAGAAACTTAAATACAGTAGTATTTCTTTAGTGTTCAAAGGTGTTTCGAAAAAATATAAAAGTATTTCTTGATCCGAAAAAAAAAATGGAAAATAAGAAGAATTTGGGTACTAAGCAAATTAATTAGACTACTATTAAAATCAGTTACTATTGTAAATCGAAAGCTGGTCGGTTTCAGAAATTGGGTACTAAACTACTAATCAAAGTTAGCTTTGGGCCCAAACCAATTGTTTTTCCAATAACATTATTTTCCATTTGTGTAATCATCATCTGTCAGTCGGACCACAAACTAGTCAAGACTTCAGAGTGCGATTTGGGTGTTGATTTGGTTAAATGCAACTAAGCATTTATTCACAACACAACGTAATATATACGACAGATATTTCGAGTTTTTGACGAGGTCAAGAGAAGATTCACATATTTTTGCAACTTGTTTGACTTTTCCTCAATAAACAAACCAACCACACGACATACGACATATCTCTTCTGTTTAATCATCCAATTCGCCATTGACAAACCAAACCTCACGGAGTCTTTAAAGATTTGTCGCTTTTTAAAAGCAGAGAGACTTTTCATAAAATCATATGATCTCTCTTCATCTTTCTCTCCTCTAAGCTTCTCCAATGGTTTCGTTCTTCTTCACCTTCTTCTTTCTATTCTCTCTCTGCAACCATGTCTCTTCCGCCGCCGACACAATCTCTGGCGACTTTACTCTCTCTGGCGACCAGACAATCGTCTCTTCCGGAGAAGTTTTCGAATTGGGTTTCTTCAACCCAGGTACTTCTTCAAACTTCTATATAGGTATGTGGTATAAGAAAGTCTCTAAACAAACCGTCGTCTGGGTAGCCAATAGAGACAAACCAGTCTCCGACAAGAACTCATCAGTTCTCAGAATCTCAAATGGAAATCTAGTCATATTGGACGGCAATAACCGGACTCCGGTTTGGTCCACCGGACTCAATTCAACCTCTTCCTCTGTTTCTGCCCTCGAAGCGGTTTTAAACGATGATGGCAATCTTGTTCTCAGAACCGGAGGCTCCGGCTCATCAGCCGCCGTGCTGTGGCAAAGCTTCGATCACCCGGGGGACACGTGGCTTCCCGGAGTCAAAATCCGGTTTGACAAAAGAACCGGAAAGAGCCAACGACTCATCTCGTGGAAGAATCCTGAAGACCCATCACCTGGTTTGTTCTCTCTCGAGCTAGACGCATCCACAGCTTACAAAATCCTCTGGAACAGATCGAACGAGTACTGGACAAGTGGTCCTTGGAACGCTCAGAGCCAGCTCTTCGATTTGGTCCCCGAAATGAGACTCAATTTCCTCTACAACTTCAGTTTCGTGACGAATGAGACAGACTCATACTTCACTTACTCGCTCTACGACCACTCAATCGTGTCACGTTTCGTCATGGATGTGTCAGGACAAATCAAGCAGTTCCAGTGGTTAGAGAACAACCAGCAATGGAACTTGTTCTGGTCTCAACCTCGGCAACAATGCGAGGTCTACAGGTACTGTGGCTCCTTTGGGGTTTGCAATGAGAAGTCTGAGCCTTTTTGCCAATGCGCTCAAGGGTTTAGGCCCGAGTCGCGGAAAGATTGGGACTTGAAGGATTACTCTGCAGGCTGCGTTAGAAATACTGAGCTACAATGCTCTCGTGGAGACGTCAACCAGTTTTTTCCCCTTCCAAACATGAAACTAGCTAATAATTCAGAGGTATTGACGAGAACGAGTCTTAGTATTTGCGCCTCTGCTTGCCAAGGGAATTGTTCTTGTAAGGCTTATGCATATGATGAAGGCTCGAACCAATGCTTGGTTTGGGCTAAAGATGTCTTGAATCTTCAGCAACTCGAAGAAGATAACAGTGAAGGGAATACGTTTTATCTTAGACTCGCTGCTTCTGACATTCCTAATGGTTCTTCCAGTAAAAGTAACAAAATGATTATATTTGGCGCGGTTCTAGGCTCGTTAGGAGTAATAGTCCTTGTTCTGTTGGTGGTAATCTTAATCTTAAAGTACCGGAGGGGGAAGAGAATGAGAGAAGAAAAGGGTGATGGTACATTGTCTGCGTTTAGCTATAGAGAACTACAGAACGCTACCAAGAATTTCTCAGAGAAGTTAGGAGGAGGAGGTTTTGGTTCGGTGTTCAAAGGGGCTTTACCGGATTCTAGTGACATAGCGGTGAAGAGGCTTGAGGGTATTAGCCAAGGGGAGAAGCAGTTTAGGACGGAAGTAGTGACAATAGGAACGATCCAACACGTAAATCTAGTGAGGCTTCGCGGGTTTTGCTCTGAAGGAAACAAGAAATTGCTGGTGTATGATTACATGCCTAACGGTTCTTTGGATTCTCATCTCTTCTTTAATCAAGTTGAAGAAAAGATTGTCCTCGGGTGGAAATTACGGTTCCAAATCGCGTTAGGGACAGCTAGAGGATTAGCTTATCTACACGACGAATGCAGAGACTGTATCATTCACTGCGATATCAAACCCGAAAACATTTTGTTAGATTCACAGTTTTGTCCCAAAGTTGCTGATTTCGGTTTAGCCAAGCTCGTGGGCCGAGATTTTAGCAGGGTTTTGACCACAATGAGAGGCACAAGAGGGTACCTTGCACCTGAATGGATCTCGGGAGTTGCGATAACAGCGAAAGCTGATGTTTACAGCTACGGGATGATGCTATTCGAGCTTGTTTCCGGGAGAAGAAACACGGAGCAATCAGAAAACGAGAAAGTCAGATTCTTTCCGAGTTGGGCCGCGACCATACTCACCAAAGATGGAGACATCCGTTCGCTACTTGATCCTAGACTAGAGGGCGATGAAGTGGACATAGAGGAGCTCACGAGAGCTTGTAAAGTGGCATGTTGGTGCATACAAGACGAAGAGAGTCATAGGCCAGCGATGAGCCAAATTGTTCAGATTCTTGAAGGTGTCTTGGAAGTGAATCCGCCGCCTTTTCCAAGATCAATTCAAGCTTTAGTCGATACCGATGAAGCTGTGGTCTTCTTTACTGAGTCGTCATCTTCATCAAGCCATAATTCTTCACAGAAACACAGCCATTCTTCTTCTTCTTCTTCCTCTTCGAAGAAAACAACCAACAATGACTCTTCGGCTTAGTTAATAATGTATACTCATGTTTATCAATGTGTAATTTAGTACTATAGTGTATTATTTGTAACATGGCAAGAAAACCTCTGAATTT
Organism: Erysimum cheiranthoides; assembly: GCA_011420285.2. NCBI lineage: Eukaryota > Viridiplantae > Streptophyta > Magnoliopsida > Brassicales > Brassicaceae > Erysimum > Erysimum cheiranthoides. The sequence goes on from CM022180.2 coordinate 20,942,824, forward strand.
TCTTCCATTGTATAATTATTTATTTGTTACAAGAATGTTACAAACTTGTGGAAACTTATATTTACAAGAATTTTACAAATTTTATTTTTTTTTATAAACCAAGACCAAACCAATTGAGCACGTAGAAAAACATTGATTTACATCCATACTTAAGAACCAAACTCGATAGTTTTTTTTTTTTTGGTCAAACAACTAATCTTCCTTTGGAATTCAAAACTCAAAAGACTTTAATAGCTTACGGTGATCATCATACTATAGCGCCACCTTTACGTCATATCCTGCAAATATCATCATCTTTAGAATCACCTTTAAGGTATGTCTTTTTAGCTATATATCGACCGTGAAACATACGGCTGGAGATATATGTTCGTAGAAGTTCCAAAGGGAGATGCTATCTTTTTCAAAAGTAAGTTGTATATATACGCACGACCAAAAAAAAAAAAAAAAAAAAGTTGTATATATACACACATCATCATCAAGTGGGTAGAAAAGGTTTTTAATATTTTAAAAATAATTAATTCCAAAATGAAACCTATTTTTAAGAGAACTTTTGTTTTCTAAACTAATATTAGTGGATACTACATTGCCAAAAAAAAAAAGTAATAAAGAGATACTTTATTTTGGCAGTTCCATCTGACTGTATAACAGATAAATGGATAGAAAATTTAAAGCTGGATAGTTCAAACTTTTGTAGATACTTCGTAAAAACAAACTTTTAAAACTTCGAATATACGATAGAATCTGAAAACATGAGAGCGACACACTAAAGAAGTGGGATCAAAGTACTTAGAAATTAACTAATTATAGTACGGTTTATATGTTTGAGGAAATTACATATGATGGTGTGTGTGTATTAGTTAATTATGTGTGTGAGGACCGTTGACTTGACTTAATATATACGTTCGACTTTTCAATTAACGACTTTTCTTTGTTGTTGTATAAAGAAAATTTTGGTAACGCGCGAATACAATATTGTGTTTATATGTAATACAAGATTAAAATTTTGGATAATACCATGATTACGATCCAAATATTCGTGGGAGTTTGTATATACGAGAACAAATAATTGAAATTGTCGTGGGGAGTAAATGGGTGGCACGATCTTTAACTTTACTTCTTTCCTGCTTGAAGTTATGTCAAGCAAATGTTTTTTTATTTTGTTTTTTCTTATTGAAAAAATAAAATTGGAAAGCATATGGTAAGTTGATCAAAATTCCTCTAGGTAACTTTATTAAAAATAGTAACTTCAATTGCGTACATATAGAAAAATATCTATGACGAACATATTATCTTATCATATATATATGGATGACAAATTATAATTAAAGCATTTAAATTATTTAAATCTACGAACTGTAATAGTTTGATTTTCGAATTTGAATCTAGACCTAATCTGTAAAAAGATATTAGACTAAAAACATTTTTACCAATTCAAAAGTTATATTAAAGACATAAAAGAAAGTAGAGGTCAATGTCCACTTGTATGAGAAGATGGGAAAAAAATAATAACTGTAAACAACCCACAAAGTCTTATAATATTACAACTTATGTGGATATGCTTAGGAACATGAGTAAAATATTATGATAAAAATTTATGTTTTCTAAGAAAAAAAGAGAGAAAAAGGAGAGTTACATTATCTGATTGGTACAAAGTAATACAATTTCTTTTAGCAGATTAAAAAATAGTTAAAAGTGGTAATAAAAACTGAGAATATCGCTTTTGGTATTGTTTTATGATTAGTAATTATATATGCGGTATATTTCGTATCGCATCGCAGCGGTACGAAATTACCAATCAAATCCTATGTGATTTAATCTGTATTCTATAAACATGCATTAAGTCGTATTTTGTTATCTATATTTTGCATACAAATATTTAAGATGATTCTTACCATACAAATTTTCCAACCCATTCCAACCCATAAAATGGATATTAATGAAATATTTGTACTGGTGAAAGCAAACTGAATTTTGATTATGTACACAAAACTAAATATACCCAAATTCATAAAAAACAAATATTGTTGATAAAAGATATAAAAATTGCATTTCTAAGTATACATACTACACATATATCATAATAATTATAAATTTTATTGTATTGTCTTCTATCAAAAATTGAAACGAATCTGAATTAGAGACAAACTGAACCAAACTTAATTAAAATAAAATTCAGTTCCAATTTAAACCTCTTTTCCTAAAATCGAAAAAAATCAAACCATATTGAACTGAACCGGAAAAAAAAAAAGACAGAGTGTCCATAACAAGACATGATTTCTAAAAATTGTATCTAAATATATAGTTTAAAATACAATTACATGTAGCCAATTATTAAATTACACGTTAAAGTACTGTAAAACAAAAAAAAAAATCTTATTAATCTCTCTACCTCAAAATTTACTTGTCCAGTTTTTTGAACCGAAGAGACTTCTTCTTCTTCTTCTCCTCTTCATCTTCTTGTACAGACATATCTTCGTTTTATAGAGAGCGAGAAAGAGAAGAAACAGAGAGAGATCAGAAGAAACGAAATCAATCGTGAAGGGGAAAAAAATTATAGAAGAAATTGGAAATTACCAAAAAGAGAAGGTTTCAATGCGTGTATAGATATATCGATTCGCATACTCTGAGAGATTTATTTAAGTTTCTGTAACTGTGTAGCTCTCAGTTGTTCGTTCGCTGAGAGCTTGGAAAGTTTTCGTGGAGTCTTTTGTTTTTTTCCATTTAGATCTTTAGGTGGAAACAAACAAGCTCGCGAAGACGGGAGAAATCTCGCCGTCTGTGGGATCCGATTTCGTTCAGGTTCCATTTTCTCGGCTTATTTTTTTTGATTCTTTGTTTTCGTTTATGCGTGAAAGAGTTGGGATTTTTTGATTTTTTTTGGGATCCGATTTGGTTTTCGGATTTGGAAACTCTAATTGAAGATGAAAAGGAGATTAAAATTTAGATTTTTTGTTTGATCTCGTTCCTGTTTCTGATGATTGTGGGATTTGGAAGCATTTGTTGAAAATTGTTGACTGAAGATTTTTGCTCTGAAGCAATGCGCTTGTTTGTGTGTGTTTATTTTGAATTGGCTATTAGAAGCTGTGACGATGGTTTGACTTTTTTTTTGGTTTTGGATATAGATAAGACTTGATTTGAAATGGCTCTTTGAAATTGTCTATTTAGTTTTCCTGTGGATGTTTGATTCTTCCATCTTTTTGTTGGATCATAACAAGTTTCTTCAGGTAGAATGGTGAATTTGTCTTCTTCTCTTTAGGAATTAGAGAAATTATCATTCTTCATAACTTAGAGTTTCACACACTTTTGATGTGTTATATTTGTATGGCTTTTTTTTTGTTTCTTTTTGCTGGATAAACTAGAGAGACGAATCAAATTCGGAATATTTTAAAATTTTTATCTGATTTAGTTTTCCGAGTTGTATCTTATGCTCTTCTATGGTTTAGTTGTGTTATGCACTGTTTGTATTTCTGATGTTCAATATGTGTTTTTGCATGTGACTTTTAGGTTTCGACTGGTTCTAGCTGCCAAGTGGATTGTTTTCGTTTTAGCTGAAGAAATTTGATCCTCCAGATTTGGGAGTGGGTTAAAGAATAATTTGAGGTTGAGGTGTTGCAGTATGCAATAGCGGTTTTTATGAGATGAAGGCAATTAAGGGGTGGCGTCTAGGCAGAATTAATTATATGCAGTCTTTGCCTGGGGCTCGCCACCGTGCTTCTACAAGGAAGCCAGTATGGATCATCGCAGTGCTTTCACTGATAGCAATGTTTGTAATTGGTGCTTACATGTTCCCTCATCGCAGAAAAGCGGCTTGTTATATGTTTTCATCTAAAGGGTGCAAGGGACTAACTGATTGGCTTCCACCGTCGCTGAGGGAATATTCGGATGACGAGATTGCAGCTCGTGTAGTGATTAGGGAAATATTGAGCTCCCCTCGTGTTATACGAAAGAGTTCTAAAGTTGCATTTATGTTCTTAACTCCAGGTACATTACCTTTTGAAAAGCTATGGGACCTCTTTTTCCAGGTAAGCTTCATCTCTTCCCAACTTCTTTTCCTGCATCGATTGTGTTAGAGGCTTCCTTCTGACTAAGAAGATACTGATGATAGCAAGTACAATGATATCTTTTTAAGTTTAGTCTGGCCTTTTGTACTTTTTGACAATTCTTCAAAATTGTAGACTTTGTCTGGAAAATCGTTTAACAACTTGGGTGCAGCATGTTCAGGCAGAAGAATATTTAGCTGTGCCTTATGAACACTTGCAATATTTTTAGTATCTCTACGTGTATTTGATTCTTTCTTCGCCTTAGTTCTTTCACTGACGGTTTTCTGCGTTTATCCCTCCTCACAGGGTCATGAGGGAAAGTTCTCTGTTTATATTCATGCATCAAAGGATACGCCGGTTCACACTAGTCGTTACTTTGTTAACCGTGAAATCCGAAGTGACGAGGTATGTCTCCTTTTCTGCATCTGATGTCTATATTTGTAGATCTCATGTCATCTCTCTCTGCGATAATGAAAAGTATAACCATAGGTCTAAAATGACTACATCTAGTTGATGGTGGATGTATCATGAATTTATCTTGTTTCTGTAATAATTTTCATGATTGTGGTAAAAGAATCAAATATGTTTTCTTAAGGTGGTCTGGGGTAGAATATCAATGATCGACGCCGAGAGACGTTTGTTGACTAATGCTCTTAGAGATCCTGAGAATCAGCAATTTGTTTTACTCTCTGATAGGTAATCTCCCAGAAACTTTATTTCTCTTCTCACTGATTATTATGAGGTTTCCCTAACTAACTTGAGTGTTTTTGGTTTTGCAGCTGTGTGCCACTTCGGAGTTTTACATACACGTACAACTATATGATGCACAGCAATGTCAGCTATGTTGACTGGTAAGCATTTTTTCAAGTTGATGAAATTTGAGAACTACAATTACACATGTTTCCAGATTTCTTCTCCATTTTTCTGTACTTATATATGTTATGATACTCCTTTATTCTTCAGCTTTGACGATCCTGGTCCACATGGACTGGGCAGGCATATGGATCACATGTTGCCGGAAATTCCAAAGGAAGATTTTCGAAAGGGGGCACAGGTAAAATATATTTCATTGATCCAGTATTATGGTTGTCTCATTCTCGAAAATATATGTGAGATCATTAATATACAAAGACTCAGATATAAGGAACCAATTCTGGGTCATTGTTAAAATCAGTTGATACAACAAAAGGCTATTAAGTAGAACTCTTTGTGGACTAGGTTTAGCAACGGACTATGTATGCCCCGTATTACATTTGTATTTAGGAACTGGATTTTAATGAAGCCCAAATTTTCCTTGCCTAGTACTAATATCATCAATTAAACACATTTGATCTGCACCTTTGCTTCCGTTAATTGTTATTGGGAAAGCATTTTAATCAAGTGAGGCTACAAAAATTGGCATGAGAGTGTTTTTTCAACAAGTCATCATTGCTTAGTCAATTATCTCTATATCCATGCAGTGGTTCTCGATGAAGCGTCAGCATGCTGTAGTAACTATGGCAGACAGTCTTTACTACTCTAAATTCCGGGACTACTGTGGGGTGAGTACGACCTAATTCTCAAAATAGATGTTTCTCACCTCTTTTTGTCGATTTTATGGAGGTGTTACTTTCTAGATATATGGAAATAACCACACGTTAATAGGAAGGCCGTGTTTTTTCTTCAGCCAGGTGTAGAGGGCAAGAACTGCATCGCGGATGAACACTACCTGCCAACATTCTTCCATGTGAGAATTTATTAACTAAATAGAAAATGTTTCATTTTTAGTACTCTTTTAATTCATAATATACAATGGTCTAAATTTCTCAGATGCTTGATCCTACTGGCATTGCTAACTGGACTGTGACATATGTTGATTGGTCTGAGAGAAAGTGGCATCCAAGAAAATACATGCCTGAAGATATCACACTCGAGTTAATTAAGAACATCACGGTATCATCACCAAACCGCTATGATTCCTTGAAATCTTTCTTGACTATATTCCATTGTTTGCTTCCCTTGAGATAATTAATCGGTATTACCTTTTGATCCATTTACAGTCCATTGACGCAGTTTCACGCGTAACAAGTGAGGGAACGGTACACACTTTAAAACCAAGTCATCTCTACTTTTAATTAGTAAGCAATTTTTTCCAATTTTTGTCCCGTTCACAGAGATGATAATCTCTCCCTTTTGCTTATGCCTGCAAACATAGGGAGAAGAAACATGGACGCTTTGCATGTGGAATGGAATCAGAAGACCTTGCTATCTCTTTGGAAGGAAATTTCACGCGGATACTCTCGATAAAATGATGGACCTCTTCCCAAACTACACAAGCATCGCCCCATAGGGCTCACGGGCAATTTTGATTGATTGATGAATGCAATGCAAAGGAGGTATTCTTTTGACTCGGATTCTTTAACCAACGTTCAGTTACATTCAAATCCCCACCCATGAAGCAAATTATAACTTGAGGCATTACCATGGAACCCCTAGAAGCTGTAACTCGCTGCAAAGTCCTTTTAAGAGCAGAGAAAAATCGTGTGATCTTGAGAAGCTTAGGAAGTGTTTTGGGGTTTTTCATTTGGTTTAGGGGACGTTGGGACATTTAACTCATCTATTTTCACTACATGTCATTGTTATTTATAGAATTCTCAGAGTGCTTTTTGTTTGTCTCTCTTTTTTGGTCGAACACTTTTGTTGAAAATGAAATGAAAAGAAGACATGAGGTTTATACAGTTTAAAAGCTGCGCATTTGATCACAGTTTTATATGGATAACTAATTATACAAACTGCTATGAAGCATTTTTTTTTTTTTTTATCAGAACTAGAACTACCTCTTATTACTGCATACTACAAAAAATAATATTACAAAACCCACAAGTTTCTTCATCGCCGATGTCCCAGAGCCACCACCGGAATCCTCACCTTATGACCTCGGCTACCTTTCAACTTCACCTCCCCAAAGCTGTATACTCCAGAAACCGATCTCACTGTCAGAGTGACTGAGAAACTTCTAGAAGCGCCAGGTCTGAGTGTCATTGCTGGTGGGTCCACTTCTATGGCGGTAGACGGCTGCATCCTAGCTGATATTGTGTATGATTCTTCTACCTCTGCCACATTCGTCACTCTCCTTGTTATGGTCTGGGTGCCCACAAGGTGAGAAACTGCGATAGATGGTGAATTGAAGTTTGAAGGATGTTTCATGTCGTAGTTACAGCGTGTGTTTGTGTAGTTTCTTATCTCGTGGGCACTGATCCCTGGGGTTGTGCACAAGAATCCTAGATAGTCCTCATAACCTACAAGAGAAAATCGATTAGTCTTATCAACCAGAGATCAAAGATCTTTGGTGCACCATTGATGAGACATAGCAATAGTACCTGCATCAAAGACAAGACCAGGATCTAGAGCAGCACTTGGATTGACATGACCACTTCCATAGTCAAACGGAGTAGCTTTAACAAGCGTTACAGCCTCCGTGTCTGAATATTGCTGTGCCTGAAGAAGCCTTCCTGCTCTATCTATGACTGTTGAGGTTGTCATCAAAGCTGATTTGATAGCAGCTGGGCTCCATTGAGGATACTTCTGCTTCACCAGTGCAGCTATCCCGGCTATGTGTGGTGCAGCCATGCTGGTTCCTGATATTAGCGCAAATCCTTCACCTGCTCAAGATCCCAAAGTAAGAAACTTTAGTTTTGATTCAAAAGAATTCCACATGTTAGCTTCAGTTACTTTGAATGCTTACCAACATAATTAGGCTCATCTGTTCCGTTTGGACACCAAGCAGCCCAAATTAGATAACCTGGTGCAAGAATATCCGGTTTAAGAAGATCAGCATCTTGAAAGCTGAAATCTTTGGTATTGGGTCCTCTAGCTGAGAACAATGCCACTTGAGGTGCTGATTTGTGAAGAACGGGTGCTAAGCCATCTCCGATGCTTCCCTCGGCTTTAAAGCTTTTTACTCGTCCTGTCCAATCCCTTGAAGTACTGACATTGTAGTAATCAATCAAATCCTAAAGATGCAAAAAAAAAGAAAAAAAAAACCAGCATTTCAGATTAAGAAATTAGGCTGAGAGTAGTAAGTGAAAGCATTCAAAACTCCCATTACCATTGACTTAGAGACATCTGTAATCAGGATTCCTGGAATGGCAGAAGGAACAGGATCGAATTTTGTTCCCGGAGATACATTTTCAACAACAAGAACAAAACCAGCAGCACCGAGATGCTTAGCTGTTGCAACAACTTTCTTGATAGAAGCTGTACCAACAACAAAGTTGAACGAATATCCACAGAGAAGAATGTTTCCCTTAACCAATTTCTTGTTAAAGACTTCTGGTCTTTGGCAATCAGATGGATTATACTTTGAAGCAGATGAATCTAGCAGAACGTCATTTGCAGAAACCAAAGTGTACAACCGATGAGGGCGAGTTGATGCTGCAGAAGATACATAACAATTCATCAAAAACATCAAACTAAAAACTCGGTATAGGCCACACCAAATGTAAATTAACAGTCTTTTTTCTTACGGGATAAGCCCATCCCAGCAAGCATTTTTCCATTCCCTAGTGTCAGATGATTTTTGTATCTGCGATCATCAATTGCAGCTGCAACAGTAGTTATCCAGGGGCTATATGATACCAAAGTTTTTGGAAAGGGTCCTCCGTTTCCAGCAGCTTGAGCAACAAACACACCAGCTTTTACGGCCCCAAGAAGTGTAGCATCGAATGGATTCAAAAACGTTGTCTTTGTAGTTGTTGGAGGACTGTTTGGACCAACCGAGAGGCTCAGGATATCAACTCCATCATGAACAGCCTGCTCATGAAAATCTCTAATTAATTTCAACTAAGGTACGTCCATGGAAAGTAGCAGTTAGAAGGTACTTGACTCATTTAAAACCCAAAACAGATAAAGGTAGCTCGTGTTGCTGAACAAATAAAGCATATGCAGCAGGAGAAATTATTTCATCTAAGCTGGGGTATTTTTTTGTGGTACGTTATGATCACTCATTTCTAACTTGTGCTCTTACCTGATCAATGGCAGCAACTACATCAGCAACAAAGCCTCCAAAAAGCCGGTAAAGAGCCTTGTAAACAGCAATCCTGAAAGAAATTAGCGTTTTAGCTTATGCAGGAGAAGAAAACAAACGATCATTAAAACTGCCATTTTGCACTATCTACCTACCTTGCACGAGGAGCCATCCCACTCGCTTTTCCGAATTCATAACCATGCATTCTCAATGGAATACCGTTATTCCCAGCTGCTATAGCTGCTGTGTGACTGAAATTCCAGCAGTTCAATGAGAAGGAAAAAGAATCAGATTTGCTTAGTAGTTAGGACAGTGAATTACAGTCACATTGAAAGGGTCTTATATCGCCTCCTAAGTCCTGAGGACAATATCTAGATTATAAGAACAGAAATACAGAATTCTGAAGACAAACCTTCCGTGCCCATCGCCATCCATTGGCGATGCATAGTCAATAGCTGGGTTAAATGCCCCTGCCGCTTTAGCAGCTTCAGCAAAATGTTGGGCTCCAACAATCTTCCTGTTGCAGAAGCTTTTCTTGGTATGCGGATCTTCTTCACATTTCCCTCTGTAGTGAGGAAGAGGGCCATAAGGTAATCTGTGGTGAGAGGCGAAACTCGGGTGATGCGGATAAATCCCCGAGTCAACAAACCCGATAACAATATCTTCTCCTGCTCTATCAAAACCGCCTCCTGTTGGCCAAACATCGGTTGGAAGTCCCAGAAACTCTGGTGTATGCGTGGTGAGTCTCCTCACTTTCCAATCTTTGTCTACAGATTTCACACCAGGGGCGCGACGAAGTGTTTCTGCCTACCAAATTCAGTGGAATAATGTAAGGGAACATGAATTAAGAAATTTGTAGAAATAATTTCAAATTGATTTTTCACCTGCTCAGGAGAAACATGAGCTGAAAATCCATTTATAAGATGTTTATAGCTGTAAAGTTTTTTGTAAGATCCTTCCTCAAAAAGCATCCCAAGAATCATATCGTGCTTCTTCTCAAGGTGACGAGCATAAGATGTCACCAATTCGCTGAAAAAGTAACAGATTGTTAATCTAAGCAAGCAATGTATAGACAACTCATCATTTGTAAGACAAAGTTGCCAACAAGTAAATAAGAACAAATCACTTGTGACCAACAATTGGCTAATTTTAGTACTATTGCAATTGAAGAAGAGAAACTATGGAGGTACCTTGTTGTGTCGATCTTCTCATCAGATTCAACAGCAGTTGCTTCAAAACCATTTTCTCCACCTTTGTAACTTATAATTGGATCTCCATCCATAGTCACAATATAAACCTCTGCTGTCACAGTCACAGTAACAAGAAGCGCGGAAACGACAAAAAATCTCAACTTGATATCCATATTGCTTCCCATGAATGATGCTCCAACTTCAATTTTGCTGTAGATGCAACTGCATCATCAAAATGAAAAGAATGCATTAGCATCCTGAGACCAATACCACTATCAATAGAAACTATTACTTCACTCAAACCACATAATTTATTCAAAAAGCTGACACTAATCATCTAATCTCAGACAGCTTAGGACATAGCTTTGGTCTAAAAGGATCAAGCTTTCTCACAAAATACAGACAACAAATATTAAAGCTACCGTATTGAGACACAAGAATCATCATCCACAGGGACAATACTCGCAGGTGAAGAACATTAAAACTGAAAAATCTAAAGAAATGTGTAACTTGAACCACCAAACAAAAAAAAAACAAGGTAGAGATTCATCTTTCTCACTGTTTCACTTAAAAATTTGTAAAGAACCAAACATATAAAGAGCATAACCAAATCCAACCAACCCCAAGAAAAGAAGTTGAAACCCAAATCACAGCTTGAAGACAAAGAACTAACCCCAGAGAAATTTGCCTAAACACAATAATCAAGTAAAGAAAGCTCAGCTCCATCTTATGCCATTTATATAAATGAAAAAAAGAGCTACAAACCCCAAAACAGTAAGTACAGTATAACAACTATTGCTCTTCAATTAATGAGACAAACAAAGAAGAGGCAAAAAGAAGAAAGAATCTTTAGTCTGTGAAGCCTACATTTTGCCAAAAATTAAATCAGCAAATCAAAAAAATATCAAGATTAAGTAAGAATAACCCACTTTTTCACAAATCATCCAAGCAAAGAATAAAACATCAAATGAAACCCAAGACGAGTCTCTACACACAAAATAAGAAAAGAAAAGAAAGATCCTTTTGAAACTGTAGGTTCAATAGAGTAAAGCCAAAAAGCCAATAATGTTGTACGAACTTACATTTGCTTCACGAGACGACGGAACAGAGAAATAATAATAAAAAGTTAGCCTTTTTTGAGACGAAATGGTGAGATTACGATTGAGTCAAAAACCGAAAAGATTAGAAATTTAGTCACTACATAAATCACATTTGCAGGAGAAACCAACAGAACAGGTTGATTCAGATCTCTAATCGAACAACTGATTAAAAGAGAAATCTTTTCTTTGAAACTGGGTTTGTTCGTACAATAGAGATCTAGCAAAGAGAGCAAAAAAAAAAAAGTTAAGTTAAAAAAAAAAAAAAAGAAGTTACTGTGATTTAGTGACGAATGAAGTGAGTGTGTTTGTAGAAATGGAGAAGAAAAGGTCGTTATTTTAATTATTTTTTCTTGATATTGAATTGTTTTTAATTTTGATTAATTTATAATGCTAAGGAGACAATGAACCGAAGATGATGGGAGACTAGTGTCACATAATTTTGTTAATTAATCGTAATGTTTCGTGTAATGGAAAAATGTAATAGAAATGTTTAGTTAGATAATTTATGGATAACTAAAAAAAATCAAATAATCGTAATAATGTGGATTTACGTAAATATCCGAATGTCCGAAGGTGGGAGGAAAGAGAGTGACCATTCGCGCGCGAGATTTGCTGTCAGTTCGTACTAAAATGACGATACTACCCCTTAGTAGTAGATATGGAAATCAATGTTTTGTGTAAATGTGAAATATCAATCCTATTTACTTCTGGACTATATTAAAAATGTTAACGAAGATATTTTTTTTATATATAAAATAATCACGTGAATAGTTTATATGTATTTATCATATGTACAAAATAGCACGTTGATATTTTAGACAAATTGATGATCCACTATTCATTAATTAATGTCTTATGTAATTAATGGTGCATTAGTCTTTTTTTTTTTTTTTCAACTAGTAGTGCATTAGTTATTTCAATTATTTCTTCATGGTATCTTATGCAAAAAAATAAAATCGAAAGATTAAAAAAAATTCCAATGTAAAGATAGAAGTATTACTTTTTTAACCGGAAATAAAAATGTTACTTTTCAAAAAACTTATTTGCTTCCTTTCACGGAAAAAGAATCTGTATCTGCTTTTGGCAATCCATACTGAAATGTGATTGCCTAAATATGAAAGATTGTTGATAGAAACAATAAGATAAATATTGAAAGAGCAACATCGAAGAGTCCAAGGAGAAAGAAAAAAAAAATATTGTTGACTTAAATTGGTTACAGCCTTACAGGTGAAAAGTTAATACTAAATTCATAATTAGAGGGACAATGTTTATCTTATGAGGGCCAATGTTATTTAACTCAATTATGATGTTTGATCGCCAACGAGAAGAGTTCCTTTACACTGATAAATGCGTCTTCATTCCAAAAGCATTATGAAAAATTGAAATACAATTACAAACTACCAGTGGGCCAATAACCTAAAAAATTATGAGACATTTAAGAATATTAACATCTGTAAGAAAACACATGTCACTTATCCCCAAATGATTTTAAATCTTCAATGGAATGCACAATATATATATATATATTCTTTCTTTTTTTTTGGATTAAAAAATATATTTTTGACAATGAACATTATTTTCCATCGAATGATTCATAACTGTCAGTTCGTTTCAAATTCAAACCGTTTGTCAGTCGTTTTTATCAACAGTACTGTGGTCGATTAGTAACAGATCAGCTGGTGGTTCACCCACGATCGACCAATTGCATAGTTGAAACTTGGAAGCTATGTGATATTTAAGAAGAATGATAAAAATAAATGTAAAAGAAAAGCCAAATGGCGTAATGAAACCAATTGTAGAAGACACGCAAAGTTCAAAAGTTTCTTACTTCACTTTAGAGGAACAAATAGGGAACCAAATCAAATAAAAATTTATTCGGTCTACGTATGGTTAATTGATTTATGAATCAAAATAATCTCCATTTGAAATCATTAAAAGGTGTGACCAATTTTTCTTTATTATGGAATGAAAAATTTACGAGTACATATGTGGTGGAAAAAGAGTCGAGACTCCTAGATACTGTACGTAAATAGATGCTATATACAACATGATTTAATTCATTCAAAAGTAGCTAATGAAACCATGATAAAACTCGATTAATTACTTTTTAACCAAGTTTGGTTTATTGTTTTATATTCATATAAAAGTGTTTAAATCTGGTCCAAAGAAGGTCTATATATAGAGTCGTGTACAATTATATATACTATATATGATTAGTATACCAAATTTCTACTTTAATTACTCAAACGCGTTATTCCATGCAGGTAAAAGATAATAATATTGTCAAATTCTCATATGTTTTTTTTGTTTACTTTCTCAATTTTATTTGAATATAATCATTTTCTTAAAAATACAACTAATGATGTATTTGCCTTATACACAAACTTTAATAGTAACATGTGGGTACAATATAAAAAAAAGTAACGTCTACACGATCGATCCTACCTAACCTAATGATTTAATTTGTCAACAAATATAAAATTATTTTTTAAAGGTACTTATATTTAGGAATTTTATATTGAACATTTCTCATTAACTTTAAATGTATCTTTACAACGTACGACTGATATACTCTCGAATAAGCTTAATTTGAATAGTAATTAAACCAGAGTAATTAATCGTCACTCCTAACTAACTTCTTATTTCTCCAATGATTCTTATCCAATATCCACGATACCGTGCAGTATGTACACACTGATAGTTCTCTTCAAGATAGAGTGAATGTGCATGTTTAGAAACTCTAAATCTGGAATTGTCCAAGATGAAGTGTTTTAGTTAGGATATCGGCAATATGATCGAACATGAAAAAGCATCAAATATCTTCTTCAACTTTTCTTTTACCGTATGACACGCCATGTCTATATATGCTTGGTTCTTTTGTAACAGACTGGATTTTTGACAATATGAATTGTCGTTATATTGTCACAGTATAACAGAGTTGAAAAATCGAAGGTGATGTCGAAGATCAACAAGTAAAAACTGTGTTATAACTACATGATTTCACAAGTTGCATAAGTCAGTTCTGTATTCAACTTTGGCTAGAGAACGAGAAACCACATATTGCTCTTTGGACCTCCAAAAAACAAGAAAGCAATTTTTACCAAAAAAAAAAAAAACAAGAAACCAACCAAGGAACATAAAGTATATATAATAACAGATCTTCTAGTATTAGGATAAGGCCAGTCTACATCTGCAAAGGCCTTTAACTCGAGAGGAGAAGCTAAAGAATAAATACAGTAATTTCTTGACATGAAATATATACCTTTGACATGAAAGCCTTTCAGAAGCTAAAAAAACGATTGTATTAATTGAATGTGTATATAGAATTGATAATAAGAAAAGAAGAATATATATAAATTAGGATTTGGAGGTATATGGCAGTTTAAAGTTAACTTCTGAAAGCACATGTGAGGATTATTGTTTGTTCCTACAAAAATGTCGTTTAGTCCAAACGCATCATATGTCCTGTCATATTTTTTTTCTTTGCCCAAAAACTAATAAATAATTCTTCCTCTAACACCAACAAAAAATATCCGTATATTCATTTCTGTTATTATAATTCTTTTTCTTCGGTTAAAATATGTTTACTTCTTTATTGTCGACATAGCCTGATAGCCACACCATGCATGACCAACCGTTCTAAAAATATATCAAAGAATTATTTTTATTTGATCTATAAAACAGTAGGGTATTCTTGTCGTCTGTGTATCTTATAATTTGTTGTACAATATCATATTCAATCGGCTGTAATTTTTTATCCATCTATGTATTTATCTAAAACTGAATATGATACTGTACAACAAATTATAAACAACAACACATTTCATATTTACCAGAAGTTCTCCATATATATATAAGTACATATAAAGGTCTCACAACTTGCCTATCCGAAAAATATTAGATGAAATCATGTGAAAAAGACAATTTCCCTTAAGCGTGAAGATATCGAAAAGAGAACGCATAATTATCAAATGTGATTTCGAAGTAATGTGTTTCACTTATGATTTTATGAAATGCTTCCCTACCCCTTCAATTCGGAAAATACTAACTATGCATGTTTGATAAAAAAAACTTACCCGTATAAAATTATGCTTTAGAACGCTTGCCTTCGCACGGTGGGCATTTTAGCTAAACCATATCCATACCAATGTCATGGCATTGACATATGATATGACTTACAACTATAAACTCCATATTCACGTGCATAATATAAACAACACTTTATGACATGTGGACTCGTAAAGTCACAACCTCCATGTTCACGTGCATCTACGTACATACACATGAGCGTAGTTCCATATAAATTTGGAAAATACGACAGCAACATTATTAGGGGCTGCAAATTGCATCTACCAAGAAGACTATTCCGACCCACCGGATCTGATGAATCGGCCCATTCAAGCCCAATTTTACTAATTGAAAAATAGCAAACAAAACTCGAATCCGGATCCGGATCTCGCGGAGTCGGATCCCGTTTCGGTACCCGTTTCAGTTGCACGTATACGCGTGAAACCGCCTTACTCTGTCATCGTTTATAAATAAATTGTAAGAAAAAAAGAGAAAACCTCTCTCTTTCTCTAAAAATGTCCCGATTGCTGTCAAAAACCCTAATCCCCCACGGGCGATTCTTCCTCCGTCGCATCAACGAGCCAACGATTGCGACGGCGTCACCAAACCTGGTCTGTTTCAGCCAACGTCGCTTTTCATCAAAGCCACAATTGATTGAGATTGACCTCGATTCAGCGACTTCTAAAACCGAAGCTGAAGCTGCGATTCTCAAGAAACTGAACGAATTCGTTCGAAGGATCATCGTTCATAATTCGACTCCAGATTGGCTCCCTTTCGCCCCTGGCTCTTCCTTTTGGGTACCGCCACATCAGATCACGGCCACGAAGATCGCCAATTTGGTCGATAAGGTCACGAATCCGTTGACGGAGGAAGAGTCTCTCTCTCTCTCGTCTCCTTTTGGTTGGCCTTCTTCCTCTTTCTTCATTCCTCCTCCTTCAGGTATTGCTCAATTTCTTCAATCTCATTTTTCCATCTGAGATTTTTGGGGATTGTGAAGAGAAATTGTCAACAGTTTATGTTTAGAATTGTTATCTACGTGAAAGCTGATTTGTTTTGATGTTCGAAAGATATGATTGATTCTCATGTTGTTGATACAAATTTGTTCCTTTTGTATTGAAATGTTGAGATGATTCAGCATCTACACAAGAGGAAGAAGCTAACATGGAGCTCAAATTCCCGAGGAATGAGATGTTGGAAGTGAAGCTAGCACATTATCCTGATCCAATTTACTCTAAGCCTGAGGACGGTGAAGAGTGAATTGAATTGATGATACCTTTTACACTACGAGAGAGAAGCAGGTAATAACATCGCCGCACCTATCGTAAAGAAAATTAAGTAGCAATGAAATGTGTTGCTGACAAATGCCTTGCCAATGTACAGGACAATGCTTGGAGAAACAGATGATCGGTGAAACGGATGCAGTTGTGTACATATGGTTGGAAACCATGGAATTATATCATCTTTGGGTGACTTTATTAATACCTTGTTTGATTATATATTTTATAATGGAATTAATATAATTATTAGCTTGGGGGCTTCTTCCACTTTGTTAGCCAGAGTTTATGGTGATGCTCAGCTCGGTTAAGTTAATTATTGCGACAACCTTTCGAAACCAATATGAGCTTTTTCACCTGTTATCCCGTCTTTTTTTATTGCTTCTTTGAGGTTAGTAGAGAAGATACGTTGAATACGTATGCCTTAATTAATTGCATATAAAGTATGGTTCATTGCAGCTATTACACTCAGAAGACTTTGTTTGCAAAGTTGCGATGAAGGAGGAATTCCCCGAGTATGTGATCACGAAACGTATTTTCTCATAAGAGAGTTTGCTTATGGGCAGCGCAGGATTTGGTTTGTTATAGATATGTAGTTGAATTTGATACTTCTGCAACGATTAGAAACAATAGTTTTGACCAATTTAAACTAGTGATCAAAGAATAGTTAAATGTTATATGTGTTTTCATCAAAGATTTTGATTCTTGAACACTTGATGAGAGTATTATCTAAGTGGCTACATTACCATGTCCAAACTTGTGCATTCGTTTCTTTATCATTATTTGATCAAACAGAGAAAATGACAAAAAAACCTTGAAACATTAAACTTCTTGTACACTTCAAACACAATTCAACTTTGTTCTTCTTCTTCTTCATTATCACACTCCACACCACACGGTACTTCCCAGTTTCTGAAAATTAAAAACTCAAAAAGAAATCATTTTACCTTGCCTGAGGAAACATTCCTGAATCAGAATTTGTCATCGCCGGCTCCGTAAAACTACTGGCGCCTGAACCACCAACGGCTCTTCCTCTGCTTACACTTTCCTTCAGCTCAGCCACTACCTGACTCATCGTCGGTCTATTCTTAGAACTAGAAGATGCGCAAGCCATTGCTAGTTCAGTAATCTTCCATGCCGAACCAGCATCAAACCTCTCTCCTAACTTTGGATCCACAATGCCTCTGATATTTCCCGTCGAGAGCAGCAACTCAACCCGGTCAGTTATGTGCATGTTCTCTGCTGTTGTTCTTGAACGTACAATCACTGGTTGGCCCGTGACTACCTCTAAAAGAACCACCCCAAAGCTGTAAACATCACTCTTCTCGCTTAATTTTTGCGTCGAATGATACCTTCATTTTGCAAAACAATGCCTCAGAAACCGTAACAGCTAATACCAAAAGACAATGGAAGAAGCTTTTTACTTACTCAGGATCAAGATAACCGATAGTTCCAGCAACAACGGTTGAATCCTGGTTATTACCGTCCAGTGCTACACTTCTAGATAACCCAAAATCAGCAATCTTGGCCTGGAGCTTCTCATTGATTAGAATATTAGCTGGCTTCACATCTCTTTGTACAATGGGAGGCTTGCAGCCATTGTGAAGATACTCAAGCCCTGAGTTACATAGAAGCACAAGTATATATATATCAATTCACTTTATTTGATTTTCTTATTCTAATATGTAAGTATTTTCGTAGCAAACCTTGTGCCGCGTCTAGTGATATTTGTAACCTCTCCTCCCAGCTCAAGATATAAGATTTTTTCCCTTGATTAGGAAAGAAACCAAAAGGTATGTTTAGTTTCCTCTGGCTACAGCAGCAAAAGATCAGTGATCAAAACTAATTAGAAGAGAGACTGACCTGACAAGTAATCTCCCAAGGTTCCATTAGCCATGAACTCATAGATAAGCGCCATCTTCTTGCCTTCATGGCAGTATCCGATAAGAGCGGTTAGGTTCTTGTGATGAACTCTGAGGAGAAGTTCGACCTGATGATAACAAATTGATGCATATACTGTGATTACTCCATAAAAACTGAAGCTTTTAATGTATATAAGAAACTGACCTCTGCTCTGAACTCTTTGTACCCTTGAGCTGATGATTCAGACAGAATCTTGACAGCAACTTGGTCGTCATTTAGGACACCATGGTATACTTTTCCGAAACCTCCTTGTCCAAGAACTCTCTCAAAGTTGTTTGTAACTTTCACAACTTCTGAGTATTTGTAGTATCGTTTTGTTGTGTCCAATGGCCCAGTCCTAACACCACCAGAACCACCTGTAAAGATCGCATGATAAGTTTTCTTACAAGTAAACTTAGGACTCAAAGAAGATGCAATTTCGGATAGTTTCTTGATGTTTTTTACCGCTTCGATGTCTCTTCTTGTACTGCAAGAACAAAGCTATTGCTATCACAAGACCAAGCACTCCCGCGACAGATGCTACTAATGGAATGATGTATACACTCTTTTTAGTCTTCTCATTTGGAATTTGACATGAAGCAGACACGCAGAGGTCCGGATTCCCGCCAACTCTTATGATCAAAATGCAGAAGACAATATGAAAAACTGAACTCAATAGAATTGGTTCAACAGATACAAGAGCATCTGCAATGCATTGAAAAGCTAAAAAAACTGAACCAACCTCAGCTTAAGCAATTTATTGTTTGATCTCTCCAGTAGTTTAACCGGAACAACACCCGTCAACTTGTTTCCTTCCAAGTTTCTGCAGACATATATGTGAAATCATAAATTCTTCAAGTTATAGATTTCATTGTTTATGTAATCTACAATTCCAATTAGTAAGACTTACAACTCCGTCAAGTTATGTAGATTTCCGAGGAAATCAGGTATTTTTCCTGTTAAACTGTTGTCTGATAAGTCCCTGTAATGAAATTTTGGTTTCTGTCATTTAAGGATTCCACAACTCTGTGTACTAAAGATTCCAGATCAAACCGAAAAATACAGACAGTTTCTGTAATGATGTAAGGTTGGAGATGGCTGGATCAATCTCGCCAGTCAAGCCACTTGAGGATAAATTCCTGAAGATCATCAAAATACTCTTGTGAGAACACAAGGGATAGAGCAAAAACATATATAAGTTTGTATAAACGCTTACACAGAAATGATTTTCGGAGACTCATGCTCGACATAGTTGCAGTCAATATCCTTCCAAGGGTAGTTTTTTGGAGCACAAGGGTCTCCAAGCCAGCTCTTCTTCACTCCATACTTGGACTTGATACTCATAATTGCATCAACTAGAATTCAAAACAAACATGGATAAGTGCAAATAAACTTAAAGATGAAAAGACCAGTACTCTCAAGTTCTGTTTAGAAAAATGAAACCACACCATCTTGTTGACCAGTAGGCAACTGAAGAAACTCGTTGACACGATAAGTCTCTATGGCGTTGATGATTGGTGGGAGCGTAGATTTAGCAGTTCGTTTG
Organism: Erysimum cheiranthoides; assembly: GCA_011420285.2. Classification (NCBI taxonomy): domain Eukaryota; kingdom Viridiplantae; phylum Streptophyta; class Magnoliopsida; order Brassicales; family Brassicaceae; genus Erysimum; species Erysimum cheiranthoides. Next base: position 20,962,949 of record CM022180.2, read on the forward strand.
AAAAGGAAGTCGTGTTTTGGTCCGGTGACAGGATTCAGAGTGTAAAGTGTGTCTGTATACAAGAAGCGAGGGGTGAAGTTATCATACAGGCTAGTGTTATCATTATAAATCACCGCGAATTCTCTAGTCTCGTTGCTTGGTATCTCTTGAACTTCAGAAAAATGCATGAACACGTAGAACTTCCACGTAGGGATCACTGGTTCCCATATGAGGCTTATGTCTAAGCTTGCGTTCAAAGGTGTTGAAGCTGTGTTCATGACCACACGAGCAGGCTGGAATCCATTGTTAATGTTTGAATCTATCGTCAGGTTTGTACTGAAAACTCTATGATTTGAGAACCTTAGAGGCATCCATATACGGTCATACACATCATCTTTGTACCTATAATTTAGAGAAGAAGTGAGCCAAGAGATGGTATATAATATGAGATTAATATTACAGGACTCATAATAACCTGACAGGACGATCTCCGAGGGCCCCGAGATCCCATCTTCGATACAGCATAATTGAATCATAAGTAGTCAAGTATGTATCAGTCTTCAGGAGCCTGAGTTCTAACACAGACAAGAATGGAGTTCCTTTGTCTTTATCAACAAGACACAAATGAACATTGTCTGAACGAAGAGTGTGGATGATCTCTTTGGTAATTATCATAGTTGCATTATCTATTATAACAGAATCCCAGAGATTGACCCCAAGATAAATATCAAACTCGGGTGCTTTCCCTAGATTATCGTAGTTACCGTACATGAAACGGGTTCTGATCAGATACTTGAAGCCTTTTCCACGCGGAGGCTGGACATTGTAACAGTTTCTCTTGCCTTCAGGAAAGCTCCTAACGTTTTGGAACTGTTTTTCAAGAGAACCCGACTGAAACTGAGGATCTATGCTATGAATTGTCCCGGACTCGACAAACGCAGCATCTGAAACATACTTTATGTCAGTTGCTTCATCGTTGTAGCTTGATTCCTCCGGTATTCCACAATCTATACTGACAAAACCTGTAAAAAACACACACACACACATAGGGATTAAAGCCTTATAATCACAGCCATATTTGTTCATTTGCAAGACTTTGTGTACCTGATTGGTCTTGAGCACGAACAAGAAGAACAACGGTGAAGAAGCTTATAAATGAAATCAACGGAAGAAAGTTGCAAGTAGCCATTAGTAGTAACAAAAGCTCTTGATCAGCACTTTCTCAGAACAAAATTCAATACCATCCTCTTCTGCAATGCTTATGCAAAACTTGTTTCTTTCTCCAATACTTTGATTAAAAGATTAACTTCATAACCATGTTGGCTAATGGTGAGCCACTCTCTATTGAAATCAAATAATACTATACTATGTTTTCAAGTCAAAACGGGCAAGATAGATTTTTTTTGTTTTTTTCATCAGAACAACGACTTGTGGTGGTCCTTGGTCAGTTGAGAAATCTTCAAGTAGGCTAATTGTTTAAAACCAAAGAATTAGTTCTAGTGATTAGTTGACAATGAAAGTTTCAAACTAACATAAAGAAACTGCAAGTGACATAAACAAAGTAAAAAAATAATCAGTCTTCGATCTATATTTTAACATGGATTATTAGACTATTAATTCTTGAGACTACTTGAACTGTTGATTTGGTAGATAATGTGGATAATGTCAAGAGAGCTTAATGTGGATAATGTCCGACCTGTTTCACGAGCTTAATGGCATTCATCTATTGGAGAATAGCTGACGCAGAAATTGAAATTGCATCAAATGATCAAACGAACAGGAAGAAGAACAATTTCCCGGAGAGAGAGATCTTCTTCTAATATACATATGAAGAAGTTGAGCATTCGTCTTAGCACCAAAATCAAACCCGGGTCGGTGAAACTAAAACTCTCCTCTAGCCATTTAAAACTAACCATACTTGGATTGAAAAGAGAAACCTTCCTCTTTAATATTTACTCTTAAAACAGTATATACATTTACAGAGCTGGCTAAAAGGAATGAGAGAACACACACCTCACATCTCTGACAACAAATTACTGATTTTCCGAAGCTCCTTAAGTGATGTTATAGCTGTGACTTGTCCCTTTTCAATCAAATTGGTTTTAGCTAAGTTCCCTATTAATCTTGCCTGAACCGAACCAGGTTCTTGTTGGAAAACCAACTCGATTGCCTGAAAATAAAATACACTAAAATCATCAGAACGTTTGAGCTTGTAAGGTGGAAAAGAGTTGTCATGGAAATGGCTAATATCTTAGTTACAATAGTCCTATACCACTGGAGGCAAGATACTACCATACTCGTTACCTCCAGAACCATACGAAATATACTTTTCCCAGTTCGATAACCCATTTTACTGTCTCTGTACTTATCTTTTTTAATATGCTGGTAACTGACTATGAGAACTGATAAGTTACCTGAATGTGTTTGAGCATTGTCTGGCCAAGGTTCTTCAGAGTCTTCATCAGATTCTGATTTGAGTCTCCATTGCTGCCAGAAGATATAGCTTGGGGGTGGGACTCAGAATAGCAACCAATTTGGTTCTTTTTAATTTCAACATCTTTGGTTTTTCTGGCATCAGAAGCGTTTCTATCAGAAGTATCCTCACTGGACAAGGTACGTTTAAGCTTCCGAAACCACTTCACTATTCCATGTAAAAGCTTGTGCTTCTTAATAATGCCCACAGATTTATCTGTGGAATCGTATTCATCAGACTGAGTTACTGGATACTCATTTCTCGGATGGGGAGGTATAGAAAGAGGTGAATTTGCACTTGTTTGTTGATCTTTATAGTTTTCATCAGAAAACGAATTTGAACTGATACTGCAATCTGAATCATTTCCACAGTAATTTGAATATTTGGCAGGAGTGGTTGGATTTGAGGAGACAGATAAATTCTCCTCACTGGGTGCATTTCCACTTATTATACTCTCTTCATCAGCAGAATGGAAATCCATAGTGCCTTCCTCAGTTTCTTGAAGAGGACTGTTCTCCTCGTTCACAGTCACAGGACAATCAACATCTATCAAATTATCTCTCGCATTAGCTTCCTCTGGGTCAGGACTGAGCTGCTGAGACAAATCTTCAAGCAAAGTTCGAGTCACTGGCAAGGAGTTTGCTTCCCTTTTCCCATTTGCTGTCTTATGACGTGATATCACTGCTCGAAAAAGTTTTGTCACCTTCAACCACCTCTTTTTCTTCTGTGTAGGACTTTGTTTCTCCGAACAAATTTTCCTTTCTTCTTCTTCGGCTTTGTGTAGAGCTCTCCATTTCTTCTCCCAATAGCTTTCAGGTGCGATAATCAAAGGAGATCTGGTTGATGGACAACTTTTAGTTCTTGTAGGCACAGAACTGCTGTGGTCGAAGACACCATTTATGGACAGTGCTGCTCGTACATCAGTATCCAAGACCAAAGCTTGTAACAACTTGGCCTTCTGTATTATCTTATTCAGGTCAATGTTCTCTGGAAAATTTAATAGTCTTTGTAGACAGCGGATTGCATTTTCGGTAGAAAGCAAGGAAGATCTTAAATATAATATCATTGAAACAGCCATTCCCGTGATTAAAGTTCCTCTAGGACAATCAAAGATCCTGAAGCTATGTTTTCTGCTATCCACATCATTTGTATCCGTTCTTGCACTAGTATCTGCTGAAAATATTTCGTCCCACACTAACAAGAGATCCTGAAGTGAAAATTCTCTTCCAAAAAGAACCCTCAACCAACGAAGACCAAAGTACTGAGGTTCAACTCCAAGTTCAACTAGATGGTTGTGCAAAGATAAATCAACAATAGCCAAAAGACGATAAAATGCAGTACACGCTTCAAGAACTGGAGCTAAACCGGTGTGGGATCCGCTGGCTGGAGAGTAACCAAAAAAGCTAGCCATAGAGACACAACCATGAATACCACTCATTAGAGCATCAAACATACAGTAAGCATCATGTTCCATGAATTTTTCAGACAAGACAATGCCAAGTTCACTTTCTGCTCCATAAGAATCACTCAACATCACAATGGACTGGACTTCAGGATCAAGCTCATCTAGACTTCTTATTTTCATAGAATATCCCTTGAAACCAATCCCATCGTCCATGGAGTCCATAAACTTATTGAAATCAAACGTGTAGCTGATATCTCTTTCCTCGCAAGATAAACTATCAAATCTGTCGGTGAAATAATCTTCATAGTTTTTACGCACTTCAGAAAGACGCATGATATCAACATGAAGTACATAAAGGAGGGGTGCCAAAAGCTCGTGCATTCCTGCAAAAAAATGTGAACAAGCAGATGGTAGATAAGCCTTGGCAGGAAGTATTCATTCAGAGAATTAGCATATTTCAGCAAATCCTATTTTTCTAGTCATTTTCTTAATCAGATAGTATGTAGTTTCTTCTTTGTGTTTGCCTTCACTTCTGTAGTCGAATAAGCAAGAAACGAAAAGGATGAAACAACGAAGAAACAGCAGATTACGACAACAAAGGTGCCAAACATGTACCTTGCCTATACCCATACTCAGGATGTTTAAGGCACCACAACAATAGAATGCGTCTTAGCATGCCTTGGCATCCAGGCGCTTGAAAATAGCACCAATGTTCTGGATATAACCTCGATAAGTCTTGGTCAAGTGTTTTTTCCAACTCAGCATTACGAAAGAATTGACCCCATGTGCTATCTGCATATAAATTATTTAAACATGATTTACTCTAAGCATCATCAAGGAACCACAATCATCTCACATTTACAGAAGTAACATTGAAAAAGTAGTTTCAATACTGCTCTTAAACTAGACAAATAAGCTTTTACACACAATGTGAGCTAATAATTTCAATTTTTGGTTATAGCACTGCATGTGTTGAACAATGATCAGCAAGACGAGCATATCTGGACACTCTAAAGACAATGTATATGCTTTGCAGATGAGCTAGTTCAAAGAGCAGTTGATGAAAAATTAGATGCTGTGAGCAAAGGAAAAAAGAAGCTTACTTGGATTTTCCGACAAGGGATTGTCTATGAAAAAATTAGCGGAACCATCTTTATCTTTGAGTATATGTGGATTGATCAAAAGTCTTCTCCTGAGAAGAGCATATCTACATAACAAAACGTTGCACTATTCATATTATTGATATACAGCCATGAATCATTAAACAATCACTCTCCTCACTTGGCTATATTTTCAAATCATGTTTGTCTTTATATGAGCATTAGGGTTTATGAACGATACCTCCGGCGACAATTGGCTGTTGCTCTACGAAATTCATCGATCGAAGAAGCCAAAGACGGAAGAACTCCGAGATTCAAAGGGAATTAAACACCACTGCCATTGCTCTTATACCTAAGCAACCAGAAGCTTGCAAGCTAGGAGATTACAGGCCCATCAGCTGTTGTAATTTGATTTATAAAGTCATTTCCAAGATTATCGCTCTCAGATTGAAGCCTATCCTCCAAGATTGCATCAGCCCTAATCAAGCTGCGTTTTTGAAGGGAAGAAGTTTAGGTGAAAATGTTCTTCTCGCTTCTGAGCTGATCAGGAATTATCACAAACCAAGTTGCCCCAAAAGCTGTATGTTGAAACTTGATATCCGAAAAGCTTTTGATACAGTCTGCTGGGATTTTGTCCTGAAGCTTCTTGCAGCTCAAAACTTCCCACCACTATTTTGCACTTGGATTAAGGAATGCATCTCTTCACCAAGGTTCTCCATTTCAGTGAATGGGGAATTGGCTGGGTTTTTTCCGGGTCAGAAGGGTCTTCGTCAAGGTGATCCAATCTCTCCGTATCTATTCATCATGGTGATGGAGGTTCTCTCAAACTTGCTAAAGCATGCTGCTGATCATGACAAATTCCGCTTACACCCAGCTTGCTCAAATCCGAGAGTCACTCATTTGCTTTTCGCGGACGACTTATTAATCTTTTCAGATGGGTCTAGGCACTCTTTGTCAGGTATATCTGAAGTGATGAGGGATTTCAAGAGTTTATGTGGCCTGGATATAAACCCAACAAAGTCTGAATTGTTCTTTGGTGGATACTCAGATATTCAGATATCTGTGCTCAGTGACTTGCAAGGCATTAAATCTGGAACATTTCCCACAAGATACTTGGGATTACCATTGAATCCTGCAAGAATCTATTTGGCCACTTTACAACCGTTCATTGAGAAAATCACAAATAAGCTGCATACTTGGACTGTAAAGTTTCTCTCTTATGCAGGAAAGATAAGACTTATCTCTTCAGTTATTTACGGTATGGTGAATTTCTGGAGTGCAGTGTTTAATCTTCCCAAGAGCTTCTATGCAAAGGTTGACTCTCTCTGCGCAGCTTTCTTATGGAAGAACAAAGTAACCAGCGCATCGGGTGCTAGAGTTGCGTGGCAGGATGTCTGCAAGCCAAAAGAGGAAGGTGGGCTGGGTATTAGACTTCTTGAAGATTTCGCCATTGTGTTTCAACTCAAACTGATTTGGAATTTTTTTGTGAGTTCTGGTTCTCTTTGGGTTGCTTGGCTGAAAGAAAATATTTTTCATAGGAAATCTTACTGGACTCTTGAAGATACAACGAGATTATCAGGTACAATCAGGAAATTTATTCGCCTAAAGCACTACGTTGCTGATTTTATGAGATGTGAGGTGAAGAATGGACAAACTGCTTCCTTCTGGTTTGATCACTGGACAGAGTTAGGACCATTGATAACCGCCATTGGCAGCAATGGGCCAAGACAACTTCGGATAAGAAAGGAAGGGACAGTTGCAGAAGCTGTAAGAAATGGAGAGTGGTTGATGCCAGGTGCAAGATCAGAGTCACAACAGCAGCTCATGATCACCTTAACAACAATCAGCCCTCCAAATGACACAAATGGACAAGATACTTATCTCTGGCGCCGGCTGTCAGGTTCTTTTGACCATTCTTTCTCTTCTAAGGAAACTTGGGAACAATTGAGAGTACAATCACCTACTGTTCCATGGCATAAGATTATATGGTTCAAGGAAGCTGTCCCCAGATTTTCATTTATCACATGGCTTGCCATGAGAGGAAGACTCCCTACGAGAGACAGGTTGCGTGCCTGGGGACTTAACGTCTCGGAGGCTTGTGTTCTCTGCTCAAACGGATTGGAAACCCATGACCATCTTTTCTTTGAATGTGATATCTCTGCAGCGATTTGGCACTCTTTTGCTTCAAGGATCTTGGCCCAACCACCATCTACTATGTCCTCCATCACAGCTTGGCTGCTTCAATCAAGAAGGCAAGCGCTTCAACCGCATGCCTCACCTCTGCTCAAGCTCATTCTCCAGGCCTCATGTTACTCCATCTGGCAAGGATATTCAGCAACTCACCATCTACAATTCAGGCGACAAAGGCAGCTCTGGACCGCTCTATCCGAGATAAACTTCTCTCTGTTCCAGCTCCCTCTCCACCCTCTCGCTCTGTTTCCATCCTTGCTTTTTACTTTGGCTGTATTTCTCCTCCTTTTTAGCCTTATTCTTTCTTAAATAAGTTGTATCAATATCAACATTTGTACATGAATCATTCAGAAAATGGTATAAATTTAACATTTTACCAAAAAAAAACTCCGAGATTCACACGCCACCGAACTCCCCTGAGATTGGCGAAACGACGATCTGACTCGTCTGCTATACTCGAAGCCAATGATCCCGACGGTTCCGGTAAAGCTGGCTCGATCTCCGATGGAGTCATATTAGCTTAATCCTCTTTTGCTATAAACTCTGCAGACAGGTTGAATCACAGAGCTCCGAGTAGGCAAACTATAACCAATCCATAAACAATGTTTAAAATCTTCATGAAACTAGTTATCACACAACACCTCCATTTTCTCATTCCTCCAGGCGCGAAGAAGGAGAAGATGATTGATGAACAAGTAGCAGCTAAATGCTAATTAATCAAATTAATTGTTAATTGTTATTTGTAATTCTTTTTTTTTTTGTCAACATTTGGGCCACAACTCGCCGGCCCATTAGTTTATTTCCTACAAATTGTAGGGTCGGGGACTCGATCCCTGGTGTGATGGTGTCTGTCGTCTGTGGACTTGCCACTAGACCAAGATCACTTCACGTTATTTGTAATTCATTAATTGATGAACCTAAAAATGAGTATTTCATTATAAAAAATTTAAATAACGACTTAATTGAATTACCCTATAATCAGACTTTTTCATGATAATTAATTGACCATCTGTTAAATTAGCCTTTGGATATCATTATTTTCGAAATTATTAATTTGGCATGGAAGACACAAATTAGATATAAGTGGTTAAATATAGGGACTAAAGTGTAAAAAAGTGCAATAAAAAGTAAAGTTGCAGGCGACGACGAACCTAAACCCCCACCGTTGATGGAAAGCAGCTTCGTCGCCGCCGGTGAATGAATTGACCAACCATAATCAGTAAGTAACCCTGTTCAATTTTATGTTGATTTTTAGATTCAGATAGTTCATACGCGTTAGATTCTGTAAAATTGTTTGAAGATTTTGAGCCTCTTTTATGTATAGAACTGATTTGTGGTTTTGGTTTCTTCCCAATTCGGATTAAAAAGTAGGAATTTGATGCAGTGAGGGTTATGCATGTGCAGGTAACTATTTATATCAACAAAATTTGTGAGGATGATTATGTGAACTTGGGATATGGGCAAGAGTGTAACAAAGGGGTCAGTGGATCAAGAACCTGAAAATTTCATGTATGTTTTGGCTGGGAGAATTAGGTCTACACTAATTGAATCTATTTTGAAGAAAGGAGGTTAGATTACATGTAGGAAGAAAAATCAGATGCAAAAAAACACAATGAGGAAATATGTCCAAATCTGCTACAAAATGAAGGCCACTGTTGCACTATACTTACTAAAATGATGGTGACGAAGAGGACAAGACTAAGATTTACCTGGAAGAGGTCTAAGGCCAGATAACGAGCTAGAGAGAACAGGTAAACCTTTTGCCGTTGCCTTATACCAGTGAAAAATCCTGCCTACAACGAAATGTCTGATAAGTGGACGAGTACCCACGTGACATTTTGTTTGAGCTAGCTCATGTTTAAACTGACTGGTTTCATTTAAGTACGAGAGATAGCACAATTTACTTTTCTGTATCTAGCTATACTTGCCATGTTCCTTCTGATTATCAGAACTCTGTTTACCCTTCCAGTTCTGAAACCTTGTACTCTCTTCTTGGATAGGAAATCTTCAAAGGTGAAGCTAATTTTCATACTGGTTTTGAAATGTTACTCAATGACTATGTTGACCAGCCTTCGGATGACACTGAGAATGGTGATTATGATCCTGAAACAAAGGAAGACGGAAATAGCATTAGTGGCTTGGGAAATGTTGGTGATGAAGATTGCAAAAGAATCTCAACTAGCTTGACCTGCTCTTCTAATGGTGTATTGGCTTTTCTATAGGACAGCCATGATTTACAACTCCAAAATGAAGGTCATGCATTTGGAAATAGGGTCCCCTCAGGTGAAACCAGCAATGAAGATATTGTATCCAGGCAAGACAATGGAGAGCTGTGGACTATACTATGTGAGTAGAGTACCTTTGAATCTTATCCTTTATTTTTTTATGGGAGAAAATATTGTGATCTGCCTCAAGAACAAAGCAAAAGAAGAAATTAGTTATCTATTTCGGTGATGGAGTAGACGAATCTGCTTTTTGAGATTTTCCATAGGAAGATAGTTTATGCATAAATGAGTAGGACAGTGTTGTTTATTTATTAACAAAGTTGGTAATAGTTTCTGATGGTATGAGGAACCATATGACTTGTCTTCCTGTTATTTCGCAAGACTAATAATGATAAGTTGTTTTACGCTTTCATGCTTATAAGACCACCTTCTCATTATATATTTCAATTCAATTTATTTTGCAACACTATTGGTCTAACTGTTGTATTTTATGATTTCCCTTGTTTGTGAGGAGATATTCGGAAAGGACTGTCTTTTACATGAGCAGATTCGTGAAGATGAAGACTGAGGTCTATAACAGATACAGACTTGAAATTACATGCAGAAGTAGTTAGAGATATCTGGATGAATAAACACCAGAAGAGGAGGAATGACTCTCTGTGGAAGATGAAGGTATCAGTTCGATTTTTTCACTTCTTAAAGGTGCTGTTCAGGTCTAGAATTTGCTTCCTATTTTCTAATATCTGATTGCTGGGTCTAAAATGTTCTAACCATTCTTTTTATAAGAGTTGGATTCTGAACCAGAGAAGGTATCCGTGATAAAAGTACTTGTTTCAAATTGTTATGGGTATCCAGCATCCAAAGTTAAAACGTGTTAATAAAAATTGGTTTGTCAGTATCGATTCTTCATCAGCTTTATCCTTAAATGCCATTGTCAGGTAAGCAAATGGTGCGACATCTGACACTGAGGAGTAGGAAGGTGGGTTATAAGATATCTAAACAAGCTTTCTCTTAACAACCTCGCTATTCTAAGGCAGAGAAATTCCGGGGAACAAGAGCGAGACTGAGATTAATCAACTTCAAGATTCCACGAATGAGACTGCTTCAGTCAGCAGGCAAGTGTCTCTTTTTCTTCCTTCAACCACAGATATAAAAGATACAGTAGTAGCACAACTAGTTTTCTCGTATAACTCTTAGGTGTAAGCGAAAAACAGAAGTTGAAATCATGATTTAATACTGCTCTCATCTTTCGACTGACCATTAGCATTAGTAGGCACATTCTTTTTTGCAACTTCTGAATTGTCAAATCTTTGCCATTTTCTGAGTTTAGGCCCTTAAACAACGATACGAGCTTCAAGCAATTTCTAGAAGACAAAGAGACAAGAGTAGGAGGACGTTTGAAGCTTTGTTTGGAGCTGAAGCACATGCTATTGAGATTTAAAACCCATGAAGTCCAGGAAAAACTTAGGCAAGTCTTTTTGTTTTACTCCAAGAGGACTCGCTTGTGGTATGCTCCCATATCAGAGAATTTTGATCTTTTTGGAGAGATGTTGTTATGTTGCAGAATCAGATGTAGTTTTGTATTGTTTGATCCTAACAAGTCTTAAGGACACATGTAGCTTTGAACTTTGTGAAGCAGTTTAATAACACCTATGTATGTAATTTATAAATGCCAAATTTTTTGTGTTTCGTCATTGTTTTTTGCTTTTAATTCGGATTTTTAAATAGGGAATCTGTGAATTTTTCTCTATTGATGATATATATTAGAATGCAAGAAACTAAAAATAATTAAGACCCTTTTTACTCGAGAAAAAAATCTGAGCAGTTAAATTATATAAATTAGATTTTGAAGCAAAGTCCACAGGAAAATCGCAAACAAAGTTGTTTTGCCAAAAGAGTTAGAGAGAGAGAGAGAAGCGAGAGACAGCGAGCGAGAGAGAGAGAAAAGAGCGAGGGAGAGAGAAAGTGAGAAACTTGCGTCAGAGGAGGAGTGAGGCAAAGTGCAGAAGAAGCCCAACGAAGGGGTTGCTCTTTGTCTCTTCGTAGTCATCTGGTAAATGCGATTGTTCTTGTGTTCTTCTTGGTTGTTTGTGTATCGCTGCTCATTGTATTGTTTGTTGTTATGTAATTGGATTTGACTGTGACATATGAGGTCTATGAACGTTTGTGCAATTACTGGAATCGAATTTTTGGTGTTTAGTCTCTGATGGTTTTGTGTCCATTGATTGTGTTCTAGGGTTTCAATAAGAAACCAAAGTATGTTTTTGTTGTGAATTTCTCTCAAGATAAGAATTTGTTCAGAAATTGCTTTGATTGAAACTTGAATTTTAGCTTAGGAAGAGAAATTTACTACTTTTACAAGCGATTTAAGGTGCCTAGTTTGAATCAAAGTACATAATCTAGGTTGAAGGTTGCATGGGTTTCCAGATTTGAGTCCCGTTAGATCTGAATCTTTGTGGTTTTTTAAAACTTGGTTTGCTGGATTTGGATTTGAATAGCATCTTAGAACATCCTGGACACATGACTTAGTGTGGAGGATTAAAGGTTTTGTCTGAATGGAGATTTTGCATTTTTATCACTAGAGGGGCCAACATAGTGAGGATTCCAACTTGTTTCTCTCAGTGAGAATGGAGAGAGATCTAACTTCGGGTTCTTGATCAGTGACTGGGGTGAGTATAAAACATTGTGTTGGAATTATGAAATGTGAAATTGATCCAAATTAGTAATCAGAAGACAACTTACTGTTTCTTCCTTCTGGTAATCATGGACTTGGTTTTCTTGCATATTGACTCTGTTCCATGTTTTGTTTTCGACGTTTAGGAGATCACAAGGATATGAAATCTACCATTTCAGAGGGACTACATGAAGAAGTTGACCAACAGATTTATTGGTACTTAGAGAAGTAATGTGCTTTCAGATACTTTTTGGGTTTCTCAGGCAAACATGTTGTTAGAAAGTTCATTCAGCTCTTCCGTTGAAACTAGTCTACTGAACGTATCCGAGTATCAAGACCCATTTGCTGCATATGATTGGGAGTCGCTAGCTGAAACTTGTCAGATGATCCACAAATTTCCCAAACAGTCTCAAGTAAGCTTTCTTGAAGCTGTTCCAGTCCATGATGCAATGAATCTTGATGAATCAAAACATCCAAAACTTCAAGTTAGTTGTCCAGAGACATTTGTTATGCATAAGGTATCGAAAAAGGCCCTGACTTCTCTTGTGTATCGTCGAAGGAAGAGGAGCGTGAAACCTGGGGTAACTGCAGAACAGAACCTAGGAAAAAATAAGACACCGGATGACTCACTTGATGACTCTATTGTCCCACTACATAACCCTAGAGAAAGCACAAAAAGGAAAAATCGCTTTGACGACTGTCTTGTCTATTGCCGAAAGAAAAAGAGAGGGAAATCAAGTTGTAATTTTACTGGAGAAACTACAATAAGGGGTGACAGGCTTGATGATGCTTTTGTCTCTGAGCATCACTGTGGAGAAACCAAGAGAAGAGGCAATCGATTAGATAATTGTCTTGTGTATAGCAGAAAGAAAGGTCGAGTAAATTTTAGTAGTTGTAGTCTTAGCGAACAGGTCTCTGGAGGAACCAATATAGGCGGTGATCAAGCTGACTTTTCTGCATGTAGCCAAAGGGGACAAATAGTTAAAGCTGATGGTGATTTTACTAGACCTAATCCTGGAGAAATCAAGAATAGTGGTCATCAACCTGTTTACAGCCAAAACAAGCAGTTGGTGAAATATAATGGCAGTTTTACTGAAAATCATATTGGGGAAACCAAGAGAAAAAGAGAGAGATCTGATGTCTTGCTTATGTATAGCCGGAGGAAGAAGAGAGGGAAATCTATTGGTGTTCGGGTTAATGGCTTTCTAGTTTATACCCGGAAGAAGTTCAAATTCAGAGGACCTTTTGCTAGACATGACCCAAACGCAACCAAGAAAAATGGTGATCAACTTTCTATTGTCCGTTCTCCAGAACTTGTAGACGATGCCCAAGTTACCGAAGTGGCATGTTCTTCTGAAGGAACAAATGACCGCTGCTTGTCATTGAAATCCAGTTCTGAACTTGATTCAAGTTCCAGTAAAACTGGGGAAGATGATTGCTCTGATGCTGGGGTGTCTGAGACAGATACAGACAGTAGTAGCAGCCCTTTCAGGCAGTGTAAACATTGTGATAAGCCGGGAACTGTCGAAAAGATGCTAATATGTGATGAATGTGAAGAAGCGTATCATACAGGCTGCTGCGGTGTTCGAATGAAAGAAGTTGCAGAGATAGATGACTGGCTCTGTCCATCCTGTTTGAAAAAGAAGTCATCAAAGACCAAGATTAAGGGGAGAATTTCACGGGAACGGAAATGGAGAGTTACAGTACCATTTGTAATAGGAATTCGGATAGGAAAAGAGTTTCAAGCAGATGTTCCAGACTGGTCAGGTCCAACAATGAGGTATGCACTTCGATAATCAACAGTCCTTTGAATTTTTGAGTCCCATTGTAATATCAAAGATGTCTGTCTACTGGTAAATGAGTGTCGTTCCTTTCACGAAAATGAGTGGCCTTTATTTTATTTGGTTGACATACAAAATCGTTTTGATCTCCATGCAGTGATACTTCTTTTGTTGGTGAACCTTTGGAAATTAATCAGTCAGAATATATGCATGTAAGCTCTCAGTATAGTGGATACGCATAAGTTTTATGTTGTCATAGAGTTGGCTGGATTTTCAGAGAGCTACCATTCTTCTCTCTTTGCAGGAGGATCTCAAGAAGGCCAAAAACAGTAAGAAACAGTGTTCTGCAGTGAATTGGCTTCAATGCAGAGAGGAAGATGCTAATGGAGATATCTGTGGAAAGTGGCGTAGGTAAGTTAAACAATTTTGCATGTTCCATTTTTTGGATGCTCTCGTCTTGAATATATCTTGTTATCTGTCGCCTTTTTCTTCTGGCTTCTTACCAATATCTTCTTCCTTGTCTCATATCTGTAACGCAACCATTGGTGTAAAATGAATTACTCAATATGCTTAGTTTGACTGGATATATACAGGGCCCCTCGTTCAGAGATACAGACCAAAGACTGGGAATGCTACTGCTGTGTCTTTTGGGATCCATCACATGCTGACTGTGCCGTCCCTCAGGTCAGAAACTCTCTTTACAACTATCTTCTTTTCCTCGAGAAAAATCCTTCCGAGGGTGAAAAGTTAGCACAGCCGTAAGAGTCTAGTATAAAAGCAGTGGAAATTCTCGTGGAGTATTGCTCCATCTTTCTCCATGTACATGTCATTTGGATTGTTGAACAGATTTCAACATACTCCAAAAAAAAATCATCGATGTTAATACAATGCATCTTGTGTTGATTTCTTCAGGAACTGGAGACAAGTGAGATCCTTAAACAACTCAAGTACATCAAGATGGTTTGTTATCTTTATCATTGCTTATTTGATCTTTCCCAACCATAGTCTTCTGTTCTCATCAAGGATCTAAAACTGAATGGTCAGTCTCCTCTGCAGCTTAGACCTCGCTCAGATGCCAAAAAGCGAAAGCTAGGAACAAAGGGTCGAAGCAGGTCACATAACAAAGGAAAATCTTGATGGACACAATCAAATGCTTACGCTTTTTGGATTAGAGACCCTAGAAACTAGAAAGGTAAATCAGAAATTTTTTGTCAAGCACCAATGAGTTTTGTACCACTTGCGAAACTTGAGGATATTCAGTTGCTCTATTAGATATTAATTAGGTTCAGGTCTTTTGCTAGCTCCCAAAACAGGAGTAGTGAATAGAAACGTATGTATTCAGGGTCAGGTTCTGGTTTAATGAGAATCGTTTTGAATGCAACAAAATCTATCAACAGCTCTTGTGGGTCAAAAGCATTCTGCTGAGTAGACTCATATAATAAAATGAGTGTTACATACAAATGACTGATTCATATAAGCTTGGATCTTGGAAAATGGTAAAAGAAGAAAAATAACAAACTTTGTGCGAGTTATTGCCAATTTCACTGATTGGGAGAAACAACGGCAGCAAATCACCATCCGTATTTGGCTTGTGTCTCAGCTTTTGTGAGCAATCCTCTTGAACGTCTCTCAGCTAACTCCGTCTCCTTGTGTTTCATGTCCATGAATAATGCAGTGATCTGATGCTTCCTCTTGTGAAGCTTTGATATTTTCCCCTTAGATGAAGATGTTGCCGGCTGCAAGACAAATGTGAACCAAGACAGCATTTAAAAGGCAATACAAAGAATTCATGTCTTTGATATACAATAATTTTGATATGATATCAAGTAGTTCTCTTTCTATAAATCCACACAAAGAAGTTATTCAGCAAAGCAGATCAAACTTGACAATGGACATGAGATAACCTGCAACTCATATGCTCTTTAATGTAAGTCTCCTACAAGCAAAGGCTTTAAAGTTTACAGAAAACAGAGTATATAATAAGAGACTCTAGAGAAATCCCCCACGTTGTTGCAAAAAGATTTTGCAGCAAGACAAAACAGACTTGACAATGGTAGCTAAAACAGGAGATAAATTCACACTCCTACACTAAATACTTTAACCAATTAAATTTCAGGCTTATCTCAAATATGCATCGCTCCATATGCTCTCTAATGAAAATTTCCTATGTTGAAAAGGTTTCAGATCTACAGAATCAGCGAAACTAGAGACCCTAGAAACAACTCTCAACTCTCAAGTTCTTGCAGCCAAGAAAATTCAAAGCAAGAGTAAAGAGTTTAGAAGCTAAACAAACCTGATACGCAGGTCCAAAGGCAATTCCGGTTGATTTAACCTGATCAACTCTTGGCCTATTCTTCATGAGCTCATCTTGTTTAACTTCAACTATCTCTGTTGGTATTGCGTTCTTCCCTCTCCTTCCTCTCCTGGCACCACTATCCATGGCTACAACAGCTTCGGGCAATCCCGTTGTAGCCTCAAACCCACCACCATTCCAATTATTACCTCCATAACTACTACCATCGTATCCAACACTAGCACTAGGGTTCGTTTCGTATCCACCATAACCAGCAGCATAATAGTTATCTACTCCAGCAATTTGTTCCGTTTCGCTATTACTATGACCAAATGATTCATAACTCTGGTTTTGATCACTAATACCTGATTCCGTTTGAGCAATTGCAGGTGTTTCTGTTTCGAGATTCGATCTTCGACCTGATCCTGATCCCAGTGAAGGAAGAGCACCGAGTGTTTGCGAGCTTTTAGGTGCAGGCATGGCGGATAAGAACGATCTCACTGATGAATCATGCGATGCAGCGGCAGATTCCATCTGCTTACGCTTCTTCCTCGCTTTCTCTTCTTCGTCGTCGTCTTCATCATCAAGATTGCTCGGTCTAGGGTTTACCGGAAGCCTGATCTGAACAACACGTTTCGGAATTGAAGACGAAGCTGGACCTTGTTGCCGTGAAATTGAAGATTTCGGAGGAGGAAGAGATGAGAGGAACGGAGAAGATTTTCCTCGTGAGGAAGATGAACCGAAATCACCATCTTCGGAAGATTTGACTTCCTTAGGTTGAGGAATAGCCGAGAATAGAGACGACGAAGAAGAAGAAGGTACTGAGGATTTCACGGTGAAAGCTTGTCTACGTGGTTGAGGTTCTTCTTCGTCCGACGAAGCGTAGCTCGCTACCAGAGAATCCATTAGAGAGAGAAAATTTGCCGTCGCCGAGATATGTCCGACAGTCGGAGTATTTGTTGTGTATATTGGGCTTTTTTTAGCAAACCTCTAAAACCCATATAAAAGCCCATTTATGAAGTCAGTAGAAATGTTAAACGCCTTATGAAAACCCCATTCAATAGATGATGGATTACAACATCTCAATGACTATGAGTTTAACATTAGAAACATATATAACCAAGGTTCAAAAAGTCGCTAGGCGCTAGTTAGGCGTTCGAATGGGGCCTAGCGCCTAGATCGATTAATCGGGGACTAGGCGGGGCCTAGGCGTTAATGAATTATTTCTATATTTCTAAATATTTTTTATATTTTTATAACAAAATATAATTTATAAAAATATAAGATACTAAAAATATTACATATTTGAACTTCTTATATATATTTATACCTATTTTATATAAGAATTATATAGTTTAGTCACTGTAAATAAAAAAACTGAGACTAACTAAATCATAATTTACAATTTAATAATCAATTATCTTTGTTCAAATCTTTTCATTTTATTATTTTTTTTCATTTATTCAAAATAATGTTATATTAGGAAAAAAAACAAAAAAATCAGAAAATAAACCGGCTGATTTGACCGATTTACCCGATTTTTAACGTCTAAACCGGTAAACCGATTTGATTCACTGATTTTACGAAAATCGGGGCGCCTAGTCGCCGCCTAGGCCGATTTTTAGAACCTTGTATATAACTGGTTTCGAAGTTTGATTATCAAGTGATACGGTTCCATCTTTGAACTGTTGTAGTATTTTGAGCTTCTTTTGCTCTGTTTTTTGACCATTAGGCTTTGTCAGTTTGGGTTTCTGATTCAGATAGCAAAATTGAAAGATAAGACAATTAATGTATTTTCTTAACCAAGAAAAAGGTTTCAAATTCTGATCTAACATCTGCAAAATTCTTTAAACTTGTAACAAAGATACCAAAACCATTAATCAGATTACTAATGGGAGACCCATAAATCTGAAATTGAAGGTGTATGGTAACTTTAATACACATCACGCAGTGATC
The DNA here is from genome assembly GCA_011420285.2 of Erysimum cheiranthoides. Taxonomy (NCBI): domain Eukaryota; kingdom Viridiplantae; phylum Streptophyta; class Magnoliopsida; order Brassicales; family Brassicaceae; genus Erysimum; species Erysimum cheiranthoides. The sequence continues at coordinate 20,981,025 of CM022180.2, forward strand.
TCTTTCTTGAGCTTTGCAAGCTCCTGCCTCACCACACCCGCCCTCTGCAAAACAACACATGAAAATATTCATTTAATAAAGGCCAGATGATGACTGAGTTAGCATTTAACATTGGAAACATATAAATTATAACAAATGAAGACTTAATGTCTCAAATAGTTACTGACCTTGATTTTGGCCAACATGATTTTGAACCTATCGAAGTCATTAAGGGCAGCTCTTCTCTTCTGCACTATCAGCTTCCTACCCCATGAACTCTTCTCCCACTTGTTCTTCACATCTGCAAGAGGTTTCATGTTAGATATGACCCAAAAAAAAACACTTGCCATGTCAGAACTAGGAATGAATGTACATATCACTCACCAGCTTTCTCCATTGCCTCAATCAGATTCTTCTTTTTCGGCACTCTGTTGATATCAATCACGATATCGGTAAGCGACAACCTCTTCAAATTCATCTGAATTCTCTCCATATCAGGGGCGTCCACAAGAGCCTACAAGTAGAAAGTCATAAGAATGAAAAGACAATCAAATTACAAAGACATACGAGAACCCTAGTCGAAAGTATAAACAAATCATGAAAACATGGACACACTGAAAACAAATACTTATAGACAAACAGACATGTTAGAATTAGAAACGAAGCTAGTAAAAAGCATCTCAAACAACAATGGTTAGCTTCAAACTTCTATACTCTCACATAAAAATCACTAATCTGCTGTGAATAATAGTGGCAAGTCAACAGATCAGAAACCATAGAGTAAAATCGAGAAGACTTGAAACATATAACTTGCGCGACAAAAAGATTTATGAGCAAATGCAGCTCCTAATTGCATCTTCAAAAGCAATTGAATCTCATAATACAACTCAAACAATGATGACAAACAAATATTTTACAGATCCACAATAAACATTAAGTGATACATCCTTACTCTCAACCAAATCAACAATCGCTAATCAGAGCTAAAGGATCCAATTCAAACGAAAGATATTGAAGAAACTATAACTGCACCACTCAAGATAATTACCCTGTTTTGGTCGACGACGTCGACGATCACGACGAGCTTCCCATAGTCCTTTCCGAAATTGACGAGAGCCACTCGCCCAATCTCGACGTATCTCTTGAAAACCTGCGGGGACAAGAACAATCTATAAACACAAATGGCCGAAATATAAAGGAACTTTATGGCGCTGAAGAACCAAGTTTACCATTTTCGTCGGTTGAGCTAAATCGCTACAAGGGAAAGAGAAACGAGAGAGAGGCAGAGAGAAATTTAGGGTTCTTAAGACAAAGAAGAAGCTACATATGCATGCCAATTAGGGATTTTGAATTTGGGCTTTTAAATGAGTTAGGCCCATCTTTTGCTATTGGATCAGGTAATTTTTTGTTTTTCAACTTATTGGAGAAGAATTATCTTCAGCTTTCGATCTGTTCAATATAAGCCCACAAAGTGAAGGCCCAATATTTGGTTATCGAATTAGGAAACCGGTTTGCTTCCTGGAAGAGAAAGACCCGAAATCACCCCATCGTCGTCTCTCCTAAGTCTCTCTCTCTTTCGCCTGTTCCTCGTTGCCGTTATTTCTCCGGACGATCAAGATTAAGACAAAAGCATTGTAAGCTTCGATATTACTCTTACACTCATACTTTGCACACTTATTTTCATAAAAAAATTGATTTTTCTGACATGATTCCTGTATAAAGTATTTTTGTCTGCCTGCTACTACAACTGTAACAATAGGTTTCGTTCAGTTACCATTTTTGGGTTTATTTCGAAGTTTGGTGATATAATGCTTCAGAAAAATAATAAATTGATGCTATGGGTTACTGTCAGAACCAATTCTTTCCACAAAAATTGACAAAATTTGTTTCCCTTTTTACTCCAGATTACTTGTGACCAGTCCCTGTTTATGTGGGTTTCAATCCTTAACCTCAAGTCTTCTGGGTTGAATCATTGGTTTATCAGAACTAAGGTTTTTCGATATTTCTGGTCTAGAACCTTTTCTCTTCCTTCATTGGCTGATAATAACCCAAGGTTTCACAGTGATTCTGGTAAGCTAACCTACACTGGATCACGGAATCATGCTTTAAATGTAGGAGTTAGTTCGAATAAGTGTTTTGGTGAAGATTTTGATAGGATTCTGAAGAATATTCAAGTCCCTAGTGATTGTGTTGAAACTATTAGAAATGTGCTTATAAAACACAGTTGGATACAAAAATATGACAAGGGGTTTATTACTGAACTTGATCAATACAAAGTCATCAGAATTTTGGACGATTTGTTTGAGGAGACTTTGGATGCATCTATTGTTCTATACTTCTTCAGGTGGTCAGAGTTGTGGATTGCCGTTGAGCATTCGAGCAGGTCTATCAGCCGAATGATTCATATTATGGTATCTGGAAATATGAATTATAGAGCTGTAGATATGATTCTCGGTCTGGTGAAGAACTGCAGTGGAGAAGAAAGGTCCTTGTGTTTACTTATAAATAATCTTTTTGAAACTCGTATTGATCGTCAAGTTTTAGAGACCGTTTTTTGCATGCTGATTGACTGTTGCACTAAAGAGAGAAAAGTAGACATGGCCCTGAAACTAACATACAAAGTGGACCAGTTTGGAATGTTTCCTTCACGAGGGGTTTGTATTTCTTTGCTTGAGGAAATTCTGCGGATTCATGGGTTGGAGTTAGCTCGGGCATTTGTTGAGAACATGCTTAGTCGAGGGATGCATCTAAATGCTGCTGTACTTAGCATATTCATAAGCAAATATTGCTCTGATGGCTATTTTGATAGAGGTTGGGAGTTGCTTATGGGGATGAAACACTATGGCATCAGACCCGATATTGTGGCATTCACAGTTTTCATTGATAAATTATGTAAGGCAGGGTTTCTAAAAGAAGCAACTGCAGTATTGTTTAAACTCAAGCTCTTTGGTATCTCTCAAGATTCTGTATCCGTCAGTTCTGTTATTGACGGGTTCTGTAAGGTAGGAAAACCAGAGGAAGCCGTTAAGCTTATTCATTATTTTCGTCTTAGAGCAAACATTTTTGTGTACAGTAGCTTTCTGTCGAAAATATGTACCACGGGAGACATGCTAAGAGCTTCTACCATATTTCAGGAGATTTTCGAGTTGGGACTCCTTCCTGATTGTGTTTGTTATACTACTATCATTGAAGGGTATTGTAATCTAGGTAGAACAGATAAAGCTTTTCAATATTTCGGGGCGCTGTTGAAAAGTGGGAACCGGCCATCCTTAACAACATATACACTACTTATTGGGGCTTGCAGCAAATTTGGAAGCATAGGTGATGCAGAAGCTGTGTTTCGTAATATGAAAACTGAGGGTTTGAATCCAGATGTTGTAATGTATAACAATCTGATGTATGGGTATGGGAAGACACATCAGCTGAATAAAGTTTTTGAGCTTATTGATAAAATGAGATCTGCTGGTGTCTCTCCAGATGTTGCAACCTACAATATTTTGATACATAGCATGGTAATTAGAGGATATGTAGACGAAGCGAATGAAATCATCAGTGAGCTTATCCGACGGGGCTTCGTTCCTAGTGCATTTGCATTAACTGATGTGATTGGTGGGTTCTCGAAGAGGGGGGATTTTCAGGAAGCGTTTCTTTTGTGGTTCTACATGGCTGATCTTAGAGTGAAACCTGATGTTGTAACATGCAGTGCGTTACTTCATGGGTATTGCAGAGCACAGAGAATGGAGAAAGCTATTGTTTTGTTTAATAAGTTGATTGATGCGGGGCTAAAGCCAGATGTGATTTTGTATAATACGCTCATCCATGGGTATTGCAATGTAGGGGATATTGAGAAAGCATGTGAGTTGATTGGTTTGATGGTTCAAAGGGGAATGCTTCCAAATGAGAGTACTCATAAGGCACTTGTTGTGGGGCTTGAGGGAAAGAGGTCCTTGAACTCAGAAAAGCATGCATCCATGCTACTTGAAGAAATTATTGTCGCAAATGGTGCTTGAAGAAAAAAGAATCAGTGAGGTTGGTGGAGCAGCAAAAGAGGGATCTAGAGTTGATGATAGCTATAACAAAATGTAACAAAATGTTTTACATGCGACTATATGAGAGAGTTTATTTTGTCATCATACATGATCACAACCTAATCACGAGATTAATATGTTCATTATTATTAGTACACAAGAGTTTATTTAAGCTTAAAAACTTTAATTAATCATCATCGCCGGTGATTTCCACGACTCTCACGTTACGATTCTCCTCAATCTCCGGCGGCGAAGAAGAACCATCTTTCGCTACGAACACGACAAGAAACCCATCCTCCATCCACGCCGTGACCTGATCAGTCAAGGCGTTGTTAGGAAGCTTGAATCTGCTCATTAATTTGTTGTCGCCGGTACAGATCTGGAGAAATCCTTCGTCGTCTACGAAAACGATCGCTTCGTCTTGAGTCACTCCCGGAAGATACGCTTTGAAAACGTGAGCCGTCGGAGTTTCCGTCCAGTTGAGCTGCGTCTCGACGGTGGATGAAGATGATGATGGGAATATTTCTCGAGAAAGTGAGGGCAAGTGGTGAGAAAGGAAGAGAGATGGTGATGGAAAATCAAGAAAGGTGGTCATTAGTTCAAATGGTTCCCAGATTCTGTCGCTGGGAGATAGTCTCCGGCGATCGTTGATCGGAATTATCGACATCTTCTTCTGCTACTATGGGAAGTAACAGAAGCTGAGGTATAAGACCATGAGCAATGGTGTGGGACAAATTTTGGTCCCTCAAATATAATAAGATTATTTTGAAAGTTTCTTATTTTTAGTATAAGCATTGGCGTCCTTCACATTTAGTCCTCTGAATAAAATAATAATATTTTGAAAGTTAAAAAATTAATTATTTAAATTAATAATTACAAAACCTTGACACTCTTACACAAAATTTATATTCTCAACATAGTCTAGAGAGGTGTCAACGGAAACTCCATCATGATGCTTAAATCCTTCAAATCTCTGAATATTGACTCATCTATGCATTTAACCTCCAAGCCTGTTTGCAGCTTCAGCAGCTTCCAAGACTGTTTTGGCTTCTGCTTTCTCTTTTTCCACCATTGACATTGCTGTTTCCCACCATCTCATTCCTCTACTCATACCAATCGATGATGTCTTTGCCTGGAATAAACCATTTTAAGCACAAGCCAATAAGAAATCTATAAAGCCACAAAGATTTGAATTTTCAAATCAGGTGCAAAATTTCATTAAAGAGTCTTTCCTAGTACTTAACACTTATCAATTAAGAAGTATAACACTTAGAATCATAGTGGAACTGGAGTTACGGCCTAATAATAAGACTTGTTCATGAGTTACTTTACTCACAGAACATAGAATCATAATGCATCAAATTTGGATACAAATGTGTTGAAACCTATATAATAGAAACTTCACCATCATGAATACAGTTTTGTTTTTCTTTGTGGCATTTTACCGAACACCTTGTATGCGTTCAGGAAAACCAACATTTGAGTTCTTAACACAATAGCTACACTGTTTTGAAGCTAAAATAGAGATTTCATAGCATCAAATCTTCTATCTATGAACAAATTTGGTAATTCAAAAACATAAATGAAACCAAAACTAGCACAAAATCGGAACAGAGAATCGGATTATCTCACCTTGATAGTTGCGAGCAGTAAAGAGAATAGAAGCAGTCTTATCTCCAACGAGACACTCAAAGATCCGAGCAACTGGGATGTGACGACGATGATCGAGGTGGATTTGGTATTTGATTTGAAGAGATGGAATCAAATCGCTCGAATCGCTTCTTCTCCACCGGAATTGGAAGTTACACCGGGATGTCAAACTGAGGAAGGATTTGGTAGTTCATTACAGAGATGAAATCGAAGAGATGGAATCGAAGGAGAGAATTTTCGCCGAAGAAATCGCCTTCGCGAGTCGAGAGAGAGTCGAGAGAGAGAAGGCGAATCAAATTTGTTTCTGCCCCAAAAAAATTTCTCCCCACAAAAAAACACAACCCAATCATCGCACGCCACGTGGCAATGCGGGACGCTGAAGGAACGTCAACGTTTGTGGGAACGTTCCTTTGGTTATTAAGGGTTTTTGATTTATTTTTCGAAAAACAATTGCGTGGGACGCATCGTGGAGCTGCTGCTGCATATGGTCTAAATCTCACTCGAGTGAAGTTCTAGAGTATTCTTGAGAAAACGACGGTTGTGATGAAGCAGAGTATAAAGCCCAATGGGCTTTTCTCAAAAGCCTATATCTTTCTCTTCTTTTTCCTCGGATATTTCTGATAACGTTACTTGATGTTTTGATGTTTGTTGTAATGAAAATCAAATGTATGTAGATTGAAGATATTTACGGTTTATTTGTTTCTTTGAAATAGAAATAGTGTCATTTTAGGTAGATAGATAATCACATTCAGGAACTTCTTTGCAAAATTCGTATGGTAGCAAAATGTAAGTAAACATGATAGTTTATCTGTACACATATTTGGAAATATCAAACAGTTTATCTGTTTTGCCAGTCGATTGATATTAAAAAAAAAAAAAAAAGATAGCAAAAATCGAACATTTTCGAAGCAAAAACTACAAAGCAGAACACATAAATGACTATTCAAGCGATGACTCGATCTTCCGTACGGTTCTTGAGAAAGCAAGAATGTCTTCCGGCTTGCGAGCGTCATAACCGCCGTCTTTGTCGCCCTCACCGTCTCTCGCACCTCTGCCTTCCACTATAGATTCACGAATGATCGTTCTCACCGTCTTGTCTTCGGCCTTTCCCGCCTCATTGGTGACGTCTCTTTTCTTCTGTTCTTTCTCCATTCTCTCTTTCGTTGCCTCCATCTCTCTCCTTCTCTCTCTGTCTCGCAGGTGCATGACATTCTTGTAAGACCTCTCGACTCGAGACACGAGATTCAAGAACACGTGGCACGTTAGAGATGATTACGTGGCGGTGTTTGATGTGAAGGTGTTTTTTCGACGAATACGTGGAAGGATGAGTCGAATGAAGAGGAAATGTTACAAGAAAGCCCCTCAAACGATTGATGTATTTCGAAAATAGCTCTTTGATCGATCGTTTAAATGTTTCATCTAAACAAAAAAAAGTCAAATCGTCTTGAATCTGCCTTTGAAAGTTGGTATCCTTAGAAAACAACGGGACTGCTAACGATTGAGTCAACGGGACTGCTAGCATGTACGTGCATCACATACAAGTACATATCAATAGTTACCGATTAACAGAGATTGATGTGTCAAGTATCAATGGGAATATTCGTACTTTTACACAATTTCGATGTTTTTTGCTTTTGATAATTATTAGTGAGAACATTCCTTTTGATTTGGTCAAAAGATGCCAACAAAATAACAAAGATACCACTGATAGAAAGGAAGGAATGATTTGCGGAGCATTTGACTTTTTTTTAATCAGGTGGTGAGCAAATCTTGACCACTAATAAAAAAGCTCCACTTCTTTAATTACCTAATTAATCTATTTTATTTATGGCTTTAATATTTCGTGTAATTTAATTTGATCTACTTCCTTTTTAAATTCCACAAAAATTTCTGCTCCGTACATCTCCTATACTCACTCCGTACACACACATTTGTTATCATATAAGCTTTTATAGTATCTCATCCTATCATTTGATCATTCTCTTCTTCTTTTCTTCTTCTTCAACTTTATACAGAAAACCATACACATACATATATACAAATATATAGAGAGTGAAAGATGATATGCGAGGAGGCATATCATCAGCAACCGCAAATACAAAAGGAACAGATGATGACGATGATGATGATGGATCAACATAATAAACATCAACAAAAGAAATCACCATTATCGTCGCCATCATCTCCATCGTCACCATCATCATCACCTAAGTCACCATCATTCAATAACATTATTAATAATGAAGAAGAGAGGCTAGAGGTTGTGAATTTGAGTGGGATGGCATTGGAGTCACTCCCCAATCCTTCACTCAATTTAGCTCAAATTTGCAAGCTTGATCTCTCCAACAATCATCTTCAGGTTCATATCCAAACACACACAGATACACATATTTATACACATGAGACATTTCTCTTGCATGTTTCAATCAAATACCGTATAATAAGCATGAACTTTTTAAATCTGAAAATGACCCTTTTAAATGCTCGAAGTATGTGATTTTTTCTATAATATATACATTTTTTAAAAAATATTTGGTGTTTTTTTTGGATGTGACACAGACCATACCAGAATCACTTACAGCGAGACTACTCAACTTGATAGCATTAGATGTTCACTCAAATCAGATCAAAGCTCTTCCAAACTCCATTGGTTGTCTCTCCAAGCTCAAGACCCTCAATGTCTCCGGCAACTTTCTTGTTTCCCTCCCCAAATCTATCCAACATTGCAGGTTTCACCCAAAGCTTTCACAATACTCTCACAACACCCCCAAGGCCCCAACAAATCATAATTTTGGTTCTCTTTTTTCAGGTCTCTGGAAGAACTAAATGCAAACTTCAACAAACTTATCAGATTACCAGACTCCATTGGATTCGAACTCACCAATCTAAGGAAGCTCTCTATCAACTCCAACAAACTCATTAGCCTCCCACTCTCTATTACTCACCTCACATCTCTTCGTGTCCTCGATGCCCGTCTCAACTGCCTTATGATTCTACCGGATGATCTCGAGAACCTCATCAACCTCGAGATCCTCAATGTCAGCCAGAACTTCCAGTACCTTTCCGCTCTCCCATCTTCCATTGGCCTTTTAATGAACCTCATTGAGCTCGATGTTAGCTACAACAAGATCACTGTCTTGCCTGAGTCTATTGGCTGCATGAGACGGTTAAGGAAGCTAAGTGTTGAGGGAAACCCACTCGTGTCCCCGCCCATCGAGGTGATGGAGCAGAATTTGCAGGTGGTGAGAGAGTATCTGACACAGAAGATGAATGGTGGCTCACCAAAGAGTTCCAGCAAAAAGAAGCCGTGGGGATTCGGTAAATTGGTGAAATATGGGACGTTTAATGGCGGATCAAGAAGCTGGAATAGAGAGGAAAGAGAAGGGTTCATCATGCCTGAGTACCGTTCCATAGACAGTCTTGCTTCGCCTAGGTATTCTGGAATGTTCTCTCCCCGGCGTCTCTTTTCTCCAAAAACCTATTTCAGCAGATAAAACAGAGAACAACCAAGAAGTTCCACATTCCTACAAGCAATGCACACATTTGTGGCATCAAGGCCAAAACAATCCAATTTTGTTTATCATTTTAATCTATAGAATCATTCAATGTATAAAGAGTATCTCAATATGTTTGTCAGATTCTAGAATTCTTATTTTTCATTATACATGCTTGCACCAGGTCCCTGTTTCTATGCACACCAAAATTTTGTTCATGAAAATAAAGTGTCTTCTTTCAGAAATTATATCTCCTTTTCTTCCTGATCCTTTAGACATTAGCAAAAGATTCAAGATTTCTACCGACAAAGAAAGTAATAAACACAGTTCGATTCAGGACAATTTCTTTCCCAAAAAATTGACAGAGATTTAAAGCTAATAAACAAGGCCTCACACTCTTCAGTTCTTTAGAACTCTCTCACTTATTCTATGAGTCATAATCTGAAAATCATTAAGAGAAATCAGTAATCTTTGTTTCTCTCTTCCATTTTACATATACTCGCATACCAAAGTATTGCTTGAACAATTACAAAGACTTTGATTCAAATCCAAAGAGAAATGCTTCAAATCTGTAAGTAAATACAGGACCGAGTTCGACCAGGTCACAATAGACATAGAAAACACTAAAAAAGACAACTTTTTTCAAGTGATCGATCTTATAACTAAAGTTGTCATCTTTAAAGATTGAAGTGATCTTAAAATCCTAATGGAGATAACCAGGAATCTTAATTCGGATAAATAGCATACTCATGCCATAAGCGATGACAATGGAGGAGACTCCAGCAACAGCATAAGAAGCTTTAACACTCTTGGCTCTGTTCTTGTCAAGTGCTAAATCAAGCATAACAATCCCAATCCCACCAAGAACGAACATGAACCCAGAGGAGAGACCTTCAATGATGTATTGCCCGTTAACCCGACCCGACATAAACACTACGGGTCGTATAGCTCCAGTGATTGGATCCTGAGTCGATCCGATACCCGGAGGCTCGACAATTACGTCGTAGACGAAACCGGATACGACCAGGAAGTACGTGAGGAGAATTAGAGCGTATACAGTCATCGGAGAAGGAAGCGTGAACGTTGGGATCTTGAGACGGAGACGTGGCGGCCGGAGAAATGAGAACGGGAGGATTCGGAGAAGGTGGAATATTGGATCGATTGAGGATTCATCTGAACCGTCCGATACGCCGGAGCCGGTTTGTGAATCGGATCTTCGAGCCATTTTGTCGGATCCTCACAATAGCTCCTTCAATTGGGAGACTGTGATTGGAACTGAACTAGCAAAGAAGTTTCAAAATTTGCTTGTTTGGAAACTAGGATAAACCTATCCGTTACACTGTTCATTTAAAAAATGTCTATTTTGGTAATTTTCACGAAACTTCTTTTTACATACTTGGCACGTTGCGCTGTTTCATGTATTGGAGTTAAAACGACGTGTAGTTCTCATCTAGATATCAAATCCGGCAAGACTTGGTTGCTTTAAAGAAACCATCTATCTCCGCCATCTTCCTCATTAACTCATAAAGGAAGCAAAAAAAAAAAAAGAGAGTTTGATTTCGTCTTCGAGCTTGCGATCTTGAGCTTAAAAACCTTCAAATCGACGTCGTTTTGGTCCTAATCGTTTTCCGGTAAACTTGATTCGATGGCTTACGTCGACCATGCGTTCTCGATATCGGACGAAGACCTAATGATAGGGACTTCGTACACCGTCAGTAATCGACCACCGGTGAAAGAGATCTCACTCGCGGTGGCTCTTCTCGTGTTCGGAACCCTAGGAATTGTTTCAGGTTTCTTCATGGCGTATAGCCGAGTTGGTGGTGATCGTGGCCACGGTACGTTTCCTTAATTGTTACTAATTCTGCGCTTTTACGATCCACTCTGTTGGTGATAATCTCGGTGATTTCTTAGTCCTGCTTCTTGCTTGTGTGTTTTGATTTGTATAGACTAGTTAGAAACCTAGCTTGGGAGATTTAGGGAAATATCTTGAGAGGATTTGAGGAACACTGCCTTGTGTTGGATTTGGTTTTGGTCTTTGTTTGTTTGATTGTTCTCTGTGATAATTTCCCACTGGTTAGTTAGCTTCAGAGCACAACATTTATGTGGTGATCATAATGCAAACTGAAAGAGTCAGATTTTAGTCGAAATCAATTAATGTTATCCTTCTCATCTTATCTTGATTGTTTCCAAATTAGTAAGACATATAATGTTAATATATGGAAATGAAACCTGTGTTTTGCAATATATATACTCATCTTCTCTACTTGCCCGGAACTTCTTATTAATGCAATCTTTTCACTACTATGCTTAACAAAGTATCTCCGTCAGATTCTTAGTAATGAAATAGATTTTTTTCTTAGTTGTTCACTTGTTTCTCATTGTCACATCAACAACTGATCGTTTCTATGTAATGTGGTATTGGGTTCTTTCTCATTTCCCTCTCCTTAAATTTAAACACTTTACAAGTATACACCAAGTGGGTTGTATAACGTAAAACAATGTGCAGCCTTTCATTCTTCTCTTTCAAGAAAAATTTATTCCGACTAATGATTACGAAAACTCACTCCTTTCATTTTTGTTGTTGTCTGATTGTTGGTGGTGAAACAGGGATCTTCTTCATTGTCCTTGGATGTCTTCTGTTTATCCCAGGGTTTTACTATACACGGATTGCATATTACGCTTACAAAGGATATAAAGGTTTCTCCTTCTCAAACATACCATCCGTTTAAGCCTTATGAATCTCAGTCTCTTCTCTTTTACTCAATGTATAGGTTGTTTAAAAGCAATGACCTCTTCCCTTTAGTGTGATTTTCACATGACTTGACTGACCCATGTTTGATATGTATCTCTTGTGGTTTTCCGTTCTCTATGTTAGATCATTAGTCTTGGATAAATAAATACATACCCCTTCATGTTTGTTCCAAATAGACCAATCTAATCACATGTAATGTAACTGGTATGGTTAGTGAATAGTAGAAAGAGGAAATAACAGATTGGTTTAAAATAGAATACTAGAAGTAATTGACTGCTCTTTGCAGAAACCATGAGAAGCTTAAGCAACAAGTTTTAGTAGATGAATGAATCAAGGTGGCTAAGAGCTAGATTTAATAAAGCCGAGATGGGAGAAATACGTAAGACGAGGAGGATGAGTATCGCTAAGCCAATGACTTGTCTAATGCGTGTGATTAAATCGAAATTGAGAACTCTCAGTACCATATCACATAAACTATAGAAGCTAGTGATGACGTAAAGAACCACGAGCGTTTTCACAGGAAAGTTATCAATCTTCGCCTAAAGAAATCTTGCAACTTGCACTTGATTCATTCTATTTTAAACTCAGATTTTCTTAGTTTCATCCTCAGATTTTCATTCTACTCTTATGACAACAGAGTGCACTTGCAGTTATCTAGGATTTTAAACTCAAGCACACATCAACTGCAAATTTGAATTTTACAAAAATAACTACTGCTAAAATAATTTTGTATTTAGATTTTACAAAGCATGACTATTACGAAAAGATCTGTTTAAGTTTTGTTAATAAAAATATACCAAACAAATCGAACAAAATTTTCTTTTTTAAAAAAAAAAAATTGATTTCTTATCATGTTCATTTCTAACAATATTTACATTTCAAAAGCCAAAATTATTATAAATTATCTTTACCAACTAATTTTGCATTTTTTTTGCAAAAGTTATATGACTACATTAATTTATATGGTATAAGTCAAAATTGAAAGAATCTATATGAAGGAATAATATACACTTTTAACAGATATCATTTCACTTTTAATTAATAGTTTTTATTTTCTTATTGAAATAATTAACAGTATCAAATAATAGTGCATAGATTTGTTCATAGTAGATTTGTTCATAATAATTATGTATGACCTTTTTTTAATATATATATAAACCACATGCAACTAATTAACTATAAGCCAGAGAACAAGAAACGCTTCAGACAATATAAAAACAATTTGGTTAATCTTATCATGATTGGTCGAATAATGGCCAGTTTAGTTGTGCTCAGAATTCTAGTCATAGTAGTTGTGATCGTCACCGGAAGCGCGGTTTCCAGTATTCGTGATGCTGAAATAGATCGAATATTGAAAAAACTCAATAAACCTTTTCTTAAATCTATCAAGGTTTTATGTTATTTGTGGATTTATACAAGAATTACACTTAACTATATTTTTCTCCATTTTTGCTTGCTCTTAACTTTTGGTTGTACATATTTTAAAATTCTTAAATAGAGTCCAGATGGAGATATCATAGATTGTGTTCATATGAAAAATCATCCCATCTATGATCATCCTTTATTTAAAAACCACACTATTCAGGTGACAATCTTTTCTTTTATTAAATTTTAACCGTAATATCATAACGTTCTAAACATTTTGTTTATGCGTTTATCATATTTTTTTTTTTGAATGAAACCATTTATTGAATGGTTCTCAAAAGTAGTACTAGACTCAAACTTGATAGCAAAGCTAAAACAATCCCGTTGAAAATTGTTTAAGTAACTCTATTTTGGTTTACTATTTCTAATCTTCAGTCTATTTCTTTTCTCTAACTTGTGGTGTAGATGAAACCAAGTTCTTACCCAGAAGGATGGAACATTAACTCTTCATACACTAAGAAACAAAATATGGTGACTCAACTTTGGGCAATCAACGGAAGTTGTCCAAAATATAGTATTCCGATCATAAGAACAAGAAAAAGAGATATTTTACGAGCAGGATCAATCGAAAGATATGTGAGAAAATATCCCAATGATATCTTACAACTAAAACCATCCAATTCAACTCGGCCAAGAAATAAACATGAGGTGCATTTATCATTTAATAAGTACTTGTAAAACCATTATATTTTCCTTTAATATGTGTATATCTATTTTTATAATTTCTTATATATGTTTATTTATATATGTACATATGTAGTATGCCATATTTGAAACGAGAGTAAATTCTTCTCAAGCTAAGTTTCATGGAACCAAAGCCAATATAAATGTGTGGAAGCCTTACGTACAAACGAAAAGAGAATTTAGTCTAGCACAAATATGGGTGTCAGCTGGAACTTATAGTACCCAACTTCAGACTATGGAAGCTGGTTGGCATGTATTAGTTGTTCTTGCCCTTATAAATATATATATATATATATATATATATATGTATGTACATATACATATTCATATAGTCTTATCTTCTTTAATTTGTTCTATCATTTTTATTGATTAGGTGTACAAGAAACTTTATCCTAATAGAAAGCCTCGATACTTTGTCTATTGGACGGTGAGTTCATTTTCTTAGTATTGTTATCATTTTTTGTTGGGTCTAAATATGTTCTTGTCGATGCAACTTTATTTTTTTTGCTGACAATAAAGACATTGCAACGTTTTTGTTTTGTGTGTTGTTTCATAACATGGAAACAGGCAGATGGATACAGAACAACAGGTTGCTATAATACTAGATGTGAGGGCTTTGTTGCTAACAACAACCGTTTTGCCTTAGGCGGAGTCGTTCCTCGAGTGTCAGTCTTTGATGGTCCACAACAAGAAATTTCCACAACCATATGGAAGGTGAAAATAGAAGATGTTATTTTTATGAGATTTACTCAATAAATATTTTTCTTATATAGTAATTATAAATGGAGAATGAAGGTATTATTTTATTATAGGACCGTCGCACAGGGAACTGGTGGTTGGCATTTGACACACATATTGTTGGGTATTGGCCTTCCTCATTATTAAATAATCTACGGGATGGTGCAACCAGAATTCAGTGGGGAGGCGAAATAGTAAATTTACAGCAGCAATCACAACACACATCAACACAAATGGGAAGTGGGCATTTTGCACAAGAGGGAAAGCAAAAGGCTAGTTATTTCAGAAATATTGAAGTAATGATGGATGAAAGTATGGCTAGGAGACCACCTGAGAATCCTTTTACTTATGCGTCAGATCCAACTTGCTACAATATCGTTTCTGGCATTCATAATCATTCAGGAGTTTTCTTTTACTACGGTGGTCCTGGTCGAAATCCTAATTGTACGTAATTGATCATATATTCATGTTATAGATTTAAGCATATAATGTATGAGTCTATTTATGTTATCTACCACCAGCATATATAGTATATATATGTGTTGTGGAAAATAAAATATAAGAGATAATTTCAGTCTTGGAACTATATATAAATAGTGCAAACCAATATCATCAAAAGATTTAAATGGAATAATATTTTTAACTTGTTCCCCTCAACCCACATCAACCCCATGCCATGAAAGCATGCTTTGGGATTCTTCCCTTAAACCAAACCGATTCAAACCAGTCAACTCGAGTAGATGGTTGCTTTGTCTCCTACTTTATCCACAAGAAGCTATCGTCATCATCATCCATTGATAAAACCGGAGGTTAAGGTTAACGACAAGAACTAAATGTATGCCTCTCTTCTCCCCCTCTCATTTCTCCATCTCTCTTTGCAACTATTTGTCTGTAAGTTCATAACGACAAAAAAAAATTAAAAAAACGTTTAAAATTTGGATATTCCACGAATCCACGTCGGTTATGCAGCTAAACCGTAACCCGTTCTGAGAATTAATACCGGTTTAACTGAATTTGGCTCTTTGAGTGTCGCTACACACACAAAACATTACCCGCCTCTCACTTCCCCATCTCTCTCTCCTTCTCTCTAAAAATGGCGTCCTGCTCTTCTCTCTCTTCCTTCAACTGTACTAAACCAAACTCTCTCCACCGTCATCGATCATCCGTTACTCTCCGTAACCGTCACGTCATCGTCTCCTCCGTCAACAACAACGTAACTTCTTCTTCGGCGAAAATCACCGTCCGTAACGAAGACAACATCCGCGATGAAGCTCGCCGCAATCGCTCCACCTCCGCCGCGAATCCTTTCTCCGCTAAATACGTTCCGTTCAATGCGCCGCCTGAATCAACGGAATCTTACTCCCTCGACGAGATCGTATACCGTAGCAAATCCGGTGGTCTTCTCGACGTAGAACACGATCTCGATGCTTTGAAGAATTACGACGGAGCTTACTGGCGCCAATTGTTCGATTCTCGAGTTGGTAAAACCAAGTGGCCGTACGGATCTGGAGTCTGGTCCAAGAAAGAGTGGGTGCTTCCTGAAATCGACGACGATGACATTGTTTCTACTTTCGAAGGTAACTCTAATCTCTTCTGGGCTGAGAGGTTTGGGAAAAAGTTTCTCGGAATGAATGATTTATGGGTGAAGCATTGTGGGATTAGTCACACAGGAAGTTTCAAAGATCTTGGGATGACTGTTTTGGTAAGTCAAGTTAATCGTTTAAGGAAGATGAATCGTCCGGTCGTTGGTGTTGGATGTGCTTCCACCGGAGATACTTCCGCTGCTCTATCCGCTTATTGCGCATCCGCGGGAATCCCTTCGATTGTCATCTTACCGGCGAACAAAATCTCCATGGCTCAGCTTGTTCAACCGATTGCGAATGGCGCGTTTGTTCTGAGTATTGACACTGATTTTGATGGATGTATGAAGCTGATTAAGGAGATTACATCGGAATTGCCGATTTATTTGGCGAATTCGTTGAACAGTTTGAGGTTAGAAGGGCAAAAGACTGCAGCTATAGAGATTCTTCAGCAGTTTAATTGGCAGGTTCCTGATTGGGTGATTGTTCCTGGAGGCAATCTTGGTAACATCTATGCGTTTTACAAAGGTTTTAAAATGTGTCAAGAGCTTGGACTTGTTGATAGGATTCCGAGGATGGTTTGTGCGCAGGCGGCTAATGCGAATCCGCTTTACTTGCATTACAAGGCAGGTTGGAAAGATTTCAAGCCGGTGAAGGCGAGTTCCACTTTTGCCTCTGCGATTCAGATTGGTGATCCAGTTTCGATAGACAGGGCGGTATATGCTCTTAGAAACTGCGATGGCATTGTGGAAGAAGCCACGGAAGAGGAGCTTATGGATGCGATGGCTCAGGCGGATTCCACCGGAATGTTTGTTTGTCCACACACTGGTGTTGCCCTAACTGCTCTGTCTAAATTGAGGAACCAAGGAGTGATTGCGCCAACTGATCGGACCGTGGTGGTGAGTACTGCTCACGGGTTGAAATTCAGCCAGTCTAAGATCGATTATCACTCGAACGCCATACCAGATATGGCTTGCCGGTTCTCTAATCCACCGATTGAAGTGAAGGCGGATTTTGGAGCCGTGATGGATGTCCTCAAAGGTTACTTGGGTGGTAAGGCACTTATGTCATAGATCGGCCATTGCTATTAGCTACTTGTATATCTACGTCTGTATCTATTTCTGTTTCTACTTAATATTCTTTTGGCCCTATAAATTTTGATGTTTGGTTTCAGTAAAATCTTGTCTGCGCGCAGATACATTGTACATTCTGTGCAGAGCAAAAACAAGAATCGCAGAAGAGACTTATTTAAGAGTAATCATATAGCAATAAACTCTTGTCGTTTGAAACACTAGCTAGCGAGGCGGCTTGCAACGAACGCTGGTTCCTTCTAGTGGTCTAAACACCACGGACTAGACCTGGTCATGGTAGTTGCTCATTGTTTGATAGCTACTCTCATCTTGAGCCAGTGGCTATAGCCGTGCCGTTCGAGCCAACATCAACGCTCAACGATTACGAGTGCGTCGGTGCCCCAAAGTTTGACGGCATTATGCAACCGCAAGAATTGAATTAGATTTAATGATTTATCCACTACCCAAAAAAAAAAAAAGAGGCCCAAAACAAAACTACGTCGTTCTGTTGTTAGACCAAACCATGTCGTTTTAAAAAAGTTAGAAGATTCTTCAATCTTAAAGGGTTTCAAACTCTGGGGGGTTTGAAAATCAAATTCTTCAATCGAAATTGATTCGGCTGAAAACTTTCGCCGATACTAAGTGGATATAATCGTAACAATGGTCTGGTTTCAATGCGAAGATTGTGGAGAGAGTCTGAAGAAGGGAAAGCTCTCGAGGCACTCCCGTTTCTGCACTGCCACAAAGGTAATCTTTTGCTTTTACTAAAATTGAATCTCTCTGATGATTGATGATTTTTTTCTCTTCAATCTCTCCTGATATCTTCGGTTCTGATGATCATCAGTTATCGTGCATCGACTGTGGAAACATGTTTGGGCAAGACACTGTTCACTATCATAATCAGTGCCTCACCGAGGCTGTAAGTATTTATTTGCCAATTCGTAGCAATCTTCTCGTCCTGTTTTGTTCTATTTGATGCTAATCCCTAATGGTTCTACATTCTATGGAAGCATTGGCTTTTTAAGTTTTTGTTTTGAGGTTTAATTTTGTATTTGTTACCAAGTGATTGAAGAATTATTTTGTGTTTTGAATGTTTTTTTCTCTTCTTGTATTTAGGAGAAATATGGTCCAAAGAGGCCATCTAATGGCTACAATTCGAAACAACAAGAGCTAGATTTCGATATAAATGGCGACTTATTCAACAGCCCTTCTAGGTACTTGCATCTTTAGCCTTCCTTCCATAGTCTGTTATCAAGTTAAATTTTCTAAATATTCGAGGTTGGTCTACATCGTTTAGGAGTGCAATGAAGTTGATCTATCCTTATCTCTTTGGATTTTGATTAAACCAATGGAGATCTTTTTCAAAATGTCGCGTTGTTTGTGAGTGTTCTCTTGTGGTGAGATTTTATGAAGAGTGAAGACATGCTTTGAATGATATCTATTTGGTTGCAGTTTATGTAAAGCAAATATGACCTGCGAGCAGGATTATATTTCCCATGACTATGGAACGAATCACCGAGAAAAAGCAAAAGAGGTTGACTTCGATATAAATGTCGGGTTATCAAACCACTATCCATGGTTATGTAGGTAATCACATCTTTCACCTTTCCTTCCATTTTCTGTAACAAGTTTAACTCTTCTATAATAGTTGAGGCCCCTCGAGATTGGTCTACATTGTTTAGGAGTACAATAAAATCTATCTATAAGAAACCTTATCTATCCTTGCTTTGGATAAAACTAGTATAGACTTTGTTCAAAATGTATTGTTGTTTGTGTGTGTTCTCTTGTGGTGAGATTTTATGAAGACATGCGTTAAATATTATCTATTTTGGTTCCAGCTTGTGTAACATAAAGGCTACCAGCCAGCAGAATTTGTTATCCCATGCCAATGGAAAGAAACACCAAGCAACTGTCAAATGGTTTGATGCTAACCAACAGCAACAACAACCAAAACATTCCACGGTGGAAAAGAAGGACAACTCAAGAGAACAGACTGAAGTCGATATACATCTCGGGTTATCCAGTCATCATCCATGGTTTTGTAGGTAATCTCTTCACATTTTTCACCTTTCCACGGCCATTTTCTATACCATATTAAAAACGGATATGCACTTTTGAGATGAGATTAACGATATGTTAGTGGAGATAAAATATCAATAATTGAAACTGGTCTACCTTGTTTAGGAATAATAATAATGTCGTCTTGATAGAAAACCTTATCTTTCTGTCTTTGGATTGGTCAAAAACTTATGGAAACTTTGTGTAAAATGTGCATTTGCAAATGCCTTGTTTCTGTGTGTTCTTAATAAGAGTGTTCACCAAATATAAATGCAACCTGAGTAAGTTAGTCACGACTGGGATCATTATAAGTAGTAGATGCATAATCTATCGGATGTGTCGTGTATAGGGTTGGTCTTGGATCTTTTGGTATGGTTTCATGAATTTTCTCTTTGATGTACTATGATAAATAGAGAAGATTCTGTGTTCGTTCTTAACAGTTTTCTCGGGATGAGATTTTAAGAGTTAATGCTTTGAATATATTTATTTGGTTCCAGCTTGTGTAACACGAAGGCTACCTGCCAGCAGAATTTGCTATCCCATGCCAATGGCAGAAAACACCGAGAAAATGTCGAATTGTTTGATGCTAAACAACAACAATTAGAAAAATCCACGGTGGATGATAAGAAGGATAAAATTGAAAATGCTTCTGATGGTGTTGCAAATGGATATTCACAGGCTGACAAAAAGAGAAAGCTAGAGACTTTCAATGAAATATGGAACGGGGATGTAGTTCAGGCTGAAGAAGCGAAAGGAAGGAGCGAGGAAAAGAGTGAATCAAAGAAAGCCAAGAAACAAGACGATGAGAAGAAGGAAAAGACGGACAAGACGCAGACTAAGTCGGACTCTGATTTCGAGTATGACAAGGAAGACATCAAGCTACTGTTGGTATCTTACTCGAAGGAAGAGCTTGTTAACCTCATATACAAGACTGCCGAGAAGGGTTCTCGATTGATATCTGCCATCCTTGAGTCGGCGGACCGTGACATCGCACAGCGCAATATATTTGTGCGTGGTTTTGGATGGGACACAACACACGAGAACCTCAGCGCAGCTTTTGAGTCCTATGGGGAGATAGAGGAGTGCTCGGTGGTGATGGACAAGAACACGGGAAGAGGTAAAGGGTACGGGTTCGTGCTGTTCAAGACGCGGAAGGGAGCAAGAGAGGCACTGAAAAATCCAGAGAAGAGGATGTACAACCGAATCGTGGTATGTAATCTAGCATCAGAGAAGCCATGCAGAGCTGGAAAGGTGCAGGACATGGTTGAACCGGTGAAGATTGATCTAACAAAGATGGCTAATCAGAGTGAAGCGACATTCCCCGAGCTCGAACTGTCTCACGGGCATGTACTCGAGAATAGGCATCAACAACAGAGCATGGACATGTACAGACAGAACATACCTTTTTACGAGCACTCTCATCTTCCTGGTTTTGACCCGATGTATGGTGCATTAAGTGGTACTCAAATGGTTGCTGGTTTACCAAACTATGGTATGTTTGGCTCCGGTTTGGTGAACCAGGGATCAATGTTGCCTCCGCCGAATCATATGGGCATGGCAGGGCAATATTTTGGTGATGGTGGACATGCTTGGTATCAGAGGTAGCTGAGATCAATTGGTAAAGGCTCTGTGGTTATCTCTGATATATTAATTATTTTCTTTTGATTAGACTTTCAATTTACGGTTAGGCTAATGATTTAATCTGTATCTTCAACCTGATATTTTTGTTACATTGTGAATTGTGAAATGGATCATGAAGCCAGAATAAGCTAATTTCCGGTTTTCGAGTTGTGTGTATATACCGAACTAAAACCGGATTTTTTGTGTTTGATTTGACAAGGTTTTCTTTTGGTTGGATAATTTATAAACATAAATACTAAATAATTAACCTTAAATTTAGTAAATAAAATTAAATCTTTCTGTAGAATTTATTTAAATTAAAAATGTAAGTTTGTAATTGTATTCTGGTTTAATCAGTTTGGTTTAGGTTTGTATGTCTAGAGTGCCAAGATTAATTCCTGATTGCGAGTAGAGAGTAGAGACTCTAGGAGAAAATCAGGCCGTTGCTTCGTTAAAAACTAAGACACCATGTCGTTTTTAGTGTTCCAAAACAGCGCGTCGTCTGACACTTGAATAAACAAACGCTTCATTTTATTAGTTCTTGTGGAAGGTCGTTAAAAGTTAAAACCCTAGCTGGTTGGTAGTATCTCAAACCCATCTCCGATTCAAGTTTGCAAAAATTTGATTTCTGCTTCAAAATCGATAATCGGAAGAGGAAAAGATGGTTTGGTTTCAATGCGAGGACTGTGGAGAGAATCTGAAGAAGCCAAAGCTCCCGTCTCACTTCAGGATGTGTCGTGCCACAAAGGTCCCCTTTTTTTTTTTTTCTTCAGCCTAAAAATCGAAACATTATGAAGATTATAGTGTTAAATCTCTTTCGTTTGTGATGTCAATGAAATAGTTATCGTGCATCGATTGTGGAGAATTGTTTGGGAGAGATAGTGTACAAGGACATAACCAGTGCATTACCGAAGCTGTAAGTAATTTACAATTTCTTTCATGCTTTTTTTTTTTGGTTAAACTGTTATGATTATGCATTCTTTGGAACAAATTGGCTTAAATTTTTAGGTTTTGGCTATGTCTTGGATTTAAGAGATTGAAGAATTGATTTCAGTGTCTTGGATGTTTTGGTTATTTAGGAGAAGTATGGTCCAAAAGGGCAGTCAAAATCATCTACTGGCACACCTGCAAAGCCAAAGGACAACTCTAAGCAACAGCCTGATTTCGATATAAATGTCGGCTTATCAAACCGATATCCATGGTTTTGCAGGTATTCACATCGTTCGACTTCTTCACCTTCAATTTTCGGCTTTAGTCACACGATTGCAGTTTAATGTATCAAGGTTTGTCTACACTGTTTAGGAGTATAATAAAGCTAATGTAGACTTTTGTTTTAGAACGTATTGTTGTTTGTACGGTGAGATGTTATGAGGACATGGTTTTGAGTAATTATCTATGTGGTTGCAGTATATGTTACACAAAGGCTACTAGCCAGCAGACTTTGCTTGCCCATGCGGATGGGAAGAAGCATCGAGCAAAAGCGAAAGCCTTCCATGCTAAACAACAACAAGTTTCTGGACAATCCACGGTGGATAAGAAGGATGCAAGCGAAAATGCTTCTAATGGTGATTCTGAACAGAAGAAAGTGGATTTACCTGTCTCCTCAGGTGTTGCAAATGGAGACTCGCATGCTGAGAAAAAGAGAAAGCTAGAGACTTTGGATGAAACGAGTAAAGGTGAGGTAGTTCTAGCCGAAGAAGCAAAAGGAGGTGAACTGAAGAAAGCGAAGAAGCAAGACCATGAGAAGAAAATCAATTGGAAGAAGTTGATCACATCGGCTTTGAAGTCTGTACGTATCTATCAACTCACTGATTCTCGTTTTCGAGCTAGCTTCTTTCTTGCAACCTGCAATATCAAATATTACCTATAATCCTATGCAATGTGACTGGATATTGTAACACTTATATGAATTCGTGTTGATACAGAGTGAAGATAAAACTTTGAAGATGAAGAAACTGAAGAAGCTCGTTGTTGAATCTCTTGTGGAATCAGGCATAACTCAAGACAAATCTGAGCTTAAGGCGGAGCTAGAGCTAAAGGTCAGGCAAATCTCATCTGCCTAATTACAATATACGAGGAATCTGATCCCGCTTTAGAAAGATCATCATATTAAAAGTCATTTTGTTCTTTTACAATCTTGCAGGTGGGCTCAAGCTCCAGATTCACGGTTGACGGGAAGTATGTGAAACTTGTGGCTAAAGATTGAATCTAATTCTTGAGACAAGCAACAGTAACATGTCCGACTCAAATCGGATTTGCCTGTCACAGTTTTGTCATATGATTTATTGCTATTAATGTCTGTACCAAATTTGGAATCTCATTGAACTATCGTATCTTCTTGACAAATGTATTCCAAAATCAAGTTTTTGAAAGTTAAACCGAGTAAATTCTGAAACCGCCCTGAAATTGTCTCCTACTCGAGAAGACTCAAGAAATGAGTATGGTTGGAAATTGGAATACGTACCCTTGTTATGTTTTTGACAAACTCAGTTCTTATGCGATCAGAATATGCTTGGGCTTACTTTTCAAGACATTGATCAATGAGTTATGAATATCAACACTAAAATAACAAAAGAGATGAAGGAAGAAGTTATACAAAAAAAGTTGTTACTGTTCATATGAAGAAACATGCTAACAGGACAGGTCCCAAGTTGAATGCCAAAAGAGAGATGGAGATATAACAGGATTTTCCTCCATTTTCGCGGTCTATTATGTAGAATTAAATATTTTCTTAATTTAGTTAATGTTTTTTCATTTGCAAAAATCGTACTTACAACAAAAAATTTGAAGATCTTAACTACGAAAAATGTGTGTACCTACAACATGTAAGAAGAATCTGACTCAAGTTTGCTGACGTAATGAAGGAATGATTTGTGTCCAAGGAATTCATTTCTTTCAATTTTTTTTGTTGAAATATCCAATTACAAAGAGAGAAAAACAAAACACGGCTAAACTTTGTACTATAATGAATAAGCCAGTGCGAGTGGCAAACTATCGGCATAGAAGGCCTTCAAGTTTGTGCAAACCAGTGTAGCGAAGTTAAGAGATCCTTTTACGAGAATAAACACACACACACACACACATAACATGATATCATGATGGTAAAGACCAAAAAGAGTATTACACAGTGACATGCTAATGGAAGGAGAAACTGAATTTTATTAAGGAACATAAAATGTATGTACAGAGAGGTAATGGTCCTGAGGTTATGAAAACTACAAAAAACCAAAGGTCAAAGAAGAAGAAGAGCCTCCATTTATATGTATATAAATATATATCACTACAACATCACCATCATCACTCTTTTTTTCCTTTCTTTCTTTTTGCCACGACAGCTTTTACAGCCGGAAGTTAACTATCAACCTAGCTTTACCCGCCGGATCCTAATCCAGCATCCATCAAGAAAGTAAAAAGAGTTTCACCCGAGAACTCGGAGTTATATAAGAAGACGCAAAAAGAAGCCTAAGAAGAAGAAGAAAGATGATGAAGAAAAGAATCTATGGACCTAATTTTCTGGAGCTAACATCCGAATAACTCATTTCCGGTAATGGTTATTCGCCCAGGAAGCAAAACTTTTCTTTTACCTTATCCCTTTTTTTTTGTCAACTAGTATAACCAACAAGACTATACAGATATAGATAGACTGAGCAGGAGAGGTAACCTCATAACTTTATATTCAGCCCCGAGAGATCATCCATTGGTATTCCAAGCTCCATGATATCGAAATCTTCTTCGTCATCCATGTTAAACCATGAACTAATATCACCTGGTTGCGTATCAAAATCTCCTAAGCCATCTGGTATTTGTAACTGAGATAAGTCGAGAATTGGCTCTGTCTCCTCCAGTGCCTCCAAGTTATTATACTCGCTGTTTGCTTCATTCGGTTTTGGTAATGAGGGTTTGGGTTGCTCCTGGACCCTGACAGATGAAGATATTTGAGGTGTTTTCTGCTTCGGTTTTGCTTTCGGTTTTCTTTCACCCTTAGCATTGGACTGGGAAGGCCGGCCGATCTTATTGGTTCCACTTCTAGATGAAGCCTGCCCTTTCCCATCTCTGTCCCTGTCACTTCTCTTTCCCTTTGTACTACTTGAGAGTTGTGTCCCAATACCAACATCATCAAGTAGCAACTCTCTCTTCTTGACCTTATTGGACCATGCTGTACCTTCTTTCCTCGTTTGTTCTAGTAAAGCATTTTCAGATGGTAGAACATCAGAAGAACTGGCATAGTTCTCCGAGTTCTGCCCAATGCGTGCCAACGAAGAGCTTGGCTGTGAGCCCATGGGTGCTGTCACGGAAAGAAAGAGAGATACAAATTAGCAGATAGAATATGGATTTCAAAGAGATTCCGTTATTTATATAGGCAAATAGATCGTACCTGAAGTCGATGGATTATACTCCTTGTCCATGAGAGTATCTTCGGCTGTTGCTAACCCAGCAATGAACATATCCTTCATTTCAGGCTCACTAAAGCAGCTTTTGCCCGTCTTTTCGAATTGATGGCATCGTTCAAGCGTCCTTCTAACAAAAGCCAATGCAGCCTGCTTTGATATCTTATTATTGGAATTCTTTCCACCTGCGTTGTGATGACGCCGACTTGCCTGTAAAAGAACGAAACAGGGTTATCAACAAATAACTAAGAATAAGTTGGCAACGCCAGGGAAGCAAAACAAAGATGAAATTGTGCCAACTTTAAAGACAAATCAGTTTACCTTGCTCTTTTCATATGCCATTTCGATGAGCTTTTCATAACCAAGCTGATCAAGCTCCCTATGTAAAGGAAAAAAAAACACAGATAAAAAACCATCAGATCATAATTCAGATCCACAATGGCGTCCCCGAAAAGCAGAGTAAGGGAAAATTCATACTTCTCCTGAAGTTCTTTCATCTCTATGGCAGGCTTTAGTAGCCTATCCACCATCTCTTTCTTCTTGGAACCCTGGAAAATAATATAGAGACCATCAAACGGTGTTTTTCTCTGGAGAAAGTAAAATGGGACACAAAATTATTGTTGTTGTTCTTTTACAAGGATTCCTTAAGAAAAATCAGAATCCCCCTAAAGTACTTAATAAATCGCAATGGAGACAAGAAAACCATAATAAATCGACATAATATTTGATGAGAAAAAGACCTCCTTGCAGATAGCCTCCTCCAACTTTTTTATTTCATCAACAATTCCTTCATCCTCCACGTTTGAGATACTAGGCTGTAAGAAAACACAAGACCAACATATCAAGTCGTAAGAAACTTCAGTAAGAGCCAAAAGTACATAGCAGTAATAAGTTTCTAAGTAACTAAGATACCATTGGTTCTAAGGATATTCCAATAGACTGGGCTTCCAGATAAATCTTTTCATCTATCCCCAACTTATCATATTGAATGTCCAAGAAGTCAATGGGTGAACGATCTGGAATTCTGCCATTGCACTGGTGGGCTGACTTATTAACACCCTTGAACAAAATTGCAGACCCATCATATTCTGATTCATCAAGTTCCAGCCTTTCATTGTTCCTAAACCCATTGAACTCCACCATATTATTCAGAACACTGAATTCTGAGTCATCGTCACAATCATGCATGGCCCCAAATCCATCAATTTGTATATCTTCATTTACACTCATCGAGTCCTCAGAAATCAGAGCTGATAGCAATCTCTGGTAAAGTGGAGAAGCCTTAGAATCCACCCTGCTAGTTGCAAGTTCCTCAGGAAATACACGGCTATCAAAGTCAGAGGATGTCAAAACGGGCGTAGGACCCATGGAGGAGAGTTCTCCCTGAAAGAGAGGGAAAAAAATATATATTAAACTATTGACTATCTAAAATGTGCTGAAGTTGACATGATTAGCTTCCGTAGCACTGCAAAAACTGCTGTCAACACACACATGATAACAATTCCAACAGACACCATTATTCTACTTCTTTGGGATTTTCTCCTTTTCCTTTACATTTACAAAAGTGGGTTGAGATAGAAACATAGGGAGCAATGCATAGTGAAATTATTGATACTCTCATCCAACTATAAATCCAAAGCCTAATTTTCCTTGTAGCACATTCTTATCCAACCAGACTATTACTTCAGGAGGTCGGGTGTAAATAGTTATTACCCAACAAAGATATATATATATATATATATATATATATATATATATTTCAAATCCTTAACTATGAGATCTGAAAATGAAGTAAAAGGTATCACCTGTTGCTTCATGAAATTGATATGATCATCAGATATATAGCAAAAGTAGCGCTCCATTTGCTTCCAGAAAGAGTTGGGGAAATTCTGAGCTGCATCAATAACAAGACAATTAATCCAGAAACAAAAGCTGGGTATACATCGTAAGAGTGACCAAGGAAATAATATTTTACCAAAATTTACAGCTGAGTTGACAGCCGCTATAAGCTCCTCATGGCCATCATCTGAACCGACTAAGAAATGTAACCAATTCATGAATAAAGGGAATAATAAAATAAAAAACAATATCCAAAAGGGCAATCCTTATTAAACTGAACTTGCTTTACCATGAAAATCTAGTGTTGGAGCATTTGTTGCCGTAGCTCTCTGACGTTTGTAAGCCTTACGATCAGATAGTTTCCTAGTGGGTGGACGACCCACTTTACTGCACAGAACTCATGAAGAAGTATATGAGATAAACACCATGGAGTCCAAAAAAAAATTTTGATTATACAAGAAAGAAAATTTAAGAGTATGTGGAAAATAAGGATGATCTCTACCTTTCACTTTTGTCAAATATAGGTCTTGCGCTGCGAAGATGTTTTGCTGTTCCAACATTCTTAAGTTTATCTAGTCCCATTGGGTTAAGAGACCTCGTGGAAGAAAAGCCACGGCCTGTCCTTCCTTGCCTTCTCACACCATCCCCAGTCTCTTCACCAGCAGCAGGCTTGTTACTTTTTCTTGATTGTAAAGAAGGGATGGACACTTTAGAAATATTCTGTGCAGCTTTCCCATCAACCTCATCAGACTGTTTCCCCTTGTCTTTAGACTTTATCTCAGGGGGCCCAGATTCTTCACTTTCTGATAAGGCTGCTGTGGAGAAACTGCTTTCACCTTTTAGTTTCAATTGAGGAGAAGCAGCTGGTGAGCGTTTATGAAATCCAAACCCAGTTTCACTACAACCAGCATCTGATATATTATCAGAGAAGGGAACTTCATCCTTACTAGAAACAATGGGCACTAAATTTGTCCTTCTTGCTATCCGGGATATCTTTTGTGGTCTTTGACTGGCCCATTGAGTGACAGGTGGTGATGAAGACCGATTTGATGTCATACGCTTGCGTTGTGTAACCCCTGACAATGTTGGAGGCTTATTCGTACAGCCAGAGATATCCCAATCACTCGGGGACGAAGTGTTGTGGAGTACTGGAGACAGTTTTGGTGGTAGCCCCGATCCTGATCTAGGCCCACGAACTGAAGCATTAATTTTCGTGTTTGAGACCAGACTTGAAGAAGTGAAGTCATCGTGAATATTTGACCTTCAATGAAACCAACAGAGTAATAAGTACATTGAAAAATGTTCAGAAACAACAGTGGCTACAAGATCTGGAAGATGATATGGTGAATTGAAATCTTATGACCAAAGTGCATGTGATAAACGAGGTATATTGAAATCTTATGACCAAGTCCATGTGATTGGTAGAAAAATTCAAAATTTGTGATTAAGATTATAACACATACTTGTTGACGGCCCTAAGATTCGCCCTTTCCTTATCTGAGCCAATGGAGCGTTCTCTCTTCTCATTGTACAACGAACTATGATCAGAATCAACCCTCGGCAGTGAGGAATGCCCAGCCAAGCTCGTCTGGTGAGAGAGGTTATCAGATCTTCCATACCCAGTAGCTCCATTACCAGCTGCTTGCCTACCAAATAATTCAAACAGGAGATTTTACACTATATTAACTATCAAAGGAGACAGAAACCAATTGATCGACAGGAGGCAAGAAAATAAAGAAGACGTACAAAACAGAGTGACTAATTCAATCAAGTGAACGGAACCAAGCATATTCTGAACCCTTGAACACAAAATTAACCCCACTTCAATGGATTTAAAAAATCGTCTCAGTCAAGGTCATTTTTTCAGTTAACAAAATCACCAGTAAATATTGAAATAAAACAAGTGAGATATTGATGGTGGAAGTACACACCTCACACTCATGCATCTTCAACATACAGAAGTTATTTAGAGCGTAAAAAGTCATCAATCCAGCACATACTTCTATAAGGTCAGATAAATTCATGTAAATAAAGATAGATTAGAGAGAAATCAATTGACTTTCGTGACATTGAAATTTTTCCTAATAAACTCAAAATGGCGGACAGTAAAAGGCAAGTAGTATAAATATGAGGTCTTCAGAAGAAAGTTTGCTAGCTATTGACTGCACAAAAAGCTATCACATACATAAAACAGGTCATACCTTAACATGTTTGAGTCACCATTCAATCTCGACCGGGAGTCGCCTGTTGATTTCTGTTGTATGCCCTGCTTTAAGTCTCGGTAACCATCAACCACTTTATTTGAAGCCAAGTTAGGATGACAATCCGCACTAATAGAGGAGCGTTTTTTTTTCATTTTTGACTTTTCCCAACCATCAATACCAATTGAACTTCGATCTTCACCCTGAACTGCATTATGATTTGCCAGCCGCATTATTTCTTTATCTCTGTCTACAGCCGTCGACTGTCGAACAATAGAATTGCTTCTAACATCCATCTGAAGCACAAAATAAAGAGATTACGGTCTCCTGAAGCAAAAATGACGCACTTACTAGCTATAAGAAAAACTAAGATTTAAAAAATTCTATCACACGCAACGTGTCTATAAACTTATATCAAAACTTAAAATATATTCAGGTCATAACAGTATTATGAATAATAAAATAGGCATAAAAGCAAAAAAAGTTGAGAACCTAATAAATATAAGAAGACAAATGCTTTGATATAACATTCCAAGATATAACACTTATCCAGTCCGAAATAAATAATAAATACTATTGGTAGCAAAAATTGCCTTAAATGACGAAACTTCAATATCATATCCCAAAATTGTAAACACAGTCCAATTTTTTCACCAAAAACTTGTTCAGATGAGGCCCTTTCCAGTAATCAGAAGCATGCTCAGTAAAATTCGAACAGAAGACTGCATTATAGCATCTAAGGCTTATTTTGAAGTACAAGTCAAGATAACAACTCCATACGGGTAATACAGTAAAGGATGTTATGTCAAACAAAATTAGGAATTACCATGGAAGTACGTGTTCGCTTATTTGGAAGGCCACTTTTAAGTCGTTCATCCAACTTTTGCTGGTCAAGCTCAAAGCCACCAGCCAGGGTCTGACCTTGAATTCCCATTTTACCTAGTCCTGGTCCTGATACCAAGCGATCACCAGAGCGGTCACCAGAAACCCCTTCTGGTCGAGTCCTCTTCCTTGTAGGTACACTTGGGAAAAACTTGTTAAATACAGAAGAAGCTTCGTTGAAAATTTTTACGCGCTCCCTGTGACCACAAAAAGTAAATGAGCCAAAAAAGCACCTCAAACACAGCTAACTAACTTGTGGAAGTTAAACTACCTGGCCTTCACATTGTTTTCGCGCAGACCAGCCTTTAACCTTTTGATCTCTTCTGGTATAGGAGATGGAATTAACTTCCCTTTCAATGATCCAGGAGACTCATCTCCTTGTATTCCAAGAGCAATACTCACAGGCCGCTTAAAGTCACCTTGACGAATAGACTTGTGATCCGCAGCAACCACTTTAGGATCAAAACGCAAACACTGAAAAAAATTTGTTACATCGGTTTGTGCTATTGGTGAAGTGCTCCTCAACATGATTGGATGAGATGGGACAGGATGTTCCATGGACTCGCGAAAGCTACTAGATCTTTCCATCTGTGCGGCAAAGTTAGATCTGTATAGCGGCCTATCTAGCCCAGCAGAAGAATAATCAAACTTCCCAGGTGCTGACATTCCCTCAGCTCTTGAAAGTCTTATGTTTTATAATAAACACTAAATACACCGTGGAGCATGACAAGCTGTAGCATATAAATGCTGATTCTCAGCTCTCAAATAATTGATTATAGATGCACCTGCCATGTGTCAACAGAAATTAAACATTAGTAAACGCCATAAGTCTTTTCCGTGAGAATGGCATTTATACAATTACTTGTAAGACAAACAAATCCCAAGGTATGTCATGTAGAACTTAAACATGAAAATAAGCAAGAAAGTGAAGTGAAACATCTGATTTACACTGCCCAAAACTTGAAAGGCCAAAGAACAAACTCCAAAATCCAGACTATACACAAATACAACCCTTTATGTGGTTTCAGATTAATTGGTTTCTTCACGCAGTCATTGCATATATTTGGCTTCGATAAGTAAATATTCATTATTATCTTTAGACAGAAACTGCCAGAACCATGCTCAAATCCATAATATCAAAGAAAATCTTTTTCTAAATACTGTAACCAAACTGTCCCAACTTAAGAACTAAAACCAATAAGAGAATGCATAAAGTGACCATATTAGCTAATGTACAAAATATGAAAACCTCTAGAAAGTTCCGATAATGAACTAAGCAAGAATAGAGATGTTATTCAAATCATTCTAAACTTACTTCCAGGAACTGTTCTTTCACTTACAGATAATCCAAGTGATAAGTGTTGAAATATTCCTCCAATATTAACTTGCGCTTAGTTCGTTGAACAGCTAAATCACCTAGCCAATGAAATACCTATAATTAAACCCTGAGGAAATTTGAAAAGAATAATTCCTAAGTTGTTTTCATCACCAATGATCTGCATTGTCTATTAATTATAGAAAACACAATCCCCAACTTAGAACAAGTTATCTTTCAAGCTTAAGTACAAATTTGAACTGATCCTCTCCAAAGATTGATACTTTCACCATAATCTAACTTCATTACCACAAAAGCCCTCAAAATTAAACATTGAACCAAGAATTTCACGAACTAAATCAATCCCTGGATACTTATAACACGAAACCCTAGGAAAGAACTGAATCAAACATAAACGAACTAAAAAATCTTCAATAAGCAGCGTAATCAACAATTAGTTACCATAAATAAAACCCTATTAATCCAGATCAAAGTTCAAAGATGGAACAAGGAAACCAAAACAACCGTACCTCGAATCAAAAACCGCGGCAAAGGAAACAAAAATCCGCAGATACAAACAAACTCAATAGCAAAAATCCAAAGATTTTTGAGGATTAGATCGTTTCAACGAGTACGTGAAAAGAGCTCGAAATCGAAATCAAGCAACGTTCGTGCAACAGCCATGAGAGGACGGGATCGAAGCGAAACCAAGGCTTCGGTTCGTTGCTAGTTTTTGATCGGCGATGAAACTATGACCGCTTAAATTACGATCTTACCCATGTTTAACCCCTGAGAATTACATGTCTCTTCATTGTGAAATTAGGGGTAATTTGGTAAAGTACTAGCCGAGCCGGCTCGAAGAAGCTATGGGCCTCTGGCTAATGGTGATTATACGGTTTTACAAATTATCTAAATTGAAATTATTACCGTATATATATCTCACTGTCTTAATGACTTGCTAAAATCAAATATTAACATGAGAAGCAAGTTATTTAAAATGCTGTTATAAAAAGAAATAAATTTATAATAAAAATGGCTATGAGCTCATATAGTATTTCATTCATTACATCATTTACGTACATATAGAGAGGATTATTACAAAATTCTATTAATGGAACAAAATATACCAATATTAAAATATAATAATTGTATGATGAGTTGGGTACTTTTATAGATGACAAATGTAAATAAATATCTAGTATATTTTAATTATTAGATTTAGAAGATTGACTATATATGGTGACTTTAAAATTTGTTCATAATGGTTGAAACAATGAAATTGTTAAATCATCAAATATTTTAAGTAAATAGTTTTTTGAGCTGAAGTGAACTATTTCAAAATATTATGAATTATGATGGATTTAACTAATTGTTAGGATTTGTATAGTTTTATTATCAACGAAATTATTAAGATAAAACATAAGCGATAAATGGTATATAAAATTTAAAATTACATATATGAAAAAAATTATATATTAACTATTATGCAATTCGTTTTACATATTGCAGGATATTCAACTACTGATTATCGAAAAATCATGTCAATTTTTATTGTAGATACTACTACAATACTTTTTAGTCCATGAGATTGATCCATGAAGTGAGGACCTAAAGAGAGGATCAACATCTAAATTTTTCTAAATTGAAAATCTTTGAGAAGAAGATTTGAAGAGAAAAAAATTGACACTTAAAAAGCTAATTTGAAGATTTGTTTAGGTACCAGTTTTCGACTTTTAATTTTTTCTAACCAATCTTTCTAGTTTAGAAGTCGGAAAGTGGGAGACACAATATTGTTCTAATAACAAAGTAAATTGGTATTCTTTTTTTCTGTCACTCAGTTAATTGGTATTATAAACATAAATTAAAATACACTTTCTTTTTTATATAAAGAAGAAAAAGAAAAGCAAAGTCCGATAGATATGTTTAAACTATTTGTTCCTAATGTAAATGCATTGATATGTTTGTTAATAAGAGCATAACATCATGTAAAAACAAATAGATAAAAGAAGAAGATCAAATGCTAAGATAAAAAGAGGTTTTTTTGGATATTGCTAATTAATATAAACAATGGCGGGAAGAAACGGTTGGAAACTGCCACGAGGAAAAAGGCGCTACAAGAAATATACATGAACGCCGCTGATTCTGGGCAGAAGGCAACAAATCCAAAAAAAAAAAAAAAAAAGAGCTGCGGAAGACAGAGAGATTTCTCAACATCTTCTCTTCTCTCTGCAACTGCCATTATGACTCTACATTGAGCAAAAAAAAAATGTTTCATGGATCAAGAAAAATAGTTAAAAGAGGATTTGCTTTGTAAAAGAAAACGATGTCTGGATTGAATCAAGCTTGGTGTCTCAAGAATTTGAAGCAAGAAAATCATTGTTGAGAACCATCACCACCAGTTGAGAGTTTTGCGTAATCAATTGCAGAGTCACCTGAGAATTGTAGTGAAATTAAAATTTAACCAAAGCATAATGTTTACGGTAATGGTTTAGCCCGAGGAGAGGACTCAATAGGACCATTTTAGATGCTTAATAATAACAAGACTTACTTCGGGTTGAGTCAGTTGATGAGCGTGGTGGCGAAATGCCTCCTTTGATATCTGCATTCATATTTACAAGGAACAATGAGAAAGGTAGCTAAAATGCCGTAATCCGCAAAAGAAAAATGAGAAAATAAAACAGTTGTTGCACCTAAAGAATGGCGAGAACCACGGACGGCGTCAAAGTTTCTGTATGTGTAGCCCACAAAATTGATATTTTGAGGGGTTATACTCACCTGCGATCAAAAACAAAAGGTCCGGTAGATCGATAAGTAACAGAGCAAGACCCTCCGAATAAGCAAAACGTTGTAAGATTTTCCTGAGAATTTTGGTACCTTCCATGACGGTCCAGAACCTGTTCTTGCTGGTTTTGGACACTCCACCTAAGGAAAGAATCAGAATATGATACCACTGAAAAAGAGCAATAAGAACTTTGTAATCCTTGAGATGGCGGATTTTTACCTCATCGAATTTCATGAAATTCTGGGTATCCAGTTCTCCATTGACCACTGGCTTAAAAGCTGCATCCATCTCATAGAGTTTTTCCCATTCCACATCTTTGAACCAAGGATGAGCCTAGATGTGTCTTGTTTTGTCAAAAAGAATGTAATAGACAAAGGGAAGAGTATCAGTCTTTGTTTTTTATATTTACGTACTTTGATTTGCTCAGCTCCGGCTCCATGAGAACCAAGCCTATGCTCAGAATCACAAATCAAACTACAAATGAGATCTCTTGCTTCAGGTGTCAACCTTGCCTCCTCGGGGAATACTAAATGAGTTCTCCAGCTCACAATCTAAATTCCATCAAATGTCAATTTAGAATCAAGAGAAAAGAAGGTATGGAGATCCTAAAAGAAACAGAGCCAAGATTGAAAGCTTCCACCATCTTAAACTCTCATCTTAGCATCACCATGCAAATTCAGAAAGATATAGGAGCAAAATGAAAACTATTGTAACTTTAGTAGCAAATAGACCTTTCTACATGTTGTTACGGGGTCATCAGAGTAAAACGGTGGGTAACCAACAAGCATCTCATACATAATGGCCCCCAAAGACCACCTACAGTCAAATGAATGCATATGAGTCAGATGAAAGAAAACAGATATGTGTCAATCAACTAGTAGATAAGCAGCAAGAAAAGATGACAAGCCGATCATGTATATTTCTGTAATGTGTCACATAGGATAACCCTACTGATATAAAAAATCATGAAGGAGGAGTTCTATGGAGTAATCTATAAGATAATTTCGGTGACCCACCAGTCACACTCTACACCGTATCCCTTCTTCAGCAACACTTCAGGTGCAATATAATCGGGGGTACCTACCGTAGAATATGCCTGTTACAAAACAAGAGCACACAAAAGCCCAACAATTTAGACATAAACCAAAGGACCATTTTTAAAGCATACACCCTAGATGTGATATGAATAAAAGACTGATATCATCAAAAGGCTTAAAACAGAGTTTTGTACTATACCAGTTTTCTTCTGTTTATCTGCCAATGCTGCAACTGTTCCAATGGGCTCTTCCAACGCCTTCCACGACGTCCTATCGAGCAGTTCTCATCACCATCGATTGATTCATTTATATTTTCATCATTCAAAGGTTCATTTACGTTCATAGCCGAAATATTTCTACAATCGAGAGGCTTACAAAGACCAAAATCCGATAACTTCATATGACCATTCTTGTCCAACAGAAGATTGTCTGGTTTTATATCCCTGCAAAAGATCTACCTCAAATATATATACAATTTAACGTTGCAATCATCATAATGAGACCATAAAGAAGTAGACTAACCTGTGAACATAATTATGTTTATGTATCGACTCAATAGCCAAAACACTTTGGGCAATGTAAAACCGAGCCACGGTTTCGGTCAAAGTCTCTTCCCTCATAAGCAAAGTCATCACATCACCACCAGACAGATACTCCATGATAAGGTACAAATATTCTGGATCTTGGAACGAATAATAAAGCTTCACTATACAGTCACTAGCAACTTCTGCTAGCAAGTTCCTCTCAGCTTTAACATGTTCAGCCTATTTAGAAGGATCAACCAAAATGGTATCCTAGACTTAAAGCCCAAATTTTTATGCAAAAGCGTAAAACAAAGTGAAAAATGAGTTAATTGTGAGACTCACTTGTCCCCTACTAAGCATTTCAGACTTCTTCAGCTTCTTCATGGCATAAATGTTTCCTGTCTTTTTCTCACGGCATAGTCTTACCTAAGAAAGATATCACATTTACAAATAGTTAAAGTGGCCTCTAATAACACTGAATGCTCGAAGTTGGCAAATCGTAGATACATTATAAACCGAAAAAGACTAACCTCACCGAAAGCCCCTCTACCGATAATATTAAGAAGATCGAAATCATCAACGCAAAGCCTGTTCCTCATTAATCTAGTATACTCAGTCTCTTTCCTCTGCAAATCCTCCAGCAACTCGAGTTGTTCTTTTTCTGATACATCTAAAGATGCTATCTTTTGTTCTAACACCAAACGCCTGCAAATCAAAATAAACAAAAAAAACAAACTTTTCCATTGACAATTTGGATGAAACAGTTGTCTATATACACATCTCTGGATCAAAGTCCCCTCATTATTAAACAAAAACATTACAGCTCCTAAAACAACACCATTCAGATATCAGAAGGAAGCTAAACAACAAATTTCTGTGAAATTCTACAACACAGCACTTTAGTTTTATTCTTTGAGGAATATCAACAAACAGATAATGTGCAAAAATTTACCTTTCTTTACGTTGTTGAATATGTTTCATGCGCTTATTGTAATGGTCTTCGATATACTTCTTCGCTGCAGCAACTTTCTCCAATGTGGAATCTGAAACCGACCCTTCATCCTCCAAATTCTCATCAGCCTCCGACGTCGGCGCTGACGTCCCATTCGCCACCACCACCTCCTCCTCCTCTTGATTCTCCATTCTTTTGTTTCTCTCCCAAGAAAATAAAAACAATTCCTTTCTCTCTCTCTACATTCTCAAAATATATCGCATTTCTCCTCCCTTGGTTAATTGTGAGAATGATATGATTGCGAGAAGGAAAACAAGTCTCTCTTCCATTGATCAATCACAGTTTTACAAGTTTGGAATTCAGAAAATGGAATTAGGATTTACCTGGAAATTTTGGTTTTCTATTTTTGCTATATTCAGAAAAAAGAAAAGATCAAAAATATTTACAAACTGGGACCCGACACGTGGACTACTATAAGTAGATTAAATGTAATTTTTTAAGCTATACTATAAATTATCACTTTTTTGGTTTTTAGGTTAAGATACTATAAATGATCATTGCCAGGCTTTTATGTTAATGACTCCATCTATAGCCTTAACTTTTTTTTCATTTTAAGGTAATAACTCTTTAAAATGTATAGCCATATGTAAACTCTAATCATCCTATTTTGTAAGTGTATGTGATTTTATCATGATTTAAAATATGGTGTTATTGGATCTTATATTTGTAAATCGTGTTTAATGGATTTTAAATTCTAGTGTTATTCAATTAGAATTTCAAAAAATTTCATTAACATCCAGATTTTGGAAGTGGAAGCTTATTTCTTAGCCAATGAAGATGATATTTTTGCTGAGGTGATTTTTTTAACAAATTGATCCCTCATTGAAGGTTTAGAACTACTGTAGCTAGTATTGATATCCGTTGCAAAAAATTGTGAAAACAGATATAGTTTCATACAGTGACCAAATAATGATACTCAACAAACTAGATTTTTCATTTTTTATGTATGGGTTTACAAACATATCCAAACCACATAACTCTTTTTTTTTTTTTTTGTCCATCACATAAAACCTTACAATTTACAAACCATATATTTACATGCATGCATATATAACTAAAAAATATTTGCAACTTCAAATGAAAGATTTTACAAAAATCTCCGATGAGAAATTAAATTAGCCAGTTATATTAACAATGGCATTAGAAAATTGGACTCTTGATTTCCAATCGCGGATGGCAGACCGGAGTGTATGGTTCGGTGTGAGCTTGAAGTGGTCGAGCTTTTGTCGTGTCACTGGTGAAATGTTGTGTTTCTCAAGCCACGCTAAGATCGCTTTCCTCTCGTACGTGAATCCATCTGCAGCAATCTCTGGCTCCTCCATCATTTCCTGTATCAATAAAATATTTCAAAATCAAAACCGGTTCAAATTTCAAAATTGTTTACCGAACCAAGTGATGACCTTTTCCTTACCCGTAAAATTGGACAGAAGTAATGACTCGGTGCACGTAAATTGCTTCCTTCTTTCTTTACTTTCGAATTCGCCGTCTCCACTAGCCGTTTTAAAACCGGTATAACCTCTGATTTAAGATCTGGTCTATCTCGACATCGAAATTCTGCACATCTTAAACCGATCCGAGCCAATTCTTCGGTTTCTGCCAAAGGCCAATCAGTAACCGATTTATCTAGCATTTCGGTTAATGTCCCTTTCTTTACCGCGTTTTCGACTGCTGGTACAAGCCCGCTCGGCTGACGAGCCGTCAATAACTGAAGAATGGTTATGCCGAACGCATAAAGATCCGATTTTGGTCTAATTGTTCCGGTTCGATGGTATTCCGGATCAATGTAATGCAATGTACCGGCAAGAACCGAGTGTCGGTACATCGTTACATTATCCGGTGCAACATCCGTAACCAGCTTGGCTAATCCGACGTCAGCGATTTTGCTCACATAGTTCCGGTTTAACAAGATGTTTCCCGGTTTTAGGTCACGGTGAACAATTGGTTGCGGTTTGGAGCTGTGTAAAAAGGCTAAACCGCAAGCTACCTCGAAAATTACCCTAAACCGGATAAACCAAGGCAAAGGCGGTTTATTTTTCCGGTGAAATATATATTCCTCAAGGCTTCCATTTTCCAAATACTCGTAAACCAAACAACCATTCTCCGGACAAGCTCCGAGAAGAAGAACCACGTGTGGGTGTCGGAGTTGGCTTAGAACCTCAACCTATATGTAGTAATAATACCAAACCGGAAATAAATCAACCGGATTAAATCAAAAGCTTAACACCGAAACCGGACGTATTAGTTTCTCTAATTAAAGTTACCTCTTTCAAGAACTCCTGTTTCTTCTCCGGCGTATCTAGCCGGACAACCTTAACAGCCGCCGGAGTACTATCAAGGCTACAACGATAAACTTTTCCGTATCCTCCTTCTCCGATCACTTTTTCTGGTGAGAATCCTTCGGTGGCTGTAACAATCTCCTCGATTGTGTATTTCCTGTACCGGTGATCGGTTCCTAAAAGCTGATCGATGACTTTCTTCTTCTCCAAGTAAGTCTTTAAAGCATTCACCTCCGCGATCTGTCGCTGGCAAAACTCTCTTGCGAGCAACGCTTTGGCCGCTTCTACCTCTTTCACCGCCTTCATGTGCCTCTCTTTCTCCAGCGCCGCGGTTTTCCTCTGCAACTCTTCTTTCTCCACAGCATTGTTCACTCTTCTCACTTCTTTCATACATTCAGTGGAAAGCATTTGAACCTAGCAGAAACCCCAAAAGAAATCCTTTACTTGGAGAACAAGCAAGCAAAAAACAAGCAATCAAAATGATTGTATAGGGTCCAAGACAATCATCACACATAAGTACCTTGTTTTGTGTTGAGAAAAGCTCTCCACAAGCTTGTTTATATTTAACGACCGTACTTTGCAACTCCTTCTTCAAACGCTCGACCTCTGCTTCAATCTCAACCTGTCAAACAACACAAAACTATTCAAACTCTTTGTTCATTCTTAACTAATCTAATTATTGCACCAAAAGATAATAGTAATTAAGGTAACCTTCTTGGATTTTCTCGATGTTGCGGGCGGCGAATCTGAGCTTCTCTGTTCGCTTACGATGTTCTCAAGATTTGACTGGGGTTCGATATTAGTCTGGTCAAAATCTGAGTAATTTAGCTGCGGAATATCGGATCCTCCACGCCGCCTTACAATCTCTGGAACTGTTGCACTAGAAGCCTTACAACTTTGAGGCGTTTTTGGACTATTATTAGGGAGGCTTAGTGCATCTAATCTCAGCTCTCTGGCCGATGCTGACCTCCTCGTGCCAGCCTCTTCAACACCCAAAAAGAAAGAAAAAAATCTGAGGCTTTCATATTATATGCATTATTATATTATATATAATTCATAATATAAATCTCTAATCGATAATCGCATGTTCGTTGTAACTTTCAACGTCATATATACGAAAAATGCAAAACATCAACTGTGGACATGTACATTATACGAAAACTAGAACTGGTAATTTTTTGTTTGTTTGAAATTTTGGAAAATTTGAAAATTTAACTTTGCCAATAACCTCATCATTTTCTGTCCTATGAATCTTATATGGATATTTGTATAATTTACCTATGGATTTTCGAGGATCGGGTAACGTTTGAGGCTGTAGAGTGTGGAAGCTAGCTGCTCCGTCTTTCAGGAAGCCACGGGCCGTGGCTGCTGCGTTTGGACTTGTGCACGGCTCTGATAATTAGACGTTATTAAGCGAAGTGTTTAGAAGCAAAAATATTGGTCTTTGAGCAAAATTAGATATGTTTTTATAGTTTACCTCCGATGATTAATGAATCCATAGATTTTGTAGTGATTCTGTCTTTACACACAACATATACTTCACATCTTTCTGGAGCGTATCTTAAGACAGTTAATGGTACTCCTGGACCTTTTGTTCTCCTAAACCGAAATAAACCGCCAGTTAGTGTATATAACCAATTTAATTAAGTAGGGGAAAAGTAAACCAAACCGAGTTATATATGTACGTACCGTGTGAATATGTTGGAAGTGAATGATCCCATAACCAAACTGTTAACTCCTGATTTGTATATGAATCTGAGAAGCGCCTTTGCAGGATCGTCGTACTCTAGCAATAGGGTCTCTACCTGACACTGAAGGTTATAGGGAATTTATAGTTTGACCCTGAAACTTCTCTAGATTTTATAAATTTGGACTGAAAATAAAAATGAACCAACCTTGGTACTACTACTCTTGCACATTTTCAAGAAAGGAACAAAGACTGTTTCAAATTCTTGTTTCACATCTCTCACATACATTTCCACCACTCTCTCCTCCACTTCCTCCACCGGCAATCTCTCTCCGGCTGCAACAACCGCCATTCTCATAAGCATTAATCTCAAAATTATCTTTGTATTACTAATCGATTCGCCTTGACCAAAAAAAAAAAAAAAACTAATCGATTCGTGACCGAAACTACATTTATAAATGGAATATCAAATTTTACTTATTACCTGATCGTTTTTTACCTCATCTATGTATTAAAAACAAACTAAGAAATAATAACTAATTAATCATATATATATTTATCATACGAATTCATTTCACATTATCTACAAACTTGTGAAAGAAAAAGAAAAAAAAAACGTTTTGCTCATTTCCGTTTGTCTTTTGGGTTATTTAGTCGATCCATAGTCAAGAATCAAGATTATCTAGAATTCTTTTATTAACATTCGAAAAACAACAAAGGTCATTTTGGCTACATTATAAAGAAATTACGACGAAAAATAACTAAATGATTTATTTGGTGTAAAATAACGTTTTGCTTATTATTGTTTTTCTTTTGTTTATTTCCTGTTTGCTTTATATATTCACATTAGTATTAAGAAAACAAAAACAAGAAAAATGTGAAATTATGTTTGATTGAGAAAGACTTACTAGGGGTAGGAATAGAGGTAATGGTGGGGATGACGTGGATCATCACAAACCTATCAGCCTTTGGTAAAAGATTATCAACGGCCCACCGTACGGCGCGGCGACTTCCTCCGCCGCCTAATTTGTCTCCGATCATACCCTTCACGGCCACCGCCACAAACAACTCACCCTCCTCCGCCTTTAGACCAGCAGTTCCACTCATCTCTTGCTTCAACATAACCACCATCTAATCAATTTACTTACGTATGCCACAAGAAACAACAGAATAATTTATTTTTGTTGTGACTGATTTGTTTCTGATATATATTCGGTGGGGAAATGCAATTGCAGAGATGGGTATCTCTCTGATCATGACAATATTGTATTATTGATAGCTATATATAATGTGGAGAG
Organism: Erysimum cheiranthoides; assembly: GCA_011420285.2. NCBI lineage: Eukaryota > Viridiplantae > Streptophyta > Magnoliopsida > Brassicales > Brassicaceae > Erysimum > Erysimum cheiranthoides. Next base: position 21,023,344 of record CM022180.2, read on the forward strand.
TTTAGGACCAAGTGTTAGAAAAATGTAAAAAAATATATTTGATTAGTAGCCGAACAATGATTGGTCTTTGGGTTAAATTTTTGCTTTGATTTGCTTTAATCAATAATTAAAGTCATAAGTTATGTTAGGGAAAAAAAAACTTGAACAAACAAAAAATATGACTATATATATGGGCAGAGTTTTGGATGGACGCACTTAAAGCTTTTACAGTTTGATTGGAAAAGAAATATAGTAGAAATGCTTTAAGCATTAATATTTTACCAAAAGAAAAAATGCTTTAAGCACTATATATATATTACAACCTTTCCCAATCGTATATTTAAATTCACTGGTTTGGATTTGAATTTTATGTTGCACATGCAGAGAGACTGAATGCATCCTTTTAATATCGATTTAGAAAAATATAAGAGTTTAAAATTTAAAATCATATGGAAAAAAACACAAGTGATTGTAGCCTAGTGATGTAAATATTACTGATCAAAATCAAGGATTGGTATCTCACAATAGTCGATTCTAGAATTAGTTTGTCTATAGTTTTTTTTTTAATATTAAAAATTCCGAAGTAGACTCATAGGGTTGGATAATATTAATATGTCTATTGACTTTAGGAACAAACAACACATTGTTTGATCCATTTTGAAATTTTTTGGTAAACATCGATACGGATCTTGCAGTCCTGAATATATAAGTTTATTGTTAAATATTTTGGCAAACAGAGGAAGTAATCGATGGGATGATGATGGCCTTCAAAGGTTTTAAATATTCCATTTAATACTTTTCAAATTCGAAATTTTCTGGACGGCCAATTAGTTAATTACTATTTAGTGTGCACAGCTTTATTATCCAAAGTCTTCTAGTTCTATCGATATGATATTTGTAGGGTTTAGGTAGAGATTTTATGTCTGTCAGATTCCCTGTACTATCAGTTGTATAACATGTATTTTGTTTGACCAATGTGAATGTAGTTATAAATTTAACAGCCATAACCTATGAACAAAAAAGTATAGTTTAGTAGTTTTTGTTGATATTGTTGTTATGTTACTATTGTACATATTATGTTTTGTCGATAAAAAAAATTTCGTCACAAAGTATTTGTGTACGAAGATAAGTAGTTATCTTATTTGACTTTTACTGGTAAGTGGTAAGATAAATTAGCTTTGAGAATAGTAATTTGTCTATCAGAATATGACATATATAACTTGGTTAAGCTACTCAATTAATCTTGAGTGGTCGCGGGAGTAACTTGAATGGCCGTAGTTGTTTAGGATCGAATAATCTAATATGGTAATATATGCAAATTTAGACTCAATCCGGTTTTGATTTGGCTGATAAACAATTTTGCGATTATTTTTTTCTAATATGTATCCAAAAGTTGACCAAAAGTCTAAATTATTTTTCGTTAGTTTTTGCTGAGCCCGAGCACAAGTGAGGATATACCCGAATAATTAAGGATTAGAAAAAGTAACCATTTAACTGGTCGTTTACGAGAACGACATATTTAAACTAATTAAGTATCTTAACCATTGTCGAGTACTCTCTGACTTTGTTAACTAAGCCTGCAATGTTCTTATATACAGGCACAAATAGAGATATGATTAGTCCAATGGGAGAACAGCAATTTACATCAGACTCACTTAGTCACTTAGATCGATTTTTACATATACGAGAAAGACAAGTCACCAGTGACGTACGTAACTGATAACTTATTAAAATTCTATCTAAGAAAAACTAAAGAAACTTATTAACATATTCTATATAATATTTAACCAAAAAAAAAACATATTATATATAACACAGCATATATACTCGCAGTAGGTGTAAATGATAGAAGACGATCGATATCTTATACTGCCAGAGGTCAATCTTAAGTTGGTTAATTCTTCCATATTGTAGATGCTAAACATTCAGATTTTGTTTGTTTTCTCAAATATTAAAGTCAAATGTAAACGAAAACAAATAAAAATTATAATTTGATGTCAAGAAAACGATATCATAATTGTTTATATAGCCAAAGCTGTATTTGGGTGTATATTTGTATATAATTTATATTTAACTGGAGCGAAACCAAAGTATCGAAGTTTCGAGACATGTCGACGTCATGTCGTCATCGGAGTTCTAGGTCCAAAATTATGCACATGACATAACATAAATTATTTTCTAACATCAACCAAGAAACAAATTTACTAATTTAATTACCATCATTTAGCTAGTTAAGCTACGTGATCTTTTTCAATTAACTTTTATGAGTTTTTTAACATATCACTCGAAATGGAGACAACGTTTGTACGAAGGACGAAGCTGGTAAACACTAAACTCCTACATGAAGTAAATAGATGATTGTACATATCGCATGATTCCTATAAGAAATGAAATACAAATCACAGAGGGAATTATGGAAAAGCTTAGTTAAGATATATATATATATATATATATATATATATATATATATGGTCGTTGGTTTCGTCCCGGTAAGCTGAAACATGACAAAGTACTCTCGATATTACAGAAAATTCAAAATTCCAAAATAATATTTTTCTTATGGGCATGATCAGACGACCATTTATAAAATAATCCAGTTTTTTTTTTTTTTTGTTGCGATTTAGCATGAAAAGATACAAAGAGAAAATCCATATATTAATTCATCAAACACACTATTACATATAGATTTTAGATAAATATGTAAATGTAACTCAAATCTCATCATTTGTACAAAAACTTCTTCATACAGCATTAATGCTTATAATTTAATCAAAATTGTACTCTTTGTATATATATCATCATCATCTACACTAAATATCCAACTCCGAGCTTTCCAATGGCTATTTGGCATTTTCTTCGAACAGATATTTGGCTAGTTACGTTATTTTATTGTCGACAAGTGTGAATCGTAAGTAAAACATTAGTGAAAGCAACAGATGAATAGACAAGAAATGATCATCTATCCACTTACACAGACGCTTGCTGGCATGCATATATTGATATATATGTATATATAAGTACGTTTATATCTACATAGATATATGTATAGAGAGCGAGAGAAAGAGAAAGATGGAGACAAGAAGAGGGTGAGCACGCAGAGCTTTCGAGCATGAGCATGCTAGAAAAAGGAGCCATGTGTGCTCACTCTCTTCTGTCGCCTTCCTTAATTATTGTTATTCACGTACCTCAACATTTTCATCTTAGTGCATGCATATGATCTTCATATATGTTAAGTTAGTCTCATCGGTAACTTAATTTGCTTCCTATGATATGAAACAAGTGTTCCTGATTTCACGGTTTATATATAAGGATTGCTAGAGGTCTATATAGGATGATGCATGTATAGATATCATCATCATCATCCACTAGCTATGTTTAATTTCTATAGAAATATTCCGCCGGATTAAACCCTTACTTCTTGTCAATTTGAGCATCTAGATTCTCTCTTTTCAATATAATACATGATTATTGACAGAAATAAAATATTAATTCTTCATAGATCTAATTAAAAACGTGACTCTCTTCGGCACTAAGACACGTTATATGATAAACAGGAACGTACTACCAAAAGACGTATCGAATTGCGGAACAATTTTTTAGAGCTAGAGATCCCACTTTAAACGAAATAAACTAATTAAGCGTAAACAACCACTTGAACATATGCGGTTGACAAAAAAAAAAAAAACCACTTGAACGATTAACTATACGTAGGTTTAGATATATGTGAAAGATTCCCAAACGTAAGATCTCTAGAGCACACGTTGATCCTCCAATCAGAGAACAACGGAATAAAACGTAATCTTTGTAAGGACGAATGTCATATCGAAACGTAAGCCATATGGAATTGATATAAAAATAGAAATAAAAGCGAATATCACTAACGGTTTTGGAGTTAAATAAGTAAAGCCAAAGATGCTAAAGGCTTTGTAAGGACGAATGTCATATCTAAAGACGTTTTTAATATTGTTTTGCATTTTATTTGATTTGATTCTTCTTCCACATTCCCTTGTTTATGTGTTTGCACACAATGACTACATGCATAAGCGGTCCCCCTTATACGTTTCTATTACGTTTCTAGAAAGAAAGAAATGCCGACGTTTCAAGCATTCATTAGTTACTAACTTTTACGTGGTATCAATAACTCAGAAAAATATTTAGGTTTTTTATTTTGTGGAGCAAATTCACTATCTGCGGATTACAGTATGTCTCCATCATTAGTAAGATACTGAAGTCGAGCACATTGAAGCTGTAAAAGCCACATCATGATTCATGCAAGCGAGTTAAACCAAGAGTTTCTCGCAACAAAACTAAAGTTATATACATATCAAATTATCAATGGTCGACAGCTATTTCATGCAAGAGAGTTACACCTTTGCCACCGGGAAAACTTCTGACTCGTGTTCAATGGCGGACCCAGAAAACTAATATTATATCTTTAAAAGTATTTTATATAGTAATAGATATTTGAACATAATTTCTTTATATAAAATTAAACTGTTTTTGAGACATCAATTTTCTTTGATTAAAAAGTTATATACATAATTACAAAAAAATGGACAATAGAAAGAACAAGTGTAAATAGAGGAATAAAAAATAAGTCACAACAATTATTGCCAGATTAAAATAATAAGATGCAAGCCTATTTCAAAAAAGCCAAAAGGTAAAACAATGGGAACAAAGGATGATATCGAACGTGGGATAAGGGTGTCAATAAATGTATCACTAACCAATTTAGCCACCAAAGCATTCTATAACCTATGTAAAACATTTCATATAAATATTTAAGGGGTGTCAGATGACCCCCCTTCCTTCTACGTAGGTCCGCCACTGCTCGTGTTCGTGTAGCAGGGTTAGCCATCCAAGACATGAGGAGTTTATTGTACACAAAGAAACCCAGTTGATAAAATAGTAAATATAGATTAATATAGGGACTAAATATGTAATTAATCAGAATTACTAAATCGGCCGGTTTAGTAATTCTTCTTCTTACTCGTCATCCTCACCAAAAACACTGGTGGTTGTTATCGCCGGCGTTTTGCAAGAGTTTCACCGGAGTTGCAAAGAAGGAGAAGAATATGTACGGCGACGCTACAAACTGGAATGAGGAAGACTATAGAGAATCAATTTTGAAGGAGCGAGAGATACAGACACGTACCGTATTCAGAACCGCCTGGGCTCCTCCGGCGAGAATCCCTAATCCGGACGCTTTTGTTGTCGCCTCCAGCGATGGAACCTTAGCTTTTCATTCGATGAACTCGCTTGTATCCCAATCGGCGAGTTTTGGCTACTCGAAAGGTCAGGATGTTGTGGTTGCTGAACCTGAGAGAGTGGTTAGGGCACACGACGGCCCTGCTTATGATGTCAAATTCTATGGTGAAGACGAAGATGCTTTGCTCCTTAGGTAGACTTAAACCTCCTTTGTTGGTTGATGATTCTTTGAAATTGTAATTGAGAGTTTGAAATTTCGATTTGGATTTGTGTAGTTGTGGTGATGATGGTAGAGTTAGGGGATGGAAATGGAAAGAATTTGCTGAAGCAGAAGTGCATTTGCAAGGTGTGTACACCATTTTTTGTGGTTTTGATATGAAAGATGCTTTTTTGAGTTTGAAGATTAAGAGCTTGGTGGTTTTTTTGATGATCTACAGAGAATCATGTGAAGCCATTGCTTGAATTGACCAATCCACAACACAAGTGAGTATGAGTATTGTTCATTTGATTCGACCTGATCACTCTGTTAGTGCAAATGCTATAACCAAGGATGAGAAATGTCAGTATCCGTAGTAGTTCTATGTATACAATTGATGCTGGTGAGACTCTATTCAATTCATTTACAGATGCATATAATCATCATTCTTTTCCTTTTATCATAGAGGTCCTTGGGGTGCTCTTTCACCAATGCCTGAGATTAATGCCATTTCTGTTGATCCTCAGGTTGGAATTTTACTTCTAATTTTTTATTTTTACTTGATGTAGATATCCAGTTATATCACATAGCTTGGTTCCAGATTAACTGTTTCCCGCTCCCTCATTTTTTCGTTTATGATAGTCAGGAAGTGTATTTACAGCAGCTGGTGATTCTTGCGCATATTGTTGGGACGTGGTATGTATTTGATCGTTGTCAATGTCTATCGCTGTATTACAACAGGTGTGATATCGAGATATCTAAACTACCTAGAAAAATTTGTGTGTATCCAACATTTTCAGGAGAGTGGTAAAATCAAAATGACCTTCAAGGGGCATTCGGACTATTTGCATACTGTAGTTTCTCGTGGTTCTGCAAGTCAGGTAATGGTGTTTCTATAAAATAATAGAAATGTACATTCATATTTGTATATTGTATCTGAGTTCCACATATGGATTTTTGTCTGAGCATACTAAGTCTCTTGCTCCAGATATTGACGGGTTCAGAGGATGGGACTGCAAGAATCTGGGGTAATCTTGCTCACGCCCATTGTTTTTTATGCTGTAATTTCTAGTATTATGTTTGTATCAGCTGTGGTTATAGAACTTTAGATATCATAAGAGTCTTCGTGTTGGTAATTGAGATATAATGCTCCTCAGTTTGTTGACTGCTTCTTAAAACTCTATGAAAATTCATTTTGGTGATTAAAAAACTTTCCACTATGTTTAGTTTAGGTTCCAGTTCATGTGGTATACTTTACTTGTCTAGACCAAGTTTTATACGTTCATGGCTTCCTTCTGTTTTGTCAATCAGATTGCAAAACGGGGAAATGCGTTAAAGTAATTGGTTCCCAGGATAAAATATCCCGCCTTCGCGTTAGTTCTATGGCCCTCGATGATAGTGAAAGCTGGTTGGTAAGAACTAAGCAAATGGATGATGTCTTTGTATTTCCACAACCTGCTAATTTGTCGACGGGGTTGTTGCCTCCAATAACCTAAGAATATAGTTCCTTATTCTTGGTGAAATTACTTGGAAGTTTAAAGTCCAGGCATTTAATGTTTTTGCTATGGTTTTCTCCTTTTCCAGGTTTGTGGACAGGGTAAAAATTTAGCTTTATGGAATCTTCCTGCCTCAGAATGCGTATCAACAATATCCATCCCTACACATGTACAGGATGTGATGTTTGATGAAAAGCAAGTAAGTAGAACAAGATTAGATTGAAATCTAGCCGGTGTAATTTAAAGCCTGGGAGGCCGTAGGTGTTATCTGTTTATCAAGGCTTAATACTAAAATAGGTTGATGTAGTATCGGAAAAAAAATGAAAACTCTCTTTGAATAATCTCTCTTCAACTAAATTGATAAAAAATGTTACCGACTTTTCTAAACTAGAAACAGAGGTCAACACAGTTTTAATTCCTTTGTCACGGTTGAACCTTTTTTTTTTAAATGTTGTCTTTATCTAAAAAGTATTGCACGTATCAGATTTTGACTGTAGGAGCAGAACCACTTCTGAGGCGTTTTGACTTAAATGGAGCTTTGCTTTCTCAAATTCACTGTGCTCCTTGTTCAGTATTTTCCATTTCCTTGCATCCAGCTGGAGTATGTTTCCAATTCCTCCGTTTCTCCCCTTTTCCTTCATATGTGTTTGCTTATCGCTTCAAAAAGTCGATATATCCAGAGATAATGCTATGTTACTGACTTACTGTAAATGTTATGTGAATTTGTTACCCCTTTTGGAGTAGAAACTCAATGTGTAACCGTCGATCCAATGCTTGTGTATTTGCAGGTAGTTGCTGTGGGAGGTTATGGAGGTCTTGTTGATGTCATCTCTCAATTTGGAAGCCATCTCTGCACATTTCGTAGCAGCTCATTGTGAAACTCCTTACCATTTCTCGGTTTGGCTCTATACCCTTAAGAGGTACCAAAATCCGGATGCAAAAGAGTTGTTTCAGTCAGATTATTGTCAAAAGTTAAGAACATTCTCTTTGTTTTTCTTAGGTTCTTGCTCCTGAAGAAGAGTTCATCTCAGAAGGTTGTGGTCCGGTTCCGCTTGATTTGACTGCAGACCAACTAGTTGTTTGGTTCAGTGTAACCTGTTTGTGTATCAGTAGTTGCTATCGAAACTCTTTCAAATGACATTCGACCGGTTTAGTCAGATCTCGTATATGGGTTATGAGGCTTAATTAACTGCTTCATATGACATTGGACTGGTTGTCTTGTTTTCTTATGGTTTAATACCCACCACATTGATAAAATATAGTATTAGTCTTCATATTCTCAATTTCATAAATTGCATAAATAAGAAAAAGTAAAATTTTTGAAAATCGGAAAAGCAAAAGGGAAGATCAACGCAAACATATTAATACTTGGCTAGTTAAATGATTATCACTCTTCCAAGTAAAAAACTTTCACCATATTATTTTATGGAGAAAAAAATCAAGGTCCCAAAGACCTCACTAATATCTAACCTCAAAACATCATCCCTGATAAGAGAAACCAAACTCCAGCGATCAACAAAACCAAAGAAGAAGAAAACGAAGAAGCTGTGGAAGCAACAATCTGAATAGGGAAATTGCATTGTCCCTGAGATATATTCTGTGTGGTAATGGTGGCCAAACCTTGGAAGAAACAAGCACTCTCATCCTGGTTCTTCACTTGAAAGTACATGTTAAACGCATATGACGCGTTCCCATTTGCATCAAGACTATTGCAGGAAGACCCGTAACCAAGCGCCGTGCAATCCGAATAAGTGCAGGCAAAATCTATGTTAGCCGCAAGTTTTGTCAGATCTTTGGCTTCTGGATTAAACATACACCACTTGTTAGGTAGATACGTCACGTTTTGCGCACCAATCAACAACTTGTTCTGTCCTTGACCTGATAGATCTATAGGAAACTTTGGTTGCCCGTCGAATTTAAATATTCCCCAGTGGCGTTCAAACGCTCCCGGTGCTATACTTTTCGCATCCTCATCGAGTAATCCGAACAAGTATACCTCAATGTAGGTGGGTCTTAGTGGAGTGCCTTTGTTTGTTCCAAGCCTCGGTAAAAGCCCGTTGTAGAATCTGTAAGCATCGCCTGCAAAAACCCGTTTTCAAAATCAAAATTAAAAACATTTCATGAATGTAAATTGCATCTAAAGCACTGGAAAAATGTTAGATAACTACCGCTATTCGCGTGTTTGTCACCCTCTGTTGGCCAACCAACTTCTCCAACGATTATTGGCATATCTCCATGACCAACAGCTTTCAAAGCCGATACCAAAGTGTCGAAATTAGCATCGAAAACGTTTGTGTAACCAATACCATGGTCATCTACCGGCTGAGCGCCATCGAAGAAGGCATAATTGAGTGGGAAATCATCATTCCCATAGAGACTTAAGAAAGGGTAAATGTTAATAGTGATAGGCGCGTTGTTCTTGCCAAGAAAATCAACAATCTGAGTCATTTGACCGATGATATCAGGACGAAATCTTCCTGCAGATGGCACAGGGTTGCTTGCCGGTGAATCATAGACATCCGCGTTTAAAGGAACCGTCGCTTTGACAGAGTTTCCTAGTCCCGCTTCATTTAAAGCGTTTTGGATGTTTTGAAGTGCAGGGAATGTGAGGTTTATAAACGATCCGTTGTATGATTTGAGGAATGGCTCATTCCCAACAGCCACAAGCCTGAAAACACAACCACAAGAGATTAGCTTCACTGAGACATATAAACACAATTTCCAGGAACTTGCCATAGGCTTTTCTAAACTAAACAAAAGGGTCTATGAGGTTTGATGAAACAAATACAAAAATGTTACAAGATTTAAAATTTGCATAGATTCAATTGAACAATCACACGACATAAGAACCAAACTATAACAATCAAATTGAGAAAGAAGAGGGAGAAATTCACTAACGTGATATTGACACCACCATTGAAGTTATAACGAGTGACATTCTTACGAACCCAATCCTTGGCTCGGTCATAACTGCCCATGACCTTAAGCTGATCATTAGGAATAGCAACCATAACTTCCAGACCCGAGCCAGCGAGTGCACCCATTGTGGTCTCATCCGCATCAAAAAGCTTAACTTTGTTGATGTTATTGTCTTTAAGCATTTGAACCACTGTCTTTGGAGGAAGCTTGTGTGTAGCCATTGTTCCCCAGTTCACGCCCAACCCATCTACCACAATACCCATGATTCCAAATCCAATAACAAGGGCAAACAGATTCGTCATCCTGAGAAACAATGAAAGGGCTTACGAGGGATTTCACCCAAATTCAAATTCAAACGTGAAATACTAAAAAAACCCTGAACTAGAACATTCGTAAAATCTCACTTAAACCCAGAAATCAGAAAAAAAAAAAAAAAAAAAAACATTTTCCCAAATTAAGGGGAAATGCAGTTCAATCCAAACATCAGAAAGTTCAGAGCTTTTGACTGCAAAATCTACAAACATGAAGCCAAAGATACAATTTTTAATTTTAAGAAGAATAGAGAATGGGGATGAGACCTTTCCACTGAGAGTAGTTGTCGTCAAGCAAAAGATTGATTCTCTTTTCTCTTTACTTTTTTTTGGAAAATAGTTCTTCGCTTTGATATTCTCTGATTGATCTTGACGGTAATTACTACAGTAAAATGCTTTGTGATTGGGTCTTGAAAGTCACTAACTCAAGAAAGAGTCTTTACTGAAAGCCTGCGAAACTGATAGAGATCATTTGGTCAAAGCCCAAATTTTAAAAAATAAATAAATAAATTAAACAAAAATTGCTTTTTCTTACTGTATAGTTTTATCACTTTATGGTTAGTAAATTATGACCAATGTGTTTGATGTTTCATTGCTATTATCAAATGGTTTCTATTTTTGGTCAACGAATTTATAAGATTTTTTAATTATGTTTTAGAGGGTTAATGGTGTAGATGGTTTTTAAAAAATTTGGAAATTTTCAGATTTCAATGTTATTGGTTCATAAATTCTTAAATTTTCACTAATGTTTATTGTTATTCGTTTGAAATTTTTTAAATTTTATTTGCTATTCAAAATGTTTAGTTTTGATTGATTCTCTAATTCTATTAAAATTTATATGATTGAGTTTGTGGATTCTCTACATTTTATTCATAAAACACAATTACTAAAATATCATGTATATCTCTATCTATGCGACTCTTAAAAATTTATGAAATAAGAAAAAAGTGGTATTACGGTCTGAACTGTATGAGATAGAACTCGTCTCACGTATGAAAACACATATATAGACCCAAACAATCAAAACAACAATTTTTGAAATTTTGTGAACAAATCTCATGTGCAACAACGGTTTTTTTTTTTTTGGTCAACAGCTATTTATGTACAACAACAATTATTATACAAAATTTGTGAGACATAAAACATGGATAAAACAAATACAAAAAAAGTATATAAGAAACTAAAAATTGCAAATCTCAATAAAATTATCTCACCAATTATTCTCAAAACAAATTCATAATCCTCAAATGAAACAACTGATTGATACTTTACAAATGCTCATGTAAAAAGAACCATCCTTATAAACAAAAAAATACCTAAATTTGGAAAATATAATATTTGGACATTTTCTAAAAAAAAGCATAAGTATATAAGTATATTGTATTACCTTATAGAGAGAATTTTGGGGAAATTTTTTATATAAATCCATAACAATTAATAACAGTCCATCAAAATATTTGGTAAAAATCCATGCATATTTGTTAATCCACAAAATTTTTAAAATGTTTAACATCACTAAACTCAGCACAAATTCATCTACCAATAATGATTCTTAAAATTTCTGAAAAATCCATGGAAGTAAATCATTATGATGGGTTTTTATTTGAAAATTATGAACTACTACCAACTTCATGGAAATTGCAACAAATAAAAAGACTCATAAAATTTTCTGATATTTTTCTAAATTAGGATTTTCTTTTCTAAAACACACAAAAAAACGACTATATAAATGAGAAAATTTGGGATATATAAATAAGAGGAGGAAGAGTTTTGTCCAATAATACAGTGAACAAGATGAAGAACCTTAACAGGGAACATCATCATAATTATGAACTTGATAGGATTGCGGGTTAACAGTGAATGATATGCATTATATAACCTAGCCATGATGTTAAACTAAAGATATGCACTGAATCAAAGATAAATGCCTCAGTATCATCAGCACTGCTCACAAAAACACTTCACCCTCACATAAAAAAAAAAAAAAATGACAATCGCACTTCCATGATAGTCTACTAATTCATAAATAGTATAACTGATTTGAAATTAGTATATGTTCGACTCGAAAACACACAATTTAGGATATGATTCTTTTTTAAGTGTGTATGATGTTCTGCCTGACGGCATGACGACATGTGACAAGGCTTTTATCATCTCATATTTTTTACTTCAAATATTTAATTACAACACATATATGACTAATTACAACACATATATGACCATGTCATTGAATGATCAGTAATTGATTTTATCTTCTTAAAATATTCAACTACGAAAATCTGAAGAGAAAAAATCATGGAAAAGAGGATCATCTGATGTTACTACTGTACTAGCAAAATAAATCTGAAGATATTTAGTGTTTTATAGAGGAGGTAAACTTAAAATTTTTGCTAAGGTAATTAAAATTAAAAGACGAAGTAGTCAGATCAGAGGAGAAAGATTTGAACACCAATGCATGGCATTGCTTTCACTGACAGTAACAGTGTCACGCTCACGAGTCACGACCCATTCTTCCCGTTCCATTGAGATTCGTTTTATTTATTTCAAAATTTTAATATTCCTTTTGTATAACATTTTAAAATCTTCACATATAATTGTGAGAAACCAGCAGATTTTATTGATTAGAGAGTGACTTAGGCACTTAGCTAATGTCAAATATTTTATAAATTGTACTCTAGAATTTTGATTTGTCATTATTATATTCAAAACCAACTGGAGCTGAATCAAAACTATATTCAAAACGGATGCGAGAATCAAATACAAGATAATGTGAACGGTTTTTTGTTTGGGTCAACCAAGATAATGTGAATGTTTATATATTAAAATCTAAATCAACCAACAAACTAGAAGATAATGTTATATATACATATAATAAAAAGTTGTGCCAAATAAACTAGATTTATTATTTTTCTATAATATGTGGAACTAAAAAATCTTACATAATTTTAACTAATTTTTGAGTTTTTTACTTTTTTTTTCCAATCATTTTAATTTATACATTCTAATCAATTCATAAATTTATTCATGATTCATTTTATACAAATACTATAATATCACTGTTAAAACTTCCTAGAAAAGCATCTTTATATTTTAATGAATTTTAGTGCATGCCGTAAATTGAATATAAAAGAGTTTAAATTTAAATAAAATGTAAATTCAATTTGATAAATTATATCTTAAAATAAATTAAATTTAATGTTTTGAAACTTAAGAAAACATTAGTTAACAGTCAAAATTTTATTACAAGTATTTTGATATAGAAAAAAAAATAAATTCTGTATTATAATTGATGCCTATAGTTTTTCCTGTTTTATAATAGATATATATGTAAGTTCTGTCAGTTTTTTCTAAGATATACTAAAAATGATCTGTACATATCATATTTAATAAATAAATACTTCTATTAAATTAATTTAGAATAATATATTGAATGACAACATACATTTGAAAACCAAATTGAACTTAAGAAGAAGACAGACAATGCAGAGCATCTGGTAAAATATTCCACCAAAGGTTATGCAAAACAAATAAAAAATAAATAAATGAATATGATGTAGGTAATTAAAAATAAATGAATAAAAGAAAAATAAAGAAAAATATCCCAACACCGCTTTGCTTTTCAATTGATCTTTCGTCACCATTGTTGTCATCTTCCTCTCTTCTTCTCTCTCGTGAATCTTTTTCTTCTCTTGAATGAAACTTTGCTTCTCTTTCTAGGAACCAGACACCATTCCACCGATTTCTTAGCTTCCTCGTGCAATTTTCCCTTTTTCTAACAAACAAACCTTCTCAAAATCCACTTTTCTCTCTCTCCATTAGATTCTGATTCTCTTTACGGCATCTTTTTTTTTTTACCTTTTCCTTTCTCAATTTCCTCTGCATGCTTCTCGATTCTCTCTGACGCCTTTCTTCCGACGTTCTTCGAAGCCTGTCTCGTTGAACCGCTTTCGAAATGGCGATTTTGGATTCTGGAGGCGTTAGTACGGTGACGGAGAACGGTGGCGGAGAGTTTGTGGATCTTGATAGGCTTCGTAGACGGAAATCGAGATCGGATTCTAACGGACTTCTTTCTGATTCCGCCGCATCTGGTAACGATAATTCACCGTCTGATGATGTTGGACCTCCTGCCGACGTTAGGGATCGGATTGATGATTCCGATCAGGGAACAGCTAATTTGGCCGGAGATAACGGCGGTGATACCGAAATTAGGGAAACTGGTGGAGGAAGAGTCGGTGGAGAAGGAAGAGGAAACACCGGTGCTACTACGTACACGTATCGACCGTCGGTTCCAGCTCATCGGAGAGCGAGGGAGAGTCCACTCAGCTCCGACGCAATCTTCAAACAGGTAAAAAAATCTCAGATACTCTTAACAATCTTCGAATTTGGTGTTAAATGTTGGAGGAGAATTTCAAATTGAGTTATAAATCTCAACTTGCTCTAGCTTTTAGAGATCAATTAATATTCATATGAATTGAGTTTGTGATTGTTTTGCATTGCAGAGCCATGCCGGATTATTCAACCTCTGTGTAGTTGTTCTTATTGCTGTAAACAGTAGACTCATCATCGAAAATCTTATGAAGGTTTGTTACTTCTTTCTCACATTTTTGAATTGAATTGCTTGAAAACTTATTTTATGTTTTTGTAAAATCTTCTGGAGCTGAGAACTTTATCAGAGACCTTACCTTTGTTCTTGCTATCATTCCTGTAGTACGGTTGGTTGATCAGAACGGATTTCTGGTTTAGTTCAACATCGCTGCGAGATTGGCCGCTTTTCATGTGTTGGTAAAAAAAGCTTTTTTTCCCAATGTTGCATTTTAATACATATATAGTGATAAGTTTAGTGATTCAATTCTTCTTAAACTCTTCTGTTGCAGTCTCTCCCTTTCGATATTTCCTTTGGCTGCCTTTGTCGTCGAGAAATTGGTACTTGAGAAATACATATCTGAACCTGTGAGTAAACTACTCTCTTGCCATTCCTAGATTGTTTACTGAAGACAAATTTGTATCATGAAGAACTTATAAATTATTTTTCTGATCATACTGAAGGTTGTCATCATTCTTCATATTATTATTACCATGACAGAGGTTTTGTATCCAGTTTACGTCACCCTAAGGTGAGAATTAAGCTACGGTGTTACTGGTCTCAGCTTGTGATACTCTTTTAAATTTTAGTTGGCTAACTCGATGATCTTGAAAATGGATAGGTGTGATTCTGCCTTCTTATCGGGTGTCACATTGATGCTCCTCACTTGCATTGTGTGGCTAAAGTTGGTTTCTTATGCTCATACTAACCACGACATAAGAACCCTAGCCAATTCAGCTGATAAGGTGAAATACGGAAAAGAAATATATATATATTAGCACTTGCATTGTGTTACTGTTTTAACAAAACACTGTTATAAACTTTAGGCCAATCCTGAAGTCTCCTACTATGTTAGCTTGAAGAGCTTGACATATTTCATGCTCGCTCCCACATTGTGTTATCAGGTAATGAGATGTGTCTGCTGCTAATAGCATCAACCATTCTTACACTTGCAAAAGTTTCTTGTTTAAACCTCGGGTCTTTGTTTTTTACCAGCCAAGCTATCCACGTTCTCCATGTATACGGAAGGGTTGGGTGGCTCGTCAGTTTGCCAAACTGGTCATATTCACTGGATTCATGGGATTTATAATAGAACAAGTGCGTTTTCAACATCTTGCTTTATTATTTTTCCTTGTTGAGAATTATCATCCCTGCATTGCCACCACTTGACTTCATGTTCTTTTGACTTCTCTCTGGCAGTATATAAATCCTATTGTCAGGAACTCGAAGCATCCTTTGAAAGGGGATCTTCTATACGGTATTGAAAGAGTATTGAAGCTTTCAGTTCCAAATTTATATGTGTGGCTCTGCATGTTTTACTGCTTCTTCCACCTTTGGTAAGCTGCAAGCCCTTCTCTTTCAACATAATTTCCAAAGACGATCAACAGAAAAAGGCTACATCTCATCAAGAAATTGATAATTTTAGTCTCTCATAGTCTGTGATGTAATTCCAGGTACTGAACACAAATCTCTTTGCATTGTTCTTGTTCCCAGGTTAAACATATTGGCAGAGCTTCTCTGCTTTGGAGATCGTGAATTCTACAAAGACTGGTGGAATGCAAAAAGTGTGGGAGATGTGAGCTGTTTTACTCAAAATAAACTTATGATTATTAGTGTTGTCGTTTTTGTGTCACCCTAACTAACCAAATTCATGTATTCTTCCTTTATCAGTACTGGAGAATGTGGAATATGGTATGTGGTTCTCTTCCTAACAAATCGCCTTCTTTTCTATACAAAATAGAAGATTAGAGATAATCAAGATCTTGTTTTTCTTGACAGCCTGTTCATAAATGGATGGTTCGACATATATACTTCCCATGCCTGCGCTGCAAGATACCGAAGGTGAGTGAGATACTGTACTGATATGCAATTGTCGATATTTCTTTGTTTTCTTTATACCTTTAACCTTCGATACACTTGTTTTCCAGACACTCGCCATTATCATTGCTTTCTTAGTCTCTGCAGTCTTTCATGAGGTATATATAATTTCTGCATTGCGCTGTCTCTAGACACATAAACATTCGTGAAAGAAACGTTATTATTCAAAGCATTATTCTTACTTAACGATCTTGTGTTTACAAATTTCCTTTTGACAGCTATGCATCGCAGTTCCTTGCCGTCTCTTCAAGCTATGGGCTTTTCTTGGAATTATGTTTCAGGTAAGAAAATTGCTAAACTTCTGCAGTCGATTTTACCAAATAATCTGCAACAATATGTCACTTTAATCTCATTTTCTGACCAACCAATGTGTTTGAGTAGGTGCCTTTAGTCTTTATCACAAACTATCTACAAGAAAGGTTTGGCTCAACGGTATGCTCTCAAAACCCGAGAAATTAGAATGAATAACTGTTTTTTCTTAGCCAATTACATCGCAATCCTGAAACTAAATGAAGGTTATCTGTTTATAAATTAGGTGGGCAACATGATCTTCTGGTTCATCTTCTGCATTTTCGGACAACCGATGTGTGTGCTTCTCTATTACCACGACCTGATGAACCGCAAAGGATCGATGGCATGAAACAACTGTTCAAAATTGACTTTCTTCAAACATCTATGCCTTGTTCATTGATACGGTGGTTCTGATGCTAAAACAAAACATAAGTGTTATAACCATTGAAGAAGAAAAGAAAATTAGAGTTGTTGTATCTGCAAAATTTTGGTAGAGACGAACCCTTTTGAGTTTTGAATCTCGTGGTCTGTCTCTTTAAAATCTTGGTCTGCTCGTCTTTGACCCCATCAAGAAAAGTAGATTGAGATATTTGATTTTGTTATGGTGTAAAGTAATTTTAATCAAGTGTTGTAATAATTGTTACCAAACTCAATAAATAAATGGGTATCTTTTTCCTATGGATTCAAGGGGGAAAAAATAGTAGTTTTGTTAGGTTTTACTGTTGGACCAAATCTAGTAAAAACTTTTTGTAATAAGAAAAAGGACAAATGTGATTAATGCATAGGGATTGTATGAAAATCTATTAAAGTTGATTGGTGGTCCCGTTAGTGGATAGCCA
Source organism: Erysimum cheiranthoides (assembly GCA_011420285.2). Classification (NCBI taxonomy): domain Eukaryota; kingdom Viridiplantae; phylum Streptophyta; class Magnoliopsida; order Brassicales; family Brassicaceae; genus Erysimum; species Erysimum cheiranthoides. The sequence continues at coordinate 21,041,043 of CM022180.2, forward strand.
TTTATTTTATTTTTTTAGCGTAATTATTGAAATCGTATGTATCAAAAGGAGACAAGACTCTTAAATCACAATAAGTGCCGAGGCCCGAACATCATCATTGACAATATCAGAAAATTACAATTTACATATGCAATGTACGTATAGAAATTTCAATGTCCGACAACAAACACAATAATACCTAAGAAGTATAGCATTTTCAGTACATCTAGTTATAATGCATGCGATAGTCTCTACTGATTTTGGTGAAGCCATGGTTAATGATGATAAGGATGTTCTTTGTTTTTGAAAGAGATTTGAAAAGTTTGTAAATGATTAGCTAGCTTCACAATGCTTTATACTAATCAGATGCTAGTGGTACTATTCAAATGAAATTTAACATTGAAATCCAGTTTAATTAACAAGAAAAATATGCATGTATAGCATATATCTTGGGATTCGAGAGACTAGTAATTAAGATGTATTTAATAGGTGGAACAATGAAATAATCAACTTTGTCTAGTGTTTTATTAGAACTCATGTACAATTTCTTTTAGGTTTCGCAGATAGACTTTATCTAAAGACTAAAGGTGAAAGTATATAGTAACAATTTGCAATACAAATAAAAACAAATTTAAAATAATTCATCGAACAAGAAATTATAATGAAACCCATAGTCCATCGTCTGGACTAGTTATAAAGAAAAGAAACAAACAAGTTCCTTAAAACGGAAAAATAATGTTTAAGAAAGAAATCACGTGAAGATCACGTGTAGAGATTGGTCAAAACAGAGAAATTCAGTTGGAAGTAATTAATTTTAACGCTCCACCGACTCGTAGACAGCTGCCTCTGACTCAGCGCCTCATGTTGACTTGGCAGTCTCTGATTAAATATTGTGGCCTGTTTTTATTTTTTGACCAAATATATTTAGGTATTTAGTGGACTTTTTCCATTTAATTTCATTCAAGTAATAAATTTGATTACTATTAAAATTAGCAGTTATCTATTTTTTTTTTTATAATAAAAAAATTATATCTAAAATGTTTATTACTATAATTTTCATTCCAAGAAAGACATGTAAATTTTAAATCAACTGAAGTATGGTTTTGTCTTTTAATCTATACTATATAAAAGTTGAGGCTAAATGCTTCTAAAGCCGTCCACATAGGATTTTAGACTGCCAATCACGATTAGCCACTTCACCAATTAACATTTTAGATGAAGAAAATAATTTGGAAATAAAAGAAATGTAAATTTTCTAAAATATTATGTAGTAGAGAAATGTAAAATAAGAAAAATGTAATTTTTCTAAAATATTACGTAGTAAAGAAATGTAAGCTTAGGATTAATGTAAATATTCTAAAATATTATGTAATAAAGAAATGTAATACCACGTAGTAGACAAATTTAAAAATTTAGTTGAAGAAAATGATATGGAAATAAGATAAATAGAAACTTTCTAAAATATATAAAAGTTAAAGATAAATGCTTCTAAGGCCGTCCACATAGGATTTTAGACGGCCAATCACGATTAGCCACCTCACTAATTAACATTTTAAATGAAGAAAATAATTTGGAAATAAAAGAAATGTAAATTTTCTAAAATATTATGTAGTAGAGAAATGTAAAATAAGAGAAATGTAATTTTTCTAAAATATTACGTAGTAAAAAAATGCAAGCTTAAGAAAAATGTAAAATTTCTAAAATATTATGTAATAGAGAAATGTAATACTACGTAGTAGACAAATTTAAAAAGTTAGTTGAAGAAAATGATATGGAAATAAGATAAATAGAAACTTCCTAAAATATTACGTAGTAGACAAATAAGAAAAGTTAGTTTTAATTTTTCAAAAAAAGTTAGTTTTGCAAAAATAAAAATTGAAAATTAAAAGAAATGTTATTTAAAATTAACATGGATAAAAATAAAAAATAGTAGTTTTATAATAAGAGAAATGTAAATTTTCTAAAATATTACATTGTAGAGAAATGTAAGCTTCCTAAAATACTACGTAGTAGAAAAATTAAAAAAGTTAGTTGAAGAAAATAATATGGAAATAAGAGAAATATAAACTTCCTAAAATATTATGTAGTAGATAAATGTAAACTTCTTAAAATATTAGGTAGTAGACAAATAAGTAAAGTTAGTTTTAGTTTTGCAACAAAAGTCTGTTTTGCAAAAATACAAATAAGAAATATTAAAAATTAAAGGAAATGTTCTTTAAAATTAACATGGATACAAATAAATAATGGTAGTTTTATAATAACTAACTGTTGTGATAACGAGTCATTTCTCATAATATATAAATTTTCCTTTTTCTTTAATAGATATCGTCAAACAAAAGGAAACTCTAATTTTACACCGCCTTTTAAATTTATATAAATACATTGCTTGATCTTCACTTTCACATCATAACTAACCTCTACATTTTTTTTGCTTTGATATTACATTTAATTAGGACATGAAAGTTTTATTGAAATATTAATGGTGTTTAATTTTATGTAAATTTACAGGTTGGATTTGTGAAAACAAAGACGTGAATCGATCTATTCACTTGATCAACATGTCCTAATTGTAAGTATAATATTTTTTCGTTTTTTTCTTTATGAATCTATGAGTTTTTTAGGTGTTCCAATTTTTACATCGATAATCTATTTAAAATATTAAAAAGTTTAGTTTGATCGTTTAGTGTATAAGGTACTATCGATGCTTATTTTTTGGTTATTTGTTGTGTTTAATAGTTTTTTTTGTGGTTTTTAATAACCACCGACTAATAATTTATTTTCTAATTTGATTAATTATTTTTTTATGTTGAAACTCCCAATTTATTTTCTTCTTTTTTTCAAAAATTTTCAATATAAAAAAAATACTAAAATTCTTTAAACAGGTACCTCGCGCGTAGCGCGGATTTAAAACCTAGTACACTTCTAAAGATAATCTTCTTGTTACTAGACTAAATCTGGAATATCTAGTTTTAGATTGAAATTTAAAATATATGTAACGTTTAACCAGACAAATAACAAACAATGAATTAAAACGCTCACGAAAACTCCATCCACTTACGATAATTTTACCCAAAAAAAAAAGGTAAAGATTATTTTGCAAATAACTTCCAAACTTAGGCACACTTAGAACAAACTTCAACATATATATTTGAACTTTGAAGTACATAAAAATATAAATCAAACAAAAGATTCTTTCCTTCTCGTAAAAGAAAGAAACAAAACAAAAACAAAAAGGCATTCGTTAACTTTATTACAAAACCCCCCTCACACCATATTCACTTCTTCTTCGTTGTTTAATTTGTCTGAGTCCAAAATGGAAGACTTCAGATCCAGATCGTACGGCGGTGACGGAAGAACATCAGACCTTCAACAATATTCCGCCCACCGAAGATCCGACGGTCCAGATTCATTCAGTGGTAACGGTATGCAAGATCTCAGGTCTTACAGCACTTCCTACACCGATTACCCAACCCGGATATCCGAAGACCCGAATCCGAAGAAAGGAAGATCATCTTCATCGTCTTCTTGGGGATTTGTGGATCCAGATTTACAGAGGAAGAAGAGAGTTGTGAGTTACAGAGCTTATACTGTTGAAGGTAAGCTTAAAGGTTCTTTCAGGAAAAGCTTCAAATGGATCAAAGATAGATGTAACAAATTACTTAATTAAGCCAATATTGTGCTTTATAAGATAATAAACTCTTGGCGTTTGGCTTTTTATATTCGCATGATTTTGATTTGAGTTTCAATCTTCTTTATTATTTTTTTGTTGTGTGTGTTTTAGTTTGTGATAGTGATTGTGTAACAACTATAATTAACAGATATGCTCGAAAAAATGTTCGATCTCGAGTTATAAATTAAAGATGAGATGAGTGAGTGTTTCTTATACGTGTTGTTGACATATTAATCTAAATTAATTTTTGGTAAGTAATGGCAAGTTACAATGTTTTTCCCATTTCTAAAACGGTGATTACTCATTTCTTTATCATTGAAAACATCCATAAGTTATTCTTAGGTTATTTTTATGTTTTAATTTGTCCAAGTAATTTCGTTATCATATTATGCGTGTCTAAAAAGATTATCTTGTAAAAACGATTGCTTGTGTAATATGTTAAGACTTACGGCATGTAGGTTATACAAATTTCTTACATAATTTGCAATACTTTTTTTTTATTATCAAGAAAAAAAAGTAATCTTTTTGCAATACTTCTCATTAAGTTTTGATGATTTTTCTTATTCTGGAAGTGGTTTCGTTTCATTTCGTGTCTAAAAACTAACACATGGTTTAAAACGAAACTGTTTTTAGTTTAATTAACCCAACGTTTTAACGTTACATGATTAACTATCTTACAATAATAACGTATTTTTTATATATAACAGAAACGTCTTCGTTTGTAGTGATTGGTGTGTTTGCAAGACTATTTTTATTTGTATTATTAAACGAAGAAAGACTTTCATTTGTAATGGTTGGTATTGTACATAATGACAGAATATTTTTGTAAAGACTATATATATATACGTTTCAAAGACCATAATTTGTGTGTTTGATGAATGGAATATGTGGAGGAAATGAAGTCGCAGTCGAACAAACATTCGCGACATTGTAAATGAAAGTTATATATCTCTTAATTATATCTCTTATCTCTTAATTATATATAGTCTCCAAAATTTGATGACCAAAAAAATCTTAAGTTTTATAATTTTAACTGTTCTTTCGGTATTATAAATGATAATTTTTGGATCTTTTTCTAAACACGAGTCTTCGAAATCACGAAAAATTGACATAACAAACAAATAAACTTCCACAATTGTGCATTATATTATGGGTTAAGGATATTAGGAGAAATATACCTAAAAATGTTTGTATCTTAAAAAATTCACTTCTCTTTGAACATTAAAAACTTTTCATCGTAGATAAAAGAAAAAATTCTTAACTAAACCCTAAAATATCTATCAAAACTTTGATTTTAATTATGCTTGCGGTCCTACGCGTACGTCATCGTCTCGGAGTAGTCTATGTGATTTATTTTTTATTGATTACTGAACTTTGGTTACCTAATTATAAAAAAAAAACTTTGCTTATGCGATGGATAAAGTCAAAAGAGTCTCTTTTTTTTTGTTCAAACAAAAGAGTCTCTCTTTTCATTTAATTTTTTTCTTGATATACATCATCCAGCTTATATATTACGTGAGTTTGTTTGTTTGTTGCATCAAATATATCACATGGTATGCTTGGTTGTGCCAAAAGCCGAACTTTTGAAAATGAAGCCCTACATATATATAATCAGACGGTAAGTTGTAACTTTAGGTTTTCAAAAATGAATAAAGAAAAAAAAAACTCTTTCTACCGACAAAGTGTGTGAGACTAGTACCAGTTCGTGTTTATGTTTCTAGAAACGTACGAGTCCTTTTTTTAGGCAGGGGGCCAACTTTTATTCAGAGTTTTTACCCTACCATTGATACAGACAATTTCCACACAAACTATATATTTTCAAACGCACTAAAATTCTAAAAAGTTACACCACCCACCACCAGTTAAAGGTTAACGAATCATGAACTTTAAACTCGGACATTGAAAACAAAGAAAATCCAAATTCTAAGAAAATCTTACTTGATTAAATAATTTTGTCCAACAAATTTGAATGATTTGACGAAGGTTTGAAGGTCGTCTATTTACATTAAATAAATTCAAAAGAAAAATGGTTAAATTTCCATGATTAGATTATTTTACAAAACACAATACTTAGATAATTTTTATCACCCATTTAATATATTTCCATTATGCAAAATTTTCATTTTCCATGAAACCACATTTATAGAACTAATGGTGCTAAGAGATTATAAGAGAGAAGGATCTTAAAAATTTAAAAGGTTTCTATATACAAAGGAGGAGACAAATGAATATTTGAAGAATCATAGTTTAAGTACTTTAATTTGGTATAGATCTATATCCCTCTCTTATTTTTTTTGGGGTCAAATATCTCTCTCTTATATATCAAATCTCTAACTGTAAAAATGCCTTTCTTCAGAAGAATCATAGACAACGTCATTGAGACAAGCAACAAAAGTGAATACCGGTTTTGAGCTTCATTGTATGAATCAGTCCGAGAGCTTTGCTTTGGGTTCTACATCGTCTCCATTTGATTGTGGTGTTGCTGCTGTCTCATCGCCTGCATTGTTACTGATCCGCAAACCATCGATGCCTTTGAGTGCGGATTCATAGTTTGCATTGTCACTCCCGCCACTGAATGGTTCACGGCTACTCGAGTCCACAACTCGTCTTGATGATGATCCTTCTGATCGACCCAAGTGCAAAGATCCAGGTAGCTGAGAAATCAAAGGATCACAATGAACATCCCGATTCAAGAAAAGGTACCCGAGAAGATAGGACAAGCACGCCAAGAAACTTACCAGCTTGTCCTTTGCAATTGCAGATTCGTTTACATTCTTGTCTTTCTGCTTCGGGGTAAAATCCGGATTTGTTCTCTGATTTGGGACATCTATGACAGACAAGCACGCCCTAAGTTAATATACACAACTATGTGGCTGCATTTGCTTAAGGAAGAATGATAAGCATTTAGAAATATACCTGGACGCTTCTCAGAATTGCCGGTTGCAGGGTTTAATCCAGAACTAGTTCCAACACCACCATCCTGAAAAGAGTAACATCAAACAATCTTGCATTATTATCTGTGTATGCATATGTATCATGAACAGGATACAAAATCACAAATAACAAGAGTGTACATGGGCACGAGGGGGAGGATTTCCAGATTGTGATTGCTGATACTTGAATACCGTCCAGTCAAACACAAAATCAAACTGAAAACCTGGGACAAACAATTACTCATTTGGTGTCAGTCAACAGAAGCTTCTGTATGAACTTAATAGCCTGAGAGGAAACAGAGAGAGAAAATAAATGACCTTCACGGATAAAAAGGTTGCGGAATAGTCTCTTCAAATATGCATAGTCTGGCTTATCATCAAACCTAAGTGAGCGGCAGTAATGAAAATAGGATGCAAACTCTGTTGGATGACCTCTGCATAACGTCTGCAAAGACACTGATGCAAAGTTACAGTACTATTTATAATTTCTTAGTACATGGACTTATATGAGTTTCTAAATGTGCACCACATAAAAAGAACTTACTTCGATTGAAGTTGAAAAATCATATAAGAACTTACTTCGATGGAAGTAGAAACCTTCTTTTCGCTGATCTTATCATATTTCTGTTTCTTGTTCCCAGCTTTCAGTCCCTGCCATGGGAGACTACAAAAAAATAGGATAAGAGACAGATAGGGAGACAAGAAGCAAAATAGAAGGAAAAGTTACTCAACGACTCTCACCTTCCCTTGAGGAAGTACATGAGGATATAACCAAGTGATTCTACATCATCCCTCCGACTTTGTTCTACCAAGTGTCGCATGTACAGATGAAGAGAAGATTAAAATAAGAAAAAGTAGGCCGTGAAAGAGAGAATAAGATCCGCGATTATCAGGAGGGTTTACAGAAAGCTACCGATCCCGAGGTGAGTGTTCAAGCTGGCATACCTCGGAGTCCCAATAAGACTTTTATTCTCCCTGAACAATTTACAAGTAAAATGCATACAAATAATAAACCCGTTGTCAGAAAATCTGTATCTGACATCCAATTTGCTCTGAATCTCTGACATCCAAAACCTTGTTACCTGTATGGGATATGTCGGTGAGTTGAGCTGTCTCTATATTTCTTAGCCAAGCCAAAGTCTATGATGTAGACCTACAGAAAGAGAAGAAAAAAAGTCATACAAAAGTGAGATCCCATAATCACAAAGTTGAGACTAACTGAGTTTATAAAGTAAGATGACCTGATTTGCCCGCCTTCCTAAACCCATGAGAAAATTATCCGGCTTTACATCACGATGAAGATAAGACTTAGAATGGATGAACTCTAGACGATTTATCTGACACAAGGTATAAAACAAGTTCCGTCAAAACCCAACAGTGAGAGAGTTGCATCAACAGATTGACAAAATGCATCAATCGAGAAAGCATTACCATTTGATCAGCTAGCATAAGAACAGTCTTCAAGGTAAATTTCCTATTGCAATAACTAAAGAGATCCTCAAGACTTGGACCAAGCAAATCCATGACTAATACATTGTAGTCCCCCTCAACACCAAACCATTTCATGTTTGGAATCCCAGCTATATCAACGAACATAACATACACAAGATGATGAATAATAATCGATGAGAAATTCAGAGAAAAATAGAGATAAAAATTGAGAAACAGTTCATACTTCCACCCTGAAGAACTCTATATATCCTCGACTCATACGACAATTGTGGATGCGCAGTCTTGACACTTTCCTGCACAAACACACATTAACAAAAAAAAAAAATCAGCTTTTTCGAGTAATCCAACCAAACGAGTTGGATTCAAAAATTGGGACTTTAACTTGAATTTCAACACAAACACTCACAAGCTTAATCGCAACCTCTTCGTTAGTGTGAACATCAGTTCCTGCAATCACAAGAGTCATAAAAGGAGTAGAAGAGACTGATCATATGTAATTTGGTAAGTTAATTGAAGTAAGGGAACAAACCAAGATAAATCTCTCCGAATGAGCCGCTCCCAATTTTCCGACCAAGACGGAATTTATTCCCAAAACGAGATTCCATCCTCAATTGCAAAGACCCTAACTTGTGTTGTGCTACGTGCGATAATAACAAGAACTAGGGTTTGACGAAGAAGAGGGGAAGAATCGAGTAAGTTGAAATTGGAAGTGAGTAGGTGAGGAAATTAGAGAAATTTCTGGTTGGGCAAGAAGAGGAAGAAGAAGAAGAAGAAAGCTGCGCGTGTGTGTGTCGCTTAGCCTGTGGCTTTGGTCTTTTTCATTTCTTTCTCATCTTTTTCTCATATTGTATTGTATTGTATTGTACTGTGTTATATTTATTATATTATATGATGGTTGGTTAAATATAACGAGCATCGCTTGATCGCTTCCATCATCAGTTTTCTTAAGTTGACAAAAATTTTGTTTTCGTTTTTAGGTTGCTGTCATTTTATTTTAATTTTTTTTTTCATTTTCATATAGTCATATCTGTTTTCTTTTTTTTTTTTTTTTTTTTTTATTAGGTTGGTGTCATTTTATTATTTTCATTCTCATATCTGAATATTTGTTAGTTAATGGTTTATCCGTTTATGCTTTTACTGTTTTGTCGTGAGTTTTTTATACTATCGAAATCCGATAAAGAAAATATCGAAATTTTTCGTGTGTTTAGTTGATGTGTGTGTTTAACCTTTCTCTGTGTCCTTGAATTTTCTAAAGATGGGGTGATTTCCTGTAACCTCGTGAGCTTGTGACTTGTATAAAACTATTGGGCGTGTGATTCCGATTTATCCGGCTTTGTACGTTACCTTTAAAGAGAGAGAAAGCGTTTTCATCTTTGTTTTCATTTCGTCTTTGCCATTTTTGTTCTGGTACATCCGGCTTATGTCACCACTTTCTTGTGTCGTGCTTTGTGTAGTTTTGAATAATCTCCGTGACTAAATAGATGGTGTTGTTTTTATCAAAAAAAAAAAATAAATAGATGGTGTTGTCGATTTCGGTGACTTTCTTCTCGTTTAGGTGCATATTCTCTTTAAATTTTGTTGGTTAAGCGGTTTACAACAAAGAACTAGTTGACAAAAAAAAAAAAAAAACAAAGAACTAAATTTGGTTGCCACTAAGTTCACCGGAATTGGAGTTGTCGATGGCAAAGAATGACAGCAAAAGCTTATTACGCCCTTCTCTTGCAACATGTGCATGTGTTATCCAATCGCAAGACACGTGTGATGGTTGGGAGATAATCCTTCTTCTTCCTTCCCGGTGTTAACCAATGGGCTTCATGAGTTGAGATGTTGTATTTACCATGAGTTTATGCTTATTTTTTTAGCATGTATCATAGTTGTTGGTTAGTACTAACTGAATTTATTTTTCTTTTCGAATTTCATAAAGTTCTTTTGTTCCTTACTTTTTTCTAAATTCCATAAAATCTCTAAAGTTTACAAAATATATAATATATATATATATATATATATATATACATTTATATGTGTTTTTATATATATTAATCAATGTCTAAAAAAAAGACTTTGTGATCTGGCTGTAATAACCTTGATAGTGATATTACGTACCATGATATGCAAACCTCTTCAATGCATTTGTTACTTTTATAGGGATAAAACTTCTTCACAATCATAGAATGTGAGAACATTTTCAATGCATCGGATTGATTTCTTAAAAATTTCCAAAAGCAAGTAGTAAATGGTGCTACCAAATCTTACCTAAACAACTTTTATTTAAAAATTATTGTTTGAGTAACAACATACTATTTTAACTAAGATATAAAACACAAAAACTTGAATAGCAAATAAATGATGAATTAAATACCATAATATTTTATGTAATTATCAATTAAAACTTTTTTTTTTGTCAACATTTGGACCACAACTGACCGGTCTATTAGCCTAATTTCTACAATTAAATTGTAGAGTCGGGGACTCGATCCCTGGTGTGATGGTGTCTGTCTTCTGTGGACTTATCATTTGCCACTAGACCAAGATCACTTCACATAATTATCAATTAAAACAATTAATTCAAATGTCAAAAAAAAAAAAATTCAATAAATTCTCATTATAGTACAGAGTTTTGGTTTTGGGCCTTGGGCATAATGGACTAGACACGGCTTTACTTTTTCAATATTTAATGTAGATTACCAGAAATAAAAAAAATATTGTCGCTTTAGGTCTTTATAAAAAGTGTGTCCAGTTATTTCGGTCTGGTCATTTTTCAAAGCCCTTTATTTATATCCCTTTTCTTTTTCTCAATTTGTCCCCAAAAATCTAGGGTTTTAAGGTTTCTTATCTTCCTCTTCCTCCGCCAGATTCTTTTCTTGCGAACATGAGCAACGACAAAGACAACTTGAACATGTCCGATCTCACCGCCGGTAAAATTCTATCTCGTTTCTCGAGGCCTGTATTCTTTTGTTTTCTTGATTTTTATTGAACAACGTTCTCTTTTTTTTTTGTTTGCTTATAATAGCTCTTAACGTGGAGGATCGCGCCGGGCTTGTTAATGCTCTTAAGGTCAGTTTTGTTTCACGAGACGATTTGGGTATTACAATCCAAGGATTGTGTTTTCATCTATCTACTTTTTAGGGATTGTTTTCTCCTTCTGGGTCTGAGTGGTTTTGTGAATTGATTTGATTCTAATGGTTTAGAGAACAAGGGACTTTGATTTCTTTTCTCCTCTTCGTCGGACTGTATCTGCATCTTATTTGATTTTTTGAAAATTTGTAACTTTTAATAGCGATTCTACTTTTTTTTTACTGCAGAACAAGTTGCAGAATTTGGCTGGACAACACTCAGATGTCCTTGAGAACTTGACTCCGACAGTCAGGAAGCGTGTCGAGGTTCTAAGAGAGATTCAGGTGAGTGAGTTTTCAGTTTTTAGATGATTATGGAACTAGTCTTTGTGATCTTGGATTTTTTTGTATCTGGTTTGAATTAGTTTGCTGTTGTGTTCTGATGAGATTTGGTGGAGAACAAAATTGGCTGATTCCTTTTTTTGTTAAACCTTGCAGAACCAATATGATGAGATGGAAGCAAAATTCTTTGAGGAGAGGGCAGCTCTTGAAGCTAAATATCAAAAGTTATATCAGCCTTTATATACCAAGGTTTGAAACGGTCTTTGATTCTGTGAGCTTCTTATGGTCTTTAATTTTCTATTATTAGAATATCTTTGTTACTCATTGACACCTCAAGTGGGGAAGTTTTAATAAGACCTCTCTCTGTTGCTACTTACTCGAATCAATAGTGATGTATGTTCTTTTCTTTTTCTCTGCATCATTAGTGGTTATAACTGATATAGATGGTTTTCCGCTTTCTTAACCCCCTAATCACATGCAGCGATATGAGATTGTGAACGGTGTGGTTGAAGTTGAAGGTGCAGCCGCAGAAGTAAAATCAGAACAAGGAGAAGATAAAGCAGCTGAAGGTGTGTTTATCAATTCTTTTGCTGAAACATGTTCATTTTTTAGTTTCCTATGATGATGATGATGATGATGATGAGCTCATGGTTTTTAAACGACATGAATCTGTTTTTCTACAGAGAAAGGAGTGCCAGATTTCTGGCTTATTGCATTGAAGAACAATGAAATTACTGCTGAGGAGGTTCGTTATTAGAATACTCCTTTTTTTTGTGTGTGTTTATGAAAAGGCTATTCTCGTTATCTTTATATGTTTTTTTTCCCATGATTCTAGATAACTGAGCGAGATGAAGGGGCACTCAAGTATCTTAAAGATATCAAGTGGAGTAGGGTTGAAGAACCAAAAGGGTTCAAGCTTGAGTTTTTCTTTGATCAGAACCCTTACTTCAAGAACACTGTCTTGACCAAGACATATCACATGATTGATGAAGATGAGCCTATCCTCGAGAAGGCCCTTGGGTAATCTTTTTTGCTTTATCAAGTACTTGATATTTGCTCTTTAGGTTTCTGAAGACAAGAAGTATTTATTGATTGTTAACTGTTGTTCAGGACGGAGATTGAGTGGTATCCTGGAAAGTGTTTGACTCAGAAGATTCTGAAAAAGAAACCAAAGAAAGGATCCAAAAACACAAAGCCAATCACTAAGACCGAGGATTGTGAGAGTTTCTTCAACTTTTTCAGTCCACCTCAAGTTCCTGACGATGATGAGGATCTTGATGAAGACATGGTATTGTCCATCTCCCCAAGTAGTTTAACTTTTGATTCAGTACTTTAGATTGTTTTAAACGTAAAGCTGATCATTGAATCTTGCACAGGCTGATGAACTTCAAGGCCAAATGGAGCAGGACTATGATATCGGGTTTGTACCTTTCTGTTTCATCTTCTGTTCTTTACTCTTAAGTTAGTTCTAGGATATGAATCTGTCCACTGTTTGATCTTGTAGATCAACAATTAAAGACAAAATCATCTCACATGCTGTGTCATGGTTCACTGGTGAAGCCGTTGAGATGGATGATGACGATGATGAGATTGATGAAGATGAAGACGAAGATGATGACGAGGACGAGGAAGATGATGAGGATGACGAGGAGGATGATGACGAGGATGATGAGGAGGAAGAAGCAGATCAAGGAAAGAAGAGCAGAAAGAAGGTAAATATGTGATTTTGGTTTACTTTACGTTTCTAATGTAAAACTAAAAAAACCTCTGAAACTGATTTTTGGTTGTTTCTCTTTGTTATGTTTTGCAGTCATCAGCCGGGCACAAGGTTTAAACAATCAACCAATCTCAACTGTTGGATATATGTTTCTTGCTGATAATCCAACGGCTGTCACTAACCAGAGGTTCTCCTTTTTTTTGTGAATAGAAAGCTGGAAGAAGTCAACTTGCAGAAGGTCAAACAGGTGAGAGGCCACCGGAATGTAAGCAGCAGTGAAGAAGATTCTTGTCCGGCGAAGAATGAGTGAGGTCGTTGTGTTTCTTAATTTGCAGTGTCATGGTCCGGTTTATATGATTAATATATATCAGTTTTGGGTGGTTGGTTTGCTGAAAAAGAAAAAAAATTGGTTCTTTGGTTGGTTGGTTTGTGTCTTGATTTTTCATTTTTAATGTTCTTATGAATTTGTTTTCAGTAATAGTCTCTTGTCGTCCTGGCCAGTCAGATTTCAATCCAATTTTATTTATTTTCGATAAGTTTGACTCGGTATGTGGCACAGAACCGGTTTAAATTAATTGGTTTTATCAGTAACTATGTTAACCAACTTCAATTTCCTTTTGGGGATAAGATGTGATAAAATCATCTAATTATTTCATTAACCTAAAGTAACAACAACCTAATTTGTAAGATACTAAATGATAGTTAAAGAATAATTCTTCGGTTCACTCCTCCTTCATTCACCTCCTCCATTTTAAACCAATGAAAATATGCCAACTAATATCACATTTAAACACAAAATCATAAACTAAAATTCTAATTAAACAAATTAAAAACAATAAAATCTGTTAACGTCATTGACGTTATCTCACCGTTACTCCTTTTATCAAAATATTTCCTGTGTACGTCTAGTAAGGAAAAAGGAGACCAGGTTTTAGGCAAATTTTACACAACAAAAAGAGAAAAAATAAGAAAAACATCTTGATTTCATCTATATAATAATATCTTCATTTCAAACTTTTCTTAAAAAGTTTAAGTTGGATAGAAAACAAAAGGTCCACACACACACATATATAGAAAGTCTGCGAAAATCTTGTGTTTAAAACACTAACAAACATGGAATCCATAGAAGATGATCAATGAAGCAACCACGCGTACTTAGTCATCCTCATCATCCTGGTCTTGGTCCTTTATCCCCACCTTGTACGTGCACACTCCTCGCAATCGTCAGAATCCTCATCCTCAACATCATCATCATCATCCTCCTTACGAGTCTCGTGTTCCTTTAGCTTATCCCCCTTGTACGTGTACAAGCCCTCAATCTCCTCGTACTAGTAATAGGGCAAGGGTATGCACTCCTCCTCCTCTTGTTTCTCTAGCTCATCGTAGAGTTTCTTGAGCTCAGCCTCGCGGTTCTTTAGCACTTCGTCCACCAACATCATTATTGGTAGAGGCAGATCTACCAATTACGGAGCAACTCAATCAAGCTATATATCAGGACAAATCTCAGCAGAGGCAATAGGAGATGTTCGTCTGCAAGCTTATATTGACATCACATTTAAATTAATTGGTTTATTCAGTAACTAGTATGTTAACTAACTTCAGTTTCCTTTTTTTTTTGGATAAAATGTGATAAAATCATCTAATTTTATTCATTAACCTAAGTAACAACAAGTCAACAACTAATTTGTAAAGAGATGGACCAAGTTAAATTCGTAAGTTTACTAAAACCGATCAACGTAATTTATCGGTTTACGAAAACCAACTCAGGAGCCGGTTAAGACGTCGGTTTGTGCTTCCCTATGAAAGTGAGAAGACAAAAAAAACATCTCTGCGGACTTGTCAAAAACCGATCAAAAGAACCCGAAAAATGGGTTTTTGAAAAGGAGGGAAACGAATACCTAAAACCCTAAAAACTTCTCCTTTTTCCAGTTGTTCTCTGCGTTTCTCTTCTTCTCCGGTTCTTACAACTTCTGTGTATTTCCAATTTTTCATCTTTTATTCCTCCTTTCTGTTTTTGGTTTCGCTTTAAAGCCTTTTCTATGGCGAGGAT
Source organism: Erysimum cheiranthoides (assembly GCA_011420285.2). Taxonomy (NCBI): domain Eukaryota; kingdom Viridiplantae; phylum Streptophyta; class Magnoliopsida; order Brassicales; family Brassicaceae; genus Erysimum; species Erysimum cheiranthoides. Next base: position 21,056,239 of record CM022180.2, read on the forward strand.
ACTCCGAAACGTGTCTTCACTGAGACGCTCTCTGTTCTCGTCTGAGGTATTTATCTTGTTTCTCTCTTGGGTATTGCGAGAAATAAAACACTCTGTTACTGTCGTTTTCATTGCTTATTTGAGTCTGTTGTGGTTAACATTCATTAGAAAGTAACTCAAATGAATGTTGGTCTCTTTATTTGAATTCATTCTCTTATTGTTTGTTGTTAGGTAATTTTAGTGACAAGGGTTCCATGGGTTTTGCAGGTATTTAATAGAAGTGTGGTTGGAACATCGTTTCAGCTTCGAGGCTTTGCTGCCAAAGGTTGTTTAAAGCTTTTACCTTTGTGTCTATGAATCGATTTACTGAAATTGGTTTTATGATTTTGATATATATATATATATATGTACTTTCACAGATTACTAGAGCCAAATCCGTTTCCGTTTCTGAATTCCTAGCTCATTGTTGGTTCTTTTAGTTGAGGTTTTTTGCCATTAACTCTGCAATTGTTTTTTCTATTGAAGCTAAAAAGAAATCTAAGTCTGATGGAAATGGATCATCTGAGGAAGGTATGTCCAAAAAGGAGATTGCTCTTCAGCAAGCACTTGATCAGATTACAAGTTCATTTGGCAAAGGGTCGATCATGTGGCTCGGTCGTGCTGTTTCTCCTAGAAATGTTCCTGTTTTCTCTACCGGATCTTTTGCCCTCGATTTAGCATTGGGAGTCGGTGGCCTTCCTAAGGTGTATATATATATATATATATAGATATCTCTTAGTGATATTACTCTTTCCCCAAATGTGTCTTTTGGTGTTATTTAGGTTGATTCAATTTCAATGTTTAGCTTTGTTATTTGGAATCGGATATCCTTGAGGTCTATGTATAGGTTTTTGTATTCTTTGAAGAATCCAGTAATTTTGATCTCCTTATTGTAAATTCCATAGGGGCGTGTTGTGGAGATATATGGCCCTGAAGCATCTGGAAAGACAACACTTGCTCTTCATGTTATTGCAGAAGCACAAAAAGAAGGAGGTTATTACATGTTTCTTTAACTCTTCGGCTATGTTCTTTACAGAACCATATTGTATTTGAGAGACGTAGTATCCTAAAGATGTGTTTTTTTTTTTTTTGCATACAGGAACCTGTGTGTTTGTAGATGCTGAGCATGCTCTTGATTCGTCACTTGCTAAGGCAATCGGTGTAAATACAGAAAATCTGCTTCTATCACAGCCTGACTGTGGCGAACAGGCCCTTAGTCTTGTGGACACTTTAATCCGAAGTGGTTCAGTTGATGTTATTGTAGTTGACAGTGTAAGTAAGGTGATTCACATCGGATGAGTAATGGGATGATGCTCTTGCTTCAGGCTATGTATTTCTTTCCTCATGGTTTCATTTGACTTTCTTTTTGCAGGTGGCTGCTCTTGTACCCAAAGGAGAACTCGAGGGCGAGATGGGTGATGCCCATATGGCTATGCAAGCCAGATTAATGAGCCAAGCTTTGCGTAAATTGAGCCACTCTTTATCATTGTCGCAAACTCTTCTGATATTTATAAATCAGGTAAGAGAACTGTAGTAGTTGAGATTTGTAGAAAAGTTCCATGAATGGAAATGTAAAAATCTCTTATGTGAATGACACTTTTTCTTCCCAATGTTTTATATTCAGGTGAGATCAAAACTATCTACGTTTGGAGGATTTGGAGGTCCGACAGAAGTCACTTGTGGTGGAAATGCTTTAAAGTTCTATGCTTCTATGCGTCTGAATATTAAGCGAATTGGACTTATCAAGAAAGGCGAAGAGGTAAATCTCCTAAACCCGCTCACCCATTTTGGGTTCCAAGCTCTTATCTTACTAAAGGCGGCTTTTCTTTTCTATAATCTGCCGTATGTTTTTGATGTGTGTTTGACTGATCACCTAACCTTTCTATTGCCTCCATAGTTTCAAACAAACAGAATGACTAAATTTTGTGTACAAAGTGCATTAGCTTATGTTTGAGACCTGAGATTGTGTGCTTGTGCAGACAACGGGAAGTCAAGTCTCTGTGAAGATAGTGAAGAACAAACTCGCTCCGCCATTTAGAACAGCTCAGTTTGAGCTTGAATTCGGCAAAGGAATCTGCAAGGTGACGGAGATAATCGACCTGAGCATAAAGCACAAGTTCATCATAAAAAACGCAACATTCTACAATCTCAATGGTAAAAACTACCACGGAAAAGAGGCTTTGAAGAGATTCCTGAGACAGAATGAATCGGAACTCGAAGAGCTCGTAAAGAAGCTTCAAGACAAGCTCATCGCCGATGAAGCTGCAGATAAGGAAACTGAATCTGAATCTGAGGAAGAAGATTCCCTGAGAGTTGTGGTTTCACCTGAGAACACAGATGATGAAACGACAGCTCCTGTTGTTGGTGCTGCTGCAGTGGTTGAAGCATGATCACAGACCTCCGGTTTAGTTTAATATTCTACCTTTGGTTTACAGTTTTCCGGTTTGGATTCGGTTTCTCTCTCCTCATGTAATTTTATGTGCCAGTTAAATCACATTTACATATTATCGTTACTGTGGCTGAGAAAATTTTGTAGTTTTTATGAAATTTAATATTAAGGAAAAGCAGAAATTATTTTCAGTTAAATCTTAATTGTCAATTTTATTTCCACTCAAATGCTCATTTTTTTTTTATTTAGTTTTCTATTCAGACCCCATTAAAAACAAACGAGGATTATAAATTTCTTCTCACATTTCATTCAATTAACAGTTTTATTAAGCAGTCAATGAGACTACAACCAAGCATAGAGAATCAAGATTTTAAGTTAATCAAAATATGTCTTGCCCTGGAGATAACAGTTTCTTGGGATCAAATAGATCTTTCCTCTTCGAAAAATCATTCCATTTAGATCCAAAATGCTCAATCCAATCTTCTTTTCTGGTGTAATGCATTAGGTATTGCTTAGTCTTCATACCTGAATCCTTGCAAAACCTAACTATCTTGTCGTTAACGCTCTCGATTTCTGGCAAATTCTGTGGAGTAGCTGATTGTAGTATTCCAATTATATAGATAACATCTTCATCGATCTCTGGTACCATCGCCGACATACGATTGTTCCATCTAACAATAAAAAAAAAAACAAATCATTTCATCAAAATTTGTTTACTTGTTCTTGAAGATATATATGAATAGAGAAGAATGTACTTATTCCGGTATGTGGGATAGAGGAGAACGAGTCCCGAAGCTGATTTTTGCTTAAGAAGAATGTCTTTGATAACACCGTCATGGAAATCAAGAATCCTAGATTTAGGAACGTAGAGGTTAAGCCATGGATGAGGAACTTCCCATAAACCCAATGTTCTGAGTTTATCTTCTTCGACTTTTACACGGTTCAAGAAATCGAAGTAGGACACGTCGTGCAATGATATGAACCCGGGCAAGTAACTTAGGCTTTTCTTTAATTTGTCAATCACCTACAAAAATAAATTTAAATTTTATTGGTCTGAATTACAAATCTATATTTGGTAATGTATCATGTATGTGTGTGTGTGTGTGTGTGTGTGTGGTGCAATGAGGTCAAGATGGTGAACAAGTGATAGATTGAGCACCAACGCATAGCCAAAGTACTAATTCGATGTAAAATTTTTTTGCAAATATGAAAACATCTTCTTATTTAACAATAAGAAGATATATACATCTCCAAATACATACTTCACCAACAGTACTTAAAATGACGTATTGTAGATTATGAGAAGATTAAGATATATGCAATAAATTAACATAAATGGCGATGATGATGAATATCTTAATGGTCATGTAAATGTCTTATGGTATGATCAAGGTGATGGTGAATATGTAAGTAAGTGTGTAAAATGAACATGTAAATGTATAATAAGTACCAGGTCAATGATGGGAAGAGTGGGATCATCATAATACTTGGCTGCTTCGAGGACATAGATAATACCATGCTTCTTCACTAAATCAGCGACTTTAGATTGATCGGACGGTTGGAAAAAAGAGGTGTCTACTACGCCATTTGACATAAATATTTGACCTTCCAAATAATTAACTCCAATATCATTGGCCATTGATATCAAACGTTCTTGGTCCTTTGTAAAAGCTGTGAAGTCACTGTAGAGCATCCGAAACCATTTGGCCTACACAATTTCATTGAAAAAAAAACAAAATTCCCTTTAATTTGTACACACACACATATTTATAGAAACCATATTATTCTTCACATATTCTTTCAAAGAAAGAAAGATAAAGTAAAATATGTGATGCAATGGAAATTCAATAAGGGATGTTGATCATATTTAGTTAATTTCATAATTGTACACAATATAAATAGTGCAGGTGCAGAATAAAATACATGATAAAATATTTTTAGTACTTATAAACTGATCATGTATAAAACTAATTCGATCCAAAAAATTAACTAGTACTATTTCATAATTTTCTGATAAAATTATCATATAAGTAAACGTGGTGAACAGTTAAAAATAAAACAGTACGTCATCGCATATTATGGCCAAATCTGTTTTATCAACGACCTTACTTCAATTTAAAAATGATAACCAATTATAGCGTTTACCGCGGTCCTAAGATTCCAATTAGTCAACAAACTTACCATTAAAAGATATTCCAAACTTTGGAGTATATTTGACTAATGAAAGAGCTTGACTCTAATAAACAAGGATTACATATTGACATCAAAAAGATTTGCACGCATAAGACAAGATTGGACTATACAAGTCCTAGGGTTATAAATTATAATAAAATAAGCCATATCGTTTTTTATTCAATGCATAGATTTTGTTCAAATTAATGCAAATTAAGCCTTTGACTTCCTACCAAATGAATTGTATACCTAATTTTAGTTTTCTAAGAAAGGTTCATGATTTGTGATCCATACGTCTCTAACTCTCGTAGTGAATTATATCCATCATATACCGTTTTTAATCAAACATTATCCAATATAATTGCAATTGTATTGTGACATAATTAGATCCTTCCCTGTTCGGTTCTATTCAGGTGACATAAATATTAAACCTGAGTTATCAAAGGTAGCAACTATTAACACAAAGTTTACATGAATATTATTGGCCACCCATTAATTTTCATACTGCTTATATAATCTAAAAAGGCTGTGGAAATAAATTCTTCTTGTCCGTTTATATATACAAAAGATAAAACATTTCTTCTTGTCCTAAATGACTAAATGATTAAAAGTTTTGCATAGTTTTCATTGTGAGAAGTTTTTTTGTTAATGATCATTGTGAGAGGTTTCCTTTCACAAAAATCATTTTCTATCTACTTGTCAAAAAAAGAAAAAATAGAAAGAAAAAAAAAACGGAACTACTAATTGAACTCTGGCCAAGAATTTCAATGTTAACTAAATAAATATATATTCAATCAACAGAAATAAATGGTTAGATGTGATGATACGTACCCTTTTAGGTGCATGGTCCAAAACAATTCTGGCTCTCGTTATAATTCCAAATTGACCCAAACCTCCTAACACCCCATAGAACAATTCTGGGTTTAGCTGTGGCGAGCATGTCAACATTTCACCTTTTCCTGAAATAATATAAAAATCCGTTATAACTTTTTTTTTTCCGTCAAATCCGTTATATAAACATCAATCAAAATTCAATATGTAAAAAAACTATCAGTATAGTATTTAAAGAAGTTTGGAACATATATATAATTTTTAGTTGTGCTACTTTTAAAAACTTGATCAGTAGCAGAAAGAGTTTACAGACAACAAAAATCTTGAAAACCGAAAAGTTCCATTTGCATGCGTCATGCATGTATATTACAAAAATCCCAAATTAACACGCATACTACCAATTGTGATAAATTATACTCCGTATGTAATATGTGTGTATATATATAAATACTTGATTTCTTAGGAATTAATTAAAAAGGTTAATTACATGAACAATATATAAATCTTAGATGCGTTACGCATTTTGTGTTTCGAAGATTCCATTGCGTGTGGTGCAAAAAGTTTAGAAGAACTATAAAACATTAAACATGGCACAGCATAAATATTTAAAAAATTGAGTTTTTTTTTTCGAATGTAAAAATAATAATGCAGTACTGAACCAAAGTTTTGAGGATGCGTACCAGTTATAACGTCCAACTGAAGGACGTTACTAATCTGAGGACCGTTTCGAAACACTTGACCACCGATTCCAGCATTTGACAGCGTTCCTCCGACGCTTACATGCAAATAATCCGTCCAAGAAACCGGCGAAACCCCTTTCTCCGCCGTCTTCTTCAGCACATCCACCCATAACGTCCCGCCCGCCACGTCAGCATACTTCTTGTTTTCTGAAACAACCACGTCAGCGAGACATGTCATGTTGACGATTACTCCACCGGAGACGGAGGCTTGGCCGTTTAAGGAGTGGCCTTTGCCGCGAGCCGCCACTTGAAATTTTCTTTTTCCGTTCGCCGCGTAGTGGAGGAGACGAGATATCTCGGCGGAGGAGGAGGGGCAGATAACGCCGCCGGGAGTGATGGTGGTGATGTTTCCGAAGTCATGAGAGGCGGCGGAGATGGTGGAAGGATCGGTAATGAGGGTGAGGTTAAGGAATTTAGGTAATTCAATTTTGATGCTCTTCGATGATTTGGTGAAGCTCGAGAATAAACAAATCAAAACCGTGATTAGAGTGATCATTAGACGAAGATTAGCCATTTTTTTTTTTGTTCTTTCTCTCTCTGAATGAACAAGAGAATTGTAACAAAAGAAATTAGTTATCACTATTAAATAGCAATATAATTTGTTACTTATGGAACCTCTATCAACTTACGGAAGATTAACCATAGTCCACATATAATTATGGTAATAAATACAAAACATTAAATTTTTGAAGTAAAATCTCAAACTGTTGCCAAAATAGAAAAAGAAAAAAAAAATCTAAATGTTTTTCAACTTCTTGAATAAATTCGTGGAGGAATCATTTAGGCACATTCTCATATTTACCATTAGATATACAATATATAAATTGTTTTGACTATATTTTGGCATATTTATCTATAATATACTTTTTTATAATTTAAATTTATTTTAGATAAAAACATTTACGTTACTTTTCTTGGGAGAAAATTGAACAGAATATTTGCTAAGGTTTGTCGAGAAATTATAAAAGAGTAAAAATGAATTAAAAAAGGTTCTGGTTATGTGCCCATTAACCACCGTGTCATAAGATCCTAGAGGGGAGGAGAGTCGGGTAGTTTCAAAGAGTGGATCCGGTTGTGAATGTCAGTCAATATGCCGTTGAAAGTGACTTGCCGATTGGAGAGTACGTACTCGCCAACTCAAATCGATTCTCACTTAAAAAGCTAAGGTGTGGAGAATAGATTCATGCCGATATCGATCGAGAGTAATGGTGGTCAGGAACGGGAGCGTCACTTGAACCGGTGCAATAGAGTAGGCAACATGGGTTGACTAATAATATCAACCATGGGAGACAGTTAATGATATACACATCGGATGGCTATATCAGACCATCCTTAATTACAAGCACATTGGATGCAACAAACCTAATGAAATGAAGCCCATGTGTTTAGGGTCATAAGCAAGTAGAGTAGTATAAATACCTTTTTTATGAGAAACTTTTATTGTAACCTTGCCTCAAAACAATTCTCCTTCTTCATCTTTATGAAATATCAATCAAAACTTTTTTAGTTCTTGGTTCTTCATTTTAAGTCTCTCTCTTTTTTAGTTTCTTATTCAAAACAAGTTTATTTATGTTCATAGGAGAGCCTGATTATGATCTATATAGAAGATTAGGATATTTATATATCTATATATATTTCTTTAAGAAAATCTACATAGATATATATCATTAAATTTTAAAGTCAAATATAATCTGAATTTATTTCCAAAAATAGAACAAAATAAATGAATTTGTTAAGTTTTTAGACACATCTTCATATTTAGATATCTAATAAATCATGCATTTTGACTGGATTTTGTAAAATTTTATCTATAAATACTTCTTTGATAATGTATTTTACTTCATCTTTAAATTACTTATATATTTTAATTTCCAAAAGAACAAATTGTGATGGCAGCCCCAGGAAACCGTGGTCCTTGCTCCATATGCATCGCCAGACAAAGAAATTGTCCTAGAAACTGCCAATATGCAAAATATTTCCCATATGAATTGTATACACTTTCTTATTTTTCTTACTTACGATTCTTATTTTGCTAAGCTTTTTATTATAAACATGATCATAATCAGTTGTTAGTACTAATTTAAATGAATTCAATTTATTTTATAGGCAAGGTCAATATGAAAATGCTAATAAATTGTTTGGCACACAAAATATCATGAAGATGATAAAACGTGCTCCTGAACAAAAAAAACAAATGCTAGCAACTTCCATAATCATGGAAGGTAACGCATGGGCAAAAGATCCTGTACATGGTGGATTCGGCATGATGCGAGAACTCATGTGGAAGATTATGTTACACAAAGCCTACCTACATGAACTGGAGGAAAAAATTAAGGAAGAAAAAAGAAAGACCGAGCTTCACCTTTAAATCAAATAATTATTATACTATTTATCTATCTTTATTTTATGTATCAAATAATTATTATTTACTGTGAAATGATATCTAAGATGAATATTTAAAGTATGCCGTTAAGCATAGATAATCAATCTGTAATTTGGTTCCTATTGTAAACTGGTTATGATTTAATTTTGTGTGCATTTAGATGATCATAATGAAAGCTTTGAAATCGAAAGAGACATATTGTACATATAATAAAACAAAAGTTATTGAAAGATTGATAATTTGCTCAAACTTACGAATTGTTACATAAGTATTTTAACTTTTTTTTTAGATGAAATAATAATTATGCAATTTGAGTAAACCGATCCCGGTTTGAACCGGGGATATTCGAGTTCGTCACTCTTTTCAGAGTCAGATCGACGCGAAGAAGATCGCGAAGATCATCTCTCCAGGGACAATAATGGTAAGTAAGGATGAACGGAAATTGCGAGTGTTTCTTTGGAGATCCGAGAATCTGATTTTATTTTGTTGTTTATTGATTGATCGTATTAAAATGTATGTTTGATCTTCCGGCGAGAAGGCGGCGAAACCGATAACGAGTCCGGTTCCTGTGACGATGTACCCGACATTGGCCGTCTTTACACTAACCGTTGGTCTCATCATCACTGCTTCGTTCTTCAATGTAAGCTTGATGTACAGTGTTTTTCTTCCTTCTGTATCGATTCTATATTGCCTTTAATACTCGGAATTAGGATTTTTCAGATGGCTCGATGGTGTTTGTTTGGCCTATAATTCATCGTATGTCGAATCACTGATCTTGTCACTGCAATTCGATTTTTGGATTTTCTTAAGCTTATTGATCTGAGCGTTTATAATTTGAGTTGAGAGGAATTGTAGTCTGGAGAATATGTGATTATTTCCCTTAAGCTCTTCCTGACTGGAAGATTATCATAGATGTTAGGTTGTCATTTACTCAATTTATGTGAGGGTTAAGTGGCTTTGTGAGTAGTAGTGATGATGATACTGAGGCATCTATCTTTAATTCAGCATCTTTGATTCAGCTCAGTAATAGTTGTGCATTTTATCTCTTTAACATCAATACATCATGACTAGTTTTTATAAGGCAGATGATTCACGGTTAACTCGCAAATCTATCAAGTTCTCGAGGTTCTTTCCTCTTGTTACATACATGTTTACTTGTATTTTATTAAAGGGACTGGTGATTTTATTGAAGCTTTATCGGCATTGTTAGTAGTAGTTTCTTGTCACCATGTATTCTCATTTGCTTTCTAAACTTTGCATTCATCAATGCTATTTATTATTTTGTTGAGATGATGTGTGTTTCTTGTATTCTCTGACTTCTGGATGTGGAGACTGAGAATCTATACTAGGCTGCATTTCTTTTCAATAATTTTTGGGGCTAGTTTAGAGGATTGCCATTTGATAACTAGAGTGGATAATTTATCTACTAAGCCTGAAGTTTCAACCTTTGAGTTTGAGGATTGTGTATGAATGATAGGTTTCATGGTTTTAAAGATAGGTTTAAATAAGGCATTATCAGGTTCCTGGAGTCTGATGTTTTTAATATTCTTCCACTTAGACATCACCTGTCAATACCTTTCTTCACTCCATACCTGATTATTTTTTTTTAATACCCGTAAAGCAATTGTTCAGTTGTTAAAGATTCCACTGACATCAACAAAGTTACATTAATCGGTTGCAGCTATGAAATCTAGAAAGAATCGAAGCCTCGTGAAAGAGCTTGTGACCGCATCAATAGCATCTATCTTCTTGGTATATATTTCTTTCTTTAGCTCTGTGTATCTATGTTTTTGCGGTTGAACTCAAGCAATTAAAGACATTACTTATTTCGGGTTATTGGATTTCATGTTTTTTGTTTGACAGGGTTTTGGATCTTTGTTTCTTCTACTTGCTAGTGGTGTTTATGTCTAAATCAAGATTAGGTCTTAGTTGCCGTTTTGAAAAGTGCTTTGTAGAGATTATGTTTAGTTTAGTTTATTTTATCTTGTGCCATTGAACGCTTTTACGGAGTTTGGCTCATGCCATTTGACATTTGACTAGAACTGCGTTCGCGTTACACGCTAATAACATCTCAAACGCTCACCAGTCAATGACGACTGCCAAGAAACACTCTGTGTATACGAATATTGACTCAAATCATATAGTAATTCTTTTATGTCATCTTACTAAAGATTAATGTTGATAACGATAATGTAAATTACATCCGTTTAACTTTTTTTAGGACCTTTTTTAAAATTAATATTTTATTGAATTAAAAAACTAAAAATAAAAAGGGGAAACGGTGGTTGTTTACTTGTTTGTAAAAGCAGTAGAGAGAGAGAGAGAGATACACTGTAGAGACAAAAAAAAAAAAAAACAAAAGAAAAGAAAGAGAGGAAAATGGAGAGCGACGAAGCAGCAGCAGCGTCTCCTCAAACGACGCCGCCGAGCGGAGGAACCGGAGATTCTGGGCCGAAGAAGAGAGGTCGGAAACCTAAAAACAAGGACGATTCTCAGACGCCGTCGTCGCAGCAACCAAGCGGTGGCAAAATGAAAGAAAGTGGGAAGAAAACAACGCAGCAGCCCAGTGTCGACGATAAGTACTCTCAGTGGAAAGGTCTCGTCCCCATTCTCTACGACTGGCTCGCCAACCATAACCTCGTCTGGCCTTCACTCTCTTGCAGGTCTTCACTTTTTCTATTTTTTAGGGTTTCGGTTTACAATCGTATCTTCCGCTTAATTTGTTTTCTTAGGTTATCTTGTGGATTTTGTGTGACAAGTTTTGAACATTCTGATGTGTGGATTGAGTTGCATTTCCGCTTAATTTTCGGAAAATGCTGAGAGACTTGTATTTTCCGATTTCTGGGTTTAAGTGAGATTTTGCGAATCTTCCTTGTTAGGTTTTGGTGGTTAGCGTTTTGGATGTAGGTTTCTTCAAGCCTTGATGAGCTTATTTCCTTGAAGTTATGTATGTTGTTTTATTCATGAATTCTACTTGATCCTGTGAATTTTGTTTTGTTAGCGTTCATTAGTAAGCCTTAACTAACACAAATTGTCAGCAAGGTTTTGGTGTGTTACTTTGTTGGTTACAAATGATTTTGAGAACATTTGTGGGTTTCAGATGTTTAGCTTAGCTGTATTCATATTTGATTTGTGCTAAGAGGTTTCATTTGGTGAATTGTTTTTTTGATTTTAACAGATGGGGTCCACAGCTTGAGCAAGCAACCTACAAGAATCGCCAGCGTCTTTACCTCTCAGAGCAAGTAGGTTTTTCGCTTGCTCTTGTATCTTAGTTGTTATAACATTTAAGAAAGTTGTCTCGTGTTCTCCGAATATTTGTATATTTCTCATCATATTATTTTTTATTTTTCTTGGTTGTGTCACCAGACTGATGGCAGTGTGCCCAATACTCTAGTCATAGCGAATTGCGAAGTTGTTAAGCCAAGGGTCGCTGCAGCAGAGCACATATCTCAGGTAATTAGTGGTTTTGCTACTAATTTTGGGCCTTTTCCTTATCATGCTCCCCGCTAGAATGGATATCCTGCCATGACACTTTCTTACTATCTTCTGCAAATGTGTTTTCAGTTCAATGAAGAAGCACGTTCTCCATTTGTGAAGAAGTACAAGACCATCATTCACCCTGGAGAGGTGTGAATTCTGCCCACTTGAAATATTTTTTCTATTGACATTGATGCTTTTTGTTCTATTTGGTGCATTGATCTTATCTGCATCGCGTTTAAATCGATGCATGAATTTACTCGTTTGGCACTTTGGGGTAAGAAAAACCCTGTTTTGATGTGTATTCCTCACCAATTTGCAATTGCAGGTTAACAGAATCAGGGAACTCCCACAGAATAGTAAGATTGTTGCTACTCACACTGACAGTCCTGATGTAAGTGCTGCTTCTTCTATTTTGATATGCTTTGAAATATGTAGGTTTCATATCTCTTTATTTGGCAGTCAAAGGGCATCATTTATTTTGGACGTATTTCCATTTTCAGTTATCTGACTACAATATGCTGACTGCAGGTTCTCATTTGGGATGTTGAAACCCAACCAAACCGTCATGCTGTGCTTGGAGCTGCAAACTCCCGTCCGGATTTGGTATGTCCACTTCTGAGAAATGTTGTTTCTAATCATTGCTTGCTCTTCATTCTTTTTTTATCTTAATTTCATGAGTGGAAGTTATATATCTCTTTGATAACTTCTTAAATAGTGCTACTTGCATCTGAACCATTTTTCTTGCAGATACTAACTGGACACCAAGATAATGCTGAATTTGCTCTTGCAATGTGCCCAACTGAACCCTTTGTGCTCTCTGGAGGTTTGTGTTTCTGTGATTTGTAGTGTCCGATCCTGTGGTTTGCCAGTTTCTTATACAAAGGTTTTTCTCTTAGGCAAGGACAAGTCGGTTGTTTTGTGGAGTATCCAGGACCACATCACAACGGTTGGTACAGACTCCAAATCTTCTGGATCTATCATCAAACAGACTGGTGAAGGTAGTGATAAGAATGAGAGTCCTTCTGTTGGCCCTCGAGGTGTATATCATGGCCATGAAGATACAGTTGAAGATGTGGCATTCAGCCCGACGAGGTAAATTCTTAGAACAGACTCTTTATGTTCTCGTGTTTCTTTATGCAGATTGCAAATTTTTTTATGTTTTTCTAATGATGCTTCTGGTGAACTTTTATGCCGTGAAGTGCACAAGAATTCTGCAGTGTTGGTGATGATTCTTGCCTTATACTATGGGATGCAAGAACTGGCACAAACCCTGTCACGAAGGTACTTTATCTTCTTAATCCTATCAAAAGTTTGGAAGATTTACCTTCTTTTATCTTTTATCTTGCTTTGTGTTTACCAGGTTGAAAAAGCGCATGATGCTGATCTTCATTGTGTCGATTGGAATCCTCATGATGACAATCTGATCCTGACAGGGTGTGGAAAAATACAGACAAACAATGATTGATGCACACTTAATATGTAATTAAGAAAACGTTAAGCATATGCATACATGTACTAATTAGATATAGTTGATTGTTCCAGGTCAGCAGACAACACTGTCCGCTTGTTTGATCGTAGGAAACTTATCTCAAATGGAGTTGGTTCGCCTATTTACAAATTCGAGGGCCACAAAGCTGCTGTCCTTTGTGTTCAGGTTTCAACAACTGCTATATATTTATCCTTCTTCATATGATCTATATCTCTCAATCCACTGATACCATCTTGTTAATCAATTCAGTGGTCTCCTGATAAGTCATCTGTCTTTGGGAGTTCCGCAGAAGATGGTCTCTTGAACATCTGGGATTATGACAGGGTGTGTACATAATTCACTCAGATATGTCTGAATTTGATCTCCCTTCATTAAAAACTTACTCATGTTTGGTTTGTTTGATTATCCATCAGGTCAGTAAGAAGTCTGATCGTGCAGCTAAAAGCCCCGCTGGGCTCTTCTTCCAGCATGCTGGTCACAGGTTCTTAATGACTTAATCCGAACTCCTTGTTTGCTTTCTCATTTACTGGCTTCTAAGTTCCTTTATTTGTATACTTTCTTAGGGACAAAGTTGTTGATTTCCACTGGAATGCGTCGGACCCTTGGACTATTGTCAGTGTTTCCGATGACTGTGAGACTACTGGTGGAGGTGGAACATTGCAGGTAACCTTGAAACACTTTCTTGGTGGCTCGATAAGAAATTTTATTGATAAAATGGAAAATGTTGTTTATACTTTCAAATGTTCTTTGGCAGATATGGCGGATGAATGACTTGATTTACAGACCGGAAGAGGAAGTCCTGACAGAGTTGGAGAAGTTCAAGTCGCATGTTATGACTTGCGCCTCCAAGCCTTGAGAGTAAAGAAATAAGTACCATTGTCTGTCTATCTATCGTTATGGTAAACTAATACGGTCTAGTTGTCGGTTTAGCGAGGAAACTTGTTTTTAAAAGGCTGGTTTGTCTTTTGAGATATTGGTAGCTTTTAGGACCTTTCCAAATCAATTAGGGGTACATGGTTTTTGGTTCTTGATCCTGTTTCGTCCGACTCTAAAGTACTATTTTGTTCAACTGAGATGTTAATCGAATCGGACCAGCTTTATGTGTTTTGGTTTTAAGTTTTCAATGCTCCGCCTGAACCGATTCCTTATTTTGTTTAGAAAAAGAAAAAAAACAAAATAGCATACATAGTAAAATTTAAAACCGGGTTCTTGAGATCCCTAACATTTTAAACCTGGTTTTAATTTAATGACCATAAAACTGTATACTAAAATAATGGTATGAAATGTTTGCTTATTGTTTTAATTATTTGGGCTTTACGTTTAGTGGCCCCCCAGTTTAATAGGCTTCGAGAAGTCTCTTGATGAGTTAGAGACTTTCAAAACCCAATCGCAAAGCATATTATCAGTCCGCGGAGATCAATGCGAAGAACTTTTTTCCAAACAGATAAAGAGAATAAAGGAGGATCAAATTTTTGCTTGACGAATAAGTCAGGGAAGCAAATCAATCACAAGTAGAAGAATCGGAAAATTTCATCAAATTAGGGTTTAAAACCTACATTTACTTTTCCCGACGATACTTAATTGCTCGAGAAACTCTATAATACGGAAGATCCAAGTCGGGTTTCGCGAAATCGCCATCGGAATCGATGGAATCATCTCCTTCTGGATCCGAACCTCCGCAGAAAGTCGTTTCTAAACTGCAGAAAGTCGGCTGGCGAGCTACGATGATCTTCAATCTCGGTTTTGCAGGTTTGTCTTCAATCAATTTTATTACTTTCTTAGTGGGTTTTTAGTTTACGTCCGTAATGTGTTTGATGTGATGCCTAGCTGATAAATTTCTTTCCTTTTCTTTATTAATGTTCCGAGAAACGAGACGAATTCTTGTAGCAATCCTCAGATGTATGCTAGTATAACTTATCACTAGAACCCTTGTTCTTGCTTTGATTCTCGAAGAAAGCTGGTTATCCCATGGCATTACACCAATAGAGTTTGATTCGCCATACTATCATCAGATATTAGAACATGTTTATTGAACGGGCATTGAACTTATAAACAAATCTAGTATTTACAAAGATGTATCTATATCAATGCGTGTGTGTGTGTCTCGGCTAAACAGTTACGTTGAATAAAGGATGCACACAGATTCTTGTAGATTTTCTGGTTGATAGACATGGTTGCACATCTTATTTTCTTGTACTCAAATTCTTTTGAAATGTTTCAGCATGCTCCCTAAACTAGCTAGTTTTGTATAGCATACTCTCACAAAACCCATCTCTATTTTGGCTAGCAGTTGTTCAGCATACTCCTGAATCAGAATTGAGAAAAGCAGTTTGAATAAGATAGAGCATTCATGATAGTCCACTTCAATGTTTGCTGATTTTGATCCTATGTCTCTGCAGCTTATATATTTACGGTGAAACGAGAAAAGGACCTTGATGCTGACAAGAAAAAAGAAGTAAAAAAGGGCAGCGAGGCCAGACATAAAGGTGTGAAAAAGGGTGTTGTCCACACGGAGGTCGAGAAGAAAGATGCAGAAAACATCAAAGTTGCAAAAACTGATAAGGCTAAGGAAGCAGAAAGTGCAGTACCGGAGAAGGAAGAAACCAAACCGATTACTGAACTGGATCCGCTGTTTGACTTTACAGATGCAGCTGATCAGTTGGTGTTTCAAACTGTGGCAACTGAGCCTGTAAAGGTCGCAAGGAAACCGATTCCAGAAGATGAGCAAAAGGAGCTTTTCAAGTGGATCTTGGAAGAGAAAAGGAAGATAGAACCAAAAGACAGGACAGAGAAGAAACGGATCGACGAAGATAAAGCTATCTTGAAACGGTTCATTCGTGCCGATAGGATTCCCAAATTTCTCCCTGATGATTCCGTTGATTCTTCTCTTCGTGATTGGGACAAATTCTTCTCCAAGTAGAAACAAACACTAGTGTACTTGTTTTTTGATGGTACACCAATGGAATGTTGCCTTTTTAGTTTTCAGTTTTTAGTTTTCAACGAATAGTTTAAAGACCAGTTTAAATGTGATTTCTTGGGGCTGAGAGTAGCGATCTTATAAAACTTTTGGGTGATATTTTTATTCGTTATAAAGTTAAGGACTTGAAAATAAATTCAATAAACATAAGGTATTTATGCTAAAGAGGGTATAAATAGCTTAAACCCTAGAGAAACTGAAGAACCTCGTTAGCTGAATTGATCATCAATCCTCTTCGAGTAATTAGAACCAGAACGAGGAAAATGGGTCGCACCATAAACCCTAAGAAGGCAAAGAGGAAGAACAAGGTTTGAAATTTTTGAATCCGAATTTGCTCTTGTTCAATTCTCCAATCTGATATGCTCAAATCAAAACATAATCGCGTGAATTGGATTGTCTAATTTAACAGAAGAAGGCATCTGGGTCTTCTTCCGAGATACCATCGATCCCAACTAGGGTTTGGCAACCAGGTGTTGATACGCTCGAAGATGGAGAAGAACTTCAGTGTGACCCTTCTGCTTATAATTCCCTTCATGGCTTCCATGTTGGTTGGCCTTGTTTGAGGTTATTTCATTTGTATTCCTTTCTTGTGTTCTTGTTTCATTCGAAATGGTGAATCTAGAATTTGATTATATATTTATATAATTTAGAGAATCAAGTTTTTGGTGATTTGATGGCTTTCTATTCTTTTTTCAGTTTTGACATTTTAGGTGATAGGTTGGGTTTGAACCGAACTGAGTTCCCTCACACACTTTATATGGTGGCTGGAACTCAGGTAAGTTTTCTACTTTTTGTATCTTATAATGTATTTGTGCTTTTAGAATCTTGTAATAAGTTGTTAAGTCCTGTGAATACGTTTCTCTCTTTTCCTTAGGCTGAGCAAGCGGCTCATAACTCCATAGGGTTATTTAAAATCACCAACGTATCTGGTAAGAGACGTGATGTTGTGCCCAAGACATTAGCGAATGGTGAAGATGCTATGGAAGATGAGGAGGACGAAGATGACAGTGACAGTGCCAGCGATGAGGAAGGCAACGATGAAGCTTCCAAAACTCCAAATATTCAGGTTATTCACTTGATTCGTTTTAATTCTTTATTTTATTCATATCTCTTGTATCTGAATTCAAGAGAGTCCTCATGGCTCATATTTTGTCTCAAAACTTTGGTTTACAGGTTCGCAGGGTTGCTCACCATGGATGTGTTAACCGTATACGTGCAATGCCACAAAATTCTCATATCTGTGTCTCTTGGGCAGACTCGGGACATGTACAGGTAAAGACTATGTCCTTGTTATTTCCGAAACTGGATATTAATTCAGCTTTTGGCAATACGGAACAAAACTATGAAGATATATTTTGTCTACTTGCATAGCTTGGGTGATTATTTATATGTGTCTTTGTTTAAGTGGATTAGCTTTTGTGTTTCTTGGCAGGTGTGGGACATGAGCTCTCATCTTAATGCTTTAGCCGGATCAGAAACAGAAGGTAAAGATGGAACTTCACCGGTTCTTAACCAGGCGCCCTTAGTTAACTTTTCCGGCCACAAAGATGAAGGCTATGCTATAGACTGGAGTCCTGCAACCACTGGAAGACTTCTTTCCGGTATACCTCAGAAATTTCTGCAATACTGACACAATTACATACTTTTCAACATATTCAATGAATTTATCTATTTTTCCGCTGGCTAGGGGACTGCAAGAGTATGATTCACTTGTGGGAGCCAGCTTCCGGTTCATGGACTGTTGATCCTATTCCGTTCGCCGGACACACTGCAAGTGTTGAAGATTTACAAGTAAACTGCCACTTTACAGCT
The DNA here is from genome assembly GCA_011420285.2 of Erysimum cheiranthoides. Lineage (NCBI taxonomy): Eukaryota > Viridiplantae > Streptophyta > Magnoliopsida > Brassicales > Brassicaceae > Erysimum > Erysimum cheiranthoides. The sequence continues at coordinate 21,074,530 of CM022180.2, forward strand.
AAATTGTATTTCTGCTGGTACCATTTCCTTGAGGCTGACATTCTTTTTCTTTGTTCCAGTGGAGTCCAGCCGAAGAAAATGTGTTTGCTTCGTGTTCTGTGGATGGGAGTGTTGCAATCTGGGATATCCGACTTGGGAAGTCGCCTGCACTATCTTTCAAGGCACATAATGCAGATGTGAATGTCATCTCATGGAACAGGTTCTTGTGCCACTTTACTGTATAACTTCATTCTGTTCGGTGTTTGTTACCCACAAATGGCTCAGTCTTAATTTTTTTCTTCTTTCATGAAGGCTGGCTAGTTGCATGTTGGCATCAGGGAGTGATGATGGGACATTCTCCATCCGTGATCTTAGACTGATAAAAGTACGTTAAAAACCGTAATTTATTCCTTAGCAATCTCTTAACAATATTAATAGCATTTGAATATTGAATTAGGGTGGAGATGCTGTGGTAGCACATTTTGAGTACCATAAGCATCCTATCACATCAATTGAATGGAGCGCTCATGAAGCTTCGACACTTGCAGTCACTTCCGGCGATAACCAGCTCACGTAAGCCCCCAAACAATTCACTGGTAATCGCCAGAAAAACCAAAAAAACTGTCTAATTGTTTTTGGCTCTCTATTGCAGGATATGGGATTTATCCTTAGAGAAGGATGAAGAAGAAGAGGCAGAGTTCAAAGCACAGACTAGGGAGCAAGTCAACACACCTCAAGACTTGCCTCCTCAGCTTCTCTTCGTTCACCAGGTAACATTTTTAGAGTCATTCGCTCGGGTTTATTTGATCGATGTCTTCTTGTCTGAACACCTCGTTTTCTTTCTTTATTTCCGGAAAAACCAGGGACAAAAGGACTTGAAGGAACTTCACTGGCACAACCAGATTCCAGGGATGATCATCTCAACTGCTGCTGATGGTTTCAACATCTTAATGCCTTACAACATTCAGAACACACTTCCGTCTGATCTCGCTGCCTGAAAGATCGAGTCGTTTTCTGAAAACTCTTAAAAGTATTACTCGTATGTCTCCTGAGTTTTGTAGTGTCCTCTCTCTCTTCTTCCGTAGAACTTATTGTATCAGTGATAGTAAGTTTCAAGAACTATACTTTTTCACAGCTTTCAAGGTTTCATCATGGGTTGATTGATTTTAATTGTGACAAAATGTCAATCTTAAATAACAGTCTTTTGGCAAAATAAAAAAAAAAAAATAACAGTCTCTTCTCCATGAGTTATATTCTTCCAGGAACACAAGCTAATAGTTAGAGAAACTGTAGAATTTCAAAGTTGTCACTTTCACTATATATAATTTCTAAACCGAAATGTACAAATCAAAATTGGGATTGAATGCAGCAAATATCATGAACAATTTCTCAAAGATAAACGGACTAGTTGTTATTCACGATCAGTGTCCTTATAAACTCCATTACTGTTGAAACCAGCTTGTGGTTTGGTATGACATTGGCACCTTCCACACGTACAACTACATCGTCATCCGATCCATGAACTGTCAAGACCCTGCATTATTTGTCAATCTTGAGGCAAGCTTGATGCATATCAGTGTTTAATCGTAAACACAAACACAAAAAAAACACATGAACTCGGCATCATGAACTCTTTCCCAAAGATAAACCGACTAGTTGTTGTTCAACAATCACTGTCTTTATAAACTCAATAACGGTTGAAACCAATTGCCTTTGATGTTTGGTGTAACCATGATTAGCTCCTTGCACAATTTCCAGCTTGTGGTTTGGTATGATCTTTGCAAACTCCTTGGCATCTTCCACAGGTACAACCGTGTCATCCGATCCATGAACCGTCAAGACATTGCATTCTTTGTCAATCTTGAGACAAGCTTCATGCATATCCGTGTTTAACCTGTCCATTAAAGACTCCTCGGTAACACGGAAACAAGATTTGCCCTCTTTAGCATCGATGAATCCTTGTTCCTTAATCCTTTCAAGATAATTATCTCCGAGGCGTACACCTTTTGTGAGATCAAAACGTCCCGAGATATTGACTACATTGCGGATATAATCTGGATACTTGGAGGCATAAAGAAGAACCACATCACCTCCTTTACTATGCCCGAGAATAACAGGAACGACACGGTTCATGTCATTAGAAAAGTGTTGGATAACGTAATGCAGATCATCATCAGCTTCGTTGTTGAAGTTACCGTAATAGAAAGTGCCTTCACTCTCTCCATTGCCAGAGAAATCGAAACGAAAAGCGCTGATTCCTTCTTTCTCTAAAGCAGTGGCTATGTTTATGAGAATTGTGTTGTCCTTGTTCGATCTAAATCCATGGCACAAGACCACAACTTGTTTTGATCCTGTTTCGTGAAGCAAACCAACGAGCTTCTCGTTGCGGCTGTTGGGAATCACCATCTTCTTTTGTTGCGCACCACATGACGACGACGACGACGACATCATTCAGATTCTCTCTTACGAAAAACCTGAAAAAGTGTTTTACGAAAAACCCTACACAACCTAAGCCATCTATATATACACTTTAAGAAAAGGAAAATAAAAAATTAAAGGAAAACACATTACAAAACGTCGTCGTTTCACATCATCGATCGTTTGTTTCCATTTTTTTACTCTGGTAAACAAACAAGAATCGGGACTTTGATTTCGTTTCTCTCTGAGAATAAGGAAGACGGCAAACAAGAAGAAGGAGAAGAAGGTGACAATGGCGTACGTTAGTATGGGTGAAGCTCACCGACGAATCACTGAGTACTTAAACCGCTTCTGTGACGCCGTTTCGTATCAAGACTCTTCTACACTTAGCCGTCTTCTCTCTTTCTCTTCCAATTCTCCATCTCTTCTCTCACTTGCCGATGCACTCAACGTCTTCCAGGTCCTTAAATTTCTCTGCTTTCTCCTGTTTAATCGAGACCCATGATGTAAATTAGCAGCTTTGATACACTAGGAGTATGTTCCTGCGATTAGTGGCATTTTGATAAAGTTTGTGGCTTTTTGGTTCGATTTCGATCCAATATTTTCCTATTGGATACTCGTTTGAATTTTGAATTTTTAGGGCTCCATACTGTATGAGTATGCTCCTGCGATAAAAGCATCATCTTTCTGTTAGCAAAGTTTGTATCTTTTAGGTTCAATTTCAATCTAGGGTCCTTGTACTTCACCAATGAGTATGAATTTTAAATTTAGGGCTTGAAACTGTATGTGATAAATTTCTTGTAGTAAATACTCTCTATAGATGTATGAGGTTATGAGTATGGATTTTAGATTTAGGTTTTGAAATTTTCTCAGATTTATATGTATAGAGCTGTGAAGGGCTGATTCCTTGGAATTTGACTGATACAGGATGCTAGCAGCTTGATTAGACAGTCTGATAAATTCTCTGAATTCGGCGAGATTCTGGCTCACTTGTTTCGTTCTCTACAAAGTTACCGAGTTGGGAATCTAGTCGAAGCATACCTTGCTTTCGAGAAGTTTGCCAAGTAAAGTTTTCTTCTTCTTCTCTGCTCCTCTATTGATGTCTAATTTGATTTCAGGGTTTTCCCTGTTGTAGAATAGATAAGCTCTTTTTTTTTTTTCGTGTTCACAATGTCTGATATTTGTTGGATTCTTCTATATGCGCAGCGCATTTGTTCAGGAGTTTCGTAATTGGGAATCGGCTTGGGCATTGGAAGCTTTGTATGTAGTTTGTTATGAAATTCGAATTCTTGCAGAAAAGGTAGTTTTTCACTTTTATATCACTCTTCCAAAAATCTTAGATTTGTTTAGTTCCATGGCGCCGAGTACGCAGTTCCGAAAGCATGATTGGTTCCAAATTGAAACGCAGGCTGATAAAGAGTTAACTTCTAATGGAAAATCTCCCGAAAAATTGAAAGCAGCTGGCTCTCTTCTCATGAAAGTTTTTGGAGTTCTTGCTGTAAGTTGCCCTGCCTATCTACCTATATATCTTGAGGAATATTTGTTTATTTTTATGCTCAGTTTCTTATTATGTTTTAAACTGTAGGGTAAAGGTCCTAAACGAGTCGGAGCATTATATGTGACTTGCCAATTGTTCAAGACCTACTTCAAGGTGATATGCTTTCTGGCTACAGCTTGATATTTATATTTGAAATGATTCACTCATATGGTATCATTTGGATTATGATCAATTAATAAAGTTTGTACTAAACATGTGTCCCTAATTCTTTATTTCAGCTTGGAACCGTCAATCTTTGTCGAAGTGTAATAAGAAGTATTGAAACTGCTCGGATATTTGACTTTGAAGAATTTCCAAGAAGAGACAAGGTCTAGTGCAATTCCCTGCAAACAGTTTTAGTTTTTGGCCTCCCGATCCAGTTACTTATATCTTATGTTTCTTCTTGAAAAACACCAGGTTACATACATGTATTATACCGGACGATTAGAAGTCTTCAACGAAAATTTTCCTGCTGTGAGTCACTGAGATTTTCTCATTCCATCACAATTCATTTCGTAGTGTCAATCGAAATATTGATGATAACATTAAATCTTTTTTCCATCGTGCAGGCTGATACAAAGCTTTCATATGCCTTGCAATATTGCAACCCTAAAAGAGAACGGAATATAAGGTCCGATTGTGGTTTACTCTGTCATTACCTTACTCTTGCATTGTGTTGCTTAATCAGCTTATGTGGCCTTCTGTGAATCAGGATGATATTAAAGTATTTGATACCGGTGAAACTTTCGATAGGAATTATACCCACAGATGAGCTCTTGCAAAATTATAATCTGCATGAGGTAATATAATAACTTTCATTTTGTTCTATAAAATTCTCTTCGATTCTATGTCAAAACTTATTTCGCATCTGCGGGGGTGATATCGTATCTCTCTTAATTTAATTTCTCTACGTGTCCAGTACACAAAGATTGTGCAAGCTCTGAGAAAAGGTGATCTCAGGCTTCTCCGGCATGCTCTTCAAGAACATGAAGATCGGTATGTATTTCTTTCGACATCTTACTTTGCTCGTCTAATCCAAATGATAAATCCTTGTGGATACTCTAGTGCATGAGCATTGTAACTAGCGTAGGCTGCTTGTAGTGGATTATAGCTGTGTTGACAGCTCAATAACAACTGGTTAGGTAGAGAGCTAACAAGTTAACAGGAAGTTAGGGCAGAAGGATTTGGGGTATTCTAGATTTGTCTAGGGGTTGGGATTTGAGATTGGGTTGAGCGTAGAGATGCTTTCGTTAGTCAAGTGATGCAAGTCTCTCTATGATGACTATTTGGATTTTATCAACGGACAACCTAATATCGATCTAATTAATACTCATTGTACAGGTTCTTGCGGTCCGGTGTGTATCTTGTCTTGGAAAAGCTGGAGCTCCAAGTCTACCAGAGACTAATGAAGAAAATGTAAGCAAGATTTATGTAACACAAGCTATGAATTCATCCAAGTTACTGTAGTTCCTCATAACTCTTTTTGATCAATGTTTCAGTTATATTATTCAGAAGATGAGTGATCCAGCCAGAGCTCACCAGCTGAAGCTTGAAGTGATTGCGAAAGCACTTAGATGGCTAGAAATGGACATGGACCTTGATGAGGTTTCTTCTACGTTTCCATCCCATTTTGATTACTAGCATGAATTCTATAAACTCACAGTTCCCAATATATGTTTCCGCAGGTGGAATGCATAATGACGATCTTGATATACAAAAACCTGGTGAAAGGTTATTTAGCTCACAAGAGCAAAGTGGTAGTTCTAAGCAAGCAAGATCCTTTCCCTAAACTAAACGGGAAGCCGGTTGGCTCATAAGTATACCTTCACGTGTGTAATCCCTGCAAATTGCGGGTTTTTTTTTGTTCTTGTATCAAGAAACCTTGTTTAAAGTAACCTTGGCTTAATCTCATTATTACTTTACTTGATAATTCTTGGTGGAATGCATAAGGAATGGTGGAACTGTAATCAGAAGATAGAGAATCTTTTATCAGCTTGAACCTTGCTTTTCTTTTCTCTTCTTTTTCCATCAATAAATACAGAGCAGCTCAAAAATGAAAGAGACAAGACTGTGTATATATACCTACAGTTTTTCTACATGATGATATTAAAGTATACTCATGGAGAATAGAATGTTGTCAAAAAAATTAATTGACAACTTGTCACTATGAGTAAAATGAAACCAAAGGTGAAACCTTGAAAAGTTGTGAAAGATTGGAATACTTGAAACAGTTGAAGAAGAGAGAGATAATTGAACGTTTCAATAAAACTATTGATTTGGTTGATTGGTTCATGATTTTGTTCGATTTCATCTTCATTACATTGGAGAAAAAAGGAAAGACAAGAGAGAAGAAACAAATCATAAATACTTATGGATCGTCCGATTGAAGTATCTGACTGACGGACTTATTGACATATTTTAATTGGGCCACTTAAAGGCCCATATTCAATATCATTAAAATGTTCGAAACTTTATCCGTTAGGGAACAAGTGTTGTCATTTACAATATCTCCTCTTCGTTAGTCATGGAAGATGATGAATAGAATTGACAAAACAATCAAAAACTTACAAGCATTATCTCTGAACTTGTCACATCAGAGAATTCAGAAATAAAAATGCAAAGTGACTCAATACGCTGACCAATGAAGATTGGATGTGGATTTGTGACACAAGTTGTCACCTTTTGTAACGTAAAAGGACACTTTTCATGTCTTTTACCTAAAAACGTAAAACAAAACAATTAACAGAACAAAATTGAGCAAGTGGCTGACATTTAACCTCAGTCGATCGAGAAACTACGACAAGTGTACAATGACGTGTAGTGTGTTTGAGAAGATAGCAAAGATATGTCTACTTTCTTGTTTTCACAATGTGTTTTTTCTCGGCCTTTGTGTTGTAGACATCCATTTTCACCAAAAGTGATCTACAGGTAGTAAACTGTTGAGTATATGCATAAAATAACCATACTGTAGCAAATAATTAAGTAAATAACCACGGCTCAATAGTATCTTGTCGGGAGGTGTAGCGAAATGACCACCTTCTCCTTCTTCTATTGGCGACATGCTCCCGACAACTTGTTTTCGAGTAGAATAGTGACTTACATATTACATGTGTTCTCTATATATCACGTCTCATAAACTCTCTCTCTCTCTCTCTCTCCTTCTTCTTTGTTGTCTTCTTCAATTGTAATGTAACATGATATTTTTATAAAAAACCAAACTTTTTATTTCCAAAATTATACTGTTAAATCCTATGTTTGGGTTGCCAATGGTAGAATTAGATTATACTAATGGGGGTAGGGTTTAGTGAATACAAATGAAAAGTACTGTTTAAGTTTTTATTTGTTTTCACGAAAAGCTGTTAGATTGAGAGAGAGAGAGAGAGAGAGAGAGGATGGTTTGAGCGATGGCCATTCCGACGTTTCCGACTCCGACGACGGAGATTTTGGTACAGCGGTTTGAAGAGAGAGGAGGATCGGATTTGTGGATCGGTTTGAAAAAGGCGTTGGTTAGATCCAAACCAGTCGGACCCAAGTCACTCAGTGATGAAGTCGATGCATTTTTCTCCATTACAAATCAATTTTAGGGATTTGATTTGATTTGATGATTCTCTTTCTTCTTCTTCTTCGAATTTTGGGTGTGTCCGTGAGCCATTTTAGATTGAGAGGAGAGAGAGAGAAAGGGAAAGAGGAGAGAGGAATCTCAGATAACAAATTAAATAACATGCTTTTTTGTTTATCACAGTAACACGTCACCACCTACTGCTTTTGCTCCCTACCTATGTACTTACTCTGTCAGAAACCATATTATCCCGCTTCTCTTACGAGGGTAGTCATGTCATTTCCTTACTATCCATAACGTTATTTACCAAAACTTTCTGACACCATGGTTATTTCCTTAATATTGGTGTCAGATTTAGTCATTTGCCTAAATGACCTTAAACTGTTCTCAACTAATCTACAAATGTTTAGATTCGATTCAATTAACCATCACTCGTAATATGAGTATATGACTATATATACGTAATATTGCTTGTGGACTATCTGATATTTGCTGCTTTCATAATTAGTAATCGGAAATTTGTCCCAACCAATATAATGTGTAAAAGGTATCAACATACATTTATCAATATTTTTGAATTTATCCCATTTATTAAAGCAACTACAATGTTACAACTAGCTATATCGCGTTAAATTTTTAGTATCTTGTTAGGAAATTTGATTTGAGAGAAAGTTTTTCTGATCTGGATTAGCTTTTATGTTGTAAAGCTAAAAGTTGAAGATTAGTAAAAAAATTGAGGGTTCCTACAAATTTGTATTCTTATCTTTTTTCCATCTGAACATCAATGAATCTAAAACTTTTAGATTCAATGTTCACCACTCATAGTAGGACTTGCTTGTGGTCCATCTTATATTCTCTGCTTTTCGTACTTGGAAACTTTATCCCCAAAAAATATCAATGTGTAAAGATATGTATCATCAATATGCACATTTAGCTACAACCGATCTCGGGAAGTATTTAGGTATGCCAGTCCTGCAGAAGAGGATTAACAAAGAAACATTTGGGGATATTATGGAGAGAGTCTCCTCTAGACTTGCTGGATGGAAGAGCCGGAGTTTAAGCCTTGCAGGTCGACTAACTCTAACCAAAGTTGTGCTGATGTCGATCCCGATTCACACCATGAGTGTTATATCCATGCCTCAATCCACCCTAGATGCAATGGATAAGATTTCGCGATCGTTCCTGTGGGGAAGTACGAGTGAAAAGCGCAAACAACATCTTATAGCGTGGGACAGAGTTTGTAAACCCAAAAGCGAAGGAGGTGTTGGGATACGGAGAGCTAAGGAGACGAATAAAGCGTTACTAGCTAAAGTGGGTTGGAGATTGGCACATGATCGTACTAGTCTATGGGCGAGGGTATTGAGAAGTAAGTATAAAGTGGGAGATACACAGACTGTTTCATGGACTGTACCCAAAAGTAATTGGTCTTCCACATGGAGAAGTGTGGCAGTTGGAATTCGGGATGTCTTGCTTAAAGGACATGGTTGGGTGATTGGGAACGGTAATGACATCAGATTTTGGAAAGATAAATGGTTGGGGAATCAACCTCTGTTGGAGTTGGCCTCGGCAAGGGTTCCGGACTCGCGACTCAATGACAAGGTCCGAGACTATTGGAGAGAGGGAACAGGTTGGCTATGGAGAGATATACGACCTTATATTACAGAGGACATATGCTTACGCCTGGGAGCATTTGTCTTGGATAACTTCGCGGGGTCGAAGGACAGATTATCTTGGCGCGAAAATACAGATGGGGAATTCACAGTGAGGTCAGCGTATTCCCTGTTAACTAGAGACAGTGAACCGCGAGCAGACATGAAGAGATTTTGGGACAGAGTTTGGCACTTAATGGCTCCGGAACGTGTGAGAATTTTCATGTGGTTGGTGGGGAACCAGGCCATTATGTCTAACTCGGAGAGATTTCGACGCCACCTAACTGATTCTTCCCTTTGCACGGTTTGTAAGGGAGGGGAGGAGACAATTCTTCACATCCTACGCGATTGCCCGGCTATAGCGGGTGTATGGAGAAGAGTGGTTCCAGCGAGTAAGCTATCGCGATTTTTCGAGACTTCTCTACTTGAATGGCTGTATGAGAATCTGAATGGGAAAGGGAGTGATTGGTCAACATTATTTGGTTTAACAGCGTGGTGGGGCTGGAAATGGAGATGTGGTAATGTCTTCGGGGTGAATGGCAAATACCGGGACAGAGTTAAATTTGTCAAGGATCTGGCTAAAGAGGTAATTGCGGCGAATGCTTTACTTGGTGATTCTCGGGGAACTAAGGTCAGGGAGGAGCGTATTATATCATGGAAGCGGCCGAACCCGAGATGGTTAAAAATGAATACAGATGGGGCATCGCAAGGGAATCTCGGTAAGGCATCAGCCGGGGGTGTTCTTCGTGACGAGTATGGCAGATGGATAAGTGGATTTTCGCTTAACATTGGGATTTGCTTGGCACCACTAGCAGAGTTATGGGGAGTGTATTATGGGTTATACATGGCTTGGGATCGTAGAGTCAATCGGTTGGAGCTGGAAGTGGACTCGGAGGTTGTGGTGGGTTTTCTTACACAAGGGATTAGCGAGGCTCATCCTTTGTCTTTCCTGGTACGCTTGTGCCATGGCTTCATATCAAGGGACTGGAATGTCCGAATTCGTCACGTGTATAGGGAAGCTAACCGTCTCGCAGATGGGTTAGCGAACTATGCGTTTTCCTTTTCATTAGGTATTCATTTTTTTGAGTTTGTTCCAAGTACTTTGGATGGGATTTTAGTAGAGGATGCGCGTGGAACTGCGTTTTCACGGCAAATTTATATTTGATTTTATTTTATGAATAATAATGCCTCCCTGTCTCCCACCAAAAAAAAAAATATGCACATTTAGTTTTGCCTTTTTGTGATCATAAAAGAACGTTCGTAGCTTTTTTTCTTTTGACATTGCAATTAGTCTCTGACTCTCTGTTTATCCTCAATTTAGTAGTTTTAAGTGAGCTTTTGGTTTTTGTTTTTAAAAACTCAGTAAATTGTTAATCAATATTCTTAAGAACTAAAATATAAGTATACTACTATTGTTATGTGAAAAAACTAAAAATCTACTTTGGAATTTCTCAAATAAAATAAGAAATATATTTACTTAAGTTTATAATTTTTTTTAAAAAAATAACTCTAAAATTTTCAAATGATAATTGGACTCGTTTGGATCAGATAAATTGTACTGAATTAGAACTAAAATTTGTTTGGTTTATTTGTAAAAAGTAATAATACTTCATAAACATAATAATCGTATTAAATTTAAATTATTTTCACTTACAACAACAACAACCATAAAAAAAAAAAGCTTTTCTTATTTTCTTACTGTGTCATAACCATTTTTCTTTAATCTATCCACATCATTGAGAGAGAGGCACATCAACTTCAGCAAATAATAGTAGTATGAATTTAAAAGCCACATTTTATTTTATTCCTTTCTTCTTTGGATAATTGATTCTCTAAGCTCCATAGCAATGGATGACTTTGAAATCACATTTCGGCGATATTGTCTTTAATAACAACCTCACCGTGTGCTCTTGCCGCACCACCGCGTCCTCTTTCTCCACCAGCACCGCTCCGATGATTCTCTCGTAGCCTCCTCCACCACCGTTAGCGATATAATCAATCAACGCCGCCTGTAATGGCCCTATACTTGGATTATACGCCGCCGATTCCATGTACCATCCTCTGTACACTTTCCCGTCGCAATCCACAAGCGAAACTCCCGACGGACACGAACTATACGGCGCGTACGATCTATTCGCCGCCGCTAAAGCCGTATGTTTCAAATCGGCGGCGGAATCTGTGGTTCCGTTGCAAATCGAATCGAGATCTGGAATTGTGAGACGGTTATCGTGAGATTCGAAAAGAAGAGGAAGATCTTTCTCGAGAAGATCATCGGGACCGAATGGGTGAGGTAAGAAGCTTCCGAGGCTTAAGAATCCGTCTGAATCGGCGGCGGCATCGGAATCCGCGGAGGTGTTTGGATTGGTGATAAGGATTTTGATTTCAGGAGCGTCGCGGATTTCTTGGAGGAATTGACGGCAATGACCACACGGTGCGGCGGAGACGGCTAAGCATTTGAGCTGACGTTCGCCGTTGAGTGTGAGATTGGTGACGACAAATTGCTCGGCGTGGATTGAGTGGTGGAGAGGGAGATTTGGGAATTCGACATTGACGCCTAAGAAGATCCGACCTGATGATCCGATTCCGACGGCTCCGACGTCGAATTTTGAGATCGGAGTTCGAGCGAAGGATTTTGCAGATTTGACCAACGACGGGAGGAGCTGAAGGACGGAGACGCCGAGTTGTTTCGCGGCGGTTTCAGCTTCTTCGGGTCGGATTACAAAGCTAAGCTTATCCATTTTTGTTTTCTCTGGCGGATTCCGGGTTGACCCGGTTTGGGTCGCGTAAATGGGTCGGGTATTGAGATTGGGAGAGATCCGGGAAATGAGGATTATGAAATGGATGCGTAGCTCGAGAAACAAACTATTTATAGATGCAACAAAGTATGCAACTACATTACGCAATTGAAGTATTGGTTTTGGTTTCGGTTTAGTTTTGGTTTACCAATTTTATTAAACAGTTAATATTATTATTATGAAATGTAAAATCCCTCTTAAAATTGAACTTACAAACATAGAAATCAAATGTATGTTATGTTGTGTTTGGCATGATCATATGTAAATATATTAAAATTTGGTATATCAATTGATGAAACATATATGATTTCAATTTGACTAAACCGAATGGGATATTCTGGGGCAAACTACCAAAAAATGCAATAAGTTGTTATTGTAATATACAGTAATGTTAAAATCGTGGTCTAAGAAAGCTCATCCGAAATTAAATATACTATTTTATGGATCAAGGAACTTACCTAGTAGTTTCGACCACGTTACGATCGAAACTACAACAATCTCCGGATAATATATTATTTTTAAGGTCAGAAATGAATTGAACTATACCTAAAGACAGCCTAGTTTCTTATAATTTTGATAGGAATTAAAATTATAATTTCGGTAGTTGTCAATATTTGATTGAGTTCCAAAAAATACTTGTTGACAATTAAAGGCGTTACTATTGTTGACAAAAGAAGACAAAGATAGAAAGTCCACGAAGGAAAGGAGCTTTGTATCTTTAGCTCAGGTCTTCTTCTTATCGTTGGAACGTCATACACTTATTCTATAAGATAAGAGATCCCAACCAACATAGAACTCTTTGTTGATAGTTATGTAATTTCTTAGTTGGAAACTGAGAGCTCTCTAATACCCAAACAACAATCACTGTTTTCATTAGGGACATTTTTTTTGTCTTGAAGAATTATGCCATTTTGTGACAATTTATCCAAAAAAAATCAGTTTTTGGTCCATTAAGTTCAAGTATAACTCGATGTCAAAAAATGTTGTAGGCTTGTAGCATTACTCAACCTTTATTTATATCCTCAATCGCATATTTACATCAATAATAATCACCAACAGAAACCATGCATTGGTCTATATTTTTTCATCACTAGTTATCATCTCTAAATTATGGACCTCTACAATTGTAAATTGGGATCCCAATACAAAGAAAAAAACAAAATCAACAGTTCTTCATTTCTTGTAGTATAATTGAGAGAAAATGCGTCGAAGAGTAGGATATAATATTTAAATGACAAAAAGAGTTTTGTAAACTACCATGTATTTTTCAGGTTTGAATACGAGTCATTTGTAAAATATGAGTCATTTGAAAACACTTGACGCTAAAACGTAAAACCATTAGCCCAACTGTTAGTTGGTTTTGTAGAAAAAAAACTTTCTAAATGACCACCTAAACCCGAAAAATTAAATTAGGTGAAAATATTATAAAGCCAACACAGTATTACGCACTCACATACAAAAAAAATAAAAATTGACCGTGTATATATTAGTTCAACTTTGCTTTCTTTCTTTCAACAAGCAATCTAACATAAACACACATAAAAACAAAATTCTTCAAAGAAAAACCCTTCCCAAACCCAAAGAAATAATATCACAAGCTATTTCCGAAAACTCCAATTTCCAACAACTACAAAACAAATTAATACACACATACAGTAATTTAGACCCAACCCTGTTTGTATTTGCGGAAGAGATCCTCAGTCTGAGCATTCCTAAACGCACTACACGCAATAACATAAACCCATATGAGAACAACGACAGTGATGATAAGTATGAGATTTGCTTTACGCCATTCTTTTCTAAGGTTGCCCAAAAGACCAGCTTTGCATGAGTTGCAATTGTAACAAAGCTGGCTTTGGTCATTGCTCCATAGGTAACAGTCTGCGTCTGCAGCCATATTCGTCGGATTTAGCCACAGTGTTGGGTTCACAAAGTTGTAGCCACACGCGGTCGGTGGTTTGCAGCAGCCGGACTGTCAAACAACAAACGTCATCATTAGATTTGAGAAAATGCTCAAAATATATATGAGAAAAAAAAAAACCAAACGAAAATTCTCACTTATGAAATGTAGAACACTTCTAAATCACAAAATATTTTAGACATTGTAAACGCAATTTGCGTTTGGCGTTTGTGTTTACAACAAACAAATAAATTTTTCTTAAACATGGTTAAGATTATTAATTCATTTGGAAAAAAAGTATACACTTAAGGCAAACACAAACAATCAAGACCTAAAACAATGAAACACTAGTTTTAGTCTGAAAGCTATAATCTTATACTATCAAGTAACGAGTATAAAATCTTCTTATTCCTTCTGATCGTAAACTTCGGTTTTGTTTCGGGGAAGATAAATTGTATAGTTATTGCTTAGAAATCATCCTATTTTTTCTTTGGTTAATCAATCATCATCCTATTTTTTCCGTCGTCTTAATTATCCAAATAAGAATTTTTTAATTGTGAGTGGAAGAACATGGGAGGGATATAATTATTTTTATGTTTCATAATAGAGACAAGACAAAGACTTGTGATTGTAATTATTGAATCAAACCATTTGGTCCAATATTTAATAATGTCTAATGACTAACGAGATACAATCAGTCAAAAACCTCATCATCTAGGCTTATTTAATTATTAGTGGTTCCAATCTTGTTACAGTGACAATGGACTAGGACGCCAACTTGCTAGAAATTTAAGGAATAGAATGATTTTTTATATGAACTTTACATAATATTAATACTTGTACCAAAATACGTAAATGATTCTAAAATAATGGAGTCATCAAAAGAATTTTGGCAGAATAATCGGAAATTTTGATACATATTAAGATTATAAAAATAGATGATCTTGTTGGCCACATAACTAAGTCTAACTTCGATAGAATAATACCAAAATCTAATTCAAATATAACAAAAATCTAAGATATATAGCTAGTTAACTCCTTTGGTCAATATTTTTTGAACAAAAGTTCTTAGGCTATTGCCCTTAATCTCTCCATGTTTCAAGCTTAACAGACATGAAATTGAATTTTAAGAGTGATTAAATTAATAAATTTAAACAGAAAAAGTTGAAATTTCTGTCAAGTTTGATAAAAAAAAAGTTTGGACAACATATAAAAAAAGAATATCTAAAGTGAATGGGATCATCGAACTTAAATTTGTGAGTGAGATAGTGAGAAAGGACAAATATAATAAGTAAACAAATAAAACATATTTTATCATGTACCATATTGTGGGTGCATGGGTGGGTCCTTATGATAGTGTATAATTTTGAATTCTGATTATATCTTACTATATATAATCCAGCACCTTCTACACCAGTCTACTAGGAATAAATATGTTTCAATGATGGTGATTACATATGCGCTCCATATCTGAGTAATTTACCGCACAATGGCACTAATTGCGATACGTTAAGAAAACTTAACGTACCTAATTTAATTATATGGAGTACCATTTAAACGACGAATGATGTATGTAATATTGAACATTTTTTAGTTTTGTCAAAGATAAAGAAATTGAAAAGGAAATAACTTAAGGCTACAAAATAAAAAGAATATAGAGAATATGAACAATCCTCTTTTGGACTTCACAAAAGCTAAAGAGAAAATTCATAACTTTATGATTTAAGCCACATACTTTACTTTTTGAAAAACGGACCTTTCTTTCCGTCTTTTTTCTTTTGCAAGAACAACCCGTAGGTCTCACATAATCTAGACACTTACAAAATATCTCCTTTTACTTCGTATCTTATCTCCATTAATCGTCTGATAATATTTAACTAAACTTGAAATGATTTGATGGCATATATAGATGCAAAACTAATATTTAGTCTGGACTCTGGATTTGAACGTTAAAAATTATGGGGGGACAAATCTAACAAACTAGAAGTTTCGGGGTTCTTTAAGAATATAGAATAAAAAAAGAAAGAGAGAGAGCGAGAAAGTGAACATGCCTGGAGAGGAGTGATGCCGGAGGAGGAGAAGAACTGATCGGCGGTGATGAATTCTTGACTGAGTTTAGGACAAACGTTAGTATCAGCCAAACAAGCCCTAATCTTCCCCCAATTCTTGGAATCCACAACGTTCTCTCTCAGCCAATTCGAGAACCCTTCAAGCCTATACTCTTTATAACCTCGACCCGGAACCGGATACGATCCATCGGGTCGGGTCACGACGAAAGCGAATATCAGAACCACCAACAAAAGTCCGATCAATATCGCCATACAGCACAAATAAACCGCCAGTAAAGTCTCCTTATACCTGAATTTGAGAGCTCAAAGTTTACATCTTTCTGTTTTGAAAAACGAGTAACAAAGTAAAGTCTCTGTGTGTATAAACTTACTGGTAGGCGCCGATGAAGCCAGTGGCGGAGACGACGAGGATGAGAACGCCGAGGACGACGACGGGCCAACGGAGGAGATTGACACACTCGTTGTCTGGCTTTGAAGCTAGCCATATCCCTGACGCCGTTATGGGAATCGAACAGAGTAACGCTAGTAAGTTCAGTATCGCCGTTAAGTTATTCGCTAACGCCATTAAATTCTCTCTCTCTCTCTCTGACTTGAAGATTCGAGCTTTTTTATATATAGAAAGAAAATGAAATTATGAAAGTGAGAGGAGTGTCTCTGTTTTGAGTATTTTCTCTTAATGAGTTAGGTCGGTGGTTAGAGATGATGGGAAGTGTGAAACTTGTTACTGCTATTTACAGAATACGAGGTTCGGTCCGGTACGGTACAATTAATTCCCGGTTTGGTGCTTATTTGAATTTTTCTACAATGGAGCGGGTTTTTTTTTTTTTTATAATTATATCAAAACGAACATGTGAAAGTTTGAATAAAAAAAAAGTTTAGCTTTTATTTTAGCATGTAAAAAATTTAGGTTTTGAACAAGTTTGGGGTGTGAGGTAATAAAGTGAACTTGTTAATCTGGTTGGACCGGCTTTTGGTTTGGAGAGTGGAATCATGTCACATGAAAAATGGACACGAAGCGCGTTTGTGTAAAAGATTCGAGTTACCGAAACGAACGAGAACTAGCCACGTGGCACCGACGACTTTGGGGGTCTTTGCGTTGAACGTCTGTTTTCTTGAGAAATTTCTCTGTTTTTATTTTTCTGTGGGGGGAGAGAGAGAGAGACTCGGACACACACAGAGAATGCAAATGGAGTGAGTTCCGTTTTTAGATATATTACGCAGGATTTGTCAATGGCTATGAGGGAAAATTTCGGGTTGTGGCCACTTGGCTTGGTGATAAGATAAGTGGTGCTGATACAGTTTTTCTCCTTGGCTTTCAGTATTAGAAGCTGATATAGAAATGCTAATTGTTTACTCTGGGAATGGGAAGGAGATGAGTCACATCAGGGAGAATATGGAAAAAGATGATGATTGAGAAGTTGTGGCTAGCAGCCTAGCACTAAGCGTTGCATCACATCTTGAAAATCATGAAATGGCTGTCAATCTGAGAGCTTAGATTACAAGCTCAAGTTCAAAAACTTTGCTTTAGGAATTTGGGATCCAATTAGACCTCGGAATGTAGAATACAATGTGACTGCTTCGGTTTTACTATGGAACTTGTCAATGAAAGAAGAGCATTTGCCCCCAGCCAGGTTCCAGTTTTGGTTCTTGAGAAACCTGACCATGAACTTCTACAAGATCTGGTTAGTACGTGTTGGTGTTCCCATTGCCCATTCAGGAAAGATGGGATCAACAACTTCATTTGCAAGCTGATTTTTAGAATTTTTTAGAGTTTTCAGTTTTAAGTAACCCACAATCCAACTGAATATCGTGATTAGAGCTATATATGGCCAGTTGGGATAGAGGTCAAATAGGTTTCTAATGGTTAAGGTTTTCAAACTTGTCATCAAGGCTTGTGTAGTCAAAAGAGCATAAGAGTAAAAAAAAAAATTACTTTCTAATGGAACAGAGTAGTGACAGTTGGTGAACTGCTCCGTTTATTGATGAAGTAGTATAGCTGAATCAGCATGATCCTGACATGGATTTTATTTTCTTTATAAAGGAAACACAAGAAGAAGACAAGTTTTAAGAAAAAAAATGGGAGAAATTTCATGTGAAACCATTTCATAATTAAGCATTAAAGTCCAGATTTTCCATTTTCTTGATGGTCTCAAGTCTGGGGGCTTTGTCTCCGAATTTGGTGGTTGAATAAAGCTTCAAGTAGTCTTGAAACCGGAAGCCACTTGGATACAAGAGCTTTGGAGCTGGAGATATTATGGCATCACCAGCCGGATTGTAAAACGTAGCTATCGACAGTCTACTTCCATGCTTCACTGTCATTACACGGTGTACAGCACTCTTGTACCTCCCATTACTCATTACCTCGATCTGATCACCGGTATTGACAAAAATGGTATTGTTCTTGGATGGAGGTATAGGAACCCACTTGCCATCTTTAAAGAACTCAAGACCAGGCACTTGTTCATCCTGCAGGAGTAATATGATTCCCCCTGCATCCGTATGTTCTCTCAGCCCTCTCATAAGCTCGGGACGAGGGCATTCTGGGTACTTTGCAACTTTTGTCCCAAAAGCTGGACCTTTTGAACCAGAGAAGGCCTTGATTATGTCTTCCTGATCAAGACCAAGATTCTCACACATGAGCTTGGAGAGCCTCTCTGCAAACTTGTGCAGTTGAGAAACATATTCATCCATTGTCTTGCTGCAATATCCGTTGTTTAGTATATAATAAGCAAACAGGTAAAATGGTAAAGCCTTTGGAACTATTCAACTTTCTTATTTACTTTACCTGAGTTCCTCTGAAATGTTTGGGATCTTGCAGATGTTTGAAGTTGGCTTATGCGAGATGAAGAAAGTGCTTTCCCAATCTGCATCTGAGGTTTTGCCTTCATTCAAAGCTTTGACCATCTCTGACTGGTAAAACTTGTCTTTCAGATGCTCCTCATAGTGAGAGTTAATCATCTTCTTCACCTTGTCCATCAACTCTTTATCAATTCCATGGTTATCAACCTGCAAATTCACCAATACTTCACTAGACATATCTTAGAAAATACTAGCTTGTGCATAAAGATATATACATACCATGAAGAAGCCCCATTTATCACATGCATGATCAAGAAGTGACATGGTCTTGCTTCTGTTCTCTCCATCCAATTCTCCAAAATCAATAACTGGAATCTCCATCTCTCTCTCTTTGATAAAAACCATCTCTTTTGATTTTTGGTTGAAAAACTTATGCTATGTAAAAAGAGTATTTATAGGCAATGGAGTGAAGAGTTAAATTCTGTATTGAGTGTTAGGAGGCATAGTTGCCTACTTGAGGCAAAAACAATAGTTTCTTACAATACTATTCTTTTAACTCTTTTGAGTATCATTACATATAAAGAATATGAAAAATTCATAAGAATCTGCCTTGGAAATGTAAAAGGAACAATAGGATTAAAGAAAAGTCCAAGTTCAGTCCATACAACCATGTGATCAAAAGTTTTTGATTTTTCCATAGTTTCTTAAGGGTTTTTGGTCAGTCCATTATGTTTTCTTGTGATCTAATTTTTGTTAATTCTCTTTCCTTCTTCACAAGGAAAGTTACGTTGATACTTGATAGATGGATCCGACAATTAGAAAAAGAAATCAACGTGGGTCTAAGCGGAATTATGCGAAAGAATTGGCCCCTCCTATGGGCGCTCTCGGTTTTAAATAAGGAATATTTTTATAAATATGTGTTTCATATTTCATAACTTCTTATAAAGAATTTTTCGGATGGTGTTTAAAGAATGTTACTGTGTTAGTCTATAAATCAGCACCGACAAATATATTTTTTGGTGGTGAAGCAAATTCAACCATGACGGCCCATTGAGCTTAAATGGGCCAAGACCTAATTTACAAAGACGTTTCAGTTATGTATGACCTAACTTGTTATGTTTAGTTTGAGGAAGAAATGATAATGTTATTGAATTTTTCATTTCTGTGTTGTCATATGTTATAACATTATTATATTTAGTGACGATGCCTTTTGTACATTTTATAATTATAAATGATGGTTTATCGTTTATAACATATGAACTTTTAACTATCTTTAACATGCGTGTAACCGAGATTACAACGAATAATTCAACTTTTAACATTTTGGAATTATTCAAAAGGCTTATTATATCTTGTCATGATATCTAAGGTCGTTTGTATATAAGTTTACTTTTCATGTTATTGATATTAATTAGGGTCATAAGACCTCTTTAGAGTCTTATCTATTGTTTAATAACTTCTTTGAACCTTCTGCTTCACTGAGAGTCTTTCTTTCATTATGGACATTCAAGTTATTTAAAAATATCTATATCTTTTCTCATTACAATATAGTTTACCAAGTAAGAACTTATAAGATAAGAGCCTTTATACTTGATAAACTAAGTTAACAAAAGATAAAAGGCTAATTTAGTTACAGTAACAATACAAATCTTTGTCACAAAATAAAATTTTATAGCAACACTCATTATAAAAGAGAAGAAGCATAGTATATACTATTTTCTTCAGACATTCATGTATAATTATTGACTAAAAAATTTGTTGCGGAATTTTCCAAGTCCTAAAATTGAAGATCTTTATTAAGGATAAATATTTGAATGAGTTTATATTAATTTAAATCTCAGAATGCGTACACAAGTTAGTTTCTTTATAGGTCAAACTGTACTTTCTACTACTAAAGTAGAGTTGTGGTATGACCGAATCTAACTAACAAATACATTAGAAGAACTTTAATAATATCTTCTAATTTCTACATTATAAATTAATAATCAGAATTATATGTGTTTTCAGTTCTGTTTAGATCTTTATATTTTTTCTTTTTTTTTCCTTAACATCTTGATCTTTATCTACACACAAACAAACATATAAAATCTTTTGTTGATTTAGGAAGAATAAAAGAAATGGATTTTGGTAAAAAATACTCCAAACTAAAGAAGCCAAAAGAGAGCAAACATTACAATCAACCCTAAAAGTAAAATTATAAAATGTGCAAGCGTAATCTTTATTTAATTTGAAAATTCAGCAACTATCACCTTTATTTTTTCACTTTAATTTGTTGTATTGAACTTACAGTATATGTTCTCTTTCCCAGCCATTTAAAAAAATGAACCACGCGCTGACGGAGGCGCGTGTTATAAAAATTCGGTTACCACTTTTATTAACGTCGCAATTACACAGTTTTTGTTTCCAGAATCGATGGAGATTTAAAAATTAAAAACGCTTAAATAACAATGTCCCCTTAAGCAAACAGAGGAAATTAAAAAATTAATAAAATATAAATTAATCACTAATTAAAAAAAAAAAAACTAATTTCAGTTTCTCTCTCTCTCTCTCTCTCAATCTTTCTGCTTTCTCGTTCTCCAACCACCGTAAGGAGAGAGAAGAAGCACACGAAGAGCGATCTCTCTCTCTCTCTCTCTTTTATATCTCTCTCTCTGTTTCTCTATCGCTCCGCCGCGCCACAATCACTGAGATGCGGCGGTGTAACAATAGTGGCGAATTCTGTTTGAAACCGATGAGGCTTCTTACGCTTCTTCTGATCTGTTGTTTCTTCTCTCTTGCTTATTCCGCCGACTCCGATATCGACACTGACTCAGTTGTTACACGTGAGATCAATGGAACCGTCGTTGAGTCCAATGCGACGAGTGCCAAACCTAAGGAAGATAGTTTCGCTGATATGATCGATCGAGCACTTGAGAAAGAGTTTCCCGATAATGACCAGAACGAAGGTACTTCTTCTACTAGATCTTCATTGTTCTACATTTTTCAATTCTCTAGGGTTTTTGTCTTCAGATATCAGCTTTGTTTTTTGCTCTCACTAGATTTCACTTTTCAATTGATCCTCTCTAGGGATTTATCATTGATTAGCTAACTAGTATCTCTCTATTGGAGAGTTTTTGTCTGTCTAGGTTTTATATATTTCTCATGGTTTATGTCTTTTAGCAATTAATGATTTGCGTGTTGAATTGAAAACTCTTTCAATATGCTTTTCTTCTGTTTTGATTTTGCAGTTCCTGATCCAGGAAGCTTCAATAATAGTGTTGCTGATCAGCAGGTTGGTACTTGCAAGTTTTAATCTTTGTTTAATTGCTTTTACGCAGCTCACTACTCAATGTTTTCTTTTCTTTAATAGCCGTTTCTTATGCTCATTAGGCTGTTCTAGAGACTGTCGCTCGAGTTAAGCCAAAGAAAAATGAAACCAAGACCAAGGAGGAGAAGTGAGTCTTCTTGATTCTTACTTTACCCTGTTCAGAGTCAGATTCGTGCAAGTAGTGGCTGTTATTTACTTTTGTTTCACAGGTTAAAGCAAACTATAACATATGAGTGATTTTATTCTAGATCGTTTTTTAATTTGGATAACGAGAATGGCGTAGAAGATACTCCAAGACTGATAGATAGGAAGGTAAGCTTAGATATTCTTAAATCATTTGTACTATATATTGCTGAAGATTGTAAAATCTATTATGAACTCATTTGTAAAAACATTCTTGTAATGTGAATTTGCTGCAATTTTAATCCAGGACAACGTTTTTATAATGTCCAATCCAAAATCCAAGTACCCTGTACTGCAGCTAGATTTAAGGTAAGTATAGCATTTGTAAGAAGTTCTTTGTTCGGTTATATTTTGTCAGTATCTAACTAACTGTTTTCTGTTGGGGACATCTCTTTAACACGGTACATTTGTAGGCTGATATCAGATTTGGTCGTTGTCATTGTTTCTGCTACTTGTGGTGGAATTGCCTTTGCTTGTGCTGGTCAACCGGTTAGCACACACTTCCTTTGCAAAGCTTGTGACTTTCAATATTTTTTTGTTAGTATTGAGTATTCAGTTTTCCGACTTTATAGAAACGATTTTGTTAGCTCTTGACTGATCAATCGTGGCAGCGTTATTTAATTTCTACCCTACTTATATGGCAGGTCATTACTGGGTATCTTTTGGCTGGATCTGTAATTGGACCGGGTGGGTTAAGCTTTGTTAGTGAAATGGTGCAGGTAGCTTACATCAGCTTTGGTTCTTCAAAGTTCCTCTTTTTTTCGTCTTCTTATACATTTAAAAGTTTTCATGAGTAGCAGATTGCCTGGTTATATAAATGGTCGACAAGGACTTGATATATATATATATTTTTTGTGTAGCACAGGTTGAAACAGTAGCTCAGTTTGGTGTTATCTTTCTCCTTTTTGCTTTAGGATTAGAATTTTCTGCAGCGAAGGTTTGCATGTTTCCACCCTCTTACATTTGTCTGGTTTCTTTGTTCAAACCGATTGAAACTTTTGAGACAGTTATTGTACTTTGTGGTTGCAGCTTCGTGTGGTTCGTGCAGTAGCTATTCCAGGAGGTCTTCTTCAGATATTTTTGTTCATGTGTTTGAGTGGAATAACAGCCTCGGTATGTTCTAAAAATTTGTAGCAAACTAGCAATTGAGTTAAGAATGAGGTATTAGGAATTTTGTGGCAGGAATCATGAATATAGATTGCAGTCGGTTGACTTAACTGTTTCTTCTTTGCAGTTATGTGGCGGTAAACTAACAGAAGGAATATTCGTAGGTGCATTTCTTTCGATGTCATCAACAGCGGTGGTATATTCTAATTTCCTCTGTGTATTTTTGCATACCTTATGTGGTATTGAACGTTTTTGCATGTATGTTAATAGTTTGACCTTGTTCTACACTGTTAGAATAATTCCCTTATGCTCACTCTCCCTGTATTTTATCTTTTCTTTACTGTGCCGGTTAGACTTGATTGTCATATGTTATCATTGCCTCACCATGATTATTGTACCAGGTTTTGAAATTTTTAATGGAAAGAAATAGCATAAGTGCTCTACATGGCCAGATAACCGTTGGAACTCTTATTCTTCAGGTATCTACCTGATCACTCTCAAAACTAAAGCTTCTTTAAAATGATTTTCACACGTGTTTTTCCTCTTATTCTAAAAACTGCATTTCCTTAGATAATATGTTGTATGCAACAAATACTTTCATTTTTTTTTTGACATACAGTATGCAACAATTACTTTCATTAGAACTTTAATTTACTGTTTCGTAAATCACCAGGATTGTGCTGTGGGCTTGCTATTTGCTCTCCTGCCAGTTCTTGGTGGCACATCTGGTGTCCTTCAAGGAGTGTTGTCCATGGCAAAATCGTATGTATATTTCTCTTCCAGGAATTTCCTGTGAATATATCGACAATACCGAGCTTCATTTGTTCACTTGTTATGTTTTGGTCTAATAAACTAAGTTTTTGACACTTTATTTCTTTTGACCGGGTGGTAATTTTTTTTCTTTCCAGGTTGGCTATTTTGATTGCGTTTTTGGCTGCTTTGTTTGTATTGTCCCGTACCTGGGTACCTTGGTTTCTAAAACTTATGACAAGCCTTTCATCTCAGGTATAAACACATCTTTTACGTGCTTCCGTTTTGTTTTCTTTAAATTGTTTATCAACTCAAGCGATCTTCAATCTTTGACAGACTAACGAGCTCTATCAGTTGGCTGTTGTAGCATTTTGCTTGCTTGTCGCTTGGGTTAGTCTGATACCTTTGTTCTTCTTACCTATTGGCTATTTGCACATGTTTGGACTCTCAAATTATCAACTTTTTTTTTTTGATAAAAAAATCAAATTATCAACTTTTATAAACCCAGTATCGTTTTGGCTTCTTCAGTGTAGTGACAAGCTCGGTCTAAGTCTTGAGTTGGGTTCCTTTGCGGCAGGAGTGATGATTTCAACAACTGATCTCGCTCAGCATACTCTTGAACAGGTAAGAAGTCAAGTTTCACTGTTTCGAACTTAGATGGTCTCTGCGCAGTTTCTTTGGCTACTCTCTTATTCTGAAAATATCTTGCTCTTTGCTTATAAATTTTCGTTGCCTTTTTTGGCCCATTGACAAAAATTACCATATAGTCCTGTTCTGATAGCTTCTGTTTCCTTGCAGGTGGAACCCATCCGCAATTTTTTTGCAGCACTATTCCTCGCCAGCATCGGCATGTTGATACATATGCACTTTTTGTGGAACCATGTTGACATTCTGCTAGCAGCTGTGTTACTCGTGATAGTGATAAAGACCGTCGTAGTTGCAATAGTTGTTAAAGTCTTTGGATACAATAACAAAACTGCAGTACTTGTAAGAAATGAATCCTTCTTTTTTCCCGCTTTCACATTATTCCAAACCTTCTCGTAAAGAGAGGGCTTACAGTTTTCTTTGTCTATAGGTTGGAATGTCCCTTGCACAGATTGGGGAATTTGCTTTTGTTCTGCTAAGTCGAGCATCTAATCTTCATCTAATTGAGGTAAGCAATAAAATGCCTCTTTGATATTGCTTAGTAATATGTTAGCATATATATTCCAGACCGTGTCTGACCGCAATTGCTTTCTCATAATTTGATTTTGGTGGAGTGATAACAATGAAGGGGTTTGTTTTTATTTACAGAGTAAATTGTACCTCCTGCTTCTGGGAACAACTGCTCTAAGCCTGGTATGCTCCATTTCCTCATCATATACATGATAAGTTCATTTTCAAAACGAATATTGACACGGTTGCTTTATCAATGAATAGTAGTAGATTTCAATACTTCGATATTGTTTAGTTACTAGTCGAAGTAAATTATGCAACAGGTAACAACACCATTGCTATTCAAGTTGATACCAGCCGTTGTACATTTAGGAGTGCTCTTACGGTGGTTCTCTCCCGACAGCTCAACCGAGGTAACTCCAAATCATCTCTCTGTTTCTCTCTTTCTCTACGGATTTGGCTCACACTCAACTTTGAATTTTTATCTTCATCTGTACAGATTGGTTTCAAAGGAGAGTTGTATCACTCAGAGAGCGCAAAGCGTATATCACTGATGATCCAAGGTTCTCTTCACGACTCTTGAAGTGTTGATGATATGTCAGACATAACATGCAACATCAAGCCACATTTGGTCTCAAGCTAGGCAAATGCAATGAATGGGAGCTTCCGGATGTATAGATGCTTTGAGAGATCAGAAGAAAACCCCAAGAGGAACCTACTGTATAAAATCTCTACACGAAGATAATTACAGAGAGACTTGTAACTTCGCTTCAATTTTTTTTTTTTTTTTAAAATGTTTTGGGATTCTTTTTTTGCGTAAAAAGGTAGGAAGAGGTAATTTTTTAGTTCGTTTTCTTTCTTCATAAGTGTTCTAAAACAAAATAAGAAACATCTTCAACGTATTGTAGTGATTACCAACCCACAAAAGTTGAAACTATCTCTTGTATAATAAAGAGTTTTTGAGTTGATCGATTACGGAGAGTACAAACACAAATTTAATAAAAGAATATTTGAATTGATACACCAAATACGAGTGGAAAAAAAATACAATGAATCAATGTGCTTCTTTAACATTTCGTGGGAACTCGAGTTTTTATTGGCTTTAGCTTCAAACCAAGACTCTCTGGAGAAAGAAGCTCTGGCGAAATACATGAGGGACTGAGTGGACTCCGGGGGCTATCGCTAACCCGACCAGGCCTATATAATCCAAACCCCATTAAAAAGAATTCCATTGGTATCAACATCGCATGTGGTTGCTCTTCTGTCACCATTGATCCACAAGCTTGCACCTGCAATTTCAGACCAAGAAAAACATCAAAACATGTTTCAAGAATCTTACAGCCTGAATCTTTAATCTCGGAGAAACGTTAAGAGCTACCAGAGCTGTTTTTTACATTTAACCGCGTACCTCAACCAAGGCACTGTGCTTTCTGTCCAATGCTGTAACCATGTGAAGAGTTTCAGAGTGGAAAGGCGATTGGTCACCAACAAATATGAGTGTACGGCATTTCAAACTCCTCAATCCATCAGTTAGGTCATGTCTCCTGTTGACTGCTTCCAGAAACCGCATAAGGCTACTACCGTGTCTTTCACCGAGCAACTGTATAAACATATCATGCGATACAACAAAGTTAATTATCAAAGGTGATGAACAGCCGTAAAGTCATCTTGAAACTACTACTAGGTTAAGCACTGACTCTTCTGCATTCATGTACCACATCCCGTTCTGGAACTTCAGAGCTACCACGAGCTTCCTGTCATGATTAAAAACAAGATTAATCGATAACTATTGAGTATATGTGGGTTTCATCAAGGAATCACAAGAAAGATTACCTTACTGAAGTACCTCTGAAGGAAAATATCTTTTAACAGTCCAGACATGCCATAGTAGTACAACAAGTTTGACACTACCTGCAGAATTAATTTTAACATATGATTATTCATCTGGATGCGAATGAAGTGTGAGGATTTCTCCTTTTGTAGAGTCATATAAACCACAATGGGAAGACAAGAAAAGAAAAAACCTTGTAATAAAACCATTCAGACCATGAGGGTGCTTTGCATAGAGGCGATATAAGAATCAAACCCAAAACTCGTTCTTTATGTTTAATCTGCAACCATAAAAACAATCATTGATAAGCAATGAGATATTGTAAGATGTTCGAAGAATGTAGCTACAAATAAATCCTATAGGAGCCTCAATGTGTACATACAGCAAATAAAGAAAGGATGTAGGCACCAGCTGTGATCCCCATGCACATTACTGCCTCGAGGCTGCAAGAAACAGAGATATTTATAAGATAAAAGCGGAATTACTCTTGTTCTGAGATGCCAAAGTAAGAGTGAGAGATAGTCGAAACATGATTCAAGTTTTACCTAAAGAAGTTCAATACTTCAAGAATCTGGTCCGCGAGGTCTTCAACAGAAGGCGACGGATCATTGGAACAAACTGGAGCAGCTCCAAACTACAAAAACTCTTGTGGAAACGATGGAACCCAACACAACGTGAGCAAACAGCAAAGTAGATACAATGAAAAGAATTAATAGCTTTAAGACAACCAATTTTGCAAACCTCATGTCCTGGGGGACTAATATGGTAGATGCAGAAATTGTGGAGCAGTAACGAAACTGCTTCAGGGCAGAGAAACAATCCTTGGAAACACGACAAATCTAGCAGAAAGAAAACACACACAAGAATCTAAAATCAGATGATCAAGTGATATAAAATGAAAACAAATCATGTACCAAATGCATATTCCCCATTCTTACAGTTTAGTGCTACATCTGGATAAGTGATCAATGCTGGTTTCTCTTGATCTCCGTACACTACAACTGAGACTGAACCATGGCAAGTCTTGACATGATGCTCCTGCAAAAGATAAGAAAATAAACAAGAAATGAATCAGTCCATTTCCAAATGAAGACGAAAATTAAAAAATTCTCAAATGCACACACCATTAGCCTTCATCCAAAATCAGCTCAACAGTTAGAGACCAGAATAATCTTTTAATTTCTGTTGTTTAAATCAGATACAGCTAAGAAAAGGAACATTCCAACTTTGTTCCAGACAACAAAAAAAATTAAGGTCCTCAAGAGATTCTCCCATGTGCAAGACTGAGAAAAATCAGTAGAAGAGATAACTTATGGCTAAAAAAAGTCAGACATTATATATCAATCATGGACCAAAAAAAGATACCATTTTGAAGGAATCTCTTGACCTTTTATGCAAGAAGAAGAAAGAATCAAACTAAAAGAAACACCCAACTTGTAGATTTCAGATGCAATTTAAAAGATCATCATAAAATAAAGTGGAACAACTTTCTAAGTATCAATGAAGTAAAATCAATAAACAACTCGTAAATAAATTAAGTATAATAACTGAAATCAAGAACACGATATGACAAATTTGATTTCAAATCAAGAAATTGAAGCTAGAGATACTAAAGATTCAAGAAACCAGAGGAGCAATGGCAAAATTTCCCTTCAATTACCCATAACTGAGATTAGATGCTAAATAGGGAAAATGAAAAAACCCAGAAGAGAGAAAACGAATTGTGCATCAAAAGTAGAGACTAGAGAGAGACAAAAGGAGAAAGGAAGTAAATTTGGTAGCTGAATGTGGAAACAAAACCTTGCCACCATTGTAGATCTCTTCAATGTCGAGTGAGACGTCGTCGTTTAAACCCACCATGACCAGAGTAACAAACTCCCCCAAAAACTGCGCCTTTTCTTGCTCCTTCTCTTTTCTATCTTGAAATTGAAATTGAAAGATAACAAAACAATAAAGTCTTTAAGCTTTCGTCTTCTGGGTATTGCCTTAGAAGAAGATTGTACGCTTCAACGGCTCTTTTGAGCTTCACTTTGTCTTCTTCTTCGATTGAATGGACCACTCTCTCTCTCTCTCTCTGTGTGTCTCGATGTCTGTGTCTGTGTGTTTATAAGCAAAGCCGCGTTGCGTTTAATGGCCCAGCGGTTAATCAAATCACTCCCACCGACGCCGATCAGCCTTTTTTTTTTTTTTGTTGGTTTCCCCTTTGCCACCAACTTCTAAACGGCGCCGTTCTTTAATTCTTTTATCATTTGTTTTATTTATTTATCCATTTTGTTTTCTTTTTCCCTTTACTTATATACTTTTGAAGCTCAATTTTTGTCTTTTCAAGTTCTGATTGGTCACTTTAGATCTTCCTAGTTCCTCTATTCATCATCATAAACACAATTTTCATATTAATGCCAAAAAAAAAGAAAAAAAAAACAATTTTCATATGATGTATTATGTCGTTTTATCAAATTTATGACAAAATAAAGAAATAAATAAAACTATCAGTCTACTTAATTATAAATTTAAGTTATGTTAGATTAATAACTTTATAATATGGATATGGTCGTTTTCACGATTGATCTATTATGTAATTGAATTTTTTTATCATCATACAAAAAATAGGGTTGTATAATGAAAAAATATGATCGATTCTTGTTACTCATTAGAATCGATCAATCACATACTTTTTTGAGCGTATTTAAATGGTTCGTATTATCAATAATATGATCGATTCTTGTTATTTATTTAAATCGATTCTTGTTACTTATTAATTAGAATCGATCAATCACACATTTTTTCTTTCTTACGATTCGCTTGAACATGTTGCGAATTTGAGTATATCTCGGCTGAAACTCTTAAATCATTTTGTTTCTTTAAATTTTGCTGTTTATTCAAGATGGATTTGTTTTACAAATACCAAGATAAATTTAAGTTACAGTAAGTCATGTTACTTGCTTCTCAACAAAAACAAATTATAAGAAACTCGGGCTATGAAGCAGAAACCAAAAAATTATCATCCAGTAAAATAAAGACTGAGATCACATAATTAAGAACAGATGAGAACCAAGATCCTAACTATAGTTCTATAATAAGGTCTCAACTTAAAAAGTCCTAATCAAAAGATTTGCATAAACTTGACATCCTCTACATGGTCTTGAAAGGTGTAAATCTTATTATCCATTCCAAACGCTTCCATTCCTTGCATTTGAACCTTTTTGATTGTGTTTCTCTAGACATTGTAGAAGAAAACGTAGAAAGGCCAACCTTTCGACCTCTGGAACACAAATTCATTTGTCAGAGTCATTCCAACAAAGTCTAAACGGGTGTTTCCGACTATATTCTGCCACATCCCAGGTAAGACATATGTACGCTTCGACCATTCTTGCTTTTCGGCATCTTTTAGAACCCACACTTCAATATTTTCTCTTCGGTCACCCGAAAAGTCAGCAAGCGGAAACAAACCTAGTTTCCCATTGTAGTTTATTAGATCAGTTCCACGACACTCATCAGGTATAATAATAATTCTGAACTCTTCAGACCTAACATCAAAGCAACCTATCATAGAATCACCCCTATAGTACTTGTACCTCCTAGCTTTATAATACAAAACACCATTGATGCATATCTCTTCGTCGATGAAGGATAATGTGGTATGCAACATTGGACCATCCTCCATGACATGTTTCCAGTCCTAAGGTCAAAACTTGATGCTCACCACAGTCACTGTTTCTTGTATATCTAGAGGTCAATACCTTGAATTGTTTATCAATTGGATCATACCCAAAGAAGCTTTTTGCCGGTTTTCTCAAGTTGGGTAAAGGTAAAGGTAAGGATTGTCCTGTGCTAGGGTTAAATAGAACCACCATCATTTCTAAATCATATTTCGTTCCTTTTAACAACCGCCAATATCTAAGGCAGATCAAGCCATTCACAGGACGAGTAATTTGACAATTAAAATTAACAGAGAACTTCATATGATAATTAACGACTACAGGAGACGAATTCTCATCATCATCAGGATTTTGATGCTGAGGTGACGAGAAAAAGAACAAATCCCAATCTCTTATGCAGACGAACAATAGCTTCGGGCGAGCCAAAGATCTAGTCAAGAACAACTCCGTGAAATCTGGACGGCTAAGTATGGAGGCCCAAAGCTTCGATACGCAACGACATCTCGCTATAGATTTCACCGGCAACATCAAGAATATCTCGATGATGATATCAATTGGGATCGCCAAGGAGTTTTCTGTTCCATTCTCTAAGGTCAGAGACGTTTTCATGGCAGATTTGAAAACCCTAAGAGAGACTCCTTGTGGACGAAGAAACCAGTGCGGCAGGCAAGCCGAAAAAAGCTTTAGATAGTGGAACGTAGAAACAGACGGTAACCTAATGGGCTGAGATAAAGCCCGTGTAGCCCAAAATAAGGATTAGACATTCGTTCGACACGCTTACATAAGGCCCAAACAAATAACCTAAGAAGTTTAAAATTCAAAACGTAACAAAACGGTACCGTTTATTCTTTCTTCCATATAAATCGTTTTATTTTGTAAAAACCCTAATCGATGACGGCTAGTAAGATGAGTGACGGCGGAGCTAAGGCTGAGACGCTGCTTAGAGTGGCAGAGATCGGTGGTAGAGGAAGGAGTTTAGTGGCTGCACAGTCTCTTCTTGCTGGACAAGTTATCCTCAGAGAGTCTCCACTACTTCTCTACTCTGCTTTCCCATTTCTCTCCTCCTCTGCTTCTCCATACTGCGACCATTGTTTCCGATTACTAGCTTCATCGGCTCAGCAGAAATGTCAATCTTGTTCTCTCGTCTCCTTTTGTAGCCCTAATTGCTACGCCTCTCACACTCCTTGGCTCTGCGAATCTCTTCGCCGCCTTCACCAATCTTCCTCCGCCGTATTCTCCGATCAACCTTCTGATCGCCAAGTCCACGCTCGTTTCCTTCTCTCTGCTTACAATCTCGCCGCTGCTTCTCCTTCTGATTTCCAGATATTACTCTCTCTTCAAGGTAGTGGCTGCAGCAATGGAGATCTTTCTTCTTCTTCTGCGACTGATTCTGCAGCTGCTGGGTTTCTTCATTCTCTTTTATCCGCCGTGTGTCCACCTCTACCGGTTCCAATCTCACCGGAGCTCACGGCGGCTTTACTGGCTAAGGATAAAGTTAACGCCTTTGGTTTGATGGAACCTTGCTCTGTTTCAAATGAGAAAAGATCGGTACGAGCTTATGGGATTTATCCGAAGACGTCGTTTTTCAATCATGATTGTCTTCCTAATGCTTGTAGATTCGATTATGTGGACTCTGCTTCTGATGGTAATACTGATATCATCATTAGGATGATTCATGATGTTCCTCAAGGAAGAGAAGTTTGTTTAAGCTACTTCCCTGTGAACATGAATTACTCGAGTAGACAAAAGAGATTGCTTGATGATTACGGTTTTAGATGTGACTGTGATCGGTGTAAAGTGGAATCTAGTTGGTCGGAAGGTGAGGAAGATGAGAACGATGTCATGGAAGAGATGGAGAATGAAGATGAACAAGAAGAGATGGAGGATTCAGAAGGTGAGAATGAAGAGGAAGGTTGTGGAAATGGTGTGGATGATGAATCCAGTTTCCCTCACGCCTACTTCTTTGTGAGATATATGTGTGAGAAGGAGAATTGTTTTGGCACTCTCGCTCCACTTCCGCCGAAGACTCATGATGCCTCGAGAGTTCTTGAATGTAATGTTTGTGGAAGCCTTAAGGAGGATGAAGTTGGCGTAAATCAATGAGACTGAAGCTGGTTTGGTGGTTGATGCAGACATACCCAAATAACAAGAGATTTGTCTTGACCACGAGCCAATGTTTGTTTATGTTTGATTCCTCTACTTAGTTTCAGAAATCGGATAAATCAAGCTTAAAACTACTCCAATTTTGGTTTTTTTTTTTTTTTTCTCCTGTAGTCTTCTGAGTGAATGGTAATGGTCTGTGGAATTATGTTGAAGCATCAGTTTTGTTGTGTATTTGGAGCATCAGTTTTGTGGTGTATGGAAAGAAAAATCATAACTTATTTCATTTCTAAGCTGAAAATTATTCAGAATCTTACAAGTAAGAAAACTTCTTTTAGAACATTTTGAGCTGAAGAGCATGGCAGTCTGGCTTCTTGTAATCTCGATTCTTTTCAGCATTTTCAGTGCTTGACAGGCATAATAGTTCTATCTTCTCTAGGGTTCATTGGTGTTTTAAGATCGAAAAATCAAGACCAAGTTCTCATCCTTTGTTCTCTTGCTAGAAATTTCAATTGATCTTGACTTGTTTTGGCGGACGTGGGAAATGATTTCTTCCATTGCGGCCAGCGAAAGGCGACCAGACACTGTTTGATATTACTATATAACTTTTTCAATGTATACACTTGTATCGATTAAAACATAATTAAAACATTCATTAGAACAAAAATATAAAGTATTTATTAATTAAAATAGCCATATAGGTGATGACGACATTTGAAAGAACAAAGGTAAAGATCAGCTCCGGCCTTGGAAAATTTAAGAATGGTAGGGAGCTTGCAACGAGAGTTACACAAGCAAAGTGGTCTACGAATAGAGTTGTTGGATACCACTTCTGGATTCGAGCTTGTCACTGATTTTAGCATGATATATGAAAAATCTACCACTGATCCTGGCATGATATATGAGAAGTCTCCCACAATGCAGGCTATATGTAATACGGTCCCACAATCGTTACATGTATAGAACCATTCCTTTGGATTCACTTTTGTTTCACATGCCTCACACCATCGACATTGCTTTCACCATAAGACAAGAAGAGAAGATGATCGTCGTACCTATGCCTCATTACATTTTGCGGAAGAAAAGCGCAATTGAAGCACAAATGAAAGTCACACTCATCACAGCTAATTGTTGCCCGGGATCTACATCCACTACAAAGCTTGTAGTATTTTGTTGAGTAGTATAGAGAATGTGGATGGCTTTTGTGCACAAATGGTTCTGAAATTGAACTGCAACGCACATCTAGGATGTTACGACTATCAAATTCGTACCTGAAGCCGGTGCACAGTTGCTTACAAAGCATACACATAAAAGCTTCAAGGTGAGAATCTGTGCGTAGGGTGAAAGGTAGGTTATGGCACACATGTCGCTTCTTCCGAGGAAAGTTAGCACATTTTTCGTGGAGAATAAACTCACATTGCTTGCAACTGTAGAACGGTTCTGAACAAATATGGAAGACACATGCTGCACAAACTATGTTATCCTGCAATATCTGCCCATCGTTGTTGATTCGTAAGTTATGATCATGGCTGAAATGTTTTATCGTGTTATCATCAATCACCTCGAATGGCGCAATTTCCTCTTCTTCAGGAATTCCTTCTAGTTCTACCATGTCCCAAGCATCATGGCTCGTTGCGCATATTGAATGAACAACATAGTTAGAACATTTTGAGCAAGAATAAGCCCCGTAGAACCCATCGACGTCATCACGACAAACTCCACATTTCCATTTCCCATATCCAAGGCGATGGATGTAAGAGATGCGATGATCATGGCGATTGATGTTTATGACACGGGGTAAATCAATACATTGCCGATGAATCATGAAATTGCATTGGAGACAGAAATAAGGGCTTCGGTCACCTTGCGTCCCACAAGCATTGCAAGTGAAATTGATGAGCCTTGGAACAAGATGAAGCTGATGTTCATGTGTTGTGGCGCTAACAACACCAAGCGGTGGTGGGTTTCTCATACACCCTCTGCATATGCCGAAATTACAAACATCACAGTAGTGAGGTTTGTGGTGAAAGAGATGATCAAACCACTGCCCGCAAAGAAGGCAATACCTGTCGGCGTAATAAGGGAGGATTCTATCTGTATCATGTGACTTGAGTGGGTGTTGGGGGTGGGAAGTGTGGTATGCTTCTTGAAAAGAATCTACACATCTCACATGGATGGCAAATTCGCACGGATGACATATGTATCCCCACCCAGAAAATGGATAGAGACAGGCTTTGCAGACTATTGATCGTGTGTGCTCTCCATGTGAGAGTTTGAGTGGATGCTCGTGTCCGTAGGAATTTTCAGGAAGAACAAATGGAGCTGGTTCCCTCGCACACGCCAAATCCAACTTGAAATCACATATTGAACAACGATAACCAACACCGAAAAAGTTTCTTTTTTTGGTAGGAACACCGAGCAGGTTTCGACATAAAGTACAAGTCATTAGTTCTGAATTAAGGTTGATCAGTTTGAGGGAATTGTCCGGATGGGAAGAGTGGTTGATTACTGGTAAGGGCTTGCCACACTCTTTGTGGAACACAACAGTATCACACCCCAACTCATTGCAACGGTACCCTCCGTAAATGTAACCATCAACGGGCGGGTGACACCCTTTACACTTTCCAAAAGCAAAGCGAGTAAAAGGTATTAAAGGATGCTCGTGAATTGGTGGTGATACCTCTACTTATTCCATGGTGATTTTTCTTTTTACTTCCTAAAGTAAAGCTCTTTTCTTCTGCGCTCGTTTGAAACTGGTTTCTTTTTTCTTTCTAGATTTTTCAAAGTGGTTAGATATTTTCAGGATTTTTGCTCTGACACTTGCATTTAGTAAATTAACTCGGACGACACATAAAATGACTCTTATCCCATTTGTGGTTGAGAGAGATCTAGTGATTTAAATATATGTGTCGGCCAAGTAGCTTGGTGGTAGTTCGTTGCCAATAAGTGAACATTAAATCTCCGAAGCCAAAGTTTGACTACTGTATCACAAAGGGTCCCTTGTCTCCATTTGGGACCAATCTTTTTGTATCCTCTTTTTTTTCACAAGTAGCTTGGTGGTAGTTCGTTGTTTGTTTTTAAGCTCACTAGTGTTTCTCTTTCCCTTCCTCTTCTTTCCTCCATTTTCAACGGCTTTTATTGACACCTACCATTGCAGCATTCGTCAGTTCATCCTCATCACCCTCTTCAGAGTCATTACCAGATTTAAAAATCTTCTTTCTCCTCACTTTTACCAGACTCTGTTCTAGTTTAGTTATATCCATTTTCACAGCTAGTTTCCAGAGAGAGAGATGCTTTTTATAGAATTCAAGGGAAGAAGTTTCTGATTCTTTTTGTTCTGAAACACTTGCAAAAATGGAAACAATAGAATTACAAATGAGAATTTTCAATCTCAGCTTCAAGACGATGAAAGAGACTTGTGGGGGATTTCACTTCATCTGAGAGCTTTTAGCGCATTTTGTAGACTTGGGCCCTTGAGATCTTGCAATGTTGCCCGTTCAAAGAATAGCTGAGCTTTATGTCGACGTCTCTGGGATTCTTTTTGTTTTGTGCAATGGTCATGTTTCCAGTGATTGTTTCACCCTCGCATATGGTTAACACATCTTCTAGGTACATCACTGTTTGTTTCCAGTGTGTAGCCCGAGATTTCGGTCCTGCATTGCATGTTGTGATTATAATGTGAGTTCACAACATAGACAAATAAGATAGCATATGTTTTGCAACGTCAAATAATCAGAAAACTTTGTAGGAAAAGTGTGAACCTGTTGAGAAACCCATCTTTTTGTGGCACATGGTGAATGCTACATCAAAGTAGGCTACAAGGGCATGGATCTGGTCATTTCGTTGTGCGACAAGCTTAAACGGAGCTGTGAAGGAAGCATCTCCAGAAGCCATCTTAGATATATCCATGGTCTTTAGTAAAAAAAGCCGAAAAACAAATGGAATTTACATTAGCTACAGGTAACTAAGGAGATATAAGCAGCTAGCACAATCTTACTTACCTTCAGCATTTTGCTATCAGTCACGATTTGGTTTCCATCCACCGTGTCAACAAGCGGTTCACTAATTGCTCTTTTCTTGATGCACGACATGTCAAACCCATAAACGTTGTCCCAAACTGTACAGGAAACGACAAGAGGCAAAGCCGACTGAAAAAATCAGGTTTTGAAGATAAATGTTAGCAAAATGTAAAACAAGATCTTTGATATTACTCACACTCTACTTTGTCTTGTTTATAATGAGCATCCTCTATGGCTGTAAGATACAGAGAAGCTTTATCCGGTAGAACAATTCCGCCATCAACCTAACCAAAAAAAGAACCAAAAGCACACAAAAATGTTCAAAGCTATGATGAAGCCATCGTCTGTCATTACTTAAACAAGGCGATAAAGTGCCACTTACAAGCCATTTATTGCGAGCATACAAGACGGTGTCAAGCATATTTTCATACAACAAAAAGTAACCCATCCATTCAGAGATAATCACATCCACTTTAGGAACCGGAAGTTCGATTTCCTCAATCTTCCCTTTCAAAACCGTTACAACTGTCAAAAAAAAAAGCCCAACACTTGTTTCAGCCAACTACCATCAGATTATATAATCCATTTGAATAAGACTCTAAATAAATATAATACCATCTGAGAATCCATTAGACTTAATAATCTCCTTTGCAGTGTCAGCCATTTGAGAACATTCAACCTATATAAAAAAAGATTCATTTATCAATCTCATGTATCCAAATCACTCAAAGCCAATTTGTGATTAAAGAAGAAGATATAAAGACATACTGCGTAAACGTGAGCTGCTCCTGCTTTAGCACAAAACAGAGACAAGATTCCAGTTCCAGCTCCAACATCAAGAACGATTTTGTCCTTGATAAGAAACTTGTTATTGTAAATAACATCTTGATAACTCTTTGTCCTCACTACATCCTTTAACATTTCCTGTAATAAATACATCATCAAGTCAGAAATCACAACAGAATAAGTAGTTTTCAGAACAAAGGATACTTACTTCATGAATACCTGCAAAAAAATCAGTCAATTGAAAACAGAGTAAGCACTTTGCGGGAAAGAAAACATCAAAGAAGCAAAGATAAAAACGAAATTTTTAGGATTGTTTACCAAAATGGGAGTAAGAATCGAAGTAGTAATCGGCGCTGGTTATGTCATCGGCGACATCGGCATTGTTGTCAGCTCCATCGCACATTGATTCATCAGCATCTTCCAAGTGTAACTTCGTCTTAAGACTTTGATCAGAGCCGTTCAATTCCTGCTCATTGTGGTTGTTCTTCGTACTAGTCATTGCAGCAGAGAGAGATAAAGAGAGAAAGAGAGGGTTTTGGAGACGATAAAGTTCGATTACCAAAGAGGCAAAGATTTAGGGTTTTAGGATACGAACTTTAATGTGTACGATTCTATTTCAACCGTCGGTTCAATTTTATATTGACAGGCAAACCGGTATTTTGGTTTATACTGCTCCGGTTCGGTTATTTTAATATAAGCAATGTAGATGAATTGTTTAATTCAGAAATTGGAGAAAAAAACAAGAATTTAGGAATCTCACTAGTTCTGGTGGTGAGTGGCGAGCACGCCGGAAGGTACGGTTTGCTCACGATCACCGATTCATTTATCTTTGATTTCGTGTTAGATTCTGATTTTTCTGTCTATATTGTCTTCTTCTTCTTTACTGGATTTTGGTTTCTAGGAGTTTAAAGTCTGTTTATTTCTGTGTTTGAGTCTCATATCTATTATGTAATCTCTTCACTGCGATATTTCTTTGTGGGTTTAGAAATGTTTAATTTTTCAACCATTGGGACTCGTTCGATCTGTTCTGGAATTGGGGACTAGGGTTTTAGTGATTTAGCTCGATACGTGTGAATTCGATGAAAAGCCTTAATCTTTTGGATGACTTGATTCTCAGATTACATTTTTTTTTCAATTCCGTTTTAGATATTGGATTTATCGTGGAGGTGTGTAATGAATCGTGAACTTGTTTATGATTGCTTTAGAAACTTTGGAATTGATGAGCTGGTCTCTCTTCCTATGGTTAATCTCTGACTCTAAATTTGTAAAAAGCTAAACTTGGTTTGTATAATTTTGAAGGATTTTGATTGTGAAACATGGCATCAAAATTGGTACAACTTCAATCAAAGGCATGTCAGGCTTCGAAGTTTGTGGCCAAGCATGGGAGTTCCTACTATAAGCAATTGTTGGAGCAGAACAAGCAATACATTCAAGAGCCTCCAACTATAGAGAAATGCAGTGAATTGTCTAAGCAATTGCTCTACACTCGTCTTGCTAGGTCATTATCTTTTCTTCTCTATTTATCTCTCAACATATTTTCCAAAGGCCATGGTCATACAACCATGCTCCAGACTCAGGGTTACTGTCTCTATTTATCTTTTTGTGCAAGTTGGATTTGCATTACTCGTGAGCAGTGATCCCTTTTGCCTTTTAGACTTTGATAGAACTGAAAAAGACATGCTTGAGCACTTTGGTGTTATCCTTTAATAGTTTTGGACTTTGGTCCTCGATCAAATTGAGCTGGCAAATCTTAAATGATTCGGTTAATCTCTGTGCCTGTCATGTTTTTCAGTCTCGATAACACAATATAAGAACCAAAGTGTGTTTTGCTATCAGTTGAAGAGTTTGGCTTTCTGTAATATGCAATCTTGAGTCTGTAGCTAATAGTATTAGCCTAATACTCTTCTTACTAACTACAGCATTCCCGGGCGCTACGAAACATTTTGGAAAGAAGTAGACTACGCAAAGAACTTATTGAAGAACAGAGCGAATCTGAAGGTCGAAGATGCAGGAATCGCTGCATTGTTTGGCTTAGAATGCTTTGCTTGGTATTGTGCAGGTGAAATCGTCGGCAGAGGATTCACTTTCACGGGCTACTACCCTTGAAATTGAGAGAACAAGAATGTCGCCGGAATAGTCTTCCTGACGCTTGTAACTCCCTCCATATGATTCCTCACTGAACTATATACTTCCTCGAATCCATTTATATCTTCAGCCTTTTCCTGAAACAGAGTTTTGGAGCTAAGGAAAAAAAAAAAAACATTTTGGTAAAAAGCTCTTAATAAGTTGAGAAAAATGCATTTGATACAAGATTCTTCTTTAGATATTTTTGTAAACTTTTATTCGAAAAGTTTAATATCTGTTTCAATATTCGAAACATCAGAGAATTTTAATTTTTATAGTGTCAATAGCCGAATAACTGTCAAACAGAAGTAGGTATAATTGAAAGAAAAAAATCCCAAAGAAAAAAAAAGGATAGGAAAAAATGTAATTTTGAAGAATTTATGAGAACGTAACTGATAATTGGTGAAATTAAAACTGATATTCAGAAGAAAGCGATATTTTTCTGTTATTTTTATTTTGTTTGAGAAACTGATATCATAGTTTTAAGTGAAAATTTAATTTTGCAGCTAATAAATTAAAAATATAAATATTTAATACATTTATTTGAGTTGACTCCGGATAAAAAAAAAAAAATTAACGCAATATCTCAACGACAAAATATTCAAAAAACAATAATAAAATCTGGTATGTGCGATAAAGCAGGAAGACCAATGAGATCTTGAGGAGACCCAATTGGAACTTTGGCCATAATTTTCGAAACCTTAGCGAAGAAGACAACGACGATTTACCCTAAAATCCACAAACATCTTCGAGACGACGATGCTGATTCGCACTTCTTTGATGCGTTTCGCGGCGGCTTTCTTCGTCGTCCTCGTCGGTGTCGTTCGCAGCGAGGTTCGATTTGGTTCTGTGTTCTCTCTCTGAATCTTAGTTTCCAAATTTAGACAAAAGGAATCACATTCTTGTAGACATTGACTTAATTAGAACCCTGCCAAAATCTGATTTTGACAATGATTTTGCTAATTTCACTTCACTTCTATCTGCCTCTGCTAATTTAATGTTCTTTGTCTGCGTTTTATCATGTCTTGCGATAATTTTAAATATTGATTGATTCGTGTCTTGTTGTTGAATCAATTTTTCACAGGAGTGTACAAGAACTTGCATTGCACAGAATTGTGACAGTAAGATTACATTTTTCTGAACTTTCCTTTGGTCGTTGAGGAACCTTTTTTAGCTTTTTAGCTTTTTAGCTTACTCTCATGTATGTTTATTCATGTTGTTTGTTTCAGCTCTTTCTATTCGATATGGCAAGTATTGTGGGATTGGACATTTTGGATGTCCTGGTGAGGAGCCTTGTGATGATCTGGATGCTTGTTGTATGGTCCATGACAATTGTGTTGAGGCAAAAGGTAAACAATCAAGAAATGCAATTCCCTTACTGCTGTGTTTTACATGCATCTGCACGAAAAGGTTTAATTACCGTTCTTAGGCATACCGGAGTTGGGATGTGGTTTTGGAATTATCATCTGGAAAAAGTTCACATTGGCCAAAACTGGGTATAGCTTTGTAAC
The DNA here is from genome assembly GCA_011420285.2 of Erysimum cheiranthoides. NCBI lineage: Eukaryota > Viridiplantae > Streptophyta > Magnoliopsida > Brassicales > Brassicaceae > Erysimum > Erysimum cheiranthoides. The sequence continues at coordinate 21,115,767 of CM022180.2, forward strand.
CCGGGAGAAAAATGAAATGCCCATTAGGCCTCTGTAAACAGAGTGAGATAAACTGAAACTAACGTCTGTGACTACAGATTTAGTATGAATGTAACTTGGCTTGTTAGACCTTTTATTTGAGAATGCGGTCAATCTGGTCGGTCCGGTTTCTCTACACAAATTGCGTAGTGCTAGGATCTCGAGTATGATACTCTATTAAGGCCATCAGGCTCTGATATCTTAAGTCAATCTACTGCTGTAGGGATATAATCATCTCATCTTTTATTTTCCTTGTTGCTTTGATTCATTCTTCTTAAGCTATAGCCTATAGTTTAACGGATTTAAATGCTAAAGTTCTGGTCTTGAATTGACATGCTTATGCTGAAACCGTTGCTTATTTGTTTCCCATTTTGCAGGTATGACTAACATAAGCTGCCATAAGAAGTTCCAGCGATGCGTAAGCAGGCTAAGCAAAGCGATAAAACAGTCGAAAAACAAAAAGGTCGGCTTTTCCACAAAATGCCCTTATTCGGTAGTCATACCAACCGTTAATCAAGGAATGGATATTGGGATCTTATTCAGTCAGTTAGGTAATGATATGAAAGTAGAGCTCTGAGTTTTTCTGCGCATATACTCTGGTCTTGGAGGCATCACATTGGTGTTGGAAACTTGGAGCTAAAGCTTACCACATAATTTTTTTTTTACTGATTGATGATGACCTTAATTATTGCAATTGCAAGTCGCTGTTAGCTTAACACCATTGAATGATTTAACATATTAATCTTAGACACATGTATAAAGCGATGGCACTCGTCTCTATTCTTTTTGTTAAAGTTATGACTTATATCAAGCTATCGCTACGATGAACCAAAGAAAGTGTGGTAAAAAAACTTAAGTTACAATTCAGCTTATCTCTATAGTAATTGTTCTCGATCGTGTTCTATTAATCCATCCATCATGCAATGCAATGTTTGTTTTAATTCACATACACCAAACTACTAGAACAATCCAGAAACTTAAACCATTAACACAAAACAGATTCTTTTTTTTTTTTTTTGGGCTAAAACAGATTCATATTCATCAATTCGTAGTAAAGAATCATAAACACCAAAAAGGAAAGAAAAACCAAAAAAAAAAAAAAAAAAGCAATAATTCGGAGAAGTTACTACTTACTAGACAAAAAAAAAACTCCAAAACCAGTCTAGGCACGAAGATTTGGAACTAGGGTTTGGTGAGTCATCTTCAGTCACCATCTTCTCAGACTCAGCCTTGTTGGACTCGACGAGTAAGGGTGAAGTAGAAGGAGGGTTTTGCTTCACGGGAGCAGCATCGATGTCAAGGCGCGACAAAGAAGTAGAAACCTCACTAAGATTTTGTGTCACGGAAGACGTTGTTCCCATCTTTGCGCCTTCTTCTTTTTCTTTATCAGACTCCACGAATTCAAAGAGTTTTGGATTTGCCGCTTTTTCATCATCATCATACCACTCAAACGCCTTATCCGCCAATGCATTGAGCTTCGACCACATCTTGTCTGTAGCGTCGTATGTTGTCATTGTGATCGGACCTAAACTCGAGTTCTAAGAGCGTACGTACGTGTGTAAGAAGACAATTAGAGAGAGAAACGGAATGAGAATGAGAATGAGAAAGAAGTGTATACCTTTGTTTACTTTAAATACTTTTCGGTCTCTCCAAAATCGAAATAGATTAGGAAATAGGGGTTTATCTAAATGCAACATTAATTTTACTTTTGTATTACTAGTGACAATTCGGGGATTACCGGATTAACATGTTGTCATGTTGATGTAATAAAAGTCCAAAGCAAAAAAGAAATTGCAAATAGCAATTGCCCCAATAGAAAGTTCTAAAATAATCTTTTGCACTTTCCAATAAATCATATTATACATATAAAAAAAATGTTAATTAATTGGATAGAGAAGTCAGTCCACGGTATGTATCTGTTTCGTGGAACGTGCACCGTTACACAGAGGATCCTTCCTTTACATATATAGTAATAGTTTCGCGCAGAGTCCAACCTAATTTTATTTAATTTTAATAAATTCTTCTTCTTCTCTAAATCAATTTTTTTTACGTTTCTTCTGGGTAGGTCCCCGCGAGTAATTCCATTCTTCAGATCATAGATTTGCTTCTCATCTATATAAACAAGCAAGAGGGCTTTTTTACCTGATTCAACCAATTTCCGAATTTTTTTTTGCTAAATTTCGTTTCCATGAAGAAGGTGCTTCACCGAGGTTTTAAGCCTGCTAAATGGTAAATTCGATTCTGTTTTTTTTTTTTTTTTCTATCTTCTTTGATGCTTGAGATTATGTTAAAATCCCTAGATTCTATTATGATCGAACCTTTTTTTTTGTTGGTTTAGAGAAAAAATCTGGTGAACTTAGTTATTGGATTATAATATACTGTTTCATCCGTTGTTTTGGGTTTTGATTTATATTTATTTTGTTTGTTTTTGAATTTGATATAATGCAGCAAAACAGCTTTGCAAATGGCGACTTCACGCCTAAAGATACTCAAGAACAAAAAGGAGATTCAGATTAAACAGCTGAGGAGAGAATTAGCTCAATTGCTCGAATCCGGACAAACCCCTACAGCTAGAATTCGGGTAATAATCTGATCTCTGTTCCTGTCAAAATCAAGAATCTAAGTGTTGTTTTTTGTTTGTTGATGAAATTGGGAATGTGTTTCTTGTTTCTCAGGTGGAACATGTGGTGAGGGAAGAGAAGACAGTGGCTGCTTATGAACTCATTGGGATATATTGTGAACTTCTTGTTGTTCGTTTGGGTGTTATTGAATCGCAAAAGTAAAATAATTTTGCACTTTATCTTTGGTGAACAATTTGTCCTGCTTTGTTTTCATGTATAATGTATTGATGATCGTTGTGATGTTAATCTCAGAAACTGTCCCATTGATCTGAAAGAAGCTGTCACAAGTGTCTTATTTGCTTCCCAGAGGTTATCAGATGTCCCAGAGTTCTCAGAAATTGTTAAGCAATTCACAACCAAGTACGGAAAGGATTTTGCTACATCTGCTATTGAGTTGCGTCCAGATTCTGGTGTGAGTCGCCTGGTAAGTGCCTGCTTCTCTTTTCGATTGTGATACGAAAAAGAAAATAAGAAGAAGAATCTTTGAAGGTGATGTTGTATTAATTAAGAACACTTCTTGGTTGTGATTGTTTTTTTTCTAGTTGGTGGAAAAATTGTCGGCCAAAGCCCCGGATGGTCCAACAAAGGTTAAAATTTTGATGGAGATCGCTGCGGAGCATAATGTCACATGGGAGGCACAATCTTTTGTTGAACCAGATCCAAAAGACACTGAGCTGTTGGTAAGTAATAACATTTCAGTGTAAAGGCATTGGTTGTTAATCTATTTATCTAATGTTAACCATAACATTTACTTAACTTGTCTTTTAGAGTGGAGCAAGTTCGTTTCAGTCAGCGAGTAGTATGTACGTGGATTCTTCTAAAATCCCAAACAAGGAACATCCTCCAAACGTCCAAGCTCCAGCTACTGTCAATGTTCAACATGGATCAAGTGAAAGACATCATTCCCCAGAGAACTCTTATGCAACTGGTGGAAGATCTTCAGGCGGTAGCAACAATGTTATTTCCGGGAAGGCTGATGACTACTATCATTCAAATGCGAGACCTTCTCGTAAGCGGTTTTCTTCGGTTGTTTCGGTTTTTGTTTCTTGATTGAATCATTTAATGGAGTTGTTTTGTTTGACAGGGTCTAGGACTGGTGAAGGAGAATGTAGAAACCCAAATCATGGCGATGAAAATTCAAGAAGTAATCATAGATGGGAAACAGAATTTGTTGATTCTACAGATGCTGCACGTGCGGCTGCTGAAGCCGCTGAAAGAGCAAGTTTTGCTGCTAGAGCAGCTGCTGAACTTTCAAGCAAAGAAAGGATGACGAGGCAGGATTCCAAAGAGTCACATATATCCTCTGCTTCTGTAAACCTCAGAAACGAGCCTTCACATCGACGTAACAGATCGAATGTACAAAGTGAAACTTATTCTGAAGATAATTTTTCTCCAAAACGAAATTTTGGAATCCAGTATGAAGATATGGACAGAACACGGCAAGATAGATTTGATAGGGCAAAGGAATCTGAGATTCCTCCAGTACATCAGCCATCAGAAAGACATTCCCTGGACAACTCGAGAAATAATAGTTCCTTTGGTAAAAAAGGTAGAGAGAAGCAGCCAAGCGAGGATGAGACGTATTTAAATTTTGGTCACTCGGAAGATGTTCACCTCAGGAAGCAGTCAAGCCAAGCATCATCACATTCACATTCAAGCAATTATTCAGATGAGAATGTCACTGGCTTAGATTATATGAAGTCACCGAGCGTCGTGGAGGAAAACATTTTTTCCACTGAATATGATCACCAATCTCAGAGCATCTTTAAAGATATAGATTCCAATGAATATGGACATGATGATGCTACTGGGGATGCTTTTGATGATTATAGCTCATATTTTGATAAACCTAAATTTGATGCAGAAGATGAATATGATCATGGAGTGGGATTTTCATTGTTTGGCACCAAAACACATACGCCAACACCAACTGCTTCCAGGAGCTTCAAAGGAGACCATAGTAAGTCTCATGGAAATCACAGCCCAAACTCACAAATCTTCCAAGAGAGCCCAAGTTCTCCATTATTCGATGATGTCTCTACAAGTCCTCCAGCTTCTTACCATGAGCCAGACCCACATGCCAAGTTTGACAATTATGGTCCACATTCAGAAAGCGATGATGATCAGCCAACCAGAGGTAAAGTTTCTGGACGTAGAGATGAAAGGGTGAATCTGACATCTGATCGATCTCAGAAGTTTGAAGTCTCTGATCCCGTGGGACATGAATTTTTCCCTTTAGACACAGAAGAACACAAAGATGATTCAAGGATACAGGAAGAATCAGATTCTGAGGAAGATGCTCAGACTGGTCTGAAGTTTAAACCTTTGGTCGGTGGGTTTAGGAACAAAAGGACACTCCCACCTTACATAATGAGCCCAGCAAGAAACGAGACATCGTCCAAGTCTGAAAAGGAACATAATGGAACAGATGATGTTGGTCAGTCGATGTCTACTTCTAGCAGTAGCAGAAAGAATATTGTCACTAAGAAAGCAAGCAACAGAGAGAAGAGACTAAGCTCTTCGCCACCACATCCATCTTCTAGTGATGATGACGACTCAGAGATCCAACTTCGAGGAAGTAGAACAGAAAATAGAACCCCATCCTCATATCATCATTCCCATGTCAACCATGAGGACTCAGAGGAAGAACTCCCTACTCGATCTTCTGACATAAGTAGAGAGAGGACTCATAAGCCAACACCGGAAATGAGATATCACAATAGGCCAAACTTCAAGACCCCAGCTTCAACCTCGTATGAAGATGAGGAAGAAGCCGAAAGAGACGCTGCACGAGTTAATACCAAGCCAAGTAAAACAACCGGGTTCTCTCTAAGGACAAAGGGCCAAGTGAAAGCTCATGAGAAGCGTTCATTTCCAGTGACAACAACGAAAACCGACCAGGAGTCTCATGACCAGCCAACTCCAAAATCAACTTCAGAGCACAAGACAGTAACTTCAAGCTTTGTTCCACAAAATGTAAGATCACCGGATCCAGACACCCCATCAAGGGAGAGAGCTAGTCATGTTCATCCCAACCTCCCAGATTGTGACGATATCTTTGCAAGGCTTGGGGCTCTACGAACTCCTAAACGACGCTGAATCTACTCATCTGTTCATATATTTATTCTTTGTCACAGAGATACCAGACCCACTCATTCTTTACTCATTGAATTTGATATTCTTACACATTATACAGATTGAAGCAGTGGTGTGACTCTGCTTTATTTTATTGGTTTTCTTTTGTCTATTTTCTTTTTGGTGTGGATAGCAGAATAGGAAACAACTATTTTGTGAAGCTAAAGATTTTATAATAAGTAAATAACATTTGAAATGTTGTCACAATAGAAATAAATTGTGTTCTCTAATTTCCATTTGACTCAAACTGCAGTGCAAGAAACAAACAAACAATGCCGAAAGAGCCAAGACAAATGACATGTTCGATTCTCACAGGATTTGAACCTTTTGCGATACAATTCAATAGAAGAAACCAAGAACCTGACCACCCACATTCCTTTTGATAGCCTCTTCATGATCCAAAATGCCATCAGGAGTTGTAATTACAACATAACCCCACTGCAAATAACAAGGTAAACAAGGTTAAGTTACTACTACTATTAGTTGCATATTTGGATTCGACAGAACAAAACCTGGCGTGTTGGAAGTGTGCGTTCTGTGTATTGCCCGATCTCTTTTGCCTTGACGTCTTGCCTATAAGTGAGAGCTTTGCAATCATTAACCCTTCCTTGTAGATCAACAGTTATTCTTCCAACTCTATGTGGATCACAGACTTGAAAGTTCTTGATGTACCCTATACATCACCATACATTTTGTGGATATAAATGTACTTGAGCCACAAACTATCAAGTTATAAGAGAACTACTTACAATTTCTTGACAAAGAATACTCAAAACACAAACGAAACAATCGTAAATTAGACCATAGACTAGGAAAAATGAGCAGACATGCCTTTCTCCAATCATAGATCAAGATGTGAAATATCCATAAGAATCAAAAACTTAAAACTTTTTCTTCATAATCTAAACAAGTAGATGGCAAATTGGGGAAATGAATCAAGAACCAATTGGACCATAGAATGTGAAGAAAAATCTCACCTTTCTCCTTCATGATCTTGAGGAACGAAGACATTACGGTAGAGACAGGCTTCAACTCCACCGAAGCTTTCCCTCGCTTCTCCGCATTCACAATCGTTCTCAACGCATCGTTCAATATTCTCCTCCCCATTGATCGAAGTTTCCGATTTCTAATACAAATTCCGTAATCGAATCAAAGGTTCTAAAACCCTTTCACTTCATAGAAGAACAACAGAGTATTTTTCAACGTTTCCCGGAATAGTGGCATTCTCGATATTTTACTGACATTTTAGGGGTACTTTAGACTTTACACGTACACTTACTTGAACTAGGGTTTTATATTTTCCAGAGGAGGTCATATATAAATAGCTCCATCGTCATCTTACAAAGCTCCGGCGCCACCATTAAAAACCGAGTCTCGCTTTCTCTATCTCTCTAAGCAAATTTCACGGTGAGTTTGGATCCTCTCTCTCAATTGTTCTCGTTTCTAACTGTTAGATCTAAGAAGGCGTGCTCTTTAGTAGCATTTAGGGATCGATCTGTTCATATCTGTGATGTTGATTAGTAATCTTTTTGGTTGGTGAAGGTAGGATTCGAAATGGCGACAGTTCCAGGACAATTGATCTGGGAGATCGTGAAGAAGAACAACTGTTTCTTGATTAAACAGTTCGGGAGAGGAAACTCCAAGGTTCAATTCAGCAAGGAGACCAACAATCTCACCAACGTTCACTCCTACAAGCACTCTGGTAAATTTACACTCTTGTTTCCTCCACTCTTTGCTTCTGAACTAAATGATGTCTTTGCTATCTGGGAGCATGTGATTACTTTATATCTTTGGTTGATTGATTCAATATATTTCATTAGAAATTAAAGTTGTTAAGCACTATCTCTCGGCTTTGGATGTGTTTTGGTCTGGATTCTAGTTACTTTACTAAACCTATCGTATTGAATCCAAGTCTGTAACGACATTTCATATTATGTGTATAAGGCTTTGTTCTAGATTTGTGTCGGGGATCTTGATTACGAAATTGAAATTAGGCTAATGTTTTGATTTTTTCAAACTGTGTCTTCAGGTCTTGCAAACAAGAAGACTGTGACCATCCAGGCTGCTGACAAGGAACAAGCTGTTGTTCTTGCCACCACCAAGACCAAGAAGCAGAACAAGCCTAAGGTCTCTGTCAACAAGTCTATCCTGAAGAAGGAATTCCCCAGGATGTCCAAGGCTGTTGCTAACCAGGTATTACTCTTGTTTTTTACTTACATTTGATGTTTGTTTCGATGTCTATGTTGTGCTTGTTGGTCTCTATTTTTGGTTATGCGTGTTATTGACATGACTCTGATCAACAATCTGTCTTTATGTTCTTTACTTTACTTTTGTGGCGAGTTCATGATGGTAAAATGGCATGAGGAATAAGATGTTTGGATAATTCCTCTGTGCAAAGTTTAGAAGCTAACATTAAGTTAGGCTCCTTTTGGGACTTCTTGGTGAAATATCATTGTTTCACTTGGCTTTTGTACTTGATCTGCATAATAATTTTGTTTATGATCAACATTTACATGCTTATATTTGACATCTAGTGCTGCTGTGAATTTAATGTAAACCATATTGATTGTGTAAACTTGTTCAGGTGGTTGACAACTACTACAGGCCAGACCTGAAGAAAGCTGCACTTGCTAGACTCAGCGTGATCAGCAAAGGCCTTAGGGTTGCTAAGTCCGGTGCCAAGCAAAGAAACAGACAAGCTTAAGCTTCTTCTTTCACTGTGTGTTTTTTGAAGTAAAAGATTTTGTTGAACAGGTTTTATCTAAGTTATTGCTTGAAGTTGAACCATAACGCTATTCTCCTTTTTCATTATCCTATTCTGAAGGAGTTAGAAGTTTTTCTTATTATGTTTTATGCTTCTTGTGTTTGCTTGTGTTAAACTTTGTTAGAGCTTTTTATCCAATCAAAGACTTGATTAAAACTCAATACAGTACTGGATTTTACTATCAAACCAAAAGTAATCAAGAACAATGCCGTTGTTATCTATAGTGACGTTGTAAAGCCTAAATTGACTAGTAAACTAATCCAACTCTAAAAGCAACCGAAGATACTTGTTAGAAAAAAGGAAACAAAATCCAAAGCACAAAACCTACTTGCATCATTTTGTTATGTTCTTGTGGAGTTTAATGTTTGCACAAAAACAAACTTGAGGATTGACTATCTTAGCATACGGTGGACTTATCCAAAAGCCAATATGGCCCATACTCGGCCCAAAATTATAACCTACGGAAAGCTTTATATTAGGGTTTTATACCTGCGCTAATTTTTCTCTCGCTGTGCCGTCTCCAACTCCATTTTGAAGAGTGAGTGAGAGAGGCAGAGATCGAAGAAATGGAGAAAGGGAAGGGAAGAAAGGAGGAGGTCGTTACCAGGGAGTACACCATCAATCTCCACAGGCGTCTCCATAGCTGGTAACACCTAAGCTTCAGTACTTTGGTTCTACTTTTCGTCTCTCGTTTTTGTTTTGTTGTGTTCGTTCTGGGTTAGTTGATAATGATTAGACCGAAATCGCAACTCCAATTGATTCGAATTAGGGTTTTTGATGAGTGAATAGTTTGGATTAAACAATGCCTTTACTCTCTAGTTCCTACTACTATGCATAAGCTATCTCTGATGCTCAATTTTTCATTTTTATCTTGAGAATTTGGTTTTGTAGAAATCCATAGAATATAGTTCTGAATCAATTGATCAGTTTCGAATCAAAATGTGTTGAATTGATGTTGAAGATTTTTGACATCCATTGTTTGTAGAAGAAGAAGTTAAGTCTTTAGATGAGTAATGATCATAAACATATCCGTGTTGCTCTTCTAATTGCATCTTTCATTGATTAGTGAAAAGATGGAGAAATGGGGTTCCTTTTAGTGTATATATTGATTTGCTTGTTGCTTAGGTACAATTTCCATTAGAGCTCTTCTCTTTCTCATTATTGATCTTGTGGTTTTAGAAATGTTGAGTCTTCAATGTGATTTTGATATATTATTAATGAACAGCACATTCAAGAAGAAGGCACCCAATGCCATTAAGGAGATCAGGAAGTTTGCTTTGAAAGCTATGGGAACAAAAGATGTTAGAGTCGATGTTAAACTCAACAAGCAGATATGGAGCAAAGGTATCCGAGGTCCCCCGAGGAGAATCAGAGTCCGTGTTGCCCGTAAGAGGAACGATGATGAAGATGCCAAGGAAGAGTTCTTCTCTCTCGTCACTGTCGCTGAGATTCCGGCTGAAGGATTGTCTGGTTTAGGCACTAAGGTCATCGAGGAAGACGAGTGAAACACACAACCTTATCTTTAGATGAAAGACTTTGCTTGTTTTGATCACTTACCCGTTTTGGTAATATTATTTCTTATGTTTTAAGTTACAACAGATTTTGGATCTTTTGGTGACGTTCTTTACTTCGCAATCATCGTTTTGTCTGTACCAGAGCGGTTTATCATCTGCGCTGAAATGTAACCAGTTCGTTTGATACGGTTAGGACTCATGAATTGAGTAGTACCTTGATTGGAGTTTAGTAAGTCCCACTCTTTAGCTCGGTGGAGTTGTTCATAACTAATTAACTACTTAAATCAAAGAGTATACATTTTTAGGGAAAAAAAAATTTGTTTTTTCAGAACCTTTCCAAACCAAATTAAGTGGTCATTTTGATTGAAATTTCAATCTGTTTTAATTAATTTAATTTATTTAAAATATGAAACCAAAATCCATTTCAGAAAGGAAATTTTATTCGTAATTTAAGTTTTTCTTTAAAAGGTATAAAAGAACAACTTAGCGATTAAAACTAGTTTGGGTTTTGGTGTTTGGATACACGTTTAGTTTTAACAGCCCATTGAAAACCCAACAAGGCCCATTAAAGGCTCTTAAACATATATTGACTGTTAAAATTCCTAAACCCTAGACCTAAAAAAGCTATAAGGCCATGTTTATCGGTAGTCTTTAGGGATGTCCTTATGTTAAAATCGATTTAATTTAAATCAAAAAGAAAAAAAAAGTTAAGAACGCTACTTGTTTGTCCTTATTTAGCGACAAAAGCGGAGCGTCCTTAAGGCCACGTGGCATGAGGCCTTGTGTCTTGTTTGGGTCTTCTTCTTCTTCTTCCCCTTCTCTCTCGCAAAATTCTCCGACGGAATTGATACAAAATCCTGTTCAAAGGACTACTTCTTCTTTTTTTTTTTTTGGTAAACAGGACTACTTCTTCTTACCCTGATGAAATCATACAACATCTTCCCCTGTTTGTTTCAGCGTGTAGCCTCTGTTTCAATAACGCCCACAACGTGCTCGACGAAAGTCCCCAAGAGCCGAAGAGCTGAACCTAGAAGGATCTCTGTAATCTGAAATATGGGTAATTCTCCTCGATTAATTGTTTCCTTATGATTCGACTTGTTAGTGATTCTTCTTCAACAGTCTTTCTGATGGTTTTTTTTGTCTTTGAATCCTCGTAATAAATCTCGCAGGGAAGGTCCATGGTTCATTGGCTCGTGCCGGTAAGGTGAGAGGTCAGACACCAAAAATGGCTAAGCAAGACAAGAAGAAGCAGCCTCGTGGCCGTGCTCACAAACGGATGCAACACAACCGCCGTCATTAATAAGTATAAACTTATTCATGTAGCTCAAGTCTTCTCCTTGATGGGGCATATCGAGTGCTTTCTTGCCCATCAAGTTAGGTGGTTTTTTTATTTTGATTTCATCTTTTCTTGTTAGGATTATTTTTTTTAACCTTACCTTTTCGTTTAGGATTTTGTTTCGTGCGTCTATCACATCTCTATAATTAGAGCTGGTGACCATCTTGTAAAACCATTGCTACTTAGATTAGTAAGAAAAACTCTAAATAAAGTTACCCAAAAAACTTTGCCTTGTGTAGTCCCTGAGAGGACTCTCAGCATCAACTCGATGACTTCAACTTGAAATCGTTCGTATCACGTTCCTAATCCACCCTCTCCACTATACACTAGAAGGTCTCTAATCTCGCTTCCGCCTGTGTATCACTTATCAATATCAAAGTGGTTACGGCTTGGTTATCTACAAATCAGTGGATGTTGTGCCAATGCTTCTTGTCAATTTGATTTTATTTCTCCTCTGCATAAAATTCTTGGGTTTTTTTCATATAAAGGAAAACATAGAAAGTATCAAAGTGAGATTCGGGATCAACGCCAAGAACATAAAGTTGCAGATATAGAGAGACGAATAGTGAGTTTTGATGTAGGGTCTGAAAATCTATCTTTTATTGAAGTACCAGGAAAATTTAACAATCTAATAAATCACCAAGGGAAGTTAGCTAGCGTCTTGATGTGTGATGGTGATTGTTTTAGTTTGTGGGTTCTTGAAGATGATAAGAAGCAAAAATGGTCCAAGAGAAAGTTTGTGAACGTTTTTGCTTCTTTAAAGTTGAACGTAATGTGTAAGGGTACCACTAACGATGGAGAGCTAATTTTTGAACGTACCTTCTTGTCTAATAATCCCTATGTTGTTTACTATTATGATATGAGGAAAGCCACATTAAGAAAAGTTACATTTGAAGGGATCACAAGTGTTGATGGCTTTGAGGTTTATAGTGAGAATTTATAAGGAAACTTGTCTCATTTGACCATGTCGACAATATTATCACCTTGTAGTGGATTGAAGAAGTAGGGGTGGATCTCATTGATGTTAGTTGGTGCATTCGAGTGAATCTAAATAATATTAATGTAATTCATTTTGACAATGTTAATGTAATTCTTTTTTATTACTGCTCATCAGTTTACTCAATTAGAAATGGTTGCCCAACGTAGATTTTATATTTTGAAGTTAATTCGATGCCGTGCTCTTCAATTCAACATGGAGAACAACGAGACGTTCCCTGAAAACAACAGCAGAAATAGGCTTTGATGGGCTAGAGATTGGACCAAACTCGGCCAGGCCTAACTTTAAAGTTTGCTAGTAAGGAAGCAAATTGTTTACGCTAAGGAGGGATTTGGCGGATCCGACAGGGAGGAGACCACAAGAGATAAAATACAGCTTCAACATCAGACAGTTGTAGACGAAGATGTTTGCCAAACCACTTGCAACTATTTCACAAACTTTTAATTTGTTTGCCAAACCAAAAATTTATCGAAACCCAGATCATAAAACCGCTGATCATTTAAAATTATGAAGAAAAAAAAATCCAAAACTCAAATACATATGGAGAAAAAAGATGATCAAATGTCGTTACAAGACACACAAACCCAAACCAGGTAACGAGACCAACATATCACAATTGGTTCTAAAGTAACAATTGATTGTGTTTGAAAGCATTACAATCAATCACAATGACACTCTTTTAGTTAAAGAAGAACCTGACTGAAACCTCAGTTTTAGAGATCAGACTCCATGAGGTAATCCCCAAGCCTTTCAACAACCAAGTTGCATTGACCTCCAGTCATTGGTTCATCGTAGATGCCAAAGACCAGAGCTTGGTTTGTCTTCTTGATAGTGACGCCTCCAGGTCCCTGCAGATTCACAGATTCTAAAATGAATTCTGATTCTATTCTCTGCCAAAATCTACATGAATTTTCCGATAAGACTCATGGAAGCAGTTTCTAATGTTTGATCTAAAGAAAGTTACCTTCTTCCCTCTGATCACAGCTCCTGGTTCACCTTGGATAACCATGTATTTCTCGCCACCAAGAAATAGTCCGGTTGGGGCAAGAAACCCGGCCTCCTCAAGGTCCTTCATGATTCCAGTGATTTCTTGAGGCTTCAACTAAAACACATATCAAGAACACACGGCAATGCACATCAGAATTTATCAGTCATTGAACAAACCAAAAAAAAGTCAACACTTTTTGGTAATTGATGCATAAAATCTTGATATAAACAGAGATTATCGAAGATACAATTCTTAAGCAGCGATCCTAAGACCATAGAATCGAGAATCGCTCACGCATGCGTAAGAGTTCACCAACACATGGATCAATCTTGCTATGATTAACTTCTGATACCGATGAAATCTCAGAATCAGACTAAAGATCTAAATCCCTAGGTTGAACTCAATTACGCATACGGATCGATTGATTCAGAGAAGCAAATCGAAAATATTCCTCAGATTCAACCGCTGCGAAAATTCAGATTCCGGAGATAGATAATATCAAAATCAGATCCGAGATTCGTCAGATCCGATCACGGAAAATATCAAAACAGACGGCCGAATCCGATCGATTCCGAGAATTCAGACGACGGATCGTAGCAAATGTGAACAGAGAAGACGAAGAAAACAAAAACCTGAGGAAATTTGGCGCTCTGAGCCCAGACACTGCCGTCTTGACCGAGAATCGCAGCGGAGGTGAGATGGTTGCCTTCGACATCGCACATAAGGTGATCATCGACGTATGATTGCCACGACATCTTCTTCTTCTCCGGCGATTACTGAATTCTCCGACGAGTTTGTTTCTTCTGTGAAATCTCAGAGAAGGTTTTTGTATACTTGTCTCTCAATTCTCTCTTCTTCGTGAGCTTATGATCGTGTAGACAATGAAATGGCTGTGCTTATAAATTATTAATTTTTTTCCGTCAACTGCTTAATTCAATTAAATTATAGTTTTTGGAAAATATTAAAATATTGAGATTTTCCCATTATTGTATTACTTTTTTTCACAAATAACAAAAAATAACTTTTTTCATTATAAATTTATAATTATGGAAAATTTTAAGATTTCTTTCATGCATATGTATTAGACAAAAAATAGTTGTAGGAAAATATAAAATTTGAAAGGAAAATAAGATAGAAAGACTGACTAATAAGATAAGAAAAATTATACAAAAATAAATATAATCATGAATGGTATGTGTTAATTAGGTTAAGAATCTCTATATATTTATTAATTTGTTAAAAGAGAGGAAAAGAAATATAGAGAAATAATATGTAACTAAAAATGCAAAATGGAGAAATAAAATCATATACTTTTTTGTTATCTATTATATTATCATTTGGTTTTGTCATAATATAAATGATCATCTTATCATAGTTAGCTACCTGTAACAACAAAACGTAGTAAGCTATATCAAAAATTCTTAAAACAGTTTTTTAAAAACCCCTCATATCATAATCTCTCTCCGTTCCTTTTTTTTTTTTAGTTTATAAACACATTTTAATTAAACAGTCAAAATACTTGTTAGAGGATAGAGGTAAATATATACTTGTTGCAACTTGCAAGTAACATTGATCGTATTTTCAATGGTGCGTGTTTATGTACGCCTTAGAAAATGTCTCGATATCGAGGAAATAAAGATGACCATACAAAAAATCTTGCACATACAGTATATATACCAAATACTCCGTATATGGAGAATTCAACTCTTGAAACCAAATCGTCATGCTACAAGAAAACATAGGATTTATTTTTTGATAAATATAAAATCAAAAGCTTTTATCTGGACAGATATTAGTTTAAAGATGCCAGAATGTGCCCATCATTCGTCACAACCGAATACAGAGTGGATATGCTCTTTGAAGATCTCAATCATATATTATTGCGTTACACCAAATATTGCATTTAGTTGTGGCCCATCACTTTCGTATTTTTAAGTCAAAGTTAGGAAATCATTTTAACTTGGTATTGTCATCGTGGTCCCAATCAATGCAATGTTAACTTAAATACAAGATTTCAGTATCTGATCAAAGAGGAGATATTGTTTCTAAACACAAGAAAGACGAATCCTCTTTGGGCATGTGCTCTAGTAAGTGTCTTAAACATGATGGCAATGGAGAGGTACTTGTTGGAAATATACATGATTTGAGTATCGAGATTAATGTGTGTTTGAATAGTCGGGTCGGGTCATCCTAATAATATAACTTGGTGATCGACTAGAGTGTGTTTAAGGCTTCTCACTTAGAAGATGCATACTCCCTAACAGCACCCTTTCTGAGTGATTTGGAGTCTCGTCTGGGGAACCTCCATTTTGTGTTAAGCATAGTATATGTCTCGGATGTGACCACTAAGAGAATGGATTGACAATATAGGAACAGACACATGAAGTTGCACATAATGAGCAGATGGTTGATGTTTCACATGGTAATGGTGATGATCAAGGCCAATTACATAAATATATGGTTTTGCTAGTATATATAAATAAACTTGAGATGAATCAGGACCATATGAGTATATATACGCAACAAATTAAACTTAAGATAAAATTGATAAAACAAAAACAACCAAATTAATCACGAAACCAAAAAAAAAAAAAAAAAAAGAGTTTTTTTTTAAGTCTCGGCTTCTACACACAGGATTTGTGTTATTATCTGCAACCTTAGGCTTCAGCTTTCTTATAAACTTCGCTAAGGAAGAAGCCAGAAAGACCCAAAATTAAATTTAAGGTAGGAAAAAAAGAGAAACAATGGTTTAATGAATTGGAACAAGAAAAATGGAGCGTTGTATATAGAAGATTCAGAGACCCTGTTCGATCAAGTAATCACCCAACCTCTCGACGACCATGTTGCATTGTCCTGGAGTCACTGGTTCTTCATAAAGACCAAACACCATCGATTGTCCTGTTTTCTTGATAGTGATCCCTCCAGCTCCCTGCCCAAGTACCAATAATAATAAACGGTTTTGAGTTTGAGAACAAAATTCAACATCACTACATCGGATACTATCAAGTTATTACAGACTTGGGACTTTTTTGCAAGAGTTGATTCTCCTAATCACAATCTTTATGTGGAGTGCAATGGGAGATGTTGATTGTCTTAATCTTAGGTCTCAATTGTTTGAAACTTAATTTAAGCGTTTCGTTAGCAGTTACAGGTAAAAACTGAATTCATGTTTTAGATGAATATAACATTTTTCAGCATAATGTAATTTCAAAGTGCAAATGCTAAGAGGAAGGTTTGACGTTGACATCTACAGTTACGATGACTAAGCTAGTGTGTTTATTTTGAAAAAAACAAACAATTTACATAAAATGTAATTGTAGAACAAACAAACAATTGATGCCTTAGGTCTTGGTTGTTTTAACTTTTTTTTTTTTTTTTTGGCAGAATGCCTACGCAAACAAACATTGAAGACCTTATTCTATATCAAGATTTTTCTTAATCTTACCTTCTTGCCACGGATGACAGCATTAGGCTCGCCTTGGATGACCATATACTTTAGCCCTGCGATGAACATACCCGTTGGAGCGAGGTGACCCGGCTCATCGAAATCCTTCATAATGCCTGTGATCTCTTGAGGTTTGATCTGTTTGAAGACAATGAATCATCAAACTTTTAACGTTGAACTTGATGCAAATGTTGAATTATCACAAAGTTGATCTGTTCATCAATATCACTATAAACATTTTCTTTTATATAGTCTTTCGTAGAGGCCAATCAAAGAAGAAGAAATTGTAATTTCTGTGATTAGGGAAACAAGTTTTTGATGGATATTGAATTCTGCATGAACATTTTTTTTGTTTGGCATTAGCGTTGTTCGATCGATTTTGGTAATCAATCAGGATTTAAATTCCAAAATATCCATAACGTAACGGATAGATATAGCAAGTATCTAAATCATATTTCTCTATATGAAAGTTAAGATAAATGGAACAATAAATGTTCTGATTACGAATAAATGCGAACCAGCAAACCAAAACATATATGATCAATTAGGAGGAGGAAATTTCACCTGCGGAAAATTAGCGCTCTGAGCCCAAACGCTACCGTCATGGCCAATGATGGCGGCGGCGGTAAGGTGGTGTCCTTGGCCGTCGCCGACATCACACATCAAATGCTCATCAACGTAAGCTTGCCACGACATTCTTTCGATCTCTTCGTCTTCTTCTTCCTTTTACTCTGCGCGATTTGTTTATTTTTTGATCTATCTGCGTATGTAAATGCAACTCCGAGGGGGACTTCGTCGTGTCGATAAATAGGGAGCGAAGAAGAATATCTTAAGATGAAGTCTGAACCGTTGGATTCACATGACATATTCTCAGCCGCTTATTTTTTGTTTTTTTTTTTTAATAATTTTTTTATTAGACTCATGTCTCGCCTTTGTTCTAGCTTAATCATTCACTCCCTGCACGCCACGTGTCTTTTCTTCGCTCTGCTAATTTCCAATAACGAACAAGAAGGATTTCAGGAAATAATAACAGTATTAATTTGTGTTTTACATAAACCAATTAGGATGGTCAGACGATCGACCAAGGAAATGAACAAGATCTTTTAACAAAAAAAACAAACAAAAAAGAATAAGACTTTGTAAGAAAGATGTTTTTTTTTTTTTTGGTCAAAGTGTAAGAAAGATGTTATGTCCAAGATATTAGTAGCCTCTCTAAAACGATTGTCCCAATTTGGATCTTTCTAGTTTCTCGATACCGTTACTATTTACTCTTTGAAACTTTATAGTTTCTCGATACAGGCATACAATATATATAACGTAGAGTAGAATTAGATTCTAAAAGAACCAATGTGTTGTGTATACCAGATATGATATATCATGGGTGTATCATGATATATCGGTCTACTGACCGCTCAAACTGTATTTAGAAGAGTCGTCAATTCTGCTCATTTGTCCCTCTTCTAATCGGTCGAGGTGATGATTGGTCAAATGACTGATCACCGTGATGTTTTCTCTAATTTTTCATTTCTTTGATTCTTTTTTAGGCTTCTTGCATTTTCGTTGATCCAAAATATTCTCAAATATTGATATGAACACAAATAAACAAACAAACAAAAAACACAAAGACAACATAGGACATCTAAATGCAACAAGACTCACTTGAACACTAGATGCATGAAAAGCCTATGAAACAAACACACACACAAAACACAATGTGAATATCATATCCAAATTTTTGTTGAGTATCTGACCCATATAGCTAGCTACTCCTAAATTATTTACTACAGTTTGAACTGACAATACTTAAAACGTGGATTAGATGATTTTTGTTGTGGTCTAGTATAACGCGGATAACAAGACAGATTAGTATACAGCAAGGGGAAGTTTGTACATTGTTATGATAGGATGAAGGTAGAGTCGTTACCGGTAAAAGAGTTCGTGGTGGGGCAACCATTGAATAAGAAACAAAAATGAGCAAACTAGTGGTTCACCTTGGGTACAACACATCACTTGCATGTCTGACGCATTTCTCTTCGTATCTATCTCTGAACATATGTCGATCTTTGATGTTGGATTCAAGCGAAATCTAAAAAGAGCTTTGCCACGTCATAATTGAATATCAACAAGAGTGAGCAGTACACATTTTACCATGGAATAAGGCCTTATCATATTAGTGGAGTTTTTTGTAAATATTCCATTCTTATATATTTTTAAAAAAATTGTGTTTTTGGAATTTTTACCAAGATCTTTTTTTCAGCATGATCATGTCACATTACTCATTACCATTTAAATTATACATTTCATCTCTTCGACAAATTTGATAATGAGCATGTTCATGTTTGATCTAATATTTCTTTATTAATGTAATGCTTTTTGTTTCTTTGTTTCATTCATATATATGCTTGTGTGTTTTGATTATTGCTTCATCTTTTCATCTTTTTTTCTTTGCTAATTCTTATCACATTTCAATTTAGATATGTTTTTATGGATCTTTGCCATTGCTAATTGTAGAATTCCTTCCTTATTGGGTTAGGCAAGAAATTACCAGTTTTGGACCAACAACATGATCAATTCCATTTTATTATAGTATTGAATACCATTTAATTCCCTTAATTTATTGATGAACAGAATAAATTTTCATCCCAACAAGATTTGCTCTATCAGGTCCAAAAAATAATCCTTAGCTAGATTCCTTTTTTTTTATATATAAGAAAGATCAGGCTACAAAAGAAAAGGTTTCAAAATCAGAAATAAGCATGTGTTTCTACTAAATCAGTTGATTAATAATGTAACTGATAAACCATTTTCTATCAAGTAAACAAAACACAATTGCATAACCATTAGAATTTTTAAGAACAAAAAAAAAAAGCTTCCAACTTTGTGTTTTCATGGAGGTGACGTCACCTTCAATCCCAAGCTAATCGCAGCGCAAGTTAGTGGCTGCGCCGGAATCCTAAAACAGCTCAATTGGCCGCCGGGAATCGCTGAACAATCCGGCTGCGGCCGCTGAGAACCCTTACCGGGAATACAATTTCCGGCGAAATCAAACCCGACGCGAAGACTCGAGCACTGGGAGCTAAAACCGGAGAAGAAATTGAAAGAGACCGTCAGATTTATCAGATTCCTCAAAGTGCAAACCAAATCGGGAAGATCACCGGAGAATTTGTTGTGTGCGAGATTCAAAACTTCAATCTCCGATAAGCAAGAGATCGTATCAGGGACATGACCCATCAACGAATTGAAACTAACATCGAAGACTTCAATGTCGGAGAATAAACCGACAGATTCCGGTATACAACCGGTTAACTGGTTATTCAAGAACAGAACCTCCTTCAATTTCGAACCGGTGATGCCGAAACTCGTCGGAATTTCGCCGGATAATCTGTTATTAGCGAGATTAATCAGCGAAGCCGTTGAGTAACCAAGATTCCCGGGGATTCCCCCGGTGAATTGATTGTTGTTGAGGAGAATCGCGTCTAATTGTTTGTTGAAGAGATTTTCCGGTATAGGGCCTGTGAAATCGTTGAACCGGAGATCGAGGTAAACCAGATTTGGGATGTAGAGTGTGACTTGAGGGAAAGAACCGGAGAATCTGTTGTTGCTGAGATCGAGTTCTTGAAGAGAATCAAGATTTCTGAAAGAATCTGGGATTTGACCTGAGAATCTGTTACTATTGAGATGGAGAATGGTTAGGTCTGAGAGAAGAGAAAGTTCTTTGACAATGGTGCCTTGGAGATTTGCTTTGTTTAGATCTATGGAGGTTACATATGAACTTGAACAAAACACGCCTCTGTAAGAACAAACATCTTCACCAACCCATGTCTTAAGAACACCAGATGGATCCTCTGTAATGGCAGATTTCCAAGATTGAAGAGCATTGTAAGCTGCATTTGTTGTATGTTGCTTTGGAGCTGAGCCAGGATTGGAATTAGGGTTTCCGGTGCCGATCCAAACTCCGTCGTCTCCGTCTCCGTCTCCGCCGCCGATTCCGACTCCGACTCCAATGCCTAGTCCGCTTGTCTGGAACAAACCCAGGGACAGAAATAAACAGAGCAGCTTAAAGTTGCCGCCTTTCTTCTTCCTCATCATTTCTTCTTGTTCCTTTTGGAAACTGAACAAACTCAAGAAGGTTGCTGTCTTTTATTTTGGGGACTGTTGAAATTTGGAAAGAGAAAGAAGATTTTGTTGGATTAGTGAGGCTGTGTTACAAAAGTGTGGTTGAAGCATTGATTGATGATGAGTAAGTAAGGCTTTTGTGGGGGCAATGCTTTGATGGAGTTTTGCTTCTGAGTTACTGTTTTGTTTTCAACTTAGGATTCATTTTTTTTTTATCAAAGGCCTCGTGCTATAATTCATCAGATGTTCCATGAATTTTATAAGCATTATTTTGTAGATATTTTAGCTGGGAATAGTTTTCTTTTACCTCAAAAACTTTATTATGTTAAATTACGGAAAGAGATTTTTCTCTAAAAAACACTAAAAATGAATCAACGAATTTACATGGAGATTTGTTCTCTCTTATTTGATATACTTCAAATTGTAGCTTCTTAGATCGCAAGATTTAAAACTTCATGTGGAGATTTTCTTACATTTTTGAATAAGAAAATCGTATTTTTAAAATTTTTATACTATTATTTTACTATTTAATATTATTTACTACTTATTTTTTTTGGCTAAAATATTATTTACCATTTTATATCTATAATTAGACATCATATATCATATCAATTGCTTTTATCAAAAAAAAAAATATATATATATATATATATATATCATATCAATTGCTTTTTATGTTATTCCACCAAATGTGAAGAAATGAACCACTACTGTCTATTGTGACCGACGTAAGGAAAAATACTGTTGTGAGTTATGTGACCAATTTGATTGAAGGGTAATAATCAAACACGACAGATTACATATAGTATTAGTTATACTAATTACCAAAAGAAAGAAAAAAAGTAGATTATAGGGAAGCTATACAAAAAAGAGGTGTAGCTTCTGAGTGTGAAATGTAGTGAGATTTGTGTTGACTTGAGGTAACGACTTAATAAAATGGGAAGAACGGGAGATTTTCATCGGCTCACATGGAGGGGACACACACCAATAGATTTTGGGGATGAGTCATCCATTTAATATACAAAATTAATCAAACTGAATGGCATTAAACAGTACAATATGTCCCACTCATTATATTATATCATTATGGCTCTTATTACTATTGTTCGTCCTTAAGCGAGAAAATAAATAAGGAGTAAAAACTAGGTGGATACTTGATTTCTTATAGATTTTTCCATCCCATTCAAGTTTCAACCGATTCTATGACATATTCCTTTCAAAAATAAAAGTCTCTAATTCTTCGTTATCTTAATATTTTTTTTAACCTCATTAGTCTTCTTGTTTTTATCTGTAGTACCCATCCGAAATGTATCAGTCAGTCATACATGCATCTCATATTATTTTATTATATTTTATTTTGTTTTGTATAAAACGCATCTCATATTATTCAATCCACATAGCAAATTTTGATATCTCATTGAAGTCGAAAATATACTATAATATACTGCAAAACCAAAAAATCCTTTTAGGAATGAATGATGATCATCCACACAAAATTTTCGATGGAATTGACAAGAAGAAAATGTGAATAATTAGAAAATATTTGGATCTAGCTAGTGGACAAACAATTGTATGTTTCTTATATCTGGGGCACCCGAGCAGCTAACCAGTGTCTCAAAATAAAAACAAAAGAATGTCCACAAATATTAGAATATAAATATACTTAAGTTTAGCAAGAATACAAACAGTTGAACAGAAAAAGAAAAATGCAAGACTACAAACAATTGTATGAATCTTATGTTTGAATATGCAAGAGCCGCCAGCTCATATCACCAAATAAAATAAAAACAAGTATTTTTAGTAAATAAATTAGATAATACAAAAAAAAAATTAGTTGTTAATAGATGTGGACATGTATAATGTTTAAATAATTTGGTCCCTGTGGCGAATTAATATGTGATGTTACATATATTGATAAATAGGTTAGGTTATAGCGCACTAATGATTACATAATATATAGTGAGTGAGATTTCATGTGAATGCGAAGAAGTAACGAAGAAGGGTACACCACAACATTGATTTTTTTCTTTTCTTTTGACGGGACTCCACCACACTGATTGGGTTTTGTAAATGGGCTATTTCAGTTGGATCTTTTTCCCCACTAATGATTTTTTTCTTCATCATCACTATTTCTCGGGTGAAAAAGGTAAGGAATATAAAGGAATAACATTATGGTTTTATTCTCCTCATTTTGACTTTCGAGTAGACATTAGCATTCAAAGAAACACATTTTTCTTCTATCTTTATCGCATGCGCCATCTATAGCATTCATACGAAACTTATAAAAAAAACTTCTTTAATCCATGTACGTTTGGATCACTTTGGAAGAAAAAGTACTTGTGTTGCATATATCAACCAAGAAACTATTTGTTGTAATTTGACTTAAATTGATGGTGTACGTTTCTAGGGTTTCTATTTGAATGAATGCTGCGGCATGATATGATATTAAATTAAAAGTGTTCTTGGTTGTATTTTATTATTCAGATCAGACGAGTAATATAAAGAACATCCTAAGAAGTACAAAGTATTCACCTCAAAATATTTTGTTTCTTATTAACAAAACATTTAAATCAGAACAGAATCAAAACCTTTGTATAGCCTAATCGGTATTTAATTAAAGTCGGTATTTGCAGTGGCTAGCATCAATAATAGACAAAAACGACAGTCAATAGCAACGAATGATGCAGTATTTGTTCATTTTATTGTTGCTAATGCCAAAATCTTTGTAGTTGATGATTCAACGATATATTTTCGTAATTTAACCTTTTACCCTCCTTGACAAAAAAAAAAAAAACGATATATTTTCGTAAAAAACAATTGCTGCCAAATTATTGAAGTGTCAACAGTAAAACGAATGTGATTTGGTCAATGAAATATGTCAAATGTCGTTGAAATGACTTGTCAAACCAATAACGTCAAAACATACACATCAGTGACGTGGGCTTTAAGATGTCTTAAGATTAGTGGGCTTATATGGGCCGAAACATACAAGTTTTTTTCCCAATCGAGTTATTTTAATTTATCTAAAATAAAATTGCGATGACGTGTCGAGGCTCCAGGTCCAGGAAACAGAAGAAGTCAAGAAGAAGTACGGATCCAAAGATCTGAGTTGGGAGAAAAAACGCATTTGGAAGGAAGAGCTTCGAGCTTAAAGATGGGAATAAGGTTCATATTGATGGTGAACAAGCAAGGCCAGACTCGTCTGGCTCAGTACTACGAATGGCTTACTCTTGAGGAACGTCGAGCTCTCGAAGGCGAGATCGTCCGTAAATGCCTCGCTCGCAACGACCAGCAGGTTCCTCTTGTCTTCTCTTCCAATTCCATTTAGATCGGCTCCTGATTCTGCTCCGATCTCGTCTCTTTAGGTCAATTGATGTCTGTTGTGATCGTCTTAGGTCGTAACTAACTTGGAATTGGCCTTTGATCACTGCGAATTTTGAATACTTAGATGATCTGGATATGGATCGATTTGGCATCTTCTTAGGGAATCAAAGTAATTTTTTGGTAATCTAGAATTATACGGAGCCAATTCTGGAATTCCGTAGCTGTGATGAATAAATCACCGATCATTGGCCTATCGGAATCAAACTTAGTTATTAGTATCATTGATCCTAGTTACATTGAGGTCTCTGTTCATGGTTTTGGGTTTCTTCTTGCTATGTAAAGTTTGGCGCAAGCTGATTAGATTAGCTTGGAAAGATGTTGGAGTTTTTGATGATTTAGATCACCGTTTCTTCGTAATTACTGTTCAGCTTTTAAGGCATCTGGACTAAATTTTGCTGCATTTGTTCTTTTAATAAACAGTGTTCGTTTGTCGAACATCGCAACTACAAGATAGTCTACAGGCGTTATGCATCTCTCTTCTTCATGGTTGGGGTTGATGACGACGAAGTAAGTTTTATATATCTGTCCATTTTCTTATGAACTGCAATCCAATTTTAGAAATCAAATGGTATATAGGAACAATATAAAAGAGTGTTTATGATTGATTTATAGATCATAAGGAAGAATTCCTAGTACATTCTACTATAATATATATACACAATCTATGACTCCTTATAATGCTTTATCTGTCAATCAATCTCTAAATTGTTTGCTTGTTGAAACTGAAACACTCTTTTCTCTCCGATTCCTGTCCTAGAACGAGCTAGCGATTCTAGAGTTCATACATCTCTTGGTCGAGACAATGGATAAGCATTTTGGAAATGTGGTAAGCTGTCTGGATTCGTAGTAGTCTGAAATCGAATGGACTGTCTTGTTTTTGTGTGTTCCCCTCTGTGATCTATAATTTTTTTTATGCAGTGTGAACTTGACATAATGTTCCATCTGGAGAAAGCTCATTTCATGCTGGAGGAAATGGTGATGAATGGTTGCATTGTGGAGACAAGCAAAGCCAACATACTTTCACCTATACAACTTATGGACAAAGCCCACTAATTTAAGTCCCTTGGTTCTATTTCCGTTTCATCACTCTGTTACACACAACTTCTTCTTCTTGTATTATTATTAAAAGACGCTTCAAAAAGAGGATATGATAGTTTTGTTTTACAAAGTAAAACTTGAACAACCAATTTTATATAGCATTACCGAGAATACATAGGGGGTTTATCCTTCTCAATTATTGAAATCAACCAATTCGGAGTACAATCTCAAAAACGTTACAACTTACAAGTTTGTCGACTTCTTAATAAGATGGATGGTCGAGGGAGTCTTCTTTGGTTCCTTAAGATTTCCTTTGTGTACGTTTGCAGCCTTAAGATCTCTTTGGTTGGATCATCAATAATTTGAACCAATTGCTTAGAGTCACTGTCAAACTGAACAGACTTATAACCCAAGTTGTCCAAGCATGGTGTCGTAGACCACAGTCTTCTTGGCACTATACCATCTTACCACTCTTTAATAATCTTCTAGTACCCAATCAGCTCCACACATTGTTGAATCTGCATTCCAAGAAGCATCAACATTATATTTAAAGATGTTAGCCAGTGGAAGCTACCACTTAAAAGGAATAGGAGTGTGTATTTTATCATGCGACTCATTCATTAGTTTCATTGTAGCCTCCAAGTTTATTTTGAGGCTGCTGGCAAAACAGTTTTTATATATTTCGTTACAATTTCGATCCTCCAAAGTTATTTTGTTTCCTTAGCTCCTCGGTAGCGGCCATCATTTGATACCTTAACATCTTGTGATCATGCGCATGCCAATGATTTTAGCTTTACATGGTAGAGACTGACTTTTTTAATAAATTTCCAGATATTTAATTTAATAATTGACAGATTCGATCAAAGTATCAAGAGGAAAATTTAGAACTTTGGAAAAGTGAGAACAAAAATTAGTTACTTATATTAAAATACTTATTTCATACAACATAATTCATAAATTGATGGGAAAAGAAAATAAAAACGAACACCCCAACATTTTGATTAGATAGATATATCTTCCGTTGTATACAATAGAAACTCGTCAACCTTCGACTTCGTCCTCCAAGTAAAATGTAATTAATGATCTTTCAACCTTTATATCTCACCATTTTAGTTTCGCCGGGAAATACTGCAAAGTCCAAAAAAAAAAAGACATTATATTTATCGGAAATATGACAGGAATAATGAAATTGCATATTCAAATGTATATGTTAAGGTTTTTTACCTTGTTGATGAGGGAAATGTAATAAGGCTTCACTTGTTCGACATCCACCTGAACTTTGCTCTTACTGTATAGGTCATATTTACTGCAATTTCATTTTTATTAGTCAGAATAACAAAATTGGAAAAATAAAATAAATAAATAACATAGTATAAATAGATAAAATTTTCTTACTTGAATACATGGAGCCACTTGAGATCATCTCTGTCCTCATCGTTCATCAAGTGTGTGTAGGCTCCGGCCTTGTGCAATGCTGCATGATTATTTATTTCAATGTTAATCTAATATTTATTATTTATTAATTTACTGAAACAATATACAGTATATGTAAATATATTGTAACATATGGTTGAAGACGTACGATAAAAGGAATGGTATCGAATAATGAAGAGACCAGCGTGAGGAAGAGTCGTGCCATTCTCCTTAGCCACCTATTTTGAATTATGAAATCAACTAAATTAGTATCGTTTTGTAGTTGTCTTTGGTAAGTTTATTTATAGTGAATAACAAGAAGATTAAAATATGTATATAGAATTACCAAATACATGTAGTCGTCATGACCCCATGACATAAGAACATTGTCCAATCCACATCCTTCACTGTAAACTCCATTTTTTGTGTTGTACTTTGGGTTGTTGTTATCATCATTTCCTTTGAAATACTGCAAGATATCAATGGTAATTATATTAATCAAGAGTAATTTTCAAGTACGTTAGAATCTAATATTTCTCTAGCAAAAGTCGAAATATTTTTACCTTGTGGTGGATATTGGCCGAGTCGAAAGTGCATCCAACTGGAAATGTATCGCCTGTAATTTAATGGAAGTGTTAAAAATGGTTTTGTTTTTAATTTCAGAATTAGATTCTAGACAAAAATATGATCATTCATATTGGATACACACCAACGACAGCCCACTGGGGAAGACCACCGAATTCTGGCAGAAGGAGAACTTTTCCAAGATCTGAAAAAATAGTAAAATAAATTAAATTATCTTGCACATTTAGTCTAAGTCAAAAGTATTAATTTAATTCGGTAGCTTAGATATTTAGATTAATTTACATGTATGCATTAAGATATTTAATATGTTCAAGTAGTAATACAACCAGTATACGAAGCTATATTTTTATTTATTTTTTTGTTCAAAGTATAAAAAGCTATAGAGACTTTGAAGCAATGTTTTGATACACGACCCGGACAGTGAACCGGATTACCTTTTGGGTCACCGGGTCATCGGGTCAACCATGTTCGACCGTGGGTAAACCGATTTTTTTATTTTAATATATTTATATATATTTATAGATATTATATGTATAGATGTAATTATAAAAATAAAAATAACCATACTATGTTTAATAAAATATGAAGTCTAACAAGAATAATAAAGTAATAAAAACTTTAAATCTAAATAAAACTGAAAAAATAAAAAATGACATAGTTTAGTCAAATATATTTTAGATAACTATAAGAAAATTATAAAAGTATAATCAAAAGATTAAAAAATAGTAAAATACCATTAGAGTTTTCAGCATTTGTATCTTCATTAAAAGATTAAGAAAAGTTGAATTGATTCTAAAAACAACCGAAATTCATTAAAACTCTATATTTTATTCTTAAAATCAAAAAAAACATTATTGAACCATTATCCGATGGTTGAACCGGTTCACCGGGTCACCGGGTCACGGGTGGTTTGCGGGTTTTTCTGGGTTTTTCCGGTTTTATGATTGCCAAATTTTAGCACTAAACCTGAACCGGGAGAACGTCTGGGTCGCGGTTGAACCGGGCCGACCGGGCGGTCCGGTCCGGGTCTCAAAACACAGTTTGAAATTGTTGACCGTTTAATATTCAACATTTCAAATCGTTTGCTCTCATCATTTTGAAACTTGTCAATACTAACTACAAAAAAAGACAAGGGTAGAGTTTTTTAACGGGTTTATATCTTTATGATATAGCAGAACAAGACATGTACCATGGATAAGGGCGGTGAGATGGAGCCAATCTTCGTCGGGATAATCCCTGCGAATGGCTTCAGCAGTTTGAAGAAGGTGTTGAATTTGAGGCTCATCAAGATCCGGATCGCTTTCATCGACAACATTGTTCAATAACTCACAACATTCCCATATACTCATTTCCATCCTGTTAAGTTTTCCATACTCTTTCCTCATCTTTTTCACCTGTCAAATTTTTGACGTTCAATTTTCACTAAACACTAAATACTTTATAATTTAATTACCTAGCCTAGTGAAAATTTGTTTTTGTTTGGCTTACAAAGTCATAGGTCTGGTGAATGTGTTGCATCCTGTAAAATTCTTCAACACCTTGTTGTCTCTCGCTTTCACCATTCTCATAATCCCTAAATTAAAAAGAACGAGAGAGACTGTAATTAGTTTTGATCAAAGACAACATTTATGCCCAATAATATATGATCTAAATGCGGATCAATTCATTAAGTTATACTACTTATACATATAATAAGGAAATAAAGAAACCTGAAAGAATGGCCTAAGAAATTCATATCAGGAGCATCGAATCCAGCAGTTTCCTTCGAGTTTGGAACCACAAATCCTCCATCCAACACCAGTTCACCATCCATCTCCTCTATCACTTTCTTTTCATCCACTCTTGAATCTATAATCGTCACCACAAAATTAATTCATAATAAGTTCGCATTTTTTTTTTGTAATTTAATTGATCATATTCTCATGCACTAACATCAATCTAATCTTCAATATTTGATTAATTATATATACTACCTATATATCTCAAAAGAAGGAATCGAGTATTGTCAAAAACATGTTTAATAAAAGAAGCAATGAGAAACGTTACCAGAGACGCAATTTTCAACAAGAATAGTCATCTTGCTCTCGGAATTTGATACGTAATTTTTAAAAACGAGAAATTGTGTGAATTGTTGTGTGAAGATGTTGAAGGGACATGAGAATGGAGAAGGTATTTATATTGATCCAATCAAAGAGTCCTTCCTGCATATTTGGAGACAGTGCAAGTCCTTAGATCTCAAACTTAACTTGTGTTGTGTCCTCAAACTGAAATTAATGTACAAATATGTCACACTTCTCCGTATCTTTGTTACAACCAAACTCACGTTTATTTTAGGAGCGTGTATTTCACGTAGATTTGCAAGCCACGTCTCTGTTCTACACGCTCTGAAATGTGAGTCTCTCTTGATCTATCTTATCTCAATTGTTATTAGTTTGTTAAATTTATCTCTTGATGCAGAATTTTATCATTATTTTACCAATATTCGTTGTTTCTTAAAGATAAAAACTGTTTCGTTTAATCCAAAAAAAGAAAATCAAAGGATATTTTTGCGTGAGATCGATAATATATACTACGTGGCAAATAATCTAATTTTAGATGATTTTGCATGAGTTTTTTGTTTTTTTTTTTCTACTATATTAGCATTCCACATTTAGTTTTAGAATGCTCAATGGATTTTTTTTTTTTTTATGATAAGATGGTCAATGGATGTTGGTAACAACTAACAAACTAATCTACTAAAAAACAGTGCAAGATAATCTAAAAAAATGAGAAAAAAATGTTAAAAGGACAAAAAAAGTTAGGACAAAAGAATATCTAAGCAAAATCGAGGAAATCTAAGAGTCCTGAAATGTGAAATAATGAAATCTAGAGTCCTCAAATGTGCAAAACATGAATTGAGAGTCGAGAAGAACAGCTGTATTCTTCTGTTTTTGTGATAGTTTAATTTTAAGAATAAAGAAATTAACAAGTTGAGAGGAGAAAAACAAGTCAGCGTGACGTGTATAATATTATCTCAATCAGCTGTGTATTGACCGACCTATGACTCAGCATCTACTCACATTTTGAATCTCTTTTTGGCTTTCTAAAATGTTATTTGTTTTCCTTTGAATTAAATGTCGTTTTATATGTGAATTAAGATATAAAATTTATACTAATTCAAATTTATAGATAGTTTTCATCAAATATAAAGATATGTTGACTCTTAACATTTTACATGTTTTATATTTATAATTTTAGTCAGAAACAAATCAAATATATCATGAACTAACACTTGTTTTGTAAAACAGAAAAATACGAATAAACGGATTTTGTTCCAAATTAATAGATTTGGTGAAGTGTTAGATACATAAGAAATTGCGGCGGCTATACTCCACCGTTCATGGCACTTTGGCTTCATGTGCAACGCGTGATATTTCAACCTTTCATAATTCATATATAGTCGTTTGATTTAGTCCTTTTCTGATATATTGATGATATCTTTTGATATCAAAAATAATAATTGGACCAAAATAGAAACAAAAACATAAAAACATCAAGATGAGACTTGACTTAGGTTGGCTGACGTCAATAAAAAGATAAAAGTAGCTTGACCTTTTAAAATTCAACGAGCTCGTGACCTCTTTTACGCAGAGGACAAACGCCGCTTTGCTTACGACGTCGACCAACCGCGTTCCAGTTAAGATTTGTGTTATAGCTAGTCTGTTTTTACGTTTAATGTTATTTATCTAACAAGTTTAATTGCATAGTTTGGGGTTAATGTGATTGTGCCTAATGGTTGTATAGCAAAAAGGTTTAAGATAAATAAAGTAAATAGTATTTAAATTTTAAGAATTCCGAAAACATCAAAATAATTCTCTTTATAACCAATTTATAATGATTCTAAGTCATATCTACTTTTGAGAAGAAACATTATAAGACCATGCGCAGTGGAGTAACTTTTGTTCGGATGTATCGATTAAAGAAAACAAAAGTAATCGAATAGTGATGAAAGAGAAAGAAGATGAATGTAGACATACACTTGGGTGTGAGACAATATTAAAATGGAAAAAAATTTATTCTCTCTATCTCTCTCTCTTTTCTTCAACAAAACTTTTGTATTTTTTTCCTTTTTTTTAATACTTACACCCCCAGCGCTCAAATCCCCCACTGCGTATGCTCTAAGCCTATATATACGTTATTTAATTTTTTCTTTATCAAGTATAAGATAAGATATAGTTAGAGTGCAAAGTGGATGCCAGCAGGAAACACTTGAATGTTACATCTGTTAACTAGATTTATTTAATGATTAATTAAGCACTCGTCATAGTTTTATTATAACTAATGTCGCTTTTGCTTGCATTAACGATAGCCAGACGGCGAGAAGCGAACCATCACACACCAAGTTTGGTCCGTTGTTTTGAATATTATTTATCAACAAGTAAACAACCATAATACTGACTAAGATCCACGTCACTTTTTCTCTTTGCCATCACCACGTCGTGTACTTTTTAAATGATTGCCTCTACTTTATAATTTACTATTCGGACAAAACAAAATATCTCACAAAATATTTGTTAAGGTCAGTATTGATTTATGCTAAACGGAACGGAGCGAACCATGCTAAAGAAAGATATATTACACAAATTGCAATCTCGTTTCTGATATGTTGTCTCCACATGCAGTCACCACTGACCTTTCAGAATGTTAATCACTGATATTATCTATCTTCTAATTGTTAACGCAACTTTAAACATTTGATGTAGACATTGTTAATTATTTACACAACAAAGTGGAAAAGTGAAAGTGTATCACATAGAATGTTTTCACTCCAAACAGACGTTAAGTGGAGCAAGGATTATGGTCTGGGCTACCTACGTGCGAAAATTTACAAGATGGGCCTACAACAAGGAAATAAGCCCAGGTATTTTTTTTTTTTTGGTCACCAGCCCAGTTGTTTATTTATCAGATCCTAGTGGAATCAACATAACATACAGAGTGATTTACTCTTGAAATTCCTCGAAAATTACATGAAACTAAAGGACCAGGCTAATCTCCATCGATAAAATGTGAATCAAACATTTAAGAGCTTATAAATTATTAATTAAT
Organism: Erysimum cheiranthoides; assembly: GCA_011420285.2. Taxonomy (NCBI): domain Eukaryota; kingdom Viridiplantae; phylum Streptophyta; class Magnoliopsida; order Brassicales; family Brassicaceae; genus Erysimum; species Erysimum cheiranthoides. The sequence continues at coordinate 21,148,206 of CM022180.2, forward strand.
TTTAAAAAATCAGGTTATAATCGATTGACACTTAGGATATATAAATCAAACAAATGATCGAAGTACTTAATCACTAAACCTAAACGTCAATCGAAAAACTGATCGATATGATATGAGTCAATGAGTGTTTTGGTGAAAGAAACAATCAAAAGGAGAGTTAGCCAAAATAATGGAGCAAATTCCAGGCATAGAAAACTTTGTTTGAACAAAAAAAAAAAAAAAAACTTTGTAATAAAAAGTGTTAGATTTTCTACTAGAGTTCAAGTTTAAAGTTAATGATGGAGTCTCTAGCTCCTCTGAATCTGTTTCCAAACTTAAGCTTAGCGATTTCCTATGCTAGTTACGGGCCTGTCGGCGACCGGCCCAATTTCATGAAAGTGCCAAAAAAAGTTTTTAAGATATTTTTAAAATTAATCATTAATTTTGTGTTTATTTTGTAAATATATAACTGTTTCGCAAAAATATACTTCTAAAATAAAATAAAATGAAAAAAAAAGTATCTATATCAACATCGCTCTCACAATTTACCAACAAAAACGTCGCTCTTAGAGTAGTATATTAACTGCATATTATACAGTGAAAGAATAGGAATTTTGAAAACAACAATTCATACGAATGCGACATCCAACGGCTGCCATGGCCTCTCCTTTTACCAATTATATTTGTTCTATATTTGTGTATCTATTGTAATAGACAACAAAGTTATCTAGTCGAGTCCAAAAGCTATTATTTTGTAAGGAAAAGAATTGATATGTAACCTTTTTCTATTATGCTACATTATTGATGATAGAAGTCATAACCCTAAGTCCAACATACGATCTTTGCAAAAATCCCAAGGAATGGTGACAGGAAGCAGATATTATGCAAAAGAAAGAACAAATTGATATATCAAATCATTTTCAAGCAATATTAATTACAAATGACTCCATTAAAGAGTTACTCCTTTGTCTTTACCACAAGTATGCCTATTTTTTATTCTATTGGTTAGAACTTGGAATAGATATAATTGATCTAGACATTTAAAATGTATATACTTCACGTATATTTCAAGGTTATTGTAACGTATATCGGTTTAATGATATTAGAAACTTTTAACTGAAAATTTGAGATATACTACGTACTGCCATGTGTGTCTTCTACTATGAAAAAAAAAAATTAAATTTTGGGAAAAAAAAAGAAATTGATGAGAGCATATTAAGATGTTTTTAACAATACATTGAGTTTTTTTAAATATAGGTGGTGATTCGGAAAAAAACTACATGATTCCAACAAAAAAAAAAAAAAAAGTTAGACAAAACCATATTTATTTGCTATAAAAATGCAAAGCTTAGATGACCTTTTATTTTATTTCTATAAATTTATGTCTAGATCCGACCAAAAAAATAATAAATTTATGTCTACAGTTACCATTTCAATAAAAGAAAAATTCTAAAATTACTTCCACGCTAAAATATCATCAGTTTCTTTAATTTTATGTTGATGTTTATGAATTTATTAATTTAATGCTAACTGTATAGATAAGTGTTACTCCCTCTGTTTCATAAAAAATGTCACCTTTGAACTTTTCACATAAATTAAGAAAACATTTAATTTGTTAGTTTTTCAAAAATAAAACATTATTACCTATAAACTTAAATACAATTCAACCAATAGTAAAACAAACTGCAAAATATAAATAATCATAAAACACAAAAAAATCATTAAATTTTGCATCGAAAACCTAAAATCACATTTTTTATGTAACAAAAAAATGTTAAAATGACACTTTTTAAGAAACAGAAGGAGTATTAGATTAGATATAAAATAACTCTTTTAGATAAACAAATAAAAAACAACTCAAATTCAGTTAGCCTTACAATAGTCAACCTGTAGTTAAGGACCTTTAAAAAGTTATTTAGTAAAAAAAATATTTTAGCTGTATCTAATATTGGCCGTATCCAAGTCCGACTTACCCGGGTCAACCCGCAAAGTCGAAAAATCACATCGGATAACAAAATCCAGAGAAGTGGTCTATTCGTGGTTTGTCCAAAAAAAAAGAGAAATGGTCTCGCGGTTGAACCAAACCAGTGAGTTCGATTGTGCCAAGTGTATGATTCGTATCGAATGTTCCTAGTCTGAGTCTCAGGCTTTGTAATGTCACATGTAGACAATAACACGTCAGCAGTCAAAGACCAAAAGCGTTGTACCACGTGTACTTTTCGTACACCTTATTAGCCCCACTGATTCTTTTTTCTGTTCCCAATTTTTTATATTTTAAAAAGATCTTTATTAATTTTTTTGTCGGGATTCTAATTTAGCCAAAGGAAAGGACACGTGCCAGAGGATTAAGACACGTGGCTTGATTGAAGACCAGTGTCACGTGACTTTGTGACAGATCACGTGATTAGGTTGCCCTCTTTGGACATGTTCGTTTCAGCTCCTTTATTGAAACCTGCTACTGCAAACTTTCTCACTATACACAATAATGTCTTCCAAATATCTGACACATATGCTTCTAACAAAGCATTTTAAATGGATTATATGAATTTTAAAATATTATATTAGATTTTTTTTGATAATGAAAATATTATATTAGATATTACCTAGCTATATTTGGAAATTGGAATACTAGTTTCGAAAGGAGAAAAACATTAGTAGTAATGATTTAATTGAAAGATACTTCGATAAATTACACGATCTATCATGTATATATATTTGATACTCCGTACTGTATATATATTCCAATAACTATAACACATAATTATGCTTCAGTCGAATGGTATCGGTAATGCATGCATGAGATCTACTAATTGTTGGTAAAAGTGAAGTCAAATAGAAAACAAGAATTTAATTCAAATGATTTTACAATACGAAACCTATATTTTACAATATATTTAATCTGTTTTAAAGTTTGTCTTTGTTTCACAGTAGTCTCGTTATATAAAATATTCGATCAGCATATGTATACATTCACGGCTTTCATGGTGTGAAATTACAATAACTTTATGTAGAATAAAATCTATTCAAAGATATCATAAAAAAAAAAAGAAGAAATAAGGGATGATGGGATCACGTAGTAGTCATGATGGTTAGATGTATATAAATTTGATTTAATGGAATCGTACAAGATATTAAATTTTCATTTAATGGTCGATCATGCATGGGGCATGATCCTTCATGCTCAGTACTGTTCCTTTGGAGGTGGCATTCTTATAATGTGTCATGTCGACACGTGTATGTATCTAAGCGTACATACGTCCGTATATGCATGAACTTATTCGTAATGTTGGCAACACAATTCTATTGGAACTTTGCGGTTGCACTTGCATGTACGTATTGTATATGATCATCAAATCACCATAATATTTAATTGCTAATTCACTATACGTACCGATCCCCAAATGCAGTAATTAACTGAGAACGTTAACAAATGTCTTAACAGCGAACGTATATATCTTTGTACAAGCAAGATCCTTAGGAACTTATGCTTATATCCTGAAAATCTTCTTTTGAAAACGGGTAAAAGCTTCCAATTGTACTATTGAAAAAAATATGGATATCATCAATTAGTTTGAGACATATGATCAATTGGATATTCATGATAGACTGTTAATAGGATTTTATAGTTCCAGATATTTGTTTATTCAGCAACTAATCCAAAAAATCGAAAGATCATATATTTTTCTGTTGTCCATTCAAATATAATGTAATCTCCCGGATATCGCTCCAACAATCATCATCTCCTTTTTCAAGCAATTCTTAACAAAATTTGGAAGAAGAAAAATGCACAACTATACTAATTAAATTCACGATTAGCCTCCTCGACAAGAAGCAACATCAAGCTCCTAAAGTTCATGTCTGAATCAATCTCGTTTTTTTTGCAGATTCTCATTCTACTATGTTTATATTCTGGTTCAGTCTTATCAACATCTTCCACAATTTATTTTACAAACACAATTAACAAAATTATTTTTCAAAGGCCTTCCCTTTTGGTAATGAATAATCTTTTTTTTTTTTTTGTAAAGCTGCTAATTTTTTTTTTCATTTTAGTTAATTAACAATAGAAAAAAAAAAGGAATTTTCTTAGGTTTTAAAATGCTAGTTTTGGTATGTTGGGACCTCTTCGAGTTTATTACCCATTAATGGCTTTCAATAATATGAACGGTCGAGATGCTAGAATACGTTAGAAATTATAGACATACAATTTGGAAGTAATCAATGTGAACAAAATGATATTTTTGGGAAAAGTAAAAGTAAAACTTGTGGCTGAGATGATGCGTTAAAACTTGTGGCCGAGATGATGCATTGCAGGATTTGATCATTTTGAGGTCCACCTTCTCTCTCTTGTGAGTTTCCAAGTTATATTCCACAGTTGAATATTTGTTGCGTTGTAAAATACTACTATTAGTATAAGATAGAAAAGCATGGAGAGTTATAACACCAATGATTCATATTTAAAGTTCCCGTAATTTAGCCAGAAAACAACAGAATATAAGGAGCGAATACGAACCATATTAAAAGGAGCAGAACTCGGCAAATAAAACAATTGCAAATGGATTGAAACCGGTAAGACTGGAAAGAGAACACACCAATAAAGAAGTAAAAAAGACTGCAGGAACAAATGACCATGCAAAAAAAAGGCTCACCAGTGCTCATGTCCATAAAGAAAACGATCCCAATTACCACGAACCTAACTCACCAAACCAACCTCAGAGGCGAAACAATCTGGATGAGAAAAGCCGCCAAAGACACCGAAAACATGATTGAAATTACTAAACACTTTTATCAAATTTTATTAATCGGGAAACTCTAAACCAAAATTTAAATATTTTTTCATCAAATCCAAAACTTCTTCTAGACAAATTAGAATCTTAATCTTTAACACGCTTGAGATACAACAAAAACTAATAAAATTACTAAATTACATAGTATAGATAGCTCAACTAAGCATTTTGTTATGTTGAACGACTAAATTTTTTTTTATGTTATTGTTTATAAGAATATATAAATATATTTTTTGTCAATCTAAAATTTTCTAGCAATAAAAGTTTAAAATATGAAAAATGTAGCATAATACGAATACAAAATTACTTTTTTTTTTCTCACCACCGCTAAAAAGAGCTTGTTCTCACTAACCTCCAAAAATTCTGTTTTGACCAGATAGTTTTTTTCTTAAATATATCCAAAGGAAAAAAAAAAATCGTGACTAACAAAAAAGAAAAGAAAAAAAAGATGTAGAAAGGGATAAACAAGAGAGGTGGAATTGCTTCTAATTTTAGTAAAGAAGCATAAGAGAGTCTCCTTTATTGTCTTTTAACGTTACTACTATTCCCAATTTGTTCCAACATGTCTTCTTCTTCACAGACACTTTCGTTACATTCCCTTCTCTCGTCTTCTACAATACCCAAATTCTCAATCAATTATTTTTCAAAAATAAAATTTTTACAAAATTGACATCAATGAAAATAAATAATTTACTTTAAATAGCAAATTGAATGTTGAGGAGTGATTTCCTCTAATAAAAATAAATGATTATGTGTTCGCATTAGTTCGATATAATTAAATAATTAAAATTGGATTATCCGTTTTTGTCGTTTCCTTGCGTATCTAAAGGTTCCTTCCACCGCCTTCGGAACTCAAAGTGGAAGTTAAAAACAAATCAATTTTTCAGTATATAACAGCCGCTCGCTCACGGGACTGTCACATTAAAATCACCTCAAAATCACCCACGTCAGCAACATATCCTCGTGGAAAGGTCAGAAGCCGCTGTTCCTTAAACTGTACATCACAGACCTGTCACGGTAGCATTCACCTTGGATTTAACCGCGGTTGATAAAAGCAGAAATATTTAACCATGGTTAGATTTTAACCCAGAGGTGGTTTAAGTATTTGCCCACTACTCAGCATCAGTTTATAAAGAAGCAAAGCTTTGCCGGAGATTTAGCAAACACAAAACAAAACCAACTCGTCGAATGTGATTTTTTTTTTCTTGAGTGAAAGTGGAAAAAAATGATGATCGGAGAATCTCATCGTGCTTTTAATCCAACGGTTCAAATTCCTCCATGGCCACTTTCAGAAGATCTAACGGCGTCAGATATTTACGGAAGTCCAGACGGAGGAAACAGTATGATCGAGGCTTTGGCTGCGTTACAACGTTATCTTCCGTCAAACGAACCGGATCCGGACTCAGATCCGGATTTATCGGGTCCGGATTCGCCAATCGATGCTTATTCATGTGATCATTTTCGCATGTATGAGTTTAAAGTGAGACGTTGCGCTCGTGGCCGGAGCCATGATTGGACGGAGTGTCCGTACGCTCATCCCGGAGAAAAAGCTCGCCGTCGTGATCCGAGGAAGTTTCATTACTCCGGTACGGCGTGTCCTGAGTTTCGTAAAGGCGGTTGCAAGAGAGGAGACGCCTGCGAGTTCTCTCATGGTGTTTTTGAGTGTTGGCTTCATCCGGCGCGTTATCGGACTCAGCCGTGTAAAGACGGTGGTAACTGTCGCCGTCGTGTTTGTTTCTTCGCTCATTCGCCGGATCAGCTTAGGGTTTTCCCTACTCAAAGCCCCGATCGTGTCGATTCATTCGACGGTGTGTCTCCCATCCGTAGGGCGTTTCAGTTTTCGATTTCGCCGTCGTCTAACTCGCCGCCGGTGAGTCCGCGAGGTGACTCGGGCTCGTGGTCGTCTTTACTGAGTCGTTCACTCGGGTCTAATTTGGGAAACGACGTCGTTGCGTCTCTGAGGAATTTGCAACTTAATAAAGTGAAGTCTCTTTCTTCGTCGTACAGCAATCAAATCGGAGGATACGGATCCGGGTTCGGGTCGCCACGTGGATCAGTATTGGGTCCTGGGTTTCGGAGCTTACCAACTACGCCGACCCGGCCCGGATATATGAATATTTGGGAAAATGGTTTGGAGGAAGAACCGGCGATGGAACGGGTCGAGTCGGGTCGTGAGCTGCGAGCGAAGCTGTTTGAGAAGCTGAGCAAGGAGAATTGCATGGGTCGGGTTGACCCGGATCCGGATCAGGGAGCGGGTGAAGGTCCTGATGTCGGGTGGGTCTCTGACTTGGTGATGTGATTTTAACCGGATTCGTATATCTGAAAAATATTTAATTAAAGGATTATTCGTCATGGGAGGTTTTTAATGATCTCTTCTTAGGAAAAGAGGAGATTTTCTCTGAAATATTTTATGTATATATTATTTACTAATTTTCGTATAATTTCTATTATATAGTCGATGATCCAGGGAGATTTCTCAGTGTCTAGGAGGTGCTTAGGATTTTTATTATGATGGATTCACTAATATATATTAAATAATTTTGTTGGTTTTTTTCTTTCTTTCTGATATTATGTTGTTGGTTTATTTTGTTGGTTTTAGATGCAAGTCTCCTGTAAATTATTAATTTATTGAATGAATGAAAAGGGAATGTAAATTATTTATTTTGTTATAAGTCATAAGTGGACATTTCTTTTAAGTTTTTGGTCTGTTTATTTAGGCATGCGTAAAGAGGTGTGATGTATGATTAACGTCCGTAAACATCATTATCGGAGACTGTGATTATGTCCTAAATGAGTCGGAGACTGTAGTTGTACTTGTGTGTCCTTTAGTTCTTAACTTGAGTAAATCAAGAGTTTAGATAGAAAACTGTATACTTGAGTTAAATAATGGACCTTAAGCTTTATCGAAACACTTTGCACGTTGCACGATTTTTAGCTCATCCAATATGAATATGATACTTGGCTTAAAGATATGGATTTGTTTAGTAGTAATTAGGTCGAAATTATATATAGATTTCTCATTTGTGATCAACTTCTTTTTCCGATAACCTGCAAATTTTACCTATGATCTTGATATAAAAAGAGTTTATAAATAGTTACCTTTGTTTGATGGTATTGGAAATTTGAAGCGCACGCACACAAACCAACGGTCGAACAATTATTTTTAATAGATGCTATGAATTTTAATAAACATTTTGTGGAATAATGAAAAGTGAGTGTCGTATTTTTTGGTTAAAGAATGGGGTACTTCGTCTTTAAATTCTTATGCCATACTTGTCAATCCTTCATAATGAATTAATGATCACGACGTACTCTTAACGACGCTTTTAAATATTTTGCTTCAAAGTTAAAACTCTTAAGTTTTAGGAAAAAAACATCTGAATATTTGACTTCTCAAAAGAGGTCTCGTAGTCATAGATCTTATCCGAAGTAGTATTATTGACTTTTGAAAAGCAACCACATAGTCATAGTTCTTATCCAAAGGAATAGGCTTAGAATTGATAAATTTAATTATATGTTATAATACTTTTGATTCGATTAGAAAATTTGAAATATTTGAATAAAAGCAAGTCAAATAGTGAAAAATATTTGTTTTAAACAAAATAAACTATAGCATACATATTTTAAATGAAAACTTCATTATAATCTATATATTATATATAATATAAAATTTACAATTTTATATAAAATATAAAATGTAAATTGCCTTATTTTCGGTAATAGAAATTGAAATATGAATCATAATTGGTGGATTCAAGTAACACAAAAAATTCATTTACTCACTTAAGCATTTTATTATATTTGTATAATATATAACAAATAAAAAAAATACTAAAGTTTTAAGAAAAAATCTCTTAAAACTTTATAAAAGTTAAGTGATTGTACCTAATTCTATGTATTGCATTTTAGATATTCAAAATTTCTGAAATGCTTATTAGATACTGTACTAGTATATTAGTATCACATATTCCCGTTATTTTAAAAATAAATATACATAAATTTAAATAATGTAGTTATAGATTGGATCACCCATACTAAATATTATTTAAGATATTAGTTGTGTGCCCAACCCTAGTTACTTAAAGCCAAGGCAATGCATATTTTGAGGGGAACTTTATAATAATGTTTATTAGATCTTTTGATGTCAATAGGGGACATGTGGGTCCATTGTTAGATACTGAAGGAGTCCATTTATATGTATTGGCGAAATAGGTTTTATTATTAAATTGAAATGGATGGTATATAGAAGAATAGTCCAAATTTGTAGAGTTGCGTAGTGATTATTAGTCTACACAACTATAATAAGTGATTGAGAAAAGAAACCTTTGTACGGGTCACTAGACTCATTAGTAAATACTAAACGGGTGATAATGTCAAGAAAAAGTCGAACCAAATTATTAATTATTTACCTAAACCTAAGTCTATTATATGTTATCAGCAAATAAGAGATTATGATTTTATTAAATCAATACAATAAAATATTTTAGTTTATCTTCGGTGATGACAGATCAAATTTTTAGTTAAATCAATAACTGACATAGCAATTAAAATAGATAAATAATAAAATTATAATAATTAATACAGCTCAACATTTTTGTTGTCTACATGAATACAACAAAAAAGATTAAAATTTATTGGATCCAAATTTTTGGATTAAAGAATTAATGGGCTTCTAATTGTTCTACGGAAAAGCAAAAAGAAAAAAACATAAAGAGAACGAGACGTTATATGGGCCAATGAAGTCACATGCCCCAATGCCCCAAATCCAATGCTCCATTTCCCTTGCGTCTCATTGGCTGAACGATTAAGGAGAATCGATTAATGATGGAACAAAAAACGTAACCAGTGAGATGAGTCAATTCTTGTCTATGTGTCGATAGAGAAGCGGCCAGTTTATGATCACAACAAGAAAGCAGGAGCCATGAATGCTTTGGTTAGATGCAACACAATCATGTCTAATGGCCTATTTATCCTAAATCTTTATACTCACCCCTACATAACAAACTCCATTGCTTTGAGAGAAGGAATGCTTGATCGTGGTGGTGATAGTCTGATAGAATCTGCTATGCTCAGTTCTCTCAGAGGTTTGAAGGTACCCAAATGATCGTTAATTATGCAAACCACAACACTGTCTTCTTGAGAGCTTTGGAGGGACGTCAAGGTCCAATGCACTTTGTAACTAGCTGCATCTTCCGCCAAGAAGAAGAGAGCATCGTGGCTGGCTTGGAAGAAGATCTCTCTAAGGAAACCAAAAGCTATGATGAAGAAAGATGATGAGAGAAAACAATGAAGAAGATAATGATGATGGAGATATTGAATCTCTATCTGCTTCTCCCAAAGAGATTTGGTAACTCAAACTCTTTCGTTGCTTAGATTCCGGTAGCTGATGGTCTTGTACAACGTCTTTGGTGGTAGTTCTTCTTTGTTTGAGGATTATATGCAAAGTATGCAGAGAAGAAGCATAGAGGAAAAGAGTTTTGGTGATTAAAAATGCAGTGCAAGGATAGGCATGGATTGTTCTTATGCGAGACTGTCTGACTGTGTGTACTTGGCGGTGATGTCTCCTCTTCAAGAGCCAGTCTTGTTTAGAGCTTTTGCCGGTTTTGCGTTTAGTTCTAGTCTTCTGTTGATCAGTGTTTATGTAATCACACAAGTATGCAAAACATTTATCTTTTCAGAAAGTTTACTCTTTTAGAAACAAAAGAATCAACGTAGTATTATAACATTTATCTTTTGACCCCAAAAGATAGCCAACATGCCCAACATATAGTTCACATTACAGTTTTATAATTTTGGCCTTAAGATCCCCGTATCTCCAGAACGTTATACAATACATAACATATTCTTATAAGTTTACATGAACGTAATAGAGAGATATAGAAGAAAGAAACGAGAATTAGTCATGCAAAATCTCAAAATTGAAAGTATAAACAATCTAACAAGTTTCACATCCAAATTTTACGATCAAATAGTAAAACAAATCCAGTAATTAACCACAAAATAGAAAATAAAAACTTTAAGTATCTAAGCTATAAAAAACAATCCTAATTAATTATTTCCTTCTGAAACAATTCGATCCTTAACCATCTCAGTCTCTAAGTCAATGATAGCTGCAATGTTTTCACGCAATCTATCAAGTAATGGATTCAACTTTTCAACAAGATCACCAAAGAAATCATCCCTATGCTCTTTCGCATGTTCCAAAGTCTTTTTCAACATGTTGTTTCCATATTCATCATTAGCTAATCTCACCAATGTATCTTCATCACACTTGACAATCTCTATCATGATTAGAACCAAAGGCACAATCGAAGTACGGTCATCAATAAGCATATCCACAATTTTGCTTCCATGTTTCAGAAACGAAAGCTCAATGTAGTGACATTGAAGGCCACACGCGATGAAGGTCGTACAATCCTGATCGTGGAGATTAATGGCGTCTTCTACCATAAAGCTTCCCACATTAGGGTCCCTTGTTAGGTAGAGAGAGTGGACTCCGATTAGGCGTAGGATTTGATCGTATACTAGTTTCGAATTAGCTCTTTTCTTGAAAACGTCTATGATCCGTAACAAGATGCGATAGCCGTAATAGTCGGTTGTAACATCGATGAACCTTTGCTTCACTGCTGCCAAGAAAACGTTGTCGATTTCTTCTGATTTTCCTAGGATTATCTGAACCATTAGCGATCCCCGTCTTGTTTTGACAAACTCTACAAACAGATCTGAATATAACGTTAGCTTCGAGGCAAGCTTATGGAGCTGTTCATCTTCTATATTAGATGCCGAGAGAATCTCATCAAACTCAGCCATTAGCTCGTGCAAGCGCGTGTGGTCTTGTGTGGTTTTCTGTGTAAAATCGAGCTTAAGCACATGCTGGATTAAGGAGATTCCTAAATCGTCCATGCTAAGCAAGTGAGCGTGCTTTGAGATTAGGTCAAGGAATTCATCTTTAAAGAAATCGTCAGCTATTGTCATAACTTTCTTGAGTATGACGCAACCGTTTTTGTCATGCGATAAGACAAACGAGTGACGGTACGTGATATGGCAAAACAGTTTCTTATCATGTATGTTGCATACGTTTAGGACTTGTGACGCCAAATCATAGCCGCGTTCATGAGTCATAATCTCATCGAATCTCATCATGATAGGGTAGAGAATGATTGTGTTAATATCGTCTGATATTCCGAAAATTTTCATGAAGCGGTTCAAGCCTACCTCGTCTGTGATGATCTTGACGAAGAGATCCAAATCAGACGTTATGATATTCGCAAACTTATGGAGCTTATCAGACCTAGAGACGATACTAAGAAACTCGTTCAAGTCGACTTCTTCGGAACTAGTCATTAGTCTCTACACGCGCTTGGTATGAGGCTCTGTTTTGTCCTTCTCCATAATTCGAGGGAATAAGTCAAAACAAGTTTTTGTGTGTGTGTGTGTGTGTGTGTGTGTGTGTGTGTGTTGAACTATGAATGTTGGATTAGTATTTATAGCTTTATATGATATGATATGATTTAGGGCTTTTTGTATTCCTAATTTGATGGAGTTGCAGGTCTGGTTAGGAGAACATCAAACCGAAAGTACTTGGTTTAATTGTTACTTCTGATTTTGTATTTCAAGTTGTTGTTTCAGTTGAGTAATAACGAGAGAAGTGGAACCAATCTCTCCACTTTCCCATTTCCATGTTTGTAGGAGTTGTTACTCCACGATTTGTTTCTGTACTTCTACTTAAGTAAATGAAAAGCCAAAAAAGAGGCAATCTTAATTGCCCAAACACTTGTGTACTGTTTTAAGTTCTTGTTCTGTTTCTGAGACCCATCATTTTGGTATCAGAGCAGTTCTATCTTTCTTGTTGACGGCATTCTTCGAGAATCAACGTCCAACAAAACATTTGCTTCTTGCTGCGGCATTCTTCACGAATCAACGTAGCAAACCTTCGTTCAATTTCCTTTTATTCCAATTCACACTAACTGCTTTCACCATTCCACCCAGAAAAACAAAAAACTCAAATAAACACACGACCATGGCATTAGACAATACGATCTCTACCAACAAAGATAAGCTGGAGACGTTGGAGGCAAGCATCGGCATGGTGCAGGACGATCTCCATAAGGCAACCAGTAGCATGGCAGAGAAAATCATCAACATCGAAGGGTCCCTCAATGAAAGATTCAAATCGATGGAGCGTACTTTTAACCGTACATTGGAGGAATCCATGAACCGGATGAGAGAACTTATGGCACTGAATCATGAGAGTGGGTCAAGTGAACCCACCAGTGACAATAGGACTGGCGTCTTTCCACCACCTAGTCATCGACAGCAACACAGAGACCGTTTCACACCGGCTACCAACCAAAATCATCATCACCGGGTAAAATTAAAACTACCACGGTTCAACGGAGGGGATCCCACAGAGTGGCTTAGCAAAGTGAAGCAGCTATTCACTTATGAGGAGATTCCAGAGAACAAATATGTCAGTTTCGCTGCTTTCCATCTGACGGAGGAGGCGAATGAATGGTGGATGGCCACAACAAAGAAACTAAAAGTTCACCCTCTCCACGCTAATTGGGGAGTCTTTGAGGAGGAATTGTGGATTCGTTTCGGTCCAACAGAAGGGGAAAACTTCCATATGGCCTTGTCTAAGATACGTCAAACAGGATCATTACTAGATTATCAACGCGAATTTGAGAAGCTGCAGAACAAGGTGGACAACTGGTCAGAAGAAGCTCTCGTGGGGACATTCTTGGGAGGGTTAAAACCATCTTTAGCTAACCATGTTCAAATATTTGCCCCAACGACTCTTCGGGATGTCATACGACTCGCACGACGGAGCGACGAGTTACAGAGGCAGCAACAAGGATCCCAACAACAATCTTTCACGGCATCGCCACGACCGGCGTCACCGAGTCCATCCGTACCCGACAAGAACACACAAAATCAGACCGCTCAGCAACCCAAACGGCTAAGTTGGGATGAAATGAAGAGGAAGAGAAGCCTTGGCCTCTGTTTCAGTTGCGATGAGCGCTACACACCTGGGCATCGATGCAAAAAATCACAATTGTTACTCATGGAAGGTGAGGATGACGAAGAGGAAGATGAATTTATAGATAACCAAGAAACCATCGAAACTGGGAAAACTTAGACCAGCTGGAACAAAGCTTTCTTGGTCTGAATCTTGAGGACAAGATTCAATTTGAGGAGGGGTGTAATGATGGAGTTGCAGAACCGGTTTCTCCAAACCGAAAATACATTAATTGATTGGTTTTATAATTGTTGTTCAGTTAATAAGAAAGACTCGGTCTTCCTCATGTGGAGGAACCATCTTTCCCATTTCTTTATTTCCTTGTTTGTAGGAGTGGTTACTCCACGATTTGTTTCTGTACTTCTACTTAAGTAAATGGAAAAGCCAAAAATAGGCAATCTTAATTGCCAATTCAAGTGTTCTTTGTTCTTATGCTTTTACTCTGATTCTGAGACGTATCATTTTGGTATCAGAGCATTTGGTTCATGCTGCGGCATTCTTCACGAATCAACGTAGCAAACCGTCGTTCTTTTATTCTTTTGATTTGCACCATTTTTTGTGGTCGTATCAAGGTATGTGAAGCAACATGGAAACTAAAGATTTGGGTGCCAATCTCCGAGAAGTTCAAGATGAACTCTTCTGTAAGGTGCGTGATGAATTCAAGAAGATGGAGGTCAATATGATGAATGAGATCCAGAAGGTGAAACTTGATATGATGGAAGAATTCAAGCGTTTTCAAGACACATTGAATCTTCAGATGAAGATAACAAGAAGTCTCAAAGCTGATTGTGGAAGAGTTAGAAACCAGACCGTGGAAATCAACACAACGAATTCACAGGTTTTGTTAGAATCTCAACAATTGGTGAACTCACCATTCAAAGGATCAGCAGCTTCACCACCGAAACGTCGACGAGCTCGAACGGTTCCGACTAAGATCCAACATCGCACTCCTCATGCCAGAAAACCAGAAAAGGGTAGCCGAGGTAATTCGTCTAAGCGCGAACAAGGAGTTGGTTTTACAAAATCTCAGAAACATGGTATGCTTCCTCCATCTCCTTCTTTATGGTGGAGAGTCCGAGTTTCATCCCATGCGTTGCCTAGTCGTGTTAAGGAGAATTTGTTTGCTACCCATGGGAAACGACCATTCGATCGTGGAAAAGCTAGGCTCTTGAGGGAACATGGTAAAGTAACGGTTGAACAAAAAGAAAAGAAAAGTTATGAATCAGTTTTCTATTAGAACCTTGAGGACAAGGTTCTTTTCCGGCGGTGGTGTAATGATGGAGTTGCAGGTCCGGTTAGGAAAACATCAAACCGAAAGTACTTGGTTTAATTGTTACTTCTGATTTTGTATTTCAAGTTGTTGTTTCAGTTGAGTAATAACGAGAGAAGTGGAACCAATCTCTCCACTTTCCCATTTCCATGTTTGTAGGAGTTGTTACTCCACGATTTGTTTCTGTACTTCTACTTAAGTAAATGAAAAGCCAAAAAAGAGGCAATCTTAATTGCCCAAACACTTGTGTACTGTTTTAAGTTCTTGTTCTGTTTCTGAGACCCATCATAATTCGAATATATAAGTGGGATTCCTCGTGGGAAAAGGAAACCTATATATGATGATTTTTCTCATTAATTATCTTGTAAGTATTTCCATCATCATCTTGGTTATGGTTTTTTTTTCATAATTTCTTAAATATTATAAAAGTTAGAGAATACCCAATTGAAAAAAAGAAAAAGAAATTGCTAAAAAATATTTCATAATCTTTTTTTTTTTTAATTTTCAATAGATAGAAATTAAACGGTTCTGCGAAAACCATCAAAACCATCAAAATAATATTTTTAATTGAATCCGAAGATACCCATGAACATTCTGATCGTATATATATACATCAAAACGTATGGCTCCATAACTTATTTAATAAAATTTTATTTTATTTTAAAAATGGTCTGCCTCTTTTCATCTTTAAAAAAAAAAAGCATATTAGTTGGTTTGTTTTCTTCAGTTAAATAAACGCAGTGTCATGTACTATATAAACGATTCGTTCTGTTTGTTTCCCTCTTCTCTCCCTCTCTGCTTCATCTTCAAAGAATCAGGTATGTGATCTCCATCTATGTTCCAATGTATAGCTTCGGGTAATAGTTTATTCAGCTTCTTGTTGTTTCTTTCTTCTTCAATCGTTATGGTTTTTGCTATCTGATGATGCTCGGTATAGAAGAATCTTTGGTCAGATTATATTGTATCTTCGTGGCCATGCGAGACTTGATTCTTAACTGAATCGAGCTTTAGATTTTGCTCGAATTGGTTTGGTTATTGATTTGCTGATCGGAATCTTGCTTCTTCTTGATCAAAGTTTAAGCTTTCTTTGGTGTCGTGATGATCACAGAGATGTTTGGGTTAATTATCTCGTGAGTGTTTGATCGTCAATTGTGGTGAAATTTTCAGAATATCCAAGTGTAGAGAGAGACGAACGTGATGGACAAAAAGGTGAAGAAAGAAATGGATGACGACAAAACGCCAAAGCCCCAAAGCAACCAAACGCCGCAGCAGGAGCAGGTACTCTTTTCTTTTTCTTATTCTGCAAGGTATTCTCTCAAGAACCCAACACTTGTTCTTTGTGTCTGTTCATCCTCTAGAATGAGGGAGGGGTCATCATCACTTGTTCCGTTTCAAGAATCTCCATCACTTCTTCCGCTTGAAGATTATCCTCATCTAACTGGCCTAATCCAAAGCAAAAGCGAGCTGAGGAACTCTCATCTCAAAGCTCCCAAAGCCAACCTCAGTATCACTACTACCACGCCAAACCAGAGTCGCCAAATCAACAAGACCTGGCCAATGGTAAGCTCTCATTCCTAAATTCTTTTTGTATTCTCTAAGTTAGTTATTATCAAGAATCACATAACCAACCACTTCTTTGTGTTTGTTCATCTGCAGGATCAGAGACCACAACATCTTCAGTTAAAAGAATCTTATCTCAGCAAAGCCACAATCACCCACGGCTCCTCCTCTCCTTCTGTCAATGTGGCAACAAAACCAGACTTGCCTTCGCTTTCCCAAGAACCAGATTCAGCTTCTTTTGGACTTCAAACTAGGAGGACTCTACATAAAAACTGGTCACTCACTGATGATATGGAGATTTCTCAGGGATCTGTCCTCCCAAGAATTGGAAACAGACTGTCCATTTTTAAAAAGCTTGCCATGGGTATAAAGATTCCGGACATGTCTTCTTCATCTGGGAAAGGAAACATGTCAGCAAACAGTCCAACACCAAAGGTTTTAACACTTTTTTATATCACTAGTCTCAATTACAATATAACCAGACTTCTCTTCTCTCTCATCTGCTTTTACCTGTGTTTATTAGGCTTCTGCTGAACCATTCACCCTCAATCCACCAAGACAAGCTGCCCAGAAACTCTCCTCTGGTCTATGGGATGTAAGTTTATCTCAACCCAATTTTCCTTGTTATGATATTGACTTTTTTGTGTTTCGAAAACCAATAACTCAAGATATTAACTTTACTCTGTGTAAATCATCCTGCAGAGTAGCACCTATCCTTTGAATTTCCCTATACTAAGTAGTGAAAGACAAAGCAGAAAGGAGCTCAAGAACGCTCACCTCAAAACTCCCACAGCCAATCTCAGCAACACTACTACCACAACCACCCATGGCTCCTCTCCTTCTGTTGACTTACCTGAAACAGTGACGCAAGAACCAGACTTGTCATCACCTTCAGAAGATAAACTCAAAGATGATGAGATCACAGGACAAGATCAGGGTCACTCAGCTTTGGATGACAATGTTCAGTAAAAATCACCCATGTTACATTCTGTCCGTTAAAACTTCTTTCCCTCATCCATCAAACTTCTCAGCTTGTCATAGACTCGTAGGATTTTAAACATTTCTTGATTACTGATACAGATCAAGCTAATAGATACACAACACACACATGAAATATATACAAGGTTCATAATAGATACATACGCTCTTCTGTCTAGTGTTTTTCTTGATGAAATGCATTAATTGGTCATATTGTATTCTTTAAGATGAAAACAGTTGTAACATGGAAACAGAGACTTTAACCAGAGATATAACGGTTTGGACAAAACGTTTTACCAACATAAAATGCATTATTAGAAATTGCAATAAATCGTGGACAAGTTACGATTTTTTCCTGGGGAGAAAAAAAAGTTTGGTAAAATTTATAAACAACACGTAGTTGCTTTTAACCAAGTCAAAACGGAAGAAAAGAGAATAGAAACTACGAAGTCGTAAGCCAGTAGATTACCCACAAGAAAGTGTCTTAAAGAAACAATAGAGTTGACAAAAATGTAAAAGAAACATTCAAATGCAGTTTATCAAGTTAATTATATTGAAAAAATAAAATTTCCGATCAATTTGACTCGGATCCTTATGTACATAAAATATTTCTTTCTGTTTTAATCAATGCACACACAAAGCTCCCCCACTTAAATCGAAATCTCCCAAGGCTGGCTTCAGCTGCAGTAAACAAAAGCACTTTTAACAATCCGATAAAATATCGAAATTCTTCAATGGGTTTTGTTTGTTTTTGATATGAGAAAGTTACCTCAGAGAGCCATCTCAGCTTGTAAGGCAGCGAGTTCATCTTCCTCAGCGGTAGGTTGCTTCTGAGCTGGAGTACGAGTAGGTTTGTTTCCTTGAGGCACATGGATTGGAACAGGCTGAAGAAGTTGCTCTTCTAGCTCGGCGCCTTCTAGTTCTTCAAGTTCTGCTTCCAATTCATCCTGTAAATTTCCAACACAAATACTGTTAAGAAAAGCTGAAACAGAATGTGCTTTTAATTGAGTATATGATTCGATCAAGGGGTCTTCAGGAAAGTTACCTCATCGAAATCAGCAGCATACCCAAGTGGAGTTGACAATGCTTCTTGGATCTGTTTCATGTTCTCAGTTTGCTCGTTGATCTCATCCATTGTCTTGTCAACATCATCAATGTTTCTGCAAAACAAATGTGTTTGCACGCACACTTACTCGCTGCTTAAACCATCATTTATCTTAACCCGGTAGTAAAAAGTTAGGTAAATAAACAGCACATACGTTGCTTTCTGCATAGCTTTCATTGCAGAAGCTCCGGTCCTCAAAGCATCTACAGTCTCTGTTGTTGCTTTTGCACCTTCTAACATAATCATCTGTTTGCACAATAGTGATATATTCAATTATTGTTTATCGTACCAAACCTTATAAAAAAGCTAATGAAAACTCACTTGATCATGAATACGCAGCTGGAAATTTCCGAGCTGTTCAACTTGTTGCTCATATAACC
Organism: Erysimum cheiranthoides; assembly: GCA_011420285.2. Taxonomy (NCBI): domain Eukaryota; kingdom Viridiplantae; phylum Streptophyta; class Magnoliopsida; order Brassicales; family Brassicaceae; genus Erysimum; species Erysimum cheiranthoides. The sequence goes on from CM022180.2 coordinate 21,167,281, forward strand.
TCTTCCTCTTCAAACATTGTATAGCCGCTGCAAAATAACAATAAGCGTAAAATTACCAGCCAAGTGAAAACACAACACAAACACATTCTTGGATTTTTACACTTGAGACACATGAACACACAAGACTAAAGGTCATACCGCGTTTGTTCTTAAGCCGGGAGAATTCCTTAGCTCTCTCAACCTCTGCAGTAGCTTTCTTAAGAAGAACACCCTCCTTCTTCTCTAGCATCTCAAGAGTCTGAGGAAGAACAGCAGTACAATTGAGAAATCACCAAAAGAAGCATTGAAAGAACAATAAGCCAATATTGAACCTTTTGCTCACACAAAGAGAGTACCAAACTTGCTATAACAATGTAGAAAGCATGAATCACCAAAATAAAAAAGCAAGCCTTTGACACAAAAACGGATACGAAAAGCGATAAGTCATTGACCAATTATATAGCTGTAGTCTCAATCAATCTATAATCTTGTTAAAAATCGAATTTTGAGATGATGATGAAAGAGAGAATAGGGTGGTTTACCTCATTGAGCTTGTCTAATGTTTGGAGAGTATTAGTCTCCTGCTTTGGTTTCCCGAATAACCGATTCATAAACATGGCGATGATGATTGTTGCTTAATAACTCGCGATTCTCTACACAATCGAAACAAGGATCAATAAGAGTTTCGTCAATTTAGCCCTGAACCATGAATTGAGCAAACGAAATTAGGGTTTTTTTTTTTTTTAATAACTGGGTTCTGTTCACAATCAATTTGGATTCTCAATCTAAAATTAGATCCCGAAATGTAAAGGTGAATTATTTTGCAATAAAAAGAGAAGAAATTAGGTTTTTATGAATCTCTGAAATCGATTGATAGAACACAAACCTGAGGGAATTGATGCGAAGCTTTTGCTTAATTGAGAGGTCGAATTAATCGAAGCGAGGAAGAAGAAGAAGAAGAAGAAGAAACAAAAAATCTAAAGAGTTTGGGTTTCGAAATCCTTCTCCTACCTGTACTTATTAAGCATTACTTATTATTGATTGATTTGATACGTTCTACCGTACTTTTATGGTTCTACCCTTTTATATTAATGTTATTATCTCTTGGAAATTTCTTCTTTTATTCTTGGTAACACTAACAATGTTAATCTCTTGGAATTTTTTCTTCCAGTATTTTTTTTTTTTTTAATATCTCTTGGAAATTTCGTTGAAAGAAGTTAAATCTTTTATGAATTCATCAGAGAAAACAAACAAGTTGTTATTATAGTAAAATTTACGTAATGGACTGAGAAACTTTCTTTGATGAAAAATAAAATAAAATACAGGATTAAAATATACTAAAAGAGAATAGTTTTATTTTCTTGATTACAGAACATAGTTGGAGAAAAGATATTTAAATAATAGGCTAATTTAAAAATATATATAGGAAAATAAGTTTTTTCTTAAACAACTCGAATACTTTTTAAGAATTTCTTAAAATACCATCATTTTGGGTTTCTTTCCAAAAATATCACTAATATCAAATTTTGTTTATAGGTGTGGAATTTTAAATCCTTGGTTTGGGTTGACTATTTTATAATGTAGGGTTTAATATTTATGTGGTAGAGTTTGGTGTTGAGAATTTAGAGTTTGAAAATTAAAAATTTAATTTTAGTTTTGTGGTATCTTTGTCCTAAAAACAAAAATGATGGTATTTTAAAAAATTGCTTTTAACAACTTGGAAAAACGTTTAAATAGGCTTTAAACAATAAATTGTTTAAAGTTTAAACTAATCGGGAGATATATAATAGTATTAGTAGATTAGATGAAAGGTTGTTGGCGAACCAATTTTGCGGGCACTTGATTACGTTGCATAGGTACAAAATGGTGCGACCAAATGTATTTGTGTAAGTTGTTTATGTTGGCATTCCTTCCTCAGTCATATAGGAGTTTAGTTAACACCATATTTGCTAATAATGCGTACTAATTAAGCTTCCAATACAAAATAAGTTTCTTTAAGGTTGGTATCACACTAGTAGTAAATTTGATCTTTTATTAAAACATGGAAAACAATTTATGAAAACATAGTGTTTGTTTCATAGCAACATAATTAAGTTAAAAAGAGTCTAACAAATAATTTAATCATTTTTACCAAAAAAAAAAAAATAATAATCATGCATATATGATCACCATAGCATGAAATTAGATGTCAAATTTAAATACACATGAAATGTCAAAAATCCTTTTTTTGATGAGAAACTGCTTTTTGCGTTTCTTTTGCAAATGTATTTAGTTTGTTGTTTACTTGTTTGTATGCGTGCTCGTCCGCTCGAGCTCGTAGACATCATAACTGTCCCATGTTTGATATAATATCCGTGACCGATTCGAACCAAGCACAAAATATTTTGAAGTCCCATAAACAAAATCAGGATGCTTTTCCACTAAAACGAAAGAGTTCGTAGAAGGGAACAAGTGTTTTAAGTTAATAATAAAGTAACTGGTATAACTATTATGGGTTGCAAAACAATGTTCACTTGTTCAGGCTTGCATCGACTTTGTCTTGGGCCGTCCTTTTTTATCAAATTTAAAAATATATGCGACAAAGAAAACAGTAAACCGAAGAAGATATTAGACATGTGTATTTTTAGCCCAAAAAAAAAGACATGTGTATTTTGGATTGGTCATCTACTCAAATTTTCTTTTACCGTTTTACGACATTTAGATTAATAAAACTCCATCCATATTCCAATCCTCATTATGTGGAATAATCTACAAATTCTTAAATTACTCAACTTTTCAAAAAATTCAAAATCATCCTTTTTTCCAGAATTGTTAGTATTTAGTGAAATAATTGAATCTAGATTTAATATTTATACGTTTAGATGGTGATTTTTAATATTTAAATTACATATACGCATTACCTAACCTATTCTTTTTTCTTACTTTTTTAACGTCCACACAACCTGTTTTTCTTCTTCTAAATAGTTTATTTATATTTCCTATCTGATCCGTAGCTCCTATATATTGTCCCAACTTTTTACCTCATATATAGAGGCTTAGAAGATATTACTAAAATATGTTGTACTTATTTTTTTAACTAAAAAAATCGGAGGATGTGTAATAATAGAGATATCAAACATTTATAATAAGCAAATGATGTCAGACTAGAGAAGACGATAGAAGAATCATCTTTCTCCACCGTTGTTTTGAGAAAACTAGGTCTGGACCACTTATTATCAGTTTTAGGGATATGATAGTGACGTATCAAACAAGTAAATTAATAATAGTGTTAATATCAAAAGAAAATAAACAGTTTTATTCTATCAAGGGTGAAAGTTCATTTCATTCACGTCTCGGATTCAATTCATAAACAATATGAATATTGTAGCTTGCCAAAAAAAAAAAAAAAAGCTAGACAAAAAGAAAAAACGATATGAATATTGCCAGCTTTTGGTTTTGACTAGGATTAGATGCAGAAAACTAAATAATTACATACAATTTTATTCATAAACATTAACGACGGCATAAACTGAATAGTGAATATCCTAAAATTTCATGATATCAGGATTTGATAGTGAGTTTTATGTACGAATGTATAACTTTTAACTATATAAAATTAGGTTACACGATGTCTGGACAAAATAAGATTGAAGAATGTACAAAATAATTAGCATAATTTTGGTCGGTGGTCAAATCAATTACGAGTTCTTAATAAATGGTACTTTCCATAAACGCCGTCTTTTAGCTCTTAAATAGAGTCAAACGTAACTTTTTTTTTGTAATAAAAGAAAAACCAAGCAAGTATATGTCAAACTATTAATTAAAATTAGATTTTAGTATAACACACGTCATAGAAAATTGACTTTTTCTTTAAGCTGAAAATTTTATATTGCATCAAAGACAAAAATAATGACATATAATAAAAACTTTATTATAAAAAATACGTCATAGATGATGATCCTGGAACTCTTTATGTAACTTAAATAGTATTTTAATAGTTATGGGTAGGTACATGTATCAAATCACAGACAAAAATAATTGATATGTATATATTTCAATTATACAAAAAAGGGTAAAAAAAAAACACAAAACATTCGATACATCGATTCATGATCATACTTTTATCCGTTTTTAGTAATTAGAATTATCATCGGTTACAAAACGTCGTCCACAAAATTCGGCAAGAAAAAGACCAAAACCAAATCTCTGAAGGGTCATCTTCGTAATTTTCTACTCATAATCTCTCAGCTTATAAAATAAAAAATCCGGCGAGACAATTCCAAAACAAATTTAAAAATCAATAATTTAATCACTTTCCGTAGTTTGCAGACAACAGAGCTGCTTACGTGTTCTCCAAAATTTGTATAGGACCATTGAGTCTTAAGCCTCAACTAAGATCATCGATCTAGGGTTCTTTAATTTCTCGAATCCTTTGTTGTTGTTTGTTTTTAGAAAATCCGGTGAGAGAGAGAGAGAGAGAGAGAGATGGGGAAAGTGGCTGTTGCTACGACGGTTGTGTGCTCTGTGGCGGTTTGTGCGGCGGCTGCTTTGATTGTACGGCGGCGAATGAAAAGCTCAGGGAAATGGGCTCGAGTGATTGAGATCTTGAAAGCGTTTGAAGAAGATTGTGCAACGCCAATAGCGAAATTAAGACAAGTGGCTGATGCTATGACTGTAGAGATGCACGCTGGTCTTGCATCTGAAGGTGGAAGCAAACTTAAGATGCTTATTAGCTATGTTGATAATCTTCCTTCTGGGTTAGTTTTTTTTCTTTATCCTTAAATTTTGAGAATTTAATTGTGAAAAAGGATAAAATTTGAGATTTGATTTTATCTGAATTCAGATTCAATAAAGCTGAATTGGATAAAATTATTGCCACGTTTATCCAATTTTGTTTTTTTTGGATAATGTCATCTCAGAAAGTTTCTTGCTTTTTGATTTATTTGGAATTCAGTTTCGATTTCACTTGTCTGAATTCAGATTCAAAAATTGATAAATCATTGTCACGCTTTATTCAATTTTGTTTTTTTTTTTTTTTTTTTTGGCTAGTGTTATGAGTTTCATCTAAGAAAGTTTTATGCTTTATGATTCATTTGGAATTCGATTTTATTGATGTCACTTAGAGAATCAATGGAATCCAGATCCGTCACTTTGAATCATAATTGTCAACTTATTCTGGATAATCTACTTTTTTTTTGTTTATGTTTATAGCTTCTTCCAAGTCTCTAGATTCTTATATGTAGGGTATCTGCATTTTGTTTCTTTTTAACTTCAACATAGTTGATGACTTGATGTAGCTTTTGATGTCTCACTGTTCCAAAGCTTGGCTTTTATTACTTTCATGGATTTTAGAGAGTTTTTTTATTTTACCTTTACTATGATTTGAGTTTTCTTTGTCTTGTTCTTTGTAGGAGCCCATATGTCTTTGAAATCTTTTTTTTTTTATGAAGCTTTTGGGTGAATCATGAGTGTACCTTTCACTGTGCAGTTGTTTGTTTCTTTTTGGTTGTGATGATATTACGTAGTAAAGTTTGAGCTGTAATTGGATCTAATGCTTGCTATCAATTTGATAGGGATGAAACTGGTTTCTTTTATGCATTGGATTTAGGCGGAACAAATTTCCGTGTAATGCGTGTGCTTCTTGGTGGCAAACAAGACCGCGTTGTTAAACGAGAATTCAAAGAAGAATCAATTCCTCCTCATCTGATGACCGGGAAATCAGATGTCAGTTTTCTGAACTATACTTTGTCCCATATATGCATAGTCTTGGATGATCTATAGGTTTGTGTATTGATTCTATTTTGGTAATTATGGAGCCAGGAATTGTTCGATTTTATCGCTGAAGTTCTTGCAAAGTTTGTCGCTACAGAAGGCGAGGACTTTCATCTCCCACCGGGTAGACAAAGGGAATTAGGTTTCACTTTCTCATTTCCGGTTAAGCAGACATCTTTGTCCTCTGGCACTCTCATCAACTGGACAAAGGGTTTTTCCATTGAAGATACAGTTGAGCTTGATTTCTCTTCATCTGTTTCATTTTTTATTACAGCAGCTTCTATGCTTCCTCTAGACTGCAATTTTCATGATCCCTGTTTTTTTGTTGTAGCTAAGAAATTTACTGGCTTTGGTTTATCGATTTGAAGACTGAGTTTTTGATATGATTACGCTGTTTCTGAAATTTTGGCCCTGTATGTAGGTTGGACAAGATGTTGTCGGAGAACTTGTTAAAGCTATGGAAAGAGTTGGGCTGGACATGCGTGTTGCAGCGCTTGTGAGTTATCCTCTTACCCAATCTTTGTTTCAGCTAGCAGAAATTTGTGTCATCTATTTGATTATGATCCTATTATTTCTTTGTAAACTGTACAGGTTAATGATACCATTGGAACACTCGCGGGTGGTAGATACACTAACCCGGATGTCGTTGCCGCTGTTATTTTGGGCACCGGCACAAATGCAGCCTATGTCGAGCGTGCACATGCAATTCCCAAATGGCATGGTTTGCTTCCCAAATCAGGAGAAATGGTTTGTGTTTTCGCAAAAACTTTAAAACTCCATACTGAGGTTTGAAGTACTTGAATCTTAGATTAAATGTACTGCTATGTAGGTTATCAACATGGAGTGGGGAAACTTCAGGTCATCGCATCTTCCATTGACAGAGTACGACCACTCTCTAGATTTGGAGAGTTTGAATCCTGGTGAACAGGTATGACCTTTGAACTTCTACTGGTTTTCAAGTTCGTTTAGAGAATCATTATGACATGACCCTAAGATTCTATCTGGCGTTAACTTTTTTCAGATTCTTGAGAAAATCATTTCCGGAATGTATTTGGGAGAAATTTTGCGTAGAGTTCTCCTGAAGATGGCTGAAGAAGCTGCTTTCTTTGGCGACATCGTCCCACCTAAGCTGAAAATACCATTCATCATAAGGTTGATTAACATCTTCTACATGGTTTACTTGCATCGAATCAGAAGTCTAATAATCACTTTTTTATACGGTATGCAGGACCCCGAACATGTCTGCTATGCACAGCGATACTTCCCCGGATTTGAAGGTTGTGGGAAGCAAGTTAAAAGACATATTGGAGGTTAGACTCTCTCCCATACATAACGATTTCACACTTATTGTATAACTGAAATCTCAAAAAAGTTTATTTGGTGAACTCTCAGGTCCCTACGTCTTCTCTGAAGATGAGAAAAGTAGTGATCAGCCTCTGTAACATCATCGCAAGCCGAGGAGCTCGTTTATCTGCTGCAGGGATCTATGGAATCCTCAAGAAAATAGGAAGAGACGCAACAAAAGATGGAGAAACTCAGAAATCTGTGATAGCAATGGACGGTGGGCTATTTGAGCACTACACTCAGTTCAGTGAGTCAATGAAGAGTTCATTGAAAGAGTTGCTTGGAGATGAAGTTTCAGAGAGTGTTGAAGTGATTCTGTCAAACGATGGTTCAGGTGTTGGAGCTGCATTACTCGCTGCTTCTCACTCTCAGTATCTCGAACCTGAAGACGATTCTGAAACAAGTTAATTGTAAGCCTTTTTTGTGTTTCTCTCTCTCTCTGAAGACCTTCTTTGTTTGCCATTACGGTTTAAACAAATAAAAGAAGAAGAAGAAGAAGGTGAAAAAGCCCTTTTTATTTTTGCAATTTTCAGGAACAATAAATTATAAACCATGGATTCTTCTTCAAGCCCTGGGAAAGACCAGCCAATGTTGTAGAACTATATATATTCGAGTTCTTTATATAAATGATCATTGATTTTTTTTCCAAAATCTGAAGAAGAATTCAATGGTTTGGTTATTTTAATTGATTTGTAAAATTTATGGAAGATTTATATATTTTCTCTTGTAGTCTGTGGAAGCAGTGGTAATTTCGAGTCTATCTGAGGTGCTTTCCGTCAAAACGTAATTTGTCTTAAAACGACGCCGTTTCACTATGATTTTCTGTTACTTCACTTCCTTCTTATCTTCTCCACTTCTTCCTCTGGTCTTTCCCTTAAACCCTAAAAGTCTCTGTTAATCAGATTGGTTTATCAACGGGAGAATTTTCAACTACCGTTTTCTGATAGCGCTTCATTTGAAAACTTCACTCTTCTCCACCGCAAAATTTTCGATTTTTCTCTTCTGTTTACTACAAAATCATGTACTGTAATTTAACAAGAAGCCAAGGATTTCCAATGGCGATTAGGGTTTCATTACAACAATCAACTGTCAAGAGTTGTTTCCAGTTCACAAAGTCTTCGTATTTACCAGTTAAGTTTCATGTAAACCCTAAAGGAAGCGCCTTTGTTAATGTTTCGACTGGTTTAGTTAGTTCTCGCTTTAAATCTATGAAGATTGGAATGTTGAGTAAGCCTGGATGTGTTAGAGAGTTTTCGAGTTTTGATTCTCAGAGATTTGGCAAACGAAGTAGTAATAGTAGTAGAGGGAAGTCTGGATTAGGATCGAGAGCTTTCCGAGAGAAGAGAAGTGGCGGTAATGGCCGTTCAAGTGGAGATTCAATTTGGGTGAAATCTGATGAGAAACCAGTGAAAGAAAGGTTTCAGAGAGGTGATCGGCCTTCTTGGGAGAAACGAGATGGTAGAAATGATTCGGTTTCTGATAGGAGAAGTAGATTTAGAGGTTATGGTGAAACAAGAAATCGAGATTCTTTTCGTGCTCGAGGAGATGATAGAATCAGTGAAGTGGAAGAAGAAAGCAAGAAAGGTGGTGGGAATTCAATTTGGGTGGCGAATAGTGATAAACCGGCCAAAGAGCAATTGCCGAGAGTTAATAACCGGTCATCTTGGGATGATAGAACAAGAAATCAGAACTCTTTTGGTGCTCGAGGTGATGATAGAATCACTGAAGAAGAAGAAGACGAAACAATGAATCGTGTCCATGAAGATGGTGATGGAGTCGTTGAAGAAGAACCAGATAATACTAGGTGGTCTGAGATCAAAAATAGATTCAATAGATATGATGTTAGAGAGCAAGGACATGACAATGCAGCATATCGAAACTGGAATAGGCAAGAGAGCTGGGGTAGGAAAACATGGCAAGAGGCAACCGAGTCCAGCGTGCCTAGGCTGGAGGGTGAAGTGGTTTATGGAGTAAGTCCAGTGTTAGCTGCACTCTCTGTTGGGAGACGAGAGTTCTATGCTCTCTATGTTCAGGAAGGTCTAGATTTGAGCAGTAACAATAAGAAGAAGAAAGACAAGAAAGGGTTTGAGAAAGTCTTGAAAATCTCTGAAAAGCTCGGGTTAAACATCAAGGAAACTTCAAAGCATGATCTTAACATGGTCGCTGATAACAGACCGCATCAAGGACTGGTGCTCGATGCTTCTCCGTTGGAATTGGTGAAAGTGAAAGAACTAGATCCGATTTCATCAGAGGAAGAGAAATCTTCTCTTTGGGTAGCTCTTGATGAGGTCACTGATCCTCAGAACTTAGGCGCGATCATAAGATCTGCTTACTTTTTTGGAGCCACGGGTGTTGTGGTATGCGCGAAAAACTCAGCTCCATTAAGTGCGGTTGTGAGTAAAGCAAGCGCTGGATCGCTTGAAGTAATGGAACTCAGGTACTGCAAAAACATGATGCAGTTTTTAGAAGCTTCTGCTGAGAATGGGTGGCGTGTGGTTGGTGGTTCGGTATCTTCAAAGGCTGTTGCTTTGAACGAGGTTTTACCTGGTAGCCCGACAATTCTTGTCTTGGGAAATGAAGGAACTGGTTTAAGGCCATTAGTAGAGAGATCTTGTACTGATTTAGTCAGGATTAGCGGTAATATGCGTAACGATGTTGTAGTTACAGAGTCTGATGATGCGGAAGGTGAAGGGTTCAGATCATTTCTTGCTGTGGAGAGCTTGAACGTGAGTGTTGCAGCTGGTTTGTTTCTTCATCATTTAATAGGCAACAAAGCAAGTGCTTAATTCCGCGGTGATTTCGTCTTATCAATTCCATTTTTGCACCAAACTTGGGATTTGCTCTTTACTTGTATAACGTTATGCTCTCGTTCTATGGTTACTTTACGAAAATCAATTGTTTTCCTATCGTGATCTGATCTCTGTGCTTAAACGATGACATTCTGATGCTTATTGTTGTCTTTCTTTTAATATACTCATGGGCTTTGGAACGAGCCTATAAACAAACAAACCATGATTTGACGTGGCATAACCTATTTAAGAGATCTCTAAATCAAAATTCAAAATATAGCCGTTTCTGGCAAAAAGAAAGTACATATAGATCGAAGAGAAGACAAGACAAAAATGGTAAATCAAGTGTAAATTCATATGTTCATTTCTACGATTTAGGAAAGTTATGGTTCCGAATTCAGAAAATTTGTTAATGACTGGAATTGTTAAGGGTTGCCATTTTGGGAAATTGATTTAGGCGATTGTTGCGCTTTAGGAAAGTTGAATTTAATGTTTGTTCACATGTAAATGCCATACAACACCAAAAGCTAAATAAGACAAAAGTTACCGTTTGAAAGAATTGGCATCATCAAAAAGTCTACACCACAAGAATTGGCATCATCAAAAAGTTACCGTTGAAAGAATTACCGTTTTTTTTTTAAAAAAGAAAAAGGATCAAAACCTATTCTCTACAAGCAACTCTTGTTTGCAATGAAGTAAATTTCTACACTCCCTTATATTCTCTTCGTTTTTTTCTTTTCTTTTTTTGACATAATTTTTTTCTCTTAACTTTTGTCTTTGAAAATTATTTTTTAAAAATAAAGGATATGAAGACAAAACATAAGATGGGTACCACTATATCCTTATCTAGGGGATATAACACAAGTAGTCTGGTCAGTTCGGCCTGGGAATTTGTATATATTTAGTGTTTGATTGCTAGTGCATGTGATCTGAGGTGGTTAAAGCCTGAAAGTTAAACTATTTTTTTCTTATCAATTGTATTAGGCATGACCAAAACTAAACCGTAACCGTATTTTGGACCGTAACCGGACCGGATATAAACCGTAACCAGACCGTAACCGTATAAAATGGTTAAAAACCGTAACCGTTAACCGTAAAAAAATATTAGTTATGGTTATAAAAATTATTAACCGTAACCGTTAATTAACCGTAACTGTATAAAAACCGTCGGTTAACCGTACGGTTAAACCGTAAAATTATAACCGTAACCGTTTTAAAATATTATTTTATTAAAATAAATTAAAATTTTATATAGATATTTAAGAAAATCTAAATAAAAAAATAAAAGGTGATATTATTTTAACTGATACTAAAATAAATAATTGATATTTTTTGCTAATCGAAAAATGATAGTATTATTTTAGCTAATATTAAATAAAATATTTGAATAAATTTACGGTGACAAAATCAAAGTGGATTGTGACTTAGTGGATGCAAATATTCGTTATTATTTATTCTAATTAGTTTGATAAACATTACAGTATTTAATTTCTTTGTCATTTTAGTTTTTTAAATACATAATTATTTTTCTAAATCGTGTTTTATGTGGATCAAATTTCAAAGTCCCCACTAACCCACTCCATCACTTATTTTTATTCCTTACCAAAAAAAAAATCACTTATTTTTATTATAATTAATCAAATCATTTGTAATTTAAAATATTTAAAATTATTTTAACAGAAATTTTTTTTTCAATAATATCATATCATCAAAAAAATATAACCGTATATAACCATAACCGTATATAACTGTAACCGTTTTAACCGGAACCGTATTAAACCGTAACCGTTTAACCGTTTATTAAATGGTTACGGTTATGGTTAAACAAAATTTATAACCGTAACCGGTGGTTAATAAACCGTAACCGTGATAACCGTAACCGTGGTCATGCCTAAATTGTATGAGTGGACATGACAGATGATTTAGATAAGTGGTTTGAGTTTGGCCCAAAAAAAGATAAGAAAAAGTGGTTTGAGTTGATACCAAAAAAGTTAGAAATTAAATCATTTCTTTTTTTTTTGAACGGTTTCAAATTTGAAATAAAATTAAATTTTCTTTTGTAGTCTTTTTTTTTTTTTTAACACAACTTAGCATAGATATTAATAGGAGTTGTATAACTCCTATTTCTTTTGTAGTCTTTTGATCACCAAACTAGTAGTTGTTTAAAAAAAAAAAAAAAATTTTTTTTATCTTAAGAATTAAGAAAACATTGTAACTGTGTTGTCCAAATGATACTTATCAATCAAACTTAAATCTCCTTACTAGAAGAAGACCCCAGGAAACTCTAATTACACATCTTAATCTTTTAAACAATAGTGGTATATTTTTATTGTCACGAAAAATGTTTCTGTACACAAACGCTTATAATTCTTTGAAGTCAATATCTTACGATATACGTAGTTGATTTCTTGTACATAAGCTAATCTAGTTACGTACATAAGCTAACAGTGTTTTAGATTGGTCAGAGTGATTGTTTGACCGTGATCCAAAGAAAAAACCTCATTTTGAATTGATTAGCTTTGAAAATATGTAATAACTAGGTGAGAACCCGCGCGTAGCGCGGGGTTTTAACCCCAATCAACCGAGTAACACCGTGAAGGAAGTGAGTATTGTCCTCTAGCTGAGAGTAAACCCACTCCTCAATGTCCATAGCGAAGCTACAAATATAGTGACTCACTATGGCCGTTCATTAGATTTAGCACATTTCTTATATTTTGTTCTCTTTAAGACTAAACTTGAAGAAGTATAAAATGAAGCATTTTGCACTTGCTCCTATGAAGACCTTTTAGTTTGCTTGCATGATTAATGATAAATTTGTAAACCCCACAAAACTTTGACAATAGGATTAACAATTTATATTATGCATGGGAGAGAGGAATAACATAAGTAACTCAAAAATCATTCAACTGCAACTGGATTAAAGAGGAAACACTTCTTTTTAAAAAAATTTGTGAGAATAAAAGAAAATATAGAGATAAACAAATTATTAAACTTTTTTGGGAAAATAATTTTTACAGTCTCTATCATTACGTGTTATCTTTTCCATTTGAGCCAAACCCTTATCTCCAACACTGCATTTCGAAATAGGCTAGGTTAGATTTAGGAAGATAATGAAAGGTTACACTTCAGTTGATCGGTTTTATAACTAAAAATAGACAATGATAAATATATTATTAAACTTTGGATTTGAGAATGCAGAGAATTCCAAACGTTTCGGAAGCTTACACCTCTTGGAATTTTTGTTGGCTTTTGACTTTGTTTTGAAGGCTCGTGACAATTGCATCTTTTGTTTTTTTACTTACTTTATATTTAGTTCATTTCATTTAATTATTTTTTTATTTTAATTTTCAATTTATGAAATATTGTTAATTCTTTATTTTTTATTATTTTAATATTTGTGATATATTGGAAAAAAATAGTAAATTCATATTGAAAACCTTTCAAAATAGTATTGTTTTTATTGTTACCTTTTTCATACGTGTTTTTAAAATGACAAATTTACGTTTCGTCCCAATATATCTCATTTATGTTCGAGAATTTTGTGAGACATAAATTAGATAGATTTTCTAATCTCACAATTTTTTTTTGTTCTATTCCCTTTTAATCTCATCATAGTTTAAGTTTATTAATTTTAATCAATTATCTTTTTTTTAATAATATAAATATAAGAAAAAACTTTTCATATTCCCTTTTTGAAAAACTAAATTTCTTATTTTTGTTTCATTCCCGTTAAATATCATGTTACATTGTGTTAGTCCAATCAAATTTTAATTCATATTATTTTTAATGGATATATATTCATAATAAAACATTCACTTTAAAACTGTAATATATCATTTATGAATTACTTAGTATAATCAAAAATTAGTAAGTTTATTATTGTTTTGATCAATTATCTTTTTTAGTTTTATAATATAAAATGTAAAAGAAGGCATTTCATATTTGTTTTTGAAAAACTTGTTTACATATATCTAGATCTTAAAATAAAATGATAAATAGTATATATATATTTTTAAAATTAAATTATAAGAAAAAACCTTTCATATTCCTTTTTAAAAAACTTGTTTAGGATGATGATGTGGCTTGTTTTGAAATTAAATGACAAAATGATATAAATAAATTCTTTAAATTAAATTCTAAAATGATGTGGATGATGATTAGCATGATGATGTGGCTTAAGGAGAAGAGAGGAAAAGTCTACTTTATAGATATAGATAATGTTCAAAATAGTACAAAGAAGCACAAAATATTTAATTGGAACCAAAACAATAGTTTTATTCGCTAGCAAAGTAGCAAATAATATATGTATTAATTTATATTTAGTATCAATCTAAAAATCTAATCTAACTCGAATATTAGGCAATCTGTTTTACCACCAAATTTGATTTGAAAAACATTGCAAGGGAGCACAATAATATTATACTAGTCACATCAGCAAAGAAGATGCATAGAATATACCTACAAAATATTCAATTGGCAAAGGAGATCAATGATTAGGTCATAGGAGTAATAAATTGTAGAATAAATTATGTGGGAATATTATAAAATAAAATTGCAAAAGAAAAAGAAATTGGGTTGTCAATTTAAAACACACACATGTATCTAAGCTGTCACCACTCGTGATACTCTCTGTTCGAAAAGGACATCTTCAGATTCGGCATCACATTCTGGCATCTTTGCCGCCAAAATTACTTATTATATAACGATATTTTCCTCTTCACTAAGAATAATCATTAAACAAAAAAAAAAAAAAACAAAACAAAGAGAAGAATGATCCTTCACGAGAAAGTAAAACTTTTAATCTTGCGAGCAAAAGTAGTAGACGCGTTTAGTGTGATTTATGCAAAATACTTGATATTATTAAAACTGACTTGTGCAAAAAAAAAAAATGATATTACTAAACTGTAAATGGTAATATTTACAAGTTTGTTCGATGCGGAATAATCACACTAACCCTATTTGATCATTGTTTAAGTGGAACTTTATATATTTTTTAAAGTTGATAAGGTTTTTTTGGAAACGTCGTAATTTTTTTTTATGCAAGCTGTGTAAAGGGTTCAAGTAAAATTTTTAAAATTCCTTTATTGTGCGGTATGAATTTTTTTTTATAAAGTTACCTAATCCAAATTTGTAGATTAGATTATGGTATCTCGATTGAATCCACCTGTTATCTATATCGTTGGAATAAAACAACAATAATTTTAACATAGTTGAATTTTTTTTATGATACCACAATATTATTTCTGTTAAAAATGGATTGGGCGTGCTTGTTGATCCGCTACTACCAGTGAAATACTCCATCCATACTACCGTAATTAGTACATATATATGTTACTACATACATACAAAACATCACCCAATTCATCCATCTCTTACCAAACCTTATACAAATAAACGATTCTTCTAATTAAAATCTCGTTCAACTGTTATAAATTTTTAACATCTTTGATTGATAATTTAAAATAAAATCATGTCCTAATTCTTAAATATTTTTTTTTTTGTCAACATATGTAGATTAGCTTATTAAAGCCAATGAGCTGGAATGTTGTTTACATAAGTAACAAGATGTGGTGAAGTACGAACTTGTCGTGCTAAACTATCCGCTTTTACATTTACATTCCGAGAAATAAGAGATAATGAAAAGGATGAGAATTCTTCCCTGTCGATCGCAATCTCTTCTAGGTATGCTGAAAAGGCCGGCCATTCATCAGGAGAAGACACCATCTTCACCAGGCCGGAACAGTCGGTTAGAAAGGTCACATGAGTATTGTCAGCACCAATCATGCACCTCAGTGCCCACACCAGGGCCTCCACCTCCGTATGCAGCGCAGAGAGGCTCCGTCGTAGATTTGCAGCACCCCTTGTCGTTGTCGCGTCTGGCCCCGTACAGAACCAGCCAATACCTGCAAAATTATCCGATTCTTTCCAAGATCCATCCACAAAACACCGGTAACCAGTAAAAACTTCAGGCAGAGGATTGGCATGTAGCCGTGGGAAGTGCATAGATGTCGAAATGTTATCTTCTATGCACTCCTCCTCCATCTGTGCCTGTCTCCATGCTAGCGCTTCCGCGTTAGCTATCCGTATTATATCCTGAGGGCTTTCGTCCATATTTTCAAAAACTTTGGCATTTCGTGCTTTCCATATGTACCACATTACCCATGGAAAAGAATCACTATGGGCTTGGGATGGTTGTCTCCAAAACAAATAATCCATATTTGCAAACAATGAAGCCGTGGGAAATGATAGTGACCCTGATGGTATTTGGGACAAAGCCCACACCTGTGTTGCTGGCGGACATTCAAAAAGGACGTGTTGAATCGTCTCCTCAAGATATCCACACCTGGGGCAAACTGTATCACAGTTTATACCTCTCCTACTCAGATTAGCTGAGACGGAGATGCATCCGGTAAGGGCCTGCCACATAAAATGTTGAATTTTCGGTGGACATTTGACCTTCCATACATGGGCCTGAAGTGGGGAGTAATCGGGTCCATAAACCGGCGAGGGAACCGGAGTAAAATTCTGGAGTCGTATTGTGTGATAACCTGATTTAACTGTATATCTTCCGGTTTTTGTAAAGTGCCATCCAAAAGAGTCGGGCTTATTACAGTTACCTGGGTGAATAGCCGAAATAATTTGGACATCCGCTGGGTCGAAAACCTCTTTCAATTTATCAAGATTCCAAGCCATTGACTGAAAGTCAATAAAGTGTCTAATTTGAATCGCCGGATCCATGGGGTATCCGTTACTTTGAGCTGGTCTCGGGAATTGAGCTGGGATCCAGGGATCATTCCATATTGAAATGGTATCGCCTGAGCCAACTCTTAAAATTAGCCCTTTTTTAACCAGAGAACGAGCTGAAATAATACTCCTCCAGCCATATGATGGAGAATATGATTTTATTTCCTCTAAAGGATTTGAGTTCCGATAGTATCTTCCTTTAAAAACCCTCGCAAACAAGGAATCTGGAACATCTATCAAACGCCAGAGTTGTTTTGCCAAAAGCGCCGTATTGAAATCATCAACATTGCGAAATCCTAGACCTCCCATGTGTTTGCTGGTGCATAGCTTGTCCCATGCTTTCCAGTGCATACCTTTTGTTTCTCCACCCGTACTCCACCAGAAATTAGCCACCGCACTCGTGAGCTTAGCTGTGACTGATTTTGGAAGCCGAAAACATGACATGACGTACGTTGGTAGGGCTGCTGCCACCGATTTAATCATAACCTCCTTCCCCCCTTTTGAAAGAAACTTAGCCGACCAACCATTTATTCTACTTTGAAGTCTATCCTTGACAAAGGAGAATAATTTTGTCTTGGAACCCCCCATGCTCTCCGGTAAGCCTAAATAGGAGCCCATACTTTTATTAAAATCATGTGCTAATTTAATTTTTTAACATCTTTGATTAATAACATCTTATTTTAAATTATTCATAAATATTTAAGAATTTAAGATTGTAAAGTAACACGTCTCTTGGTATATGACAACATTTTAAGTGCGCATGAAATGGTTCATTTTAGATCTAGCGCATGATCTTATGTAGAAGCAAAACTTTCAAGTATGTTTTTTTTTTTTTTTTTTGGGCAAAAACTTTTATATCTTCATTTTCCAAGCATGTTGTATAAGCATGTGAAGCCCAAAATCATTCATCATTTCCAAAACTTCCCTCAAAAATTTATATTTTATCTCGTTTATTAGTCTAAAAAAACTGATTTCTAGAACTTGGAAATTTCTTCAAATGACACCCATATATATCTTGAACACAAAAAGTTTACATATAATTTTCTCTATGAACAAAAAATTAAAAAATGTCCTACCAAAAAAAAAAATATAAAAAAATGTTTCTAATGCAATTTTAGTCTTTAATCTCTGACAAAAGTTTGTTCATTTATATAAATTTTAATTTATGATCTGTACAAACTAATTAAAATGATTTAAATGCATATATATATATATAACACGTATTTAAAAAATACTATATATGTAACACGTAAAATATGTACTTCTTTTGATATAATACAATTATATATTTCTTTTAATAGAATATATATTTCCTTAATTATAGGGAATAACTTTTTTAGAAGTTCGAATGACATAAATAGAAGGTGCTATTCTTATGAATAATTTAAAATAAAATAGTAAATATTGATTTTTTGAATAAAAAAAGAAGAGTAAAGGATGTGTCGATGATTGAATGGTGATTTGTGTTATTCCTTTGGAAAAAATATTCAAGTTTAGTTTTCTTTCTCTCTGGATTTTCGCTGGTCCGTCAATGGTGATCTGAGACAAATCTAATTGGTTTCGATGTGTGAGAGAGATATACAAGGAGAAGAATTGCGGTGAATTTCAAATCTAGGGTTTCTCATTTTTGTTTCCTCTCTTCTCATCCTTTAGAAAAGGGACTACGTTGAACACAAGGAGAAGGAGAAAGAATTAGAGAGACGAAATATGTCTACATTGGACTCCATTGATGCGATTCTCTTCTCTCTTAGCAGAGCTTTTACAAGCCCTTTCGCTGTCTTCGTTCAGATCCAGGTGAGCTTTTTTTGGTTGGTTCAGATCGAAAGTTTGGTCCTTTTCTCTTCGAAAATTTTGAATTTTGCTTGCTCGTTTGAATCACTCATTCGGGTTTCAAAAAACCCAATCCATTTGTTTTTGTTTTTCAGGTGAACTTTCGTTTTTTTGTTTTTCCTTTTGTTGATTCAGATCGAAAGTTTGGTCCTTTTCTCTTTGAATGTTGGAGGAATAATTCTGGATTTTGGGGATTCATTTTTTTGGCCATTTTCTGAATTGAGAATTCAAATAAAAGATCTCCGGAACAAGCTAAAGTTTTGTTTGAAAAGTAATGGTTTTTAAGTACCGTATGAAACGAAGAAATTGAACGTTCAAGCATAACTTTTTTCGCATCATGAGATCATATCGACTCTATCAATTTAATGTCTTCTCCTTAATGTGTTTGCTTTGGGAGTTTTATCATCAGGATAAGAATTTTCTTGCGTTTGTTGTTTCTTACCGTTTCTTATATGCTTCAGGGATGTACAATATGCTTACTTCTTGCTCTGGGTTGGTTAATGGCTGCATATGTCAGGTAGAGTCTGTACCTGAAAAAGATGCCTGATTTTTTAAGCTATTTTTGTTTTACAATCTGACCTTTGTTTTCTGAAATGTTTGTGTTTCTATTTCCATTTCTAAGGAACCGAGAGGTTAAGAGAATTAAAAACAGCATGAAGGGAGGCAATAGTTTGGCGTTCCTTTATCAAGATATCAATGAACTTGAGCACTCTAGGCAGCTTAAACTTCCCAGAGTTTCCGTTGTCATGCCTCTAAAAGGTTTTGGAGAACACAATTTGCACAACTGGAGAAGTCAGGTTAGCCCCTCATGTTGCAATATCTTTGCAGAGTTTTTTTTTTCTTTTCATCATGGTTAAGCTTTTTGCCAGAGAAGTGTGTACTTCCAACTTTATTGTTAATCTTGATCCATGTATTTGTGTAGATTACTTCTCTCTATGGTGGGCCATTGGAATTCCTTTTTGTTGTAGAAAGTACGGAAGACCCTGCATATCATGCTGTTTCCCGTCTGTTATCTATGTATCAGGTACAGACACGTTTCAACATATCTTTGTGGTCATTTAACTTGTTTCTAATGAAAGTACTGTGCACAAAAGTTTAATTCATACTCCATATGGCCTACTTTTGTCTTGAAGTATGTATTGACTTCACATATTCCCTCATATCGATGCCTAAATGTTGACAGGATCATGTTGAAGCTAAGGTTGTGGTTGCTGGTTTATCGACAACCTGCAGCCAGAAAATTCATAATCAGTTGGTATGTATGATCTTTTAAGCAGATTTAGTCTTTTGGTGATTGGCTTTCCTTGCTTGCACTAGTGTCTCTGTAACTGTTTTTTCACAACCATGAAAGGACTATCTTCCAACATACGCTTCTTCTTTTTGTTGTTCATTCGTTGGCTTTTGCTGAGTTTGCCTGACTTTGGTTTCTCTTTCTTGAAGATTGGAGTTGAGAAAATGCACCAAGATACCAAATATGTATTATTTTTGGACGATGATGTTAGATTGCATCCTGGAACAATCGGAGCTCTCACGACTGAGATGGAGAAAAATCCAGAGGTGGTACCCAAACTACATAGTTCATGAATTAATTGGCATAGTTTTCCTGTCTAAACTTCTTCCTTTTTCTGTCTCTTGCAGATATTTATTCAAACTGGGTATCCTCTAGACTTGCCTTCTGGAACTCTTGGGAGTTATTGCATCTATGAGTACCACATGGTACAGTGCATATAATCACTGGCTTTCTTATTATTCGTTTATATTCGTCCATGTTTGTAGCAAATTGTAATTTGAGCTAATATTTGGCATATTCCCTTTACAGCCTTGCTCAATGGGATTTGCGACTGGCGGGAGAACATTCTTTTTGTGGGGAGGATGCATGATGGTATGTAGATAACATGGTATATAATGTTTATTTTGTATTCTCTACTGCCACATCTAATTTTGGTGATTGTTGCCACTATTTGTAGATGCATGCTGATGATTTCAGACAAGATCGATACGGTGTTGTCTCTGGCCTACGTGATGGTGGATATTCGGATGATATGACACTTGCCTCTCTAGCTGGTAACATTGCTTCTGAATACCCCCTCCATTTTGTTGCACGATATGCCTATTGTATGTGTAGTTGGCAGTTTCTTCTTGTTTCCACTCATGTTCTTTTTACTCCAGGTGCTCACAAGAGGCTCATTACATCTCCTCCTGTTGCTGTTTTTCCTCATCCTCTTGCAAGTGATCTAAGTTTTGGACGGTACATTCTCTTTTTTGCTTGTTTGAATCCATTATCCATAGGTACTGAATATTTAGATGTTTAATTATTTTTTTTATCTCTTATTTTATAGGTACTGGAACTATTTGAGAAAGCAAACATTTGTGCTAGAATCTTACATATCCAAAGTTAACTGGATAATGAACAAGGCTTTGTTTGCCGTCCACTGCTATCTTTCATGGGGTTTTGTTGCACCATATGTTATGGCTGTCATTCACATTACATCAGCTCTAAGAATCTACATCAAGGGATATCAGCTACTCGAAGACACGACCTTTGCGTCTGGTGGTGAGCATACTTTTCCTCTTATTTAGGTGGGTTATGTGTTCAAGATAAGAGAAGTTTTTCCTAGTTCCACGATGATTGCTCGTGTGTTGGGGGATCTTAGAACTGATTGTATTGCATGTGGAAGCATAGTGATTTGTCATCTTCAACTGAAACTGTAGGATTGTCTGTTTTTCTTATGCTACATACTGACCTGGAAGGATGAGATTCTATGTAGGTATGTTACTTGTTATAATGTTGGCGATCTGCACCTTCACCGAGCTTCTTTCAATGTGGAATTTGACAAGACGAGAAGTTGAACTATGCAATATGTTATCCCCTGAGGCTCCCCGTCTCTCTCTTGCAACTTACAACTGGGGACTTGTACGTGCTTTCAACCACTTTTATTGATTAGATAGTTAAATCTGAGTAATCGTGTCAAAAGTTATGGTGATGGTAGCTATGGAGGTAACATTTTCTTTATGATTGGGGGAAATTTTACAGGTTTTTGTAGCAATGCTGGTAGACAACTTCCTATACCCGATCTCAGCTTTCCGTTCTCACTTTTCTCAATCCATAAACTGGTCTGGAATCCGATACCACTTGAAAGATGGAAAGATTTTCAAGGTAAATCGTTCAAAGAGTTTTCTCGTATCGTTTCACTTGTTGAATATGTTTTGTTCACTGTATCTGTAATTCTTTGCAATGTGAAATCAGATTGAGAGACGAAAGGATATGGGACCAGCAAAGACCGATTTAGGAGGCAAACACTTGTATGGTAAGAAAGGAGCTCCTCAGAAAGCCTCATTCTTAAGCTCATTGGGAAGGAATTTGGCTCACTGGCGACAACCGAAGAAATTTGATGTTTAAAAAGTCGATAATTATACAGTAGAAGCAAGCTCAAAAGTCATTTTTTGCCCGCCCGGGAATTCGCGGGTGAATTGATGATTCTTTGCAATGTTGGTGATTCTTTTTCCAGAAGGGGAAGATTTGATCTTGTTTTAATTTTTTTCCTTTTTTTTTTTTTGGTTGGCTTCAAAATGTTTATTGGTGAAGAAAGGCATTATTCCCCCCCTTTGGTAAATTATTATTTGATCTCTTTCTGTTTGTTCTATGGGTTTTTTAACTTAGCCGTTTGGGAGAAATATTGCTCACACTCATCATCACCATCTTTTAACTCAACACCTTGATTTCTGTAATTTTTTTTGTTCATCATTCACTATTTAGTTTCTTATGTAATATACAAATGTTCAATCCAATTTAAATTTGCATTCTTGCCTTGTCTTTTTTTTTTTTTTTTTTTTGGGTCAAGGGCTTGCTTTATTGTTTTATCAAGAGATGTTTTCATTCATTTTTGGCATAATAAATTAAATGTATAATCATGACTGTTAGTAGTGGATTAGCGTATAATAAAAACAAAGAAGATCCCACCAGATTAAATAATTATACAAATCAATAAAATAGATATAGAGACAGACAGACCCATCACCAAATTCGACCGTTGCTCACAACGTTCAAAAAATCCCCAATTTTGATTTTTTTTTTTAGTCTTCCTCTTAATTCCTCTTTCTTCTTTAATTACTTACTTACCGTTGGAGCAAAAAGAAACCCTAAATATCGTTCTTCTTGATGAGAAGAATCTTTTACCTTTTTCATAAAAGTCTCTGATTCTTCTCACTCAACCTACGTTAGCCTTTCTTATGTTGTTCTCAGCAACAAGATGCAGATCGGCTCGATCCCTGTTCTAATCATCCATTGATCAGTATAAGAGGAAAGGTTGGGAAAGAGTCGAGAAGAGGTTCTTGGGATCAAAACGGTGACGTTTCGTAACTCCGTTTGTCTTAAAGCTAGCGCCGGCGAAACATAGGCTTGGTACGGAGAGATTCACGGCGGCGTCTCCGGTGGTTATGACAAGAGGGAGATCACCAGGTGGAGTTAGGTGCTATTTATTATGGTGGAGGGCTTTTGTATTTGGAGAGAGTCCTGCTACAATGATGAGGAAGAGCCGTGTTGTTCCACCGACTTCAAAGCACAAGTGTTTGCGATAGAGAGACGATGGCCAAGAACTCTGTTTCTTCTCTTCTTCTTAGTCCTTTTAAATCCTCCTCCTCTCTAGGTACATTTTGCTCTGTGTTTCTTCTCTATTATTAGCTTAAGCATAAAGGGTTTTGTGGAGAGAGTTAACAATGGCTTAAATCTTGAATTTTGCAGGCAAGGAAAAGCTAATCACCGCCTCCGAGTATGAAGAGCAACTGCAGCTGCTTTGTTGGAAGTCTATTTCAAAGTTGGCTTCTCCAAAGCATGAATCTAAGTACAGTAAGTTGGAAAAACCAGAGAAGACTTTGAGTATATACCAGGGAGACTTAGCACACTGAGCAAGGTTTGTATAAATTTGAATGCTAGGTTCAATGGTTAGAGTCTTTTGAGATTGTATTGGTGAGAGATACTGAGACATGTCTTTGTATCTGTACAGGAAGCGAGAGACGGCTCAGAAGATAGCTCTTCAGGCATTGAGAGAAGCTACAACCACCGAAACAGTCGTTCGTCATCTCAAGTATACACACTAATCTCTTCTTGATCACTTTCATTGTATGATTTATGAATCTTTTTTTGGAGAACAATATAAAATCATTCTAGTTCATTAGCTATGAGACATTTACATACTATACACTTCTCTTCACTGATGCATTGATCATCTAATGTGCTTCTAATTTTCTTATCTCGTTGTTACAGCTAACAAGAATAGAATAACTTTATAAGCTTTAATCTCTATATCTCTTGCTTGCCCTTGCACCAGGACCAAGAAACTTCTGGAAGTTTTGTTGAGATACTACTGTGAACTTCCTTGCATATTAGACTGCAGAGAGACCAGCATGTAAGTTTTACTTTTCCTTGGTTTATGTTTGATACCTGATTTTGCTATTGAATCGTATTACTAGATCGTTTTATCCTAAGTTGTCTTGGTTCTACTCGTTTTCCAGATTTGATGAGACTCCATTAAATCCCATCACCTTGGAAATCCCCTTTACTCTTTGGTTCTTTCTTGCCAAGTCCAAAGTTGCCTCCATAAATTACATTTGAGGTAATATGAGATTTGATAACTTTGAAAAAGAAACTATTTTCTATTAAGGCGTCTGTTGATGGACGTATATTTATGGTTTTTCTTTATTTTTTCCAGGATATTGGGTGCTTTATGAGTCCTTGGGAGAGAGAAGTTATGATGACGCCAAAGGACTGATGAAGCATTTGAGTCAGCTGAGGCATATGCAAACGATACTCAAGAAGAGACAGCTGAACAAGTTCATTCAAGGGAAAGAAAATCAGGACCAGCCTCATGATCAGCTTAGGAACCATGATCATCAGCTTAGGAACCATGATCAGGTTTCAGCTTCAACTTATACATATCATACAAAATCTTAATAACTTTGATACCCATTAAGTCACTTGCTCAATTCACCAAAAATCTGCACCATATAAAATACCTAATTACCAAAACTAAAAAACCGTAAAAATAAACTTAAAATAATTATGTCGTCATATTAATTATATGGAACTAACTGAATTGTTTAATAGTAAAGACAGACAGAGCGTGACATCCCGTCTTTTGATCGTTAGCGATGAGCACGTTCGACTTGTCTTTACTATTAAACAATTCAATTAGTTTCATATAATTAATCTGATAACAAAATATTTTTTTTCATCCATCCAAAACCCAAATGTTTTAAAACATTCTTACATAAATTACAAAAACGTAAAAAAAAAATCTGAAAAAATAATTATGTTGTCAGATTAATTTTATGAAACCAACTGAATTGTTTAATAGTAAATACAGACAGAGCGTGACATCCCGTCTTTGGATCGTTAGCGATGAGCACGTTTGACTTGTTTTTCACTATTTTACGAATCAGTCAGTTTCCAAATTGATTTGACAATAAATTTTTTTTTTCATCCATATATCCAAAACCCAAAATTTTTTTAAAACATTCTTACATAAATTATAAAAACGTAAAAACAAACTGAAAAAATAATTGTGTTGTCAGATTAATTATATGGAACTAACTGAATTGTTTAATAGTAAAGACAGACAGAGCGTGACATCCCGTCTTTTGATCGTTAGCGATGAGCATGTTCGACTTGTTTTTCACTACTTTACAAGTCAGTTTGTTTCTAAATTGATTTGACAATAAAATATTTTTTAATCCATCCAAAACCCAAACTTTTTTTTAAAACATTCTCCCCTAAACTTGTAAAAATAAACTAAAATTTTTTTTTGTTGTCAGATTAATTATATGGAACTAACTGAATTGTTTAATAGTAAAAACTGACAGAGCGTGACAATAAGATATATTTGACAATAAGATATATTTTTCGTCCATCCAAAACCCAAACTTTTTTAAAACATTCTCACCTAAACTTGTAAAAATAAACTGAAAAGTAAATATTTGTTAGATCAATTATATGATACTATCTGAATTGTTTAATTGTAAAGACAGACAGATCGTGACATCTCCCCTCTTTTAATGATCATTAACAATCATTAACAATGAGCACGTTTGACTTTGTTTTACGAAGTCAACCAGTTTCTAAATCATGACAATAATATATATTTTTTCCATCCATCCAAAACCCAAATTTTTCTTGCCTTGTTCTCTGTTTCTCCAAAATATCAAAATTATAAATTGAAGATGTACTTGTGTTCACAATTTTATATCATATCTATTTAATTTTATTTGATATGTTGTTCAATCCAAATTAACAATCCTTCTGCGTATACAAAGCTAAACAAAGACTAGATAACTTTTTTGGTTATTAGTACATATTTTCTTTATAAATATTCCATACATTTTAAGTAATTGATTTTCGGACTTTGATATAATGATACAAGAGATAAATATTTACCTTTCAAAGTTTACAAAGCTAAGACGAGATCTTGCAACTCTGAACATGAAACACGTAATTATTACAGAAAAACTTGGGAAAAAGCAAAAAGGGAGGAGAAACACACAAAGCAGACTCTTGAGTCTTGAGTTTTAACGGTAGAGACGGTAGGTGGGGCAATACATGCTACTCTCTGCACACTTGACAATATCTTTCGGCCGTGGAAGCCGCCCCGCCAATCCTGCAAAACCAACATTTCAGCCATAACCGCATCAATACTCAAAACCGCGATATAAGGGGGATGAATGTGAGACAAAGAGTAGATAGAGACGGACCTAGTTCATATGCCTTAGTTGCTACATTGGCTGCAATATGAGCTGATAGTTTCCGGATGGAAGAGAATGAAGGATATATCATTCCTTTATCATAGTTCTCTTTGCTTACTTGTCCAGCTAATGCCTCAGCTATTACGCGGAAACACACACCATAATATTAGTAAACAACGAAGCTGAGAGAGCCTTTAACTAGTTTTACATCTCTTAAATTCTTACCAGTTGCTAAAAGCATATCGTCATGTACCCGTATTGCTCCCGAGATAACCAATCCAAGTCCAAAACCCGGGAATATGTACGCATTGTTTGCCTGTGTTTTAATAAATGCAGAGAGCTTTTTACTAACCAAGTTCCGTAAACCCCAACGTATGAAGAGAAGAGAGTTTATCTATTATTACCTGTGTGGATACAAACACATTTCCTTCATACTCAACTGGATCAAAAGGACTTCCACTTGCGAAAATTGCACGACCCTTCATCCGAAGAAGATCAGAGAGAAATTAATTTTCATTGTAAGGGAATACATATTGGAACAATAGTGCGGTGTGGAGAGACTTACCTTACTCCAAGTATAAGCATCTTCAGCTGTACATTCTGATTGTGTTGTCGGGTTAGAGAGAGCCATTATCAGTGGTCTCTGTAAGAAACATTTTGTCGGTTTCTCTTCCTCTTTAACCAAAACTATGCTTTTATATGATCACTTGAGAGAAAGAAATAAGTACCTCATTAATGGAGGACATGGCTTCAATCACTTCTTTTGTAAAAGACCGTCCAACTCCAGCCGCTCCAATCAGAACAGTCGGTTTTATGGCCTGAAGAGGCATATAACTTAAGAGAATAGAAAAAGATTATAAGAGGATCATGAGTGGACACTTAATAGGAAGAAGTTTCTAACCTTGATAGCACCTAAGAGGTCTTCGACTGGTTCATGTTCATGAGCCCATGGTTTCTTGAAGGCTTGAAGTGAATCTTTACGGGAGTTAACAATCAGTCCCTATCAGAAAACCAAAACTTTCATCAAATTCTAGTTCCATTTAAAACTTTCTTATGTACATTTTTTATTTTTTTTACCTTGGAATCAACAAGCCAGATTTTCTTGCGGCTTTCCTCAACCGAAGCATTCATCTGCAGAAGAAAGATAGAAACAAATTGAAAGCAACTACACTTCAGAACTCGCAAATTCCAAAGAACATTCAATACCTGTTTTGATATATAGAGAGCTATAAGTTCTGCTATTCCAGTTCCAGCCTGCAAAAACATAACAATAAGACTTGGAAAGAATTTGAAGACATGTGGATTTTAAGGAACAGACTGTGATTCCAAAAGTCGATTCTTACTTCACCAGCACCAAGAAAGAGGAAGTTGTGTTCTGCAAGTGGACTATTCAGTAACTTCTGTGCTGAAACTAATCCTGCTAAAACAACAGATGCTGTCCCCTGAAATCGAAAGGAAAAGGCAAATATCTTTCACGCTGTGAAGAGAACAAGAATATAGAATAAGTATAACTCTTACCTGTATATCATCATTGAAAACGAGATGAGTGTCGCGGTATTTCGCTAGCAACTCAAAGGCATTATGATTAGCAAAATCTTCAAACTGTGTCAAATGGAAGGATAACAATGCATATAAACAGCTTACACAATAATATACTGAATCAAGAAGCAAGAAGCAATAAATTATATAAGTAAGAAGCAAGATATCATTGTTTCATACCTGTGTAAGAACATTTTCGCCATAGTTTTGTTTAACAGCACTCATGAATTCATCCAAGAGTTCGCTATATTCCTGCAATGATGTTTAAAGCTACTCATTCGTGGAAGTTTATAAATCATGTTTAAATTCTTAACAGAATAAAGTATACATGAACAAAAGAACAAAACCTGTCCCGTTGCTCTCTTTTGTCTGAGTCCTATGTAGAACTCATCATTCAACAGTTTCTCATTGTTTGTTCCCACATCAATGGTGACAGGTAAACACTGCAAAAGCAATTTAGTCTCAAGTTCCTGGCTCAAAAATACTGTTAAAAACCTTAGTACAATTAAACAATTACCGCTGAAGGACGAACACCTCCAAGTGCTGAATATAACGCCAATTTACCAACTGGTATACCCATCCCCTAAAGGCAAACAACCTCTTGTCAGGTACTCCGATATAATCCCGCAATTTACGCGTATGGCGAACAAACTATGGAAGCCATATTCAGATCACATCAAAACCGAAATGAAGCAAAATCTGATGAATACCTGACATCCAAGATCTCCTAAGCCCAAAATCCGTTCACCATCAGTAACAACAATAACTTGTATATTCCTTTCAGGCCAGTTCTTTAACACATCTAGAATCTTTCCCCTGTATGAATATAAAGGTTATGATTAAAGTCAAAAGTGGGATAAACTGGAAAATCATAAGATAAAGTTAGAAGCAATATATACTTGTCTTTTAAGCTGATGAATAAACCCTGAGGTCGCCTGAAAATACTTCCAAATTTCTGGCAAGCTTCACCAACAGTTGGAGTATAAACAATAGGGAGAAGCTCCTCAACATTATCTATCAACAACTTGTAAAACAGTCTCTCGTTTCTTTCCTGTTTCAAGATCCAATAAGAGATTCATCTTTCTCTGATATATTTAACACAACGATTTTGCAGATTAAACAGACAAGATTTTACCTGAAGTTCTGTCAAGGCCATGTACTTTTGTAATGGAAACTGATATTGTCGGATATTGTTCATTAGCCTCTTCTCCTATATCATTCGAAAACCCGAAAAACCATTGACAAAGGTTTATTATTGATCTCTATCAAAGGAACCATACACAATAACCAAATCACAAAGTATTTACCTGAAGCTTATGATCAAGAACAACGGGAGGGAGAAGACCACGCAAGTAAAGAGTGTCTCTCTCCTTCTCAGTGAAAGCTAGTCCTTTGTTGTAGCGAGGATCTCTAAGCAGTGAATATCCACTGAAACAAGAAACAAAAGGTTACTAACTTATTTGTCAATTTAGACTACTTAGTTCAGTGGCCATGTTGTTACCTAGAAACAGAGAGAGACCAAGGAGTTATGTTGTGCTCAATGGTGGCTGAATCTTCTCCATACACATCAACAACGCCACCATCAACAGAGGATTTCAAATCTGAGTTGGTCACACTCTCCATCTTGAAAGGATTAATGAACACAATCAAAGCGAAAAGAAGTAGAAAATACGAATTTGTTCAGAAGGATCACAAAGGAAGAAACTTTTCTTGAAACATATAATAGTATTGGAAAGAAGAAGGTTGTGGAAAAGCCAAATGGAAGCTTGAGGATGCAGTGAGGTGTCACACAGAAGAAGACAGCTTTGTACACCACATGGACTCTGAAGTTGCCACGTACAAATTAATTGCAATTAAATATAAGCTTTTTTTTTTTTTTTTTTTTTTTGGTTGTCGGCCAAATGCAATTAAATATAAGCTTAGTCTTATTTTAACATGTTTTTTAATTTATTCCATAAGCAAACATACACACGGAATTACTTGTACACTAGAGGACAAATCTAAGATTATATAACTAAACACAGGAACTACACCACATAGCTTAACCTATAAGTTAGGTTACTTAGGTCAGATACTTGCCTAACGCGCATCTTATGAGACATGACGACAACAAACAGGACAAGTAATAAGTGTGTTCAACCCAGAAGTTTTTTAAGCATAGAGGTTGAAGCCACTAATGATTTCTCCTGCGTTTTCTTAAGGTAAAATCTGCACAGGACCGGTCCTGCAATTCTCCAGACAAATCCGCACTTACGAACGTCGTTCTTTTTGATGGCATAGTCGTAACCAATGTTGTAAAGTGCCAAGGCTTGGGGGTAGAGTTCTTCCAGGCTTCTCTTGCTGTCTTCAAACCCTGCAGCGCCATAGAAATCCTGCTACAGAGAGAAGAAACTGTTCAACCAATGAGTTTTGTTTATAAAGCATTAGATGGAGTCTTGTTGATTGCAGTCTTCCTCAGGACTAATCAACAAAAAAAATGTGATTCATGAAGTCCATTGGTCAGATCTTTTCATTGGATTGAGAAGCTTACCTGCTTGTATCTTTGGACAACTTCATTGGTTAATTTATTCTTCTTATTCTCATCCTCTTCCGTCATCGCCTGGCTCATATCATCTCTGTAGTCCTCGTACCAGCCTCTACATTTCTCCATGTGAGACTCAGGGACCGGCTCATCTTCAAAACAGGCGAGTTTACTGATTTCTGAATTGTAACATACAGTTAAGACGTTAATACATATTCGAGATGATGAGTTCTTGTGTACTCTGATTAACGATAGTAAAAAGAAGATCTGTACTGGATGGTGGGGGTATATCTGCATGCTGGGATTCTACAGTGTCAAAGATTAATCCAAGAATAGAAGTGGACGTGAATGTCTTCTTCTTATGATCCATGTAATGTGGAAAGGTGTCGATCTTTAGGTCGGGTGGGAGATCGACCTTAGCCCCCTTTTTTGGTGCATCAAGAGCATCATAATATATATCAATCAACTTTAGCATATTCTTCTTCCTTTCATATTTTTCCTTCGTATTCTCGTCTCCTAAGGTGAGAAAGGGGTCCATTATTGCTAGCCAGCTCTCTGCAGCCATCCCTACAACGTCTCTGTGAGAAAACAAAGCAGATATATTAACTAAAAGAGCTATTGTGAGCTTGAAAGTAAGCTAAGCCGAGAATTGAATTATGTACCTCTTACAAAATCGTGCATTTAGGAACAATTTGAAAAGCTCTTCTTCCAACCCTTCTTGTGACAGTTCACTTGGCGTTCTACCAGAGTAAACTTTACTCGGTTTAGAAGCACTCACCCACGGTTCACTTGGCTTGAAGTGTTCGAGTAGCTAAATAGAAGAATTTACGGCTCATAGTCAGGTCTCAGCAATGAAAAATTTACTTTCAAATGCTCCGGATATAGCAGAGTACCTGGGGATTTCTGGATATAAAATACATATCGCCATCAAAGTCACCACCTGCAATCTCGTCTCCCAAGGATCTTGGACCTTTCTGAGGGAAGAACACAGCATACTTGGAATTTCCAACATAGTCTTCTAAGGCCTTAACATATGTAGCCTTAAGTACATGAATGTCTCCAAAATGTAATCCAGGATTCCTGTAAACTAACACATCCCCAGAAATTTGGCCAGACTCGCTACAAAACAACAAAAAGAAAGCAGTGAGGAAATGAACAGCTACTTCTAGGGAAGAACTCACAATTCCAAGGAAGCTAATCACTGTTTCTTGATGTTATCTAAAACTCAAAGTGAAAGAGCAAGACTAGAATTGGGTCACATACAGGATGACACAGACTTCATCTTCCTTTAACTCTCCGGTGGGATCTACTGTGCCCATGAGATAGTAAGATTCGGTCACAGGAAGCCTTCCTTCTTTGAGAGCATTCTTCTCTGTACCTAAGAGAATCGACAGACGATCTTTCAAGTGTGGTTCGTCAAGGGGGATTCCAACCAAGATCATTTCTGCAGTGTTCTGGTCGTCCATATCCCCATAATGAAGGGCAGCTGCACATACAAATTAACTTAATAAAAGACCCATCGAGTGTCTCCTCAAACTACTTATCGTATTAAAGACTTCAGGGCGCATAAGTTAGTTAACTCAGTGGTTTCAGGGGTAGTAAGAAATTGCAGACGAACCGGGAAATTTTGGGTTTTTTAGTACCTTTAAACGCAGCACGTTCACTGTAGAATATGGTTTTGGACTCTTCCAACGTTTTGAGCAATATATTCAAAAAGAAGTCATTAGGGACTCCTCCATAACTAAGCAGTGCAACCAAATTTCTTGATAGCCTCGTCATTCTTGGTGGATTACTGGAAGATGTTAACAACCAGAGATCATCAAAAAAAGAACAACAAGCGAGAAGTAAGTTCAGTTTCAAGATAACAAATTCCTCGAGGAAGCTACCTTGTATTGACTACCTCCAGGGAGTTAAAGGTACTAAAATTTGACAAGGTCTCATCTTCATACACCTTGATCATAGAAGGTCGCACCTGGACAGTCTGGGGAGGAAGCTGCCAAATAAAGGAGCAAGATTAGGAATAGCTTGCAAACCTGATTTTGTGACATGAAAGAGAGTTGACTTACTTTCTTGTTTGAGAGAAAAGTTCCCTTAACAGCATAGCCTTTATAAAACATCCGAAACTGGATCAGCAGAGGCTGTTGAAAATAAGAATTGTTACTACATGTTTTAAGTGATAGACAAATACAGAATCGAGCTTGAACGTGGAATGTAAACTACATACCGGGTCTTGGTCACAAGGTCCCTGTGATTAATAAAAAATAAGAAACAAACCTGATTAGGAAACAAGAGTGAACGAAAGGCAACTAAGCAACCATTAAATAATCATGGAAGTACAAGAAAGACCTGAATGTTATTACTTCTAATAGATTTCCCTTTATAAATATTAACCGGACACATCCGAGCAAGGTCCTCAGAGATATAGCCTGTTCCATCTGAATGTATACGTGGTTTCTTATTCTTATCAAGAACATCATTATTATCTTGATCCTGCGATTGGATGAAATGGAAAGAGGTCAAAGTCGCATAGTGGATGCAATTAAGTTATGGCCTTGGAGATGCAGTTCTCTGAAGAAAACATGGTTTAAGGACGTACACGGCAGTGTATATCATCGATTATCTCAAAGGTAATCCCAGTCATGTCCACTTCAAGCTTTTTAGTCTTTGACAGAATTAGAGAAAACCTGACGCATCAGCAAAAGAAAGGTGACTCTGATTACAAATGAGAACATCTCTAGTAGCGTTTAAAGATGAAACAGTAAAAAATCTTCATATGCCTCCAATAGAGACTTAGAAGAAACAAGAGTGAGTACCTTGCCATATAGTTGGCCGGGGATGGCAAATTATGCAGATGCATAAAATGCATACGAGCTTCATGGATTGACATTCCGTTAAGGATATAAGGATTTTCCATATCACTCAACGCTGTAGAGCCCGTGCGTATAAAGTAGCATTTAACTCCATTTGTAGAAAAATCTTTCTTCTTCCCTTCTTTCCCTCCATCTTTGAAAACTGTTTAAAAGAGAGGTAAACAAGCTACTATGTGCATTTCTTAATTCACAAAGAATAGCTGCAAGACATGGCCGTAGCACCTTAACAATGAAAAGTGTTGTATGTGCAATAACATAGATAATAATCAAGAGAAAATAACAAGGAAAAAGACCCACCATGATACCATCCTTAGCAATTTCTTTGTATGTAGGGTAAAGGTCATTACAACAGGTTGCCACGCCTCCCAATTTATCGAATTTGACGGTTAAAACATTATCATCACCCAAAACCTTGTGCAGGTGTGTTCCAGTGTTCTCCAGAAGATGACCCTGTGAACACAGTCTATCGATAAGTAACAGTGTATTAAGACACTGGCAATGACTTTATCCTAAAACGTAGGATATACACTTTTAATAGACATATGATAGCGACTTGCAAACAAACTATGGCAACGGCCTGGAAGTATCTCGTGGATTC
The DNA here is from genome assembly GCA_011420285.2 of Erysimum cheiranthoides. NCBI lineage: Eukaryota > Viridiplantae > Streptophyta > Magnoliopsida > Brassicales > Brassicaceae > Erysimum > Erysimum cheiranthoides. The sequence goes on from CM022180.2 coordinate 21,200,980, forward strand.
AGATATTTTTAAAACAACACAAAGAACGTATGCAACACGAAAGACAGAGCTTGGATAGCCGACTGAACCTTGAATCTGTAACTACCATCAGAAGCAACATGACATTGATAGTAATGAGTCTTCCCGCTATCCCATTCAAGCGACTGGGGAAACTAAACATGTAAGAAGAAGAAATTAGTACCAATTTGACACTAAAGTCAAATTCCTTAGAAATTGAAGCAGTTAAAAGGAATTTGCAGTATCCAACAGGTCTCTCTCCATGTCTTGTCAATTCACATAAGTACATAATAAATAACAACTAGTATAACAGAACACAGAGAACTGTCATACCATTCTTCGCTCCTTTGGGGGACAATAACGTTGGCCAAACCGGAACCAAACCTCTGCTTCATATGCAACCATTGGCAAATCCTTCCATTGTCTGATCTCATCACCAGATTTTATAACCTCACCCAGGGATTCCCTGTAAAAAGACGATCACTTTCCAAAGAAATAGATAAAACTGATGAGAAAAAGGTCGAAAATTCGTCAGACTAAACATACCCTCCAATATAGCTAAGCAACAGAAACGCCTTCTTGAATTCAAGTTCACCCAAAGCTACTAGCGGAGGAATGTGCTTAGATCCTCCATACACTTCTCTTCTCATGAACTTAGGAGAGGGAGTTTCGAAATCAAGAGACACCTCTGTTACAACAATTGACCATAGTCATAAATAAAACCCTAGAGCCTATAAACAACACAAAGCTGAAGTATCTTTAAACCCATCAGATACTGACCTTGAGAAGCCCTCCAACTTTTTCTCCCAGGAGTTCTAGGAGCCTGTACCGGAGACTCGTTGAAGCTCAGCCGTGGAGAGCTATTAACAGTGACCGTGTTACCAATAAAATGTTTGATGAGCCCATCGAGGCACACTATCTTAGACTGCTTATTGAAAACTTTACTGAGCGTTTCCAAAGCCATTTTCTCAGGAATCGAAGAAAGTATCCACCTTGTCTCCACTTTTATCGGACGATGCTTGTGTTTCTCATAGATTTTCACTAAAACAGTTTCAATCCGACCCGAAAGAACGATTTCTGATAGCGAAGAAACTTGATCTCCGTCGTTAAGATACGAACTGTTCATCATTTTTCTTTTCCCCCAAATCAGAGTTAGTGTGTCCTTTTAGGGTTCATACGGACCAGTGGAAAGAGAAACAGTTCAAAATCTTTGCTTTTGTTGCCAAATTTTCTTCCTTTAGATTTCAAAATCAAAATTTGATAGCTTTTTTCTGTCTTTCCTGAAACAATTTTTGTGTAATCTGTTTGATTTGACTACACGGAGATTTATAGACAGTACACAACCTAGCCGTTTATTAATTACCAAAATGCCCAACCACGACCACTAGAAATTACAAAGCTGCCACAACTTTCTCGCCGCCGCTGCAAACGCCCAAGTAAAATCGCGTTTTTCGTCATTGTCATCCCCAATTACAAGTTTCAGGGCTACATTTTTACAAAACAAACACTGGTGCAGAGGTGATTACTTAAATAGAAATATTTTAAAATACGCTTCACTATTTTACATATTTTTTATATTGATTTCATAAGCAAAAATATTCATACGAATTACACACGAGAAAACAAATCCAGATTACAAACCAAAGGCATTACAACACATATTTAGTTAGCTAATACTTGCCTCACACGCTTCTTATAAGACCTGAAGCAACAAAGGCTACAGGGACGACCAAGTGACTGTATTCTTCAACCCCAAAGCTCTTTAAGCACAGAGAGTGAACATATTGTGGGTTTCTCCTGCATTTTCTTTTGATAGAATCTGCACAAGACCGGTCCTGCTACCTTCCAGACAAACCCGCATTTTGAAACACCTGCCTTAGTGGCATAGTCGTAAACAATGTTGTAGAGTGCGAGGGCTTGGGGATAGAGTTCTTCCAGACTTTTTTTGGTGTCTTCAAACCCTGCGGCACCATAGAACTCCTGACACACGATAAAAGAAAAACATTTGAGAATACTGTAGTTTGTTTATAAAGCATATATTGACTCCTCTTGGTTACATACTTCCACGGACCAATCAATAAAACATTGGAGATTAAGTAAGTCTATTGGTCAGATCTTTGCTCTTAGAATTAATTGAATCTGCAGGAATGGTGACATCCGATTGAGGAACTTACCTGCTTGTATCTCTGCATAACTTCATCGGGTGATTCACTCTTATTGGGCTTCATAGCCTGGCACATCTCGCGTTTGTATTTATCATACCAGCATGTATATTTCTTCATATGAGACTCAGAAACTGACTCATCTTTGAAACACGGGAGTTTACTGATCTCTGAAATGTAAACCACATACAAGCACATATCATGATATATTAATATAACGATTTCTTCTGTGATCTGACTATAGTAGTAACAAGAAAGATTATTTTACCAGATGATGGTGAGGGTTCCTTTGTTGTCTGTGATATATAAGCGTCATAGATTAATCCAAGAATAGAAGTTGAATTGAATTGTTTCTCCCGCTCCATGTAATGTGGAAACATGTCGGGCCTCAGCTCGTTTGGGAGATAGACCTTATCCCCTTTCTTTGGTGCATCAAGAGCATCATAGTATATATCAATCAGCTCTCGCATTTTCTGCTTCATTTCAGCTTTTTCCTCAGCTCTCTCATCTCCTAGTATGAGGAAGCGGTCCATTATTGTAAGCCAGCTATCTGCAGCCATCCCTATAACGTTGCTGTAAACCCGAGAAAAAAGAGACATAAATCCCCCAAAGATTGATCCAAGACAGAGTTCTAAATTGAGAGCTCAAATATTAAGTCGAGAGTACCTAGCATGAAATCTTCTCTTCAAGAACATTTCGAAAAGCTCTTCTTCCAGCTCTTCTGGTGAAAGCTCGCCTGGCTCTCTACCAGAGTTACTTTTACTAGGAGGACTCGAACTCGAACTCACCCACGGTCTGCTTGGCTTGAAGTATTTAAGCAGCTAAAACAGAAAGCAAAACCGAAGAAACTCAGGGCACAAAAATAAAAGAGTTTTACTTTCTAGTGCGGCGGATTACCTCAGGGTTTCTTGATATGAAATACTTATCACCATCAAAGTCACCATTTGCAATCTCGTCGCCCACGGATCTTGGACCTTTCTGAGGGAAGAACACAGCATACTTGGAATTTCCGACATACTCTTCCAAGGCCTTAACATATGTAGCCTTAAGTACATGTATGTCTCCAAAATGTAGTCCAGGGTTCCTATAAACTAGCACATCCCCTGAAATTTGGCCAGACTCGCTGCAAAACAATGAAATGAATACAGTGAAGAAATGAACAGCTACTTGCAAGAAAGCTAATCATATTTCTTGATGTTTCCATGCAAAACTCAAAGTGAAAGAGCAAGAGAAGAATTTGGTAGCATACAGGATGACACAGACTTCATCTTCCTTTAGCTCTCCGGTGGGATCTACTGTGCCCATGAGATAGTATGATTCGGTCACAGGAAGCTTTCCTTCTTTGAGATCACTATTCTCTGTCTTTAAAAGTTTAGACAGATGATTCTTCAAGTGTGGTTCATCAAGGGGGATACCAACCAAGATCATTTCTGCAGCGTTCAGGTCATCCATTTTCCCATGATTTATGGCAGCTGCAACAAATTGATTTGTTGTAAGTCACATATTAACATCTCTGTTTTGAGTGGGATGATTACAGAACTATAATGCTTTGGAGTTTTAAGCACCTTTAAGCGCGGAGCTTTTATTGTTGAATAACATGGTTTTCGACTCTTCCAGCGTGTTGCGCAGTATTTTCAAAAAGAATTCATTAGGAACTCCTCCATAGCTAAGCAGCGCAACCAAATTTCTTGATAGCTTCGTTCTTTTTGGTGGATTACTGGATGATTGAAAAAACTAGGTGTCACTAGGCTAAACTTCACTCCACAATAAGAGAACATTGAGGAAGAGAGCTTCAGTATCAAAACAACAAGTATCCAAGAAACACATACCTTGTAGCGACTACCTCCAAGGCATTAAAGGTGCTAAAATTTGACAAGTCTGGATCTTTAGACACCTTGATCATAGAAGGTCGAACCTGGACAGTCCGAGGAGGAATCTGCCGAATTGAGAGAAAAATTAGGAATAGAGCATGCTTTCTTGAAAGATGTTGTAATGTGAAAGAGAGCGGACTTACTTTCTTGTTTAAGAGAAAAGTTCCCTTAACAGCACAGCCTTCATAAAACATCCGACACTGGATCAAAAGAGGCTGTGGGGAAAAACTAATTGTTTACTACTTGAGTCCAATAATATACAAACATAGAATCAAGCATAAACTGGGGTGTGAACAATATATTATACATACCGGGTCTTGGTTATATGCTTCCTGTCCATCAAAATATGAAACAAACAAACATGATGTGAAAAATTAAGAATACTAAAGAGTGAACAAAAGGCACCTAATCAACCATTAAAGACAGAGTAAAAGGACCTGAATATTGTCACTTCTGCGACAATTCCCTTTTTTTATATATACTGGACACATCCGAGCAAGGTCCTCAGAGATGTAGCCAGTTCCATCTGAATGTATACAAGGTTCCCCATTCTTATCAAGAACGTAATTATTATCCTGATCCTGCAATTGGAAGAAATGGAAAAAGGTCAAAACACATAGTAGATACAATTAAGTAAAGGCACCAGAGACACAATTCCTGAAGGAAAATGAATTAAGGAAGTACATGGCAGTGTATATCAGGAATTGGATCAAAGGTAATCCCAGTCATGTCAACTTCAAGAGTTTTAGTCTTTGACAGAATTAAGGAAAACCTGAAGCATCAGCAAAAGAAAGGTGACTTTGATCACAAAGGAACATGTATAGAAGAGTTGATGAAACAGTAGAATATCTTCATAGGCTTCCAATAAAGTACCTTGCCATATATTTGGCCAAAGATGGCAATGTATGCACATGCATAAAATGCATATGAGCTTCACGGATTGACTTCCCGGCAAAGATGTAAGGAGTTCCCATATCATTTGAAGCTGTAGAGTCCGTGCGTATAAAGTAGCATTTCACTCCCTTCGTAGAGGGATCTTTCTTCTTTTCCTCTTTTCCTCCATCTTTGAAAACTGTTCAATAGAATGTCAGAACAAGCTACGATATCGGGTTCTAAACCTATAAAGCAAGAGTATGATATATGTATAGGTAGACATAGCATGAGAAACAAAACAATGAAGGGTGTTGTATGTGTAGTTATATACATAAATGGTAGTTAATCAAGAGAAGAAATAAAAGAAAACAACTCACCAAAAAATTGATAACGACGTAAACCAACCAAGATACCGTCCTTGGCAATCTCTTTGTATGTAAAATAATCGTCACTACAATAGGTTGAGAAGTTTTGATGGATATCTTCAAATTTGACCGTTAAAACATTTTCATCACCCAAGACCTTGTGCAGGTGTGTTCCAGTGTTCTCTAGCAGAGGGCCCTGTGAACATGGTGTATCGATAACTACTAGTAATTTGAGTAAATGTCAAAGACATTATCCTACTCTTAAGATACGATGTTCAATAGATATATGATAGTGACTTGCAAAAGAATTGTTTTAACTGCTTCTCGAACTATATCTTGAATGAAACCTTTTTAACAAAAAGTATATATATATGCAACATGAGAATATTGCAAACATGAAAGATAGTAGTTGAGGAGCCGAATGAACCTTGAATGTGTAACTACCGTCCAAAGCGACATGACATTGGTAGTAATGAGTCTTCTCGCTGTCCCATTCAACTGACTGGGAAATAAGAAGAAGTATGTACGAAGATGCAATTAGTACAAGTTTGATACCAAAGTACTCAAATTCTCAAGAAAATATGTAGCAGTAAAAAAACAATTCCTCCAGTAACTAACAAGTCTCTATCTATCTCTTGTCAAATCACCTTTAGAAATGCAAACATGAAATATAGATAATACCCAATAGAACAGAACATCAAACAACCATACCACTCTACGGTCTGTTTGGGAACAATAGACCCGACCCAAGCGGTCCCAAACTGCAGCTTCATATGCAACCATTGGCAAATACTTCCATTGTCTGATCTCATCAGCAGTTATAACCTGTTCCAGATGTTGCCTGTATAACACACCAAAGATATTAAGCATCACCAGAAGAGAGGTACTTATCACCAAAAAAGGTAACAAAGCCAATAATTTAAAATAAGTGCACAAGAGATTAATTATAGTGATGAAAATTAAAAATTTGAAAAACTTGCAGCACAAACATTACCCTGGAATATAGCTAAGTAGCAGAAACGCCTTCTTGAATTCGAGTTCACCCAAAGCTACAACCTGAGGAGTGTACAGAGATCTTCCATTGCCTTCTATTTTCAAAGACTTAGGAGAAGGAGCTTCAGACATCTCTTCTACAATCATAGTAAGAATTCTTGTGCATAAGAAAGTAAAAAGATTTTGATCCAAAAGCACAAAAACACAAAAAAAAACAAAAACAGTAAAGATTTTTACTGTTTTATGGGTCTTGTTCTAAAAATTCTCAGAAATCAAACAAAAATACACTTTGACAAGTAAAATTTGGAAACCCACAAAAATACGAAAGACTCTGTTTCTAATACTGACCTTGAAATGCTTTGCGGCTTTTGCTTGCAGAGGGGATAGGAGACTGTGCCGGAGACACGCCGGAGCTTTGGTTAACAAGATATTTGATGAGTCCGTCGATGGAAATAATATGCTTCGAGTTGAGAACTCTCATGACCTTATCAAAAGCCAAATCCTCTGGAATCGAAGACAGTCTTTGCCTCGTCTCATCACTTATCGGAGGACAATTGTGTTTCCTGTAGATTTCCTCCAAAGTGGTCTCAACACGACCCGAAAGAGTGATCTTTGATCGCATTGAAGCTTCATCTGTGCTGTTAAAATACGAACTAGTACTTCTGTTTTCCATTTTTTGTTTCTCTTGAGTGTGGAGAACGAGTAAGAGAAAGTGAGTGAAGTATTTAAAGAGACAAGAGGAAACTTCTCAGGGAAGAATTAATAAAAAAAAGAAAAACTTCTCAGGGAAGTAGCATCAGCTGATTGGCTAAACCAAAAGAAACCTTTTGGTTTTGGCGGCAATTTTTATTTTTGGTTTTGGGGGCAAAGTTTTACTTTTGTCATTGATTACATGAGAAAAAGTTATGCATTAGATAGTACGAAAAAAAAAAAAAATATAATCTTCAGTACATTTAACATATTTTATTTATTTATTTCATAAGCAAATATTCACACGAAATTATTCTACACCAGAGGACAAATCTAGATTAGAACTAAACCAAAGGCACTACAAGTCTACAACACAAGTTACTAGTTAGGCTACTTAGGTAAGAGACTTGCCTCACACGCTTCTTATGACATATGAGACCTGAAGCAACAAAGGCTTATTATTATTATCAGAACAGAGTAGCACAAGTGATTGTATTCTTCAACCCCAAAGCTCTTTAAGCACAGAGGGTGAACATATTATGGGTTTCTCCTGCATTTTCTTAAGATAGAATCTGCACAGGACCGGTCCTGCTACCTTCCAGACAAACCCGCATTTTGAAACACCTGCGTGAATGGCATAATCGTAAACGATGTTGTAGAGTGTGAGGGCTTGCAGATAGAGTTCTTCCAGACTTTTCTTGCTGTCTTCAAACCCTGCAGCACCATAGAACTCCTGACACACGATAAAAAAAACCATTTGAGAATAGGATAGGTGAACTCCTGTTGGTTACATATTTCCGTGGAACCAATCAATAAAACATTGCAGATTCATAAAGTCTGTCTATTGGTCAGATCTTTGCTCTTAGAATTAATTGAATCTGCCGGAGTGGTGACATCAGACTGAGGAACTTACCTGCTTGTATCTCTGTATAGCTTCATCGGGTGATTCACTCTTATTGGGCTTCATCGCCTGGCTCATCTCGGTTTTGTATTTATCATACCAGCATGTATATTTCTCCATATGAGACTCAGAGACAGGCTCATCTTTGAAACACGGAAGTTTACTGATCTCTGAATTGTAAACCACAGTTTAACACATATATGTATATATACAATGATTTCTTTGGTAAGCTGATTATATGTATGTAGTAGTAACAAGAAAGGTCCTTTACCAGATGATGGTGAGGGTTCCTCTGTTGTCTGTGATTTAACAAAGTCATAGATTAATCCAAGAATAGAGGTGGACTTGAATTTTTTCTCCCGCTCCATGTAATGTGGAAAGATGTCAGGCCTCAGCTCGTTTGGGAGATAGACCTTTGCACCTTTCTTTGGTGCATCAAGAGCATCATAGTATATATCAATCAGCTCTAGCATTTTCTGCTTCATTTCAGCTTTTTCCTCAGCTCTCTCATCTCCTAGTATGAGGAAGCGGTCCATTATTGTTAACCAGCTATCTGCAGCTATCCCTATAACATTGCTGTAAACCCGAGAAAAAAGAGACATAAATCCCCAAAGATTGATTCTGCGAATCCAAGAATATTTTGAATCTTTCAGTATTGAGAGCGCAAAAGTGAGTTGGGATTACCTGGCATTAAATCCTGCCTTCAGGAACATTTCGAAAAGCTCTTCTTCCAACTCTTCTGGTGAATGCTGGCTTGGCTCTCTACCAGAGTTACTTTTACTAGGAGGAGTCAAACTCACCCACGGTTCACTTGGTTTGAAGTGTTCAAGTAGCTAAACCAGAAAGCAAACCAAAGAAAATCAGGTCACAACAATGATTAATTTTACTTTCTAATGCGGTGGATTACCTCAGGGTTTCTTGATATGAAATACATATCACCATCAAAGTCACCACCTGCAATTTCGTCACCCAAAGATCTTGGACCTTTCTGAGGGAAGAACACAGCATACTTGGAATTTCCGACATACTCTTCCAAGGCCTTAACATACGTAGCCTTAAGTACATGTATGTCGCCAAAATGTAATCCAGGATTCCTGTAAACTAGCACATTTCCTGAAATTTGGCCAGACTCGCTACAAAACCATGAAAAGAAGCAGTGAGTTAATGTACAACTAACTCACAATTCCAAGAAAGCAAATCACTGTTTCTTGTTTCCATGTAAAACTCAAAATGAAAAAGTAAGAGAAGAGTGGAGTAGCATACAGGATGACACAGACTTCATCTTCCTTTAGCTCTCCGGTGGGATCTACTGTGCCCATGAGATAGTATGATTCGGTCACAGGAAGTCTTCCTGCTTTGAGATCATTTTTCTCTGTCTTTAAAAGAATAGACAGGTGATACTTCAAGTGTGGTTCATCAAGGGGGATACCAGCCAATATCATCCCTGCAGCGTTCTGGTCATCCATTTCGCCATAATTAAGGGCAGCTGCACATACAAATTGACTTCTTAGTTCTAGGCACATGAATAGAAAAAAATGCAAAAGAACCAGAAAGATTTGGAATTTTAAGCACCTTTAAGTGCAGCACGCTTATTGTTGAATATGGTTTTAGACTCTTCCAGTGTATTGAGCAATATATCCAAGAAAAATTCATTAGGGATTCCTCCATAGCTAAGCAGCGCAACCAAATTTCTTGATAGCTTCGTTCTTTTTGGTGGATTACTGGATGATTGAAACGACTAGATGTCACTAGGATAACCTCACTCCACAATAAGAACATTTGAGCGAGAGAACTTCAGTATCAAAACAAACAGTAGTCAACGAACAAAATACCTTGTATTTACTACTTCCAAGGCGTTAAAGGTGCTAAAATTTGACAAGGATGGATCTTTAGACACCTTGACCATCGAAGGGCGAACCTGGACAGTCAAAGGACAAAGCTGCCAAATTGGAAGCAAAATTAGGATTAGTTCACAAACATATAAACCAAACAAAAAAAAGATGTTGTAATGTGAAAGAGAGCGGACTTACTTTCTTGTTTAACAGAAAAGTTCCCTTAACAGCATAGCCTTCGTAAAACATCCGAAACTGGATCAAAAGAGGCTGTTGGAAAAAGTAGTTGTTTACTACTTGAGTTCAATTATAGACAAACATAGAATCAAGCATAAACAGGGGTGTGCATATTTTATACATACCGGGTCTTGGTTACATGCTTCCTGTCCATCAAAATTTGAAATCTTACTCTTAATTCAAAACAAATGTGTAGGAAAACAAATCAAGATATGAAAACGTAAGAGTAAAAAAGAGTGAACAAAGGGCCTAGTGAACCATCAAAGTCAAAGTAAGGACCTGAATACTTTCACTTCTGAGACATTTCCCTTTAAATATATTTACTGGACACATCCGAGCAAGGTCCTCAGAGATGTAGCCAGTTCCATCTGAATGTATACATGGTTTCCCATTCTTATCAAGAACATCATTATTATCTTGATCCTGCGATTGGAAGAAATGGAAAAAGGTCAAAGCACATAGTAGATACAATTAAGTAAAGGCACTAGAGACACAATTCCTGAAGGAAAATGAATTAAGAAAGTACATGGCAGTGTATATCATCAATTGGATCAAAGGTAATCCCAGTCATGTCAACTTCAAGAGTTTTAGTCTTTGACAGAATTAAGGAAAACCTGAAGCATCAGCAAAAGAAAGGTGACTCTGATCACAAAGGAACATCTATAGAAGATGAAACAGTAGAATATCTTCATAGGCTTCCTATAAAGTACCTTGCCATATAATTAGCCAAAGTTGGCGCTCTATGCACATGCATAAAATGCATACGAGCTTCATGGATTGACTTTCCGGAAAAAATATAAGGATTTTCCATATCTTTTGAAGCTGTAGAGTCCATGCGTATAAAGTAGCATTTCACTCCCTTCGTAGAGGGATCTTTCTTCTTTTCCTCTTTTCCTCCATCTTTGAAAACTGTTCAATAGAATGTTAGAAACAACGATATCGGTTCCTAAACCTATAAAGAAAGAGTATGATATGTGTATAGGTAGACATAGCATGAGCAACAAAACAATGAAAAGTGTTGTATGTGTAATGACATAAATGGTAATTAATCAAAAGAAAAAAAGAAAACAACCCACCAAAAAATTGATAACGACGTAAACCTATCATGATACCGTTCTTGGCAATCCTTCTGTATGTAACGTAAGGGTCATTGCTATAGGTTGGCGAGTTTTTCTGGATATCCGCGAATTTGACGGTTAAAACATTTTCATCACCCAAGACCTTGTGCAAGTGCGTTCCAGTGTGTTCAAGAAGAGGACCCTGTGAACACAGTGTGATGATAAGTATCAGCATATTGAGCCAATGTCAAGGACTTTATCCTACTGTTAAGATACAATGTTTAATAGAAATATGATAGCGACTTGCAAAGAATTACTTCTATGGCTTCTAGAAGTACACATTAAATCAAAAATTTTACACGAAGTACATATGCCACATGGAAAAAGCAAACATGAAAGATAGTACTTGAAGAGCTGAATGAACCTTGAATGTGTAGCTACCATTGGGAGCAACATGACACTGATAGTAATGGGTCTTCCCGCTATCCCATTGCAACTGGGGAAATGAAGCATGACAGAAGATGCAGTTAATACAACTTTGGTACCATACTCAAATTCTCATGAAGTCTTTAGCAGTATCTTTTAGTTACCAAGGAGTCTCTACTTCTTGTAAAATCACCTTAAGAAATGCAAACATGAAAATACAAATAATACCCAATAGAACAGAACCATACCAGTCTTCGGTCTGTTTGAGGACAATAACGCTGGCCCAAGCGGTCCCAAACCGCTGCTTCATATGCAACCATTGGCAAGTCTTTCCATTGTCTAATCTCATCAGCAGTAATAACCTCCCCCAGATGTTTCCTGTATAACATAAAAAAGAACAGGTTAAGTATCGCCAAAAAATGTAATTGTCACCAAAATCAAACACTTAAAATAGGTGGATAAGAGATTATAGAGATGTAAGAAATTCGAAAACTTGCAGCACAAACATTACCCTGGAATATAGCTAAGTAACAAAAACACCTTCTTAAATTCGAGTTCACCCAAAGCTAATGATACGAGCGCATCTCGGGTTCTATCAGCTAACAGCTGGGGAATATGCAGAGATCTTCCAATGCCTTCTCTTTGCAAAGACTTAGGAGAAGGAGCATCAGAATCAACAGACATCTCTTCTGCAATCAACAACAATCATAGTAAATATTCTTGTGCATAAGAAAGTAAAGATTTTTACTGTTTCATGGGTCTTGTTCTAAGTCACCCTTCTTCTTAAAAATCCTCAGAACTCAAAAAAAAAATTACTACTTACCTTGAAGATCCCTGCACACGTGTCTTCCAGAGGGGCTACGAGACCGTGCCGGAGACCTAGCGGAGCTCAGCCGCGGAGAGCCAGTAAAAGAAACGGCTTGGTTAACCTTGGAAACGATGAAGCTGTCGAGGTTGTAAATCAAACCTGCTTGCAAACTAAGAACGTTCCCGACCAACTCAAAAGCCAAACTTTCAGGAATCGAACAGAGTCTCTGTCTCGTCTGATCATTAATCGGAGCAAAGTTGTGTTTTTTGTAGATATTAGCCAGAGAGGTTTCAATCCGAACCGAAAGAGCGATCCTTGACCTCGAAGAAGTAGCATGATCGAAATCGCGCAAAGTTATCATTTTTCTCCTCGTTTGTTAGTTCGTCGTCAGAATCAGAATCTCTCACACTTTCTTCTTCTTAATTCTCTCTCACTAAAGAGTTAGGGTTTGCACAAATTACACAGTGGAAACAGAGACTGTTCATACTATGGCATTTCAAAAACAGAAGCTGATAGTGATTTTGATTTGACGACAAATTGGAGTTTGCTTTTTCTCTAGATTTCTTTTGACTCCCCATAGATTTCATTTTTTTATACCTTGACATTTGTTGACCGTTTACTCAAGTAATTGACATTTATGCCCCTATTCTTACTCCTATAATTACCAACTGCCATATTTTGTCGCCACCTGCAGCAAACGCCGCGTTTCTGGTTTTGTTGTGGCTCCGACCCGACACGTGGGTTAACCGGGTAACCCGTTTAAGTCCACGAGTTTCTTTTGACACGACATCGTTTTGGTCTAGTGTTGATAGATAGCGACGTCGTTTTTCGTTTTTTGTTTTTTTCGTTCCTCTGACGTCTTCTTCGTCGAACACTTTCTCCGACCAACTCAGAGTTTTAAGGGTATTTGATTTCACTACCATTAATTGACTCTCAATCTCGAGAGAAGCCAATTTGTTCTTGAACAGAGTAAAAAGATTGAGTCTTTTTTTTTTTCCTTTACATTGAATTGGTGATACCGAATCTGAATTTTGTATTGTTGCAGAATCCAATCCAAGAATGAGTACTGCCTCGGCTTTTAGTTCAATTTGCTTCGAACGAGGATGTTGGTTCAAGGTTTCTCATTTTTTTCACTGAATCCACGTTCATGAAATTTTGATTCTTTTCAAACCTTTACAAGCGATTGATTATACAAATGTGTGTTTTTACTTAAAATGAATTTTCTATGTGTCTGAAAGGGGGAAAGGAAGGTTCGTGTAGCAGATAAGCGAGTCAAGAAGCTTACTTTGGGATCCCATATTGCTACTTCTCCATCTTCAATGAGCTTCAGAGTTTCAGCCAGTAACTCTGCTAAACCTGAAAAGGATATTAAAATTGGTCTTCTTGGTGCAAGTGGCTACACTGGTGCTGAGGTTTGTGCAATGTCGAATTTTTCTGTGTGAAGTTTCAATCTTTTGGGAATTGCTTCTTTTAGTGATCTGTTTGATTTCTGAAATGAATTAGAGCTTAAGTGGATGCATCTTGTTGCAAGTTTGTGGCTTTTTCTTTTGGTATTGGTCTCCTTATCTAGCTTAAGCAGTGAACATATCCAAAGTTTAGCTTCTTCCAACAATAGGCTGTAATTGGTCAGTAATCTCATGAAAGAGAAAAAGCCTTATAGTCATCAGTTTTAAGGTTGTTTAAAATTACATGGAAAAAAAAGAATGAGGTATCTAAGTTTTTATTCAAATGCATGAGATGGTAAGGTTTTATTTTAACACATGATTTGGAATCCTTTATTTATTGAATGGCAGATTGTCAGGCTTCTTGCAAATCATCCGCATTTCAAGGTCACGCTGATGACTGCTGATAGAAAAGCTGGCCAGTCAATGGAAAGCGTTTTCCCGCACCTGAGAGCTCAAGTATAAGTGATTTCTATCCTTAGTAACATTCCAAGCGGTGAATATGTTCAATGATACTTTGTGATGGTGTATAGCGATCAATGATTAAACCTTTTTCCTGTCCTTAGAAACTACCTAGTTTGATCTCGGTAAAGGATGCAGATTTTTCTACTGTGGATGCTGTATTCTGCTGTTTGCCTCACGGAACAACCCAGGTCCATTTTCATTTTATGCTTTACAATTTATTTTAAAGCTTTTCCTAGCTAAATGGAAATGCGTGTGTATTTTGACAGGAAATCATCAAGGAACTGCCCAGCGCATTAAAAATCGTTGACCTTTCAGCAGTAATTCCCTGGAGAAATGGTTTTTTCTTTTTTCTATGCGTGATGTGCTTTTTTTTTTCTCATGCAGTGATATGATTATTTAAAATACACTTTTCAGGACTTCCGGCTGCGTGATATCTCAGAATATGAAGAATGGTATGGTCAGCCACACAAGGCAGTAGAGTTACAGGTACTTACTCTAAAGCTATCGCTTAATTTTGTGTCTGTTGTGTTCATAATGCTTGCACTTACCAAGTGTCGTGCTGGGTTCAGAAAGAAGTTGTGTATGGTCTAACAGAGATTCTAAGGGAGGACATAAAAAAGGCGCGACTTGTAGCTAACCCAGGCTGTTACCCGACTTCTATTCAACTTCCTCTTGTTCCTTTAATAAAGGTTTCTTTTTTCTATTCTATTCCGTAATGCAATTTTATCAGACTATCTAAGTCTTCATTTCAACCTACTCAATGTGTTGATTTTGATGCAGGCAAATCTCATCAAACATGAAAATATTATTATCGATGCAAAATCTGGTGTCAGTGGAGCAGGTTTGGCTTACTCCGCTATCTTTATTCATGAACAATGATTCAGTAGAATGTTTCTAGTTTCTTGACTGATATGAAATTTTCATCAGGACGTGGTGCTAAGGAGGCGAATCTGTACTCTGAGATAGCTGAAGGCATTTCATCTTATGGTGTCACACGGCATCGCCATGGTATGTCACACACTAATAATTACAGTGAGTTAAACTTTGGTTCTATGATTTGAATCAACGTCTCTTTTGTTTTGCAGTTCCTGAAATTGAACAGGGATTATCTGATGTTGCACAATCGAAAGTAACAGTCAGTTTTACGCCGCATCTCATGCCAATGGTACATACAGTATAGTCTTAAGCATGTTTCTATAGTTTTTGCCTAAAACCCATTAACTGACCCTCAGTTGTTTGGGTAGATCCGTGGAATGCAATCAACTATGTATGTGGAAATGGCTCCCGGGGTTAGAACCGAAGACTTACACCAGCAATTGAGAATGTCTTTTGAGGTGATGATTACTCTTGTGTTGTAAGCCAATTACTACTTTTGTTACTTATTATGTTTCAAAAATGTTTTGTAGGATGAAGAATTTGTCAAAGTGTTGGATGAAGGAGTTGTTCCTCGCACACATAACGTTAGGGGATCCAACTATTGTCATATGAGTGTCTTTCCTGATCGAATCCCTGGAAGAGCCATCATAATCTCAGTGGTAACTAGGCTTAACCATCCTCTGTTATAAAGTCATCTTTAACTTTTCCACAATGCAATTTCGTATATAAAAAAACTCTTTGGTGTTGCAGATTGATAATCTTGTGAAAGGAGCTTCGGGACAAGCGTTGCAGAATCTTAACATAATGTTGGGATATCCCGAAACAACGGGACTCCTACAGCAGCCACTCTTCCCTTAAGATATTCCAAATTCCGCCTTTAAAACGGTAAAAGAACTTCTTTTCACCGGTTGGCTCCGCTTCTAGAAAATTTCTTCTGTCATTACTTTTTCCCTAGTAATTTGTTTGTTTCTACACTTATCCTCAGGTGACCAGTCTGAAGCTATTGAGACGGCAGTGTTGTTAAGCATAAAGATGGTTTATATGATTCCTTATGAAGACAAAAATTAGACTCTTCAGTCTTCTCTTACCATTACAAACAAATGGTTTTGTTGTTTATTAATTAAGTTGAATGTTAACCTTTCCTCTTGTTTAACCTATTTTCCGAATTTAAATTTTCGTTTCAGTCACAGAAGGATATTAAAGCTATCTATTACAGATCGTTCGAGGTAGGGGTGGCCAAACTAGGTACATGTTCATCGTAGTGTGACCAAACTAAGCCGAGTTTGTTTGGTTACAAGAGTTCAGGTTTCAGTAAATTGAACTAAAGTTAAACCCCATTTCGGTTCAATAGAAATATCAAATCTTCAGGTGCTTTTAAAACCATGCCTATTAATCAAAGCGTGTATAAACACTATGTTCTTCACATCCCAACGGTTAGAAGAAAAAAAAACCTGTGCTATATGGAATATCTTGAGAAGCAGCTCTATATAATAAGTTTAAAAATCCATGATTATGCTTCTTTCTTCCACTTCCCACTCAGCAATCTCTTAAAAAACCCAATTCGTTGCTTTCTTATGGAATCTGTCATGGTCTGAAAACGTTGTTGGCCATTTCCGCAACTTCCTGAGCCTCGGCTTGCTCCTACACGAGTGCATGAGATTAGGAACAATGAGAATTTGAATTCCATTGCTGTGATGTGATATTCAGTGTAAAGATAGCAAACGTACCTGGAGCCGGTGTATTAGATACATCAAGAAGAGATGAACAAAGACCTGTAAATTCATAAATGAATGTCGGTTATATGCTTCCTAAATTCACAAGTAAGGCGAATGAGATTGAATAGGTAAGCGAGCGCCTTACAAGGTAAAAAAGTAGGAAAATACGTGCTATTGGGTACCGCCAAAGGAACCTAGTGGCCCTTACAGCTCCTGAGTCTAACAGTTTCACTGCATTTTGGAACTGAAGACAGAAGACGCACAAAGTAAACTTGAAAGTAAAAGTTAAAAGCAAAAAATGAGAAGCAGCTTTTTTCCTAAATGGGCTCCTAACTCTCTACCTGTGTGCTTGCTGTAGCCATGTGTCGGTGATACAATGGAAGAGGCCTGAAATTGCATTTTGCAAGTATTGAAGAACAAACTTAACACATATCATATTCTACATTAGAACATAGACATCGTGAAAGACGTACTCAAGTGTCTTAATCTCAGAATCTTCTTCCCAAGTTGCTGATGGGCGTCGCGAAACTCTGCTTTTTTCTACCTCTACCTGATTCAACAAATTTAGAACCTTTCTTGTCAGTAGCATGGAAAGTAAACGTACATATATGAACCGTAGAGAGCTTTGACATCCCACCTGTGCTTCGTGAAGACGTTTGACCTCTTTCTCCAACTGAAACTCTGCCGCAGCCTTCTCACTCGCCATAGTCTCTAGTTGCGTTTGCTTATAGTACTGAATCAAAACCCAATGGCCAGAAGCTATCAAACAATTTTCCAATATGACTTTGATATTTTGATCCATAGAATCAGTACATTATAGAGTTCACGTTACCAGTAAATCTGTTAGTTCACGGTAGCGTTTCTCCAGCTCTGTATGCTCCTACTAGGTCAGAGGTATAACAATTAAGCTCATGATACATAATCATATGTATTACATGGGCAAAAGAAAAATAAATCAATCAATTGTAGACACTTCTGTTTAGCAACCATCGAATGAATCCGTCATATTCACAAGACCGTGTTAACAAGTACAACAATGGGTCTTACACACAAAATTTAAAATAATTTGACAGGACAATGAAATTTATTGCATTAAAGAATATAAAAACGCCAAGGGGTGGAACGGAGAACTATCAAGTCTGCCTAAGACACTTGATAAAAATTGAAGAGTAGCAACTAGAACATCTCATAACTCATAAGCATACACTAGGAGAAACAAACAATAAAAAACTGTTAATGCATTGACAAGAAGAGACGGACTCTCAGAAACTATGGATGTTACCTGGCGTGAATAATGTTCTGCATCCCTCTTCATGGCTGCAATTTCAACCCTCAACTTTTGCATTTCAGCCTATAGCAAACAAACGGATCATGTATAAAAATAATGCTAATCGTATAGAACAAACAACAAATACATCATGTCATAAAGAATTCTGTGGTTAGTAATGTACCTCCATTGAAGAAAGTTTCTCCTCGGCATCTCTTTGACCTTGTCGAGCACGGTCCAGTTCGTCTTGCCATGCTTGAATCTGCATTATATTAAAAGTTAAAAAGCTGATAAAAGTTGTTTTCAAGGGTTTGAATATATTTCTTATTTTAAGAATTTGATTTCAATAATGCTAGGTATTTTTCTTATGTGAAATGACCCACCATAAAAATCCAATAGAAGATTTAAACTCAGATACATGAGTTATCAGAGTTACCAAGGGATCATAATACTTTTTGCATTATGTTCTATAGTTTTTACTTCTAAGGAAAATATAAAAGTGTGCTAAGAACTCATTAACTTCCACGATGCAAAGCATGATAAACTAAGATAACATACCTGGATCACTTGGTTTGCTTCGTCTGGGGATTTCTTTTGTCCTCTGCGAGCACGAACTTCCATATCTTGCAGCTCTTGATTCAGAGATGTACATTCAGCCTGAGTTTATTGCCAATTCTTTGAATAAAGTTCAAATATATGATAATGAGGGAACAAATCGCATTGAAGATAAGTTCATCTACCTCAAGCAATGCCACCTTCTGTTCAAGATCTGCCACTTTTGCTGTCCTTTCATCAGCAATTCTCTAAAATACCAGCCAATTTAAAAGTCAGATCAAAGTAGTTTTTGGGAAACAAGAGTTCCACATAGAATATTTACTTTGTTCGTGAATATGTAGCATATGAAAATACAAAGGTGTTCTAACTTACCTTCCCGAAATAAGAAGACCACAATTTAAGAAAAGAAAGCCAACACTCAGCAACTAACAGCATATTAAGTTGGATGGCCTATTTGAAATGTAAACAAGAGATAGTAGCGCTCAATCCAAGAATTCTGTATCACCTGAATTCTAACAAGTGCTGTGGAAGCATCCACAGCCCTGTGCTCTAGTTCCCTTTCTCTCTCCATGGCAGCCTGTCTTAGAAAGAGCAATTCATGTAAAACAAAAAATTGATACAATGTTTCCATTATAAACAGTTTCCGACGTTCAGGCAACAAACCATCTTTGTAGCATTATGTGCAGAACGCTCCTCTTCGGCTCTTCTTTCAGTAGTGGCAAGCTCCTCCCGCAATGCCTGGAATAAGAAAATATTGCGTCAGTGGTCTGAGGACCTTATCTGTTCATAATTGTACATAGCAAGCAGCAAATAATTTGAAGCCACTAACGGAAAAAAATCTAATAATACCTGCATCATCCTAGTCTCGGCCAATTCTCTGTTTCTCATAATAGACTCCATGTCTGCCTGATAAAAGTATATGATTTTACTAAAATCTGGTTGGGTAAAAAAGAAAATGGCAACTGAAGAGAGGAAGTAACCAGGACCATTAAAGACTCATTGTATGCTATGATAGGAAGCACACAAAAAAAAAAAAAAAAAGAGCAAATGAAAGGCCTAGAAACCTGGAGCGACGACAATTTTCCTTCGTTCAGAGCAGCCTGATTTTTTAGGGCATCCATTGCGCTGACAAGTGCTTCTATCTCTGAGTTCTTAGCCGCTAGTGCCTCAACCATGCTTGACTCTACTTTCGTCACTTCACTTTTCGAAGCTGACAAATCTTTTTGCAACTGTCTAATGCTAGCTTCATATGACTTGGTAAGCTCTTGCTATTACAATAACAATGAAGACAAAAAATTAGGTACACTAAACACCTTCAAGTATCATTTTTACTTTTCTTATCTGGGTCAAAAGAAACTCAAACTGTTGAAAATTACCTCTGCAGTGAGAAGCTCTTCCAACTGTGCATTTTCCGCTTTAATTTCTTGAAGACGGGATGAAAGTCCAGCACAAACCTAGAAGCAAATGAAGACAAAAAAAAAAAAGCATACATCTGAAATTGGTCAGGTCCAACCACAGGCATGGATAAATCCTATCTTACATATGAAAGTGTGATTTTTCAACAATTGATGCGGGAAACTAGCAACAGATATTTGAGCTCACCCTTGCTAATCTGGCTTCTTTTGACTGCCCAGTGGTAGCTGTAGCTTTTAGCAACCCCTGAGCCTAGAATTAGTAGAAAGATTGATCAACAGACTTATAAGAAGACATAGCATTTGCTATTTTCTTCATTTTCCCGAGACTAACTAACTAACCTCTTCAAGTTGATCTTGAATCTTCATGGAAGTCTTATCAGCTCTACGATCCTGCTCTTTCTCCAGATTGGTTGAGGTGTCAGGAACTTTCTGTTCCTGTTCTGTCTCCAGGTTGATTGAAGCGCCAACTTTCGCCTCATCGCCTGTGCTTTGAGCCACATTCCCTTTACCAACCGGAGAAACGTGCACCACAGATTCCAGTTTCTCCAGGTCTCTTTTTGAAGAATCATCTAACTCTCGCTGTGCACCTTTTTTGGGAGCATCAACCAGGTTCTCACTGACAGTGACCTCAATTTCTTTGTCAGGTAAAGATGGTGATGGCTGCACCAAAGAATCATTTGGAATATCTCCATCAGCATGCTTTGACTCAGCACCATCACCATCCACTACACTTTCTAGAGCTACCACAGCAGCATTGTCACTTTTCGTATCTGCCACTGATTGTGGAAGTGATTGAACATTCTGGACATCTGTATCAGTCTGTTGAATCTCTCTTGTCTGCAAAACAGGCCCTGATGAAGAGGCCTCTTCAGTCACAGGCACCTCTGACTGTGATACCCCTGGGCCAGATTGATCACCAGAAAGATCTCTTTTGCTAGAAGATTCTTCTTTTACGAGTTTCTGTCGAGGCTACAAATACATTCCACAACAAAGAAGTTCATCTTGAGTATTGATGTAACAAAAAAGAGGACGACTTACAGATAAGAGATCCAGGGTATTACCTTTTTCTTTGAACTTGATCTCTTCCCTTGAGACCCTTTCCTACCGGAAGCTTTAGCCACCCCAAAGAAAGACAGACAAAATATAAGAGACAGATACATGACTATAAGCTTAAAATAATGATGATGAGCGTCAAGCTTTGCTTGGATCAACTCCAGGCCAATGCCAATGTTTCTAAATAGTTAGATAACCTGCTTAATCTGTTTTAGTGTTTTGAACTCGGTTTCATGGTACAAATTCTCAGAGCTATTGAAAGTTATCAACTTATTCCAAAATTAGAAAATTGGTAAAAATCCTCATATGAAACGAAGCACAATTAGTGTTAGACATTTCCATGATTCTGACATTCAAATTGTAGTCAATATACATATCATTTTATCAAACCCGTACCAAAGAGAAAGCTTTTGTACTATCAGACTAATCTCTACAGTACCTGGCAACTGCAACTCTCTCTGCTCTTCCGAAAGATCTTCAACCACAGATTTTGCTCTTCGATCCACAACCTCAAATAAATCTGACGAAAAACCAACAATTAACGAAAACTTCAGAAATTGTTATCCCAAACATGAATGCATATAAACCACTACAATTACCTTCGGCAGCTTTAAGCCAAGACGCCATTGATGATCAAATTAGCAAGTAAACTATCCGCTAATCGACAAAGGAGCTTCCATGCACCACAGGCTCAAATTCACGATTGAAATCAGAAAATGCTTTTGAGAATCACCAATGGTGTTACGGATTCGAGTCTGATCTCTGCAACAGAGCTTGTTCCAAGGAGAATCAAATAGAAAGGCGACGAACGAATTCTTCAGATGTTTTCAACTAGAATTAGCGTATGAGCGAAGATGCAAGAACTCAGATCGTTGATCTGGTGGTGCCACGACCACCTGATTTACAGTAGTCTAGCTGATCGTGGCCGTCAATTTGGGATGATGAGTATTTTCTCTTAAACTATTAACAGAAATTTTAAAGTTACAAAAATACCCTCTACTACAATAAAACGACGTTGTTTTTAACTAAAGTGCACAGAGTAAGTCGACGTCGTTTTGTTCTAACTTTAAAACATAGAGTAACTTTCTTGCTAGAGTTTACCAAAGATAATGATGATCTTCCGAAGAAATGGTATGCTATTGTCTATTGATCAAATAATATTAAGATCCTTTTTATATTTAGTTGTTTATCTAATATCAACTTTCCAAGAATTACGGTCACAAAAACAAAAGTATTACGCTGATTAAAAAACAAGTTAACGTTATTTTTGTTATTAGTTTGAGATCATGATACTCGACGAACCTTGGAACAAGCTCTGTTGCAGAGATCATGACACTCAAACCTTGAAATAATTTTCATTAAGATTTTTTCAAAATCTATATATGACTTCACATACAGTATAACTATTCATAATTGTGTAACTATTCATAATTGTGTTTCTTGAAAAGTTAAAGCATCACTCATTTGGTTCCTTTTAACTCTATTTCAATAAACTTAAGTTCTTAGGAAAAGGAAGATGATAAGCTATTAAACCGACCCAGTAGACAACTTTTAATCATTTTCAAATTAAAGAAGTGTTGATGCCCACAGGCTATAGAATTGTTATCTACTCTATTATATCTAAGATGCTTAGAGTCTCATAGCCGCTTTAACCGCATCATAATGCTCCCCAAGACAGAAATTTGCTGCATAATTTCTGCTATAGAATCGTGCCTACGGTCTAATTTGACAATGCACATCTTACACATCAATAACCATCAGTGTCTAAATGCTCGTAATCGTATTTACTGGAAGCACAATTTTTCATGTCTTAGCTACTTCTTTTCACAAATAAAATATATGGACTTTTCTTTATTGACTTACTAGCTCTGAATACCAATCGACTAAATACAAAGGAAAATAATTCCGATTTTAATATATTAAAAAAATATTGAAAATCAATCACATTTTATTCTCAATATCTCACGGTAACAACACTAATACAAACCTCCGACCAAAAAAAAACACTAATACAAACCAATAGATCATAAACTCGGTCTTATAATCTTATATACATATATAATTATACATATAATGGATCAGTAACTTATTATATTACTTATTATCAGAGCAACATTACCATATGAATCTTTTTCAACCATTCTTCACATCAAATTAATCAATAGGGACGCGTATCCGCATCGCCCACTGGCATAGGATAATAGTCACATACAATATAAATTAACTCATTATCATGACATCTGAACGAGCCACAACCGAGACTAAACGATTGATTGGCCACCATCTGAGTGTAGTGTCCGCACTCATCTTTGCACTTGTTGGTGGCATAATCGTAGTTTGGCTTCTCCGTATACCAATACTTTGCCGCTATCGGACCGCTCATTTGGTCCTCAGGTTGGACCCATCCTGCAGCGATATTCTCGCCGTAAGGTCCACCAGAATGTCTTATGGAGCTGTACGCACAGACTCCGGCTTTGGCTTGTTCGTTTGCGAAGTTCTGTGCATAGGCCGCTACGGTTTCGTTCCAGACCAATGGAGCCACCCCGACCTCGGCTCGGATCTGGTTGTGAACCTCTACCGTTTTTTCCGGTTGGATATCATCGATTGGTCTTACCTTAGGTAGACCATTGGCTCGAGTCAAGAAAACAACGAATAATGTCAGTACGATGAAGCTATAACGAAAAGACAACATTTTTTTTATGTTTTTGTAATTTGTTTTAGAACTTATGGTCTCTATTCTGACTGCTCGTCCTCCTTTTGTAGGCCTAACAAAATAATTAAAAAAAAAAAAGGCTCTGCAACTAATTTTTAGATTATTTTAGATTATTAAAAAAAAAAATAGATATATATAATTAACTTGGGTTAACAAAAAGTTTGTTTTGGTAGGGTACGAGCGAATTTGGAAGGTTTATCTTTCTATTAAATCATTATTTAGTCAATCTCACACAATTGATTTTGGGAATCTCTTAAAATAGTAACATAAATCTAGGATAAATTCTAATTTTAGTATAAAATCTTGAATTTAAAAATTAAAAAAGGAGACAGAAAAGTTAATAGCAAAAGCAAAAAAGAAATAATCAATAGATTAAATGCATTCTATGACTTTTAAAGATATTTTTTGTCAGTTCTAGGACTTTATAGATTTTTAAGAAAAGTTTAAAATAGATTCCCAAAATTTTATAATTTATGATTTATTAGTTTTTTTTTCCTTAAGACAAAGGTTTATTAACAAAAATAAATTAAAATCAAAGCTTTGAATGATGAGTAATATTGTATATAGAATATATGACTTAGTTAAGCTAAGACATGTATTTACGGATTTACCTAAACTTGATTACACACTCACTGATTTTGTGTACCAAGACGGCAAGACCAATTGATCCAATGAATCCACATGAAAAATTGGTCCCTAAAAAAATCATAAACAGCCTTTTATAGGTTTAGGTCCGGAGCTAACTCTAGTCACATACTAGTCAATGTTATCCTATTATACGAGTTAAAATCTAAGTTTTAACGTATTCACAACACTAATACAAACCGCTAGATATGCATTTGATGGTTGCTAATCAATTAGGTAAAGCCTTTCATTTAATAATATATTAACATCCAAATATTACTCCGGTTGACGGATTATAATCTGGCAAGTTATAATCCTTTTTTTTTTGTTCAAAGGCAAGTTATAATCCTATGTATGAAAGAATCCTATAAACAACTTTATGAGTAACATTTACTACCAAAAAAGATAATTACAAAATATTGAAGACAATCATAAAGTTTGTTGTAAATGCTTACTCGCAGTCGTAGATTCGGGTAACGCAAACAAAAGTCCGAATCAGTGACGTGAAACACGATCGTTAATCCCACCAAAAGTCGAGCTTTGATTGGTCGTAACAAATAATAATTATCATAAGTTTATGTATCAATCAACAAGGCTTGTAAGTAACGTATAATCCTTCTAGCTAGTCTTTGTAATATTATAATTCACGTGAATTTTATTCAACACCCGTGATTTGTTCTCTGCTTCATTCTCGGAGAGTAATTGTTGACTCTTACTTTTTTAGTATTGGATCATAAAAGATTTCGTTGATTTCTTTCTTTCTTAGTACAAAGCTTTGTTAAATTTGTGAATGTTAATTCTTTTTTTTAAAACAACAAAACAAATTGTGACTGTTTATTCACGAGCAACCTATATAACATGGTTAGGATAATCTCAGGTCACAAAAGATGTCTTCCAAAATATTTTCCGGTCATTATATCATAACAAAACTATAAAAAAACTGGTAATGAATTCTTCTTTCTTTCGGCAGTCCGAAACCCAAAACATTAGTCAAGTTTTCTTAATTTTAGTTGTTTTATAAATTTTACATAATCAAAAAAAAAAATTACATATTATTTTATCAACTCACAATACGCATTCTCTTAGATTTAAATTCAGATAGCTTGTAACCACACATCAACATTATCAGTACAAACTACTAAATTACAGGCACATGTCATTATAACTTATTAATTCTATTTTTATGAGCCGAATCCAATGAATCAATAGGGACGAGTATTCGCATCACCCATCGGCCTAGGAGCATAGTTACATACGACCCAAACATACTCATTATTAAAACACCTAACCGTACCACAACCGAGTCGTGTCGATTGATTAGCCACGATCTGAGTGTAATGCCCACACGGCTCACTACATTTGTTGGTGGCATAATTGTAATAAGGCTTCTCCGTCAACCAAAACTTAGTCGCGATCGGACCGCTCATGGTGTCCACAGGTTGGACCCACCCGGCGGCTATATTCTCGCCGTACATTCCGTCGGTGGAATGTTTCATGGCGCAGTCTCTGGATCGTACGTTAGCGTAGCTTTGTGCATGGGCAGCAAGTTTTTCGTCCCACACCAATGGAGCCACCCCGACCGCGGCTCGGATTTGGTTGTGAACCGCTAGCGTTTCTTCTGGTTGGAGATCATCCATTGGGTTTATGTTTCCCAAACCTGCATAGATTTGAGTCAAGGCGATGGAGAATATTGTTAGTACGATTAAGCTATAACCAGAAAACGACATTTTTCTCTCTTTTGTTTTTGTTGTGGAATTGTTTTGGAACTAATTATGCTTTCGTGAAGACTTATTATATCCCTATTCTGATTGTTTTGTAAGCCTCAAAAAACAAGAGCTCCGTGACTATTTTTGGAATTTCAATACTCACCGTTAAACCAAGGAAAGAAGACGACGTTGTTTTTCTTTCCATTCAGTCATCAGATGGTAATTAAAACCTATATACTTTACTTTTAGATAATTCTTAAAATAAAATAAATTTAGGATGAGATTCTAAATTTAGAGTAACAAAATATATTTATCATTAAGTAGTCAATACATTATCCTAAATTTGAAAATTTGACAAGAATAACGGAAAAATCAAGAGTTTTAATGCATTCCCATAACTTGATCGAAAGCACAAAAAAACGTTTAATATTACTTAATGATTTATGGTTTAGGTTTTGATTTTTTTTTTTTTGAACAAACTCAGATTACTTAATTTAAAACTGGAAACAAAGTGTTACTCTCCATTGGAGAAGGATAAGTTTGTTGCGAACAATGTAGACTTAGCTATCGAATCTGCAACTACATTTGCCAAACGAGGTACAAAAGAGAAGGAGATCGAAGCAAAAGATTCACTCAAAGAAGTGATGTCATGAAGAATTGCTTTAAGTTCCTTGGAACTAGCCTTGTTCTTGATGTTGGTGATGAGGACTTGAGAGTCGGAGAGCATCTCAATATGGTCCATGTTAGCGAGGTCATGTCTGCTTGCAAAAGCGCTAAAAGGGCACTTCTCATAGTCAACGCTTCTGCCACTAGCGCTGAGGAGACAAATCGCTTTGAAACAGAGTCTTGAATCAAGACAGTGCCCTGCGGATCATAGAGGACCCAGCCCTGTCCACAATCTCCCGAAGTGGGGTTCCAAGCAGCATCAATGAAGCATTTATAATCTCTATTTAGTGCTGACCTTACTACGGTTTAGGTTTTGATTTAACAATTTATAGTCGAAGGTTTTCCAATAACACAAATATATTTTCAGACGTTATACTTTCATATAATTAGATTTTTAATATTGTGTTTTTGACCTATATAACATGTGATAGATATTTTCAAAAAAGAAGATAATACAAATAAATACCAGAATGCTTAAAATAAAAAAATTGATCAAGGCAGCCTTACGATTTGGTGTTAATGTTTACTCGTAAGAGGTTTCCTTCCAAATCCTTAAATTAAAATTTTGGTAATTAACTACAAAATTCAACGTTAAAAACGTTCGTTAATCCTACCAATTGTCGACTTTTGATTGGTGCTGTTAGTTACGTACATATAATAATCTCTCTAAACTGTAATCCACGTGATGTTATATAATTCTCGTGAGTTTTATTCAACACCCGTGATTTGCTCTACGTACGTAAACCATGCCTTTCTAAGATTGTGAGATAATATTTTGTAATGTGGAGTGAGGTGTTGCACTACAATCATATAACGATGATTAAAACTTTTATATAATTACTGTCAACATTTAAAAAATAATTTGCTTAGTAGTCAAATGTTCTAGTAATTGATTTGGATCGGATTAGTCTTTCATTGCGTTTAGATACTGAAATAAATAAATTTAAGAGAAACAATTCGTCAGTCACGGAATCGAAACCTCACTAAACTTCTTACGTAATTGAATGTTTATTGATCTTTCGTTTGGAGTTGGAGATGATCCAGAAAAAAATTAGAACAAAATGTAAAAAAAAATAACACCGTGAATTTTACGAGTTCATTTAATTTATCAATTTGATAATATGATAACCTACGTATCAGCTAATTCTCTTACGTTACAAACTTTATCTCTCTAACAAATTGGAATTTTCTAGCACACCCGTGAAGAAACGTACTATGCTTTTTAAAATAAAGAACATGCAGTCTTAACCGAAACCGATAACGACCTCTAACAATCTGGTTTTGATCGATTTAATCAACTCAGTAAAGAGATACGTAGTTCTCACGTGAACTATAGCTCAATTCATAAGGAGAAACTCAATATATGTCCGTGGGTAATGATATTTCCACCCACTAAAAAGGAAATATTCTCTTAGAGTTTTGGGTTGATTTAACAAACAACAACCTTGAGGAAAGGTGATGGTATCATATAGAGGTCCATTCTAGCTCTTTAGGAGGGTCCTCTCAATCCCACCATGCCAAGATTCAACCTTTGAAACTGTCTTTAATTACATTGGATTTTTTTTTTTTTTTGCTACTAATAAAAATCAACTATACTCACTTAAATTTTAATTGATATACACTGTTCTTTTTTTTTTTTTGGTTAAAGAATGGATATACAACGTTTTGGTTAAAATAATTCATGTTACGGTTCACATGTTTTGTCTTTTACAATTTCGTCGACACTAGAATTTTGTGTGCATTTATTTTATGTTTTTATTGTTTATTTCTAGTCGAATTAAGAAATTTTTTTTATAAAGTATTAATCTTCTTAATATCACATGGCCATAATAACCTTTTTAATTCGGTATAAAATCCAATCATCAAAACGGACGCTGACCGATGTAATTTCCCGGAGGATCATAGCTACAAATCACCCAAATATATTCATCATTCTTACACCTAACCGAGCCACAACCGAGTCGAACCGAGTCACGCCACACGATCTGAGTGTAGTGTCCACACACACCATCACCACCACACGTGTCTGTGGCATAATCGTAATTTTCTTTCTCCGTCATCCAATACTCAGTCGCGACCGGACCGCTCATTGTTCCCCAACCCGCAGCTAGATTCTCGCCGTATGGTCCCGAAGAATGCTTCATGGCACAGTCTCTGGCTCGTTCGTGTGCGTAGCTCTGTGCATAGTTCGCAAGAGTTTCGTTCCACTCCATTGGACCGACTCCTACCATGGCTCGGGCCTTGTTGTGAACCGCGAGCGTTTCTTGCGGTTTGACATCGCCGTTTGTGTTTGCTTTTGGCGGTTGAGCGGGAGTGTGACGATATGCTTGAGTTAAAACGGAGAATAATGCGAGTACGATGAAACTATAACCAAAAAATGACATTTTATTCATTTTGGTTTTGAGTGGGTAGTTAAATGTTTTGGAACGTATTGTGTCGTCGAAGAAACATTATCTTGGCTAATGTATTTATAGAAGTTTCTTTGGTGGGCAACGGAGAAAAACTGGAAGGTTTATTTTAAAAAAAAATATCTTAAAAATAATCATCCGTTAAGCTAGGAAAACGAGGCTTTCCTCATGACTATATTTGTATTATACTATATGTTATCCTAAATCAGAGATTTTAATTGCAAAGTAATATAAGAGTTTAAATGCATTTCCAAATATTGAGATATAGAGAACCGGAGATCGACGGTCGAGATCACAAGCCGAAGATTATGGAAATCATGAAGATCGAAGATCGTGATATTTGATAATATCTTAGTTTAGGAATATTTACATTTATGTTTATCTTAAATTAGGAAATTAGGTTTAGATATTTCTCTATATAAATTATGTAACTTATAACATTATTTTCATGAGAGTCTAATATAATTCTTCCCTAAACACTTTTGTGTTCTTACTCTCATCAAATTTATCACCAAAATTTTATGGTTTTTGACTTAGTTCATTAGTTTTATAAAAGTCAAATGTTTCCAAGAAAAAAATCATTTAAAAATAAGAGGCATTTTTGTATGTACTGTTCACCAAAATGGTTATCTAGTCTATTTTTTTTTTTTTTTTCAAAAGGAGAGTCGCACTCTTAATTATTAACAAATCTACAGCTATCTCACAATTTTTTTTTTTTTTAAATAGCTTCCTTTTCTTTTAAGAAAAAAAGCTATCTCACAAGTTAACTCTTAATTAATGGTTACTAGCCCCAATTTTAAGAATTTAATTCAACTATTATCCGGTTATAATATGATAAAATGATAAGCAGTTATAAACATATGTATGAAAGAGTCAAAAAAAACAACTTTAGGATGGTGATCAAAAAAAAAAAAAAAAAAAAAAAAAAAAAAAAAACAACTTTAGGATTTAAACATATATAATACATAAATGTTCTTTTGTAAAAGTTGAAGGCAATCATACGATTTGTTGTAAATGTGTTTACTTGTAGTCGTCGCCGTTCCTTTTCAAATACTTTGAATTCAGGTAATTAACCACAAAAGTCAGAATTAATTATTATGTTCGTTAATCCCACCGAAAGTCGAGTTTCGATTGGTCGGAAGAAAAATAATCGCTATAGAACTATATGCATCAATAAGTTGCGTATAATCTTTATAATCCTCATGATATTATAATTCACGTGAATTTTATTCAACACCCGTGATTTGTTATCGGCTTCATTTACGGGGAGTAATTGAAAATTCTAGTGAGGCAAATAAAAGTGCAGAAAATAAACAAGACACGAAGTTTGTTAACGAGGTTCGGTTTTTCCTACTCCCCGGGACCAAGTCCAGATTTCGATTCCACTAGAACAAGAAAGCAAATACAACATATTCGCAAACGCGTAAATCAAGCACAACCCTCTTAATTCACCGCTCCGTTTATACCATGAAATCTTAAGAATAAATCTCTACCCTTAACTAAACTCCCATGAGTCTAGATTCAACCAAGATAACCTAATCCTGGGCTAAACTCCCCCATGAGTCTAGACTTCAATTCCAACACGTACGTCAACACCAACGCACAAATAAGTTTGATCACACAAGCACAAACCGCGATACTTCGTCGCACAAACTTTGAAGGAGCTCTCTAAGATTTCTCTTTATGCACCAGCTTCCTTGCTTCTTTAGGACGTGCCCAACACCTCCTTATATAGCCACCATGATTTCTTAATCACATAAGAGAAAGTTTTCCAAATTTCATAAGGAAAAGTTAATTTCCTTTATGATCTTTTCCTTTTTCTTGTTAAACTTCAATTTCTCCAAGTCTTCCATATCTCTTCATAAGTCAATTTTCCTTTATGATTAATCCCAAAACGTGCTCTTATCTTGTCTTCTCAAATCTTCCAGAAGCTTCTCACGTATATAAAACAGCAACATCCTGTAGTACTTCCTGTAGTACTTCTGCAGTGGTACAGCAAGTACTTCAACAGCTGAAACACAACGAGTTTCTCTAAAACTCGGTCACCATAACATCAACAGTAATTGCTGACTTTTTACTTTGGATGGTAAAAAGTTTGCTGATTTCTTCACTATAATGTGTCCCTGCTTCAGTTTTTATTACGGGTGTATTTCAATTTTCTTGCTCATATAGCTAAAAATATCAAATATGGTTCTTATTAAAGCTTTCATCCTCCAACTCTATTAATGATTAATTTCACCATAACATCCAACTCTCTGTAAAGACAGACCTCAAAAAGTAAAAGTTGCTACGGTTAATTATTCCATGAGTTTGAATTCTTTAACCCCTTCCAAACAACGAAATCCTCATGAGTTTGTGTGAAAAAGAAAAAGAAAAAGAAAAAAGAGTTTGTACAAGTTTACTGAAACCAAGTATCTGCTCGAAGTCGTACCTTTAAATTATATCTCAGCTGATCAATGTTAGAGATTAATTTCTTGGAAAATAAAAAATTTAGGTTAAAATGAAGTAAAGAAGGAAATCGTCCTGATGAACAAGATCTCCGTAAGTAAGGTTATACAAGGGCTCGAGCATATTGTCTACACACTGTTGATGCTTAATCTCATGTGAGTATATTTAGGTTTGAATCAAGGTTAAAGAGATAAAGTAAAGAAAGAAATGAAACAATGAAAAAAAATGCTGAAAATATAACAATCCTCTAATTGAGATTAATACACATAATATTATCCACATGGCCACATAGCATAGAGAGATAACGAAAATCGTTAGTGCGAAATATATCATGGTTTGTGAATCCTTCAAGCTTAGACAATGACATGAAAGTGTCTATGAATGGTTGGCTACGGATTATTGAACACCATGTCTTGGATACACATATGAACTTGAGAAGGGCTTTTGCAGGCAATCTTTGGAGTATCTCGATCATTAGATCAAGAGGAATCGGCTCTAAGCTATTTTTAACGGTTGTCATCACTATTTCTTCGTTATCTTCGTCCTCTCTTTTATTTACTTTCATATCAAGTTTTGACTCATGAACATTTTTTATAATAGAAAACAAACACAATATATACCTACACAATTGCTTTCCCTTCTACTTTTATTTTCCTTCCAAACCATGATAACATATCCATGTTTTATATAAATATATATATATATATATTTCTCTTTACTTTTACTATTTACTGTTGCAAACATTAATATTTTCTATTTTTCCTGTTGAAAATGTTTTTGTTTTTTATTTTTTTCTATTTTATAGAGATATCATGTATTATAATCATCCTATGCAGAAAAAAAGAACTTCTGTTACAGAAGTGATGAGAGATAAACTTGCATAAATGTTTTTTCTCTAAAATCTCTTAATCAACAAGGAATTAAAGACATGCCTCAACTAGAAATATATATGTATTAAATTTATAATTGTGATACATGTGTCATATATAATTAATGTACTTGATAAACATAAATATCTAGTATTCCAGAAATTTAAATTTGTTTATATTTGCACAAAATTTTGGATATCTGTATTCTATGCTTCTTTTTTGGACATTGAAGGCTGACCACTGGCCAGCGCATTAGAAACGGTCTAATTCATCGGTAATAGTCAATAATCTGTCGATAATTTCGATAAATATTGAAACCAAAACAAAAATATGTAAAAAACATTAGAGTTCGAAAGAAACATACTCATGTGGAAAATTTTATCTATTGCGAATAAGTAGTTATGGACAACATACAAATTAACTCATAATACATACTCATGTGGTAAGCTCTTGTGGTTGTGTTACGGTTTGGTACCAACGCTACAAAATCCTTGTAAGATTTAAAACCCAACTAGTTCCCTAAAAGAGAAGGCTTTGCACAGATTCATACCCGCGGTTCGTGGAGCAGCAACAGTTTCAGACCGTGGAGCAGCAACAGTTTCAGACAAATTCATACGCAAGGTTCTTGGAGCAGCAATGGTTTCATGGGCTCTCGTCGATCTCATCTGGTACATGCAATTTCTCCATTGCAGCCTGTTTTAGACAATAATAATCAGTTTATGCTATGAAGCCTTTCATTAGACTCAAAATAATTCAAGTTTAAAAACCATCACAGGATGACTCTGTTTGTTGTGGTTCTAAACGACTCAAACCTTTATTGCAGCAACGTCAGTTGCAGGTGGTTTCATATCCAAAGCTAGACCGAAATGAAGCATGGCTTTATCGTGCATGTTTCGCCGCTTATAGATCCTGCCCATTAAAGCGTAAACGCTGCTCTCTGAAGGCGCATACTCTTTGAGCTCCTCAAGAACTTCTAGAGCTTCATCTAATCTTTCTAAGCAGACAAGTATGTTAGCTTTCTGGTACATTGGAAGCGGGTTTTTTCTGTCTGCTACTATAGCTTGCTCCATTATCTCTAGTGCTTCCTCACTTCTCTGTTAACACAGAACAAGAAAAACCATTTAGTCATTCTTTAAAGATTGTTTTTTCTTGTAGACCTAATAAGATGAAAGTAATAAAATAACCTTTAAGGCATGCAAAGCTGTCCCTAAATAAGACATTATAACAGAGGAACTCGGGTTTATTAGGAAAGCCATTTTGAAGTGATGCTCTGAGAACTCTAACTTCTCTTGGCGTAGATATATCATTCCAAGCCCGTACCATGCGTTGTAGTGTCTTGTATCTACACGAAGTGCGTTTTGGTAACTTTTCATTCCGTTTTCAAAATCTTCAAGAGTTGTGTATCTACAGAGACAGTAAAGATAGAGTGTCACTTAGACAAACAACCAGAGCATTTCAAGCACATTGTACAAGACAAAGTCAAATGGATAGAAGCTTTCTTACTCGTGGCCACATAAGGTATGAGCATAAGCAAATCTTGGATTCAGTTGAACAGCTCGTAGGAAATTCTTTAGTGCGGTCTCATGGTCCTTTTGCAAGCTATAGCAATTTCCCATAGCACACCTACATAATTGATTATTTTGCTTATTTCTCTTATTACTAACAATAGATGAAAACACTAATCAGAAAAAGAACTTCGACAAAAATTACCAAGATTGAGGAGCTAAGCGATCGGTTGCTATTAGTTCCTGAGCCAAGTAACTCAGCTTCATATCTTCTTTCAAATGCTGCAAAAACATATAATATTTTTTTTGATGAAAAAATTTACAAATTTCCAGGAATTTTCAACCTTCCCTGAACCTAAAGCAAAATGTCAAATTTTGAGTTTCATCACAGACTCAGATGAGACTGTATGTTTAGAAACCAAGAAAAAACACTTACGTAGAGGACCGTAGAGTATATATCCATTCCTTCTAAGCAATAAGGAGAAGCCTGGCGGGCAAGACGGAATGCTTTTTCAGCTTCTAAATAGTCAATTAATTCAAAGTATGCTTTCCCAACCTGCACATAATAACCATAATATTTGTATATAAACCTTCAACAATAACTATCACAGGCCACCAGACTAAAACTCATTCAGAGGTTCTCTTTATAAAAAGGGTATATACACAACAAAAAACCCGAAAGAAACATAGCTCCTAAAATGGTTGTCCAAATAAAACATGCCCAAGCTATATCTATATATGGCAGCCTAGAAGAAAAAAGAGTAACTAGTTACCTGGGAAAGAACCCATCCTGTATTATAATGCTTATGTGGAAGTTTCATATACGTATCCAGTGCCTCCTGAACCACACAGAAGCAGAGGGAAACAACGAGATAAGCTTATATAAGTTCACCTCACCTTGCATAATTCAAGAGAACAACAATATGCCTACCTGACACCTGTACATGTACGAAAGTCTACACCCTTCTCCGAGTGTCCTAAGGAGGCTTAAAATTTCCGAGACACCAATAGTGATTCTTTGGGCACCCATTGCGGTGCCACCAATTGACATTGTTTCGTCTTCTTGATCACAGGATTTAGCATCATTGGAAGCCATAGATCCAGTCGTTGAGGCAGTATTAGGCCTTGAATCATCAAAAGATTCCCCACGAACCCCTAAACCAATCAGAATGACAACGCTTTGGGTATTACAAATACGACAACACCAAAATAGAAGGCATGATAAAAATAATCACAAAAGGCCAGATTTCAAACAAAATAGTGATATAGTGCATGGAATGTCACAACCTTCATCTATGTTTTCATTTGCCCAGGAGTGACCCTTCCGAAGTGTTACAGAACGAAGTGCCAAAGAACTCAATTTAGAACCTCCCAAATACTTGGAAGCGTTGCTCACATTTCCGCTTACTGTTGCAGCACTTGAATTAGTGTTCGCCCCTGAATCAGCAGACAGTCTTGAGCTCCGTCGTGGACCAGAATCAGAAAATAGCCTGCCAGAAATCTGCAAACAAAAGACATATGCACTAACGGTAAGACAGATGGTAGAGAAAATTTCATCCCGTACGAATATGTGTAATACTACCTTACGTAGCTTTCCTTCATCAACAAACTTTCTTCTGGGTGCTTGAAGAGTAGAGTTTACGGTGGACTTTGGAGAATTGTCAGTAATAAGGGAGTTTGGGTTTGCAACAGCTGGCTGAAAATTCCGGAAAAGTGGTGGTGGAGCTATACCGGACAGCTACAATTTCAAAAATACAAAAAAGCATATAAAATCTCATTTACGGCTGTTATTATTCAGATAACTAAAAAGGCTGATAATATTAACGTGCAAAAGCAAAGAAACTAAAACAAAATCAAGACCCATTTTTAATAGTCAAAAGATTAGACAAACCATTCTTTGGCATAAAAGATATAAAATAACAGAGACAAACACTGTGAAACCAATACCCATGATGCATCGATCTCCTAAGTACTAAAGAATGTGTGATCAACAGATGGAGACATAGTTGGACATAAAAACAGCAGTATGACAATTGTGTGACATTACCTGTGCAGCCACTGGCGAAGGCGTATTATAGAATGACATGTTTGAAACACCTCCATTATGACCATGAGAATGGAAATTTCCAGAGATATCTTTAAGGCCATGGCTTTGTGTGTGCTTAGACTGCCTTGGACTATAATCTTCTGAACTCGTGTTTTTAGTAGAAGTCGTATTACGTTCCTCATTGTACGTGTTTAAGCCGAGGGAAGTTGACAGTTGTTGCATGTACTGCTTTTGAATAGATAGAGCAGCTGTTTCACCAAAAACTGCAGTTGCTTCCTCAGCAGCACCTAAAAAAGTTAAAAGGACAGAAAAGTGTAAGAGAACCATAGCAAATGTGCCAAGTATGCAGAAAAGGGATTCTGTTCACCTAGTATACATAATTCCTCATATGCGGCCCAAAGTAGAGGGTCTATTGTCAAAGACTGTTTAAATTGCTGAGCAGCATTCTTCCTTCTATCAGTATACCTGAAAGGTCACTAGCATAGATGAGAAATCATCTCATCGAAGACATTCAAAATCAAGACAAAAAAACATAGAGAGAATAAGAAACGAACTTGTAAATAAGTCCAAGAAGGTAATGACCTGCCGCACCATTTGGGATCTGCAGAATAATCATAAGCTATGTTGTTATCTTCTTTAAGTAAATTGAATCAATAAAAATTGGTCCATATACTGAAACACTGAGTTGTAAGAGGAAATTCAGTAAGCGTAAAAGGGCAATATACCAGAGAACATTAAATACCTCCGCACCAGGTTCATTAACAGGGCAGAGTGCAGATTCAGCTTCACTGAGAAGGTCCATCTGGAAGCATGATAATGCGAACAAATACCGGGACTGAGCCATTTGTGTTCCTTTACATAATATCAAAAAACAAAGGAACAAAGATGATCAAAACGACCTAACAAAAGAAGGCGCAAAAAAATCTGACTAAAAGGCTAGCAAGCAACAAGTCGGAAGACCATGCCACACACCCTTTAACAGATGATATGCACTGTAAGCTTGATTATTCTGCAGGTAGCTGGTGGCTAACAGCTGCAAATTAACCTACATAAGAGGAAAAGTCAGAAAGTGATGATTAAACAGAAAGGCCTCAAAGGCTAGTCTTTTTATTGACACGCTTTCGATTAACTCAAGCTAACAATTGAACAACCACTAGACCAAAGGCGGAATGAATACTTTCTCAACTATAATTGAAGCTGTATAAACACAAATTTCAACAAAGTTTGAGATATGACCAGAGAATTTCCTCTAACAGTTGACTCAACGCTAAGGTCCAAGGATAATAAAAACTTAAACTTGAGCTCATATACGGACAAATTCATTAACTTGGGAAATCTAAAGAGAAGCAACCCTCAAATTGCAATTTTTCCAAAGACCAAAATCAGTAATGAGCCACAGCTACTAGAGGTAACAAATTCAAATAAAAAACGAATTCATCTCTTAATTTGACCCGAGAATCAACACATAGATCGCGAAGCAAAAGGGGATAAAAAGTAAGAAAGCAAAATCGATCTCGAAGAAGACAGTGAAGCTATCGAATTCCAAATCCAAAAAAGAGATGCACTTACGACGAATTCAAAGATACCCAGACGAATAACAAACCCAAAAATCTCTATTAACAGCTTCGATTTACAGAATTCGTAAAAAGAGAGATAAAAAAAGAGAGTGGAGGAAGAGGAGGTACCTCGGAAGGAAACTCAGCGCAGAGACGCTCGCACATGAAAATAGCATTCTTGTAAACAAAATGACGAAGACTGTTGTGTACACAGTCCACAAGCATAGCTTCCATAGTTGCCTTCCTCGAGAGAGGAGAGAGAAAGAGAGGAAGAGAGAAGAGAGAGGGTTTTCTGTTTTTCTGTAATTTTCTTTTTTTTTTTAACCTTTGGGATTTTATTGAAGTCGTGATTTCAAATTTTGAGCCGGCACGTGCGATGCTCTGTTTTCAAATTATTCCGCACGTGACAGACCCAATAGTCCCTGTGTTTTTTTCAGTTTTGGGTATAAGTTAGCTATTGGGCTTTG
This sequence comes from Erysimum cheiranthoides, assembly GCA_011420285.2. Lineage (NCBI taxonomy): Eukaryota > Viridiplantae > Streptophyta > Magnoliopsida > Brassicales > Brassicaceae > Erysimum > Erysimum cheiranthoides. The sequence goes on from CM022180.2 coordinate 21,238,990, forward strand.
TAATTGACCGTTTCTTTCTTTTTTTCTTTTTCTTTTTTACTATAACACAACATGAGGACGATTGTGTGTGACATGCATGATCCACCATTGGTTTAATTTCATAATCCCAACTGCAAACGCAAAACTCTTCTGCGACAGACTTCAATAGTCATTCATTAGTTCCCTCTCACTTGGAAAAATCTCGTTTTTGTTTATCACCTCAAGCACTTTCCATCCGGGACTTGCATTTTCTAATGTATTCATAATCCGAGAGAGTGGGGAACATTGTTGGAAGGCACACGGCAATGTGGATTTCATTTCATACATGTTAAAAAGTCTCCCAAAAACTTGTCTTCCGCATCAATCAGTTTGAAGAATTTCGCAACTTTCCAGTTTCAAATCTGGATTATGCATATTGTTATATAAAAACGTATGATATAATTTGATATAAATGTTAAGGTATTTGATTTAACAATCCTTGTAATTAAATATGTGTTTGACAGAAAATTGCGATCCTCCTTTTACTATCACAAACTAACTCAGAGAGCCATCAACATCCTCTCACTTTGTTTCCTAGACCACTTGTAGAACCTTGTCGTGCTTGTGGGTTGGTTGGAGACAAAGAGATAAGTTATGCTTGTAATCCATGTAACTACTTAGTCCACAAAAAAGGTATGATCATAAAGCAAACACCTCTCTAAGGACTAACTAATCCAATTTTCCCAAAAGGCCTCATACTAGTTAGAGTTGGACTTGTCTTATATATCACAAGCCCCTTTCTCGGGCCCCCATTATTCGGGTTGAGGTATGTCTGCATCCACTCTTTTTCAGGGTCCACCAGATTCTTAACCTTGGGCTCTGATACCATGTTGAATTTTCCAAGTCCAACTAATCCAATTTTCCAATAATATGATATTGTCCGCTTTAGGCCAAGCCCGCACGGATTTGTGTTTGGGCTCCTTCCCAAAAAGCCTCATACTAGTTGGAGTTGGACTTGTCTTATATATCACACCGTTACTTTCTAATCTTCCGATGTGGGACGTTGGTTTGACTCCAACAAATATGTTATCCATCACATGAACATTATGAGTTTTTAAAAGAAGATTCAATAAACCATCGTAGGAATTTTGCAATTGTCAGTCAGAAATCAGATAAAATTAAAAAAGAAAATGAAAAACAAAGGTATTTAATATACAAATTATAACAGTTGACATGTAACAAATTAATCCCACAAGCTTTGATTAGTACAAAAGAAGAATATTACACGAAAATTTTTCTACTTTCTTGTACAAGTAATTTAATTTGCCAATACAAGGAAAACCCCCATAACCAAACCGCTAACCGCTTAACCAAAATAAATTGCACATTTGAAACTAAACCGGCGTATCCCACCTGATTCAACTTCCCAACACTCAATAGTCATACCAAGTATATAAACCGGGTTTTGTACTAATGTAGTAATTAGGTGATTCTCAGGTTAGCTTCCTCGGCAAGTTATACGTCTTCTTCAGAAACTTAGTCGCATACTCATCATAACGGTAACACAATACTCTTAGAAGTGTGTTTGGTTCTGTCGGACTCCACGGACCAGAAGTCGGCGGTAACGGAAGCTTCCCTCTGTCAGAACCGTGATTCTCAAGACACACCGCTTTAAACCGTTCAATCAGAGACTCTGTATCCGTGCGCAGCAGCGGAAGTATACTCTTGACAGTTGTCGAAACCTTCTCAATCAAATCCAAAGGCAATCCGTCTCCATTTGACCAGAAAAGATCGCATAGAAACTTGAAATCCTCCTCCACCGCAGCAGAGTCTTGAACTGTGAAGCCACGCGATGGTCCACCCGCGAGGAGGACCAATAAGAACCCATCGAAAGAAGCTCTCATGATGTCTGAAATGACTCTGGTTCGGACTCTGTCGTGAACTGTTGAGGAGATAATCTCAAGGCACCGTTCGAGCTCTTGAAGAAACGGCTCAATCCTCGAGGTAGGAACTTCCCCGAGGTACAGACCATCCCAGAGAACGTTGCTCAGATCGTGGAAGACGATCTTGTAAGCAGTTGCTTCAGACAATTGCTGTATTCCTTTCGAGCAATAACCGATTGACTGTTCAAAGATTTTACCTTGACCATCCAAAGCCGCAACTTCGGATTCCGGGAGACGGTTCAATGTTTTTCTCCCTGATGATTCTATCTCTGTCCTGATATATTGCAGAGTGTTGATTCTGCAACAGAACTGAAGTATTTCCGCTGAGTCATTACCAGTCCCCAGCTGTGATTTTCTCCTGTGAGAAGCTACCATTGGCTTCTCCTTTTTCTTGAATACACCATGTAGTCTGGACCCGACCGTGCATCTTGTTAAAGCAGGCAAAGCGGGTAGAAAGCTATTCCGCGAGCCTAATGGAAACCATACAAAAAAAAAAAAAAGAAAAAAAAAACTCCATAAGTGAAATCAACAAAGCATGAGCTACATCATTCCAAAAACCAAACAATCGACTGCATACCGCAGGAAGATTTCGCCTTTGATACATAATGCTGCATACACTTGTCGAGTCCTGATGTTAGCTCAGGAAGTAAAACTGGATGCATAAGTATCGGCAACAAGAAAAACGCTTCCAATGTCTCATCTACCATCCTCAGTACATCCACAGCAGAAGGAGCGATACCGAGTTTATTCGATCTTGGATTCCAAACCTACAATAGAAAGTTACTAAACCAATTAATAAATGAAGAAACACTTAAAAAGAACAAAAACCAGGAACGATCTTTAAAGTTGTTAGATACCTCTTGCTGGAGATTCCGGTCGATCCACTCCTTTAGCCTATCGACTCGGGTCTTGATCCATGATTTCACAAGGTTGCCAATAACAACTTCTGCTTCAAAAGGAGGCATCTCTCTTATAACCGATTTTCCACCATCTTCACTGTCTACTGCATCTTGAACCGCAATCTGCACCAGATCTTTCTCAAGTTTATCTGCAGCAGTGAGTACTCTTATAGCATCCGGCGTCAGCTCAGTAATACCGGACACAAATTTCTTCAATTCGGTTCCATAACATGAATGAAGAGTAGCTGCAGCCACACCAGCTGCAAGAGGATGCCAATTCTTTAAGATTGGACTAAATATCGCCTTCTCGTTGAAAGCTAAATGACCAATATCCTCTGCAAGAATCGCAAGAGCCGGAAGATTGTTCTTGCTCTGACGGGATTTTGATTTCTTGCTATGTTCCACCATCCTCTTTGTCTGTTACAACCAAACAATAAAAACAGACTATATAAACGGTCGCAGATACAAAATACGATCAACACAAAAAGGGAAAAGAAATGAACCTGTGAAAAAGCCATACGCAACGAAGATCTGATATAGGTATCGACTCGATCACACCCTAAATCGACATGCTTCTTTTTCCTTTGATACTCACTAGAAGTATCTTCGCCTAGTACTTTAGCTACCAAAATCCCCAGAGAAACTGTAGTTTCAAGCGTCTCAACGTTATCGATGTTGAAAGTATCATGGTAAGCAAGAAGTCTCTTCTCAGCCCAACCCATAATCAAACTTAAAACAGAACTCAAGATCTTTGAATACTCAGGATCATTTGTCTCTTTTGCGTCGTTCTCAACTTCGAGTATCAAGTTATGAGCAGCTACAAGCAAGTCATTCTCCACTTGTCCAGTTGTAACATACCGATTAAATAACACCCAGAGAAAGCAAACATTGTGAATCATCTGATTCATACCCAAGACAGGCCATGTTTTCTTTATAAGCTCTAAAACTTCATCTACTTCTTCAACAATCAATAACTCGTCGTTCACATCAAAACAAGACTCTAAAAGCATTTGATAGATTCTAAGATTCAGCGGAAACCCATCAGCCCAATGACAAATCTCGGAACCAATCCCACTGTTGTTCGACCGACTAGCAAGAGACATTACTAAACTCCGAAGGTTCTGTGTCTCTCCCGTGATCTTCCCGGTATCTAACGGCCTCTCGAGACCCGACCGGATAATTTGCTTAAGCTGCTGAACAGATTTATCGGATTTACTTAACGGCACACAAGGATATAATATCAAACCAGCCTCGAGAAGCTTCAAGTTTCTTCTCTGCCATGATTCATACTCTTCTTGGTCTGCAAAATCTGAAGCTTTAAGCTGTTGCAGAAGCTCAAGAGGTAGCACCATCATCTCCACACGCCTCCCAAGCTAAAATCAAACCACAAATGTTAAAGCTCAATCTACTAAAAATTAACTTAAGTATCCGTAATTAACGTTAGATTATAACACTATGAAGCTCAAATTCAAGCAGATCTATCTCAATTTACTAAAATTAACCTAAGAATCTGTAATTGACTAAAGATTAAGGCATTATAAGCAAATTCAAACAAATCTTCTTCAGAAAATATCAAATTGCTACTCTTTTCAATGGAAAACGTACCTGACCAGAAGCGATCCTGAGAAGTGCTCTACGAATCCTTGAATCGATCTGCTCCGAAATTCGCATCTGTACTCGAACTAACTCACCCACCGTGACAGATTTCTTGCTCCGATCCTGTTGACCCGAAGATACTCCTCCGTCTCCGTCGCCGTCTCCTCCGCCGCTTCGTTTCTTCATCCCTAACGCCTTCTTCACCTTGCTAGCAGCCGTCGACGTCAGAGATCTATGAAGTGACGGTGACGGAGATAACGCCACGCCGTTGCTCCGGTCAGATTTGGGCGATTGCGGGATGTAAGTCAGCGGACGACTTCCGGTGCTCCGGCAAGCAGCAACTAAGATCTCGTAAGCAGTTTCTCGGAGCTCCGAATCAGATAAATTAGGAGCTGGATCGCCAAATGGAGAAGGTAATGATTCCATCTCCACTTGGAATTCACAAAAAATCACCAAAAAGGATGAAACTTTGGATCAGAGTAAAACTCAAAAACCCTTCTCAAAAATATTTAAAAATGAAATTATAAATTTGGGATTATTGAGAGTCAAACTCTGCTCGAAATCGAAAACGACAAGAGAATTTTTCGGAAACGATTAAGAGAGAATCATTGATTCATCATCAAATGCACAAAGAAACTAAAACAAAACTGCAGCGATAAAAGTAAAAGACTTTACTTTTTTTTGTTCTTGTTAAAAAAAAAAATTTTAAAGATAAAGAATTTGAGTAGCCCAGATTTTGATTCTTGCTTGATGTTAAAGAATCAATGATTTTGAGAAAATCAGTAAAACCAGGCGACAACAAAAAATGAAATAGAAGATTTGTGACAGGTGTTGTCTTTGGTACCAAATGCACATGTACAGCTGAATTATATGTATAGTTTCTTTATTGTTTTTTATTTATTTATTTGATTTTATCTTCTTTCTTTCTTAGAGCAGAAAATTAATCAATAGTAGAAGAGATTAGGGATTGTCATTATTAATGAGTAAAAGAAAGGAAATGTTGTAATTATATGAAATAAAATTAACTCAAATTTATAAGGGTAATCAGTCTCACTCGTTGAAACTAGGAAGAGATCAAATATGTTTTCATTTAATTACTTCTTTTTTTTTTTGTCAATTTCATTTAATTACTTCCTTTAATCGCAAATTGATATTTGACCTATATATAAACTTGAAAGAGATCCACTCAATAATGTTTTGTTTTCTGCGAATAGTCGAAGGAGACGAAGACTTTGTACCATTCTGTGTGTTCTAGAGTTCAGATTGATGGAAATTTTCAAAATTTCACACGCCAAAATTTATTTAGCATTGACAACATTTCACACGGCAATAACAAGTACCGATTCAACTAAAAGTTTAGGCTATTTGTTTTTTTGTCAATATTACGAGATATTCTTTAATATAGTCATGTGGTGCGGCGGTTGTTGACCATTGTTTAATTATTCTTTTAATCATATAATTGTTCCTTCATGTTCAAATCACGATAATTATACAAGACAAACAAGAATCATTGGGTTGTAATCATTTGAATTTTCCAATTCTACTTAATCTATATATTATTATATGACTGACTTAATGTTGGGTTTAGGCACTCCAACTACACCGAGTTAAAGCTTAATATGGAGAGATATAAGAATCTGAATTTGGCCTAAAGACCGAGCAAGTTTCACAAACATTATCAAGTAAGCAAGCCAGAGAATACTACAACGGAATCTGTAAAAACTTTGATGCAAGAAACTAGAAAGTTGGGTTAAAAAAAGAGATTGATCTAAAAAGGAGATCAAGATCATTAAATGAACTCAAGATTGTAGCTCATTCTTTTGGAGATTGCAGGACACGTCTTGACGTAGAAGGTGGAAGAGGTTCAACTTGTCCTGCTCATACAAATGCGGAAGAATACAAATGAATTAGGGACATTCAATTTATTCGGGAGGGAGATAGGTACTAGAAAGAAAGAAGAAACAATTAACCCTTTTCACATTCACCAGTTTCATCAATTTTACATCTTTTCTTCCATTTCCATTTTTATTGTTTAATCAACAAGGAGTGAATACGAAAACAAATGGTAATGAGTTATTAAGAAAGCTATATGACGCTCAAGTCAGTGATATACTGATATAGTATAAAACTTTGTCGAAAACCTGGAAAAAAAAAACATGGTTCATGGAATTTGTTTAATTATATTCTAGACAGTTATATATTTTTATCCCCCATGCTTAGTTGACTAATATCTTGTATCCTGACTATGTGTCTATGTCAATTTACATAATATGAGTATTTTGGCCGACAAAATAATAGGGTTAATGGAAGCTAATACGTATTGAGTATAAAATAAAAAATAAAAAAATAACTGGATTAGGGTTGGGGATAAAACGGAGGGTGTCTTCCGCATATAAATTGTATCCACTGTAAAACTGAATTCAGGGTTTGTAAAAACTTTTCTCTCAGAACAAATTCAGGGTCTTCACTATGTCTATGCTTCTCAGACATATCAGGAGAGATGTGCTCGTAAGCTGCTCTTCTCTTCTTTTTTTTTTCTCTCTCTCTCTTGCTTGGGAAATATATATGCTTTTGTTGGTTACGATGTATGGTTGATATTTTTGGCAGGGACGACACCAGAGCCGTCGGTTCTCATCCCAGAATCAACCCTATCTCATCCTGGGCGGCGATTATTGTGGGGTTAGTTTAAAGGGTGATAACGTTGGGAACCTCAAGTATTATGATCCTTGTAAAGGTGATGTTAAGATTTCGGAAAAAATAGTTGCTATGGAGTTGCTAGAGTTAATGGGAAGGATAGGATCATCTCATGGTTGGGTAGCTGCTTTGATGAACACACGTGATCATGCTACCATGTCTCTCATAGATGATCTTAACCCTACCACTTCATTAGATTCAGACCCAAAACGTATTTCATTGCCTCCTCTTGTCACTTTGCCTAATTGCCAAACCCAACTTGTCACTAACGTGGCCATGTCCGCTTCTCCTGAACAAGAGGACTGTGTTTTGGCTGTCAAGTTCTGGGGGCCTCAACTCAGCTTATGTAGGCCATGTTCAGGTTCGAACTCGACATGGGTCAACATCAGAACCCCAAATAGCTTTTTCAACTCTCAGGTAATGTATTCCAGAAGCAATCAAATGTTCCTCATGCCCGCTTCTGGAGGCCACTACACAGGATCATGGGATCTCCACAAACATAGGCATAACCCTATATTGAACCAGTTGAGGTTGCAAAACCTTCCCAAGTTTATGCAGTCCGAGTGGGAACTGTTGGATTCATGTTTGAGGAGGGAGGACTTGGTGGAGTCACCCACCGGTGAATCTTTTCTGGTTAAATGGTACACCGGAAACAATAGCAGCAACTTGGCCAAAGTTGAAGCTAAGCGTTTCTTGGTGTTCAAGATAGACGAGAAAGGAAATGCTTGTTACACTGAAAACATTGGGGATCTTTGCATTTTCTTGTCCAAGTCCGAGTCTTTCTGTCTTCCTGCAAGCTTGTACTCTGGCCTCACCCCTAACTCTGTCTATTTCGTTGGCTTCGACGACATAGGAGTTTGCAATCTTTCCACTTCCTCCATCCATCCGATTCCAACCATCAATCCCGACAGCTACACGTCCACTGCTCCGTTCTGGCTCCAAAATTAGACTAGTTATTCATTGTTTACATTTTCTTCTTCTCTTCGGTTTTTTCGCCATTTCTTTATTTGGTTTGTTTTCTTCCATTGATGATATTCTCCAAAACGGAATCAGAACGACGGGTTTAATTATTATGTCTCACCAATTTTATTTTAGAGTTTGGATTTTTCAATATACATATGCCGTGTTAAATACCTTTTAACTAGTATATATCCCGTGCTACAGCACAGAGTGATTTTTTTTTGTATATATGATCGTTACATAGTGTGGTGGCAAGTTCGATCAAGTGTGTTTATGTCTTGTTTTAGTTTGTATATATTTTTTTGGATACGTCTAAGTATCTTATGGTTTTCTTTTTGTTTTTGTTCGTTGCTCTGTTCGAATCAAAATGGATTGAAGGTTTGTATATACTATATTTTTTTAAAAAAATTGTATTTTAGTTTGTGTAGTTTTCTTTTGTATGGAAACCATTTTATAAAAGAATGGAATGACATAGTCAATATATTTAAATTTGTATGTAAATTTATAATATAGATAATACAACTTATCGTTAAAAAAAAAATACTATTTATCGAAGATCGAGGGCAAGAGCCATATAAGCCGTTTTCAGTTTTTACGAAAAATGTCATCGAATTTGTTCTTTGGAAAATTCGAATTAAAGGTAAAATCGGAAGAAAAGAGTAGACAAGCCATTTTCGAGCCGATCCGGTATCCGACCCATTCAAAAACATGCGGATCCTCCTTTATTCCCTCATCATATTTTAATCGTAAGCTTTAGTAAATATTCTTTGAAATTTTGCCGACAAAGTCATCATTATCTTATTATACAAAATTTGCATGATTTTCCTGAAAATTTTGTCGAATTTTATAATTAGGTTATACCATATAAACACAATCTTTTTTTAACAAAAAAAAAAAAATCAAGATTCGGATAATGTTGAAATTATTATCAGAATTATTTGATATATTGTGTATATAATAATAACTAAAGGATCAACTTAGGGTTTATGGGAGAAACTAAATCGTGAGTGAAAATGTCAATGCTTCTCAGAAATCTCTCGAAGCTAAATCTCATGAAACGGAAAGATGCCCTCGTAAGCTGCTCGTTAATTTTGTAGTTTTTTTTTTTTAAAAAAAAGTTGTTTTGAATTGTGATCTCTGACTAGTTCTTATTCTTTGGTTGGTAGAAAAACCAAAGTGTTAGGTTGTCGCAAACCCCACCCTATCTGACGATCGGCTTTTGGTTGAGCGAAGACTCGCTCGAGTTGTACAACCCAATCAAGGAAGAGACGATTAAAATATCAGATAAACCACTTCCCGAAGAGCTCAAGACGGTGCAATTGGAGGGAATATCACATGGTTGGGGACTTTTCAAGGACGTAGACGACAGCTCTGTTGTACGTATCTCCAACTTTTTCCTCCCTTCAGCATCTAAATCATCCCCTAAGATCACAGCTCTGCCTCCCCTTCGTCCTCTGCCCGATCACAAACTGGAATCCGTGGAAAATGTGTCAATGTCCTCTTGTCCTGACCAAGAGGATGAGGAATGTGTAGTTGCTGTCAAGTTTATGGGATCTCAGTTGAGTCTCTGTGTACTCGGGAGGGACTCGGAGTGGACGAACATTGTAACCCCTTTTGACTTCTTCCACAACAACTCGAGTCTCACGTATTCCAAGAGAGATCAAAGTTTCTGTATGCTCTCTCCAGGAAGCCGCTTCTTGGCTTCCTGGTATATCCATTCCAAGAACTGGGACTACCCAAAGTTCCACGAGTTGCGGTTTCACAACATTCCTAAGTTTTCGCAGTCTCAGTGGGAGCAACTGGATTCGTGTGGCAAGACCGAACACTTAGTGGAGGCCCCCTCGGGCGAATGTTTCCTCGTCAAGTGGTATCTATATATAAATTTCTTATATAAGGGTAAAAAAGATAATTGTTAAATGCTAAAACATGTCTTGGTTGGTTCGTGCTTATAGGTATGGGGAGAGCTTGCCGTGTGTGTTCAATGATAAAGAAACAATCTACTACGAGACAAAGCGGTTCATGGTGTTCAGACAGGAGGAGGCAAGTATAGATGGAGGAAGAAACATGTGCTACACAGAGGACATTGGAGATCTATGCATCTTCCTTGGAAAGAATGAACCTTTTTGTGTTCAAGCCAGCTCCTGCCCTGGTCTCAAGCCTAACTCTATCTATTGCTTTGGTTACGGCTTTGGTGTTTTTGAACTTGCAGCCAACACTTTCCATAATTTGAGTGACAAAGGTTTACCAGGCTCAGTATTCGCTTGCCCTTACTGGATTCCTCCCGTATTTCCCTAGCAAATTTCTCTAGCTTTTTTTTTTTTTTTGGTTGTTTTATGTTACTTAAATTAGCTTCTGCTTCTTTCTATGGGATTAAGTCTTGGTTGTTTGATTCATCCTAGAGAATGTACGACTCTTGTTGGTTCTTACCGAGGGAAGTGCATTGTCTACGATTTAAAATTACGCTATATATATATTCTTTAACATAGCCATTTGGTGTTGACCATTGTTTGCTTATTTCTTATAATCATCAATAATAATTTGTTCCTTGATTTTCAAATAACGATAATTGAAGGTATACCAAGACGACAGACAATTATCATTTGAATTCTGTAATTTCTTAATCTCAATGTTTCGTTATGAGAATGTGTTTTGCAATGCTTACATAATACTAGATGTATTTGTAGCCCGGATGAGCTCTTGATGTCTCAATCTAATCTTGTTCTACTTACTTAGCTTGCATGCTTTTTAGATGTATTTGTGTGCAGGGGCGGATCTACCTTATGTATAGGGTAGGCAAGTGCCCTACACTCTTTCCAATAATTGTGAGAAAAACACTAATTTATTCTAGTTTAACACCATAAATAAGAGTATAAGACCTTTAAATGCCTTATTAGCCTAACTAAAAAACAAAATGTGCCCTCAACCCACATAAATGTTGAAACTTAGTTATGAAATATAAGGCAGTGTTGGTTTTATATGATTGTTTAATTTTTTGTTAAAACAATAATTGTTTGTAAAATGATAAACAAATGAAATAGAGATTAAAAAAAAATCTAAAATGTAGAAAAAATAGGATACATTTCTTTAAAAAATTATTATATATTTTTTGATAAAATAATTTCATAATTTTGTGTCCCGGGTTAAAATAGGTTCTAGATCCGCCCCTGTTTGTGTGTGTTCTTTTTTACCAATAGCATGCTAAATAAAAATTATTTTGGTAAATTGTTGTGTGTGGGTTTTAGCTGGTAGGAACAAATTTCTTTGAACAAGAAGTGAATACGAAAACACATGGTAATGAGTTATTTGTTTTATTCTAGTTATATACTTTTATCCCCCAACTTAGTTGATTAAAATCTTATCCTCACTATGTCAAGTTTACATAATATGAGTAGTTTGGCTCGACAAAATTATAGGGTTAATGAAAATAAATATTGAGTATAAAAAAAAAGAAAAGATTAACTGGATTAGGGTTCGGAAAATAATAGGGTTCGGGTGTCTTCCGCATATAAATTGTATATCCACTGTAAAACTGAATTCAGGGTTTGTAAAAACTAATATGAGTATTGGATTGTACCTAGGTTTGGTAAACGCTTCAAGTTTACATAATATGAGTAGTTTAATATAAGAAAAAAGGAAAATAAGCAATTAAATATACAGTATTGGATTGTACCTAGGTTTGGGACTTTAGGTAAGTTTGGGCTGTAATTTGATATACAAAAATACATATATGAAAAGTTATCGATGTGGCCTAATTTTTTTTATAAAAAATGTGGCCTCAAACCAATCCTTCATGTGCTTTAAAGGAGGGACGGCCCTGCTGACTATGTCAATTTACATAACATGAGTATTTTGGCTCCACAAAATAATAGGGTTAATGGAAATTAATATTAAAAAAATAAAAATAATAATAACTGGATTAGGGTTGGGGATAAAACGTCTTCCGCATATAAATTGTCTCCACTGTAAAACAGAAGTCAGGGTTTGTAAAAACGTTTCTCTCAGAACAAAATCAGGGTAGTCTTCACAATGTCTATGCTTCTCAGACATATCAGGCGAGATGTGCTCGTAAGGCTGCTCTTCTCATCTTTTGTTTCTCTCTCTTGCTTGGGAAATATATATGCTTTTGTTGGTTACGATGTATGGTTGATATTTTTGGCAGGGACGACACCAAAGCCGTAGGTTCTCATCCCAGAATCAACCCTATCTCATCCTCGGCGGTGATTATCATGGGGTTAGTTTAAAGGGTGATAACGTTGGGCACCTCAAGTATTATGATCCTTGTAAAGGTCATGATGTCAAGATTTCGGAAAAAATAGTTGCTATGGAGTTGCTAGAGTCAATGGGAAGGATGGGATCATCTCATGGTTGGGTAGCTTCTTTGATGAAGACACGTGATCATGCTACCATGTCTCTCATAGATGATCTTAACCCTACCACTTCATTAGATTCAGACCCAAAACGTATTTCATTGCCTCCTCTTGTCACTTTGCCTAATTGCCAAACCCAACTTGTCACTAACGTGGCCATGTCCGCTTCTCCTGAACAAGAGGACTGTGTTTTGGCTGTCAAGTTCTGGGGACCTCAACTCAGCTTATGTAGGCCATGTTCAGGTTCGAATTCGACATGGGTCAACATCAGAACCCCAAATAGCTTTTTCAACTCTCAGGTAATGTATTCCAGAAGCAATCAAATGTTCCTCATGCCCGCTTCTGGAGGCCACTACACAGGATCATGGGATCTCCACAAACATAGGCATAACCCTATATTGAACCAGTTGAGGTTGCAAAACCTTCCCAAGTTTATGCAGTCCGAGTGGGAACTGTTGGATTCATGTTTGAGGAGGGAGGACTTGGTGGAGTCACCCACCGGTGAATCCTTTCTGGTTAAATGGTACACCGGAAACAATAGCAGCAATTTGGCCAAAGTAGAAGCTAAGCGTTTCTTGGTGTTCAAGATAGACGAGGAAGGAAATGCTTGTTACACTGAAAACATTGGGGATCTTTGCATTTTCTTGTCCAAGTCCGAGTCTTTCTGTCTTCCTGCAAGCTTGTACTCTGGCCTCACCCCTAACTCTGTCTATTTCGTTGGCTTCGACGACATAGGAGTTTGCAATCTTTCCACTTCCTCCATCCATCCGATTCCAACCATCAATCCCGACAGTTACACGTCCACCGCTCCGTTCTGGCTCCAAAATTAGACTAGTTATTCATTGTTTACATTTTCTTCTTCTCTTCGTTTTTTTCGCCATTTCTTTACTTGGTTTGTTTTCTTCCATTGATAAAATTCTCCAAAACGGAATCAGAACGACGTGTTTATCTATGTCTCACCAATTTTATTTTAGAGTTTGGATTTTTCAATATACATATGCCGTGTGAAATAAGTTTTGAAGGTATGGTACGTCATTTACAGTACTGCTAGCGACATTAAATGTGACTTCTTTACTTTGCAAAGTCTAAAACTTTACAGTCAATTAATGAAGTGGTTTGACTCTATTGATAACATACTCATATCGTTTTAACGAAGTACATGCATGGACTTTGTTCAGATCATATAGCAATACGTAGAGAGAAATCTTCTTAGTAGATGAGGGTTTCGAAATTTCTTAGTGCTCATATATAGCGTCTTAATACTATATTTTTCCAAGTTTTATAGAAACATGCATGTATGTAATTTGAATAGGAGATGCTAAAGTTCGATCAGGTTTGGTTTATGACTTTATTCTTTGACCATCGTTTGGGATTTTAGTAGCCATCAATTACTCAATTTTAGGCTCCGATTGTTTTTTTTTTTTTTTTTTTTTTCTTTTTTGCGTATCTTTAGTTGATTCTATAGTTAGTTTACTAATATAATATTGTGTTAGTTGTTGCCTTGTTGGTTACTGTAAACATGTTAAACCCGTTTAAAAATAACATATGTCAAAATGTTAAGAATATTTATTTCCGTCAATATATTTAAATTTGTATCTATATAGATTCTCTTCGTTAAGAAAAGAAAAACAAATAGCATTTAAAACATAACTTGATATTCATGTGGTGGGTTATATTAAGTTATTAACACTAATATTTGAGTGTTTAATTCTGGTCTTAAAAATATATATATTTAAATAGTACGGTTTATTCTTTTCAAAATATCTTATATGTATAGCTAGGGTCAAAATATAACCCATAGTAAAATCCGTGTTTCTTTTTTAATGAAATTTATGTGACAACAATATCCTCCCTTTAACATCAAAGTTGTTCTTTCTATTCATTTTTCCTAATGTTATATATTGTTATGTAATTTATTTCACAATTTTGAGGTTATTTTTTAGAATATAGTAGTAGGATATGATTCACTGTTTGCAAAGTACCCTGTTCTTTATCCCCCGATCTTTACACAATTAGGTTTTACCATATAAACACAATCTTTTTTTTTTTTTTTAACAACAAAATCTAGATTCGGATAAGGTTGAAGTTATTATCAGAATTACTTGATATACACGGTGGTGCTGTGTATATAATATATAACTAAAGGATCAAATTAGGGTTTGTGGGAGAAAGTAAATCGTGAGTGACAATGTCAATGCTTCTCAGAAATCTGATCTCGAAGCTAAATCTCATAAAACCGAAAGATGCCCTCGTAAGCTGCTCGTTAATTTTGTAGTTTTTTTTATAAAGAAAGTTGTTTTGGATTGTGATCTCTGACTAGTTCTTCTTAATTTGGTTGGTAGAAAAACCAGAGTGTAAACTACTCGCAAACCCCACCCTATCTGACCATCGGCTATTGGGTGAGAGAAGACTCGCTCCACTTGTACAACCCAATCAAGCAAGAGACGATTAAAATATCAGATAAACCACATCCCGAAGAGCTCAACACGATGCAATTGGAGGGAATATCACATGGTTGGGGACTTTTCAAGGACGTAGACGACAGCTCTGTTGTACGTATGTCCAACTTTTTCCTCCCTTCAGCATCTAAATCATCCCCTAAGATCACAGCTCTGCCTCCCCTTCGTCCTCTGCCCGATCACAAACTGGAATACGTGGAAAATGTGTCAATGTCCTCTTGTCCTGACCAAGAGGATGAGGAATGTGTAGTTGCTGTCAAGTTTATGGGATCTCAGTTGAGTCTCTGTGTACTCGGTAGGGACTCGGAGTGGACCAACATTGTAACCCCTTTTGACTACTTCAAGAACAACTCGAGTCTCACGTATTCCAAGAGAGATCAAAGTTTCTGTATGCTCTCTCCAGGAAGCCGCTTCTTGGCTTCCTGGTATATCCATTCCAAGAACTGGGACTACCCAAAGTTCCACGAGTTGCGGTTTCACAACATTCCTAAGTTTTCGCAGTCGCAGTGGGAGAAACTGGATTCGTGTGCCAAGACCGAACACTTTGTGGAGGCTCCCTCGGGCGAATGTTTCCTTGTCAAGTGGTATGTATATATATATACAAACTTTTTTTCTTTAGGAAAAAAAAAAGATAATTGTTAAATGCTAAAACGTCTTGGTTTGGTTCGTGCTTATAGGTATGGGGAGAGCTTGCCGTGTGTGTTCAATGATAAAGAAACAATCTACTACGAGACAAAGCGGTTCATGGTGTTCAGACAGGAGGAGGCAAGTATAGATGGAGGAAGAAACATGTGCTACACAGAGGACATTGGAGATCTATGCATCTTCCTTGGAAAGAATGAACCTTTTTGTGTTCAAGCCAGCTCCTGCCCTGGTCTCAAGCCTAACTCTATCTATTGCATGGGTTACGGCTTTGGTGTTTTTGAACTTGCAGCCAATACTTTCCATAATTTGAGTGACAAAGGTTTACCAGGCTCAGTATTCGCTTGCCCTTACTGGATTCCTCCCGTATTTCTCTAGCAAATTTCTTTTCTTTTTTTTTTTGGGTTGTTTTATGTTACTTAAATTAAACAGCTTCTTTCCATGGGATTAAGTCTTGGTTGTTTGATTCATCCTAGAGAATGTATGACTCTTGTTGGTTCTTACCGAGGGAAGTGCATTGTCTATGATTTAAAATTACGCTATATATATATTCTTTAACATAGCCATTTGGTGTTGACCATTGTTTGCTTATTTCTTATAATCATCAATATTAATTTGTTCCTTGATTTTCAAATAACGATAATTGAAGGTATACCAAGACGACAGACAATTATCATTTGAATTCTATAATTTTACGTAAACCGTATATATATGATTCTTTGAATTACTAAAAACTATTGTTGATATCAGGTTTCGTATGCTAACTAGGTCCGCTTAAAGCCCACTAGTAAATAATCAGAATTTGGCCTAATGACCGAACCAGTTTTTGCCCGGTGCTTGGAACAACAATACGCAGTGTTTTCTGAAAACTACACTAAAAATCAAGTCACTAAATCAGAAAACGCGGTGGAAACATGGTCCATCTACTACATCCATCTAAGGTTAGATATATTACTTATAATTGGGCTAATGTGTGCTTCTCCTATCATTTCCATTATCTAGGTTCTTTTTGGGCTCTATATCTAAAGTTGGTTTATTGTATTAATATGGTGGGCACTTTTGTTACGTTTTAATTAATGCAAGTAAAAATGTCTCAAAAAAAAGAAAAAAAAGAATCTATATAGTTATGTAATAAATTAAAAGAAGATTCCTATCAGAGCCTGAAACTCCAAAATTAATCCCAGAGAACTGGCCTCTTGTCTTTCAAAAGATTGAGAAAGTGTATCAAAGACTTAGTACAAAGCACAAACATAAACGGGGAAAGAGGATTCCCTTTATAGAGAGTTTTTTTTTTTTTAGGAGTTTTATTCATCAAGTGCATGCATGCACCGCACCATCCACGCAATTCATTCATAAAATTGTATATAATTCGGTTATATCCATTGGTTCAGTCTTAGTATTTAAAGCGTCTTCTTAATTCTTATCATTGTAGAAAAATAGAAAATTGGTTGGACAATTCTCTTCTTCTTCGTCACAAATCCGATCTCAATAACTTTCATGGAGATTCTCGTTTGCTAATCGATGATACTAGCAATAGATGATGATGTTTATATAATGTCTACAATAACTTTGTAATGTCAAGTTGACTAGTGACGAAGCATATGTTAAAAACGATTTATGTAATTTTATGATTTTTAGGGGTTTGAGATTTTATTTTTTATTGTTACTGGTTATTAAATTTAATAAAAGAGCAGAGTAAGGATTCATTATATCAAAGCAATAGAAATAAGAAGAAAGTTCATATATCTGATATTCACAAAATCAATGGTCCAGACTTTTGATCCATTTTTGGTTCTATATATCAATTTACGGTTTGAAACTTTTTTTTTTTATGTAATGTTATCACAATATTTTTTGAAAAAATTGATTATAACCAACATATACAAGTCTTGTAACACCTTTTGACGTAGAGAGCTTCTGACGTCGTAACTCAATAATGTTTTGTTTTCTACCAAGAGTCGGCCGAGGAGTCGAAGATTCAGATTGATTGAAAATTTTCAAAATTTTTAAATAAATACAAGATAAACATTAATCATTGGACTGAAATCACTTGAGTTCTATAATTTTACGTAAACGTACTTATGCGAACTGTTGACTTTGTCTAGGTTTAGGCGTTTAACCACTTAGTTTTTACTTTTTACTTTCCTTAATTTGTCTTTTACAGCAACACAACATATTTTTATATATAGCACTTTCATTTACTCTAATTAGTTTATCTTTTTACTAATCAAACCCATGCATAATATTGGACCTTCATACACTTCTTCCCAATGAGTACCTTATATTCTCCTTTTTGTCTTTTTGTACTTTTACTATCACAAACTCAAGAGAGCCATCAACATCCTCTAACTTTGTTTCCTGAACCGTACTTGTAGAACCTTGTAGTGCTTGTGGGATGGGTGGAGACAAAGAGATATATACTAGATCGTGTGTTGGAAAAGTTAACTTTGATATAACGATAATCAGTTTCTGATGCTCACTTCAAACTTTTCTGTGAGGTTTTAATCCGATTAGCCTTAGTTCTTTAGGTTTGAGCTTTGCGGAATTAAGAACTAAATAACACAAGATCTTTAACGAGTTCCTCTCCAAACCAGAGAGTACGTCTCGACAAGGACGGAACCTTGTAATCCACTAAAGAGCACAAGTATAAGTTTCAATACAATCTTCTCTCTCTCTCTCTAACCCTTTTGTGTTTCTCCCTTACAGGTACCTTAAGAAGAAGAAGGCTAACCCTAGAGAAGAAGAAGAAGTAAAACCAGAAACTTATGTAAACCCGAAGCCCCAAGACAATAACTCTCTCAAGCTCTCTTTACCGAAAACTCTCTCTCTAAGCTATGTCTCTCTCTTGCTTCTTTGTTGTTGGTGATGATCAATTATGAGACCCTTGTATCTCTATTTATATGAGCTTGTAGACTGCCTACTCCAAGTTGAAACAGGAATCCTATTTCTCTTTGGAATTGTCTCCTTGTTGCATACGAAACAGAGACATCACTCACCATCTTCTAATGGGCTTCGATTCTTTATGGCCCAGCGTTGGCCCAGCTTGTGTTTGTGCGACCCGGTTTAGTCCCAAACCGGCTTCCGACCAAAGATGACATCGAGACCCACAAATCTCCACCTTGTCGCTTTGGTCTTCACTTCATTTACTCCCCTGAAGCTTGAAACTTGCTCCGCTTGCTCCAACCAAAGTCATAAGCTTGAAACCAGCTCCTGTCTCCTTTTCCGAAGCTCGAAGCTTGAATCTTGTCGCCGTCTTCAATGGATGCTTCCGGCAGCTCCTCGTCACTTCCGCCTGAAATCCTCGAGGCCGTCTTGAGCAATGCCGCCGTGACTCAAGGAATCGGTACCTGAAACAAAATTAACTTCAATCTAGAAGCTTCTCTGTTTCCCTTCTCTCCTTGAGCTAAAACCCGAACTTGTGCCTGTTCTTTTCAGGTGAAGAAGAACGCAGGGAGTTCGATGCCCTGTGTGAAACTGGAGGTCATCCCAAGTAAGAAAACCTCCTCTCAAACCTTCCTTTGATTTCAGATTTTACCACCTGTAATCTGTCCTTGTTGATTTCCTTTGAGACTACAATTGTTTGTCCTAACAAAAGCTTCTCTTCCTTTCCTCCGAGATGACCCAACCAACAGAGAGATCTCGGAGTACGCCTTGTCCAAGTCAGGAGATGACTTTGAGCGTTACGAGGCAATTCTCGAACGCTTTTCCAGGTAATCCCTTTGTTAACATATCAGCTGGATTTAGGGTAGTGTGGATTTTGGTTAGATTGACTGAACCATCGTTCACTAGGTCTCGGATAAAGTGAAACTTCCTAGCAATGTGCTTTGTTCTGTCATGATGTATTGAGTTCTTAGCTAGGTGAATTGCACTCTGAGAGTCACAATTAAGCTTAAAACTCTTCTCAAAGAAACCTAATTCCTCACACATCTTCTGTAACCAAATACCCTCTTTAGCTGCCTCAGTGAGTGCCATGTACTCAGCTTCTGTGGTTGAAAAAGCTACCACAGGCTGAAGACTGGCTCTCCAACTCACTGTGTTCCCACCAACCTGGAAAACATATCCTGATATTGATCTAGATTTGTCAAGATCAGCACCATAATCTGAATCACAAAATCCTTCAATATTCATGTGATCTGACTTTGTGAATGTAAGACACACTTCTGTTGCTCCTTTTAGATACCTTAGGATCCATTTAACCGCATCCCAATGACTTCTGCCTGGTTTTGCCATAACTCTGCTGACCAAGCAGATGGCATAAGCTAGATCCGGTCTTGAACCGATCATAGCGTACATCAGGCTCCCTACTGCACTTGCATAGGGTACTTCGCTCATTAGTGGTGTCTCTCTGATTAACTCTTCTTGTGTTAAGCTCCTGAGCTTCATTGCTGAGTTAACAGGTGACACAACCGGCTTACATTCATCCATATTGAATGATCTTAAAACTTGTTTAAGATATCTTTCTTGTGATAGTTTCAGAACCCCTTTCTTTCTATCCCTGATGATATCCATGCCTAGGATTCTAGTTGCTGGCCCTAGATCCTTCATCTCAAACTCCTTCTTCAGACTTTTCTTCAAGATTTTAATCTTCTCCAAGTCTTTTGCTGCTACTAGCATATCATCCACATAGAGTAAGAGAAACACTTTATCATCAATTGTTGATCCTTTATGATAAACACACGGATCATGGACACATCTGTGGAATCCTTGTGACTTCATGAAGTTGTCAAACTTGTGATTCCACTGTCTAGGAGATTGTTTCAATCCATAGAGTGACTTCTTGAGTAGACAAACTTTGTCTTCTTTTCCTTTTTCTATGAATCCTTTAGGCTGATTCATGTAGATGGTTTCATCCAATGTTCCATGCAGAAAGGCTGTCTTCACGTCTAGTTGTTCTAATTCCAGATCAAAATTGACCACAACAGACAACATGATCCGAATGGAAACATGTTTGACTACAGGAGAAAAGATTTCATTGTAATCAATTCCCTCAACTTGTGTAAATCCTTTAGCTACAAGTCTGGCCTTGTATCTTGCTTTTTCTACTCCAGGGATTCCTTCCTTAAGTTTGAAAATCCATTTACACCCTACTAATTTCTGCTTGTTTGGCTTAGAGACAAGTTCCCATGTCTCATTCTTGTCCAGAGACTTTATCTCTTCAATCATAGCCTGTTCCCACTCCTTCCAGTATTTGCTTCTCCTAGCTTCTCCCACTGATCTTGGCTCATCTAGTTCTAGATCCTCTGCACAAGCTAGTGCATAAGCCACGTAGTGAGATCCATCAAATCTGTCAGGTGGTTTTATTTGTCTTCTTTCTCTGTCTCTTGCCAGCATGTAGTCATCAAGAGACGCATATTGTTCCTCCTGGTTTTCCTGTTCAGGATCCGATTCCTCTTGTTCCTCTGATTCAGTTTCTGCATTAGTCTCTGTTCCTGACTCTGTTTCTTCTGAAGTAGCTCCACCTTGACCAGCGGATTCTGCGTCTTCTGAACCAGCTCCATCTTGACCATTAGAGTTCCCATTATCCGAGTCAACTCCACCTTGACCAGTAGAGTTTTGAACTGAATCATCTGTGTTTGGTCCACGGATAAGGTCTAAGCTGAATGTGACCTTTTTCTCTTTAGGTGGTTTCTCAGATTTCTTCTCTTTTTCCTTGTACAAATTATCTTCATCAAAGACTACATTCCTGCTGATTGTACACTTCCCATCTTCTGGTAACCATACCCTATAACCTTTTGTACCAATAGGATATCCCATGAAGATTCCCTTAACAGCTCTAGGACTGATCTTGTCCTGTTGAATGTGTACATATGCCACACATCCAAACCGTCTGAGATGACTGAAATCCACCTTTGATCCTGACCACACTTCTTCTGGAATCTTGAATTTTAGGGATGCATTAGGAGACCTGTTGATTAGGTAGACAGCTGTTGCTGCAGCTTCAGCCCAAAACTTCTTCTCCAACCCTGTTTCTGCTAACATACACCTTATCTTATCAGCTATTGTTCTATTCATCCTTTCCGATACTCCATTCTGCTGCGGAGTATAGGTGCAGGTTCTATGTCTCTTAATCCCTGAATCTTTGCATAGTTTATCCATCTGTTGGTTGCAGAACTCTAGACCATTGTCAGTTCTTAGACACTTGATCTTCTTGTTTGTTTGATTTTCTACAAGTTTCTTCCACTCAGAGAAATTATCAAACACCTCATCTTTACTTCTTAGAAATCTGATCCAGACCTTCTTTGAATAATCATCAATGAACGTTAAGAAGTATTTGCAACCAGACAAGCTAGATTCGTTAGAGACTGACCCCCACAAATCACTGTGTACATATTCCAGGATGTCCTTTGTTGTATGTTTAGCTTCTGGAAAACTTTGTTTGTGAGATTTCCCTAAGACACATTCTTCACAGAAATCCAATGTATGAACTTCTTTGGAGTCTAAGTATCCTTCTTTGACCAGAATGTGCATGTTCTTTAGACTCATGTGTCCTAGCCTAGAATGCCATCTGTTGGTTAGATTGACTTGAGCTCTAGCCACAGATGCTTCTCCTTTTAGTACTGTTCCCTGCAAATAGTATAATCCATCTTGATACTTTCCTGTAAACACCTTCTTGCCTTTCTTGAAAAAAGTGATTGTAAAGTCTTCACCAACATAGTTACAACCATTCTTTTCTAGCTGTCCGTATGAGATAAGATTTCTGCCCATCGTAGGCATGTATCTGACCTCTGTAAGGGTTACAATTGTACCTTCCGGGGTTAGTATCTTCAGCTTGCCTATTCCTTTAACTTCACTGTGAGTGTCGTTTCCCATTAAGACCTTTCCTCCATCAATCTCTTTGAGATCAAATAAAGCATCTTTATCTGGTGTAATGTGGAATGTACAACCAGAGTCTAGAACCCACTCATCTTTTGAGTTTTGTAAGCTTGCTGTTAGGATCATAGGGTGCTCCTCTTCTTTAGCAACATTTGCAGAATTTGCAGATTTCCTTTCAGGACAATCTGCCTTGAAGTGACCTTCCTTACCGCATACCCAGCATTCTCTAGCCTTTGGCTGATTCTTCTGTCTTGACTTTGATCTCTTACCCTTACTCTTTGACCTGTTGCCTTCTTGACCATTGCTCTTTGTCTCAGATCTTCCTCTGCTCACAATCAGTCCTTCTGAGTTTGGTTTTGATTTAACCTTCTGCTTTAACTCAACTTCCTTAGAGTAAGCAGCACTTGTTACATCATCAATGGTCAAGGATTGTGTTTTGCCGGCTCCATACCTTAGAGTATCTCTTAGAGATTCGTATGGCTCTTGTAGAGCTGACAGAATCTGAATTGCCTGATCTTCATTAGAGATGCTGACTCCTACACTTGCCAAGTCATCAACTAGCTTAAGGAAAACATCCAAATTTTCCTCTATGCTTTTGTTGTCTTCAAATTTGAAACATGAGAATATCTGCTTCAAATAGATGCGGTTAGGTAGGGATTTTGATTGGTAATCCCTTTCTAAGGCCTGCCAAACGCCTAGTGCTGTGAGTTCTTGCATGACTTTGCGCAGTGGCACGTCTCCCAAACTCATGCAGATTAGAGTCCTTGCTGTTTTGTCTTTAGCTGCATCAAATACAACTGTTCCTCCCTCAGTCTTTACCTCTGCTGGTCCTTTGCCACTATCTGTAGGATCTGTAGAGGTGCTGGTCTGTACCAAGGTGGGAACAGCTTCTTTCTCCTTGATGGTGTGCTCTAATCCTAGTAACTCCAGCTGGCACCGAACCTTGAACTTCCATAGCCCAAAGTCTCCTTTACCGTCAAACTTTGGGACTTCAAGCTTTGGGACTTTGATCTTCTGCTCGTTAGTTCCCATGGTGTTTGTTCAAGATTTTTTTTCTTACTTGATGTCTTTAGTGTGATCACTCGCAGAACCTGATACTCGATCTGTTTCTGCTTAACCTGAGTGCTCTGATACCACTTGTGAGGTTTTAATCCGATTAGCCTTAGTTCTTTAGGTTTGAGCTTTGCGGAATTAAGAACTAAATAACACAAGATCTTTAACGAGTTCCTCTCCAAACCAGAGAGTACGTCTCGACAAGGACGGAACCTTGTAATCCACTAAAGAGCACAAGTATAAGTTTCAATACAATCTTCTCTCTCTCTCTCTAACCCTTTTGTGTTTCTCCCTTACAGGTACCTTAAGAAGAAGAAGGCTAACCCTAGAGAAGAAGAAGAAGTAAAACCAGAAACTTATGTAAACCCGAAGCCCCAAGACAATAACTCTCTCAAGCTCTCTTTACCGAAAACTCTCTCTCTAAGCTATGTCTCTCTCTTGCTTCTTTGTTGTTGGTGATGATCAATTATGAGACCCTTGTATCTCTATTTATATGAGCTTGTAGACTGCCTACTCCAAGTTGAAACAGGAATCCTATTTCTCTTTGGAATTGTCTCCTTGTTGCATACGAAACAGAGACATCACTCACCATCTTCTAATGGGCTTCGATTCTTTATGGCCCAGCGTTGGCCCAGCTTGTGTTTGTGCGACCCGGTTTAGTCCCAAACCGGCTTCCGACCAAAGATGACATCGAGACCCACATTTTCTAAATAGATGATCTTATTATCACGACGTGTTAGGATACTTTATCCATCTAAGATGTTATCCATCACATGAACATTAATTATGAGCTTTTAAAAGAACATTCAGAAACCATGCATCGTAGCTAGGAATTTTGCAATTGTCAGTCAGATATCAGATAAAAATTGAAAAAGAAAGGTATTAAATATACAAATTGTAAGCTTTGATTAATTAGTACCAAAGAAGAATAGTTCACTAGAAATTTTCTACAAGTAATTTAACTTGCCAAACAAGGGAAAACCCCATATATACAAACCGCTAGCCGCTTAACCAAAATAAATTAAATAATACCGCACATTTCAAACTAAACCGGTGTATCCCACTAAAATCACGACCTTGATAGCCATACCAAGTATATAAACCGGGTTTTGTAGTAATTAATTAGATCATTCTCAGGTTAGCTTCCTCGGCAAGTTATACGTGTCTTCCGCAGTGTTTTCGAAAACTACAAGCCAGTAAAACATGGCATACGATTTTATCAAAATTCTGGAAAAGAAATCAGATAACGCGGTGGAAACATGGTCCATCGACTACATCCATATATCTAACGTGGTTACATTATCTTACTGATTAGCCTAATGTGTGCTTCTACTTATCATTTCATTATGTATTAATATGGTGGTGGGCATTTTTGTTACGTTTTAATTAGTGCAGGTTAAGGTTATCAAAAAAAAAAAAAAAAAAAAAAAAAAAAAAGGAAAAAAAGAAAAGAAAAGAAAAAGATCTATATAGATTTTTTTTTTGGTAGGGAAAAGATCTATATAGATAGTTATATAATAACAGAATTTATAGCATGCATGCAGGGAAAAAGAAAAAAAACAAAATGCATGCAGAGCCTGAAACTCCAAAGTTACCAAGTTAAAATTTTAACTAAAATCAGATTTTTGTTGCATCACGCCGTCTTTCGCCCACCACTTCAGCCACGTGCCTAAATTTAATAGTACTATAATTCTATAATTCTGAAGAAAACATGAGACGACCGCAAAAGAAAATAACGGAAATGGAATCTTTGATAAATGTTAATATGCTAATTTGTTATAATCCTATATTTTTCTTTTCTTTTTCTCTAATATGACAGTCTGTCATTAATGATTATCCTTTCCACTCTTTCTAATTACGGAGATTAGGATTTTAAATACACACAATTTACACATGAAACGAAATGGAATTTAAATACACAATAACATTTAATATGTGGAAATACACATTACACATGCATGTCTATTGATCGGCACACAATTAATTTAAATAAATTTGTTATAATTTTAAAATCTAAACGAAAATAAAAGAAATTAATGATTAATAAGTTATATGAATGGTTAGAGACGACCGCAAAAGAAAATAACCGAATGTGCGTCGTCATAGTTTCTCCCCCATCCATGCATCGTTCTGTGTAAATCTGTAATTAACAAACCGAAATGGAATCTTTGATCTAAATTTTTTTCGTCACGTGCATGCTAATTATCATCTCAAAATGGCTATATATAGAGGAGATTGTTTTGTGTATATCATCATTAATTTTCCACTCTTTCTAATAATCATCTCAAAATGGCTATACTCCATCGTGCTAAGCGAGCTTTCTTGAAAGTTATTGTTGAGACTGAAGGGAGATTCACAAAGTCTCTCTTCAAGAAGGCTGCATCTGCTGCTAACGACGTTTTCAACGGAGGAACACCATCTGCTCTCATCTCCGCCGGGGGTAAATCGTGGAATTTTAAGGTGTCCAACAAGACATATAGAGTTGAAGGCACCAACAACACTGTTTCGTTACTGAAGTTGACCGCCAGGGGCGGTAAGGTCATCGCCATGGTCCAGAAGTGAGAAGCGAGATGATCGGAGAAGCGGCCGGTTTTTTTTTTTTTTTTCAGTTACCTTGTGTGTTTGTTTGTATTGTTTTCGTTCTTTTTTTTTTTCTTAAATAAGTCGCGTGTATTCTCCTGATAAAATAAATATAAATTTCTCTTTCTAGCAAAAGTCAACTTTATCAAATACAAAATAAATACTAATATGCAAATATCCGATTATCTCGGCCGAGCGAAATCGCATCCAGATCCGGAGCTCTGAGAAACAGCATCTGTGAAGAAGGCAAGAATCGAAGCGGCGGAGACGGAGCATCGTCGGAGACGGAGACGGAGCATCGTCGGAGACGGATACGGAGCATCGTCGGAGACGGATACGGAGCATCGTCGGGTCAACCGGATCGGATAGACGGAGACGTCATGCTGGAGAAAGGAGGTGGAAGAGAACTTGAAGCGTCGCTGCTTTTCGGTGCCGACCCTTCCCTGGAGAAATCTGATTTCTCGTCAGCTCAGATCCCAGGGCTTCGCCTTCTATGATTCCTCGATTTCTCGCTCTGTTACGGACGAAGATCATGTTTTCATCGGTCTCGTTTCAAGCTTCCGATCGGTACCCGAGATATTTCCCCTTATAGCCTATTTAATTTCAAATCTTAGAGCTTAGTTCAATTTTTGAGGATTGGAATGGAAATGTATGGGTTACTCAGCAATCTTTAGACTTCGTTCACTAGTTACTAGTTGAAGATCTTATCATCAATATTGGCTACACATGAGATTTTTGAAGAACGTCAAAAACAGCTTCAGGTCCTATTTTTGGTAGCAATTAAGTAATCAAAACATTTTGGTTTTCATCTCTGTCAAGAGGTGCTAATGCTCTTGTAAAATAACTGTATTTTTTTGTATGATCTTGCTAGCCATGTTACATGTCTTTGCTTCCTGCTTCTACTATGCTTTCTATAAGCCTTATCACGACCTTTTATATAAGGTTCACGTATTCTCAACTTAGATGTTTTCTTGTTTCAGGAAGAACGACAGGATACGGATAAGTTGATTCCCAAAGCACCAAAATCAATGATGCAAGCGAAACTGAAATCATTGTGTGGAAATAGCATGGCTAAACCAGATAATCAACGCCAAACTTCCATGAATTTTTCATTGTCGAGAGAAGTCATGGATTTGGTTTTGGAACAAAGCAAACTCATGCAGAAACCAGAAGCCTTGCAAATGATGGGGAAATAAAGGCAGATGGAGCTGCTAATGAATTTGTATCTGCCCCCCAAAAAAAAAGGCAAATGTTGACTACTGTATCTCCTGCTCTAGGAAATGGATGTAAGACAAAGACGAGGATCAACCGAGTCACCAAATTCACCTCTTTCTCCACTGAGTGAAAAATTATGTGGAAAGACTGACGATACACTGGATGACTCAACCAGAACATGGTTAGTTGCGTAGCTTCATAAAACCTGCGGCGGCGGCAGCGGCAACTTCACCGCAGGTCGTTGTTCGTTTCACGGACGCAGCTTCTGCGGCTGCCGCAGCCGCCGCCGCAGGTTTTATGTTCGTTTTGTCGCCGCAGTTGCCGCAACCGCAGCCGCATGTTTTTTGTTCGTTTCGTCACCGCATATGTTGCCGCCGCCGCTGCCGCAGGTTTTCTGTTCGTTTCGGTGACGCTGCGTCAAACTTTAATTTAGTTTAATTTTTAGATATTTGTATAATTTAATTTTATCTTGTAATAATTTTTAGTTACAAAAATAATTATAATAACATATTTTTGTGATAAATTATGAGCTAAACTTAAATAAAAATAATAAACCAGAACTTTGAACTAAAACTAATACAAATGATAAACCAAAAGATACATGAAATCATTAACTAAAAGAGTAGAAGAAGTCATAAACAAAAAAATACATGAAGTCAAGTCATAAACAAAATATATATCTAATAAGGTAAACGGCCTTGACCATATTCATTCGTGATGGTGGTACGCAAAGCTTCCATCACTATATCACCAGTCGGCTAATCTGCAGACCTTGAACCATAAGCAAAAGGAAAACAAAAAAACAATTAGCTACTTATAAACGCTAATCAGACTACTTATAAACAATTAGCTACTTACTTTTTTCTTTCCTTCGGCTATACACTAATCAGATTTTGGAAACTAAACACTCTTAAACCTACAGACCATAGAAACAGTTCAAGCCAACCCAGAGAGTAATTACATTCCAAGCAAGACAGAAAATTCAAAACAGAGCATGTCAATGATAAATGAGTAGTAAAAGCAACGTTAGGTATCCCTACTGTCTTAGCTTCCACAAAGTCAAACCCAACCAAAGAATAAAAATCAAGACTTTAAAATACCCAAAAAGAATTAACTAAAAGATTTTGAAAAGAACCCAAGTGGCTTTAACTCAACCTACACCATAGAAAACCAAAATTATAGCCTCAGATGATTATAATAAGAAGAATAGGAAACCAAAATTCAAAGAATCTCTGATGTTCAAATGAAATCTGGCTCTCCACAATACTGATCCTTGAGAAACCCAAATTCCTATTCATCTCACTTATATCAACAAGTTCTACAGAAATGCTCAAAATTGGCTTAGCAAAATCAACGTTTCTTACACCAAAAACAACTAACAGATAAAAGAATAGGCAACAAGTAGAGAAGCTTACGGTGTCATCTCTTTGAATCTGGACTTTTTTTAATCCGATTTGAAACATACATAACTTAATAAAGCTTCATTAAACCAGAAAACTTAATAAAGCTTCATTGAACAAAGACGAAGAGAATCCAAAACTTGTGTGAGAGCTACTATGAAGTCAAAATGCACAATCTAGAACTACCCACAATCAAATGCACATCAAAATTAGAAAACCAACCTACACAAAGCTCAAAATCAGAAACACCAAGATCAACATCAAAATTTCAATTAACCACTTAAAACAAAAACATAAGCCTGTATATAGACAATTTGTAGACAATCATGTTCTAAGACCAATTCAGATCCAAGCGACTATTAAAGCTTAACAGGAACGAACAAAAGGCAATCAAACCAATACCCAGAAACGATGATAAGTACCTGTACGTAGGTGTTGAAGAAGAAGAGACTTTGCGTTGAAGAAGAAGAGACCGCGAGAGAGACGGAGAGAGAGAGACCGAGAGAGAGACTGAGAGAGAGACCGCGAGAGAGAGTCCGTGAGAGAGAGGATCGAGAGAGAGACTGAGAGAGAGACTGCGAGAGAAGCACTGGGAATTTAGGGTTGAGCCATGACTCTTTGCTTCGAGAGAGAAGAGAGACTCGACGCGTCGAAGATCCTGCGGCAAGAGAAGCTGCGTTCTTTTGATTTTTTAGGGTTAGGTTTTTTTGTAAATATTACAAATTAACAAGGGCAGTTTTGTCAATTTCATACATAACGCCGCGTTTCAATCGGCTAACGCTCAATTAATCCGGCGTTCGAAATTTTTAACCGCAAGCCGCGGCGGCAACCGCAGCTCCCTGCCGCAGGTAGCAGCTTCAATCAAACGAACAACGTAAGCTGCGTCTGCCGCAGCCGCAACTACCTGCGGCGGACAAACGAACACGGCCAATATCCATTCTTGAAATGTGTAATGGGCTTTTTTCCAAAAAAAATGGGCTTTTATTTTAAACATTTGGCAAATTTGACCCCATATGTGGATGACTCTCTCCCTCTCTAACCTTGGCTTCCTCCCACCTCTGTTTACTCCGGCAATGTCGTTGAAACTCAATACCCCTTTTCCAATTTTCGCGCCATCTCTATTTCCTAATCCGAACCCAAGAGCACCTAGCGAGATTCGATTCTCTAGGTGGGGCAACGCTAATGCCGAACGGTTCGAGCAGCGTCGCCGGAGCCAAGAAGAGCTCGAGGCTGAGATCCGTCGCGACCGCCGATTCGACGCCGCTACTAAAATCGTCCATACACACGATTCCGAAGCCGCAGCTTCTGAGCCTAAAACGTCGCCGTTTAGATCAAGAGGCACTCCTTCACTTCCCTCTGCTCGTTCGATTCCGGGTCGGAGATCCAAATACTCCAAACCCGATTCAGGACCCAACAAACCCAAGAACAAACCCAAAGTTCCCGATTCACCGCCGCAATTAGACGCTAAGCCGGAGGTTAAGTTAAGCGAAGACGGATTATCTTACGTCATCAATGGAGCTCCTTTCGAATTCAAATACAGCTACACGGAGACACCAAAGGTTAAGCCTTTGAAGCTTCGTGAGCCTGCTTATGCGCCTTTTGGGCCTACGACCATGGGAAGGCCATGGACTGGTCGTGCTCCGCTTCCTCAGTCGCAGAAGACGCCCAGAGAATTCGATTCTTTCCGATTGCCTCCGGTGGGGAAGAAAGGGGTTAAACCGGTGCAGAAACCGGGTCCTTATCGACCCGGGTTGGGTCCAAGGTATGTTTACACCAAGGAGGAGATTTTAGGAGAGCCATTGACCAAGGAAGAGATTAGAGAGCTGGTTACTTCTTGCTTGAAGACAACAAGGCAATTGAATATGGGTATAAAGCTCAATACTTTTTTGTTGAAATTGCTTCTTGATGATCAAAATTAGTATCTTTGGAAGCAGTGCTTGTTCTCCTTCATATTGCTAGTGATAGACTCAAAGAAGAAGATATGACATAAAAGTTTTTGTTATTTCTCAGGCAGAGATGGCTTGACGCATAACATGTTGAATAACATACATGATTTATGGAAGCGGCGAAGAGTCTGTAAGATAAAGTGCAAGGGAGTTTGCACAGTCGACATGGATAATATTTGCGAGCAATTAGAGGTTTCTCGTTTGAACCGACAATGATTGGATATCATGCTTTTTCGCCCTGTTGTATTCGTTTTAATGAAGTTGTGAATTTGAATTGGCAGGAGAAAATTGGAGGGAAGGTGATATATAGAAGAGGAGGTGTGCTTTTTCTATTCCGTGGCAGAAACTATAACCACAGGACGAGACCGCGGTTCCCTCTTATGTTGTGGAAGCCTGTAGCACCTGTTTACCCAAGGCTAATTCAACAAGTGCCTGAGGGTTTAACTCATCAGGAAGCTGCCGAGATGCGGAGGAAAGGACGAGAGCTCATGCCCATATGCAAGCTAGGTAAGCAAGCAGCTTCTTGGGATAATATTGATAATGATAATCTTGGTATGGTTTTTTTCAAGACCCAACAATGGTTTAACTTTGTCCTGTGTTGTGTTGGGTCATGTAGGGAAGAATGGTGTATATTGTGACCTTGTGAAAAATGTGAAAGAAGCATTTGAAGTTTGTGAATTGGTTCGGATTGATTGTCAAGGGATGAAAGGCAGTGATTTTAGGAAAATTGGTGCCAAACTCAAGGTTTGATCTTATCCTTATTCACATATGTCTTGTTATTTTAAATCTCTTCGTTGAACCTGTTGGTTGTGTTATGGCCCACTTTGCAGGATCTTGTTCCATGTGTGCTCATATCTTTTCAGAATGAGCAGATTCTTATCTGGAGAGGGCGAGAATGGAAATCGTCTCTCACAACTCCAGATAAAAAGGATGATATCCTTGGAGATATCGAAGTTGATACTGCCTTGCCGGAAGATGATGAACAATCGATATCACCAAATCAGACTCAAACTGTGACCCAGAACTCTTCTTTGGGTTCTATGGAATTACAAGACGATCCAGATGGTCATGATTTGAGCCCTTCAACTGTAGATTCCTCTGCCATGGAGGGCACAAGCAGTTCTTTACAGAGCTCGTCTAAGGAAGATGTAACTGAGCTAACTGCTGATAGTTCTCTTGGAGACCATCAAGAACCTGAAAACGAGTCAGAAACATCGGAAGAGATCAGCAATCAAAGCATAGAGAGAGTCCTGAATCTGATGAAACAAGCTGTAGAGAGTGGGTCTGCGCTTGTGTTAGAGGATACTGATCTGGACGCAGACACAGTCTTTGCGAAAGCTGTAGCCTTTTCAACTGTAGCGGCACCAGGACCAGTTTTCCAGCATGGCGTGAGGAAACAACCAGCGGTTAAGAAGCAGGAAAGTCGAGAATCCGGGTACCGAAACTTGGAGGCAAAGACAAGTAATGTTGTGGTAACTGGGAAGAAAGAAGTTGCAGTGAGTGTGGAAAGAGATGAGAAGAAAGAGGAAGGATTGAAGAAGAAAATGATTGAGTTTGATGAAGATTACAAAGAAGTGATACCTCATGGAACATTGAAGGTAGATGAACTAGCTAAACTACTTGCATAATGAATTATATGTATTTGTAATTGTTGCGTAGTGTATAATGTAGTCTATTCATCATTATCAACGGTGTAATTTTTAGAAGAAAAAATGTGTCTTAGATTTATAAATGCGTAAATCTTGAGATTTAGATTTATAAGCCTACATACAACTTCACGTATGGCAAATGGAGTCACGGTGTGTATCCTCTAGTTGCATCTTATGCAACTGCCCGCCAAAAAATTCGTGATGGTGTGTGATCACCTTTTTTAATTGCTTGTTACTATTATACTAGAACCTTACCAGAGACTGCAAAAAGAAAATTGAAACTTTAGATCTTTCTAAAGCTTTTTAGAAATTGAAAAAAGTTATATATATCCAACTTTAGAGACTTGTGGTGATATATTTCTTAACATAAAATCCTGCTTAAATACTCAAGTGAAAGTTTTACCAACACCTAAAATAATATCCAAAATTATTTATTGATACTCTATCCATATTAGATTATTAGTATATATAATAAATACATGAACATTAGTTGTCTTTTAAAATTTTTTTGTTAGTGAATTGACCATCCCAAATTAAATTCTGGGAGATTTGACAATTAAAATTTTAATTTTCAAGAAATTAAATAAATATATAGTAGTAATTCACATCAGAAAAGGTTATTTTCTCCACAATTCAAAGTCAAAGACATTTATTTGCACAAATATGCATATACACATTCTTTCACCTTCACTTGTTCCAATAATTCCTTAACTAACCACCAACCAGAACCTCTACTTTTCATATAATAATATAGAAAACTATACCCCATGGACCCATGGTAGTGTATTAATTATAATTTTAACTTATTCTACATATATTATTATATTTTTCCACAGTATTATCCATGCCTCTCAATGACATCAATAACGATGTCACGTTGATAATATATAATTGCGTTTAATTGAAAACATCTCTCTCTCCAAATTCATAAATACGACTTTTTTTGTTTTTTTTTTGTCTTTTTCTCAATGAATCATACTCAAACGATGAATTCGCCACAAGCAATCTCCATTCTCTTCTTCTTCTTTTTCTTCTTCTTCCTCAATCATGTCTCTGCTCAATCTCCTCCTCCTGATCCGTACTACAGAACCAACGACCTCTTTAAGCCAAGCTTAGCCATCATCACCGGAGTTTTCTCCGTCGTCTTCACTCTCACCTTTGTTCTCCTCGTCTACGCCAAATGCTTCTACAACGATCTCCGATCAGAGACCGACGGTGACTTAGACGGACGACGACACGATCGTCTCTGGCAAGGACTTTTCAATCGATCTTCTCGATTCTCTGGTCTCGACAAGACAGCAATCGAATCTCTTCCCTTTTTCAGATTCTCTGCTTTGAAAGGATCGAAACAAGGGCTTGAATGTTCTGTTTGTTTGTCTAAATTTGAAGATGTTGAGATTCTTAGGCTTTTGCCTAAATGTAGACACGCTTTTCACATTGGTTGTATTGATCAGTGGCTTGAGCAGCACGCCACGTGTCCTTTGTGTAGAAACAGAGTCAATATTGAAGACGATCTCTCTGTTTTGGGTTGTAGTAGCAATAGTCTCAGAAACATGAGCGAATCTCAGACAAGAGAGGAAGACCCGAGCTTGGAGATTTATGTCGAACGAGAAGAAGGAATTAGCGGTGGATCTTCGAGATTCAGCAGTTTCCGGAAGATTTTAAAGAAGTACAAGCCACAAGGAAACGAGGACATGGAGAAGAAGAAGGCTATGCACAAGTTCAATCACAGGATTGTTGTTTCAGATGCCGTGTTTAAGAACCGTTGGAGTAATGTGACTTCATCGGATTTGACGTTTTTGACATCGGAGATGTTGAATTCCTTGTCAAGCGATAGATTCTCGTCAATTGATCGAGTGCAGAGAGGTAACTTGCACGACAAGGAAGATATGGAGATGAAGAGAATCTTGATGAACAAAGACTCAACGAGAAGAGCTGTGTCTGAGATCACGACTGTTCCTAGAGAAAATACGGCCGGAGTAAGCTACAGCGGTTCAAACGCTGCTACCGCGTCCACCTCGCAGAGTTATGCGACGACAGAGGAAAGAAGACGGCGTTTATGGTTGCCGATCGCTAGAAGAACGGCTCAGTGGTTTGTAAACAGAGAGAAAAGGAATGAACCAAACACGAGACGCCAAAATCTTAACGTATAGGGTTTTTTATTTTTTCGCCTTTGACAATTTGCACTTTTTCTCATAGTTAATTTTAAACATTGTTGAATAACTAAATTTAGAATCAGGCATTGTGGCAAAATGGTATTGGGTTGAGGATAAAGGTATAAACTCGTGACACTTCTATATTTGATTTCACTTTGCAAATATTGTGTGTGGACCATTTGGTCACTTGAGTTTTGGCCAACATGCTTTTTTCATGTGGATTTGTATTGAACTTACGAAAAATTCTTTACTAATTAATCATGCTCACATTTGAGATTACTCGGACCTTTCGACAAAATTTTAATATGAACTACTAAATCTTAAGAAAAAACTAAAGTTACAACTCAACTGAGGATTATCTCTAGCTGTTACGGATTCGATTTGGTGATGCACCTATTAATATTAATATATAAAGCTGTTGACAAAAAAAAAAAAAAAGATCTTGTGGGGTTTTGGAGTAAAATAATACAACAAAGTAGTATAAATAGTTTTAAAGAAACGAAAAATTTACTTCTATCGCAAAAAAAAAAAAAAGAACAAAACAAAACAAAAAAATGTCTAATACATGTAAGAAAACATGCAAGCCACTAAATTTGCTACATTATCTTAATTAGCAGCCAATAATTGATGGCTTTTTCTTTGTTATAAAGTCTACTCAGCATAATTGATATAAGATCCCAATTTAAAACCCAATAGTCCAAAAAATGTTAATCCAGTTTCTTCTGTTTCCAAATTTACGGTCAACTTTTAGCAATGTTTTTAAACCCGACCCGGACCATGAACCGGAGTAGTGTCTGGGTAGCCGGGTCACTGGGTCAACCGGATCGAACTGTGGGTCAATTGCGGATTAAATAATTAAATAATTTTTAATATATTTATAGAAATTATATATATGACTGTATAAAATTAAAAATAAAATATTGTTATACTATATTTAGTAAAATATATGAAGCCAAACAATAATAAAAAGTGATTATAATTTATTATTTATTAGTTATTAGTAAAAAAAATCTAAAATATCTATAAAACCTTATAATTTATTAATTTATTCACAAAATCAAAAATATTTTTTTTGTTTTTTACCTGGCCGGGTTAACCGGGTTTACCGGGTCACGGGTTAATGGCGGGTTTTTCCGGATTTTACCGGTTTTGAAATTGGCGGATTTTAGTATTAAACCCGAACCGGAATAGTGTCCGGGTCGCGGTTCAACCGGGCCGACCGGGCGGTCCGGGTCGGGGCGTGAAAACACTGACTTTTAGAAATGCTTGGTAACTCCAGATTTACAGTCAGATTTTGGAAACACATTATTGTTAAGTTCAGCAAAATAACATCATTAATACAAATCACATTGTTAACTTAGGAAGATATTCAGCTTTAAGATTTA
The DNA here is from genome assembly GCA_011420285.2 of Erysimum cheiranthoides. Classification (NCBI taxonomy): domain Eukaryota; kingdom Viridiplantae; phylum Streptophyta; class Magnoliopsida; order Brassicales; family Brassicaceae; genus Erysimum; species Erysimum cheiranthoides. The sequence goes on from CM022180.2 coordinate 21,274,705, forward strand.
TCTGAGCTTGATTACCTTAATTTCATAACTTTGAATTGTATGGTTACCAACTTAAGTGCATATTCCTTCTCTAAAATGGAGATCATTTAGACTACGCAGGAGATTACCCTCTGGCACAAAACAAATAAATCTTTCTTTTAAAAGTCAGAGCCCACCGGAAAAACAAGTCAGACAATACAAAACTTGGAGGTGATGATGATTGATCTTCAGCCATTATCTAACATATACACCTATTTACACCACAATCAAAAGATCCTAAACTTTCTCATGAATCAAGGTTTTCAGATTCATAGGCTCTCTTGTTTATAGCACCAATGACTGTTTAAAGCATGCAAATTTTGAATGAAGAGAAGAGGGAAAAAAGAGCCGCGGTTTTGTTTCAAGTCTATTATTACCATTCTTCAAGCCAGTTTTGAGCATCTTGATCATCTGTAGTGTCCAGAGATTGGGAAGTTTCTAGAGGGAGAACAGTGTCGTTCTCCAAATAGTGATGAATTCGTGAGATTATCTCTTGAGGAACTTGAAATTCGCGGGTACTAATAGCTTCCCATTTAAGTCCATTGAACCAGGGATGTTTCTTAATTGATTCAGGACCTCCTTGGCTTCCAAACCGCAGGTTTTCATCAACTTCAAGCAACTACGCAGAGTTTTAAGACACAGGTAAGACAATGAAACCGGAGATTCTACTTTTAATAGATGTGAAATTGGAACTTAAAGATGAGACCTTTGTGATGAGATCTTCTGCTTCTGAGCTTAAAGCTCGAGGAAAAGTTAGTTGGCCTTTCGCAATTTTCTGAAACGTGTCTAGCTCGCTTTCTCTCCAGGACCCAAATGGCATTTCTCCTTCTAGCATATAGTAGATCAAAACTCCAAGTGCCCACCTATTCAAACCAGCCCGGAAAAAGATTAACTATCTTCAAATTTTATGCGGAAAAAAAAAAAACCGAAGAGGAAAAGAGAAAAATCAATACCAGTCAGCTGCAAAACCATGGCCTTTGCCTTGGACAATTTCTGGGGCTAAATAATCTGCATTTCCGCAGATTGTAAATGTTCGTTCCCCGGACAGTTTCTTGGCAAATCTGAAGTCTACAATCTACAATAAAGAGATTAATATTACGCTCTGGTGGAAATAATGGATGACATGAAACCAAAAAGCAATATCTTGGAGCATGTAATGAAAAAACACAGACCTGTATATATCCAGATTGATCCAACATCAGTAAATCGGGAGAGGAACCTCTGAAGATAATATCGTTCTAGAAATTCCAAAAGAAAATAAAAAAAGTTTCAGACCGCAAAATCTTAGAAAATTCAAAAGAGATGTTAAAGAAAAAGTTTTAACCTTGTGTATGTCTTCTAAGGCAGACACAAGGGAGGCGGTAATGAAACAGGCAGATGACTCGTCAAGCGGAGAGTGAAGCAGAGAAGATAAAGGACACGCAAGACTAGTGTTCAGTAAGATGGCTGCAAATGTTTGATCAACACATGTACACAAGATTTCGGGAACAAAAGCTGATGGCTTTATTACGTTCTTCATCAGATTCCGCTCTTTCAAGACTTGTGCCTCTTTACCTAACTTTTTCACCTTTTGCTTTGAAAATCTTTTCAAGCTGAGCAAATTTTCTTTATCTTTCAAATGCACGAGCCCAATCTCACTGCAGTCTGTTGAACTCAAGCATGTTGTCCATTCCTGGATAAACCAAAATGGTGTAAACAGAGGAGCACCGTTTTAAGATTGATGTAGAGTAAGATTGCTTACCAGGTCTGCAAGGGTGGCCTTAGCAAGAGCTGTGGTATCAGTAACTTTTGCAGGTTCCTTGGACAGATCAAACGAAGAATGTCTTGACCTAAAAAAAAAAAAACATTACCTGAAATCAGTCCACCAATGAATTAAACGGAGCTGAATCCAAAAACAAGCATGAAGAAGATTGTAGTATCATACTTGTGATTGTCATCTGAAAGATTGGTCAGAGGGCCCACCGCTGACTCGAAATTTTCTTTTGTTAAAATCACACAGACCACTTCGCCAACTGCGACCACACTTAAGGAATCTTTGAGTTCGCCAAGAAGAGCCCATTCACCAAAGTAACTTCCTTCTTGCTTTTCTATGGAGACTTCTGTTCCGATTTCAAGATTCTCATATTCTTTGGTGATTTCAGTTTTAAGGCTTGATACATTTTGACTCTCCAACACCTCTGCACCGAAAGTAATTCTCACGAGTCCCTTCTGGATAACATACAAGCCCTGAAGTTTTTCGTCCTATACATTCAAAGAAAAGTACGAGAAAAAATCAGTTGGAGTAGAGTTATTTAGTTACCTTTAAAAAATGCAAAACTAACTTCACCTTGGTAACTATTGTTTGTCCATCAGAGAAGCAAGCTTCGGAAAGAGACTCTGCAACATGGCTTAGTTGCAAAATGGTAAGACGGGAAAGAAGATCGACAGAACGAAGAAGCTTCAAGGATGCTAAGTTTGAAAACTCGGACATCAGAATTCCTCGAAAATCTTCTCTTTTTAAGGCCCACAATGTTCCGTGATCCACAGCACGTACAGAAGCCTGAAGCGGCTTGTTATGCCTGGCACCATCATATATTGCAAGAAACTGAATTAGACAGAGAGTACTTCGTCTCCTGAAGAAGATTATTTCTAATAACAAAAGTGCAGAGAGCCCACATCAAGGCGAGTTCACCGAATGATGATTGTTTCTCAGCTGTATAACGCTGCAAGATCCTAGGCACCTCACCATTCTTTTCATCCTAAAATTCATCCCCGGTTAAGCACAGTGATAATAATGTTCAAAGCTGCTCACAAGTCAAATCGAGTTACTATAGAACAAACCTGAGTTGCCAAGACCTCGAATTCTCCACTACCCACAACGTAGAAGCAATCCCCTTCACCACCCTGCAAAAGAATAAACCAGAGAGATTATAAAATCAGATGTTAATTGATTAATATTTGTTGCAGAATCTGCGATCAAGTAGAAATATGCTTCGACCTGTTTCACAACAACATCCCCTGGATTAGCTTCAAGCCTTTGCATGCAATCCAACAAAACCTGGCACTGAGAATCAGTGAGTTTCCTGAAGAGGAAATGGTCACGCAACACGCGCTCAATGTGTGCCTGCACGAGAAAATTACGCTTTTAGCCATTGAAGTTAAGAATGACTCAAGGCATTCCCAATTGGTTGAGCAAATGCGAAGCAGACAAGCACTCTTACTTCTTCTTCCCAGGTTTTTCGATGAGCTGGAGATGAAGGAACCCAAGCATGTCCATTCTCTAGTGAAGTCTCAATGGCACGTATTCTAGCCCGAGATAGATCATGCCTCACACGTTGGTTTTTAGAGTTCCATCCAAAGGTGGATGGAGATTCCGAACCTGTAAGCTCCACAACTTGTGGAATAGGAGGCTGCAATAGAGTTCCTGTACTTGACAACTGCCGAGGAGCATCCTACAAAAGATTTAAATCTAACCTCAGCCATCAACAAAGACAAGAAACAATGATATACGGTCTACAAACAGAAGCTTTCCTTACATCTTTTAGCCCATTAATGTGCACGACAATGATGGTTATATCATCTGTCCGAGTTTCATACTGTAGCCATAGCCTATATGATTCAGCAACAATTGCAGCACAAGCATCTCGAGGATCCTTATGCTTTGCAACCTGAAAAAATAAAACATTCACAATTTGTGAGACTTCTTACTCTACTTGGGATCTTTAATGAGCAAGACCGTGGAGGGAAGAATACCTTACCATGTCAACCACAGTTTGACTAGAGATGAACTCAAAGACACCATCACTAGCAATCACAAAGAAAGGGTTATCCGGTGTCAGCTCCACAACAGCAATCTCAGGGTTAGCAACAACACCAATTGTCTCTGCAATAGAATCACCAATACTCCTTGTAAAAGCAGTTCCAGGATACATTCCATTGGGCACCCAAAGTCTCGGAGGGTCTCCATCATCGTCTTCCTCAGTACCCCAACACTGAACATCGGGATTTTTCAAGCCTTCAATCTGATCAAGAGTAAGAACTCTAGCTCCACAAAGCTTAACCCTTTCGAGCTCATCGGGTCTAAAAGGAGTCTGGTCAATAGACAAATCAACAGCTACAAGATCACCTTCCCTTCTCTCAGCTAAAACCGCCCTGGAATCACCTGCATTCGCCACATATATCGTCCTTCCTCTAACCATAACCGTAATCGCAGTAGTCCCACTCATACTATCATCTACTAAATCAGCATGTAACTGAGAATTCGTGGTCAAGAAGGCCGAGTTACAAGCCTCAGCAGGATCTACACGAAACCTACCATTTCTAAGAAGATTCTCACACAACCTCCGCTTCACAAACTGCGAGCACTGTGCACCAAACTCACCGTGGCCATCGAAAACCCCAAAGAAATGATCATCGGAATTACTCCCAAAAGGCGTATGAATGGCGAAACTATCTTGATTAGCCTTATCTAGAGCATCAGGATAATACCCTCTCTGAGAGAGAAACGAGTATTTCAATTCATAGTTACAAGACGGAACCTTGACAATCCTTGACCCATCTGGTGGGAGAAATTGAGATGAAACCCTAGAAAGGCGAGTAATCCCCCATTCCTGGTCTCTACTCAAGCTCAGCTGATGAATTTCGTCGTCATCTTCATCATCCACAGCATCTGAAGAGAAATTAAAGACCGGATTGTCCTCCTCAGCCGCCGCAGCAGCAGAAGTAGCAGTCGTAGCTCTCGTGCCGCCTCTCGCCGGAGTATGCGTTTGCCTGATGCTATTCTCTTTCGTAGCACAAATCTGACCAATGCAAGTTTTGGAATAAGCACAACCCATCACTGAGAGAGAGAGAGATAAGCTCATTCAACGAATCATTGAAATTTTCAGAAACACAAGTAAAAGCAAAGTCCAAACAGTTTCTTTCAAAAGCTAATCATTCACTTTCCTCGAAAATATCAAAAATTTTCCCGAGAAAAATTTCGAACAAGCGAATGTGGCTGGGCAAAATCTAATGAAGATTACTAGAGATTGGGGAAAAAAATTGAAATCAGAAGATTACAGATTCGGTGGACTTAAAGTGAATCAATTACAAAACTTTATAACGGAAAATTGACAGCCAAAAAAAAAAAAAAAAAATCTCTTGAGGGAAAAAAAGAATTGGAGATAACTGAAAATTTGAAAAAGAAGAGAAATTGGGAAACACAAAGCTCTCTCGATCTACTTCAAGTAAGAACCGTTGCTGCGACTGCGAGACGAACAAGGATAATAAAATAATATGGAAATTTTTTTTGTTAACTAATGGAGTAATGATTTTTATTTATTTTTTGTGTTGTTGGTGTTGTATGTGTATGTGTTACAACCAATCGAATAGCTCAAGAGTGATTGGATAGAGAAACCATTTAAGCTTTAACGCTTTGGACTGATGACCTTTTATATTTACGACTATTAGGCCCGCCCCACAAGGATATTCATGTCGGTTCAGTTTGGGTAATTCAGGTTTATATTAACCAAAAAAAGGATCTGAAAAGTTAAACCAAAATTAATCCGGTTCGCTTCGGTTCACTGGAGAGGACTAGATTAACTTTCTCTAGTCATTGACCTAGAAATTATGGAATTTTCTGGTTTAAAGAAAAACAAACAACAAAATCTAACACACTTGTATTTTAATTTAAATGTTCAAACGACACTTTATAAGTGAGAAAAGATGTGGCGAGGAGAAGTGAAAAGGGCAGCCACGTTGAGGCATTTAATTTTATATAATTAGATAAAAAAAACGTAAAGCCTTTTGAGGTTATGAATGCGAAATGGTCCCTCACGACCTAATCTCTTTCAAATTATATTAGCATTGCGTTGCGTCGTGTCTCATTACCCTTATATTGCTTGCTTCTCATTATTACTTAATCATTATTCTCTATATCTTCCTTCATTAATCTATTAATTAATACCCTTTCATTGATTTTGTACTCTACATCATAATATGTTAAGACTTTTTATGAATGAAAAAGTGAAAACCTAACAAAGACGACAATATTGAAAACCAATATAACTAACTAAATGAACTTATTAGTAGTTATTTTCTAATATTTGAGTAATATTGTATTTGTGCAACCGGTAGAAACGTTCTAAATTAAATTTTTAGTAAAAGAATCATGATTCAAACTTTACACCGTAACAATAACGATATTGGAAAAAGAGACTCAGTGATAAATGGTGTTATTGGACCAAATACAGTGGTCTCGAAAGTCGATAAAAATTGTCTTACGCCCATCCAAAATATAAGCCGACATAGAGTTATATTTTGGTCGGTATATTTAGATGTACGTGTATAACTTTCCATATGGTTTGTTTTGAATTTAAAAATTGTATATCAGATGTAGATGCTTTATCTAAGTCATCTTCGCATCTTTTGGTGAAAAGAAAGTTAGAAGATAAGAGAAAGTTTTTGGGTCACACATCTGAGGAAACGTAATTGGCTTCTCATGTCTAATTGCACTTTTTACGATTGTGGGGTATTGGATTGGATGTACGTCACAACTCATAATACCAAGTTGTTTATTACTAGCTTATCTCTACATCAACTCCACCTATATGTTATATGCAAATGCAACTAATATATGTAATAAACGTACCCACAATAGGAAAATAATGAATGTGAGATTGATAAGAAGTTCCACATGCAGAAAGATATAAACGATTAATTACTTAACGATAAGAAGTTCTAATCTGATCATAATTCTCACGTAACGTTTTATTTTAAAAAGAACAACTTTTGAGTTGTGTTTTGCAAAAAACAGTCAGCTTCGTACCGCCTTTTTCTCCTACCGGTAATTCAAATTCATTAATCTTTCTGTTATATTAACAGGATCCTTATACAAAATACTAGAGTAACTAACTTTAAACTTAAACTTTCTAGGTACTTTCTCTTCATATAATGAATCAAATCTGAAAATCTACATCAACACCGCAAACAAGAACTAAACCAAAATCTACGACATCTACATCAATGTGGCAATGGTGGTGGCAGTGGTGGCGGCGGTAGTGGGAATATCAATGGCCTCAGTGGTGGCGTTAGTGGCACTGGTGGCGGCATGATTATGGCGTCGTATATATAAGAATGTGGGTTTTGGTGGGTGGCAACTGGCAATAGCAGATGTATGTACATAGTAGGAACAAGTAGCCTTTAGCCCATAACATGTCGGAACATTACCAATAAAGTTCTATGTTCATATATCATTGTAACTTTGTAATATTTAAAGAGCCAAATATAATTTAAATTTACTCAACTTATCAAAATAAAAGGTATTTTGAACTTCTTCTCCCAACCTCCACTCATACCCAGTCACATGTGAATGCTTTTGTTTGTTTGGGGGGGGGGCATAAACATTTTATGAGGTCAAGAAGTCATGTAATATCGAACATAACATTACACATGTGACATGTTACAGTTATGAGCTCTTATCTTGCTTTATGCAAGTTCTCACTAAAGCTATGTATACCTTCCAAGTGACAAAAACATAAGAAATAAATAGGCCCAAAAATGAGTCGACTTATGGGCTTTTTTACATTTTACTCATTTTAACTTCATGACCCAATTAAGACCCGACCCGTCTCGGAAAGACCCGAATCAGAAGACATCAGTAAACCTTCACTGAACCTCGAAAATCCACAAAGCCTAAAAACCTCCACCTAATCGGCGCCTCCTTGATTAGTCGTCGCCGTCGTCTATCATCGTCGCTTGTTAACTCCGGTGAGTTATTCTTCTTCTCTAGAAGATTATTACGGTTCTAGTTTCTCTATCTTTGTTTCGTAGAAGCTCGATGGGATCTACTCTCGTTTGTTTTGATTTGCACGCTTTTGATTAGATTACATTGAGAAATTGGAATTTGGATGTTGTAGATGAGCAGCTAGGTTTGTTTTCTTCAATTGAAATCTCAGAGGTCATGGCTGCTTCAATCTCAAGAAGGATTTTTCGCACTTTCGGATCTTTCACAGCTTTAGGACGCAACTCTTCACCCAGTAATTGTATGCTTCTCTCATTTTTCGATTCTTATAAATTTTGTTGTCAAAATGTAATTTCTGTATTCTTGATCTCTTTCGAACAGATTTGTCTGCCAATACATCTGGAAATGGTTTATCCTCTCTCTCTAATGATCTGAAGGTTGGTGCTTATTGTTTAGTTTACGTTACTTTCTCCTTTCCTTCATCTGCTTATATTTGAGCTCTACTTACTACTTGAGTGGACATCTTCCTGAGTATTTCATTATTTTGAAACGTCGATTTCGTCTTTGTTATCATCAATTGCAGTATGGAATGGCTTTACTTTCCAACCGAAAGCTCTCCACTTCTATTTTGACTCCTGACTCAAGGGATGATACATTTCCTTCTGATTTACTTATGAAAAAGACCGTGCTTACACCAGACCGAACCATAGGTTTGTATTTGTTTAGCTGCAAGCTGGTTTCAGGCTAATTTTAATCTTGGTATCGTATCTTTCATGTTGTTTGCTGAGCATTTTGTACATTTCTTGGGAATCTTGGAGTTCGGTTGGGGAAATGGAGAATGAGAATAGTGCTGTTAGAAAATGCAGTTACCCTGTGTTCAGGAGTGATAGTTTTCCAGGCCTTGTTTAGCTCATTTTATGAGGTTTAATGCAGATTTGAGTGCCAATGTTTTGCTTGTGTTGGGCTCTGTATGTTCTCGCTTTTTTTTTTTTTTTTTTTTTTTTTGTGATTGTCCTCATTGCCTCTCTCATTTTAAAACTATGTTACAAGTTCTAATAGGTTTTGGTATTGATACTTCATTAGGACAATATCAAGACTTGGTCATTCCGGTTACAAATTTTCAGAGCGAGGACAAGGGTTTCATGGTTTTAGCAGGTGACGTCTTTGATGTTCCAATAAGGAAAGATATCATTCACAATGTTGTGCGATGGCAGCTTGCAAAACGCCAGCAGGTAACTAAAAATTATCTCACAATGCCTTAATTTAGTCATATAAGCAAACAATCAATAAGTGTGACACATTTTGTTGATATTCAGGGAACTCATTCGACCAAAACACTAAGTGAGGTTAGTGGAACTGGTAGAAAGCCATGGAATCAGAAGGGTACAGGTCGAGCTAGACATGGTACACTGCGTGGTCCGCAGGTAAATCAGTTTTTGATTTTAAGGTTTCTTGCCATCAAATATAACTGTCTGATTGAACTTTATTGAACCATTAGTTCCGAGGTGGTTGTGTAATGCATGGACCCAAACCGAGAAGCCATGCCATAAAGATGAATAAGCAGGTTCGACGGCTTGGACTGAAAATAGCATTGACAGCTAGAGCCGCAGAAGGAAAAGTTAGCTTCTTTCTCTTCTCAGTCATAACCTATGCTCATAAATTTTCATAAGCTGAATGTTTTTGGGGAATTTATGCAGCTCCTTGTGTTCGATGATTTGGCATTGCCAACGCATAAAACAAAGAACATTGTGAACTATTACAATCAAATGGAGAACACAAAGAAAGTCCTCGTTGTAGAAGGTGGTCCTATCGATGAAAAGCTGAAGTTAGCCACCCAAAATCTCCACTATGTCAACATTATTCCATCGATAGTAAGTTACATAATCACATATCAAACCTTGCGGTTTTTCGTTTAACCGGTTAGCGGAACTTGAAATCTTGTTCATGTAACGCATTGCAGGGGCTAAATGTTTACAGCATTCTGCTACACGATACGCTTGTGATGTCGCGTGATGCTGTGAATAAGATCGTTGAGCGTATGCACACTCCTATTAACCGTTAAAGAAGACAAAATGTCATAATAAGAAACTAGATCACAAGGAAGACAGTTCCAAGAAATCCCGCATGTAGTAGTTTCTGTACCGCCAATGTATTTTGGTTTAGAGGTCTCCATGGCTATTATTATCACACTGACCGTTTCATGGTTTTGCAATCCGGAATGTTGAAGGATTGAGTTTTTAGATTTTGAATGATAATGCTATTTTTATGTTTATATACATTTTTTTTACCGTTTTAAATATTACTTGGGCTTTTTATGTTTTTGAAATGTGATTTTGATGTAGAAGAAAAGAAGGTGATTTTAATAGAAACAAGTCTTTTTGAACTAGAGTCACAGCAAGTTAAGATTAATCTTTTTTCCAATACCAATACTATGAAAACCAGATTTAAATAATTTTTCAATTTAAACTTTCACGACATTCTAGAAAAATGATTTTCTAAATGTTTTCATAAGCTGTTATATTACGTAAACCAACGGTCACTTCTTCGAGTTGTAAGTTTGGTTTACGTAATCAGATCAATTAAACTTGGTTTGGTTGGCGAGCAAGATCATTGTTTCAAATCTCAACGGTCATTTCTTCGAGTATTTAAGCGTCTTCTTGTCAATAAATTTGCCGTTACAACGGTAACTTAATTTTGATAACGGCTAAATTTTTTAATTCCATTTTCTAAATCACATCGTGCCTATAGAGTACTCAACTCTCTTCAACAAAACAAAATCATTTTTTTTTCTTTCACTTCTTTCTAAATCTCTGTTTTTATCTTCAATTCTTCATCGATACAAATCAATTATAAAGAAAATCCCAAGTAAGTTCGAAACTCTAAATCTTCTTTCTCATATTCTGTTATGATCAAAGCGCAAATTTTTAATTTCTCAAAAATCGAATCTCCTTTCTCATGCTTTCTAATACTCTGTTTTGATTTCAAGAAAACTAATTTTTTGTTTTTCATTTTTTGGATTCTTTCTTCTCTGCGAACTCAAAGATTCCTTAAGTGTGGTCGCAGTTGGCGAAGTGGTCTGTGTGATTTTAACAAAAGAAAATTTCGAGTCAGCGGTTGGCCCTTCGACCAATCTTTCAGATGACAATCACAAAGTATGATACTACATTCTTCTTCATGCTTGTTTTTGGATTCAGCTCCGTTTTATTCATTGATGGAATGATTTCAGGTAATGTTTTTTTTTTTTTTTTTTAGGTCAAGACATTCTTCGTTTGATCTGTCCAAGAAAACTAAAACTACAGATTTTGGTTTGCTCTCAGAATTTCCTAATCGCCGGAAAAATATGGAAGCTTTTTGGGAAAAGCTGGAGACTTTGGAAATCTAGTGCCCAAGTAACTGTAACGGCACATATGTTTTCAGGTAAGTTTAAAAATTAAAATCCAATTTTTTGCATATGGGATGTTTTAAACTTAGGAGTAATTTGGAATCTTCATGAACTTGTTGTGATAATAATCTTCATGAACTTGTTGTGATAATAATCTTCATGAACAGAGAAAATATACATTCTAAGCTTTTGCTATTTTTCATCTCATTATACTCCTCCATCATATTCACATGATACAGACAGACACCAAGACGTCAAGATCTTCTTCACCAACATGAGTCCGGTTCTATTTGAGTTTTTTTACGTCCGTGTTTTAAGTATAATCCGGTCCAGGATGATTGGCGGTTCGCGGTTAAACCAGTTCAACCGGCTGGTCTGGTCCGGGCTTCAAAACATTGCTAACAAGCCCATGAATAAAGGGCTTCTCTTGACTAGGTCAATTTTCTTCTATCCATCTTAATTTTCTTTTCCTTAAATTAGAAAATTGATTTTAAAGTATTATTCTTTAAGTAAAATACAAACGGTTTAAAAAAAAAAAAAATTCCCTCCCTGATTTTAATTTTGTTACAACTTTTAGTCTTTTTAGTTCATGTTTTTGTTTTATAATTTTGATTATTTTAGTTTTAAAGTTTTTAAAGTTTTAATAATAGAAACTTGGATATTAAATTTACTATACAATGTGAAAACTAATTGCATTTTGGATCCTGTCATTTGATCTATTTATTTGATCGTTAGAGATTCCACAAATTCAGTTTGTTTTTGCATTGTATATAGATTTAATATACAAGTTTCTAATTTATTTTTAAAATATTTTTATGCTTTTAGATTTTTTCACAAAGATTTTAAAGGTTTTTGGAAATTTAAAATACTAAATTTACAAAATGATGTAAAAACTAGTCAGGCTTTGGATCCTGTCATTTGAGTTAATCATTTGATCGTTAGAGATTTCATAAGTTTGATTTGTATTTACACCATTATGTAGATTTAACATTCAAATTTCTAATGTATTTTTGAAAATTTTGATTTGAAAATTTTGATTATTTATTTTCACGGATTTTAAAGGTTTAGATACTAAATTTATAAAATAATGTAAAAATTAATCCAGGAGAGATACCTTTAATAAGTGAGTGAGATTGCGTTTTTCTCCCTGACACGAGAATCGAGGAGCCTTCACCACTGCTTTCCTCCGACGCCGGTGAAGGAGATCTTTGCTGGCGTCGGGACATAACCCGTTTTCATCCCCTTTTTTCTTGCATTCTTTTCTTTTTGTTCGTTGTAGTTCTCATCAAATTTTCAACCCCTTTTGATCCCTCTAAAACCTTTCCCCACCACATGCTTTCAAAAGCCGATTTCAAATCAAAGGAGGGGCAGCGCTGTTTGAGTCTTCACGGATCTTACCCAATCCCCACCTTTTTCCCGGAGAAGCTATCCGAAGAATCAGCAACCGTCAGATCTAAATTCTCGCTTCACCAAACACAGATCCCACACCAGGTATCGGCGATGGCAGGAGCAGTTCGGCTCGGACCATCATTTGCGCCTCGCCTGGTAAAATCGTCAACGACATACGACGGTCATCTCATCTTGGTGGCGACTTCTAGAACCGGAGATCCTAAGCTCCTTACGTTATCTTCTGAAGCCTCAAGCCCCGCTTTGAATCCACAACCAGCATCCTTTCCCCCATCGGAGATGTTCGAACTCCTGAACCAGATCTTGCCTCACTCCGACCGCCGTGCGAACAACCATCTGTCCCCGATTGGAAAACTAGGTTTTCCATTGGTGGGCTTACCAGCTCTCGGCCCATTAAGCTTTTTGAGCCCATTAACAAAAGATGATCTACAATTTCTCTATCTGCGATTACCCAGGTTCGATCAGAACTCAAATCTTGTCCACTCTAGTCAATCTCGGGGTAGTTTTATGAAACCATTTGTTCGAAGACTACATTTGGATAATAAATTGTCGTTGTTGCTAGCTTGGTTAAAGAATTTTTCAAAAAACCTGTTATTAGAATCATCTAGGACTCTTGTTTTTGAACCTAGCAACTTGAATGAACTCGGCATTATGATCCAGTCCATTCGGAACTGTGATTACCGATGTGTTTTCATGCTCCCTTCATCAACTCGTCTGATTCATAAGCCCGTTAAACTGTCTCTCATCAACTTTTTGAAGTTCCCACTTACGAACCTGAAGACTAGTGGCATTATGATCTCCATTCAGTGTAGTGGGGGTTACCACAACCGCTTCAAGCGTTTCACACCTGAACCTAAGACCGCAACCAACCCGATAACCATCTTCAACCAGAGCATTATTAACCATGTTCTAACCATTGGCAAAGCTCTCCTTCGGGTACCAGCTTTAGCATTCTCAATGCTACTTAGTCTTCGATCCAAGACAGTGGCCATCTTTTCATCCATCGAAGTATTCGTGGAAGAAGCATCGTTATTTCTTGACCTCACAGGTTCCAAAACCCTTGCAAGGAGTTGGTTCATAGCTAGCTCTCAAGTCCACAATTTCGATGACCCTTATCTATCTTTATCTATTTGTTGCATTGGCTTTGGGGATTGCCATATCTTACTGTTCTTTAAACTTTGATCTTTATGTTGTATGTTGTGTTCTATTTTGAATGGAATGAAGCATATTTTGTCAAAAAAAAAAAAAAAAAATGTAAAAATTAATCCATATTTGACTTGCTCATTTGATCGTTAGAGATTTCACAAATTTGATTTTATTTTCTCACTATATAATTTTTATTTGAGAAATTGTTAGTTATGCCTTTTTGAGATATCTTGGACTTGTTGTTGCTCCACTGCGTTATTGTAATTAAAAAAATTTCTTTTACTAATGTCATTTACTCTATATAAATACAAAATAAAATTTCGAAATTTGAAATTTGCAGTGGTTTACAATGATTTTACGTTATTCTTTATTTGGATGATATATAAGCAAACATGATAACTAGAACGACTGTAGTTAGAAATTTTGTAAACGTTTTGGAATAATGAATCAGCGTTTAAACATGTCAATATAGAGACCAAAATGGCAAAACCCGTAGCTCAACCCACCCTATCCTAAAAAGGGGATTTTGAACAATATCAAACTCAACGGACCTTTTAGGTCTTTAACCTTATAAGTTTTTCTGACCGAAAAAAAATAGACGAAGAGATATGAAATACCACGAACGTAAACAGTCAAGATGTTACATTCGTTGGCATAACATTTGTGTGGGAGCCTCCTAGGATGCATAACAAGTATAATTTCTATGAGGCCAATATTTATAATCTACCTTTTAATTCCCCCCAAAATGTACAAACAAATCCCATTCTTTAAACCTTTTCTACTGAGACAATCAAACAACCCTACGATATAACGAAATTTGATACCCCAAATTGAAATGATACGACTTCTTTTCAATTTTATAAAGACCAATTAAACTATTACAAAGGAAGTATCAAAGTGACAATCTCAACTCCAAATCTAGCTCTTGATTTTCACTTGATCCCGAGTTTTGGTTTCCCGATCCCAAAGATTTACTTCGCCTTGTTGAACTTGGATCCTATTTCAAGGCAATTTTTCTTTTTGATTAGAATCACTGATATGTATACAAATAGACTACAACTTAATTATACCACGTTATATAACGTCAGCCAACATTTAACCATGAGGTAACTACATTGAACCATGGTTACAGTAAACTAGAATAAACCGAAAATCCTAACAGATCCTCTTTCAAGATTAAAAAGAAATCGATCGGTAGGGTCATCTTTCGAAACATATATAAATATACAGACTAAACGTGTTTACTAACGATTTAACCCCTTAATTAAAGATGTCATCATGTAACACTTAACATTTTTACTCATTAAAGAATTGATGTATTTATCGATAGATATATATGTGTGTGAGCGTATAGAATAAGAACCTCGTGTAAGAAGTGTCTGGTGATGTTTGGTTCCAACGAATGTTGGCTCTCTAAGATGCCGTAGCTTGGGTTCCAACTGTTTTCAACAAAAAACACAAGTCATTTCAAGGCAAAAAATATATGTATGTATATAATATAAATACATCGAACATAAAAGTGTTTTAATATGTTTGACAAAAAAAAAAAAAAAAAAGTGTTTTAATATGTACCTCATGGTTGCTCTTTCGTGTTGATCTCTATGTACACCCATCTGCGAAGAAGAAAAAAAACCATTAATAGTTGATATATATATTTTTAGTTTTATTTAGATATATATATTTTTTGGTTTCATGATTATCTGAAATGAGTTTTGTTAAAGATGGATACATGATCGACCAAATCTTAGGATGGGATATTTTGAAATACAAAGTAAATAATAATCAGGCCAAGTTAGATTAGGAACCGAAGTACAATCTTCTTTATATACACATCTATTTATGATGCTTGAAAATAACAATAGCGTGTCTATATTGCACACAATACAGCATTAAAGGGAATTTATACCATCATGTTTGGATAGAAACCATAAGGAGGCGATGATTGTGATTGTGATGATGGTGGTATGGATGAATATCCTCCTTGCATCCTTACATCCTCCTATATTCACATTCCAGTATGCCGGTTTAATAATTAATATAAAACTTATACTCTTGAAATAATTAAATTAGACAGATAACTATACAAAGTACAATTTGTTTCATAAAATCTAAATCTTCTGAAGTGTATATCTTAAGAAATGAGAGGAGTGCCCTCGTGAACTTTACAACAACGTGGACAATAACTATATGAAATCTGTCGTAAACAAAATTAATTTCAACTGACTAGTTTCAATATGTTTAATTGATGAATCCAAAGAATTTTTAAAATTAAAATTGTGATTAATTTTACGTATGATTGAGTAGTCAATATATTACTTGATAGATAATGATTTTAAACCTAATTTTGAACATGAGTGTTGTCTAAAGAAAAAATATAGGTTTTTCTAAACTTTATCCCATATTTGAATCTTAATCAAGAAAATTTTTAGAACACAATCCTTAATTAATATACATACGACAGAAAAAAAATCTCTATTAATTTCATAAAGTTAACATAAGAATCATCTTAAATTCGTGAAGTGATCTTGGTCTAGTGGCAAATGATAAGTCCACAGAAGACAGACACCATCACACTAGGGATCGACTCCCCGACTCTACAATTTAATTGTAGAAAGTAGGCTAATGGGCCGGCTAGTTGTGGCCCAAATGTTGACAAAAAAAAAGAATCATCTTAAATTCACGGGACTATGAAAAAAAAGTTGGTCGGATTCTTATAAAAGATCCGGTGACCCGACAAAAGCAAAACCTACGAACTCACGTACACACGTATCTATATTTATGTTAATTAATGGTTCAATGGTTCTTTATAAATTGAGGGTGGCAAAAATACTTAAGTCTTCTATAGTTTCGAGTTTCGGATCGGAATCTCTCGGTTATATAAGGATGATGCATGTTTATATTTGTTACCTGAGGATACAAAGAAGGGTTATAACTGTTGAAGCTATTACAACTCATTTCGCCGTGTAATCTAATCTTCTCCAATTGTGCTACTCCGAGGCCTCTCTGTGGCTGCTTCGGCTTATCGGAGCCATTCTTCTTCCCTCTTCTTGTAGCCGGAGAAGAAGACGACGACGTCGGAGACGATGAAGATGGCGACGATCCTCCCATGTTTGGTCTACCAAAGAAACCACTTCCCATGTTTCTTTTGATCGGCTTTAATTATCACTTGCGATTTTGTGTTTTTAAGGACACCGGAAAATCAAGAACTAGAGAGAGAAAGTCTTCTCTAGAGAGAAATGATTTTTCTTATTTTGGCTTTGAGCTAAGAAATTAGAGAGATCTCTTTCATGGTGAACTGGTGATCTCTTTTTTTATAAGCTTTTTAAAATTAAATTCTTACTTAAAATTTTTATTAAAAAAACCTTAGTATAACTACTGCATCGCTGGATCAGATTGTGTCCAGATTTCAATAGATACGCCACGCACACAAATACATTACATTACATAGATTTTATGCCCTTATTTTGATTTTACAACTCTTTTTCATTTAATTAATTTACAATTTTATTAATTACAATGATTAATATTGTTGATTAGCTTAATTTTTCTTAAATATTTCTCGCTTTTGGATGACTTCCAACACAAAAGACTTCGATGTTGATTCGATCTAATTATTCAGCCTCCTTGTCTTCAGAAACTCATATTATATTATATAAAATTAGAGTTATTACAATACTATTTTTATATTGACCCACGTAACAAACAGCTGAGTTTTTGTTAATTTTTCCTTTTTTTACCTGGACCACAAGGAACCGATCCATTCCAATAGCTTATTTATTCTACTGAGAGAAAAGAGTAGAACTCCTGGTGAGACAGTGCAGTCTGGATTTTATGCCACTAAACTATTGACAGAACATGCAGCTGCGAGTTTATTAAAATATTTTCATACAATATATAATCTACTATATATACTATTTTCAATTTTTTGTTAATCTATGTATACTGAAGAAAAAAATATTATACTACTAGCGTTTATTTTATTTTTCCCGCTGAAAATATATTATTTTAATTAATCAATCTAAAATAGAAACTATAGTAATGAATTAACAACCAAAAGATTGTAACCAAAAAAAAAACATACATGTAGATCTTCAATCAAACTTAAAACTTAATACAGTTTCAAGCAAATGCAAGACATGTGAACAAGTTCAATTACCATTTAAAAATAATCATGATTTTTCTGAAACTTCATCTTTGCAACGGATAAAAAACAAACTTCCTTTTTCTTTTCACTATAAAATTATCTCATGAAATCCTAAAGCCTCAGATCAAATCTTGAGATTCTGTACGTGGTAATTAATTAAACATTTAATTATTATTTTAAACATCTGAACATTTAATTTTCTTACAAAATAGACAAGATCGTATATTCTCTTATTTAATTTATTCATCGATTATAAGACCAACAGTTTGCTCTATTGGATATGCCCTTCTGACGATTAATTATTTACATATCGAATTGACAAGACGTTTAAATTTTTTGTATATATGTTATATAAGCTGAGAATCATCTTTTAAGTAGATTAAGAACAGTTGTTTATCGATCAACATATCTACAAATTGATTTATATTTCAGTGAAACATGTTTTACTATTTGTTCTCGTAAAAACATGTTTAAACAAAAAGTTATTTTTATTTTTCTGGACCAAAAGATTAATTTAAAGCGATTTATTGTAATGGTTTTGTTTTGTTGCATTAAACTGATTTTATATATTCTAACAAAAGAATTGATATATATATATATATATATATATATATTATAATCAGTTTTAAACAACAAAACAAATTAAATGTTCAAAGTTAATTTGTTCGATATAAAATTTCTAACAAAAATTCCTCAAGTTTTGTGATTACTTTTTAAGCACGATTGGGTAAACTCTTAACCTCTAGCTAGGTTGTTTAATTGACCTATCATAAGCTAGGTTCAAGAACAAGCAAAAGAATATTAATATTGTGTAACTACAATTTTTTATCCAATAAATGTTTATAAACTTATGTCGTGAATCATGTGATTCCTCGAACAGGTCCTATAGCCTTAATTAGCTCTGAAGGGAAAACGATAAGAAATGTAGTAACGAGGTGTCACTTTTCATTAGACCAATACCTGCAGGCCACGTGTTAGTATGATGCTGACGTTGAATATTCTTTTTGTGCATGACCTTATTAATTACAGTATATAGGTCTATCATTTGGATAACTTCAAATACGACTAATAGTTAATTTTATGATACGACGTAGAATTTTTTTTTTTCATTTTTATGATATTGTATCGTTTTCTATACCAGTACATCGATTTCCATTATACGTCGATAACCGTATGAATTTTCAGAAAATGATTCAAAGAAGTTAGCATGGTTTGACGACAGAATGATAATACACACGGATCGAAAAATAGTCTAAATTTTTCATAACAACATAGAATTGGAATTAAAATGAAACTTGAGCAAAATATGTTTTCTTAAAAAAAAAAAAAAAAAAAAAAAAAAACTTGAGCTAATAGTAATTATGTACACACGTAATATAGACTCCAAATGGATACGTCATAAGGTAGAGAACGGGACAAGATGAATGTTGGGTGCGCGAAATGAAAAATTGTAATCTATATACATGTATTAACTTAGTTTTGATCAGTGCAGAAATAATAATATTGATATGTTAAAAGATCTTAGAAACACGCGTACGTGCGGTCATGTGGAAATATCACACCAATCAAAAAAATGTCTAATGTATATAAAAGGAAGATATTAAGAAAGAAAATACGTATAGATAATCTTTATCTTTCTTTATATAAAGAGATTTTAATCCAGTTTCAGTTTGATTTTGTTATTTTTTGGCTTCAGTTCTTGGGTTCAGAATAGTAACAATAAACCAAATTTATCATATATAGATGCATTTGGTATGTAGTTTTAGTTTCAATCTGGATTCAACTTTTAATCATACATTTCTTTTATTTTTAGTAAAATTCTAATTTTGGTTTGATTTTATTGGCTTTAAATTTGTAATCAGTAAGATAATTATTTAACCAAACTAAAATTAAAAATTCAATCCTAAAATTGATCGTGTGGGTATGGTTTAGAACCTCAATATTTATATACCGTCACGAAAAATTTCAAAATATATTTAGGAAAAAATGCGAACCATTAATCCGGATTTGTCCAACTTACAAGAATATGTGTGTGTGTGTGTGTGTGTATATACATGCTTTTAAATGTATGCTTGTATGCACAAGATAACTTAATTATGTTCATAATGATTGAAATAAATTAGAGTCAGAAAAGTGTATCAAAAGAGGGGATTATGTTGAGATTATTAGTGATTTGATGAGTAATTAAGAGAGCATAATACCAAAGAAGACAGAGCATAGTGGAGAGAGTATTTATTAAAAATTAATTAAATGAATATTAATATGAAATAATATCTACTGTAGATTTTGTGCACATGCATTTCCCTACTACATTATATCACACTCTGTCTATTTCTTCTCTATCTTTACTCGTATATGATTTAATACTACTCAAATTATTGATTTGCTAAGGATTTTATATAAAATCATTTTTCTCGAATCAAATCCCTTTGATCCTGCTACTTACCTCGACAGCCAATCAGACCTAAAATTCCTTTCTCTATATTATTTTATTAAAAACATTTAACTATACGCTCTTAATTTTTGATCGTTAATTATTTAGCTCTTTAAACTATAATCTAGCATAATCTTAATAAGCAATAAAAATGGACCCTTACGTTGCAAAAACAAAGAAATAATATCTTCTTTATTTGTAATCTATATACACTGTCGAAATCGGACTGTTTTTTGGTTACATATAGCAAATATATTGAGATTTTTACTTTATTTTTTTTTTCTTTCAGAGAAAATTCCCGTTTTAAAAAATGTTTTAGGTAAGAAACCAGAGTTTGGGTGTCAAAAAGAGAAAAAAGAAAAACAGAGTTTGCTAATCTTTAGGACATATATAAAAATCTTAATACATTTTTTAACATAATATATACTACTTTTTTTTTTTTGAGCACCACATAATATATACTACTTAATTCGAATAACATCTACGATATACACAACAACATCTCTAAAATTGAGCGAGATAACCCACATATAAATCATAAATTTCAATATCTTATCATCATAAATTATGATATCAAGATATAAATATGACTTGGCAAAAAAAATTCCTTAATTTGTATTATGTTATTCTCTTTTTTTGTTAAAAAGGTTAAATTGATGTTATTTTTTCTTATCCTTTATCAACGAGATATTTGTGTCGTGATAAAATTCACAAATATTTATTACAACAAAAGTATCCATAAAATTTTAAATAGGCTGCAAAAGAAAGTTGTACTATAAATTAAGTGACTCATGCATTATTTTAGTTCTAAGTTTGAAGAATAATAATATATATGAAGCAGTTAGGAATGATATATATTATAAGTCAGATCTAGACTATGGCGTAATGCCTTAATGACTTAATGTTTTGTCATGCTCAATTCGTGGATTTTAATAATTCGTTTTGCTTTAAAAATATACTGCAGATATAAGATATTGTAAAATTAGATAATTGAGAAAAAAAACTACAAAGAAACTTTTCTTTATCACAAAATCGAAAAAAACATCGGACACATATATAATTATATATAGATCTAAGGCATATCCCGTTTAAATGGCATCAATCATGCAGATTAAATTATTTAATAAAAGAGGTTCCTGGTCACATAAACACATGCATGGTTGTTGCCCAAAAAAAAAAAAAAAAAGGAAAGAAAGAAAGAACAAACACATGCATGGTTCACCAAAACCAACTGGCTGTTTAAATTTCAAAAACTTCCTCTCGTATAAAACTTTTTGTAATTCGTTCTTTTTATGATTTTTACAAATATATATTTTCGCTGAGAACTATTTGTATTTTCATTTTTTAGTTCAATTTTTGCAGAATCTATTGTGAACGTGCATGGTATTGTAATAGTGACGTGCAATTTTTTTGTAGTTTAATAACAAGGATGATGATAGAAAACGGTACGTATTTTCTAGCAAAATAAAAAATAGTAAGTGATATCAAAATAAATAAAATAAAAATAATAAGAACTTAGCGGTAAAAAATATTTAAATATCATTTTTAGTACTATTATTCAGTATCAACACCCTAAAAGATACAAGGTCTCTTCAGGGCTTGACACATCAGTTTTTTAGAGTCTTCTGGGAGTGACACCTCAGTTAAAATCGTTATCCAATCAGAACATAACAATTAATACAGCTCAGTTTTCTTATCCAGTAATATTCATCTTTTCGTCCACGTCACTCTCTCTTTCACTAAAATGTTTTCTATGATTCAGCCCAATTATCTTGATTTGTTTTTAAAAGGCCCAATTGCTTTTAAAAGGCCCAGCTTTTAGCAGAATGTCACGATTCGTCGCCACCTACGGATATTGCCGGTGACGAGGATTGGTTGATCTCTAATGCCAAAATTAGCCGTGGGATATTGCCGGTGACGACGGTGGTGGATCTGGAATCGGTGCTGTCACATTACCAAGCTGGTATTAATCTGTTTTCATGTGATTTCTGTTGCTACTGAGATTGTGAGTGAAGATATATTGTTTTCTCTTTAGTATGATTTACAACATTTGATCTATTTGGTTGCAGAATATGAGAAGATCAAATCTTCTAAATCAGTTCTGATTGTTGGTGGAGGTCCATCTAGTGTGGAGCTAGCTGCGGAAATCGCGGTTGATTTTCCGGAGAAGAAGGTCACTTTGGTGCATAAAGGACCAAGATTGCTTGAATTTGTTGGACAAAAAGCTGCTGATAAAGCATCTGACTGGTTAGAATCAAAGAAAGTGGAAGTGATTTGAACTAATCAGTGGATTTGAGTTCAGCTTCAGACGGGAACAAGATATACAGGACTTCAGGAGGAGAAACTATACACGCAGATTGCCATTTCCTTTGTGTTGGGAAACCTTTGTCTTCTCAATGGCTCAATGGAACTGTTTTGAAAGATAGCTTGGATGGTAAAGATAACTTGCGGATTAGGGGTTGAAGCAATGTATTCGCCATTGGAGATATCACTAATATCCCTGTAAGTCCATGATATCATTGAAATATCCAGTTTTTTTAACATAGTTTCTTGGTTAGTATCCTGTGTTTTGATTATATGATTGCTAATAACAGGATCATAGTTGTCGAGTTACAACCCCAGTTCAGAGTTGTCCATTGTATCTTTAGGAAGAAAGGACTCAGTTGCTCAGTTTCCGTTTGTGACAAGAACAGTCATAGAGCGATGAAGAACGTAATTGATTTTCTACTAGATCAAGTTCAAGTGAAATCTATGGCATCACCGCTGCACAGCAATCTATAAAAATTCCTTCGTCAACACTGGCAAGTCGATCAACGTCTCAAGGCAGGAGACAATAAAAAGGATGAACCAATCTCCGTCCACAAACTTGTTATGGTCTCTAAACTTTTTACTCTCTTTATCTCTCTTCTATTTGTCATTCGTCCTTGACTCAAGAAGCAATTTTGGAAATGCATTAACAAAAACAAGATTAATTTTAAAATTGATTATATTTCGAGAATGAACGTGTCCTAAAAATTGATAATTGATATTTAGCTCTCAAGGTAAAGTATCTCCGTTGTTTCGTGTAGGTTAATATTTCTTTTGCTTTGTTTCAAGAATGCAGAGAACTTCATATGGCAAAAGCTCAAAGACCATGCAGGCAAACGAGGAGGAGGAAGGAATAGATGGAAAGAGAGAACAAAGAGAGAGAAAAATATCAAAATAACTGGAGAACGGCAAATGCAACGGAGGCTCCACGGTGAAGTTACCGGAGATCAAGTTCACCTAGCTTTTTATCAACAGCCAGTTCATTGATGTTGCATCAGGTTTCTCTTTTTTTTTCGAGTTTTCGGAAACTCATATTGTTAAAGTAATGATATATGTTTTTCATGTTGTAAGCAAATACCCTTTTAACCTTTTCCTTACATTCCTCCAACTTCTCGCCTTGGGTTTACCTCTAAAACTAATTCAAAGCAAGAATCTTGAGAGATTGACATTTACCTTCCCTAGATTTTCAGGTTTCTTTGCTGAATGATTTCCAGAGTCTTCTACTCTTCTTACTTGATGTTGTTTATTTACAGAGTGGTATGCAAGTGTGGCTCCTGTGGACCTAAAAGGAAAGCACTTAGTGAATGGGAAAGCCACACTGGATCAAAGGCAAAAAATTGGAAGACCAGTGTGAAAGTCAAAAGCTCGAAGTTAGCACTAGAAAAATGGGTTTGTACAATTGGCAAATAAAAAAAATACATCAACGGGTTTCAAGAAGTGCTCAAAATAAGAGAAATATCGAATCACATCAGGCAAGACTGGAACAATACAAGTATCTAATTTGAATTTTGATTAAAGCCCAAAGCATAACGCAAAAATCGAATTTCAAATCTACACACACAGATTCAGACATTCAGTAAACTCAATTCTATAATTGATCTTCGTCCATTCTCCAAATCAACAATCAACAGTTGAGAACAAAAAAAAAACACAATTATTAAGAACTTGGGGCCAGGAGGAACGTTATCTTGTTCCAGATGCTGTCGAAAACATCAACAACTACTTGAATCTTTTTAAACCTGCAACAAAGAATGAGCTTCAAGTGAGAAAAAGAAGAAGAAGATAGATTCAAACCTGCAACAAAGAATGAGCTTCAAGTGAGAAAAAGAAGAAGAAGAAGAACGAGCAAAAAGCAAATAAGAAGAAGAAAGTGTGGTGACTTCTGACTCAACGACAAAAGAGAACAAGTCAAAGGAAGAAGCTATTGGGCTGGAGTTAAGCCCACTTAAGGATTGTGTTTTTTGTATTAGTTAATCATGGGCCATTATTGGAAGCCCAAATATGTGTTGGCTAAATGAGAATTCAAAGCAAAGTAGAAGCGAGAAGAAAAGTCGAAAAGCTGTTCTGAAACTTGGCATGAAAGCTGTCTCAGATGTTAGCAGAGTGACCATTAAAAGATCCAAGAATGTAAAAATCTTCTAACAATATTATGTCTCATTGTTCTAGTATTAGTAACATAGGTTTGATTGTGAAAACTATTGCATCTATATCAGGTTTTATTTTTCATCTCGAAGCCAGATGTTTACAAGAGTCCCAATACTGACAGTTACGTCATATTTGGAGAGGCTAAGATCGGCGATCTGAGCTCTCAGCTACAAACTCAGGCTGCTCAGAGATTCAAGATGCCTGACATGGCATCCATGATCCCTAATAATGCTTCTGAAGCTGCCATGGCTCCACTAGCAGAGGAGGAAGACGAAGAAGATGTTGATGACACAGGTGTTGAAGCCAGAGACATTGATCTTGTTATGACCCAAGCTGGTGTCTCTAAGGCCAAAGCCGTCACGGCTCTAAAGGCCAGTGATGGAGATATTGTTTCAGCCATTATGGAACTCACAACATAGGGTTGAGTTGTAGAGCCACCACTACAGTGTCTGCTTTTGTTTCATTGTCTCTTGTCTCAGGATCTCAGCTGTCATATTCTTGGAACATTATTGATTTTATCACTGTTTTTTTTTTCCCCTTAATCTGAGGTCATGTTCTCTCTATTTTGATCAAAGTATGTCTAATTTGGGGTCATTATAGGCAAGTTAGTGAGATTGAACACCACTATATAACAAAAGAAGTGGTGACATAGTAATTAAGAAGAGTAACAAAGATTTGTTTTATACATTTGGACATCTTCCAAATGATATTAATTAAATAAAATGTTTGTGTGTTTTAAGTAATAAATATGTTTGTTTGTTTTTATGTTTAAAATTTAAATGTTATTTTTAATTTAAAAAAATGTTTTATGAATTACTAAATTATATTATTAAACTATTACTAAGAAACAAGTTTTACCAATAATCAACCCCTAACACTATGTTTCTAAACTTCAACTCTTACATTATTTTATTAATAAAATCCTATTAACACACACCCACCCAAGTTTACCATTGTGGATGCTCTAAGAGTTGATCATACGTAAGAGTTGCTATTGTTTTGTTAGAGTCCCAACATAGTAGAGTGGCTGATGTAAGTCTTAGTGGCTACAGTTAATTAAGGTCTAAAGCAAGTTATCAACAATGTAGTCTTTAAGTGTATATCTCTCTAAACTTCATGTTTTCACTTACACAAAACAAAGAGTAAACCAAAACTGAGAGAAGTAGAGAGATAGAGAGGAAGATTCCAAAAATGCAACAAAAATCCATAACAAACAACAAACTAAACATTAAAAAAAAATGTTAAAAAAAACCCCGCGGCATCGCGCGGGTACTTATCTAGTTGCTTTTAACGAAAGTGATACATCCCATATCACAGTTATATAGATCTACCAATCAGAACTAACATATATTTAATCGGATTTGAATTCGGATGGTGACACAACAACATTAATAAAAACTACACTTGACTGTCCATATTATATATGTTATGGTCATTTGATAAGTGTTTCTTTTACTTATATATTCCTCTTTTTTTTTTTTTTTTTTTTTGAGCACAATATATTCCTCTTCTAATTAATTTAGTTTTCCCCTACAACAACATCATTTAGAGGATACAATTTGAACATATACATTGGAAGATAATATAGAGAGTTATAAAGAGAATTGGTACAATCGCGTGAGAGTAACTTTTGTAGCCAGTGATCAACCTATGAAGGCGGAGGATGCATGAGAGAATTGTATGTATCAGAACCATGTCGATAAGAATGAATCGTCATGAGCTGATCTCACCATATGAGAGCTTGGATTGGCTTGATACAACCTGCTAGTTTGCGACAAAGGAGCTGTTGAGTTTCACGGATAGTTTGATAAGTAATTTGAAGCCTTAAATTTAGAGAGATTAGCAAGAATATCTATAGATCATAGTTAATAATAAAGAGAATGAGTAATTTGAAGCACTAAATTTAGGGAAACTGACAAGAACTATAGGATAAAATTAATAATAAAGAAAATGACCACATATATAGATGCATAACGTCAATAACCACTATACATTGAAATTTAACGTCAATAACCACTATACATTGGAATGTAGGCGAGATGATGCTGGAGAAGCGATGCTTGGAGATCGAACGGTGGTGTGGAGTTCTTCTTTGTTTGGCTTGTCGCTTTCTCTGGGAGAAGGAGCGGGGCACTAGGGGTTCGTTGGTGGTTTCGGGATCGGAGGCTATAAGGTTAATATGGTCTCATCGGGTCCAATTTCGGCTGTGAATCCACGTTGTCTCTTTCTCCTTAACCTCCGGTTGCTTGGTTACGAGTTCCGTCAATTGTTTCCTTGTCCTCTTTTCTGGTTCCTAAGCGTTTTTTTGCCGGTTTCATTTTTTTCCGTAATTTTAGTTTTCCAATTACATTTTGTATTTCTGTCTGCCGTTGTAATTTTAATCTGCCACCAATTCCGAAATGATTCATATTATTCATCTATTTAAAAAAAAAAATAATAATAATGCATTTGTGTGCCATGCATGACAAGGTCACCATGTAGACAAATCATATCATATCGTCAAATATAAGATAAGGTGCTTATAATATCGTTATATCGTACAAACTAGATAGAGAAGAAGACCTAGGGAACTCCAATATGAGCTTCAAAGAATCTAAAGCCCTGCACATGTGGAGTGATGCTTCTTTGACTTTCTTTTAGTTCCTTGATTTTTGCTACAACTTCAATATTCACACCTTTTTTTTCAACCACACGCTAACCCACTTTAGTATAGTATATACGCTCTACGATTTAAATGATAACACATCTTTTTTTTTTTTTTTGATAACCCAGGTATCCTAACGCTTCCCGGGATCAGATGGGATCGAGTCGCGCAGGCACACGACTGATTCAACCACCGATACGACCGGTTTGCTCAGACTAGCCACGTGAGCGGCCAAACGGCTCTCCACGTGTCGGCTCCTGGAGCGCTACCCCAACTCCGCATGTAAATTAGGTAGTGGCCGGGACTCGAACTCGTGATGGCGGGCACCTCAGCCGAGGTTCCATTACCACCAGACCACGAGGCCCGGTTGATGATAACACATCTTTGCCTTTATATATTCAAATGATCAGTTCAATATATAAAACTCAAGACCTCTGACCTCCCAAATACTTTGCACAAGAGTAGAGTGCTACTTAGGCTAAAGACTTTTATGCTGGAAGAAACGTTTGGCGTCGACGTTACGTCATCTACATTATATTGTAATGCAAAAGATTGAGTTGAGACATATTTTTGCATCACAATATAGAAGACGTGATGTCGTCGAATTCTTTCGAAAACTAATAGCTAGATAATAATTATAGTAGTATATATTGAACTAGCTTCCGGCCTCAAAATTTTGTCATTCTTCTAATAAGCCGACGACGTTCAAGAAACCTCTAGTTAGTAGTATTGGAACCATCGTTGGAAACTGAATTATTGTTGCTAGTGTTTCTAATGGAAAAAGTGGAGCATTCAAATTAAATGAGGACAAAGAATATTGCTTTTACATGGCAAACATGTAAATTGCATTTATAAGAACTTGTGGGGATAAATATCGGATCATGAGACATTGAGACCAACCTAAACTAATTACACATAGCGCTAAAAATATATGATAATAGAACTGACTAGTAATTTACTATTATTTTACGAATAGCATTTTCTTTAAAAATGTTCGTGAAGTTGATTATGAGTGCTGACACTTTAGCAAATGACTTCCCAAATAATGTTTAATTATGAGATGAGATGGGTTGTAAAACTCAATATAATAGACAAAGTTGTAAACGAAATTGTATATATTGTCTAACACAATTTGAAGAAAACTGTACCAGATCGTCATTGGTTGACCCACGCGGGCGAATATTATACATAGATCATGAAAGATCATTGTTTTTTTTTTTTTTTTATATCTTGATTAGAGATAAGCGAATATAGTGATTTCTGTTCAAACGAAGCTTCCTCGCGCGACTATTATGAAAATAATTTAAATCAATAACAATTTAATAATACTTCCTTCAAAACTCCTTTTTTTTTTCCTTTATCTGTTGTTAACAATTCAAGATAGGTCGACAAAAAGAAAACCAAAATAGAAAGTACAGATTTTCTCTAACGCTTGATTAATTAATTAATTATGTCATTACGTACCATGCTGCTTTTTCATACAAACTTAAACCTGTGTCTCTCGATTTTTATTTCTTCTGGTACTCATTACTTAATTTGTGATCGTTAACATGTTCCATGATTTTGCTACCAATTAAACATTACTTTCAATTGATTGTGGATATTATGGCCGCAAAAATTAATCAGGATGTAGTTGGGATCAAAACCAGAAGAAAACCAGAATGTAGCTTTTTTTTTTGCTATAAAAGAAGTCTAAAAATAAGGCATGAAAAAAAAAAATTTCGATGTTATTACCCGCAGTTGTTATAGAAAAAAAATAATAATTTCAACAATAAGTGAAATTATAAGTACATTATATTTAATTTATAATTTATTAAATTATAGATAGATACAATTATACAAAAATATACCAGAAAAAGTATATATAATGAAAGTAATATACCTTCTTTTTTTTTTTTGTCGATGAATGAAGTATATACCTTTTGGATTTTTTTTAAAATGAGCTACCATCGTCTTGAAAATATCAGCTTTACTTTTCATGTCCGGCCCATATGACTCATTCATACCGTTACGTATTTTAAAACTTGATTGGGCCATCACAATTATATTTGGCATACCTTTCAAATTGGACATCTATCTACATATGAACTTGATTCCATGGTCAAGTTTATGAAAATGAACATGCTAATAATTGTGATTAAATCCAAATAAGACAACAAGTGCATCATGATTGTGATTGAACTTGACTCCATGATCGCCGACTGTGATTGCTACCGAATATGGAAAATGACATTAGGCTTTCATGATCTTCCAAGTAAGGAAATGTATCCAAACATGAAATTTGATCATTAGATGTTAAAGTGCTCGGTATAAAGGGTCCCATCTTCGCTTGGTATGGTTTTTTTTTCTTTCTTTTCAGTTTTTTCCGAGAAGTATCTTTCTTTTCATTAATAAAAGCTTAGTTACAGAGATTGGTCCTTTTTGAACTCTTTTACAAAAGGGTATTAGACTATTAGTAAGTGTAGTTGTCAGTGGAAATCGGCTGCCTTCATGAATTGATGGTATAGTAACACCATGGTGATCTTTGAAATGATTCAAACCAGAGGTAGAGGTAGGAATTTCCGGAGTTACCTTGCCGAGTTGGTTGAGTAGTTTGTGAGCTCGCATTGCTGATCTGATCCAAACCCGCAAGCTTGCATCTTAGGGTTCTTTGAATGTCCTTGATAGATACAAGCAACTGGTTTTTTCCTAAGCTGTTGTGAACTCTGGCATTTCTTTCTCTTTTCATACACTGAGGCCTGGTGGATTAAGCTTTGGACCATTGAATAACGCCAATGAGATCCTATGGAGGAGACACAGTGGAAGAGGAGAAGAAGAATTCTGAAATCCGTTTTGCATAATCACAACAAAAGAAGAGGTGATCGATGCTTTCATCAAAATTGTTGCATAGAATACAAAATCAGTTGTTGCATAGATGTTGTCCGAAGGATCCTGTTGTTCGTTGTTACAAGGGTTCGCACATTCGGTTCTCTGACTTGGCTTTGACCGACGAGATTGAAAGAGGACCCTCGTCTACGTTTGTGCTTGGAAACTATGTGTCTTTGTAGTCATAAGCATTCGTGGACCATTTAAACAGGTATGATTGATTGGGTGTTAACTGAAATTAACAAACCAAAGACACACTTAGAAAACTAACAACATATAGAGGCCATGAATGTTTATGAGATTTTGGTTTTTAGATTATAGATAAAACAACTTAATTAGCCATGAGAAAATATTTTGGTATGGTCCTCACTATCGTTTCTTCAATAACCTCGAATACCCAACAATGCATGCTTAACATTGATCAGTTTTATCGATATTTGATGTAATATTAAAAATTTATCTCCATCCAGTAGCATGTATAGTAAGCAAGTCTTATTCTTTTACAATACTTCGATATCCTTACCCATATGTCAAATGTTAGGTTCTAATATTCCATTTTAAACTGTTTAACACGTGTCAAAAGAAAAATACAAACTGAACGTTATACGTGGTGCTGCAAAATAAATAGAGGATAAAGGATTTATCGCTCGATATTTTAAGCGACTAAACTTTTTCACAATATTCCGAAAGTTTTCTATCATATGCCATCAACCAGGGAATAGATGTGCAACTACGTGGCAAAAAATTAGAATAATAAATTAAAAAGAGTGCGAAAGGTATTCGTGTAAGAATCCAATGATCCGATCCAAGCATGAACAAGAAGGATACAAAAGAGCCTTTGATGGGCAAGGCTATGATATTAGTGTTCGACAATGACAAGTTTCAAAAATCAAAATGGTCCATTTCACCGGATAACAAAATTTCAAATCAATTTTTTTATTTTTTAAATAGAACGTTAACGATCAAGAAAGTTTAATATTCTATCAGCAAAGTTTCGTACTAATGTTTTAGTCTTCCTTATATTTATTTCATACGCTTTGTTTTTCATTTGTACTACAAATTTCACTATTTTTAAAAGACATAAGTTTGTATATTTATGATACATATGAATACACTATAGGAGGTTGACAAAAAAAAAAGAATACACTATATATAGGACTGAGAGGAAAACAAGAGCAAAGGAAATGAAAATAAGATGAAATATAAGTATATAACATTAAAAAATAAGGAAGAGAATATAATTAGAGAAGAAACGACACATCGTCTCCGACAAAGATTTTTGGACTGTACGGACAAAGCATGCTTCATTCTTCATCATTCCCCTTGGCCTTAAAAGTTAAAACCTTTTTCTCCCAAATAATACACTTATTTAATATTGCAGCTTCATCTCACGAGGTTAATTCTCTACTTCTTTTTTAATTACTTTTGACATTAATTTTACATTCCAAAATAACTATGTTTTCATCTCACGACAATAATTCTCTAGCTCTTTTTTAATTACTGTACTTTTTTTTACATTAACTTTTCCAAAGCAAATATTTGGTGAAAAAGACGATAGGGTTAGGATTTTAATTTGTTTTTTTTAATTGGTCTATAATTTTTTTAAAAAGGAAAAAAAAAGACTATTATTAGTTTTTTTTATAATAGAGGTAGATATGAATTGAACAATTCAAAAAAAAATTAAAAAATGAAATTATCTATCACTACAAGAAAACATAGCAAATTCTTCTACCAAAAAAAAAAAAAAAACATAGCAAATTCCACCAACGTTCCCACACATATATGTTTTCTTATGAAAAAAAAATATCAACAGTATCTTTTCTGTAACTAGTTATGACATAATTTCATAGTTAAAAATAGTTGAACTGAAACAATTAAAAAATGTGTGATCTATTAAAAATGATTTTTTATTAAACGAGTGAAGCTAAATAAAACAAGAGAAAAAATATGGTGAAAATTTATATCATCAATAAAACAAGTATTTTGAACCTCCAAAATAGCAAATTGGCCGTCATATGAAGATGGAATTCATGAGCTGAAAAGAAAAGAAAAAACATGCACCCTATTTATATCTAAAATCCATCTTTTGCTAAGAAAAATAACTATAGTTAAACATAATTGATGAAAAACTTTTGTCTGCTCGGCTTGGTTATTAAAATAATAGTTTAAAATAATTAATAATATACTATGAACTATTTTAATTTAAGATATATATTTATAAAAAAAGTACAGTGTGACTGCAGTAATATATTGGTAAAAACACATTTTTGTGTAGATATAGAATTTCTTGGAAATTGTAATCATTCTTTGAAGAGACAGAGGGATCTCCAAACCCTAGAATTTGACTCCTTCGAAAAATGTAGCTTTCTTTGTGTAAAATGAAAACTAAATTATAATGTTACTCCCTCTGTTCCTAAAAAATTGATGTTCTAGACTTTTTCACACATATTAAGATATAATGACATTTTAATTTTTAATTAGTTTTAAATTGTTTTATAAGTGGAAAGAGAAAATTTAGACAATTACTTACTATGACATGTGGCAAAAAGCATAAAACAAAACAACCATTTCACTTTTTTAATCTAGAAAATCAATCTTTTAGGAACAAATTTAAAACTCAAAACATCAATTTATTAGGAACAGAGGGAGTATATAGTACTCCCTCCGTTTCTTTTTATTTGTTGTTTAAAGTTTGTGCACAACAATTTAGACAACTAACTTTTCTTAAAAAGTAACAATTAAAATATTAATTAAAAATAATTCAACCAATTACAAAAAAGAAGTATAAAATATCATTGGTTACACATATTTCAATAAAGTTAAATTTAATCAAAACAACAAATATTTTGAAACAAAAAATACTCTCCAAAACAACAAATAAAAAGAAACGGATGGAGTAGTATATTTTATATTGTAACGAAGAGACAAATTCACCGTTTTCGCCTTCAGTTGTGATTGAATGCGTCACCATGAAATCATGCTTTAATCATATTCTGCGCGAGTGGGAAAAAATTATTTATAAGTACATGCTACTTTTTGGATTAAATCTAGGAAAGTATATTTAAAGTTTTTTTCCTACTCTAACCATGCTCAAATTATATGAATAATTTATGTGTGGTGATTTAATGGTTACGTGATGCTCCTTCTAATTAAGTTTCCACGGTTTTCGCTCATGACCACCATTTTATTTGTATAAACAAAGGATATATATATAATTTGAGCATGTTGGAATGAAAAGAAATTGATAATAGATATCCTTTATTAATATCCCTAAATAATACACATGTTTATGTTACATGAAGTTCAAAGAGGTAGCCATTAAGAATACTCATCAACAGGAAAAAAAAAAAAAAAAAAAAGAAAGAAGAATACTCAAAAGAAGAAGCAAATAATACAAATTATTAAACAAGTTATCTTATGAGCCGGGGTACTTTATAAAAAAAAACTTATCATATGGGGTATTATAAAAAGAATAACTTATCTTATGGGGATCATTGAAAACAATTTGCTTTGAAATAGAAACTTTGCTTTAATTTATGTCTTTATATCTTTGAATGTGTTACCATATATATATGGTACATATATTTTACGTCAATATTTTTTATGTACATCTGACACAATCAAGTAGACAATTATACCTAGTACATAATCAGGTAGTATATATCAGTTCATATGTTTAATGTATGGTTAATCACTTACTATATGATGGTTTATTTGGGAAAAGGGAATTTTTATCCCCAATGAAAAAATGATATCAAGACAGAGCCACGGACTGAATTTTCATAACTTTTTTTTGGGTAAGAAAAAAGAGAGTAAGATGTTACTTAATAGCTTATGAACCACTTGATGAGCCGATGTAATGAAGACTCAGATAAACTTTTTTTTTTTTGTCAACTACGAATATTTATTAGCTTAGGAAAGCCAATTTGGCGGAATGTTGTTTACAAAAGAAACGTAATGCGGTGTGGTACGAACATTTCGTGCCAAACGATCCGCTTGTACATTCTCGCTTCGTGGAATAAGAGATAAAGAGAAAGATGAAAATTCTTCCCTGTCGGATGCAATGTCTTCTAGGTAGACTGCGAATGCCGGCCAATCTGTTGGGGAAGACACCATCTTCACCAGGTCAGAGCAGTCAGTCAGAAACGCCACATGAAGGTTGCCAGCGCCTATCATGCATCTCATCGCCCACTGGAAAGACTCCATCTCCGCGTGTAGAGCAGATAGACTTCGTCGTCGGTTGGTAGCTCCCATCGTAGGCGGCATACCATTTGATGTGCAATACCATCCGTAACCTGCAAAACTATCCGTTTCCTTCCATGATCCGTCCACATAACAGCGATGACCACTGAAAGAGATCGGTAAGTGAATCAGACGTGGAAGAGGATAATTTTGTCGCGGCAGAATGGGCGAGATGGTATCCTCCTCCTCCATATGTGCCTGTTGCCAAGCCTGTGCTTCCATGTTTGCCAAGCGAACCACCTCGAGAGGGTTTTCATCTATATTTTCAAAATTTTTTGCATTTCTAGCCTTCCAAATGTACCACAAAACCCAAGGGTAAGACTCGTTATGGGCTTGAGATGGTTGTCGCCAAAACAAGTAATCCATATTTGTGAATAAAGATTCTGAGGTAACCGAGTGTGGTCCTGATGGGATCTGGGATAATGCCCATACCTGTCGGGCAGGTGGACATTCAAATAAGACGTGGTTAATCGTTTCTTCGAAATGACCACATCTAGTACAAACTAAATCACAATTAATTCCTCGTCTGCTTAGATTAGCAGATACGGATATGCATCCAGTAAGAGCCTGCCACATGAAGTGTTGAAGTTTTGGTGGGCACTTGATTTTCCAGACATGTACTTGTAGCGGAATACAAGTAGGCCCAAAAACCAAAGAAGGTGCCTGCACTGGGTTCGGGAGACGTACCGTATGATAGCCTGATTTAACCGTGTATTTTCCATTTTTTGTAAAGTGCCAACCAATGGCATCCGGAGTAATACTGTAACCTAGGGGGATAGCTGAGATTAATTCAACATCTTTTGGATCGAAAATTGAAATCAATCTTCCAATATCCCAAGATCTTGTTTGATGATCAATCAAGTGACTAATTTGAAGGGAGGGGTCCATGAGGGACCCGTTACTTTTTGCTGGTCTCGGGAATTGAGATGGTATCCAAGGATCATGCCATACAGAAATGGTGTCTCCTGAACCAACTCGTTTAATAAGTCCTTTTTTAACCAGAGAGCGAGCAGAGACCATACTTCGCCATCCATAGGATGGTGAGTATGATTTTATATTTTCCATAGGATTGGAATTTCGATAATACCGACCTTTAAAAACCTTGGCAAATAAGGAATCAGGCACATCCATCAATCTCCATAGCTGTTTTGCTAAGAGAGCGGTGTTGAAATCATTAACATTACGAAACCCAAGTCCTCCCAATTGTTTGCTACTACATAACTTCTCCCATGCTTGCCAATGCATGCCTTTTGATTCGCCTCCCGAGTGCCACCAGAAATCAGCCACCGCGCTAGTGAGCTTGGAAGTGACTGATTTAGGGAGCCGGAAACAAGACATGACATAGGTGGGGAGTGTCGCAGCTACCGATTTAATCATTACCTCTTTCCCTCCTTTGGACAGGAATTTGGCCGACCAGCTATTAATTCTGCTCTGAAGCCTGTCTCGTACAAAAGAGAAAAGCTTTGTTTTGGAGCCACCCATACTCTCCGGTAAGCCTAAATAGGATCCCATTCCTCCTAGATTTGTAATTCCTAGCACCCCCTGACTCGCCGTTTTTGTGGACTCCTCAACTTTGTGACCGAACTGTAACGATGATTTTGCAAAGTTTATTTGCTGTCCTGAAACCTCCCCATATTTTTTTTTAGGATTCCTAGAATAGTACCGCATTGAATTCCTTTGACTCAGATAAACTTTTGACTCATTTTAACGTAATTAGCTTTGTTACATTGAATTCCTTTTTGAGTTGAATTCCCTACGCAACGCATATTGATCCATTTAAGTCACCAACAAAGAAAACTTTTATTTACTATAGTTATCTACATTATAGTTTTTACTTCTTTTTTTGAAAAATTATTTACATCATTAGTTGGATGAAGAAAATAAAGTCAGGACAAATAGCTTAACAAAACTATAATATCGGAACTTACTGTGAAATTTTTTAGTAATGTGAGGAATGGAATTAAAAGGGTTTAAATTACATTCAACTAGTATATTACCCGTGCTACAGCACAGACTGATTTCTTGGTTGGTATATAATGTGGTGGAAATTTTCGTCAAATTTGTTATGTTTTGTTGTATCGTGTATGTGTTTGTTTGGGTACGTTGTAGTGTTCGGTATCTTAAATTTTGGTTTTTGGTTTTTCGGGAAGATAACAAAGTTACGGATTTAAGTTTTTTTTTATGTCGATTAAAATTTATGTATTTTTTTTTGTTTTCACATAATTTTAATTAAATTAATACAATTTAAATGTTTAATATTTCATTGTTGGTGATGTAGACAAATAATAGAGTGATGATTTACCCTATGTTAAAATATCAAATTAATGATATTTTAAATTTTTATGAAAGTCGATTTAAACCCGTCCCGCCATATAACTCGTTCAATAAAATTTTAAACGTTTTATAAGTTTAAATATTCATAATATTTTAAACATTTTATAAAATTGTAATATATCGATATTGATATCTTACAATACATTACAATGTGAACCCGTTCCTTCCTAAAAAGTAAAAACGTAAATCCGCAAATATTCCGTTAAAAAATTGAATTCATAAATTATTTTTCAAAAAAGGTGAATCCATAAATTTCTTGCCAAGTATGTGAAACTGCAAAAATTTTCGTAAAAAAATGAGAGTATGCAAATTTACTGCCATAAAATAAATTTCCTTAAATTTCCCACCGAAAACGTAATTCCGGCAGTTTCCCGTCATAAACGTGAACCCAAAATGTTTTTGTCCAAACCCATAATTCATATATTTTCCGCCAAAACTAAATCCATAATTTCTTTCCTAAAATATGAATCAGAAATTTTTGCCAAATTTCAACTTTGTAAATCCCAAAATTTTACATAAAAAAAAAAGTTAATGCGCAAATTCCCATATAAAAAGGTATACCCGTATATTTCCAGCAAAAAATATGAACATGTTTCTTTCAAAATCGTGAATTCACAAAGGTCCCGTTAAAAAAAAAATCTAAATTATTCGTAAAAAACATGAATCCATATTTTTCCATCACCTTATTATATGTGAACCCGCTCAGTTCTCGCCAAAAATATGAGTCCGCAAATTTCCTGTCCAAAAAAAATTATATACGTAAAATTTTTTGCCGAAATCGTGATTCCGCAAATTTTCCGTAAAAAACATGAACCCGTAAATTTTCCATCAAAACCTATAATTCATATATTTAATGCCAAAAAAAGATTCCATAATTTTTTCTTAAAATACGATTCAACAATTTTACCAAAAATTCAACTTGGAGAATATAATAGAAATATTGAGATAAATCTAAAAAATAAATATACTCTTGTTTTTTGGTAGCAATAATATACTCTTGTTGCATAATTGTTTTTGAATTAAAATATATAATTAGTAAATATTATTTTAAATTATATAATTAGGAATTAAGATTTTCTAATATTAGACGTTGGTGACACGCCCGAGAATCTATACTATTAAAGAATTCTAACGGAAAATCTTTGTTTGTATGTGATTCCTTATTTAAATTAGATTTGGCACAAAATCTG
The DNA here is from genome assembly GCA_011420285.2 of Erysimum cheiranthoides. Classification (NCBI taxonomy): domain Eukaryota; kingdom Viridiplantae; phylum Streptophyta; class Magnoliopsida; order Brassicales; family Brassicaceae; genus Erysimum; species Erysimum cheiranthoides. The sequence continues at coordinate 21,312,662 of CM022180.2, forward strand.
TTTTGATTTTACGAATAATGTGAAAACACTTGCTAAATTTGAACATAAAGATAATGCCTCTCTTTATTTATTTTAGAATAAATTTAATAGTATAATATAATTTTTTGATATATTTTCAGAATATTCTATATATTGCTAAATTTGTGGAGCAATTTTAGAATATAATGTAACTTATAATAAATGAATAAATAATCAAAGTTCCCACAAAAAAAAAAAATAATCAAAGTTAATAATTCAGATTTGCTGAAAATTCTTTACCTTTTAAATATTGATTTATTATCTCTTAACAACTATGCATTTAATGCGATAATTATGATATTCTAGTCTAGTTATCCAAATTAGATTGATCTTATTGATGATTTATTATTAGCATAACTGTTTTAATCTTATAAAAGATTTAGAATCAAAATCAAAAAGTCCCAAATCCACAATTAAAAAAAAAAAAAAATTAGAGACACGTCAGAACTCGGCCGAGTTAACACACGATTTCTCACCACCGAGTCGAAACCGGCTCCGACTAACATCATCGAAATTAAGCAACTCCCGCGGATCATCATCTTCAATCTTCGCTCTCAAATCTTCCAAAACTCTTCTCGCCTTCTGGTTAGCTCTTTCTCTTCCACACCTCTCCACTTTCACCAACTCCTCCACCGCATTCGCCGCCATAGCCAATCCTTTAAACCTCAAACCACCGTCATGACTCAATCCATACAAAACCGCAACACAACTCCCCCGAGTCGACTCATTAACCTCTCTATCTCCTCCTCTCAAAATTCCAACCATACATTCAACACCTCCCGAGTCAAGCAAAGCTGGTCGACTCACCGAAGCCATGTTACAAAGAATCAACAAAACACGACCAATCTGTCCTAATTTGGCCATATTCAATAGCATCTGAACAGCTCCGAGCTTAACCAGCTTCCCTCTATTGCTCTTAGTGCTCTCCACATCAACCTTGAGATTATCAAGAAAATTCAGAATTCTTGTTCAGTAACTTACTGTGAGGAACTGGTGATTATCCAAAATCAGTAACCTGCCACAGAAAAACAAATATAACAACTGAAGCTCAATTTATAAAAACATCCATAAACCAGCCACCATTAGAGGAGATATAAGCTTTCTTAATAGTGAGATTAAGATCAGTCAAAACTTGAACAACCTCCAGAAGTATTCCATGTTTATTCGCACTATCCACCTAAAACGAATCACAATATTTTATATAATACTCTTTCATTTCAACTAAATCAAAACCAAATTAAATCTCTGTTTAAATGGTACCTTAATGACAGTGACATTCTTGCAGACTTCGTTATCGATCACAACCCTAAAATGATAATCAAATTAAACTCAGTCTTTGAAGATAAAAAAAAAAAAAACAACAATTCGAGTTTCTTCAATACCTTGGTGGATTCACTCTTCTGATGAACTTTGCAATCTCATCATCCATATTATATGAATAGCTCAAGCAAACATCTGAAACAAAAAAAAAACCCAATAAATTCAATCAAATCATCGAAGAAAAATTTCAATGAAACCAAAAACCTCTTTAACAAAAACAGAGATTAAACCCTAAAAGGATTACAAACGGAAGCAAAAACAACAAAAGACTTAAAATTGAACAAATCCCAGTTTCGGAAACGAATCATCGGAGACAAAATTCACTTCAATATCAGACAAAATTCACTCTCAGAAACCCCAAAATTGGAAAGATCTGAAGAGGAATGTAATCTCCTTCGTTGAAACCCCAAATCCTAGCGACGTTCATTCCTACGGCAGAGGCTTGCCGGAGCGCCGTCGTGACGGTGGCTCTTCCTCTAGACGCCGTGTCAGCCGCAGTGGTCATCACCCAACCACCGACTGGTTTCCTCGCTATGGTATCGCCGGAAAATAAGAGAGAGATTAGAGAGGTAAGAGAGAGAAAATTTTTTTTTTTTAACAAAGTGATCCAATTGAAAACGCGCGGATCCATCTGACCCGCGTGTGTACCCGGATTGTGAAGACATAAAAAGACAAAAATACCCATCAATGACATTTTTCATTTGCACATTAACACAATGGCATGACATTGTAATTTATTTAAAACACAGGGTCAATTCGGTTTTTGTACCTCCCAATTAATAGTATAGATATTTTGATGTAAAAAATATACATATATAGATGCAAAACACTTGTAATATGAGGAAAATTATCATATATATATACATATATATATATATATATATTCGAATATATTATACACCGTATATAAAAGTATTCGAATAGCCCACTTTTTCTGTTTCTATTTTAAAAATTTTGCATTCTTGATTCTCAGCTCATAATTCGATGAATTAAGATTTTTTTAAAACCCCCGTAATTCGATGAAATAACAAAAGCACCTTTTCCTCCCCTACTTTAAGATAAAGCTAAAGCATGGAAAAAAATGAGGTATACAAAAATGAATTCTAATAAAAATTATCTTTCTTAAACTAGTAAATTAGTAAATACTTATAATTAAATGGTTTTATATAAACTTACACACTTAAGTTTATCTGTTTTATGATTAGAAAAATCGTAAAGACAAGAGTCACAAGACTATTGAGCTCATAAATTAGAAAACTTGCATTCGTCCGTTCATCCAGAATTAGTTAGTTAATTATTACATCGAATATGGACCCAAATACTAAAAAGAAAAAAAAAAAAATTTATCAAAGAAATGACTAAAAAGAAAAGAAAGAGAGAGAGAGAGAGAGAGAGAGAGAGAGAGAGAGAGAGAGAGAGAGAGAGAGAGAGAGAGAGAGAGAGAGAGAGAGAGAGAGAGAATGGTGTTATATACATCATAAAAATCATCATTGACATCTATCTATTGCTCAATTTGTTTGTCTCTCTTCTTCTTTCCTTTTCTCCAAAAACTAGAGCTAAACTAAAGCATAGAGAAGCAACAAATCTCAAAATCTTTCCAAATTGTTTTAGTAGAAACGAAAGAGAGGCGATGAATAGAGGAGTGTTGGAGAGTTCGCCGGTACAACACCTCCCGACGGCTGGAAACCCTAATTGGTGGAATAACGTCAGCGGCGGCTTGATCAGGCCACCACCGCCGTTGATGAGTCACCAGCCGCCGCCTACCACCGGTTATCTTCCAAATCTCTTGCCGAGCTTTTTCTCTTCTCCGACTTCCTCTTCATCTTCTTCTTCTCCGTCTTTGCCTCCTAATAGTAACCCTAACTTCTCCTCTTGGCTTGAAATGAGTGATCTTCCTCTTGACCAGCCATGGAGTCTTAGTCAACTCCTCATGTAACTCCTTTTCTCTCTCTCTCGTTAGGATGTTTTCTAAGTAAATGATTTTGAGTTCTTGGATTTGTTTTGTAATCTAATTCGATCTTATGAAGTTTCTCCTTTGTTTTTTTCTTGTATACATAATATATTTATATTATTGCATACGCAAAGATACGATCTAATATGGATTATGTCTTTGAATGAAGGGGTGGATTGATGATGGGGGAAGAAGAGAAAATGGAGATGATGAACCATCATCATCATCATCATCAAAATCAGCAGCATAGTTACCAAGAGAAGAAGATACAGAGTTGGGAAGAACTAGCTTTGAGGCACCAAGCTTCCATGAAACAAGAGAGTAACAATAATAATGGTTATGGAATGATGTCGTCACCGAACTCACCTCCAAACAAGTCTTGTGTTACAATCCACAACACCAATGAAGATAACAATAACATTCACAATGGGCTTAATTACTTGTCCGAGGTGGGTCGAAATACTTAAAGTTAGATCAAGATATAACATTTATCAAAGATTTAATTAACGTCTCCATATTTTTTTTATCAATGAATATTTCTATTTTTTTTTTTTTTGTCTGTGTGTTCATGAAGTGTAATAGCTCAGAGATTATTGGATCGTCTTTTGCAAATAAGAAACCAAAGCTTCAGGTTCCTTCATCACAATCAACTCTCAAGGTAACTAACTAAACCCCTATGTCTTTGTTTTTATCTCTTGCTGACATTTTAAATAACAAAACAAATGCACAAACACAAAGGAGAAGAAGAAACAAACAAACGAGAATGGGCACAGAATAAGCTGCATGTGTGTGTGATTGTAACATTTTTGTCTTTCTTATGTGTCTTCTTCTTCTTGATCTCATTATTCTTTTTCTCTTTCTTTCCTGTGATTCAACGGTAGTTACGCAATCCTTTTTTGTTAGTTTATTTACAAAAAAAAAAAAAAAAAAAAAAAAAAGAAACGAAATCTGTTTTCAGTTTGATTCATTTTAGTACAGCTTTCGTTTAACAAAACTTTTTTTCAAAAACATCGAATTGTTAATTATGTTATCTTCTTCTTCTTCTTTTTTTTTTTTTTTAAAAAAAAATAAAGATGTTAATTATCTTCTTCTTGCTCTGTTTATTTGTTCCTGTCTAATTGTTCATGGTATGTTTGTAACAACCTATATCTTTATTTTGATAAATTATCGAAATTTTATATTACGAAATCACATGTATAAATATATCTAATCAATGTATGTATATGATATCTTGGTTTATTACTTATCAAAGGTGAGAAAGGAGAAGCTTGGAGGCAGAATCGCATCTCTTCACCAGATAGTATCTCCCTTTGGCAAGGTATAATTATATATTAATCCCCTGTACTAATCACTTGATTCAGATAAGCAAAATTTATAAAACAAACTTGAATTGGTTTGATTGATCCCTTTTATATTTCAGACTGACACAGCCTCTGTCTTGTCGGAGGCTATTGGATACATTAGATTCCTTCACAGTCAAATTGAGGTGACTTGTCTTTTCCAAACTACCATGCTTCTTATTTCATTTATTTCAAGAAAAATATTTATTCGAATCTTCCCTCACAACACAAAAAAATCATTTATATGTGAACTCAAGTATGGATAATTTGGAGTTATTTTTTCTTTCTTTATTCGTACTTTTATACTGACTGAACAATTGTATTTATTGAAACAATTAGCAGAGGTTAAGATATTTTATTTCTATAGCATATTAGCATTTAATGTATTTTGTGACATTAGTTTTGGACTTGACTCTAAAAATCAACTTGAAAATCTATATAGTTTTTTTTAAAAAAAAAAAAAAAAAAAAATCTATATAGTTTTGTTGCCTCTAGAGTATACTGCAAGTGTTTTCTTGATATTTGTTTGTTTGTTCTTTTTTAATTCCAGGCTCTAAGTCTACCATACTTTGGCACTCCCTCGAGGAATAATCTGATGCACCAACATGTAAGTATTAAATTAATATACACCTTAATGTACATGTTTAATGTATTATTATATATTTTCTTTTTAACATTTAATGCATTATCGTATAAAAATGTATCTGATTGCTAATTATAATTAATTACTAATTATGTGTATAGGCACAAGGAAATATGAACGATATATTTCCTCAGGACTCTGGTCAGGTACGAACATATCGATGTTTTTCTAGTTTTATGCACTTTACTTTTCATTGGATCAATGAAAAAAAAAAAAAAGAACTTGCCAGCTTTTTTTTTTTTTGTGTGCACAAACTTGCCAGCTTTAGTTTCTAAAAATTACTCTTTTTTTTCTTTAATATTGTTCTCTTAAAAGTGAAAAGACTAAGATAAAGTATGGTCAATAAAATAAAATAAAAGATGACATTACCAACTTTTTTTTTTCACTCCTCATATTGTTCTATAACCTTTCATTAAACACTTGAATTGTTAATTATATTTTATTTTCTTTAATTTCATCAAAGTATCTTTGGTCATAAAAGCTTTTTTTGGCAAATGATCGATCTAAACCAACTTTTCCAACAAAAGTATATATCACGATTTACCTGTCCCACAAATGGTTTTACATTTTGTGACTTGTATAAGATTAACTGTGTGCCCTAAAATTTTAGTAATGTTTCATTGCCAAATCAAGCGCTATTAAAAATAAAGAAAATTATGTCACAGTTAATCTTTTGAATATTTGCAAAACGAATAAGTTATTTATACGTATAATGCGGACCGACCCACCACATATGTATAATCTTTTTTAGGTTGTTGTGGAGTAGACAGGTCCGGTTTTTTCACCAATACACTATAATAAAATTTCAGTATATTTCTAAATATGTATGCTGAATAAATATTTTTCTGACTCGTGATCAGCTTGTGAATGAGTATTGCATGAAAAGAGGAGTTTCATCGTCATCTACGGACAATCAAAAATCAAATCCTGACGAAGAACCGACGAAAGATTTGAGAAGTAGAGGACTTTGTCTTGTCCCCATCTCATGCACACTCGAAGTTGGCAGCGACAATGGCGCCGACTATTGGGCTCCGGCGTTCGGATTCAATTTTCAGTGAACCTATTCACTTTCTGCTATCTAATTTTTGGCCAAAAAAATTAGTAGATGTTATAACATCATGAGCAACCAATCTACTGAGAAAACAACAAAATGAGTTTCCATGATTGATTGCTCATGATGCTATATTAACACGGATTGGTTTTGGCGTTTAGCATTTGAATATTTTCAGTTGACGAGTAATGAGATGGCCTATTGAATCATGTCTTCGTCCTTTAATTAGGAGACTTTATCTATTCTCTTGATGTATATGTGATTTGATGGTTGTATTTTCATTTTATTATTAACATCTTCTACTTTAATGGGTTTTAAAATGCATATAATCCATAAACATGGATTACTAACTTTAAGAATTTTTTTTGTCAACAGAAAGAAATGATAGCTTTGAGATGTTTTAAAGATGAAAAGGAATATTATTTTGGGAAAAGAAAACGGATATTACTTGTAGAATTTTTCAAATCTCTTAAGTTTAATGGCTAAGTAGCCCATACATAGACACATAGTGAACAAAACCCAAAAATTGAACCAATAAAAGTCCCAAACAAGAAGAGCCCATAGAAAATGGGACCTACGTCTAATTTTGAACTTCTCATTTCTTCACTACTCTCGCAAGTTTAGCGTGGAGTTAAAGAGACATCGAAGTTATTGAAGAAAACCTTTAATATTTGAGTTGGTTTATGTATGATATCGGACAATCAAATGCATGAATCACAGTTTAGCCCAATCTTGTAGAACTTTATTCTCTGAAAGTTGTTTTTTGTGACACTTATCTTGCCGATTGGGTTCACAACCATGAAATGACTTTGTAGTTAATGTTTGGTTAAAGAAGAAAACTGTATAAATCCATTTCCGAGACAAAGCACTCTTTTATGGAAACCTGAGGATAAATTCGATCAACAATGAACAATTACTATTGTTATAGCTAGCTTTTAGATTTTGTTGTAGGCTTTTTAAGTCACAATTGTTTTTAAGTAACAAATGCCAAATATTCAACTGTTGTTTTAAAGGAAAGTGTTTTTAGTCAAGTGGTTAAGTCCACTTGACTTTACCTTTCCCATTAGAGTTTTGATTCAACTAAATCGTATTACCACGCGTAGTAGAAATTGACTATGGATTAGATTTTGTTGATTCAAAGTTGTCCAAAAAAAATATATATATTCAACTAAAATTCTGTAATCATTTAAAGAAAATATGATCCCAAACAATCTCTAATTTTTGCTAACTCGTTGAAAAAAAAGTTCTCAATTTATTGTTCGTGACATAAAATAAATACTAAAATTTTCTTTGACCATGCAAAATTAAACCGAAATGAGTCAACTTTAACTTTATTATATAATGTTAATTAAAAGAATTTAAAAAAAATTGTAAAAATCAGTTTTGGAAAGAACATAAACCCTAACTTTTAAAAATATAACAGAGAAACTCTAATCGATCCCTTTTCATGATGCGACCTCATTTCGATTCCTCTTTTTTTGGGGTTATGTTTTCGAATGTTAGAAACTACTGGGATATTTTCGAGAATAAACGAATAATTTGGGCCAAACCCGATATTTTAAAGCATTGCTTCTCTCTTTTTGTGTAGTCACGAGTGACCGTCGACGTAATACTCTTTTTCTCTGAAAGATTGTTTAAAAAAAAAAAATATTTAATCTGCGAGGATCGGACGGTGAACGAAGAACTACACTTCAAACCTTATATGAATAGTAATCGTCGGATCAGCGTATTTAACAAGAACCGTAGGATCAAATTGTGAATGAAATCTAGCCGTCTAATATAATCGAGAAAATTGAAATTTCAAAACATGTATAAGAGAGGGAGGAGAGTTAAAAAAGCTCTCGCGAAGACGAAGAAGAAGAAAAACCCCCAAATTCTCTGTTTTTCTCTCTTTTTTTTTTTTGTTCCTCTGTGTTACCAAATCTCTCTCTTCTTCTTCTTCTTCTTCCGAAGCTTAAACCTTTGAAAACCCTAATTTCCTCTATCTATCTCTCTTAGTCTGAATCATAATTTTGAATTCAAAATTTTTGAGTTTTAGTAGAGGCCGATTCGACTCCTGGGTTTTCGTAGACACGAGATTAAGGTTGGATTCGGATCTTGAAATTTCCGTTGTTTCTCAAGCTGATTTGTATTGAATTGGTGATTTTAATCTGTGGGTTTTTTATTTTTTTTAATCTCGTGGGTGAAAAATTGGGAAATTTGTGGGTTTCTTCATAGAAATTCGAAATTTTTGAGATGGGAGAAGGTGAAGAAGGAGACAAATTCCCGCCAAAAAAGGAGGTTTCTCAAGAGTCGAAGAAGTCGGCGAGACAACTCGACTTTACTGGTGGTTCCGATGTCGAGCATTCACAGTCTAATCAAGCTCCTGTCACATCTTCTTCGACGGCTGCATCAATCCCTTCACCGGCAGTGACGGCTATTGTCCAGGCACGACCGATTACAGCGACGGTGGTGACTCCAATTCCGCCGTCACAATCTCAGGGACTCCTTCACGTCCCAATTAGACATCCGTACGTTTCTGTTTTATTCAAAAATTTGAACTTTTGGGAAGTTAATAATAGAGATGTGTTTCTTTGTTGCTTAAGTCAAATTTGGGGATTGAAGCGTAGATCTTTAAATAGATTGGTGATTTAGTTGACTACAGATTGTTCTATGTTTGAAAATTTCACATTTTGATTTTTCATAATGCATAGGGCAAGGTTTGACACTTGTTTCTTCCCTTTGTATTGCAGGAAGCCCGAATCTCCAAAATCTAAGCCAAGGCCTGTGGTGGAAGCTAGAGATGGAACCCCTCAGAAGAAAAAACAGTGTAACTGTAAACACTCACGGTGCTTGAAGCTGTAAGTCTCCATCAAACCATTGATGAGCAACTCTTTGTTATGTTTGTTTTGGATTTATTTTGTGTTTGTAGACTTCATAAGAATTGAACCCTGTCCAATGTCTTTTGATCAGGTATTGTGAATGCTTTGCATCTGGCACCTACTGTGATGGTTGCAACTGTGTAAACTGTTTCAACAACGTTGAAAATGAACCTGCAAGACGAGAAGCGGTTGAATCAACGCTGGAACGAAATCCGAATGCGTTCAGGCCTAAGATTGCTAGCAGTCCACACGGGCCACGAGATAACAGGGTATGTGGTTTAGGTATTGCGTGATGCTCTTTTAAATTGTTGGTCTTAAGCTGCTAAAATAAGTTTAAGATTTTAACTCGATTTTGCAGGAGGATGTTGGTGAAGTTGTGATGTTAGGGAAACACAACAAAGGTTGTCACTGCAAGAAATCGGGATGTCTTAAGAAGTATTGTGAGTGCTTTCAGGCAAACATACTTTGTTCTGAGAACTGCAAATGCTTGGATTGCAAAAACTTTGAAGGAAGTGAAGATAGACAATCGCTCTTTCACGGTGAACATTCCCACAACGTGGCTTATCTACAACATGCAAATGCTGCCATAACTGGAGCTATTGGTTCCTCTGGCTTTGCATCTGCTCCAGCTCCTAAGAGAAAGAAAGCTCAGGAGATTTTCTTCAACCAAGCAACCAAAGATTCATCTACTCATAGGCTTGGCCAGGTAAATCAGTTACTTGCTTGGTCTGATTAATATTCTTTTTCCTTATATTATATGTTACCTTGGTTGAAATGAGAGATCTTATCGTATAATTATTGGTATCAGGCAAATAGTGGAAGAACCACATCTTCGAAAACTGGTTCTCGTGCTGGAGGCAATGCATCATTAGGCTCATCCAAAGTTGTATATAGGTAAATGTCACATGTGTTTACAAAGCTAAATCTTTTCTAGAGACTGTAGAAACTGAATTATAAATATGTTTTCTTTTGAAGGTCTCTTTTGGCAGACATAATTCAACCGCAGGATGTGAAAGCACTCTGTTCGGTTTTGGTTGCTGTAGCTGGGGAAGCAGCCAAGACATTAACAGAAAAAAGGTTAGCAGATCAGAAAGAAACTTCCCTAGCTTCCTCTGTGCCAGATCAAGGACAAGGCAATAATAAAGGTACCGAGGTTGAGAAAGCTGCTAGTGGAAATCAAGCTGAGAAATCAGGTTCAGAGGATCCTAATTCAGATGGCTCCAAAGGTAGATCACTCTCTCCAGAGACTTTGGCATTGATGTGTGACGAACGGGACACTATGTTAATGGTTGCAGCTTCACCTAATTGTTCGGTGGAGCCTACCTCACAGCTACCAAACGGGCAAGACCAAGTATATGCAGAGCAGGAGAAAGTAGTATTAACCAAGTTCCGTGACTGCCTTAACCGAATTATCTCCTACGGAGAATTAAAAGGTATACATTTACGGAGAATTAAAAGGTATACATTTCTTATATCATCAAAAAACGGAGTATACCCAAACATAAGACTCGCGTTCTAAAACCTAGTTTTGTTTGTTTGTTGCAGAATCAAATTGTTCTTTGTCAAGAATGGATCTAGACACACCTGTACACACTGCTGTCAAAATCGAGCCAGTGGTTCAACAAGGACCAGTTGCGAATGGAGTTGCACAAGCCACAAAACAACCTTCCCAGCTAACAACAACAACAACAACAGCACCAAACACTCATCCTCATAAAACTCCAGCTTTGTCTGAGAAGAAAGACCTCTGAATCAATATTTACTTTAGCACAGAATAACTTTACAGAGAACAACAATGCAGCTGAATCTGCCTCGCCATGCCTAATTTATGAGGTAATGCCCCTAATTCTTCCTCTTACATATTCTAAACAAAGGAGAGGTCATGGCTTCAGCGCATTAGCAGGTGATTAGAGTATTATTATATAACTATTCACACAATTTTGATTGTGTTATTAGGCTTTCTTCTTCTTCTCTTTCCTCCAAATTCTTCTCTTTGATTCATAAGAGCTGTTTCTTTACGAATTGTTGTCATTATTTGTGTACATTGCTGCTTACCATCGGCAATTACAGTGATGTTTACTGTGGAACATACATGTTTTTGTCTGATTCTGATGTGTTTTAGGAACTGTAGGAGATCTGTTGTTACTTCCGCTTGAGAATTGAAGAATAAATAGAGTAAATCAGATTTTGGTTTTTTATTGTAAAGACAAAAGAGGATTTAATCAATTCCCGTAATAATAGAAAATTCTCAATGCTATTTCAAGAAAAATAATATTTTCAAGAGAAAGTATCATATCTAAGAAGAGAGAGACCTACCTTACATTATACACTTTTGTAAACACAAATGAAATATTACAACAATATTGAAGAGACTCCAGAGGCACACACACACTCATCACCAAATCCCAACAAAAAGAGAAAATCTTCTGCATGAAACTATAAACTTGTAGCTCTGTCAATCGAGGTGGAAGGTTTATCTAGAGTCGATAGAATCTGAGGCATTGACATTCCACCCGAAACAACAATCTCTGCAGATGAAGAATGAATATAAATGTTCAGTTCAGTAGCTTGAATGCTATACACCAAAACATTGTATCTAGAACAGGCATTTTCTCGGTTCTTTTCACCATGCCGAAATTTAGATTCTGAAATCTTACCTATTCCTTCCCGGACAGAGAGATTTGGCCTGATAACATCATTACTGTTGACAAGTAGTATATCTCCAATGTAAAGGTGGTTCGTGGGGACGTATACACAGCAAAGTTCCTCCTCGGTCGGGTAGTTCTGCAAGGGCGATGAGCATTATTACAAAGGGCAAAAAAGGATATAATTATAATAAACCATGCCTAGAAATTGTATATGCCCTTTGTATACTTAAGGAGAAGTTCTGGAAACAATAACAACCAATCCTTGAGCCAAGCATTTTCACTCACCTGGAGAACAACAGTTGATGTAATGAAGCCAAATGCGTATTCACCTATACGGGGATGCCTGATGATTGCAACTTCCTTGAAAGCTTGTGTATTTTGATCTGAAAGGAGAAGGAAAAATGGATATGAACAAGTTGAGATTGGAATACTTGTCCAATTTATAATGCTTAGATGCAAAATAAGATTATTTTAAGCGAGACCAGGAGATATGGCAGTGCTGATTTGCTTGGACGCATTGTAGATGTGACGAACAAATGGCATCCGCTTGATAAACCACTCTCCCAAGTTCAGAACCGATGCCCCCAGCCACGAAGACATGAACACCCCGACCAAGAAGATGAATGCAATGGAAGTCAAAAAACCAAAACCTACAAAACCAAAATCACACATATGAGAAACCGATATCAAGTTATTGATTCGATAAAGAGGAGCCATTCAAATGCTCACCAAATACGTTGATTCCAAGTTGTGCATATATTGGAGAGAAGAACCCATCGACAAAGTGAATAAACCACCATGTTATATAGAAAGTAATTGCAATGGGAAGTAGGATAACACTGCACAAAGCAATTGAATCAACACAAGTTTTGAATCTGTGGCAACTTCATCAAATGCCAAAATTTCAACTATTGCTTACCACCCTGTCATGAACTTCTTCGACGCCCAGCCCCTAATGAACAAGCTTAAAGTCTGCAGAAAATAGCTAAAGCATCAAACCACAAAGCTCTATGTGTTATATATACTTCACAACATGAATGAGCATAACACAAAGACTCAAGAATCTGACGGATCCAAAAGATAGCAAATTCATACTCTACTCAAATCAGAGAAAAGGTCAAATTTAGATAAGCATCTGCAGCATATAAGAGCAACCAAGATCAGTGTTTGGCAACTTATCTAAGGAAGTGTTCTTGTGATAGATTGAATCTAGGGTAAAACAAGAACCAAATCTCTGAATACTAAATCTTGAAAGGAGCTCAGAGCTTAGAATCAATTCAATTCTACTGTTAATTTCACATGAATCTTGAAATGAGTAAACGAAGAACAACATAGCTGGAAAAAGATTGTAGATCAGAAAAAGAAACAAGACCTCGTGGCTGGATTGATGCGAAGAAGAGGAAGAAGAGGAAGAAGAAGAAGGCTTTGAAGAAGAACCGTCGTCTTTATCGCCGGAAATGGAATCAGCGACGGGAATCAGAAGCTCGCGATCTCTCTCTCGATTGGCCATAACAATCGCCGGCTTCTCGTCTCCCATCGCCAAGAAACCAAGGCGAAAAGGGAATCTAGTCGGAGAAGAAGAAAGAAGGGAGAAATGCCGGTGAACTGTGAACGGCGGAGAGGAAAAAATCCCCAAAAAGGTTGAGACTTTTGGCCGGCGACTGTTCTTCTGTGCTCAAAAGCATTAAGCTTGCTAACTCCAACTTGAACTTCTCTGTCGTTTTTCGATTTTTCTTATTATATACTACTATTTGTCTTCTTTTATTTATCTTTTTCTTATCACTTGATTAATTTTTGTTTCAAATGGTTTTCAAATTAGTGTAAACAATTATTTTTTAATATTAATAAATCGTTGTGAACAATGATCTAGCTGAAATATATATCTATCATTTATCATGAAAATTATTTCCTCACACATAAAAATATATCATTTTTTAAAAAAAACAAAAATTTTAGATTCACGCAACAATAATCAATACTGTATTTGTCTATTTTAGACAAATTTTTCTTTTCTTTTTTTGGTAAGGTTTAGACAAATTTTTTTTTGTTAATTTGTCATTCTGAAAACTATTGTGGCAAATCGTGTCTTTTGAAAAGCGATTGAAGAAGCAAACATTTATTCGACTTTGCAATGAGCTTTGCTTGATTCTTAATCCTAAATGGATGAGTTGCATGCATACTTTATGCTATCTAACTATTTCTGAACGCTCAACGTTTCTCCCAGTTAACAAAAAAAAAAAAAAAAACGTTTCACCCAAAAAAACAAATTTAATTTTCAGAAGAGTTTGCAAAACTGATTATTGTATAAGATTTGTATCTAATGCGAAATCTAATATGAAAAATGATATTTTATAAGTAGATATTATTATTGTAAGATTGGTCTTTATATCTTTCAATAAGTTGTAAGCTCTAAACTTAAAATTTTTTGGGATTGGATATACAATTATTCGAGATAATGTTTAAAATTGTTTTAAATTTTACAAAGGCAGAGAAATGTAGATTCATCAGCATTAGGTGCTAAGCACAATCCTCCTTTAGGAAACTTTTGGTCGACACATTTTTGGTTGCAGTTTTCTATTTCTCCACATGGATCGGCTGGATTATCATCCTTCATCACAAACGAAATCTCATCTTTTGTAGGAAATATGACTCTTGTCGCAAGACCTTGTATAATAAGATAGAATTAAAAGATAATCAATTTCTCATGAACTAATTACAAAAAGGAATAAAATAACAGTAGAAGTGAAGAACCGAGTTATTGGTTCACACTGCAACTATGAATTTAAAAGATGTACAATTTTAACTGTAGTGAACCAATAACTAAATTCTAAGTAATTAAAAATCAACTAACAAAAATACTTGTAATAATCATTTTGACGTTTTTAAATATCAAAGATCTCACTAAAAAGGATGATTTTCAAAGATTAAAAACAAAGTCATATAAACTATAAGATTAGTAACATGTTAAAAAATACATACCTGAAATTAAAAGAAGACTAAGACACAGGAATGTAAAAAGGAAGCATTTGTGTGAAGAGGCCATTTTTCCCTCAATCAACAATGTCTCTGTGTAATTTGTCTCTTCAAGTCAGACAGCATTTTATACGATCTCTATTTTTTAATCAATATTGCCATATGTCATGTGATATTATTAGGTTGGGATTATCTTTGATTATCTTTTTGATATTAGTCAATGCTACATTAATGTAAACATGACACATGGACGCGGAAACAAATTGAAATTAAAAAAAAAAAAAAAGATCTTTAAACAAAGGTTATTTATTATTTATAGCCCAACCAAAAAGTTTTAAATTTATAAACGTACTCTAATAGCACTTCTCGACAAATGCCTGTCTTTTTTCTTTTTTGGACAAGTGGTTCAGCGATTCTCATTCGTTCAGATTTTGAGAAACGTCTTCTGTGCATCCATTAAACAAAACCTAATGAAACACTATTAAGTCTTTGAGATTTGGTATTTGGGTGGATGCAGCCATTCAACCCAAGTAACGCATCAGTAAAACAAAAAAATAAAAAAACAGTAACTCATAAGTCTTAAAGAGCCTTAAAATAGATTCCTAAACCAAACTCTTTGTATTTTGTGTTTTTTTCTACCTTTCGGCCATATTACACTTGGTTATCTTTGTTAAATGATGTTTAACCCAATCGATGGATTGGGGAGATGAGATTGATGTTAATATATAGAGATACATGTACAGAAGAGCCGTTAGAGGCCAATATTAAGTTTCCTAATATACATAAGAGAATATATACTTTACTATTCTAATACCCTCCCGCAGTCAAAGCGTGAGGTTCTTGAACGCGAAGACTGGATTTGAAATCCTTGAAGAGTGCAGCAGGAAGACCTTTTGTGAATATGTCAGCATATTGGTATGAAGAAGGAACATGGAGAACACGAACTTGGCCTAATGCAACACGTTCTCGGACAAACAAGATGTCGAGTTCCACATGTTTAGTGCGTTGGTGTTGTATAGGGTTTGTGGAAAGGTAAACTGCGCTTACGTTATCACAATATACGATGGTGGCGGTAGACAGAGGACACTTGAGTTCGAGCAGGAGATTTCGGAGCCATATCGTCTCGGCAACGACATTTGCAACTCCGCGATATTCAGCTTCGGCGCTTGATCTCGAAACTGTGGGTTGACGTTTAGAAGACCATGATATGAGATTATCACCTAGGAAAATACAAAAACCAGAAGTTGATCGGCGTGTGTTGGGACATCCAGCCCAATCGGCATCAGTGTAGGCGGTGAGTGTGGTTGAAGTTGATGGTGTAATGCAAATGCCTTGATTAATTGTTCCTTTGATGTAACGAAGAATTCGTTTCATAGCGGTGAAATGAGGCTCGCGGGGATCATGCATATATAAGCAGATTTGTTGAACAGCGTATGTAATGTCCGGACGAGTGAATGTGAGGTATTGGAGAGCACCAGCTAGACTCCGATAAAGAGTGGGATCTTCGACCGGTGCACCGACGTCAGCTCTAAGTTTGGCGGAGGTGTCAACAGGTGTGGCACACGGATTGCAAGTGGACATGTTAGCGCGGTGAAGAATGTCGGCTGCGTAATTGCGTTGGTGCAAAAACATTCCTTTGCTGTCCCTGGTAACAGAAATGCCAAGAAAATAGTGAAGTAATCCAAGGTCTGTCATAGAAAATTCAGATTTTAGAGAGGAGAGAATAGACCGTTGTAGTTGAGGTGACGATGCCGTGAGGATGATATCATCTACATATAAGAGAAGGTAAGCCAAGTCTTTTCCACGGTGAAACACGAACAGAGACGCATCACTCTTACTGTGAATGAAACCAATTTTTGTAGCATATTGTGCGAAGCGTTGGAACCATGCCCGAGGTGCTTGTTTAAGTCCATATAGCGACTTTTTGAGAAGACAAACATGATCTGGTTTCTCTGGGTCTACAAATCCGGGTGGTTGGTGCATATACACTGTCTCTTTGAGAGTCCCGTGAAGAAAAGCATTTTTGACGTCGAGTTGATGAACAGGCCAATCTCGAGAGACAGCAAGGTGGAGAACTTGGCGGATCGTGGCGGGTTTGACAACGGGGCTAAACGTTTCGTCACAGTCCACTCCTATTTGTTGTGATTTTCCATTGGCTACAAGCCGAGCTTTGTATCGTGAGAGTGTGCCATCTGCATTAAACTTATGACGAAATATCCACATAGAACGCACAATATTAGTATTAAGAGGACGTGGCACAAGAGTAAACGTGTCCGTTTCTTTTATAGCACCATATTCCATGTTCATGGCGTTGTTCCAATTCGGATCTTTGGCGGCGTGAATGTGAGACAAAGGAAGAGGAGAAACAATATCAGTATGGAGAGAAAAGATTTTCTTCGTCTTGTTGATGCCGCTTTTGCTTCTTGTTTGCATCTTATGTGTCACCTGGGAAGCCATAGGAGGATTGACAGATTGGTTAACTAAAGAAGATGCGTTAGCTTGAGAACTTGTGGAAGGAGCAGAAATGTTGGAGGTGGACTGGTTTGTTGATGGCATATGGGCTGTTACCATAGGAGCAGTAGTGGCAGTTACCATAGGAGCAGTAGTGGTGACAGTTTCAGGTTGAGTTTCCGGAACTGTTTCTGGTACTGTTGTTGATGGTGTGGGAGGTAAAGGAGAAGGGAGAAGTGGAATTATCAACGGATATGAATTTGGGGAAGTAGATGGAAGAGGAGACTGAGATGTAGGCGTAGTGGAGGTGAAAGGGAAAGTGTTTTCATCAAAGACAACATGACGAGATATTATAATACGACGAGAATCGAGATCAAGGCAGCGATAACCCTTGTGATTAGTGGGATAACCTAGGAAAACGCATTTGCTTGAGCGAGGAGCTAGTTTGTTAGCTGAGGTAGGAAAGAGATTTGGGTAGCAAAGACATCCAAATACACGGAGATGGCTATAGGAGACAGGTTTGTTAAAGAGACGAGTAAAAGGAATTTGGTTACCGATTGCGGTTGATGGTAAAATGTTGAAAAGATGATTGGCCATGTGCAAAGCCTCAACCCAGTAGGTGTTAGGCATTTTTGCTTAGAAGAGAAGAGCACGAACAAGATTATTAATGGTCCGGAGAGTGCGTTCGGCCCGACCATTTTGTTGAGACGTATAGGGGCACGAGAAACGAGGTTGGATGCCATGAGAAGAGAAGAAATCAAGCATTTGACGATTGTTAAATTCTCCACCGTTATCACATTGAAAAGCTTTGATTGGAGTTTGAAATTGTGTTTTAACAAAATTGAAGAAGTGTAAAAATTTTGCAAAAACTTCACTCTTTTGACGAAGAGGATAAATCCAAACAAA
Source organism: Erysimum cheiranthoides (assembly GCA_011420285.2). Lineage (NCBI taxonomy): Eukaryota > Viridiplantae > Streptophyta > Magnoliopsida > Brassicales > Brassicaceae > Erysimum > Erysimum cheiranthoides. Next base: position 21,330,824 of record CM022180.2, read on the forward strand.
GTGCGAGAATTGATCCAAAAATATGACGTAAAATTTTATTCCACTAACGCTTGAAACAGGAGAAGTCCAAATATCCGAGTGTATTATTTCAAAAGGAGAGGACACATTAGAATTTGAAGAATAAAAAGGTTGCCGAGTGTGTTTGCCGATTTGACATGCATGACAAAGGGAAGACACACCGGTTTTAGAAAAACTTAAAAAACTAGAAGAAACTAAAAAACGAAACACGGAGTCACCAGGGTGACCTAAACGACGATGCCAAGTTGAAGCAGAAGTAGAAGTGAGGAGAGCTTGATGCGAGGTTGGAGTATATGGTGATGAGACGGAGTAAAGAGGACCGGTGCTATCACATCGGATGAGAGGTGCTCGAGTTTGAAGATCCTTAACAAGAAAACCGAATGGATCAAATTCAACAGAACAAAGATTGTCAATAGTAAATTGACGAACAGAAATTAGATTTTTTAAAATTTTGGGACATAAAAGAACGTGATTAAGATGGAGTGGTCGAGGAGAAGAAGGAGAAGTAATGGAAGTGTGACCGTAAGCAGTAACATGTAATAGAGAGCCATTGCCAACTGTCACAAGAGGAAGAGAAGAGGGAGATGATGAGATTGTAGAGAGCGTACCTGGCTGCGATGTCAGGTGTGCGGTAGCTCCGGTATCCATGTACCATCCAGCATCGGAGGGATCGGTGAGAGTCATGGTGTTGAATGCATTTGCAAGAGTAGTGGGAATGAATTCGGAATTGGCCGGAGAAGGGGTTGTTGTTGTAGAGAGATAGGCGGACCCAGCTGATGCAGGTGCGTGGCCTAGAAGGCCTTGACCAGGAGAAGGAAACGGTGGGTGTGTGGCGGTGGAGAAACGAGATTGATGTCCCGTATGTTGCCAAGCTTGGTTGGGCCATGGAGAAGTATTAGGCCATTGTTGTTGATTGGGCCATGGAGAGTTATTAGGCCATTGAGGTTGACTGGGCCAGGCCCATGGGTTTTGATTGCCAAAATTCCAATTTCCACTTTGCCAATTTTGATTGCCACGACCACCTCTGTTGCTTCGTCCGCCGTGACCACCTCGATAATTGCGACCACCGCGGCTGTTGTAATGTGGAGTTGTTGAGGAGGAGCGATTGTCAAGATGTTGTGGAGCAGTGGCGATGAGAAGTTGAGGAGATGAGGCGTTGTCGGTGTGAGACGGTTCTGGACGGCGTTGTGTTTTGAGACGATCTTCCTCCAAAATAAGCATAGATCTCGCATTGCTGAATGAGCAAGGGGGTTTTTGATGTTTGATTACATTGATAATGCTATCAAACTTCGAGCTAAGACCATTTAGAAGATGCATAACTAATGTGCGATCGGAGATGGGGGAATTGACGTTGGTGAGGAGGTCCGAAATTGACTTGAGTTTTTGACAGTAGTCATGCACCGATAGATCTCCGATGGTGAATGAACGGAGTTCGTTTTCGAGTTGAATCGCACGAGCCTCCTTGTTGTCTCTGAATAGGTTCTCTAAATTTTCCCACAATTCGCGAGCAGTACATTGGGTTTTCAAGACAGATGAGAGGAGTGATTCGGAGATAGTGCCATAGATCCACATCTTAATTGAACCATCGATTTGATGCCAAGTCTTGTCTGTTGGGCCTGTGGGGGTTGATGTGCCGTCGAGATGCCCGAGAATTGAGAAGCTGTGACAGTGCGTTTCGAAGAGAATTCGCCAATTGTCATAGTTCATTTTTCCCATGTCGAGAATGACTAGAATATGAGCACGAATCTGGATTTGGCTAATTGTTTGTTCTGTGGTAGGGATGGGTGTTGTAGACGTCATTTTGAGGTGTGACTGAGAAAGAAAGAATAAAAGGAGGAAGACGAAGTGCAGAGAAAAAAAAAATAATAATAATAATAGAAAAATAGATAATAATAATAAGAAAAGAAGAATAAAGCAGATCGTTGAAGAAGAAGATTAAGAGAATTAGGGGGCAGAAGAAGATTAAGAGAATTGGAGGGCTGCTAAGAGAATTAGGGTTAAAGAAAAAGCTCTGATACCATGTTAAATGATGTTTAACCCAATCGATGGATTGGGGAGATGAGATTGATGTTAATATATAGAGATACATGTACAGAAGAGCCGTTAGAGGCCAATATTAAGTTTCCTAATATACATAAGAGAATATATACTTTACTATTCTAATAATCTTTTGATTCTAGCCTATCATATTCATTAGAGTTGCATGTTTCCATATTTAATGAACTTTGGGTATCCACTATCCAAAGTTGTTATATCCGAAGTAATAACAAACCAACTAGAGTGGCTCACCTAAAACCGCAAGTCTAAAAACTCTCGAGAAATTAATAGAAGCATTATGCATCCATGGTATTTCAGAAAACTTTTCTATAGATCATTGTACTTATAGTCTCTTAAAATTATATCTAGAGCTAGGAAAAAAAGTATGTATATCGAGAAATTTATAGATCATTGTATTATATATCCAATGGATTTTTCTGTCGACACCAAAAAATTATTTAAAAACGCAAATCTTGTAGATTAATAATGTCTTATATAGGTGTCAGAGGTCTCCACAAGAGTCTTTTTCCTTTTTTTTTCTTTTATGAGCTGGAAGCTTAATTTGGGTGATGACATATTGACAATGACATGTATGATAAAAAATCATAACACAATAATTACTTTCTCTAGTAATTATCTGGAATAGTGAAAATTAATTACATATCCTTTCCTTCTATCTAGCCAGCCTTTTATAACACACTTGAACGAATTTCGAAAGTTTGAAACAAAATTTGCGTTAAACAGTAGGCCCATTAAGTTTCTCACAGCGTTAAAAGGCCGAAATGAATAAAAAGCCCACTTTTAATCTCTCCTCCGCTATCAGATTTGAAGATTTGTTTCTCGGAGAGCAAGAAACCTCAGAGAGAGACGAAGCAGAAGAGAAAGAAGAAACTCCAATGGGTCAAGGACCATCCGGCGGATTGAATCGGCAGGGAGATCGGAAACCAGATGGTGGTGACAAGAAAGAGAAGAAGTTCGAACCAGCCGCACCACCTGCTCGTGTAGGGAGGAAGCAACGGAAGCAGAAGGGACCTGAAGCGGCTGCGAGATTGCCTACGGTGACTCCTTCTACTAAATGTAAGCTTCGATTGCTTAAATTGGAGAGGATTAAGGACTATTTGCTTATGGAGGAAGAGTTCGTAGCGAATCAGGAGAGGTTGAAACCTCAGGAAGAGAAAGCTGAGGAAGATAGATCTAAAGTTGATGATCTTCGTGGAACACCTATGAGTGTTGGCAATCTTGAAGAGCTTATTGATGAGAATCATGCCATTGTTTCTTCTTCTGTTGGTCCTGAGTATTACGTTGGGATTTTGTCTTTCGTTGATAAGGATCAGCTTGAACCTGGCTGCTCAATTTTGATGCATAACAAGGTATTCAAGTCAGGGCTTCGTTTTTTTGGGAAATTGAAATAGGAAGGAACTATCTTGTTTCTCAATTTGACAATGCTCCTCCATGGAAATGTTAAGCTTATTCTTCTTTGTTATATTTGTATTGTTTTGTGATAGGTACTCTCTGTTGTTGGGATTCTTCAAGATGAAGTGGATCCAATGGTGTCTGTGATGAAAGTGGAGAAGGCTCCGTTGGAGTCATATGCTGACATTGGAGGTTTAGAAGCTCAGATTCAGGAGATCAAGGAAGCAGTTGAGCTACCTTTAACACATCCCGAGTTGTATGAAGATATTGGAATTAAGCCACCAAAAGGTGTGATCTTGTATGGTGAGCCAGGCACTGGGAAGACATTGCTTGCCAAGGTTTGTCTTTTTGTCTATAATAACTTCCTAGTTGTTACTGACATTGTCTTTTTGCTCAGTCGATTCTTTCGACTTTCACTAAGTCGCCTTTATAGCTAAAAATGCCTGGCTTGGCTGTACTTCTTCGTCCCTAGAAGATAAATTAGTCAGGGCAGTAGCTTCGTTGATTTGATCACCTAGATTTGAGATATTAGGTCATAGTACTTTTTCAAATAGAGGAAGTTTGTCAGAGTCACTTGGATTTGTCTAATGTCGTTTTTTTTTTTTTCAGTTTTGTCTATGTATCAAGCATGGATTGTTGCGTGTGGTCTCTTTTTATTTTGTCTTTTGCTTGTTAAATACTTAAATCCGGAACTGTGGGGGTTGAACAAGTATTATTTCTTGTTATTTTTTCAGGCAGTGGCAAATTCTACATCAGCTACTTTCTTGCGTGTTGTCGGTAGTGAACTGATTCAGAAGTATTTGGGAGATGGTCCCAAGCTTGTGAGGGAGCTTTTCAGGGTTGCCGATGACCTTTCACCTTCTATTGTTTTCATAGACGAGATTGATGCTGTTGGCACCAAGAGGTATGCCTTAATACAACACAAATATGATCCATTGATAACAATGTTCTTGCTGCAGAGATATAGTATCTAATCTGTGATATAAAATGGTGGTTGAAACAGGTATGATGCAAACTCAGGTGGTGAACGTGAAATTCAAAGAACCATGTTGGAACTCCTGAACCAGCTTGACGGGTTTGATTCAAGAGGAGATGTTAAGGTTATTCTTGCAACAAACAGGATCGAAAGTCTTGACCCGGCACTTCTTAGACCAGGACGGATCGACAGGAAAATCGAGTTCCCTCTTCCAGATATCAAAACAAGAAGACGTATCTTCCAGGTACTAAAATTGGTGATCCTGAACTTTTCTTTCTTTTTGTGAATTTTGTAGAAAGATCTGATGGGTTTTAGAATGCATTCCATTATTAGATACACACATCAAAGATGACTTTGGCTGAAGATGTGAACTTAGAAGAGTTTGTAATGACGAAAGACGAGTTCTCAGGAGCTGATATAAAGGCGATATGCACAGAAGCTGGTCTGCTTGCTCTTAGAGAGCGTCGGATGAAAGTAAGGATTCTCTGATCCTCACCACTTGATTCGTCTATGCAATCTTCGTAATAATTTTAGTTTAACCTCATTTGGTCTATTGGGTTAGGTGACGCATGTGGACTTCAAGAAGGCGAAGGAAAAGGTTATGTTCAAGAAGAAAGAAGGAGTTCCTGAAGGTCTTTACATGTGAAAGAAGCAGACGCACAACAACTGTTTCAATCTCTTTTTTCAGAGTTTGCTCTTTCTCTTCATTTTACTGTTTCAATCTCTCTGCTTAGCTTTTTCTGATCATATAAAATCGTTTGCCCTTTCTTAATCTGCTTCCTAATTAGTCATTGATTAGTTTGCATTCTTCAAAACCACCTCAGAGATGTATTCATTTGAAATTTCCATTATTTTCACTTCGTGGTTACTAATGTAGTCCAATCTGCGATTCAGATTTTGTGGGTTATTGGACCATTGTATTTACATGACATGAATGTCCCAAGAAATTGTAGGAAGATTTTAAGGGCACATGAAAGTCAACATAAGTAGGTGTCGATATTTGTCGGCAGACTGATGTCTAAATCAAATATTAAATACATAAACTTCCAAGATGCGTATTAAAGAAAGTTTGAAAATGCAATAGAGAATTAGAGTAAAGTCGTGTATTTTTACTTTAGTAAATAACACTTTCTAGGAAACTGCAAAGAAAGTTCAAAGAAGATTAGAAAAAGATGAACATGGTGTATTGGTGTTGGTCACAAAAAAAAATGATTATAAAGATGGTCAAAGAAGAAAAATTGGTATGTTAAGAAGAAAAAACCTGAATTCGAATCCTAAAATGAAACACGATGTGTTCATAAGTTTCAGGAGCAAAGACACTCGTGACAACTTCGTAAGCCATCTCAGTGGCTGTCTACGAAGGAAACGTATCAAAACCTTCTTATACGACGAACTACCAGACGAAGAGAGATATGAAGAGTCACTAAAAGCAATCGAAGTATCAAGAATTTCAGTGATTGTGTTCTCGGAAAACTTTGGGGATTCCAAATGGTGTTTAGATGAAGTTGTAGCCATCTTGAAATGCAAAGAGAGCTTTGGTCAGATTGTGATACCTGTTCTTTTACCATGTTGATCCTCTAGACATTGAGAATCAGACAGGAAGCTTTGGAGATGCCTTCGCTAAGCGACGGGAGAAAACCGAGCAGCTTCAAGAATGGAAAGATGGTTTTGAAGAAGCTATTAACCTCCCCGGATGGAGCACCACACACTTGAGGTATAGCTCCAACTCATACTTAGGATTATAGTTACCATATTATATGAGCTACTATTACAATAGCTATGCTATGTGATAAGATCCTACAACTTCAGCCTTCAGTTTATTGCTCTTGGAAAGAGTCTGTAAGCATATTTGTACATAATTGCTTATCCATGGATCCAAAAGACCCGAAAGTAATAGTTTGGTGAGGTATGCTTCCGCTACTTTATAGGTATACATGTCTCCATCTTTTTGCATTTATGTTAAAGATATCATGTTCACTTTTCTACTTACATATAATGCATTTTTTCTATCTGCTTCCTTTTCTAGAAATGAGGAGATGTTGGTGAATGAAATAGCTCAGGACATCGAGAACAAATTGCTAAGAGCCTCAAGAGCAAAGGTCTTTTGAACTCTTAACGTTTGTTCCTAACAATTTTGTTGGCCAAAATGATTCACATAAACAAAACACTTCTCTGTTTTGTTTATAAACAGGTTATAATTGAGTGGTCTCTGGTCATTGCCAACCTCATATTCGAAATAGCTTCCTCTGTTGTCGACCAAATCTCTTCTCCACATAAACCTTTATACGCGTTGGCTGCTATGTCAATGTCATTGTTATCTTGTCTACTTTGTCTCGTAGATTTACTACAGAAAGGAAGAGTTGAGAGAGTTTTTTGGAAGTGGACTTGGCCTATTCCTTGGTTTCACTATCCAACTCAAAGATCACTCAGATTTGGTAGCTTTCCAGAGATGGTTGGATTGCTTTGCGCTTTGTGCCAAACCACTATCACTGCCGTTAGCTATTCATTCATCACACATGGAGATAATTCTCCCATTAAATTCTCGATTTGGCCAATCATGTTTGCGTTAGGTTTACTTTGCACTTTGTTGATTAAAAGATCTTAGATAGTCCATAGTGATCTGAAATGGCGATTTACATGTTATTTTAATCAAGAAAGCATTTTATGTGAATGGTCTTAGTGATTGAACATGTGATATGTTGCAGAAAGTGTACTTTAGAATGAGAAAGTCACACGAATTTGCTGCGGAAAAAAAAAAAAAAAAGTCACAAGAATTTGCTTGACTTTGGAGTTTGGTATTTTCCTTTTTGCGTTACATTATGCAATTGCTTTATTTTTTGTAACGAAAATCAGTAAATATCCATTATTGAACTCAGATTAATTCTTATCTTCTAGTATCTAGTACGTGTATGAAGCAAACCAAAATTGGAATTCTTGTTATTGAAAGTGTGGGTTGATTGGTTGAGACTTATCACTTATACTACAGGTTCTTAATTTTCAATTTTGACTTAATAATTATGGCTTTTGATTTTAAAGTAAGTTAAAGTCATAAATAATTGGCTTTAGAAAAAAAGGAGCATAATAAGAACAAGTTAAAAAAAATGGCTTTGAGAACTTTTCAAAAAGGTTTTATGATATAAAATAAATTTAAAGTTTGATTGGAAAACTATGATTTTCAAAACTTTTTTTTTAAAAGTTAAAGCCCCTAAAAATTTTAAAGTCCATAATCCATTCTTGTGTATTTCAGTAATTATTTTCTTTGTTGGTTTCAATGGTTTCAGATTTTATTTTACTTTATCAACGTTTGTTATATTTTATTTTTGTTTTGTTACTTTTGTAGAATTTGTCTTTTATTTTATTAATTATTTCGTATTAATGTGAGTCCATATATATATAGTTGTTATGCTTCAATCATCTTTGGTAATAATAGTTTAGATCCTTGATTATCTATGATGTCCTCCACTAAGCTTATCTTGCTGACTTTGTCAATAGTAACTCTCATTTTGGTTACGGAGAGTCGAAGAACATTTCCATCAAAAGAGGAGAAAATTGAGCTGGAGAAACTTCTCAACCGTATTAATAAGCCTGCAGTAAAAAGTTTCCAAGTAAATTTAGCCTTTTACTCTTAAAATTTTGGATATATTTCTTGAAAAAAAATAAAATGGTTGAAACGTTGAAAATTATGTTATCTTTCTTCTGATATATATGGTCACCGTATAATGTATATACGATCATTGTAAAACTATTACTTATTATGATATAGTAGGAAAGAACTAAAAAGCTCATATTACAATAATTCTAATTCGTTTATCTAAACAAATTTGATGTTGTAAAACTATTCTTTGTTTAACGCTAAATATATCTTTGCATTTTGGATTAAAAAAAAAAACAAATAGCCACAATTTTAACATCACTTTGAATCTATGTTATTTTTGGAACGATCGTGTCTCTCTTTTAGAGTGCAACAATCAAAGTAACAATTCTTCAGACCACAAGTACAACAATATATTTTTTGCTTTGTATTTTGACAGACGAAACATGGTTATATATTGGACTGCATCGACATTCGAAAGCAGCTAGCCTTTGATCATCCTTTGCTCAAAAACCATTCTATTCAGGTTTTATCCTACGAAACACAAATAAAAGCTATTTAATTAAGATTCTTTTTCTTTTCTCTAATGATTAAAAATTTTAAATATATATCATACGTAGCTGAAGCCTACAACTATACCTGTATGGACAAGAGATAACAACAGTACTTCTCAAAAATCGAGTTCTCTGCCATCTCGACAAGATGACAACATAACTTGTCCACATGGGACAGTGATTATTAAAAGAACTACACTTGAAGATCTTATACAAGTTCAACGTTTGCAATCCTTAGGGTTCAAGTATCCAACATCCAAAGACAAGGACTTCCCCGGTAACCGTCGCCATGTAAGAAACACTTCTTGTTCATATAGTTGAGACCCGAATATCCTAACATATGTGCTTATAATTTGTTGTTTTCTCCTCATGATTGTCTTAGTTTGCGATGGCTCAGTACTATAAAGACAATTATGGAGCAATGGGAAACATTAATGTATGGGATCCGCCTGTAAAACATGATCAACTTAGTCTAGCAAGTATATCCGTCGAGAGCGGTCTTAAAGACACGTTACAGAGCATCTCAGCTGGATGGATAGTAAGTCAAAATCTAATATTTTAAAATTTCACAATAATTCAAAATATCTATATAATTGAAAAAGCAAAATCCCCCAGGTATCCCCAAAATTGAACCAGAATCATAGTGGCTTATTTACATATTGGACTGTAAGTTTCTCAAAAATATTTAAATTTTGGTAATTTATTATTACATGGTCCAGTTATAATAGTTAAAACTGTCTTGATTTTTTTATTTAAAATAGGCAAATGGATATAACAAGACAGGTTGCTACAATACATTATGTCCTGGGTTTGTACAAGTGAGCAGCAAGTTCGCACTTGGAGCTCTTGCCCAACCTGTTTCCATTTATGATGGTCAACAATATCAATTAGAAGTCAGCGTATTTCAGGTATATATAACACCAATTCTCTCAAATTGTTCTCATATTGAAAAATTGAAGTTACCTAACGCTAAAGTATATTTACCAAAAAATGTAATAAAATTATCGACCAACCCAAAATGAAAATTTAAACTAAACCCCAACTTTTTTTTATAGATCGATGAGAATTATCTTCTTAAAACCCAACAAATCAAAATTGTTTAGTCTAACTGAATTGAGAATAAACCAAAATTTTGTTTTGATTTGGCTTCATAAACCAAAATTGCATTCCCTTAAATCAAACCAAAACCGAAAGAACCACAAATGTTTTCATTTGGTTTCATTTTCTATAAATCTAAAAAACTAAACTATAATATGATTCATATTATATGAATCACCACTTCTAAAAAAATTATCGACTTTGGTTAACTCAGGATTATCATACAGGAGATTGGTGGTTTAAGCTAAGGGACGAGGCAATTGGGTACTGGCCAAGATCATTGTTCCATTACGAAGGTTTAGCTAATGGAGCAAGTCGGGTATTTTGGGGAGGAGAAGTTTATAGTTCAGTGAAAAAGAGGAAAAGCCCAATTATGGGAAGTGGACATTTCCCACAAGAAGGATTTAAGAAAGCAGCTTTTGTTAATCGTCTTAAAGTGATCGATCGTGTTTCAAAAGAAGCTACGATTCCCCCAGCTTCAGCTTTAGTATTATTTGCAAACAGTCCAAGTTGTTATAACGTCAAAACAGACTATATATCAGGGTTTGGTGAAGATTGGTCTAGTGCTATCTTCTTTGGAGGACCAGGAGGATGCACAATTAGTTAACAAATCTTTAAAGATTTTTATACATTTAATATCTTCTGTTTTATGTGTTAAGTAAAAGATCAGTAAAACAGATGCTTTCAAATATTATTATGCTTAAACGTCTTTTTTCATCTTCTTTGTTTCTCAAGTCTTTAGAATCCTTTTTCAATTCATTATCATGTCAAATCTAATTCATGCTCATACCCATCGCCATGTGAGTACATGTACTGCATGTTACATACCCGTATGCATGGGAAGTGGACATCGTCCACGAGAGGGTTTCACGAAAACAGTGGTTTATGTTAATTATCTTAAACTTAAAGTGATCGATAATGTGCTGCTGGGAAGTGTACTTTAGACAAAGAAAGCCACACGGATTCGCTTGATTTTGGTACCTTCTATTTGTGTTACATTATTACAGTTTTATTTTTTGTTATTAATGAAAATGAGTTAGAATCCATGATTGAACTTCGTATCTTTGTGGTATCTAGTATGTGAATGAAGCAAACCTAAATTGGAACTCTTGTTATTAAAAGTTTGAGGTTGATTGGTTGCGACTTAAACATACATGATTTTATTTTTAATTTTTGACTTTAAAATAACTAAGGGTTTTTATTTAAAACTAAAAAATAGAGTCATAAATAATTGGTTTTAAGAAAAAAAACTATTTTAAAAAAAGATTTTTTGTGATAAAAAAATAAATAGTAAAGTGTGATTGGAAAGTTAAGTAAGTTCTTACATTTTTTATTATGTTTAAAAAGCTAAATCCCCTGAAATTTCAAAAGTCTATCATCCACCATTTGTCCTTCGAACACTGTACATAGGTTCTTTGTTGGTTTCAATGGTTTCAGATTTTATCTTACTTTATTAATGGTTTTCATATTTTATTTTTATTTCATTAATTGTTTCAGATTATTTTATTAAAAGTTTTATATTAATCTGACATCATATATACATATATATATAGTTGTTATGCTTCATTCACCTTTTGTAAAAAATACTTAGGATACTTGATTATCCATGAGGTCCTGCACTAAGCTTATCCTGCTGATTTTGTCCACAGTAACTCTCATTTTAGTTACAGAGAGTCGAAGAACAATACCATCAAAAAAGGAGAAAGAAGAGCTCAAGAAACTCCTTAACCATATCAATAAACCCGCAGTCAAAAGTTTCCAAGTTAATTAGTTTAGCCTTTTCTTTTCTCCAACTTTCGATCTTCTTTTTTCAGAACACATCAATATTTTTTTTTTACCTTGTATTTCGACAGACCAAACATGGTTATACATTGGATTGCATCGACATTCAAAAGCAGCTAGCATTTGATCATCCTTTGCTCAATAACCATTCTATTCAGGTTTTATTCTAAAAAATGAAAACAATTCAAGATTCTTTTTATTTTCTCTAATGAATTAAAATATCATTTGTAGTTGAAGCCTACATATATACCTATGTGGACAAGAGATAACAACAGTTATAAAAAATCAAGCTCTCTGCCATCTCAACAAGATGACAACATAACTTGTCCACTTGGGACAGTGATTATTAAAAGAACTACACTTGAAGATCTTATACAAATTCAACGTTTGAAATCCTTAGGGTTCAAGTATTCAATTTCAAAAGACAGAAACGTCCTCGATATGACCGGTCGTCATGTAAGAAACACTTCTTCTTCACATAGTTGAGACCCTAACACCCTAGCTTGTTCTTATAATTAGTTTTTTTGTTTTTTCTTCTTTGGATTATCTTAGTTTGCGATAGCTGAGTACTATAAAGAAAATTATGGAGCAATGGGAAACATTAATATATGGGATCCGCCTGTCAAACCTGATCAATTTAGTCTTGCAAGTATATCTGTCGAGAACGGCCTTAGAGACAGGTTACAGAGCATTTCAGCTGGATGGATGGTAAGTCAAAAACCAAATTACTTCAATATTTCATAACAATTCGAGAGAAATAAAAATAAAAAACTATAATATTGCAAAAAATAAATATCCCACAGGTGTCCCCAAAACTGAACCAGAATCATAGTGGCTTATTTACATATTGGACCGTAAGTTTTTCAAACATATTTAAACTTTGGTAATTCATTTTATGGTCCAGCTACACCGGTTAAATCGGTCTCAATTTATGATTGGAAACAGGCAAATGGGTATAACAATACAGGTTGCTACAATACATTATGTCCTGGTTTTGTACAAGTAAGTAGCAAGTTCGCACTTGGAACTTTTGCCAAACCAGTTTCCATTTATGGTGGTGAACAGTATCACCTAGAAGTCGTCATTTTTCGGGTATATAGCACCAATTTTCTCAAATTCCTCTCATATTGAAATGTTGAAGTTACATATATAACAGTTAGATATATACACCAAAAATAAGCGACCAACCCAAAATTAGTTTACGAATAGTGAATAAAAAAAAGTTCATGAATTTTGGTTTTAATTTGGTTTCATGACCAACATTGCATTAAATCGAACCAAAACCAAAAAACTACAAATGTTTTCATTTGGTTTCAATTTCCATAAAACCAAAATAAATATACAAAACCAAACTATGATATGAATCACCACCTCTAAAAAAGTTACTGCTTTTGGTTTAAACAGGATAATATAACAGGAAATTGGTGGTTTTTGCTAAGGGACGAGCCAATTGGGTATTGGCCAAATTCATTGTTCCATGCTGAAGGTATAGCTAATGGAGCAAGTCGAGTGTTTTGGGGAGGAGAAGTTTTCAGTGAAGTGAAACAGAGGATAAGCCCAATAATGGGAAGTGGACATTTCCCACAAGAGGGATTTAAAAAAGCAGCTTTTGTCAATGGTCTTAGAGTGATCGATCGTGATTTAGAAAAAATTACGAGTCCACCAGTTTCAGATTTAAGATTATTCGCAAACAGTCCAACTTGTTATAAAGTCGAGACAGTATCAGGGGTTGGTGAACCTTGGTCTAGTGCTATCTACTTTGGAGGACCAGGAGGATGCACAACTAGTTAACAAATCTTTAAGATCTTTTTACATTTTAAGTATAGCTTCTGTTTTTCTGTGTTAAGGAAAGAATTAATCGGATGTTTACAAAATGTTTAACTTCTATGTTCGTCGTCTTTAATTGCGAATATAAAAATGATTTGATAGGTGGGTGCGAATATTTGATTCAAATGCATGTTTCTCATGTCTTATTAGTTATTTCAAACTAGCGAATATTTAAGGTTTGGATTTTTATCAAGTATATATTATTGTTGTTGGGGGTGATTTTTTATGTAAATTATAAAAGAAACATTTCATAGAGAAGTTAATGAATTAAAGCTTTTTTAAAAATAGTTCACCAACTGTATGTGTCATGAAAATAAGTACTTTGTCTAACTAAACCTTGTGAGACACGACCCAACTTTTATATAAATAGCTGATTTAGGCAGCAAAATAATACAAAAAGAGAAAAAGTTACTTGAAAGCTTGCTAGTGCTACTTTCACTTAAGAATCCTATAAAGGGACTTGGTAGTAGTCATTGTAGATATGTTCTTCGTAGGTATAATGGTCCACAAGTATTGTGATTTGTGACAATATATATGATTGTTTTGCTTCAACTTTGACAATGATAGGTTGGACAAAAAATGAAAAACGACGCTGTTTTCTTATAAATATCAATCTGTAGCTACATATCCATTTTTGTAAAGCTGGAAACTTTGCAGCTTCATATCAAGTGATATCCGCGAAGCACGAAAGAAAGTAACCCTTCAAAAACTTATCTGCAGTGTGCCAGTTTCAATAGTTCTTCTGACCTTTAAAAGGTGAGCTCGTCTTTTCATCAGAATGCAAACACTTTCCTCAAACGTAAGCTAAAAGGAAAACCAAGGACTAAACATTTGTTTGTGCATTGTATAAGTCCATGGGAGTAGAATCTTTGCACTGATAAGCTACTCAGAATCCAGAAGTAGCTTATCAAGACTTAGTTCGTCAAAAGTTATGAGACAAGAAAGAATAATAATGGGGTTTGAATGTGAATCGAACTTTCTTATCTATTTTCTTCACTAAACCTCTATGTATTGGTTCCTAGATATCTGGATCTTGAAATGTACAACTCTCTAAGTATACAACCTGGAAGATAGGACAACAACAACAAAAAAAATAAGAAAACAGGCGAGATTCGTGATAGGAGATGGCGATTTACATGTTAGGTCTCTCTGCTGTCAATTTCTCAAAATTGTGTTGTGCTTGTGAAAACAGATCCTCTGGCTTCTCCAGGCTTTTTAACCTGTTGTGTGGTTTCCCTGATCCTCAGATTCCTTGCTACTACTTACCCTGCTTGAACTTGGGTACGATGCTGCTTGATTCTACAAGAAGAAAGATAAGATCTTGTGACTTGTGAGCAGAGGAAGTGTCCTTTTTGAAAGAGATAAGAGATAAATTACCTGAAACTGAGGTGGTTGACTCGGGTGGACACTACGGAACTGCAGATATGGATCCATGTAACCCGGATACTGAGGCTGGCTTGACGTTGGATTACACTGCTGGTTCTGTACATAGACTCTTGATGGGTCAGAAGGATGAAGAGGGTATTGCGGTGCTGAGAATACAGAGCCCCCTCCCGTAGGGGTTTGTGTAGGCAAAGGTCTTTGAGGAGCCAACATATTTGGGAATGGCATGAAGGAAGGAGAAGGAAGAGGCTGGTTCATACCCATCCCCATGGCCATGTGAGGCATGTATTGTTGCATACCCGGATACATCATTGGCATCATACCACATCCCATTGACATCATCTGCATTAATCACAATCATAAACTGAAGTAGTTTTCATGGGAAGGTATAAAATTAAATTCTCATGGACTTAATAAACACAAGAAACGCATCAAAGACTTAAAAAAAAGGCTTCAAGAGTACAATCATCTATTGGTTCCTAAACTTCAAGAAGATGACGTCCGTCTACAAAGACATCTAAACTTTAGATAAAGGTTTGAGGAAAAACCTGAATTTGAAGCTGTAGTGATTTCATGTACTCAATAGCTTCATCCAGCATGGAAGCTTTGTCTGACTGAGAATCAAATTAAAGAAAGGTCTTTTAAAATCAGCAACAAATTACTGAACTTGAATAGAATTGTAAAGATCAATAAAGACCTTGTTGCAGCGAGGAATGAGTTCTTGCAGAGCTTTCATCCTCTCGTTGATCCTATCTCTCCGTTTCTGTTACCAAATTCCCCACAATATTCTTTATCAATAACTCATTGAAAAAGATTATAATTATTCAAAAAAAAGAGGAAAAAAATAAAAAACACAAACCCTTTCAGAGAGATTATGAACTTCAGCAGCACGAGATCTCTTGGTAGATGTTGATCCACGTCCTCGTTTCGTTTCCTGCAACTCAAGAAAACACCAAACCAAAAGAACACGTTAATTTTAAAATGCGCTGAAATCGATGAAAGCCAGACTAAAATGCGCCGAATCTTACTTGCGCAAGATAGTTAAATTTAGACGACGACTCACCTCGCTGCGGCAGTCAGTTTCCTCAGTGGCTTCTCTCTCCGTTCGTTTCCTCTCATCGACGCTCGTCTTCTCCGGTTCGATTTCGCTCTTTGACGATGTACCGGCAATCTCAATCACCGGCGCCGCCATAGCCACTGCTTTTCCCTTCCGATTAACTCCGCTGTCAGTAGCGTCCGTCCGCCGTGTCAAACCGGATTCACTCGCCGGTGTTGCGGTAGGACTAACTTGCGTCGATTCTCTCACAATCGGCTTGGAAATCAACGGTCTAGATTCACCTCTACCACCGGTAAAATCCCCTCTCAGCCTCGAGAAATTCATGAAATTCCTTACCGGCGGCCTCGAGGCGGAGACTTGAGTCGTCATCTGTTCGTTCGACGACGGTACTGGCGGTGTCGCGGCGGTGACTTGAGTCGTCATCTGTTCGTTCGACGATGGTACTGGCGGTCTTGCGGCGGAGACTTGAGTTGGTGCGGCGGCAGAGACGGCGGAGAAGAGGAGATCTGAGGAGAAATCATCGTCACGGAGAGGATAATGAAGCCACGAAGTCATTTCATCTTCTTGGATAAAAAGATTCTGATCTGAAGGATGCATAGAAGAAGGAGACGGAGCTTGAAGCTTGGATGGTGGAGAAGAAGAAGGTTTCTTGTTGTTATTGTTAAGCCTCTGGTTTTGAACCACAACTTGACCGTTCTGCCATAAAAGCTCCATCAGGTCATCATCCTCACCGCTAAATTAAATTTATATCCAAACCAAAATCAGATCCAAATAGTATATTAACAAATACTCCTCAAAGAAACTCCTCAACTTGGGAACTTACTTACATAATGGATTTTCTGGGGAGATTGAAAGAGGAAGAAGAATTAGGATTGTTGACATAATCATCGAAGTCAGGTACGAAGTGGTTCATGTCTGAAGAAAAACCGGTAACACGATATTATCGACAGAGTCACTTCAAAAGTTCCTTTTATTATGACCAGAAAGGTCCAAAAGAGTAGTACTTAAGTGTTGTTGTACTACTACCCAGAGAGGTTACTAATCAGCGAAGAAACAATATACCCAAATTTAGCAGTGTATATCGAACCTAGAGACCACTGAGGTGGATAGGCTTCAAATTTTATTTTACTACTATATTAAAAAAAAAAAAAAAAAAAAAAAAAGAGTTATGGCCTTTATTTGTGGGGATCGATCTATCGGTGCCTGAATCTATTATAAATTTTCGTGCTTTAGAATGAATGGGATAAGCTTCCTCTCTCTCTCTCTTGGTTCTTGTCTTTTTGTTAAATGTCTCTCATCGGAGTTTGGTTTTGCCTCTTCATGACTCCAGTGTGTTTACTGTGTCAACTAACTTTGGCAGTAAATCTCACTACGGGGGATAACTATCCTGTGTATGTGTATGTGTATGTGTGTGAATAGAAACTTGTGCCGATTTTTAAACCTCTGAATAAAGAACAAGTTGAACAATAACTACAAAATTGTGTGAGATCATCGTTAGCAGCTGACGGAGATCACATTTATCAGCCAATCAGCCTCCTTCATCCGACTTTTTCACTGCATTATCAAGTCTTAATGGATATATATATATATATATATATATATATATCTCACAGACGAAGTTGGGTTTCTACTATAAACTTCAATGATTTAGGAGACAGTGTAATATGTACGTTTTTTTCTTTTGTTGCTAAACCACCATTGCATTCTATTAAACTAATTAATTTATACTATTCAGATTCAGTGAGTAAAGCTATATACACGATAGATCAACCTCCATTTTTCCAAACGTAAAAGACATTACGTTTGCGGTTGTGTGCTATATGTACTTGGATGTTTTGTGTAAAAGAAAATTAATTAATTGATTGAAAAACGATTTGTTTTGTTTCTTATTAGAGTGCAAATATAATATTTTAATGTTAGATGCAAATGACAATAGAGAAAATAAATTAAATCCTGATTGTGGTTATAATTAAACATAAAGCTAATTATGTTTCGAAATTGATCTAGAGTATATATATGTGCTCATGTAACTATGTAGCTTTCTTTCTACACCAAATTATGATCTTGTAGGAACTAAAACATGGAGGCTAAAGTTTAGGCGACTGTGATACCATTTGAAATTTTAAATTGTTGGTTATAGATAACACTATCATAAATTTGAAGAAAGTAATTGTATAAATGATGATCTTTACCAGCTTTGGTAGCTTTGGAATAAAAAATTTAAAAAGGTCTGCTTTAGATTAATACTATAATAACCTCTTGTCATCAGATTAATAATTAGTTAATGTCGTTAGTTTTAAGTATTATTAAATTAGCGTGTTGGGTTTAAGGAAACGATAACCATGACACTAAAACCTTAATCATTTGCATAAGACAATGTTTTTTCAGGTAATCACACGCTAATAATACTTTATTAGGTCGCACGTACCGTAAACTCAATATATTATTTTTCTGCAATACTAATTAACAGCAAACATTCTTCCAATACATATACTAATACGTATTATACGTCTGAGGTTTGAATAAATATAAAAACAGTAAGTGATATTAAAATAATTTAAAACTGTAAAAATATGTAAATAATTAAAAAATAATGTTTTTAATAATAATTTTAAATTAGTAATTATTAAGATGGTATAAAGTATGGCTTCATCTTGTCCTGTCCCAAACTGTTTGGCCTAAAATGAGTAATGTTGAATTACAAGACAAGATGAAGCCATACTTTATCATACTTAACCAAAAAATAAGTAATGTTGAATTAAATAACTGGAAGAAATGATTGACAACAAAAATTACAAGTAGAAATGATGACGAAAATGGTTGACACAAAAAAATGATGACGAAAATGATGTTTGATGGCGACATGGCTATATTTATATTAATAAGAATTATAAAGTATATTTAATACGAATATAGTAATCGTCTAAGATAAGGTGGACCCAAATATAATAATTATTAAATGCATATATCTTGGATCTGACTTTCTAATATTCTTATTTAGGAAAATTGCAAACTATTTCGGCGGTGGTTGGGGAATCGTATGCCCACACCTTCTATTTCATGCTATAATATCATTACTTATACAGGGTGTATGACTGGTAAAAAGTTAGAAAGAAAAAAGAAAAAAGAAGAAAGAAAAAAAGTTAGTGAAAATAGAAAAAAAGAAGAACAAAATTGGGAGAAATATTTTGGAAGAATTAGAAAAAAAAAAAAAAGTTTGATGTTTTACCTGATTGGTTAATTTTAAGCAGAAAATAGAATAATTATAATTATAGTTGTATTTTATTTCTATAAGGTACTATCAGAGTATCACTCACACCCACTATTTTTCCTTTTCTATCAACCTATTTATTTAGTATACCAATATCGGATTTAATAAGTACTCCCTCCGTATGTAATTAAATGTCGTTTTAACTATAATCTGTTAAATTAAAGAAACATGACAAATTACAATTCTATCCTTAAAAAAAATGACAAATTACAACCTTATACACATGAGTGTTATTAGAGTTAGTTGTGTTTTATTAAGAATAATTTGGGTATTATAAAGCAAAAGTTACTTTAAAAAGTCAAAACGACATGTAATTAGAAACAAAAAAATTGGACTAAAACGACATCTAATTAGATACGGAGGGAGTATGAAGTATTCTTCCTACCAAAAAAGAATATTAATACAATTTCACATAGATCTCACGACTTCATTGAAGCAAAAAAATGTGTGAAAAAATGCAAAAAAGTAAAGAGAAATAATTAGTTGTGAAGTATATTTGTAAATAAATGATTTAGCAATGGATGATTTGAAAAAGCATGTCGCTGGGAAGACAAGCTGCCCGCTGTCTCATCGTGCTATGTTCCTCCACGAGAGGGTAATAATTGGTGATCCCAATCCCACGCAATTATTTCTCTTTTCTAATTTATACTACTATATTTTTAGTAATATAGTACTATTAGACATCAAAATATCCGACCACTTTAACTTAAAATATTTTGGAACAATAATGTTTAAAATATTACATTTTATGTCTTTTTTTTTTCCAGAATTACCATCAAAATCTTTAAAAAGTTTTTTAAAAAACATAAAACTTAAAGATAGCACAAAGTAAGTTAGAATGTTTGTAGTATTAGAGAATGATCTGTGGTATTATAAGATTCTCTAGTTATTAAGAGTTTACGTAAAAATTGGACATGTTCATTTGACAGCTGATGGCGACTACGATCATGTTTTGTCTGTTTTGTAATGGTTATTGCCATAATTAAAACGTGTCTTTAAATAATTAACCATTAATCGATGCGATTAGTTGCAGTCGCTAATTGTACAACAACACTCAAATGAACGTTTTGTCAACGTTGCTGGCCGTAATCAATAACTGTCAACCAACAATGTTCCGTATCAAATGATTTAGTAACTGTTTATTTTTCTTGCCAGCTTCCATTTCTAGACATTGTCATTTGGTTTGCCTCTTCAGATGATTATTTTTTTGTTTAATTAGTCGATCATTCTTGAATTGTATAGTCTCCAAATTATCAAAAAAGAGAGTCTCGGTTCAAAAAGAAAGAAAACAAAAAAACACAAACAAAAGGAGAGTGAGGGTCGCTGTGCCGGGGGATCTGCGAAGAGGTGAAAGACTCGACTACGTCAGTAATATTTGGTTAATGCATTTTCACTTCTGACATTCCTATTTATTTATTTCCATAGGAACTTTTAGTAATATGAATTTATTTTCTTCAGTGATACAGATATTTAATCATCATATGAGAAGTTTATAAAAATTTTAAAAGATACATTTTTTCGTCCTACGAGAGAAAAGCAATAAACACATTCCCCAAAAACAAAGCAAAATAGACCACACAACACTGCAACCAAATGGGGTAAAAAAAAAAAAAAAACCAATTTGCAAAAATTACACCCAAAAATAAATGAAACACAAGAAACACACCCATATACAAAATGAACAATAATGAATAATGACCCCAAGACACAAGAGAAACCCAATGAACCATGAGCACAAGCGGCTCGTCAGGTGTTTGAGTCGATAGGGGCACCGGTTCTTGCCTGCGAGATCCGGTTTGCGTAGATGGTCACTAGACGAACCTGCGTGCTGTTTAGACCTTCCAAATACGGCAAAAATGCTTTCCCAAGCATTATATATATGTCTACCAGACAGAACACCACTGTCTGCAACAAACACAAAGAGCCTCAGAGAGAGTTATATATCTTGACTGATTTCATAAACTTTTAAGTTACTGGTTATGAGTAGAAAAGTCAAGTATTTTTTCAATTCTTTTACCTTGCGGACATCTGCGCTTTGGTTCCCAAATGCTTCAAAAACCGCAGGCAAAAAAGACGACAATTGATCCATTAATTCCTCTTGCGAGAGCCTACCCACAAGCTGTACATAATAAGCAATGAAACTGTTTCAGTGAGATCTGATGGTTTTATATTTAGAAGCAACTTTGCATTAACAACCTCAGAAAACACAAATACAGTAAGATAAAACAATCTTACCTTAGTTAAACAGTTGATGCAAGCGACTAGAGTTTTCTCATCTTCTGTCACCAATAATGGGACAATAACCTGAAGCAAAGACATATAGCTAAGATTATATCAACAAGAAAAAATGAAGCATAAAACCAATGAAGCCGTGAAAAGAGGGTAACTCTTTAAGTACATACACTTAAGCATCTGAAAGGATCGTATTGGGACAAGACCGTGGTCAAACATTGCTCAGCTTCACTGGAAATCTGAAAACATAATATCATATAAGATTCAGAGACATATAGAAAGGGTTGACCCACAAAAGTAAGGTTTCAGCATGCAATCGTTACTTTTGGAACGGTGTCCTTTGAGACATGAAGCAGCTTCTCAATCACTATTTCAACAGAATCTTCCATGGCATCTTTCTGAAATTATTAAGCAAGATATACACAAGTAAGAATAGGTATTCGTAATTCCACAGAGCTGTAAATATCATGCCCTTAACGTGTTAGAGATTATTGATTGACGAGGCTGAGTAGAAGAAACAAACCTGGCTCTTTAGCATTTCAGAAATCAACGAAAGAGCAAGCTCTCTGATTGAAAAATCTTCGTCATCGAGCACTTCAAGAACAACCGTCAAAATTTGATTGAAGTACTGAGAATAGAAAAAGTAAGAGGAATATCCATTTAGGATTGATAAGCAAGTGTATATGGTAAAGCAACTATGAACAGTAGACTATTTCTGACTCAGAACAACGAAAGAAACGAGAATCACCTACAACAACCACAACAGTGGATTCATGGTATGGCGTGCTAAGTTTTTAGTCGTAGTACTTATAAGTTAAGATCCATTTAGAAATGTGAAATTTATCCTACCAACTGAGTTTACCAACACACATTTTTCTTGTCTTACCCAATCTCATTTAGCCTTGTAAATTTCATGGACTTACAATCTTTACAGTAGAACTGTAATCTATAAGTTCAAAATGTCCAGACCAATTACTACAACTAGTGGAACCAGGGTTCATTAGGTATACCTTGGTCCAAACTGATTCCTCGTTAGCTACAGAGGCTTCAATTAATTGCTGGAGTCCAGATTTCTTGCTCGAAGAAGGGCTTCCATCACTCCCGTTGATCTGTTAAAGCATAATCATCAGATATGCTTTTTAGTACCAGAGAGAAAAAAAGATTACGACATTTAGAAGATGTGACAATTGTTACTAACCATATGTAGAATCTGCGGAATGCTAGGTCCAGATTCCGGTGTTGGGTTGACCTTAATAGATGCGAGCATGTAGTGACCTAAATCTAATTCGCGGGAGACCTCATTTTCATGCCTTCCTTCCAAGGAATCAGCCCTCGTCAGATTCAGACCATTTTTATCCAAATGTGGTGGAGATAAGCCATCCAAATTTTCGATGTTGTCTGAGCTTCCATTAGGGCTAGTTCTTGATATCAAATTCTGACCAGCTGAAGCAAATGTGTAATCAGAATCCTTGGGGGTCAACAGATCACTAGCAGAACTGATCCCAGTTCTGAGGTTCGGATATATCTTTTCCTGGGTTCCACTGGAAACACTTTGACCAACACCACCAGTGATCATTGTTGGCTCCTGGGAAGAACTCCACTTCCTGCCACTATCACTGTCAACAGAACCCCCAGAATACCGGCCAAGGAATATATTCTTCTTGGAGGTACCAGCATATCCTTCTTCAGATGATGTCCCAATAGCATCAGATGGGTCATATGACTTTATCCTCTGTTTTTCCTTTTTACTCTGCATATAGTTTAATAGGTCCACCTCAATGCGTGGAGTATATTGTTTGAGGGATCTTCTTAAAGAGTTTTGCTCCTCAACCGACAAACTAAGAATGTAATTTAGCAGTCCCGCAGAATCATAATGATTGTAAACAGATATGATGCAAGTAATGGAAGCTTCTTTCAACTTGGTATTTTTGTCGCGGGTTAATGGCGTCAACTTTGCCAGCCACAACTTTAAGATGCCACTATTACCCGAAATTTCAGGGTTACCAGCGTACCTGTTGAAGGAGTTGATGGCAAATTCGATCACAGCTAATTTAGCCTTTGGTGATCTCTGCTCATCCAGTGAACGAAGCAATGCAGGTAAAAGGGAATCTACACTGTAGGTTTTGCTGACAATTTCCAAGGTTGATGAGCAAGGTTGTCTAACTACCTCTTTAGGATCGATTAGCCGTGAAAACACATGGGGTAAGACTCTTTCCATGTAGCTCTCAAAAGGCTTTCGGCAAGATGGTATAAGATCCGCGAGTGTCGAAAGTGCTGCTTGTGCGACCTTGTGGTGAGGATCATCCAAGTGCCGGAGAAATAGTTTCATTACTTTCTCAAAACTTTGAATTACTTCTTGAGCACCTTTTGGGCCTTGTTGCAGCAGCGTCTGGAGAAAATTAAAAGCTGCAACTCTGGCACACCAATCAGAACTTGAGTTCAGCCCGTCGTTAAGGGCCTCGTTCAGGGAAGCTGGACCATCAACATAATTTGACATGTCACCAACTTGCAATTGACTATCATCAAAACTCCTTCTCCTGCCTGCCGACATCCTTCCCCCAACATTCTTCCTCAAAAGTGGCCTCTGGAAGTTGGGAACATGACTAGCGTTTGATTCCCTAAAATTCAAATCTCTATAAGCGGTATCCATCTGCTGTCGGTCAAAATGACCCGCCATAAACCGCCTCACCTCTCTGGCATCATTGTTTTCCTCAAAAGAACTTCTCTCATTTCTCTCTGAGACCCGTTTAGCTGTCAAGGATGAAAAGGTAGGATGAGACTCAGACAACGGATTGCCACGATATGCTGATCTTCCTGAGTCCTTCGATGCTTGAATTTGGGTGATGATATCTGATAAACCAAGGCCACCATTGCGATTACTGCCTTTGTTGATGCTAACCGTTGATTCAGCAGTTGTGCTACGTGTGTGACTATTGGATGCTGGCACAGCAGCAGCAGCATGGAAAGGAGGATCACGAGAAGATGGAGGGTCAACTCCTGCACTAGGGGAAAAAAAGACAATTTAGCTGCGCAAGGATATGTTAGCAAATGTTAAAAAAATGTTTCAGAAACAAAGTATACTTTTACAAGGAAAGAAACTCAATACCTAGATCCAAACTACTTGAACGAAGGGCTGCAGGATTCTGTCTATCGGATATATGCAGTCCTCGGAGCATACTTTCAATTGCACTGACCTTCTGCTTGCTTGACTGTAACACGCTTTCCAGACTACGTTCAGAACCTTTATTGACATCCTTTGATTGCGAAAGGAGTAACCCAGAGGAAAGAGATCCTCCCGATGATAAATTTGAACTTCTATCCATAGCGACTATAGCTGATGTTCCATAGCCAGGTAGATTAGATGGAGCAGACGTCTGAGAAAGTGAAGGCTGAGAATGTCTCTCACGGACGGAAGGTGATGCGTGTCTCCTATGAATTCCACCTTCTTCTTCATTTATTAGCTGAGAACATATGCAATGCCTTATCAAGCCTCATCCATGCTAATAAGCAGAATATAGAGAGTTGAGAAGCCTTACCCTTTGAATGACAGGATCAAAGGAGGAAAACAAACGACGAGAACGATCCGGCCAAGTTTTTGCAAACATTCTGTAGCACATTCTAGCAGTTGCCCGTACCTGTTAGACAATATATTAACATCTTTTAATGGCACATGGGAGAGAAATAGATGGGCAATACAACAAAAACAAATCATTTGATACTATTGATGCGTAACATACATTCCATTAAAAGTTGCATCAAATTCTAATCACTGCCTTACCACAGAGATAAACAAGGAACCATAAACCTACTTCATAGCATCTGTAACAAAACATCTAGTAATATAAAATGCTACCACAAACCTACCTCACTCATAGCATCTGCAACACAGCATCTAATCAGATCTTCATATAAATCAACTGATCGCTGAATTTCTGGAGCATCAGGCCAATGTTCGAGTGTTAACAATGCATATTCACAACATCTGTATAAAAACAAAATGGGATCAATTTCCAAAACATCATAAATCTCACAGTTGATACAAAGGCTCCAGTTTACCTTGCTCGTAGAATTGCATTACGGTCATGTTTTGCTGATTCAGCTATGCGAGGAAGTACACGGGCAGCTTTGCAGTTACGCAGCATCTGGAATAGCAAGAAACCATCTGTGTAAGCGCAAAACTTAGACGAGCAGGCAAGGTTCTAGAAACCAAAACAAGCGAGCTAATAATTTACCGTTTTTATGCAGTTATCAGCAGATTCTGCAATTACAAGTACAGTGATCACAACCAGCTTGAAAAGCACCTGATTACCATATAATAATATTAACATGAATTGTATGTGTTGAATGTCATAACAGTAAATGGCAGGAAGTTAAGCTTACCGGAATAAACATCTCAGCGCATGCTTCGAAATCTCCCAGTAGCTCTTTTGATAAAAGACACAAGAGATGACAGGCCTACGAACACGAGAAAAATCATATGAAGGAAAGGCAATGGCAAAAATGGTTATCAAAACTACGTAAGATAGGATGCATTAATCTAATATACCGTTCACCTCTATTGAAACTGTATCTCCTAGCAAACTCTGTTTTTCTGGCTAAAATGAATATAAGTCTTCCTAAAATGAAGGGTGCTGGCATAGAAAGGGATGAACTTCCCATAAATTAAGTACTCAATTAAAATGGAATACCTCACCGAGTTCCCAACTCATCAATTTGTCTCCATTACAAGAAAAAATAATCCTAATACTGAAAATTTCAGATCGAAAATTCAGCTAACCTGCTTAACAATGGTAGATCTCCGGTCAGCTAATTGTGTACTTAAGGGACCAACAAGTTGCTTCAGGAGACCTCGAAAGCAAGCGTAATCAGTCGCACCTTCAACATAAAAAACTTCCATGAGATAAATTACAAGAAAATTCCTCCGCTGCTGGCAGAAAATATAATGGATAGCAATCAAAGCAAATGAAACTTAATTCAGAAGATAAAGAGACAAAAACTTTTGACTTAGTACCTCCTGCAACAAGTCCCTCAACCCTCCGCATAGCTGAAATACGCATTGACCAGTCTTTCTCTGGGACGAGTGTTGAAGCAATTTTCTCAAATTCTCGTATCAGCTCTTTCTCTGAGTACACTTTGATTGGCTCAATTGGTTTTTCAGTGATGTCGGCATCTCCTAAAATGCAAAGATACAAAACCAATCAGCTGAGATGGAAACATTACGACTCCAATTTTCAGACTTTAATGATCCTTGAGAGAAAGATTTTCACCCCCAAATAAAGAGTTCTCCCTCGTGGGAGCCTTTGCCCTGGGACTGCTCTTTTTGGGATTGACACTTGATGCCTTAACCTCATTTACAACATGGTGAGCACTACGGCCATCTGTAGAACGCTGTTGTGGCTCAATACGTTCCAGTCTAGCATTAATATCCTTCACCTGATTCAAAACAGAGAACGATTTCTAGCAAAGAGCGCCCAAAGACTGCAAGTCTATTATTCCTTATCAAAGTACACAAAGCTATGATGCAGATTTAAACTGAGATTATACCATATATGAAGGAAGATGGTGGCGCTGAAGCTCTTCCCGAAATTGAGACCCACCCTGCATGTACATCTCCTGAAAGAACGCAAAACTATAATATTAAAATCAAATACGAAATAAAGCATCTTAACTCTAAATTTTATGGATTCTCTAAAACAAATAGACAGAGCTATGCTAAGAAAGTGAAATTCTGTACTCAAAATTGATTGTGTTCACTACTAACTTAGTCATAATAATGGAAGTCGAGGTTCACAACCAGGTGTGAGAGTCTGTCTTTATGATTAATGAAATAGAAACCTTTTAACAGTTCAGCTATAAACAAGAAATCACTTGAGCAGTTGAAAACAAATACATGAAAAGGATGAAACGAACTAACCTCAATGCACAAAATTGCAGCTTCCCTAACTGCTTGATTAGGGTCATTTAACATCTGAAGTATCTGATAAATAAGAAAATCCCCCCAGATCAATTCAATCCGATACAACTAAAACATGATTCATTCTAGCCAAATAGCTTTGAAAGGGAGTTACCGGAGAAAGTATAACACGCTGAAGAGGAAGTTCGGTAGATGCAAAAAGACCAATTGCTGATGTAACAGTACGCGCAAACTCTTCCCTAACTCTCCAACTCTTATGCATCCAAGCATACGAACCCGCTCTTTCAACTATAATCGTCGGAGATGAAACCTAAAAAAGAAACTCTACCTTAGGCCAATATCTAGATAACACAAGGCAATGCAAATCCCGTCAAATAAAGATTCAAAATCAGTAAAAAAGTCACCTCCATTAGAGTTGTCAACAAACGCCTAGCCGCATCCCTAACAGGTTGTTTGCTATCACCAAGGCGCTCCACAACAGCAGGCACAAGCGCATTCAAATGAAGCTTGAGATGCTCACCGGCGAGCACAGCAGCAGAAGCAAGCGCTTGAAGCGCACCTTGAGAGACTCTGAAATTACTATCCTTAAGGAGATCCAAACAAGAATCAACAAGTGACGTCACTTCAGCAGGACTCAAACTCTTCCTAGAAGCTTCTAGAAGTTGATGTAGGCGCTCCACAGCCGCCATGCGCTCCTTGGTGTCCTTGGCTCGCGCCATTTCTAAAGCTTCCTCCATCACCAACCACCGACGACTCCGATCTGACTCTCCTCCGTTCAGATCTGCCTAAATCTCACAATCACAAGTGTGGGAAACACACACCAATAACCGAATCGATCCAAGGAGGATTCGATGAACAGTGAGATTGAGAGAGAATCGTAGAGAGAGAGAGAGTGATGTGTTGTGTGAGTAATGTTTTGAGTTTAGAGAGAGAAAGAAAGGGATTTAGCGGAGAAGTGCCGCTTAATTTTTACTACTAACAAAGAAAAAAAAGAGAGTAAAGGCGACTCACTAAACCATTTGAAGAAGATAAACCAAAGCATGTGGTTGGCTGTCAAACTAACATATTACCCTTCTTCTTCTTAATAATTACTCTCACATGCCACTATTATGTTATGGTCCGAACTTAACCGCTCGGAGCGGTTTAATCCGGTCCAATCGAACCACACCCACATAATAACAAAATTGAAGTGAATGTGTTAGTTTTGTCACCGAATTTGATTAGAAGTTGGATCAAACCAAAACAAAAATGACTAATATAACACCAAACCCGGACAAAACATCGGATAAAATGCCTCTACTCAACGGTTGGTAAGTAATTTCTTAAGAAAAAAATACAAATAAATTGCTTCAATATTAAATTTAGAGAATGTTTATTTCATTAATCTATATCATTAAATTAAAAAAGAAATTGTCATGTCTATCGCCGACCTAACAAAGCTGGAATAAATCCAAATTATGATGTATAATCAAATTCTAGTCATTAGAATTTTAAAAGACTATCATAAATTAGATGATGATATGTTATAATAACTCTAGATTAATTCAAATAAAATAATCATTTTGAAATTAGTTCCATTAGACCATTTAACTGATAATATATAGTACAAGACGTCGGTTCATAAATTGATTGATTATAAACCTGAAGATAATTGGTGATTTGGATAGACACTTGAGCAGCTGGTATAGCCTTTTGTCCAAAACATTAACCCTTGATCATATTTATAACCTCACTTACTCTTCTAAGCCGTCAAAAAACGTTTTAACATTTTGATCGATTATGAGAATTGCGTGTCAAATCGGAGATATTGATCAAACTACTTTTTTGTTTACGTTAAGATGTTTTGTTTATGTGATTTGAACAGGGCATTAAGATGTTTTGTTGATAATAAAGGTACAGTTTATAATTTCGCAGAGAAATACAGTTTAAACTTCAGATAATAAATAACACGTGGCGAGTTGTTGTCACGCCGGCGCTCTTAAACAGCTGGTGCGGGCCAAAGAGGCGGAACGTAATTGACAAGTAATAATGCTAAAACTTTCCCACCTTTATTTTATTTTGTCGTTGGTAGTTCCAATGTTTATCTATTTGTTTATCATCACTTCCCAAAACAATCATTTACTTTCGTGCTAATTAAAAAAAATTACTTACAAATTGGATTAGGCAATTCAATAAATAGATGGATAGATTATGAAAACAAAGAATTACAGCTCTAACAGATTACGTATTAATCGATAGACGTTTGAGATTACTTTGGTAACTAGACAAGTAGCATGACTCATATTTACAATTGTTCAACTGAACTCATCAGAAGAATCTCACACTAAACCGATGACTTAACTAGCAAACCGACCAAACAAATCACACACCAAACTGGATTACCAATAAACTGAATCAGACGGGGGATTGAATCTCTGTGAATTTCCTGTTTAAGGGGAAAAAACAAATCAGTAATAATTGGACAATAAAAAGAAAAGTTTATCCTACACTTTAATAACATACTTGCAAGTTACAAACTACTACAGTATTCAACAAGATATGAGTGAACTTCCATATTTTATAAGTTACAGTCAAACCATTTGTGTTCAAACATATAGTGGTAAGTAATTATATATCTGAAACTGATCACATTGCAACTATATATCTTTTAATTAGTAGTCACCAAGTTTTTATGTCTATCAAATAAGATAACCATTAGTAATTTTTTGTTTGTTTGTTAAAGGGTTTACTGTTAGTAAAATATTAATAGAAGAAAGCAAACAAATATGGCCAAGGCAGCTTCGACACTTGTTCTCTCAATCATCTTCCTTGTTATGTTTGCCTTAGGTATACATTTATCTTCATGTTCATTAGTAATAAAATTCTATGCGAAAACCCTTTGAATTTGCTCTATTAATTGTCATGTAAGGGTACTCTAACCAATTTTCACATAGTGTCTACTTTAATTTTAGCTTTGGTTTTATTCTTTGGTACTATAACATCACAAATGTTGTACTTGTTGAATGGTTTTGTTGGATATAGTTGAGCAAAATATGGGATGCACGGCAAGTATGGGACCGTGCGAAATGGGTAAAAGCTGTAGTGCCAAATGCAGAGTTACATTTGGAGAAAAGGCTAATGGCTTCTGTGACCGCAGTACTGGTGGAGCTGGAGAATGTGTTTGCGTCTACCCTTGTCCGCCTCCTCAGGCCCATATGTGATTTCTACTTTCAAATATTTTCATTTCTTCAAAATATATGTATGTTGAAAAATGAAAATAAATAAAAAGTTGAAAAATCCAAATTACGATAAACAACTTCTAGTCATTCAAAAGACTATAATAAAACTAATATGAAATACACCAACCAACTGATAATATATGATACAAGACGTCGGTTCATAAGTCGATTAACTTAAAAAAGAAATAGTGATTTAGATAGAATTACAGTTCCTCATTTCCTATTTTAAAAGAATCACTGGTCTGACTAATTTTTTGGCTACGGTTTAAGATGTTTGGGGAAGCTATTAAAAAATGTGAACGTTGAACCAACTTAATACACATACCAAACCAATGAATTTACCAGTAACCGTACCAGACCATAGGATAACCCGCAAAACTGACCAGTATAGAGGACTATCTACGGGTCATCATCGTAAGGAACGTGCACAGCCGAGGATGAAGGTAAGACGAAGATGGCTTCTCCGTTGTGTTGAAATTCACCGAGTAGAGAAGAATGGTCAGCTTTGTGGCTGATGCAGCTATTCCCGGTCATGTCAAGACGTTTGAGGTCACCTGAACACAATCATCATACATATAGTTACACAAATAATCAGCAAGTGGCCCAACAATCTAGCTGATTAAACCGATTCCAGAATGTTATTACCTTTTGCAGTTCTCAGAGAATCACATAGCATGAGCAAGGATTCAGGTGGCATTAGATTGTAGGATGCGTCGACTGAGATGAGTTTTGGAGCCAAGGGTATGAGCTTTGACAGGAATCTAGCGGTCTCTAGTCCTCCACGGTTTTTGCTGTAGCGGGAAATCGCAAAACGAACATGAGGACATTGAAGCAAAAGCGATGCGACGTATACAGAAAACAGAGGATATGGATTTGCTTTGAACCTTATATTGATACTCAGCAGCATCTTCAACTCTTTTTCAAGTTTTCTGCCTAGTGCAAGAAATCCGAGAGGACCTAGTCCTATACCCGAAATGTTGAGAGACTCGATGTAGACTGTGAAGAAGTTTACTATAGCCTCTGCAACTTCGCTGAACAACAAGAATAATAAATAAATAGACAAACATCATACTACTGGTATAAAGTGATAAAGAGCCTGTAACTTTATGAATACCTTCCGAGGGCATTATCTGCAACAGATAGGGACTTTAAAGGTTTCTCCAGCATTGAGAGGGTATCAAGAAACTCGACAACTCCACAACATGATAGCTCACAGTTCTCCAAGTTCAAATCGGCTAGACGAGAATCCGGATTCTTTGAGAAGTAAGATATTAAGCTTCTGTACCATCCAAGGAAAGCATGTAAGAGAAATGCAATTCTGTTGATTTTCTCCAAGACTACAAATACGGGAACTTAAAGGACACACCTGATCCCACTATCTTCAATGGGGTTCCCGCTCAGGTCAAGATATTCCAAGCCGGGCATATGAAGAAGAGCATGTGTAAGATTTTCTGCATCGTATTTGTCGAGTTCATTCCCCCTAGAAACACATTTCTAACCGTATCACAAGGTTCCCAGGTTTAAAACTGAAAGAATTGTCTCTTTATTAGAAAATACCTTAAGTTGAGCTTGCACAGGGACTGCAAAGACTTTCCAGATGACAGAGAAGCAACAACAGATCTCCAGCTAAAAGTAGAAAGCCATCCTGAAATCTGTATACAGTATGTTGGTCAGCCATGAAAAGCATGCCATATATCAACTTGAACAAGAATAACCACGGTGGTACTTACATTATTTTCAGAGAGATCAAGGGACGAAATATTTGCAGAAGAATCAAGAAGTGTGGAGAAAACCATCCTTGCGAAATGCCTATCGAGGTGGTTATCGCAAAAATGTAAGGAATGTAAGGACCTGAAAGAAAAAATAGATGCTCACTACAATAAAAACAGTGCAAAAGATATAGAAATCCATTTCATTGATAGCCAAATCAGAAAAAATTTCACTAAGACATGCTCTGGCATAAGTCCATATGTATACCTCACCGACTTCAGGAATGAAACGAAAGCGGGAGGTGCAGCATGTGGATCTATCTCAATGCTAGATGTCTTTATACAGAAACGTTGCATCCCAGTTGTGTGGATGCCCTTTTCATGAAGAGATGCACAGATTGCACTGATGAAACTCGAAGAAAGCTTGCAGTGAATAAATTCAAGCGAAGTTAATGTTTCATGGCTCTGGATCAAGATCTTGCACAAGGGCTCAACCTGTCGTATCATGGACTATCAGCAATAAAATTTCCAGCTAACTAAACCTATGAGACTAAATAGTGAAAGTGCCTTACATGTTTCTCGGATCTGATCCAACGTAGAACCAAACTTTGCAATTTACTTGTCCTCAATAACTCCTACAGTAACAAAGCCTAAAGATTATTTATGTCCCCCTCTATAGGTTGAATGATTGGTTCATCTACAAATATACTAATTTAAAATTCTAAGAGAAAGGTAAACATCGAAAGCAATACAGAATAGCACCGGGATCAGTGATACTGAAACACAAACAAAACAAAGATGACTCTATTTATAAGCACAGAAACACTTCAAAGTAGTTTAATTACTTACAGAAGTTTCTGTAACGCAGAGCACATTCAGAAGCCTCAGACACCTGCAACAGGTAAGAAAGAACGCAAAGAAGCATAAGTATGGGAGAGTGTTAAAGTCATGAGCGATATAAAATTTAGGCAAGCTGAAAAGTAATACAGCGTGCCCGTAAATACAAGCAATGTCTGAGGCTATGGAACAACTAATCATCAGCCACACATGAAATGTTATTTTACCTAAGATACGGTCCAAATGTCTGGAAATGAAAAGATAGTTCCTTGCAGACACATTTTTGACAACTCATGTGGTCTTCATGGCAAATGTATCTCAAAATGTTATCTGCAACAGAAAATACAAGAAACTGAATAGTGACTCTTACACAACTGACAATTGAACCCCTAATATTTCAGTAGAACACTTGCCTGATACATTAATAGAACATATCCGACCACTAAATGTCGGGCGGAGAGCTACCTCAGCTGCTTCATCAACACAACTGTTACTCGGATTAACATAAAACTCAAAACAAAGTGAAATAAAAAGAATGAAGGGTCCATTTCATTAGATTGGCATACTTTTGCAGATGCTTTTCCCAGTAAAGCTGTTGCCAGTCAGCTGGTGATTCCACACGGTCAACGAGCTCAGGCCACCGCAGCTTAAACAAGAGCTTCCAAGAGCTACTAAGTATATCATTTCTGCAGATGAATTTAAGTTTTTAATCTTTCTCATTCTGTCTTCTCAATTCGAATAACAAAACGGGAAAATAAACGGAAATCAAAGAAGAATTCATCAAACCTTGCGCGTTTTCTCCCATAAATCAAGCAATCATCACCAGATTCATAATTATCCCAGCAATTGAACGGCCTAGACAAATTATCCAGGAAACAAAATGTAAATCATGTATCATCTTCATCCATCTAATTTGTAACCATAAACCTTCAACTTCTAGTCAAAACCTAAAGCTAATAGCTTAAATTGTCTAAGTACTGACATGTGGGTCTGAAAATTCTGCAACGCAAGTGCAGGCAAGTGAGCGACAACACCATCAAGCAGCTCCGATGGAAGCTCGTATAAATCTGGAATTGGATTATCGCCTGGAATCCATAAAACCCAAACTCAATTCAGCATATTTTGAACTAAATTGGCGCAAGAAAAAAAAACCTGAGATATTTTCGAATGTATATCTTGAAATTACATTGAAGGAGCTGAAATTTGAGGGATTTGATGCAGAGAAACGCAAGAGATGGAGCTTTCGTCATCCTAACAAGAGAAGAGAGTGTCACTGCCAATCGCAACGCAACCAAATCTTCCCGCTGTAGCTGCTCCTCTCTCTTTTCTTCCAAAAGAGGTCTCTTCAAATGGGCCGATTACGCGATCAGTATGGCCCAATTAATTTAATACTCCAATCTTTTTCCCCAAATCGATGCTTATTGATTGAAAGTATTTTTAAATTATCGTATTTTCCAGTCACCAGACACCAGATAAGAACTAAACGAATTACAAAAATATCGGATGATACAATAATGTCCAAAGCGATGACTAATGAAAACAAATGAATATTTTATTAAGAAAACAAAACAAGAAAAGGAGAAGACACCTTTACAGACAAGACGACCATTGGAAAAAGCTTTCTCGGATTCTCTCCTTATCCCCAAAATTCAAACTCCCTTGTGTTAATCTCTGAGCAATAATGCGGCGTAATTGCTGCCATGTTTCGTTTGCTTCTACTCTCAAGATCCTCAATTTTGTTCAAGCTTTCATCGGTCTATCCATCATCATCTACTCCATATGGATGCTCCATGAATACAACCGTCACCTTCCCGTTGACCCGCCACCGTCACCTCCGGCTGCTTCATCGAGCTCCGGAATCGAGATCGCTAAGCTTTCTGAGCCCTTGAATAATCCTGTTAATTTCATGGCGAGTTTCGTTCTAGGATCGAATGGTGATCTCAGTTCATTGGATCTTCCTGCTCCATGGTACTACTGTTCACTTTTCCTTTTCTATTTTAGTGTTTCACTTTAGTTTCCAATTTTAGGGCTTTGTTCCAAAGTTTCAATTTTTTGAGTTTCAGTTAGGTTCGAATTGATAGTTTCAGCTCAAGCTTGGTTTTTTACTTCTTCTCCATTACTAATGAAGTAGATAAACAAAAGGGGAAACTTTAAAATGCTTGAAGATGACTCGTTTTAGCTCAGCTAAAGTTTGATGCTCAAGGAATCTTGCTTGATTTATTATGTTTTTGGTTTCTCTGCTTGCAGTTTGACCACAACTCTTGTCTGTTTCTTAAGGCTAATTTGAGTTTGCTGATTCGGTTTCTGTCATGCTTGTTTATACAGGTTCATTTACTCTTTCATGGGGGTTGGTATTTTGGTCTGCATTGTTACCTTCATTGGTTTCATAGCAGCTGAAGCAATCAATGGCTGTTGTTTGTGTTTTGTATCCTTTATACAGAGACCTTACTTTCACTTTTTTTAAGCTTTGTTAATAGATTGAGTTTATTAACCATCGTTACTGTTATTGGAATGGGTTTGTTACGTTTTTTTCCTTGACAAGTTCTAAAGTACTCTATTCTCAAAACTCTGCTTATTCTACTTGAAGCTGCCCTTGTCGGATACATCGCTATTGACCGTCACTGGGAAAAGGTGAGATCTTTCTTATGTTCGAAAATCGTGTTTCTTTTGTTCTTCCCTTGTTTGTAACTGTTTGGAATCTGTGTTTTGTAGGATCTTCCTTACGATCCAACTGGAGAACTCAATAGTCTTAGGGCTTTCATTGAAGAAAACATCGATATATGCAAATGGGTCGGGATTGCTGTTGTAGCAGTCCAGGTAACTCAAATCGGTCTTTTCTTAAATTTGAGCTTTTTCATGATATATATATATATATTGTTTTTTGAGAGTTTAAGGACAAAACATAAATCTTTCTTGTGTTCAGCTATTGTCATTACTACTAGCCATGGTTCTTAGAGCTATGGTTTCACCGAAACCCGAGCTTGACGAAGAAGAAGATTATGAGAACCCAAGGAGTAGACCTTATGACCCACTTCTTGGTCCGCAAGGAAACCAAGCGTCTGCTGGGTCAAGCAAGATTGAAAACTGGAGCTCCCGAATCAGAGAAAAGGTAATACTGATTTTTTTCAGTCTCTTAATACATTACAGATATAAAGGCTTGTGAATCTGTTGTTGATAACAAACTGTATCTTTGCGAAATTTCTTTTGGCAGTATGGTTTGAACCAGAGTCAGCCGGTGAACCCGAAGGGCTGATGAAGCCATATAAACATGTTAACTGCATTTGTCCATATAGTCTCTATGAAGCTCTCTTTCTCTATGTTTTGCTCTTTGCAACTTCTCGAGTGTGCATAAACATTTGCTCAAAGCGGTACTGTAGTTGTGTTTACACTTAACACAAACGGCATAAGCATCTTTATTTGTGTGTTTGCTTGTACAAACAATCCTACGAACAGTTTGAAATCAGCACTTCCACTATAACGTAACGTTTTAACCATTTTTTTTCCTGGTTTCGATTCCATTTATAATGAAACAATGAAAAAGCAAAGTTAAAATTTGAATTGGACATCCGAAACAGATCAAGTTAATGTATTATATAGGTTAAACTTTTTCTTAAATTATTATTATCTATATATGTTTCATTATTACAAAAGCTTACATCAATGTACAGATACGTTGTTTCATCGAGTAGACTGCCTCTTCAACAAGCTCTTGCAGCAATATCACTTCAATCTCAATCCCCAAGTTGCTCATTTCGACTTGTAGACCATAATTCCACGTTTTTCCAACAACCTCGTCACTCACCGCCCAGTCCTGTAACTCTGTCCAAACATGCTCCACCATGTCGAATCCCTTGGTCAAGCCAGTGCGTGCAAGTGTTGATGTTGTCTCTGTTATGATGGCATTGACACAGTCAAACACAAGTTTGCGGTTTGATCGCTGTTTCCTGCGTTTGATGAGTTCCTTGTTGGCAAATCTGTCTCTTAATGATGGGTCTAAGGGGCTATCCGGTGAGTGCCACCGGGTCATAAGCGAGTCCCTACCGCTGAAACCAGACGCTGTTAAGATCGTTTCGATGAAGCCATACCAGTCTTCATCTTCCTCGATTCCCATTGAGGGTTTAGTTGTGTCTGTACATGACTCATCCTCCCATGAGAGAACCCGAGCGATTGATCCGATTGGAGGTGATTTGTCAATCAGATTAGATTTCAGAGACATTTCTTCTCCTGTGAGATGTGACAGTACCAAAGTGTTACAATTGATGAAACTCTTGAAAGTTTTAACACCAGAGAGCTAAAACTAACCTTGAGTGGTCCATGGCTTTGCTGACCCCGAACATTCCTCTTCAAAAACCGGCTGTAAAACCGAAACTGGACTCGGCTGGTCCTGGTTTTCATGTTCCACTTCACCCTGCAAACAAATCAGTGGCTGATGATTAAAACAAGAATGGTTTCCAAGCATCTTCTGAAATTCACAACCAGTTTCGGATTGTGATTTACCTCGCTTGTAAAAATGCTTTGTTGTTGTAATGCATCACGGTGTATAGCCAATTGAGAAGGTGCATCTGTCTTCTTCTTGTTTAATTTCTTATTCCGGAAGAAGAACAAGCGTGAAACTTTCCATGATGACTTTAAGCTTCTTGACTCAGTAAGGTCTCGGGGAGCTTGTGCTTTTGAAGTTCCACAATCGAGCGTAATCTCAGGGACTGATTTTGGCCTTTCAAGGGTATTCAGAGACTCACTTGTGCTTTCTACTTGATCGAGACCACTGCCTATGCATGAAATTGATCGTCTGGTTTCTTGTTTAACTTTGTTGCTCTCTTCATTAGCTCCAATAAGTATTTTCGTCTGTGAGAGTGCAAGCATTTCGCCTAAGGCTGTTGAGGCCTTTGGGAAGTTTTTTAGTTGCTGCGTGTCTCCATTTAGTGATACCATTGCCCATCTTTCAGAAAGCCGTTTCTTTGCCTCTTTGTAGACAGATGACTCTGGAGAGAACGAGACTCGGCTGAGCGAAGAGGAAGAGAAAGGACTCTCAAACCTATTCACACAGTCCCATGAATGCCTAGAGGATGGTGACATGATCTCAGAGTTGCTAATGTTTCCAACTGGATATTCGTTATCCGACCTGTTTAACGAACAAACATCACCGATGTAGCCATTGGACAAGACAGAAGAAGAAGAGGAAAGAGTCTCTTTCCTGCAGTGACCCTCAAAAGTTTCACGTATTTGACGTGTAATTTCCTGTGCCACTTCTCTAGTCTCAGCATCTCCAGCCTCATCAAAATAAGAAGGTGATGAAGCAATAGCCTTTATATCTAGAGCCTTCCCAGGAGTAGGCTTCAAGACAACTATTCGAGTTGGCTGTGCAGCATCAATCCATCCAGTTTCCTGGTTCAAAGAAGCCGATTTCTTACTATCTTGAACCACACATTTCTGAGAACCAACAGCCATTGAAGGTCTCAATACCGTAATGCGCTTAGCCTCTGGTTGAGGAGGAACAGGCTGAAAGTCAGAAAGATGCTGAGAAAACAATGAATCTGATTCCTGGAGAAACTTAGCGAATAAATCTTTGTTGGAACTTAAAACTTGGAGTGCTTCTTGAAACTCCTTGGACCTGTGAAGCTTCTTGTCACCTGTTACCAGGTGTTTCGCTTCCATGAACTTCCGACGAGCAAGATCCATCTGTTTATCACTCATAGTTCCATCACACTCTCCTCTATGATGCTTATGAAACTTTCCAGCCTCGTTATCATCCACACAAGTCAACGAACAGTGTGAAGAGCTTCTGGATCTGCTCCGTGGTGCAGCAGTCTCTAGGCCCATTAATTTAGCAACTACATTATTAGAACTCTGTCTATCTTCAACCTCTTTCGACATTTCTCGAGCAATGAGTTTTTTCATAGATTCAGTAGTTGTCTCCTTGGTTTTGCTGAAACTACTTGTCCTCAAATTAGGCATAACCTCAGTGGAAGCTTCTCAAATCTGCTTCAGTATGAACTCTCCATAATAGCATCAGATCGACTCTTCGAATCCTTACGCTTCACTGAATCTGCATTTACCAAATTTTCGGAAAATCATGAAATTGAGTAAACTAGTGGAAGAAGGGAGGAGCTCGTGAATACGCAAGTATACAATCAAGGCGAGCTCGTAAGCGAAGCAAATTGACAAACAAAGAAGTAAAATCAACTCAACCAAATCAGCTTATTCGGAAGAAGAAGCTAATTTGCAGATGAAGAGAACAGAGATCAGATTCTGTTCCAAGTAAGAACTCGGCAACGGAAAAACAAACATCGGAAAGTGAGATCGGAGCTTTAACTCAGACACTTTCTGATTTACTAAGTGAGAAAAAGAGAGAGAGAGAGAAGAAACCTGTGTTAGTAGCTAGGTAGATGTAGAGACATTGTCAAGCTCCGCCGGTGTAGAAGAAGCCGCCGGAGATAAAAGTATAGCCGGAGAAGATTTATGTGAATCTAACAGAGTAAGAGGTACAGCTTTTAGGGGATGACGTCTCCTACCAAATGGGCTTTTATTAGAGGGAAAACTGCAAAATGACCTTTTTTCCTTTTAGCTTCTTTTCTCTAATTTAAATATATTAATTTAATAAATACGTACTCGATTTTTTTTTTTAATTAAAAAGTTTGTAATGTTTTTTAATAATCACGTACGTATGATCTTTAAAACTATATAATATATGGTTGAAGTACATCACTATCCTTGTTGGCATGGATGCATCATGGTATTGGTTTGTCTCAACTAAGATCATCTGCAGTGGTAAAATAGGTTTGTGTGGGTGTAAGTATTTTTTTAGTATTATAATTTAAAGAAAAAGATTAAAGAGAGAGAGAAAGTAGGAGAGAGAGAGAGAGACAGCAACGCTTGCAAGCGATTGCTAGTTTGCAATCGATTTTTTAGGCTGACACCACTTTTTCTTTTTTTGGATTTGTTTATTACATAAAACTTGCGCTGTTGCGCATGCTCTAATAGATGGAATTAGTAAGTGGATGCATTACTAAAATTTTGGTATGATCACATAACCTATTTTTTTTTACTTATTCTAGTTTCATTACTATAATTGATCTAATTCTTATTCTCTTCTTTATTTTCTTTTTCTTAACTATTCTATTAATGGATTAACCATTTTTGTGGCAACTAAATCGATCTAGCTAGGAGATATCATTAAAAATAAATAATATTTTGAAATTTTAAACTTTTATTGGTAGGTTCATGTATTTATTACAACTTACCCTATCATAAATAACAGTTTTATTATTCACGGCGAGTGAACCTGATTCTCTACCACATGTGGATGGCGAATCTACAGATTCACTCAACGATGGACACTTATTCACAACATAAAAAATCAATAAAATATGGTTTTGTCTACAACATGCTTAGGATTGACATATTTTACCATTAATACATAGAATCATGACGTGTCCATCGTAATTATAGTGTTAGCTTGCGTGAAAAAGGAAAAATGTGTAGCTGGTTCAAAACCGTATTAACAATTTGTACAACAAATTTACTATAAGATCTTTAACAAAAAAAAAACAAATTTACTATTAAGATAAATAATTAAAACCCTTTAACAAAAAAAAAGAGAAGATATTTTCCGTTCTCTCGCAAGATAACATTACATTTAGAAGAAAAAAAAACAATACATTTAGAAGAACTACATGGCATTATATGAAATATCGCAGTTGCTAATAAATGATCCAAGAATCGATAAACACAATAGCATGTTATATGTTTTATCATATATATGCAAGCAAATATAAAAGAATAATGATCATCGACTCTATAATATGTATTTCATATACCCAATATAATTGGGACCAGGAATATCTTAAATGGATCAACCAACTTATTCTGTTAATGTCTTTTTTCTTGTCCAAATGTAAACCAAAAAAAATTATCACACTGAGATGCAACATATTTTACTTGTTTTGAAATTTGTGTAGCCGAGAATTCTACAAGTTTTTTGCACCCAATGAAAAAATTTAGAAAAACAATTAAGTAAATTA
The DNA here is from genome assembly GCA_011420285.2 of Erysimum cheiranthoides. NCBI lineage: Eukaryota > Viridiplantae > Streptophyta > Magnoliopsida > Brassicales > Brassicaceae > Erysimum > Erysimum cheiranthoides. Next base: position 21,371,763 of record CM022180.2, read on the forward strand.
TAAGATTTTTTTGTCCAAAGGACAAGAGTGGCTTTTGAGCATTTTGGATAATTTTATCATTTTCATTTAAGTGTCCCACCTATATATAATGACAGCATGTCATTTCTAGTTATAACTACTATGTTTGTAAACGAACTGATCAATTCTATGTCTGATATGCTATACTCCGTTTATAAATGTTTGGTTGGATGTCATTTCCATTTATTACAAGCTATATATTTCGTTTATAAAGATGATTTTCTTACAAAAGAAAGAATGTGGGATTATGCTAACGCGGGTTAACGGATGAAATATTTGTTCTTTTTAGAAAATGACATCGTGGTCTATTATTGTACTCATCTAGTTAAGCTATTGGAATCTACAAACAAATAGGTTCATAAGAATATCTAGAATAATAGTCTAAACATGTTAACATACAAATATTGCTTAAACAATTAAATTATATTATTGTCCATATTTAAAACTAGCAGTCTATACATTATTTTACACTTAATTCTCGTTTCTGTGGTTAGACTTCACATCATGAACCGGCTTTTATAGCCAGAGCCAGAACCAGAACCAGAACCATCAAACTTTCAACTTTTCAACCGGTTCGTAGAATTTCGGTTCCGTTTGCATTAAGTACGAGCTAACTTTTTGACCGAATTGTCCTGGTCAAACCAACCGTTAGTTATAGGTGTTTGTATATATGGAAATTAAGAGTATAACTATAAGAAATAAATATAAATCAATTGATTGGGGTCAGGAAGATGTCAGGTGTTAATCACGTGGCAGATTCACACGAAGTTAAGTTAAGAAACTAGCTGTTTTTCTTCTACTTACAATTTCGAATTACTTATTTTTCTTTTAATAATGCCTTGCTATTCTTCTCTTTTTTTCTTTTTTTTTTGGGCTAAAACTATTCTTCTCTTAGATTGAATATTGAAGATTGTTGTGACAAAATTATAAACATTAAAAATGGTTTTTAAGTGTCTTAGAACAGTTTTTGCAAAAGCAAGAAACATGTGGAAACTCGACAATCTTTTGGCAGAGATTTTTAGTTTAAAAATCTGAAAAGCTTCTTGTTGGTGAATATGCATTGTGATCATCTAAAGAGAAAAACCAAAAAACAAGACAAATAATTGTTTGCCGAACCAAATTGTAAGTAAGCGAAGTATCATTGTCTACTAAATCCATTACTTAGTCCATTCTAAATATCTGGACACAACTTTGAACATTACAAATTTATACACAAAAGAATTACAAGATTTATTGAAGAGAGTAAAGATAACTGATGTGAAATGAAGCACCATCAAATCGAATGGGATGGAAGCATTTACATATTACATTCCTTCGAGTACTCTTTTTTTTTTATTCCAGCTTTCGCAATCTATTTAGTGAATTTTTTTAAGAAAATGAGTTCCAACTACTTTGGTAGTTGAGAAGTGTCTAAGAGATTCATCAAAAAAAAAAAAAAAAAGAGGGAGAAAAACAAAGAAATTGTCAAGAATGGTGACTAATTACTAATGTCCCCATGAATAACTCTGGTTTAAATATCTTTTAACATCTCAACCATATAGCAGTCTATGTCGGATCGAATCATATCGTTCATCTACATCTCCTTCAATCAATTTATCAGTAATGTAGTTCGGACAAGATCTAAAATCATCGATTCCTATGTCTTCTGACTTAAATGTGTTATTTATACGAATGCAGAACAATGACATGACACACAATCTTCAAAAATCAGTGTGAGTAAGTAAGAGTGAAGCTGACCTGTGGCAACTAAACTCGGTTCGAGTAGTTCTTCAGTTGCTGCCTTAAACTCATAGCCATTCTATGAATCAATCCAAGCTTGAGGTGACTGAAACTGAAAGGGTATCCAATCATGAGACATAAAACGATCACTCTGTGTAGGACTTGACGCTTCCAACAAATTTGATTTGCTGATGCTGGGAAATGGAAAGGATACTATTTCACATCCAGGGACTTTATAAGGACAATGTTCCACAGGAGAGTATGAAAGATTGTGATAGTATGTGTAGTCTCTGGTTAAACAATCTGAGCTATCTGTGTGATGAAATGTCTGGAGATTCTGGTTTGTAGCAACCACATCTTCGTCACCAATAATATGCCTCTCGATTTCATGCTCATAATGGCTGGTTTGGTCCATCGTTGGTAAGAGGAAACTGCCTGAAGTGTAATGAGAGAGCAGAGGTAAAGGGTACAGCTCTTTGGTTACCAAATCATGGGATGAAGAATAGTCAGAGCTCCATGGATTATCAGTCAAAGATGAGGATGATGCATCTGGATACGTGATGAGTCTTGTGTGATAATTAAGTGGAAAATCATCCGTCTTTCTGCTGCTTGCAGTTTCAGTATTCCACTCGAGAAGTAATGCAGATAAAGGCTCTCTATGTTCATGTGATATGTCCTCTGAGCTGTATCCACTATCTTCTCTGTGATAATCAAGTGAAAGAGGCTTGTATTTTCTGAAATGGGGGCTAGATATGGGAGAACAGTCCAGAGTTTCTTCAACAGGAAACGACAGGGACGCCTTCTGTTTCAATGATGGAGGTCTGTAAACCGATTTCATAGGATATGAGATGGAAAAGCTCATCTCTTTCGGATCTATTGGGATGAAACTGCTATGAACAGGATCTGTTGCAAACTGCAGACTTGGTACAATGCTATTTTCCAGCCATCCCCGCCAAGAGATCGATCTGTCTCTTTCCATTTGCAGACTGTAGTCAACTTCTGTATAGCTTTCATTGGACCTCTTGAGAAACTTTGATCCAGGAGAATCAACAAACGTTCTTCTTTTGACTCTATCTGTCCTCTCCTTGGAAAACCTACAAGGCTGAGAGGAAATAAAAAGTGCTTAGGATTGATTGATCAAGATAAGCAATTGACAAGTACTCAGGGAATCTATCAAGCTTACATGTGTCTCCTCCGTACCAGGGAACAGCCGAGTTAGGAGAACGGAAACTAAATCGTGCCTGAAAAATGTTTTTCTTCTTAGTGCATTATAGAAACAAGTGTTGAGATTCAAATAAATTAACAACTATTGTACCCGTTTGAGGTAAGCTCAGGGATTTCAGGAAACCATGTATCTTTGACCCACTGATGCAGTTTGTTTCTCTTCACAGAAAATATGTCTCCTTTCTCATCGCTGATTCCTGATAATTCAAACTACAAAATCATGTTTCTTAATTATTGACTAGTATCTTTTGCTTCTTTGAAATGTAGACCAATCTAAGAACTAGGATATCCAAATGCTACCTCCAGATCTCAGGCTGTTACCACTTGTAACTGTTTTCTTATCTCTACTAAATGATGAAGAAGATTTCCCAGAACCTTTCCCTACAAACAAGAAACCAGAAGAGTGTTTACGGATCAATACTTCCCAAATACCTGTAAGAGATTCTACACAAGAATAAACATGTAATGGAAACAAAATTGACACATGTCTCATGTGGCACAAACATACACCAAGAAATTGAAGTAACAGTTCTGCTAACAACCTATATCCCTTCGAGTCAAGTTGACAGGTGACATGGCAGAGACACATGAAGCACGTCTAACATTATGAATGGGTGTAGAAAAGCTATAGCTCTTGGATCTATCATTAGCTTGGCGGTCTGTTCCTGCATATTCTGGTTTTAAAACAGTAGAGATGAAAATCCAAGGGGAAAGCCAAGCAAACACTATCATCATTACAAGAAAAGATGATAAACCTCAAAAGCCTCTGTTGATATACCTCCTGGTCTAGATTCGAAGGTGTTAGGATTTTTCTTGACTTTATTTGATGGTTTAATAGAGTCAGAAGATTCAGAGCAGTGGCCAAAATCAGACTTTAACTTCTTAAAGAACGCAAACTCCGAGGTCTTGGCATCAAGAGCTGCAAATTATCCAATACTAGGCGATTTACAATTAAATTCAACTTTCTAAAATCTGAGTTTATTCGGAATTTCAGGTGAATCAAATTCTAGAAGCGAACACTCACATTTTCCGCCCTGAGATTCTAGGGATTCGTTCAAGGGACTCCGATGATCAACATCGTCGAAAGTCACCGTTCTCCTGCGTTTCAAATCTAAACCAAAAGGAATGAAAAATTCGAACACTCACGCTCACGAAAACGAAATCGTGGTTTCGAACTACCTGAATGAGCTCGAGAGCTCGAAGGATCAGTAAACTTGATCCCAATTTGCGGATCGGTCTTCCGTATGGTTTCGTCCGCTTTCGTTCGGTGATTCCTTCTTCTCATCACTGATTAACTGAAATCATTCTTGCTGATTCGTGCATCAAAGGCTGCTAATTCACGAAGGCGATGAAGGATCAAGGAGAGAATTCACGCTTCCATGGCGAATCTGAAATTGGAGAAGAGAAATGAAATTTGGCGGCAAAAACAACCCTAATTTACACTTACAGTTGATCTCTCGAATAAAAATAATTAAAATTTCATTTAAGGTTACCACGTCATCACATTATCTTCAAGAAGCTGAGATGTGATCACACGTGTCATACCACAAGTGGGTGAAAACGATACGTTAAACCCCAAACAATCTCAAGCTTTGTCCTCATTTTCTCCTTTTTTTTTTTTTTGCTTAGCCTTTTTGGATCACACAACCAATCCAACAGATTCCGTACTCCCCAAAAATCACACAGATGGCGATGACGTCAGCAGCTACCGGATTTATTCTGACGGCCAACGTCACGACGGCTGTAGGCGGCGGTTCTTCGGCGTCTTCAAAGAGCGGCACCGTGTCTTTCTTGCCGATGAAAAGCTTCGGTTCGAGGCTAGTAGTCAGAGCGGCAGATGATGCCTCTCCGACAACAGCCTCAACGGAGGATTCTTCGACCACCGCTGCTGCTGCTCCGGCGAAAGCTCCTGCTGCGAAGGCTAAACCTCCTCCGATTGGCCCCAAGAGAGGATCCAAGGTCCACTCTTCTTTTACTAATCTATCTACAATCTGTGCATACATAATCTAATCTATGATGCATGTTTCTACTTCGATAATTTGAGTTTATTGATAGACAAGCTGGGACTATATTTGAGCTGAATTATGAATGTATCTACAGTACAATGAAGTTTCTGGACTATTTAGATTCATATGATAGTTATGGGGTCAATGTGAAACTTATATAAATGTTGGGACCTGTAGGTCAAGATTATAAGGAAATAATCCTACAAGAAAATTCAAGTTTAGAAAGATGTTATTAGAGAAGCTGGGACAAATATTTTAGCTAAATCATGTATCATCAATAAGTTCTGGGTCTACTTAGAACATCTTAAGAGTTAATGGGGCTAATGTGAAACTTATATGAAATTTTGGGAACTTACAGGTCAAGATTCTAAGGAAAGAATCCTACTGGTACAAGAACGTTGGATCAGTTGTGGCTGTTGATCAGGTAACGCATCTACTCCCCGAGCTGAGGATCTAACGGTTAGATATCGTTTCATCTTATATTCCGGTTTAAATTGACAGGACCCAAAGACCCGATATCCGGTTGTGGTTCGGTTCGCAAAGGTGAACTACGCGAATATATCGACCAACAACTACGCATTGGACGAGATCGAAGAAGTCAAATGAGAGAAGTTGGTTTATCTATGAACCGGTTCGTCCGTTTGTAATCTTGAACCAAACCGTATGTACCAAAAAGTTTGCCAACAATTCATCTTTATCTTTAACAATCTCAAGGTCGATTTTCCATATGCATTTAGCGACCCAAATTGATTGCAAATTCCAAGTACAGTAGTGACTCGATCAAACTCAGCCACTCCGGTTTAGTAACAGAATCCGGCTTGACTGTTTATTCGTGTACTTGGATTTGAATTGCGTGGAAAGAAACACAATAGATTCTTATTGGAAATCTCTATATAGACACTAATAAATTCAAACACCAAATCATCTCGATTCCAATAAGGAAACAAGAACAAACCTCCAATCTCTCTAGGTCTGACCGGTTTTTCCATTGGCATCAGCTAACATAGCCTCCAGCTCTCCTTTATCGTACAGCTGCAATGCATCTGTTCAACAAGAATGATATGCAGATCAAGTTACCAGAAAAATCACAAAACATCGAGCAAGATCTTGAGTACTATCTTGGTGCCAATACACACACACACGATCACGTTTAACATTCTGAGATAGAAATACTTTTGTTGAGGTAAGAGAGGAAGAGAGACTGTACCCGAGCAGCCACCAATGTGCTTGCCTCCTGGTCATGAACAAAAACATGATAACAAAATTAGATTTGTTAAGTTATTGTCATCGTAAATGAAGTGACAGATTTTATCGCAGTTTCATGTTTGCGAACGTTCTGTTTTCAGGAAACGAATCAAAGAAAATATCAGTGTAATTAGTAACTGATGCAAATAATGAAACAAACAACTAACCGATGAAAACATTGGGAACAGTGTATTGTCCAGTAAGTTTCTCCAACACATTCTGCAGCTGCGACCCCTCTGGACCTGGAAATGTCGAAAACACCAAATATATATATAAATGTTTAGACCAATACCAAGACGCAGAAATGGTTCGCTCAAAAAAAACTAAACAAGACAACAAAGAAGATATGTTTTTGGAACGTCACCAAATCTTGACAAGATTACTAAGAAGATAGAAACATGATAATAGTTTGTAAGAAACAGAAGCATACTGTCTAAAATCCAAAGGCAGGCAAGAAGCTTCAATCAGTAAGATTTAAGCCATTAGAAGTACTACTTTAACCGACGTGACTATTCATCAACAAGCCAATCTTTTGTCCAAGTATAACTAAAGTTGAAGTAAACTTTTTGACAGAAACAAAACAAGGATCTCTGACATGTAAACCAATCTCGGGCCATTAGAAACCCATCAATCCTTCATCACAATCTCCAAAAACATACAAACCAATTCAATTAAGCAACCAGAATCAATGGTCAGAGGAAGAAAAACCACATCTACTTGGAAACAAGTATTAACTTCATATAGTCACAATGTAGAAACAATAGGTACTTCTAATAAGCTTTACCATTAACGATCTAAACAATATCACACATAATGAAAACCAATTTAGCAAACTAATCAGACCCATATAAAGAAGAAAAATATAGAATTGAGTGATGAAAGCATACCAAGTTCATCCAATTCAACAACCAGTGGCTCAACTTGAAGACTCTTGAACAAAGTCTTCACTTCAGACGAGTATCTTCACCACAAGAACAAACCCATTTCAAATTTAAGAAAAAGTATCAACATTGATATCGGGAAATCAAACTATCAATCAAACACATATTCTAATTGAACAAAAAAAGGAGCAATGTGAATTAGAGAGAAGAGTGAACGTACGGACACCAGGATTTGGAGTAAACAACGACAGGGTTCTCTGCAACAGTCGTTTTAACAGTCTCCTCCAGTGTCGATCCGGATGAAGACATGGCCCTAACAGAAGAAGAACGGAGTGGTGGCCACGACGCGATTCCGATAACAGTCGGCTTTAGACATCTCCTGAAAGGTACTATGCCCAAGTTTTTGATTCCGTTTAAGATGGAGAAAGAGAGTGCTGGATTTGAATTAAGAGACGTCCATGTCATGTTTGCGAGGTTGACTGATGCGGCTACCATGGCGATTTCTTCCTCCGGATGCTTTTTTTTGTTTTTAACCTCAGATTCTTTGACCTCTTTATATCAGACACAGACAGACACATCATCTTCGATATTTTTGCTTTTTATAATATCTATTAAACTCATTATTAATTAGAATAAAATTGCTATTTTTTGTTTCTAAAATTCGTGTTGTAGTTTTTTTTTTTTATTTAATTTTGATTTTTTGTAGTTAATTTATTCCTCTTTTTCCACACATGTACAGTATATCGTGATAACATTAACAAAGAAAAGAAAAAGATGAAAAGGATAGGACAAAAAGATAATACTATAGTTCTGGATGACACATTTAAGACTTTTTTTAAAACAGTAATAACAGAGATTATTCAACACCCCAAATAGGATTGTGTCTGCAAAATCCAATCTATTGAAAGTACACAAAACAAAACATGTGCTTTCTCTCCTCCACCTCCTTCTCTTTAGCATTTCCTCCATCTCAAGATGAACCTTCATTGTTTGGCTCACGAATCTGGATCGACGTTTTCGACAAGCTTGCTTCCAATTCATCCAGCTCATCCATGTCTAAATCATCATCATCATCTTCTTCTTCTTCTTCTTCTTCTTCATCCACTTCTTTCGAATTCTGTTCAGCATCACCACTACTCTTGCTTGTCCCTGCCTCTGTTTCTTTGTTCTTTGCCTGAAAAGCAAAAAAAATTCAAGACTCCATTAACATGACTTGCTTAGTTTAAATGATGAGTGAGTGAGAGAGAGAGAGAGAGCACACCTTCTGTTCAGTCTCTTCCAGCTCTCTTTCCCTTTCGTATTCTTCACAAGCCTCAGCATCATCCACAAACAAGCTTGCATTGGACAGAAACAGCTCCCGACCACTGAGAATTACATTTATACACAATGAATCAGCTTCCGAGGACATAACAGAGTCACATTGGAGATCGATATGCAGCAGAAAGAAGAATGGGATTACCTCATACGGTCGTTCTTAGCTCTCTCCGCTTGAGATGCAGCCAAACCCGCATCTCTCTCAGCTATTTTCTTCCTCTTCCATTCCATAAATAGTGCAGGAGTCATTTGTGTTGCAGTTTGCAGTTTTGCACGCTGAAACATAGAACAAGAAAGCATGGGTCTCACAAATCAAGTTCAGGGTCCTAGCAGCTATGAGCAGATCGGGAAAACAGGAAGAGTATTAAACCTCGTTTTCGATTTCATCCTCAACTGCCAACTTCTTTGAAGACTCCTCTTCCAAGAGCGCTTTCATTTGAGATTTAAGGACATATCCAGGAGGAAGAGCGTGTCTGTAATGACACTCTTTGCCACCATTGGGGCATGCCCAGAACCACCCATACTGTTTCTTTTCCACCGCATCCAGAAAATACTTGCAAACCTATTATATATCGGGTAAACAAAAAAACAATTACAACTCAATGAACTCTTTGAGACCATTAACTCGTGTTTAGGATAGTTTTATGCAGATGATTTATTCAGATAGCACGCAGAGTTATTACTTCTCTTAGCATAGAATTAGCTAGCTATATTGTAAGAAACAATCACATCAAAATTATGATCAACACTACCATCACGAAGAGCATGAGCAGAGGCAGGCATGACCGAAATAACTAGAGAGCAACAAGGAACACCGGGAGGCAAAAGGACATCAAAGACACAAATGGCTCCCAAGATGAACCTTGCTATTAGCTGAAGGCAGGACATCAAGGTGAATCCATATCAGCTAAAGCTAAATCACAGTGAAACAAGCAAATGCATCACTTCACATAATCCATGAGAAGCCATCTCATGGAAAAGGCCGTATATTTGCACAGAAACCAGTTCAGATTTTCACACAGTGCATTAACAAGAGAAAAGCTACTGATAAGCATGTGGTATGCAACAGGAATCCCTCAAACAACATGTCCAAACAAGTACACAAAAACAAGTTTGAGATAGACAGAAATAAGAGAAACAACTTACGATATCAGTTGGCTTATTCTGATTATATTCGTTTTTCTTTGATTCCACAACTTTTTCAAGGGTCTCTTGATCCCACTCCTCCATATTTCCATCTAAAACAATATAAATAAAAGCAAAATAAGAGCATCATTCAAACAACCGAAGGGATGGAAATATAAGACAGTTTGTGTCACACTGGCACTTGTACCTTCATCACGCTTATCGCTGTAAATATCGATCTTCTCACCCTTCCTTTGAATGTTCAAATCATGAGAGAATTTGCACTTGAAACCCTTTTGACACTGCCCCGCCTTGAAAAACTCACACAGTATGGACTTTGGATCCACACCTGCCAAGAAACATCACCATATTCTATAAATACTGTCGAAACAAGAGTGAATGGAACTAGAGAAACAATAACAACAACAAGAAGGCAGAAGTTTTCAATCAGGACAATCTCATGAAAAAACAAACATACCTACAGGAACTTTTGGCTGACTAATAGCTTGCTTGAACAACTCATTCAATTCCTGTTCTCTCGCTTTCTCTTCATCTTTCTTTTTCTGTCCTCACAAAAGAAAAAAAAAACCATTCTTTTGGTAAGAACTTAACCGAATAAACAGTTTAATTGTTCAAAATAGATTTTATCACTCTCACTCATTAAGAACAAATTCAAAACATCTACTCCACTATCGAACTAACTTCAATCCATCAAGAAAGCTCAAAAAATCGGGATTCAAGAGCTTACCTTGGCTGCAGCTTTAGAAGCATCAGGTTTAGGCTGCACAGATTGCTTGAGACTCTGAACATACTTCTGAACATTCTTGCTCTTGTTCTTATTTTTGAGACCGAATGTTTTGTCTTCCACTTGTTTCTGCTTCTTCGCCAAATCGGCCTTTGGTTGCTTTGGAGGCATCTTCAAACGCGTTGAATCGATCAAAAACACACAAAACTTTTAATGTACACGGATCGATGGAAGCTTCTATAAAGCTAATGTATCAAAATTAGGGTTTCTAAGGTTCTGAGTGAAAACAAATTGAATCGGTGAAAAAAACAAAAAAGAATCCCAGAATCTGTATGGAACCAAAACGGCGGAGATTCAGAAAATTTGCCCAGAAGCAGAGAGACCCTAATGAGTAATTACCGATCGAGAGATAGGAGAAATAATAAGAGACAGGAGACAAAAGCTACAAACATTTGCCTGATTTTAGCCATTTGTCTACTCCACAATCTCTAGCTTTTACGATTTTTGGGCTCAACTTAATTTATAATGGGCCTACCATAAGGCCCATATTGTTGTTTCTTCGTCAACCAAAGCGAACAACAACATTTATGATATTTCAAATTTTAACGAACATCATTCTTGTTTTTCAGGTAATCCAATAGGAAAAATGAAAACAAATAAACACAGATAAATGAATTTCAATTTTATTAAAAAAGTAATATGCATATATTTTTTTTCCATTAAACTTGTTTCCTTTTGTACGAACCATAGCACATGATGAGTGGAGATAACTTCTTCTCAAACTCAATATAGCTAGCTACTGATGCATTTCACTATTTTGACCCCAATAAACAAAAAAATTAACTAGATAAAATTATATTTAAATTAGGAAAGAAAAAAAAATGAGAGAAAGACTGCACAACACCAACAAGAACAGACCATTAGCCAAAGACTTAAAAAAAGCTGGTCTCTTTTTGTTTTCTCCCAGCAAAACAACATATACTCTTATAAAATCTCTGGGATGATTAGAGAGTTACGATGAGAAACAAATAAACGAATCGGCGAATCTAAAAAATTATTCGCAGCAATTTCTCTTGAGATTCTTCCTCCTGTTTTTGGATGATGTTCTTGAAGGGGGCAGTTTTGGTTTCTCTCAATTACTATTGTAAGAAAATGAAGGCTGGATTTTCCAGAAGTTCCTCAGCAGGTTTCACTTGGGCATAGTCCTTATCTTGCATTGAACTAGATAAGTCATCGGTCGAGAAGGAAATGTTGTTGCTGCGCATGGCCAAAAGGAACGGTTTTGTTAGTTTCTAGAAAGAAAAGGTCATGACTTCAATCATAGGAAAACAAAAAAAAAGATAGATGCAAAGCCACACTTACCTAGAATCCTCTTTTAACAAGAAGTCGCTGCTGTCTGTCATAACTCCTGTCATGCTTGCAATTACCTGTTGATCCACAAGTGAGAGCATTGAACTATTAGAGCAGTGGATCGTAAAGAGCATATTTGTCAAGAGAAGACAACTATTTCCTCAGAAAGCTTACATCTTGGGAAACACTCTTCGTATTGTAGATTTCATCCTTGTACAGAGTACACAGTTTGAAATGCTGCTGTATTTGAAGGTTCTGAGTGAAGGAAAAATGGTGTGAGCATTATTACAATGTCAAAGTTCAGCAGCTATCAATAAAAAAGAGTTTTCTGATAGAGAGACTTACTGGACACAGATCATTTGCAATCTCATCGTATGAGATGTTGTATTTCTTATGGATGAGCTGTTGAAGATGCGAATTCATATGTGAGAAATCCAAACTCTTACTTAGATTCAAGTAAAGTTAAAAGATAATTTGCTTAGACTGACATATCTTAAATTCAAAACAAGTTTAAAACATACCAAGAATCCAACAGCTTGTCTGGTATGTTTGAGTTCATCCCAGGATGTGCCAGCATACTATCAGAAGAGATATTGTGTTATGTATAAACCAATTGACGATAAAGGAAACTATATTTGGGAATACCTCTTCTTTTGTTTCTGAGCACCATTTCTCTAACTTTTCTAAACCAGATTTTAGATATTCTCCATTGATAAATGAACAGTTATCTGGTCGCGTGACAAGGCTGCAGATCAGAAAGAAGAAGTCAATTAGAGTCTGCTTATCATAGAGTTGCATATTCCATAATAGACAATAAACAATCTCTCACCTGTTACATAGTTGGACATTGATGAGTGAGAAAGCCTGAGAGAATATCTTCTGGATCAGAACCAAAGGAACCTGTAACAAACAATAAACTATAAGACTTTCTTGACGTTTAGAGAGATAAGAGTAGTGAGTGGAAACGAGTTTGACATACAAAGCTCTCTTTTAGTGTGCTTAGCAGTGCATCTAGGCCTTCAATGATCTCTTGCCAGTATTTAGCAGTGGTTATAGATATTAGTGCAGTCCCCTTAAATGTTTTTGGTGCCTAGAAAGATTCTCCCATGTCAGCTTACAACACATACATACAAAGGAAAGTGGAAAGTAGAGAAGCATTGTGGATCATAGCACCTGGATGCAGAGAGTAAGGAATGTGTTCAATTCCTTTTTCAGGTTATCCCAAATAATTCCAATAATCTTTTCAACATATGCTTCAAGCTGCTGCTTGAAATGCAAAGCTGGATCCTTGGCATCAACTGGTCGAATCGCTTCAGCCGCTGGAGAACGGAAACCCTGGAATATAAAAGGTAAGGATTGTTTAGTTTTTGGAGCAGAAACTCATCAACACAATATTACAAAAAGGAAAAAAAAAAAAAAGAGGAAGAGTATGTTTACCTTGGTCATCCATCGGACTAAGGAAGGTGACTTTCGAAGTGGAGTGGCCCCAGTTCCACCAGATTTCAGACTTTGTTGGAGCATGAATAATAAGGTTGATGTATTGGATAACCAATATGCCAAATTTTCGTTGTTTTCTTCATTCTGATAATAAGAATCACGAATCATAACTCTGATAAAAACCAGATTTTTACAGAGATAGACAAGACAGCCTCCCATTTTGGTACCTTAATAGCAGAACCAATCATTTGAACGAGACGATCAAACACATTGGTTCTTTCTGCTTCGAAGGATTTCCAATGAAGAAGACATTTGTAGATGGTAAAGGCCGCTACAGGCTTCCCCTGGCTGAATCCAACATTTTTTGTGACACAGTTGATAAGGGCATCGACATCCTCCTTTTCCAAGAAAAACAAATCTCTCTTCAACCAAAGAGGGGATATATTAAAGATGAGAAGCACAAAAGAGTAATTTAACAACATACATGTTGAGGATCAATATGGGATCCCCTTGACTTAGTGTCTGATTCTTGTATCCTTGGCGGTGTTGTAAACTCTGCTCCCTGCAAAGACGGCTTTTAAAGATAAACAAACAAATGGGGCAGAACTTCAGATAAAAGAAGACTGAAAAGGAAAGACAAAATTTACATAGAGTTGACTTTCTTCGCTAGTATGAAGGCCATTATGCAAGTTCTGCACAAATAAGGGCAATATTGTAATTAAGATGATTGAGAGAGTCAGGTGGTAACATCCAAATTTTTCTCTGGGCATGTCTACCTTTACTGGAGTAGAAAGGAAACGTCCTGATGCTGTCTTAACAGGAGTGGTTAAGACAGATTCCTTCAAAAAGTTATTCTCAAATTTCACCTCCTTTAATTTCTCTTCGAGACTGCAAATGAAGAAAAAGCGTATATGCTGACTGTCAGTGGGTAAAGAAAACCTTAATATCTCTGTGGAAATTCAATAGCCAAAAGACCAATAGTGAATACTTGTGCATGGCAGTCTTCAAATTATCAATTTTGTTTTCAGCGTCTAAAGCCTTCTTCAGCCTTTCCTCGCTAATTTTCTTTGTCTCCTCAAATTTTTTCTCTGTTTCATCAATCTTCTGCTCCAGCGAGCTTACCAGGGACTGCATATGAAACAGAAATGAAATTCCAATTATTTCTTTGTTTTCCACAGCTTTGAAATCCTTAGTAAGAAGCAAAGAAACAAATATAATAGAGCAAATTCCCTACCTTGAGTTTTTCGTTTTCACTTGTGAGTTTCTCCATTAGCTCGGTGTCAACAACAGGAACCTCCTTTACTACAGGAACAATTTCTGCAGTCTTTTTTGCAGCTTCCACTTCCTTTAAGAGCGACACTTTGGTTTCCTTGAACTGGAGTTGTATTTCTTCCAATGCTAATTGCAGTTTTGCGTTTTCTTGAGTTTTACTTTCTTCCACGTCCACCTACAACGTAAAAGCCACAAAACAGGTGAAGGATGTCTCGAGTCAGGATCCAGTGAAATGTTTCTAGAAAATAAAACTTTTGAGAATGGGTGAAAAACCGAAAAAAGATTTAAGAACTGTGTTTTATCTGACCCTCATGCGTTTCTCTAGCTGCAGTCTCCATGTGAGTTCTTCCACTTGCTTCTCAAGCTTACTTTTGGCAGCTTGAAGGGCTCCAGTTTCCCTTGCAGCCTGCAGGAAATATGAAGGCATCATTGCTGCAGTTTTTCATTTTAGGAAAAAGCGAGCATGTTCCGTCTCTGTGTTCAAGACAATCAAATGGAAAGGGCAATTTCTAGCTGCTAGTTCCATCATGTAAACTCATCTAATCCCATTGTAAAGCTCATCAAAAGACCAAACATCATTTGAGGTGTTAGAATTTCCATGTGAAATGCTTAGACTGTAACGTAAAACAATAAATAGATACAGACAGAAGCAAGAGGTAGAAAAGCACACCATCTTAAGCTTTCGCAGTTGTTTACGGGCTAGCCTTGCTCTCCATGTACTTTGTGTCGTAATTGCTGCTTTCTTCAGCTTCTTGTAGTGCAACACGGCCAGGAGTCTACGGCAATGGCTCTGGTATATGCAATGAAAAATTAAAAATCAGAGTCTAGAAGAAATTTTGAGGAATGAGAAAAGCCTGCAAAGCTCAAAGATGAGAAGAAAAAGGAAGAGACATATTTTCTGCGATCAATTTTCGACTAAAAAAATATTTCTCCACCTGAATCACAGTTGTGGCCTTGGTCTTCCTTCGTCGTAAGTCACGAGCAGCCATACCGCGCAAACCTGACTGAATTGTAACAACAGCTTCTATGAAAGACCTCTTCCTATCAAGGTGGATCCGCAAAGCTCTCTGGATCTTCAAAGCAGCAGCTTCTCTGCACAAGTCCTCAAATCTATATCGAGCAACTTGACCTGTAAATGATGGATAACAAAGTAAATAATAAATGAAACAGTCACATCTATTCGCTAACTGTCTGAATGGTTAAGTTAACTTATATTCTTTACAACTTTTTAGATACCTCTGTACACAGCCTGTATATTTATTGCAGCGTTGCGGAGCATAATAAAGCTTTTGCGGGTCAGGTAGGAGCGGAATTTCCACTGGATAGTGCAGGCTGCTCTTCCTAATACCTCAGTCCTCCGATTATCTAACTCAGCCATATGCCCAGCCTTGAGGAAAACCTTCGTCTTTCCAATCTGTGAAAACAAGAACATATTAAGCTCCACATAAAATCAGGATAAATCAAACAAGGATTCATCAATTTTCTAAGCTCGGCTGCCCAGAAAAGTATTCAACATGATGTGCACAGTATAAGTACCTGGTATTCTTTGAGTCCAACTGTCTCCAGAAGTTTCTTGCACGCTTCTTTCTCATCAGAACTAGTAGGAACAAGCCAAAAGTTAGAAATTTTTTCAATATCTGGGTAAGCTTTCAACCACTGAATTGAGAGAGGCAAACCTCTTATCTAATGTAGAGGAAGTTAGGATACTAAATCTGTCCAGGAATTCATCAAAACGTTTTCGTGTAGGATATCCAGCACGACAAACCCTGATTGTCTCCATAACACCCTAAAAATATGCTTATAGTTTTTAAACTCACACGGAATAATAACAAGCAAGTGTACACAGACAACCCAAAAATGTAAGTAAATCTCACCCCACAACGTAGCTGTTGCAGACTATTTTGGTTCTCAAAGATAGAAGGCTTCAGGAGATTATTGGGCTTCACGCAACGAATATAGTGAGGCTCAGTAGTACTAAGACCTTCCATCAATGATGCTAATTGTTGCTGCATAAAGTAGGACAGTGACTTCAGTAATCCTACGATGGAACCGAACGAATGTTTACATAAAAACTACCTCATTTTACTGCACCTTAAATTGTGAAGCTATAGAAGAGAACTTTGATTGTTTGTTAGCATCTTCCATTAGAGGAGGAAATAACCCTGCAATAAAAGTGCACCTAGAAGCACCTAGCAGAGCCTGATGCTCAGCAACAACATAATCTTTGTTCTTTTCCAGAAACTGCTCGGTCTGATAAGTGACCTGAAAAGATAACTCAGTATTTTTAGGATATAAACAACTAATATTTCAGGACATGATTGCATTATTATAAATTCAGAATGCTAAAACAGGTATGTACTCACATCACCAGCATAATGGCAAATTGTGAAGTCAGTTCGAGATAATTTTGGCTTGCTAAAGTACTTGTTCTCTTTCAGTGTTTCGTACAGCTTTTGAGAAAATGTTTTATGTGTTGATCTTGGGAACATGCTGCAAGATAGAGGTATACAACTTCAAATCAAAGGAGAGACAATGCATGCGGAATAATAGTAATTGAAGCTCTTAGGCTTACCAAGCCTCGTCCAGAAGAGCAATAATACCACCACGTTTCTGATACATAACAAGACAATGATGAACATGCAAGTGAGTTAAAATGGAAACTATTCACTAAGAGCTCACAGGTAAAACGTAGTGAAACTAGTTACCTTCTCAATAAGTTCCAAAACATATCGATTATCTGGGAAATTAATGTGGCTCCACTCAATTTCTTCTTTCTTGTACTCGTCTTGTTCCATTTTCAAGACGTGCTGCCCAGAAAAAATGTCATGGAGTAAAGCTGAATACAAAGAAACTATCAGAAAAAGGAGCAGACCTCAGACAAACCTGAGTAAAATGTTGCTGGAGTTTCTCATTTGTCAAATTGATGCAAAATTGCTCGAAACTGCAAAAACCATGCATTAGTAAGTATCAGAAGCAACCTGCACTTGAAACTTTTCACCTTTCTTCCATACCAGAATGTATATATTCTTAACAAAAGCAAACACTGTCTTATGAACAAAGATTCCAAAAGTTCAAAAACTCCCGTTGATTGGTATACATAAATTTTCAAGGAGAATGATGACTTTATACCCCATGTATGCTTCCTAAAACTAGAGATTCATGTCATGTGTCTGATGTATCATCTGACCCTTTGTTCCATAGTATTTTCACTAAGCCGGTTTCCTTGCATTAATCAAACATAAGGCATACCACTTAAGCACCTGTT
Organism: Erysimum cheiranthoides; assembly: GCA_011420285.2. Taxonomy (NCBI): domain Eukaryota; kingdom Viridiplantae; phylum Streptophyta; class Magnoliopsida; order Brassicales; family Brassicaceae; genus Erysimum; species Erysimum cheiranthoides. The sequence goes on from CM022180.2 coordinate 21,389,364, forward strand.
TGTCTTAAAACTCTCAAATCCATAAATATCCAGCACTCCAATCATGTTTTTTGAGTCAGGATCTTGCCCAATTGAATTATTGATCTTGTTTACGATCCTACGAGAGCAAAGAGGAAAGTTAGCAAACAGTAATGTATGTAACTTTGGGAAACAAGAAACAGAATCATCCAGCTGCAAGAAATCATGTGCTCGTAAATACTATACATACCAATCAAACAATCTCGAGTAGACAAATTTTGCTAAGGCATCTCTGCTGAGTGCCGCAGAATTTGGATCCAGACATCTGGAAATTGTTTCTTCAGGTGTCACCATTACACGTTTACAAAGAGAATCTTCCAGTGCCTGCTCATCACACCTGCCGAAATTCAAGGAGTCAGGAATGAATTCTTTTCACATCATCAAATATTTGATAAATCATGTTTCAGAAAGGGTGCTTTTCACATTGAAAGTCATCAACTCAGTTAGTTACACACATGAAAAGCTCAGCCGCAATCTTCAGGTATTTCTTAGACTTTTCTTTTGGAACTGACGAGTCTGGTTCTTCTCCTATTGCAAATTCTATGTTACCTAGATGAAGAATAGCTGCCACAACTCGAAATATTGCTTCCTGAAAAGAAAGTGATATCAAATACACTCATATGCTGATATCCCTTTACTAGGAGAAGGGTAAAAAACTACCTGCTCCTCTAAACTTATCCCAACAATGCCCATTGCTTCTCGGGTTTTAATATACTCCTTCGAATCATCCACCCCCTCTAACTTAATACAATGAGATTGATTCAGATAACGGAATTCTGTTGGATCCTCTAATTTTAATTTTCTGATGTCCTGTCAAATAATAAAAGGAAAATGAGAAGCATCAGGACAATAGTTTCATAGATTTGGGCTAAAAACACTGCAAAATTTTAATGCAGTTTCAAACTTTCGGTACATGGGAACAAGGGATACAAGAGACTGAAGATAAATGGAATTTTTTTACTATTTATCAAAATAGTTGGTCGTGGATAGTGTATCCTGATTGATGGATATATCAAATATCAAAGCGTCCAGATAGAAGAATCTCTAACAACTCTGGCATATTAAAAAAGAAAAAAAAGCCATATATACCTCTGGTGGTGCAGCACAAAGCATGTAAAAACAGTGATAGTTTCTCTCGGGATCTGACACTTGACAAACCCGTGACCTCTCTAGCAAATAAGTCCTGATAGCAGCTCCTGATATCCTTCCCCTTTGGTCGAACTGAATCTCCACGAATTTACCAAATCGACTGCAACATGATAATGATTGTACAGATGAAAAAGTGATGAAATATTTGGTCAATGGATGTTCAGTAAAAAAGTGATGAAAAAGTGTGAGTTCGTGTATGTGTGTGTGTGTGTGTGTGTTACATTCACCTTGAATTGTTGTTCTTGACGGTTTTTGCATTTCCAAATGCTTCTAGAACAGGATTGGACTGCACACAAAGATAACATAAACCATTCATGTCAGAGAATGATCTTTTACTAAATTCTACAAATCCTATCTTTGACAATCCACAAGGTCTATAATAAAATATTTGCCATTAGTTACCTCCAAAACTTGATCTTCGACAGTCCTTCTGTCAGAAACAGCTCGACCTCCCATTTTTGCTAGATATTTCATAAGCAATTTAGCAGTCTCAGTCTTCCCTGCCCCACTTTCACCACTTACCAAGATTGATTGACTAATTCCCTCATTAATCATTTGTCTACACACAATAGAAACAACAACAAAAACGTCAAACAGGAAACAACTAATGATGAATGTTACAAGAGAAGAAAAAAGAAACTTCAAAGTTGAATGGCTAGCACCTGTAAGCTGCATCTGCAACTGCAAACGGATGGGGACTCAATTCGCCCAAGGCGGCTCCTTTATATTGTACCATCATATGGTCATTGTAAAGATCCGGTAGTTGTTTAAATGGGTTTACCGCAATCAAAATATTTCCTGTATAAGTCTAATAAGCAAAAAGAAAACAGGTTTTAGGAAAATTTTACAGAGCAAAAAGAAAGAAAAAGAAAGAGCGAACAGAAGGAGACTAACATATATTTCGTCAATTTTATATCTTGATTTCAGATTTTGCAGGACTCCTGGTTCATGTAAATAAGCTAGCGTTGTCATATCGTCCACTCCAGATTGTGGAACTTCCATATCTTTTGGATATGTGTTTGAACCTTTGACAACAACCTGAAAAAAACTCAACAGAAGTATGAGAACCAATCTCATAAAATTTTCAGGACAAACATATACAGATTCCATCCTTTAAGCATAGTCAAAGTATATCTAAATTCGGTTATACATACCGTCTTCCCTGAGGTACATTGGACCTTTAAATTATCTCCATTAACCTCGACAACTTCACCATCAATCCATGCCTCCTCCGGATCTTCCACCCAGACAATTGAGCCCACTCTAACTGTAGAACAAGCCTGAAGAACAACCAACAATCGCATACACGTCATTTGGGAATATTAAAACTTTAAACTATCCTACATTACAGAAGATTGAAACAAAAAAAAAAAAAAAAAAAATCCTCGTAATCGTTACAAAAACATAAATTTACGAAAAGGGGAGGACACAAATAGCATTGAATAGTCTAGTTAAGAGGCTTATTGTCCCCACAAAACTTGATTTCTGAATATGATGAATTTAATAATGACCATGAAAACAACAAATGATAAAACCTTAAACACCATGTTCATCTCTGTATAACAACAGAGCATAATTAAATGAAGCCCAGAATAAGCAAAAACACAAACTTGGAAGAAAATATCAAAAGAAGATCATTCAATTTGCACCAACAAAAGTTACACATTTGCCGTTTGAGTAAATAAAACGAAAGAAACGCCCAAATGGAATTCAAAAACGATGATAATCCCAGAAATTAGAGTACCATTTTCAGCGGAGATGAATCAAATCAGAGAGCCAAGAGATTCCTGAAGCAAGAAAGAATCATTCACTTGCTTGAGCTGGAGACGAGTTGTGTGTGACTCAGAGCAAATGCAAAGAATAGATTCTCTGAGAAGGGATCGAGTCTTATAGAGTAGATATGTGTGTGAAAGCTTTAAATTAAAACCCGTTTGAGCAAATTTGGTAAAAACAAATTGGCTAATGAAGAAATCACAAATCTTCCTCTTTCACCTATTTTTTTCGGTTTTCTTTTAATTTCTTCTCTCTTTCTACTTCTGTGAATAAATTAGTCTTTCCAGAGTAAACTAATTAAGGGTTATTTAGCGTTAATTTACAGTAAATTCCGAAAATGCCCATTTTGCTTCTAATCTCTCTTTTTTTTTTTTTTTATATATATATATAGAAATAAAATAGGAAAAATCCAAATTTAACAAAGTGGAAAATATCAAATTCTTTGTTTTCTTCCCTCTTTTGCTTCTTTTACTTAAAGTTGCTAACTTTTCCTTTCTACACTCTAACTTATCAAATTATTCTCTCTAAACTCTATGTGAAACGTCATATTCACATGATTGTAATATCATATTTGATTAAACTAATTAGACATTTCTAAATGCTTCTTAGAAGGGAAATTTTATTTATATCATAAATGTTTAAATATATATTTTAGTAAAAAATCTCAATGAACCAATTAAATGATAACATGTGACTTAATTTTAAGGAAGTGTTAAATATTAGACAATGTTTGTTAAGAAAGCATATCATCATAATGTAATTTTTATTTAAATTACTTAATTTAGATAATTTATTTTTTAAAAAAAATATTGTAATCTATTCATAATTTAAATAAAAGCAAAACAATCAAATTATTGAAACACATAGGTTAATTTTAGTGAAAATCAATCAATTTGAAGATAAAGTTAACAAACATCTAATGGTTATAAGGTGGTTGTTAATTTTATGTTGGATTAATTAATTTCCTACTTTATTGGCATTAAATAGAGATAAATTTTTCTTTATTTAAAAAAAAAAAACACTATATGCAATTAATTCATTTTGTAATTTAGTGATTAATAATTTGTTTAGAAAGTTTCTCTTTTCATTTCCAATATTCATAAATAAATGTCTTACTTCATATATAGATATATTTCTCTACACCAACTAAGAAAGTTAGGAACACATACATTTTATAAAAAAAAAAAAAAAAAAACCATTTTATTCCATTATAGAGCAGAAGAAGATTATACATCAGGTGCCAAAAGTATCTGGTTAAGGTGGTTTTACTTAAACCACTTGCCTACATAACCTTACACGTTTTATATTTAATTTATTTATAATATGTACACGAAATTAGGAAAACTTATTACAACAACTGTTAATAATACTTATTTTTATGTGGTGATGTGAAATAATTTGGTCTTTTTCTCCCCGTGAGCAGCTCGAGGAAATTTGCAATTAAAATCCTCTAATTCGAGGACCGAAGAAAAAAGTATTGATATACACTTGTAAGTTGTAAATGTGCTAATTAACTACTAACAAAAAAAATATAGTTATAAATTTGCTTATTAACCATTAAGAGAACGTCACGTGTCGCCGTGATTGATTATTGTCCGTTTACAATTGGACAGTTCTCTTAAATAAGCACATTACGCTTTAACGGTTTACCCGCCCGAACACAAACCGCTGTCTATTGACGGATGGGGTCCACACAATCAGCCATTTTTTTTTGTCTTAAAAACGTATTTTTTTCCGAGTATCACTTTTCAAGATCGACAAATAACAGAAGTGATATTTTCTAATGACAATTTACAATTTTACATAATAAAAAGAGCTAATACAAAGATGAAGACTCAAAGTCAAAAGCTTCCGTTATCGAATTTAATTTCAGAGAATCACAAACTAAACAACGATAACCAAAAGTCAAAATTCGTAGAAACTTACTGTATATACCAAAACTAAAATAAAAGACTAAAAAATTAGGTAACTACTAACTTCACTAGAATAAAAAATAAAAATGTTTTTGTGGGGAGAAAAAGAAAAGAGAGAACTAAGTACAGACGTCCTTTAAAATACAACCCTCCCTGTGCTTTTGCATCCTCGCAAAAACAAACAATTAATCTATTGAGGAAAACAAAACAAAAAAACAAAACAAAAAAGCTCCTACAAGAAATCAAACCGGAAAGTCTTTACCCAGATTAACCGAACCAAACCGAACCTAACCATGCAGCTCAAGAGTTGTGAGCCTTTTTACTTTTTCCTTTTCTTCACTGTACATTTGCTGGCTTCTCAGAGCCAGTCGCCATTGCCGGACCAGAGATGTCTAGACGACGATGGTCCACCGTGTTCGCTCATGCTTCCTCTCAGTCTAAAGAAGTTTCTTCTACTACGCATGGGTCGTAGTGGACCCGATCTGTTTGGTAGAAAAAGGCTTCCTTCTCTCGGAATGCTAGAGGCAGAGTGAGGCCGGTTCTCCATGTCCTCGAGCGGTCCTGAGCTATATTCCATGGTTATGAACGAAGAAGCTTGACCATATCTTAAACGAGGTGTCAAATTCCACCAGCTGCTATCTGAAGGAGCCAGATCACCTTTGAAGTCTGCAGAATCTGGTACTGATGAGTCCTTTTGGCTGCAATAGTCACCGCAGGTCTCATCTGCATCGTTGTATATAAGTTTCAGTGCCTGCACAACTTCACCCATGAACGGTCTATGTGAGACCTCTTGGTGGACGCACATGGAAGCAATCGCAGCCACTTTCGCCATGTCATCAAAGTCGTAGGTTCCAGCCAATGCAGGGTCCACCAATTGCTCCAGGCCCTCTCTGTTGGCTAGTAAGGGTCTAGCCCATGTCACAAGGTTTTCTTCTCCCGAAGGTTGAGACATGTCTACTGGTCTTCTACCAGTGAGAAGCTCAAGTAGAACCACACCATAACTATAGACATCGCTTTTAACCAGGAGATGCCCCGTCATTGCATACTCAGGAGCAACGTACCTGCAATTATTAGAGGGGTGGTCACAGTAAGTCTTTTATTTGACCAGAGTGCCTGTATTCATCATATTAGCATGAGATCGGTTTTTCAAAACAAGTCACACTAGAAAGAAAGTTTACCCAAAGGTGCCCATGACTCGAGTTGAAATATGTTGACTTCCTTCGGTTGCTTCTCTCGCCAGTCCAAAGTCTGAGACTTTTGGGGTAAAGTCATCTTCTAGGAGAACATTGCTAGCCTTAAAATCACGGTGGATTACTCGGGGATTTGAATCTTCATGGAGATAAGCCAGTCCTCTCGCTGCTCCAAGTGCAATCTTCAACCGCGCATCCCAATCAAGCGTTCCTTCTGTTTTGTCAACACCCAGAAAACCAGGTTTTAGATGGTGATGCAACAACAAGTGATGGATATAAAAGTGCAGATAATAGATATGTCACCGTGCAAGTGGGACTCAACACTCCCGTTGTGGACAAGCTCATAAATCAAGCAACGTGTACGGCCTTCAATGCATATTCCAATCAGTTTCACAAGATTGCGGTGGTGCAAACGGCTTAGCATCTCGACTTCTGCAATAAATTCACGGTCTCGATTCTGATTGTCCCTAGTTAGCAGTTTCACTGCAACCTCAGTTCCATCTTCCATGCTTCCCTGATAAACACGACCAAATCCACCCTCACCCAAAACCCTCTTGGCACTGAATTTATCAGTTGCCTTCTCAAGCTCGGAAAGTGTGAAGGTCTTCACGGATAAAGCACATGTGGCCATGGAGGACATCAAGGAATCTGATCCGGAACTTCTGGCACTACTAGAAAACATAGATCCAGCACCTGCAAGACGTATAAATATTTCAGAAACAAATTCTATTAAAGCTACAGAAGCATGTATCTGTTACAAAGTCAGAGGGTGAACATTACCAGGCCTTTTGTTAATCGATGGAGCCAATGCTGGGCCAACAGCATTAGATGACTTCCCAATTTGTTTCCATTTCACGATTATAGATATAGCTCCAACTAAAACAAGAATGAGCACGAAACCTGACAAGGCAATGATTGCAATTGTTCTAAAACCTATTCCCTGGCTTTTGTTGTCAAAGTTTGCAGTGAGTGGAAGCCCTCCAGTACTTGCACTTGGAGCATCTCCCGTAAAATCTCCATATGGCGAAGAAGAAGGAATTCCTGAAGCGAAGTTAAGAAATTCAAACAATGAAATGAAAAAAAAGGTAGAAACTTGCATCATAAAGAAATTAGTTTACCTGGATAACTTATGTGTGTAACCTCATAATCACCAAAAACAGTCTCATTTAGAGGCACTTTCTTGTGCCGGAACCTCTGATAAATAAGTGTTGCTGTAGTGTTGTCGAACTTTTCCCCAAGTGGAACAAGAATAATATCCACCACTGTTTTCCCTTGATTTTCATTGTCGGCACTGGCACCCATTATTTTTACTTGGCTTTGTTCCAAGTATGTTCCAGCAGCAACCTCAATTTCTAACTCGTTGGTCACGGGGAAAATAGAAAAAGGCGCAACACTTAGTAGAAGCTGAACTTTCATGGGGTAAACACAACCACAAGGTGAACCAAAGGGAGTTGAAGTGAAAGGCTCCACGCATGTCTGTTGACAGTCTATCAGAAAGGACAAAACAGAAACACACAGGAAAGAGTAATTACTACTTCTTAACTATCAACTGAAGTCTGAAGTAATAACACTAGCCATTAGACAAAGACGAAAAAAGTACACATAGTACGAGATTATCCTTGAGACTAGCATAGGATGCAGGATAATCAACAGGTAGATGGATTACCACGTGACGAAGGTGAAACTGCAGTCACATTGCGTCTTAAATGCCAGCGACGATGATGGTGATGACCCCTGTGCCTTGGTGGTGGAATGCGGCTTGGGTTGGGGGAAAAGGCTGAAAATGGAAAGAAAATAACCATGGAGTACTCCTAGACAGAAACATAACTACACTATGTGACAAAAAGGATTCCCTTGCTGACCTGGTGAAGGTGCAGGAGCAACTGATGGATTAAGATGAGGATGAAAAAAATGCATTTGATGCGATTTTGATCGGGTATATGGCAAGCTCATTGGAAATAGCCGAGCTGCAAAATGATAGACAAAGCTAATAAGTCATCCACAGACAATTCCTTTCTATACATGTTGAATACTCATAGAAGCGAATACTTTCGAAAAATAAAATGTTTCCAGAAGTATACATACTCCATCCTCTCTTGGAGATGAAAGTACCATGCCTACGTTAAAGAGTCCATTTTGGCCAAGAGAAAGTCACACGAAATCGATACTTCCTCAAGATACTAAGAAAAGAGAAAAAAAGCTCTAGCTTCTACGTGCATACGAGCTATTTAAAGTTAAGTGCCAAATAAGGCACAAAACGTGGGACTTCATCGTCACTCTCACGCTTCACAATTACAGATTCCAAACTTAATTAATCTAAATCGTACAACTAAACTCTTTTGCTTACTTTATACATAATAAAGTTAGCTTCTAAATATATCAAATAAACAATTCTAAATATAGACCACCAACTAATCTTGAGCTGTCAAACTAAGAGCAAAAAAAAAACCTTAGCTAGATGAATTTTTCCTATCTGAATCGCTTCCTAAATTTGTTTACCAAGCAAACACATTGGAAAGGGAAAAATTATCTGTCAACTAGTTCATACCAAAGCAGATAGGAAACGAGGCGAGTGAGTGAAGAAGAAGGAATAGCAGTAGACGCATCGCAAAGTTCCTCATCTTATCGATACTCAAAAACAACCATTAGTCAGTAACGGAGACACCAAACCCTCACAGCCTCGCCGGACACTCTCCGCAGGTCAAAACGAAGCCTAACCAGAACCAAACGTCTAACCATAACTTCCTCAAAGCTCCACAGACATTGATTTCTCCCTCCTCCCAAAAAATCAAAAACCCTAGGGTTAGACAAAAAGCGAGTAGGTTTTAACGCGATTTACACAGATCCACGAAATGCGGCTCGAGATCTGTACAGAACGAGAAGCAGAGTCGAGCGTGTGTAGCGTACGAGTAAGGTTGAAGATACAGAGAACGAAAGCTTCTCCGGCGAAGGTATCAGAGTTAAAAGAGAGAGAGAAGAGAGTAAAGTGAAAATCGAACCAGAAGAAGCGTAGAGAGAGAAGAGAGAGATAGAATTTAATGCTGATGGTGGGAAGGGGCGTAGGGTAGTGTGTTTGCCGTAGTGAGACTGCTTTCGAAGAAAGGCAAAAAAAAAAAAAAAAAAAAAAAAAAAAAGGCGATGATGATGGTATTATCAAACATCGACGCGCTTTTATACGCTCGTGGTTTATACGCTCCTTGAAACGACAAAACTGGTGGCCGTTTGCTACCGTCACATCGCCAAAACCGTTTCTTTTTTGGGCGTTAGCCTAATTGGGCCGGGCCTTGCTGGTATTTTTGCCTACTAAACGGAACCGTTTTTGGTTTGCTTTCTATACAAATATTACATTTTTCATTTTTTTCCAAATTAAAATTTCCTATATACTAAAACTGCAAAAAACTCTCCAACCTATTTCAGTTTCTTTTATTCAAACACCTTGCAATCGTGTTACAAGTTAATAAAATTATATCTATCGCTAGTTTTGGATTGTTGAAAACCTTTGCTGATTCTGTGGATATGTTCCTCTGCTAGCAACTTTGTTTTGAAAACATTACATGATAGTATTGTCCAGTCCCCAATCATTTAAACGGCGATTGTTCTGGTTGTTGTACCCCAAACATTATTTATGTCAATTGACAAAAAGGTATTTATTTAACTTAATTTTCCAGACGTGCTAGTAGCAGCTAATTACTGATATACACAATCGTAACTGTAATTAAAGCATCTACTCACTCTACAAAATACAAACTACATTTATGTTTCAATCATTCAAGAAGGTTTCAAAATCAAATGACAACGTACCAACATAGTCTTGACCTACTGGTTCAGGCAACGGACTAACCGGGCCGGTTTGGTTGGAATTGTCCATTAGCCAGTTCTCAAATTCCGAAAGTTTGGTCTCCAAGACGTTTTCATTAGTCCCTGGTTGCTGTTGTACCGTCTCTGTTTGCGAACCCACAGCAGTAAGAGGAGCTTCAGGCGGAGTAAACAGATCCACATTTGTCTGAAACTGCCGATTTCCACTACCACGTATGTTATGGTCTGAATGTCTAGTGTACACATTGCTCTGAGGACCAGGTAGAGCTGCGCAATGATCACTAACATTGGGCTGATAATTGCATTGTTGAGTGTACATTTCCGGGTTTATTGTCGGTGAAGAACTATGGTGGCTGGATTGTGAAACTTGAGCACTGCTATATTGGATGCTGTGACCATTTACCGCAGGAGAGGCTACTCGGGATCTTAGGTTGATCCTATAAGAACTTCTATCCTTTTGGATCACGCTGTTGCGAACACTGCTCAATGATTGCACTGTTTGATTCTGAAACCCTGGATTGTGCGGAATCAATTGCCTGATTCTATGCCTGGCTCTGACGTTTGAGGAATTAGCAACACGGGTAGATGATGAACAAGGCCGGATCCCAACCTGGTTCCGTGGCAAACTATTTTGGGACACCCGTAAGATATTTGGAGTAGGTTTCGAAGATGGTGGGGTAGGCATGTATCCCGTCCTGAAGTATTCGCGTTGATTCTTCCATATCTTCTCTTTATCATTAGCATGACAATGATCTATGGTGGAGACACCGATACACCAGTATGGACATGGAGCACGGATGTCACACACATAACAGTGACACTTCAAAGTAAAGCAAAAAGAAAAAGGATTAGCCAGGAAAAGAATCCATCAAAAAGCTCGGTGGAGATAAGGGAAACTTTAGATGGTTACCATGTCACAATACTTGTCATGTGATGTTGAGTTGAAGGCGTACTTAGCACACGAATGTCGAGGATGAGGGAAATCTCTACATGCTATCTACAAAACAAATATTTTTGCTCCTTTATATTAGGAAAACTTTTTAAGTGAACAACACCTGCATAAATATGGAACACAGAGAAAAAAAAAAAAACAGTTCAAAAGATACATTGATCAGTACACATTTACTATAACCACCAATTCCCAAAAACAGTTCCCAAGAAAAAAAAAAAAAGGTCTTCAAAATTCATCTAGTCATGAAATAATCAAGCTAAACAAGACTAACAAATACAGAATCCGAAATGAAGTCATATTACATATAAGCTAACAAGAAACAGTGTGGCTTTCACACGAATTCAATGGACAAAAACGAAAGAGTACTCAGAAATGAGAAGAAGGTTAAAAGTGGAATATACCTCACCCTTTTGACCCACTACAAGCACATCATCATCATCATTCTTTGGTAATTTATCATCATCTTCGTCAATTGAAGTAGTATTCGTCGACTTGTCGGGATCGCAGTCCAAAATCACACAATCCTCGTCATCGTCTACAGCTTGATTCGACAAATTGGGATTCCGATAGTGAGAATCAATGCCACCTTTAATCTCAGAAAGCACCTCGACAACATCGGTACTGTCTGATTTCTCATCGACGGATTCCATAACATCGTTTAGCCAATTGGAGTAGTCTACGTCTTTCCGTTTATCGAACTCCTCCTCGTCTGAGCTAACATCCACGATAACATGATTTCCCGAACCCATCGACGATTTTTCGAAACCGATCACTGAGAATTTTTCAGATAAGTGCGAAATTCGAATCGATTCCGAAGTAGAACAATTGATCACATAATTTAGTAATTTGACCGAATTTTAAGAATTAAAACGAAAAAAAAAAAAAAAAAAAAAAGAGACAGACATGATTTTCTTAGTACCCGGGAATATTCGAGGAGGTCATAAGAAGCACAGAAATGGAAACTTGGAGCAGAGAAATTAGGGTTCGAGGAGAAAAAGCAGATGTTGTGCTGGTGATGGAAAATTGACGAATTTTACTCAGAGCGAGGTGAAGATGGGCCAACTGGGCCTATACTCAAGAGGAATTGGGCTCGTGATGAAAAAAATTGACCAATTTTATTTGTTTTCCATATACTGTTTGGTCCAAGATCTTAAAATCAATGAAATGACGTAAAAAAGAAAAAAGACACTATGTTGGTTAATTATAAAAACCCAAAATATGGCAATTTATGAACAGGTTTGTATCACAATAAATTCCTTCAAATGCGATAAGAAAAATCAAAATCCTCTTCAAGGAGACGGAGCAAAATTTCCTACATAGCTTTTGCCTCAATATAATATTTTGTATTTAAAAAGACAACATTTGAAACAAATTATGTTTTTAGGGAAAAAAAAAACAAACTCGTAGGAAAATTACTACTGTAGTACTACTAATTTGTTGTCAGGACAAAAGGAGTATAAAACGGATGAAATGAATGTTTATGTAAGAAGGAAAATACAATTCCCAAGACCAAAAGTGGTGGGTAAGGAGCATGTGCGACCTCGGGCTCCTCCACGCCTCAGCTTCCTCATCTCCTTAATATCCACCGTTTACCGCGTTATATGCACGTTCTCACAATATACTGTATCAAATTTGCATTTACTACATGAAGATCAAATTAACAGTGAAATTTTGTTGAATTCTTCTTTTTAATTTAATACAAACTGTATGATCAAATTATTGCATTTAAAATCATAGATCAACTTTACATGGTCCCTTTTCTTTATTCAAGTCAAAAAGATTTCGTAACAGTCAAATCCAACGGCTGGGAACGAAGGAAGAATTGTAGCGCGTGAGAGAGACATCTAAACCAATATATCTATTCAACGGTACGTTGGGTTCGGTATATCGCCATCGCACGTTCAAAGTCAATTCTACTTTTCAACGTTTACAAGCTACCACCTCTAACTTTTAGATTTTCATAGTATATTGTTATGCAAACTTTTTATTATTGTTAGTTTTGTCCAAAACTTTAACAGCGTGAATGAATCACCCTCACCCTATTATTATTATTATTCTATTTTTGTTTAAGGGATTATTAACCTCAATGAATGTCTCACAACAAAATGCTTATATCATTTCAGGTATCACCATTTATGCTCGTATCTTTAATACTATAAGATTCGTTTACTTATTATTCCGACAATATGCTAGACCTATTCTTTTCCTGATTATAATATCTTTGACCTTGTATATAGTTAGAACAAGCGTCATGACGAGTACTAAAAGTGTGTATATTATGCACCTAAAATATCAATTGGGTAAATCGTGATAAACTTGCTATCTTTCCATATGAATTTTTGGAGTTTTTTTCTTTATTTGAATATTAGTTTTGTGATTGTTATCATATTTTTAAAATATCATTCCATATCTAAAATATGTCACGTTCAAAGATATTCAACATAACATTTTTGGTGGAAGATATGTTGTACATACCATTTTTGTAATTAATATATAAACTATTAGTATTTTTCTAATTTAAGTAACTAATCTTGGTTAAAAAAAATGATTTTAATGTCTACAAAAGAATACTAGATTGGATATTCCTCTTTTTTTTTTGTAATTGTGTGAGTATTGAGATTAAATTAGATAAAACAAGTCAAAACAATCAACAAATTTGGGTGATTGCTCTCATAACATGAAGGCCACGTTTAGTAGAGTTTAAGGAAAACGTGAGGGGTAAAAGACAAATAAAAGTAAAGAAAAGATATAGAACCTGAGCTGTTCTTCTCCTGGTCTCAAGTATAACCTCCCCTTTTCCGTAAAATTCTATTTTTAGTACAGACTTTATTTATCTGTCTTTTTCGCCCCCCACAGACAGAGAAAAAAAAAAAGAAAAAAAGAAGATACAATTCCACTTTTGTTGATTGTTGAATTGTAAATCTCTCTCCCTAATCCTCTCACCGCGCATTCATTTCGTTCCCTCCATAATCCAAGCTTCCGTTACAAGTTTTTTTTTTTTTTTTTTTTTTTGGATTTTCATGTTTGAATTTTCATTAAACTAAAAAAAAAAATTTCCCAGGAGCTTTGATTTTGCTGGAGGATTTGGAGGTATCAAGAAAATCCTGATTTTAATTCACTATTTTTTTTTGTTGTGATCATCCATCTTCTTTGATTCGTTGTTTAATAGCTTTAAATTCGCATAGCTGGTGTTGAATTCGTACCATAGAAATCAATTTTTGAATTTTTCATATGGTTTCAACTCGTCTGGAAAACTAGGGTTCGTTATCAAATAGGATTGGTGATTCGAGCAGGCGGTTTATCAGATCGTAAGATTAAGATTCTTCAAGTTCCAATAGGTTTTTTTTGAAGGAATTACGATTAAGTTTTTATTGATTTATTTTCTTGTTGTTGATTGGATTGGTTTGTTTCTGATTAGTTTGTTGATGGTTTCTTTTGAGTGTGTGTAGGAGAGATTAGGGGTATGCTAGTTATTGATTTTGCTCATGTTGTGTGAGGAAGGGACAAGTGGTGCATGAAGCCGAGCTTTGATACGGATATGCAGGGAGATGTGTTGGCTGTTCATCGGGGAGATAGTAATAGAGATGAGATATTAAGATACTCCAAGAAGACGGATGTGGAAGGTTTTAGGGATGGAGATGATGATGGATGGAGAACATTGAGTAGGGATGAGCAGAATACGTTGGACATGGTTCAGGATGATAGGTCGTTGAAAGAAGAGCAAGTGAATACATCTTGCGAGGAGAGGGTTTCGATAAGTAGAGACCAAGTGGGTACCCCAAGGAGTGAAGGACAGGTTATGGTGGAAAGAGATGGTGAGAACACGGGAGGAATTGATGAACGGAAATTGCAGGAGAGCGCTGAGAAAGAAGACGGACAAGAGTCTCTTAAGCAGTATGAGCCTTTGCAAAGGGTAAATAGGGATGACGAACAAGCTGTGTTGGAGAGGGATGAAAAGGTACTTGGTTTTGTGTCAAGAGATAATGACGAATCTGGTTCAGGTTCACCAGAGAGGAATGACAATGATCTTAGTAGAGAGATTACAAAACTGGATACACAAGTGCCAAACGGTCAAGATAAAGCAGATGAACTCCGTCATCTGAAGGTGGGTGGAAGCGCAGAAGATACAGGAACATTAAATAGATGTGAAAATAGGGATGAGAACAGAGACGGTGAAGATAATTCGAGTTTGATGTTGAGGGAAAAAGATGATGAACCGCAGAGTCTAAGATGCGAGACACAAGTTAATGACACAAGTGTTAGAAAGATGGAAATGAGAGAAGTTACAGGAGAGCAAGACTCTTCGCCATGTACCGCGGATGCAGTGAAAGTAGCTGGAGAGACATTTCAAAACGTTTACTTCAATGGACCAGTCCTACCACAGTCTCCGACACAAGGACATAGGCGCACCCAAAGTGAGATAGGGACTCCTGGACACAGACGCACAAACAGTTTCCAGAGATTAAAAACACAGATGCAAAAGGCTTGGCGTGGGGTCAGCAATCTACGTGAGGATAACCGGCCCACTTTCAATCCTGAGGTCTTAGCAAACCAGAAAAGACAGTGGTACCAGCTCCACTCTTCAAAAACTCTGGTATTCAATCTCTCTATGGGTGTCCTATCAAACCTTTGAAACACGTTTTTGGCTATGTTGTTCTTCCCCTTAATCGTCTAAAAATTCTGGTCTTGCATAGCATATTAGCTGACTAATTTTTTCCATTTGATAAATACTCTAGGATCAAACAAAATTAAAGGAGCCAACCTCACTATTTGAACATTTTATCATTGTGGGGCTTCATCCGGAAACGAATTTGAAGCCAGTGGAAGAGGCTTTCCGTAGAAGAAAGAAATGGGAGATGGAGATGTCAAGGTATGAAGTGGCAGACTACAGAATACTCCGTCACCGTGGGCCTCAATTTCCAATATTGGAGCCACAGGTTTGGGCTACCTTTTTTTCTTCTTTGAGTTCACATAGTTTTGGCATGCTTGGAGGTGTTACATGAGACACGTATTCTGATTCGTTGTCTACTTTGTTTGCCACTCTTTTATTTCTTTTTTTGATACGTTCTTTCTAATAGTTTATATGCATCTGTTCTGCTTCATGGCAGATTTAGTTGGTTTCTTTCTTGTCTTTATCAACTTTCATTCCATGCACAGATTCTTTTTAAATACCCTCCTGGGAAGAAGGTGGCAATGCGTCCAAAGGATCTAGCAACTTTCTGCTTTCCTGGTGGTGTCAAGGTATGATATGTCTGGTGTAAGTCTCTTTATAATTTTTTAATTGACCGATAATGTGCATTAGTATATTATTAGTTATGAGCCCTCTCAGTTAATTAGAGAATTTACCTAAAATTGATTCGTACTGCTGGTACTAATGTTCATCATGTTAGTAGGCATCATTAGGTTATTCTGTGATATATGCAGCAACTAAGACTGTTAAAACGTTATTTTTCTTCACAGGCACGACTTTTGGAGAGGACCCCATCTCTCAGTGATCTAAATGAGCTTGTCTATGGACAGGTCTGTAAATATTTCTGAATAAAATATCTGTATAAGCTTCTGTAGTTCATCTATGTTAGTTGGAATATAGGTTTACATATCATACTTTTGAGTTCGCTGCAGGAACATTTAGGCACAGATGATTCATCGTTCATATTTTCATTCAAGGTAATCTATCTTTCCTTTATGCCCCCTTAAGTTTTTTAGTGTCAGAGATTCACTAGTCATGTAAAAATTAACATGAGGCAATCAAAATTCTCTGTCAGGTAGCAGATGATGCGACATTGTATGGTGTTTGCTTACATGTCTCGGAGATTGTTCAAAGACCCCCTGGTGTATTAAGCACTGCGTCACCCTTGCATTCATCTGGAGGAGGCAGTCGTTTTTTGGTTTCTGCACCTCGATGCTATTGCTTGCTGACCAGAGTTCCTTTTTTTGAACTACACTTTGAGATGTTGAACAGGTGCGTAAGACGCTCCTACTTTAGTAGTGGCTTTTCCTTGCATTTAACAGAGACCGAAAAACTTATGCTGAAGGTCTTCACTTGTTGATGCAGTATGATTGCACAGGAGCGTCTAAAACGGATAACCGAATTTGTTAGTGAGATGTCTCTTGCTGCTGCATGCTATCGTCCATCAATATCCAGGATGAATGATCAAATCGATGGCCGTGTTTCATCACCTCGTAGCAACCCTGATGATTGGATGGCTTCTGCAATACCGGTTGATGGAGTCATGGCACTCACGGCCGCCGCTGCGGGATTAATATCTGATTGTGACATTGCGAACTTTGCAGAACCTCAATCTCCAGATAGTGTTGTCACCAGTGATACTTCGGATGTAAGTCAGATCAAGGAAATAGAAAGAGACGGGAGAAAAGTTTTCCATTGTTGCGATGATAATTCTTCTGAAGTATTTGAGAATCACTTGGATACCCCCGAAAGAACGTCCCAAAGCTGTGAGAATGGCCACACTTCTCCAGATGTTACATGTGTTGATCCTAGGACCCAACCAATAGAGCGTAATGAAAGCTGTGAGTCCATGTTCAGGTAAGTTAACACAAATGTTATCCATTAAAAATTGATCTAACCATTTCTTTTCTCCGGAATTTGGTCAAGTCATGTGGTTGTCTTTTTTTCAGTTAATGCTGTTATTCAGGGCTTTACCAGTATAATTTCAGATTTACATTTTTAAATATGGCAGTTCAGCTAAAAGTGTGTTGTCGGATGAGATCGATGATTTATCGAATAGCGAAAATGATTTTGGAGATGATTTAATACTGGAATGGGCTAAGGTAAGGAGATCACTAGTCATTTCACCATCTAGATGCTCTGTTACCTCTTTGTCATTGTTCTCATATACTGTTATATGGTATCTCACCTTGATAGGAACACAACAATGATTCGTTACAATTAGTTTGTGGTTACCATTCATTGGCAATTCCTTGCCGTGGAAGTGAAGTAGTTTTCCACCCGCTGGAACATCTACAATCCATCGCGTATACCCGCCCCTCAGTTTCAGCTCTAGGATTGTCAGAAGAATATATTTACTCTTCAGATTCTTCCGAGGTATATTTGATATCGGAAATTATCCTTTTGTTGTCTTGTCTCTACTTTACGATCTCATCTCAACCACTTTTCTTCTTCTTTGCCAAAGATAAATGCAAAGTTGGCAGCTGCTGAGGAGGCCATGGGTCTCTCAATGTGGACAACGGCAACAGTATGCCGTATTCTCTCTCTTGAAACTGTAGGGCCTCTTCTTAGCATCCTTCCTTTTCTTTTGGTGGTTCAGTGTGTCGGTTTTAGAACAACCTATCGATAGAAATCCTACTATTTTGCTTTGGTTGTCCATCTCTTCTTTGTGCCTTGAGTTAGTGTTTTCACCGGTAACAGATATCTGAAAGTTACAAAGTATTTTCTTCCTTCCAGATCATGTCACTGCTTGCTGGAGTATTATTAGAGAAGCAAGTCGTGGTAATCTGCCCAAATCTGGTTAGTCCTCTGGTCGTTATTCATCTTCAATCCCTTAAGGAGATTTAAATGGAAATGGTCACTTCAACTAACCGATGACTATTGCAGGGTGTTTTGTCAGCAATAGTACTATCTCTTGTCCCAATGATTCGCCCGTTTCAGTGGCAGAGTTTATTGCTTCCGGTAAGTATGACACAACTAGAAAAACAATTGACTAATTAAATTGTAGTATCCATGTTGTAACTTCTCTCTGTTGTCTTCAGGTTCTGCCCGGAAGGATGTTTGATTTCCTCGAGGCACCGGTTCCCTTCCTTGTAAGCATATATTCCATATGAAGTAACTCGTGCCATGTCATTACTAGCTAGATGATCACTTATTCTGAGGAGTTGAATGTTCATCAGTTTGTAATAAACCATCAAAATCTCGAGTTTAATTGATGTTGCATCGTAAATCATGAAATATGTATGTTTCTTGTTCCTCACACTGTCTGCGTTTGCGCCACCTGGCAGGTCGGTATACACAGTAAACCTATTGATTGGAAGGTCAAGACGTCTAATCTTATCCTGGTTAACATCCTCAACAATCAGGTTTTGTGGCCTTTATCATAAAAGTCTCTTATTTCTTTCTTTCTGATAAGTACCCGAAACCAGTATAATCGACAATTCTCTTAGGCATGTAATGTTTACCATGTTTCTTCAGGTGAAAATATGTAACATGCCAGCATTGCCTCAGCGTAGAGAACTTATGGCTCAGTTGGCTCCAATCCACGACACACTGGTTCATCAGAACTCAACTGCTGAAAGACACCCGGTTTATAAATGCAATGAAGTGCAAGTAAGTTAGTTACCAATGCATGGCCTAGTATTGTACAAAAACTAAAGTTACCTAACCCGATTTCATGTGACCGACTGTTTCTCAGGCAGAAGCCGCAACCAAATTCTTGAGGGTAATGAGAGATTACATGGAGTCTCTTTGCTCAGATTTACACTCACACACCATAACAAGTGTTCAATCCAATAGCGACAGGGTACTTACTTAAATAGTGACTCACCTAAAAGCGTAAAAAGAACTATTTTCTCTCTATCTCTCACTAAACTATCTAAATTCTTCTTTCTCAGGTTTCTCTACTGCTAAAGGACAGTTTTATTGATTCATTTCCTGGTAGAGACCGACCCTTCATTAAGGTACAAAATCCTAATCCTGATCTTGGCTTCAGTTTCCGATATTCTCAGAGACTTACAAGTTATATCGTTTGTTACTCTGGGTTTTGCAGTTATTTGTAGACACACAACTGTTTAGTGTTTTATCAGACTCGCGACTATCGAGCTTTGAGAACGGACGTCTTTGAAGCTCATTTTTTGGTCATCAACTTATACAATACAAACGGAAGAATCAACCAAAGCCAAATCATATGAAAAAAGAAAAGAAGCAAAAGTGGGTAACTTTTCTACCCTGTACACTCAGAACTTTACAGGTGATGAATACAAATGTTTAAACCCTGCAGTAGAAAAGTAAGAAAACAAGAAAACAGAGACATGCTTATCGTGTCTGGATCTCTGATCCTTTTATCATTAACAAACTTGTTTGAAAACTTCTTTCCTGCACTTTTGTAAATTAATCACCGCTCAGTAGAAGCGTTTGTTTGTTAAAAGTTGAACAGAACACTTGAAAACCCTTTTTGCTAAATTCAAGTGCTTGATTTCATGTTTCACAACAATTCTCAGAAGAAATCAGATTATGATTCCTCTTCAGCATAGACATGCCTACTATATTTAATTTGCGTTTTTGCCCATTAATCTGCTATTTAATGTAAAATTTTGTGAACAAAATAGAAAGTTTCACCGTGACGTGACATAAATGTTGTTCCACAATTTTAATGCGAAATCACAATAATACTGCAAATGTATCGCTAAAACTGGCGGAATGCAAAAATGCAATTCCGGAATAAATGTGTTCTTTCTGTTACTCTAAAGTGCCATAATATGATCATTATACAGGATAACAGGACATGGTCGCTGAAAAGAAGTGAAGTATTTTGGAAATCGTAATTATTTTTTGGTGTCACCTTCTTCTTCGTCATCAGATTTAGCGAAGATGGTCTTAGGCTGGGTCTGAGAGTAAGCAGGTGCAATAAACTTGGGATCTTTAACAGCAACCTCAGCATATTTCAATATCGCTTCTCTTGGATCTTCCTCCATCCACGTCTCTTTTATCATCCCACCTTGCTGCAAAACACACACAACAACAACAAAATTTCAATACATTACAATCACTAATACCACAAATCGCAAAACCAAAGAAGATACTGAGGCTCTTTACCTTGAGAAGATACTGTGTTAACAAGCCACTACCAGTAGTCCCAACTCTTCCACCATGACCAGGACCTGTCATGGGAATCTCAGGCTTGTGGGCTTTAATAGGATCCTTCAATGCTTTCTCTCTTTGTCGTTTACGGCTTGGTGCGTCTCTGAACAATGGTAATGCATGAGGATTGTGTATTACTGGTTCTGGTTGGTAGTCATCTATAGATTTCTTCCTTGGTGCACGTGCAACACAGACGCATGCGCCTCTCTCGCTCTGACTTGGGTCGTAAAGAATGTGAGTCCCTCCTTGGCTTTTGTCTCCGGATGTTGCAAATATCTACAGCAATAGAACCCTCTTAATGTGAAGTTGAGAATTAGATTTCAGAGGAAGGGAACACTGCTTTCGTTGTTGTTGACGTTTACCTGATTCAACCTCGGGTGCCAAGCGCATTGCACCACACTGCAAGTAGCAGAGATTCCGACTTTTTGAACAATCTCCAGTTTGGTGCGATCGTAAAAGCAGAGCAAGCCTCCTGTTGTGCTGTCCTTCTCAACGGATGTTCCAGTCAGTATGATTTGTTCGTCCGGACTAAAGGCAACGTTGGTTTGGGGATAATTATTAGGGAGACCCTCGAAAGCTTTTAGAGCTTCTTTCATCTGCCGCAAGTCCCAGACCTGATCAAGATTCAAGAAAAAGTTCAGTTTCTATTGCTGAGCAACCTGGTCAAAAAACAGGATATGATTTAAGGTTTTACCTTTAGAGAACCATCAAAACTCCTTGACAACAGAACTCTCCCATCGCTAGAGAACTTTACAGAGGTTATATCATCAGTGTGGGCCTTCCCGACGTATATATCGGGTCGGCTTCCCCATCCCGGCTTAAGACTCCAAATCTGGATTGATAATTAACAAAGATATAAGACCTTTAACATACCAAGCGTATTAGACTAGATAAAACACAATTCTTTTGCTGAAAGAATGTAATTAAAAGGTCAGAGCAAGCCTTTGGAAATGAAAAGAAAGGATAATCATTACCTGTATGGATCCATCGCCAATGCCACCGGCTATACGTTTTCCGTCACGGTCCCAAGCACAAGTTGTAACTGGAACCCTCCCTGGTCTAGCAAGCTTCGGCTTTATAACCTGTTCCAATAAACAGTTAAAAGATACCACTAGCATGCTTAAATTAAACCACGACTTTTCATTTGAGAAGAATTGCAAATCAGAAACTGTAAATGTGAATATAGACAGGTAAAAAGTACCTGCGTTTGGCTTAGGAAGTTATTAACATCCCATATACGCAAAGACCCGTCTTCCGACGAAGTCAGAACCGTTTCCTTATTCCTCGGATGCCATTCTCCGCAAGTCAACCCGCAAATATGTCCCTTGGTGTTCTTCAGATCACGAATATACATATCCCCTTTCATGAACTCACCAAGAGTTAGACCATCTCGATCATAAATCTGAAATTCAAAAGAAGAAACGAGTGTGAGCAAGATAAAGAATTGTAGAAGGCGGTCAAGAGGGACGTTTTCATGAGACATACCTTAGCTTGTGCAGAGCCAGTAACGCATAGAAATTGACCAGAAGTGGGACTCCAGCTCAAGCTGCGAACTTGGTGACCCTCAGATGGCTCGATCTGTCTAAAAGACTGAAGTCTAGAATTCATCCCTTGGAAATCGTACATACGCACAGTGTAATCATAGCTTCCCGAAAGAACTCTAGCTCCAGCACTATCAACAGCGAGAGATGAAACAATCTGATTCCCACGAAACAAAATTTGTTCAATTTCGGAATTCAAAATATCCATGAAAGTACTTGAAACAAGAGTTTAGATTGTTTAGTATACCTTTGTATGCCCCTTTAGTTGAATCTCGTTGCTCAATGGAATCCGGTAACGATTCTCCTCGTTGTCATTAGCATCATCGTCATCCTCATCTTCGTCCGAATCTATAGCAGTCGGAGGCGGCGGTGGAGGACCGATCATATCCTCTTCATCATCAGAATCATTACTGTTCCTGAGTCCCTTTGGCGGCGGCGGCGGTGGTCCCATCAAAACTCCGTCATCCTCCTCCTCCTCTTCCTCTGCCGTCGATTTAGACGGAGGCCGTGGAGGACCAGCGGCTACATCATCATCGGAAGGAGATAGACTGGAGCTATTAGGGTTACGATTTGGACCGCGAACAGTTGGGAGCCAGGATTCAGAGGAAGACGACAGAGAAGGAAATCCGGATTCAGATTTACTGGAATTAGGTTTCGTCGTTGCGAAATCCGACGAAACTCCGGCTTCGGTGGCTACATCGGTGCGGCGAGTTGCGCTGTGGATGGCTTCGCTTGACACCGAAACATTGGATGACTTACCAAACGAAAGAGGAAATTGAGCTCGTAGACCTTCCAATTCATCCTCCATTGCTTATCTCTTCTTCTTCTTCGTCAAATTGGAATATTTGATTTGAGATTTAACTTATATAACGTCCGGTGACCTCGCCGCCATGGAAATTACCGTTGCTGTACCGGCGACATAAGATGGGCCTCTACATTTATGGCCTACTAATAAAGGCTTCTTCGTATAAACATAAATACAATTTGGGCCCCAACATAAAGGCCTATTAGTGCCCATTGAGGAAAAATTAAAATGGCCGAAACATAATAATTAGGCCAAGCTCAAAAAGTTGATTCATTGGGTGCTATCACTATCGTATCATTTGTCTGCCAATGTAACCAATATAGGAGCTGGTGTTCGCTTGTTCGTGTCACGTACGTTTAAGTTTTGCTATTACAAGTAAATTCTGTTTATTTTCTATAGCATTTGTATGTCCTATAATGGAGTTTGTGGCGATTTCCTTTACATAACATCAATTTTAAAACAGATTTTTAGGCACCCAAACAAAAAGTACAAAGATCTTAAATATCAACTGATAAAAGAAACTAGTACAGTTGGTATTATTATTATTTGAGTTATTTTAGATGTTTTGGTTTACATGTACTTTTTTTTATACCAAAAATTACATTTATTGGATCAGAATCTATTTTTCTTCTTTGATGGGATGTTAATCACTTGAAGCATTTTCATACTTTCGTAGCAACATTATCAGATTAAATAATTAAAGTGTTGTCGATTCATTTACGTAATATTTATTTCGTAAATTCAGCAAAATAATACAATTTATGTTTTTTTGTCATTCATTTGTTTCGTAATTCTATTTTTAAATATTCTAATATTTGACTGACAAAATATATATCCTAATATTTTGTTATTAAACTGACAAACCAATTAATCAAGCGTTTTGTTTTCTCTTATGTTTATCTCAATGGTGCCGTTGGATATCATTCATCATATAGACCTGACTGGTAGAAACATGATAACAATTTTGTGGATGTGAATTTCTAAAAGCATATGTTTGGCATTTTACTTTGGAAAAATGATTGCCATCTATATGAACTATACGCCAATACGCCAATACATCACCACACATGCAGACAATTTTATTGTTTCGTTAACTACACCATTATTGATATTACATAAGGACATCCCCAAACTATCATCGGTTATGTGTGCAACACCATAAACATGGATTCCAGAACTGTTCCGTTGAACGGCACGGCGTTTCCGGTACCGGAGAGTTAACGCCGTTTGACCCCGTTTAAACATGATTTTGGGCCGATGAATTAAAATTTTAAACCAGACCAAATTAGGCCTGGTTTGAGCCCAAACCGTGACTAAAGTAAATTTGAACCGGGTAATGCTTTGTCGATCCCACCTCTGTAAAATTGAGTTTGTCGCTCTAAAGTTATAGCGGCCAATTGTGATTCATAGAACCGGCCGGTAAAATGTTAGTTGTCGCAAGTATATCATGTTCTATAAAAAAAGTAAGCAAGCACATTTTTGACCGCCGGTAAAATGTTAGTTGATTCGAACGATCACATTAACTAGTCTTCCTGAGTTTGATTTCTGTATGAGATAAAAACATCAGTGAGTGGACTTAATTAAAAAGTTGTTGGACGAGTTTCCTCGACCGACTCTCTCACTTCGAGATTAGTCGAGATTATCTTGGTTAAAAAAAACATGATTCACATGTGACATGACCAAAAAGTTACATGCAAAACGGATTATAAAAGTTAGTGCTGAGACTAAATCTTAATTAAAGTAAATAAAAACATTAATATGGTTGCATTATTGGAATTAAAAACATAAAGTTGAACAGTGTGAGACTCTTCTCTATTTTAGTTTTATCCCTTATATATAAGATAACTAGATTAGGACCCGCGTATACGCGGGTTTAAAATAAAAACTTTATAACCCGTGTAAGAATAAAAATTAGGACCCGTAAAAAAACAAAATTAGATATTAGGTAAAATATTTATAAATTACTTAATTTAATTTTTCTCTTTGTTTATTAATTATTTTAATATATTTTTTATTATAGAAATTTTTTATTATCAATCATGTTTCAAAATTTTATATCTTCATCCGGTGAAATAAATTTTTACGCATCAACCTCCTAAACGTTGACAAAAGAATTTGTAACTTATCAAAACGTGTAGAAGCATACGAAAATATCACATTTAGATCAAAACCTCTATTATAACACAATAGTCATATCAAACGTCTCTAACTCTTCGCATCCACAAAAACATTGGTACACTAATCCTAAATAATCACATCAAAAGTAAAACATATTATACATTAGAAAGAAATTCACATATTCAGCCAATAAAATAAATTATAGGGTATCCACCTACTAACCGTTAACAAAATAGTTCGACACCAATTAGTGAAACATATAAACCAACACCAACAAATTAGGTTTTAATCAAAACTTACCTTATCATATGTATCATATGATGATAGTTTCTAGACCAATCAGTTGAATCATCATCGAAATCTTCATGGATCGATACATATTTATTCAACATCCTCCAAATTTACAACCATAATAAAAACATTATTATAATTTCTATAAAATTATAGTAATAGTTATAAAACGCAATAAATCCATATGAGCTGTTATTTTTTTTAAAAAAATAATTTTTCATGAAGTAGGGAAAATTCATCTCTATGAATTTTTTTAACATTATCTTCTTATATTTTTAAAATTATTTTATTTTTAATTTTCTTAACATTATCTTTTTATTTTCAAATTTATTTTAATTTTAATATTTTCTTATAATTATCTTTTTACATATTTAAAATTATTAAAAACAAATATTTTTTTGACACATGTCAAAATCTATAACCGATAGATATGACACGTGTCACGATCTAGCGAGTTGCTAACTTCAAAAACCCAACTTTATATAATAAGATTAGTTGGTACAGTATCTTCTCTATTTTATTTGTATCATTTTTCTTCAAATATTCCATACATCAGTCCGTCATTTTAATTAGTCTCCAATTGGCGTCTAAGAAAAGATTTTCGGGACACTAATTCTAACTATCAAAATTATAAAACGAAATAGTTTCATGAACAATTCACTGTCTTGATTACAATACATTTTTTTGATAAATTGATTACAATACATAAAGAAACTAAAAAAAACTACGTCACTTTAAAATTTGAACTGTTAATGCAACCATTTTTTTGACATGGGTCCAATTCCTTAAAGACAAAAGTAATAATTGAGTACGTAGCTATCTTGTGGTGGTGTTACGCTGAATGTGTTAAGAACCATAGAAAAACCATATTACGTCTTCCAATCTACTCCTAGCAAATGCTAACTGTGCAAACATTGCAAAACTCTTAAATGTGATCTTTGGACCGATTCATAGTTAATAGTATAAAGTTTAGAAACATGAGAAAAAGATGAACAATTCTCCCTGAAATCTCAATATTGCACGGCTACGTCTGAGTCTCTGACAACACAAAAACACTTCTAATAACTATTCGACTGATAACGATTTGGGCTAATGGGTGGATACCATAAATACCTTAAAGTATCCTTTTTTCTTTATGAAAAATAATTAAAATAAAAACTTGGGGCCCTATAAATAAGAGATACTGTATCATCAACTCTCAATTAAAAACACAAAGCAATTCAGAAACAAGCTCCTCAGGCATTATACCAACTCGTATTCAAAGCGAAATGTAAGCCACTTTGGAATCCCTAATTCTTTTGTCATAGTTTCAGACGAATCTGATCTGTGTTTTTGTTTTTCTTTCAGGGAAAATGGGAGTAGGAAAGTGTTGAAGCCTATGGATTCAGAGCAACTGAGAGAATACGGACATCGAATGGTCGATTTTATTGCCGATTATTACAAAACCATCGAAGACTTCCCTGTTCTTAGCCAAGTTCAGGTCTTTTTTTATCTTGTTTCCTCAGACAATCAATTTTGATGTGGGTTTACGGGTTTTTCAATCCTTTATATGGAACTCGGATTGTGATAGTTGGGCTTGAAAAAGTTTCAATATTTAGCTTTGAGATGTTGGGAAAGAGCTAATTCCTCTGACATTTTTTTAAAAAAAATATTTCTAGTGGGCTTAATCTTCACATTGTTCTTTTTGCTTGTTACTTAAACAAAGTTGTTAGATCTGAAAGTGGAGTACCAAGTTTCTTCTTCTTTTTTTGTGTTAATGTTGAATTCATTTATTTGATGCAGCCTGGTTATCTTCATAAGCTTTTGCCTGATTCCGCGCCAGACCACCCTGAAACGCTGGACCAAGTTCTTGATGGTGAATACCCACTTCATAGTTGTGGAACATTTCTGATGAACATGTATACTATGAAAGTATAAAATCGTTCTGATGTTAGTTTGTTCTGCAGATGTTCGGTCGAAGATATTGCCTGGAGTAACGCATTGGCAAAGCCCGAGTTTCTATGCTTATTACCCTTCTAACAGCAGTGTTGCCGGGTTCTTGGGTGAGATGTTGAGTGCTGGTCTTGGAATTGTTGGTTTTAGTTGGGTTACTTCTCCAGCTGCCACCGAGCTTGAAATGATCGTTCTTGATTGGCTTGCCAAACTGCTCAACCTACCCGAGCAGTTTCTATCCAAAGGTAATCATTTTAAAAACATAAATCTTGTTTGCTTGAGACCCTAAGTGTGCCTTGAGTTTCATTGTAGGAAATGGAGGTGGAGTGATACAAGGGTCAGCTAGTGAAGCTGTTCTTGTTGTTCTGATTGCTGCCCGTGAAAAGGTTTTAAGAAGCGTTGGCAAAAACGCGCTTGAGAAGCTCGTTGTCTACTCCTCTGACCAGACTCATTCAGCTTTACAGAAGGCTTGCCAGGTGATTAATGAAGATTCTAAATTAAACAACTTTTGTAGAAAAATAAGCTGATTTTCTGCTGGTTTATTGTTGACAGATTGCTGGAATCCATCCAGAGAATTGCAGGGTGCTGAAAACCGATGCCTCTACAAATTACGCTCTGCGTCCAGAATTGCTTCAAAAGGCTGTTTCTCAGGATCTTGAAGCTGGACTGATTCCATTCTTCTTATGTGCTAATGTAAGCACTAGCCTATTAATTACTTACCCTCTTGAAGCATGTCCTCTGACGAATTCATTTGTTATTTCCAGGTTGGAACCACTTCTTCAACCGCAGTTGATCCATTAGCTGCACTTGGAAAAATCGCTAATGTTAGTTATTTCACATTCTCGACAAGCTTTGTAGGGACTTTAAGACATATATAGAAACTGATGCTATTTCTCTTGCTGCATTTCTCAGAGCAATGAGATATGGTTTCACGTGGATGCAGCATATGCTGGAAGTGCTTGTATATGTCCAGAGTATCGACAGTACATTGATGGTGTAGAAACTGCAGACTCTTTTAACATGAATGCTCACAAATGGTTCCTCACTAATTTCGACTGTTCCCTACTTTGGGTTAAGGTATAGTACCCATTTTAATCTCACCTTCTCCTTTCTTTCTCTCTTCATGTATTTTTGTAAAAAAGATCAATATTTGAAAAACAGGATCAAGATTCTCTGACTGAAACTCTTTCAACAAATCCAGAGTTTCTCAAAAACAAGGTAAGAAAGCTTTTCTTCTTCCCAAAAAATTGCAATCTCTCTTATTCGAATCTATTAGATTAGGAGTCATGTTATCCACTTTTTTATTGGCCAGGCCTCTCAGGCAAACTTGGTTGTTGATTACAAAGATTGGCAAATCCCTCTCGGAAGAAGATTCAGGTTCTTTGCTTTCACAAAAATTTAAATTTTAAAGTTTTGTAAGAACATTTGCATAGATACAATCTGAGTTTTGGTTTTGGTTTTTTGACAGATCATTGAAACTATGGATGGTTTTACGGCTCTATGGATCTGAGACCTTGAAGAGCTATATAAGAAACCATATCAAACTGGCCAAAAAATTCGAACAACTTGTCTCTCAAGATCCTAACTTTGAGGTAACTGTGGAAATCTCAAATCTTCTTGGAAAAAGATTCTTGCAAGAAGGTGAATAAGTAATTATTCTCGTGTGCAGATTGTAACTCCTCGGATCTTTGCTCTTGTCTGTTTCCGCCTCGTGCCTGCAAAAAACGATGAAAAGAAGTGTAATAACCGCAATCGCGAACTCCTAGAAGCAGTGAATTCCTCTGGGAAACTCTTCATTTCTCACACTGTAAGTCATGACTTCTTCTTCTTCTTCTTCTTCTTGCTTGATAATGTTGTTAATCAATATATATATATATATATATATATGTAATTGGTTTGCGTGGGGAACAGGCTATGTCCGGAAAAATCGTACTACGTTGCGCCATAGGAGCGCCATTGACGGAGGAGAAGCACGTGAATGAGGCATGGAAGGCTATTCAGGAAGAAGCATCTTACTTGCTTCACAAGTAAAGAAGATAAAAATCCGAATAATAAAACGTATTTTTGCCAACAAACCGAAGCATTTCGTTTTGGTTTGGTTTGGTTTAATATGATTTGATTATATACCAAAATAAAACAAACTTTGCTAGAGTCAAACTTATGAATTTCGGTTTGATTCCGATACACTTTTAGTAAGGTGATCTTGTGTGATTGTGTGTATTTGGGTTTATTGTGGTTAATGTAATCGGTGACAATAAAAGTATACGTACAATAGCATACGTCATATAATGTAATCAGTGACAATAAAACCATCCTTACGTCTTCCAATTTACCCCTAGTAAGTAGTACTAACTGTCCCAACACTGAATATTTCAATATCTTCTCTTCTCGTTTGATGTTACTCTACCGATATATGGACCATTTTTATCCCATGCAAATTGCGATTAGAGTTTGCAGAACGAGGGCCAGGGCCCAGGGGCTATATTATAACAAAACGTACATATATATGCTATTACAGGGCTTTATTATAGGGATATGCTAGTTTTCATTTAATAAAATATTTATTCAATTTTCAAAGGGATTAAGAAACAGAGAGGGGTTTTTAAAGTGATCAGTTGGAGTTTTTTAGGAAGCAGTTAATGCCGTTGGGAGGGCAGTTCTCAACCAGATATTTTTGGCTAGAAAAGACTAAAAAAAAAGTTATCTACGGTAAGATCAAAGCGTATGTTTAGCGTGAATATATAAGAGATTGTTGTAAATCAAGAGAAAGAGGGAATTCAGTTGTTCTTATTATTCCATGAGCAATGGTATATATATATAGGAATACATATATAGGGTTTTAGAACCTTCTAGAACATGGGTCTATAGACCTATAATGGGCATCCATATAATTATTCATAACACTCCCCCTTGGATGTCCATTATACAAATGTATTTCCTAAAGCGCTTTAGATGCTGCCTCATTAAAAACCTTACCAGGAAAACCCAGTGGGAAAAACCATGGTTAAGGGAAAAAGAGTGCAGCGCGCATCTACTCCCCCTGATGAGAACATGACTTGAAATCTGGAGGACGACATAATCCCATGTGATGAACTGACTTCTTGAAAATGGAAGGTTGAAACGCCATGGTGAATAAAGTTGCCAATCTTCACTTGAAAATATGTAGAACATATACACCGCTACTTGTCAGTGCTTCATAAACAACTTACTTGACCTCCTTAGTCATTGGCTTGGGCTGGTCCACTTCTCTTGGCAGATTTGACACTGTTTGCTGAAACTTGAATATCTCGATGACCGTAGCATGTAATGACTTCAACCACTTGGAAATCGAAGCTAACATCCATGTCTAGCTTTAGGAACAGGTCTAGCTCTGGTAAGATGGGAATATCGAGTGATATTTGGGATACCAGTCGAAATTAGGTATTCTGAAACAGCTTGTACATGTCTCACGAAAACAGAAATATCTCGAGTTATATCTGTTGGAATGACTTGATTCAAATTGGAGATGAAAGTAGACTCAAATATCTTTCTCTGGACGCCAAGATCATACTTTAATTCCATCGGGAAGGTCTCTTTTGGTTGACAAACTTTCGACCTTCAATTCCGTCTCGCGAATGGAATGTGTTTCATGCCTTGATTCTTCTTCAAGTATGATTGATCTTGATCATTCTCTTCCACTTCTCTCAATATCGAAATACTTTGGAAGATTGATGACATTTCTCTTTTAGGTGTCTATCATTCGCGTGTTCCTTGTTGCCTCGTTAAAACCTTTACATGGAAAAACCCAATGGAACAAAAACATGATAAGGAAAAAGAGTACAACCACGCCATCATCATATTCTCCCCCTGGAAGCATCATCTTTAGGAGATTTATTTTCATCACATATTATCCATTTAAGAATTGCTATAAGCAAATCCTTAGTGAATAAACTCGTTTGATTGTTAGATAATCTCTTAGACCATTAGACTTCTGGTTCATAGCTTCCCTTTCACACAAAAGGTCATATCTTGGTCTATTAGGACTCCATGTCCAAATTTCCTTTTATAGACAATCTTATAAACTTTCATATTGTACACACTTGTACATGCAAGTTATTCCCACTTATAAAATTTACTAGTATGACTATCCTCCTTGTCATACAAAATCACATCCTTCAATCATGAAAGAGATTAATATATTTCCCAATATCACGGTACTTCATGACCAAAAATTAGTTCCTTTATATGCTCAATATACTCGCAGTAATGTTCTCGAGAACTAACACTTACAACTTTTAACAACCCAAATCCTTATGGGGCTTACTGCAGTTTACATCCTTCTGGATCTTTCACATAAATTTCATTTTCCAGTGGCTCTCAATTATTCTTCTTTGTTGCCAGACTAAAGAAATTTGATGCTTCCACCACATGATGATGTGTTTCTTTATAATAAATTTGAGGTCTTTGTGAAAACTCTTGTGCAACTATTGCTTTGCACCTCACAATTTTTCATCATCTCATTCATTCTTTCACGTAAATACCCATTTATACGCTACTAGTTTTACACCATTAGGTGTAATGACTCCTGGTCTATATACTTTTCTCTTTCCAAGAGATTTAATCTCGTATATATTGCTTATTTTCCATCTTGGCCAATCATCACTTGTGTACACTTTTCAATAGATGGTTCATGATCCTCATTCTCATCAACTGCTACATTGCATGCATAAATATTAACGACGTCGATTTTATATCGGTTCCATATTATTTCAGACATAACATAACTATTTGAGATCTCTTTTTCTCAGGTACCTGAATTTTACTGTCATGTTTTCCATCTATTTTCGAGATCCTTAATAATTCATTCCTCGGTTCTGCCATTTTTATTCATGCTCCTTTTCTTTTCCGAGGATTCTTATCTTGGGAACCGATAGGTCTATCACGCTTCAGGCGATCTTTAGACTCATTAGCAGTTGATTTTGTCCTTCTGAGACATCAATTTTCAACTGGAGCATTTACAGCTGGTACATGTGACTTTTTCACTCTATTAGGGTCAGTTGAAGCATCTGGCAACATATTGTTTAACCTTTGTATATGAATTATCTTTCACACATTCATTTGGACTTCTCACTCTTAAGTCCGAGGATCAATGATAATTCATTTCAACTCATTTATTTTCCAGCTGTTTATTCTTTTCCCCTAATGTTGGAAAAACTGACTCAACATATTTAATGACTTTAAGGTTATCAGTCAATGGAGATTCACATCCAACATTTATTCACAACCTCCTTTGAGGTCCCATCTTTTAGCGGTGTGGTGGAGCAACTATAATATAAACCACTTAACCAAATTTTCTAGATGGGGATCTTTTGGTTCCTGACCCAAAACCAATTACATGGGGATAACTATTCATTACTCATTGGCATGATGCATCTTAATGCTGCTGCATCTTGGGTATGAACATTAGCTACACGATGTTCAACACAAAACCCAATAGACTTACAATAATCATCAAAGGCTTGTAAAATTCACTAGTATTACCAATTAGTCTCGCAAACACCAGGTTGCAGATCGATGACAAGGATACATACAACCATCTTGTCGATGCATATGGTGGATGATCAGTCCACCAGTGGGTGATCAAGCCCACAAGTATCTCCTTGTATAAATAGATTTCAAATCTATTAAACTGGTAAAAATCATATTCTTAGTTGCCTTGTGAGCAAGCAGCATATATAAAATTATTCGTAAGAATCTTCTAGTTCTTCAACGAATGTCCATATGATTATCTTTTGCATCATTACTAAACCGGGATGGCAAAACCGGTTGGCCAATCATTAAGTTTTGAGTAAACTTCTGGTTTACTACTACACTTACCTCCATTTTATTAATTTTTGTGTGGTACAATTCAGTATATAATGCATATATTTTCTCTAAAATACTTTTACTGCCTTGGGTAATACTTCTGATACCAGGTATTCAACATTTCCCTTTACTTATCGTCTCACATGATTCGATTTTAAATCCCCTTGATTTTCTTTATCAATGACTCCTTAAGTCCATTTTGAGTGTGAACATACTTCTGGATGTTCCACTTACTAGGGATGTGGGATTATCTAATTCTCCCCCTCGATGACACTTTCATCTATCTCGAATTGAATGCCACTTTAGAATCAACAACATACCCAACTTAGGTCATGTGTTATATCTTAGATTCTGTTCAACCTTTTGAGATTTGGGAAATTTTAACGCATTAATGATTCTGAATTGTGTTCCCATAGGCAAAAATGTTTATGCTCTTCTAGAGCTTTTAATAATGTTTGTCAGATAAGAGAAATATCTCTTGAAAGAAACTCATTGGACTTGACTTCGACCATATCCACATCCATATCCACATTCACGTCTACTACCACTTTTGTAACCACTTCTTCATGCAATAATGTGGTATTTCGTTTCTCAATATATAATGTCACATTCACTTCAGGGAATGGAGCAACATAAGTAGACGTGAGTCATTATCTTTTTCAACAGCTCTTTCTTTTACTCAACCACAGTGAGACAAAAATATAAAATCATAATACTTTAATTCACTTTTCATCATATTGTGTCTCCAAAACAACAATATTTGCATGAAAGATAGAGTATGTTTTCTCTAACATCTCTATATCAGTACTTATTTACAGACTTTAAAGTCTTGTAATCTTAAATTAACCAATCAAGATGAGCTTCTAGCTGTATCACATTCTAGTGATTATATATTTCTTTTGCATTGTTTCAAAAGAATATGTGGATATTTTACGTCAAGTCTCCAATATCAAAACTTCATTGAAGTGACAACAAAACAATATGATCATAAATAAAATTCACGAGATTCACAATTAAAATATTTCTCCAAGTATCAGATGACCACCATGTAGTTAACTTTTAACTACTAATCGGTTAATAATAAACAAATAAAACAAAATCACCATCATTAAAATAATTGGATACTAAAGAGGCATTAGGTATCATGACTAAAGCCAAAGATTAACTACACCAATTTAAACAGATGATTTTGAAAGAATAATATAACAAGGCATCGTGATAATGAAACATTGATTTAGTAAACCAACGAGTTACCAAACCATTTAAAACAACGAATACCAAATATTTAAAATTATTTGCTCGGTGAATCAACAAAGCAATTATGGATCAGTCTATTATGACAATATGTCAACCACAATGACGTACCATATAATTATGTCATGAATAAATTAAACATGAATCAATCATTGAACCAACAAAATCAAAGTATTATGTTAGGTAAATAGTACTTAGCTCGATGACGATATGATGGCGAGATTCAACAGTGATGTCAGTTATAGAATTTTGCTAGAACCATCTCACAAACCATGACCATGAGTCCATGACCAATTATTTCCTACCATGAATTATATTAAATTATGTTAGGCATCAAAACCAGTGATTTACCAAACAATAAAATAATGATGCCTTCAGTTCGTGAGAAATAACAAATCGAAAGCATGACAAAATTGATTAGATGGAATAACCCAAGCAGACACCATTTATTTTAACGACGAAGCACTAAGCATCAAAACTCAAACTGATTATTTTCTAACATGTGTAATATAAAGTATGAGACATTAAAGCATCACAATTTAGAATTAACGATTAACTGACCAAACAAAACAATAAATATAATAAAGCAATTGTCATATCAGACGTGTATGATTCTATATATTAAATAATAGCTAACACATCTCCTCGTGAACTTATAATTAAACATATTGAATCGTTCAAGCATGGACAATTATATACGTGTAACGAAGAGATCTAATAAGATCAAAACAAAAAAAACATTTGATTCGTCGAATCAAAAGTAAGTGTCGATTAAATTATTAAAAGCATATCGATCTCGGTAAATCAACAAATCAAACAAAAACAATCTAAAATATGCATCGATCGAAGCATGATAACTTATCTCGTATCTCGATCGGAATGGAGACCGTGATTTTGACGAGAACTCTTTTAGCTCAAGCGGTTAGTGTATCGTCGGCGGCTAGGGTTTTAGCTCGGTTAGGGCTCGTGCTGATAACGTGTTGTAAATCAAGAGAAAGAGGGAATTCAGTTGTTCTTATTATTCCATGAGCAATGGTATATATATATAGGAATACATATATAGGGTTTTAGAACCTTCTAGAACATGGGCCTATAGACCTATAATGGGCATCCATATAATTATTCATAACAGAGATCTCTTTGAAAACGATTTATTACGACTCAGCTTTCTTCACTGGAATGGAAGTAAAAAAAATTATGAAGCTGGTCCCGAAACTGAGTTGTTGTGTGGACCCGGTCGAGTTATAACTCTAGGCAGGTAGCCTTATGATTTAAAGATCAACCATATTATGTCTCCAGTAAATGTTATGTGACGAATCTACATTGGTGCATTCCATCAACTTGTGATAACGTATTGTTATTTCGGTCGGGAAAACGTGTTTCGCGTGTTTGGGAGCATTGTCAATGTCGGAGCAGTGGTCTGTTTTCGTGAATATCGACTTTTTAGTGGGCTATTTTAGCACGATGGGTACACATATATGTCACGGTTAAATTTTCATTCTAAAAATTACCGTAGCTCTACCTAACAAATTACCTCAGAAATTAATCGGTGATTCATTGCAAAGCTCTTAAATGTGATTATTTTTTTGACATAAGCTCTAAAATGTAATCTTGGACCGATTCATAATTATTTTTTTTTGTCAACATCATATATTGATTAACTTAGAAAAGTCAATTTGGCGGAATGTTGTTTACATAAGTAACATAGTGCGGCATGGTACGAACATTTCGTGCCAAACGATCCGCTTTTACATTCTCTCTTCATAATTAATAATATAAAGTTTAGAAACATTAGAAAAAGATAAACAATTCTCCATGAAATTATTGCAACGTCTGACAACACAAATTGCAAATACAGTTCGACTGACGATTTAGGTGGATACCATAAATACCTTAAAGTATTGTTGATAACTTTTCTTTATGAAAAATAATTTAAAAAAAAAAAAAAAACTTGCGACCCTATAAATAAGAGATACTGTATCATTAACTCTCAATTAAAACTCAAACCAATTCAGAAAGCTCCTCAGGCATTTTCAACAAACTCGAATTCAAAGCAAAATGTAAGTCACTCAGTATATTGGAAGAAAATTCCTATTTTTTTTGGTCATAATCTCAATCGAATCTTGTCTGAGTTTTTGTTTTTCTTCTCAGGGAAAATGGGAGCAGGAAAGTGCTGAAGCCGATGGATTCAGAGCAACTGAGAGAACACGGGCATCGAATGGTTGATTTCATTGCCGATTATTACAAAACCATCCAAGACTTCCCTGTTCTTAGCCAAGTTCAGGTCTTTTTTTTTTCTTGTTTCATGGGACAATCAGTTTTGATGTGGGTTTACGGGTTGTTCTATCCTTTACATAGAACTCGGATTGTGAGAGTTGGGCTTCAAAATTTACATACGAGATGCTGTGAGAGAGCTAATCTCTGTGAAATTTGCTATCTTTATATTTCTAATTGGCATTCTTAGTGGCTTAATCTTCACATTCTTCTTTTTGCTTGTTTTACTTAAACAAAGTTGTTAGATCTGAAAGTGGAGTACCAAGTTTCTTCTTCTTTTGTGTCATAATGTTCAATTCATTTCTTTGATACAGCCTGGTTATCTTCATAAGCTTTTGCCTGATTCAGCACCAGACCATCCTGAGACGCTGGACCAAGTTCTTGATGGTGAATACCCACTTCTAGTTGTGGAGCATTTCTGATCAACATATATACTAAACCTGTTTATGCAAGTCCTGATGTGAGTTTGCAGATGTTCGGGCGAAGATATTGCCTGGAGTAACGCACTGGCAAAGCCCGAGTTTCTTTGCTTATTACCCTGCTAACAGCAGTGTTGCTGGGTTCTTGGGTGAGATGTTGAGTGCTGGTCTTGGAATTGTTGGTTTTAGTTGGGTTACTTCTCCAGCTGCCACGGAGCTTGAAATGATCGTTCTTGATTGGCTTGCCAAACTGCTCAACCTACCCGAGCAGTTTCTATCCAAAGGTAATCATTTAAAAAAACATAATACTTGTTTGCTTGAGACCTAAGTGTGGCTTGAGTTTCGTTTTTAGGCCAAAAATACCACAAAACTAAAACTAAACTTTCAATTTAAAAACTCTAAACTCTAAATTTCCCGAGTTTTATTGTAGGAAATGGAGGTGGGGTGATACAAGGGTCAGCTAGTGAAGCTGTTCTTGTTGTTCTGATTGCTGCCCGTGATAAGGTTTTAAGAAGCGTTGGCAAAAGCGCGCTTGAGAAGCTCGTTGTCTACTCCTCTGACCAAACTCATTCATCTTTACAGAAGGCTTGCCAGGTGAATAATGAAGAATTTAAATTAGACAACTTTTGTTAGAAAATAAGCTAATTTTCTGTTGGTTTATTGTTGACAGATTGCTGGAATCCATCCAGAGAATTGCAGGGTGCTGAAAACCGATGCCTCTACAAATTACGCTCTGCGTCCAGAATTGCTTCAAAAAGCTATTTCTCATGATCTCGAAGCTGGATTGATTCCATTCTTCTTATGTGCTAATGTAAGAACTAGCCTATTAATTACTTACCCTCTTGAAGCATGTCCTCTGACAAATTCATTTGTTATTTCCAGGTTGGAACCACTTCTTCAACCGCAGTAGATCCATTAGCTGCACTGGGAAAGATTGCTAATGTAAGTTATTTTACACTTTCGACAAGTTTTATAGGGACTTTAAGGCATAGAAACTGATGCTACATTTCTCAGAGCAATGAGATATGGTTTCACGTGGATGCAGCATATGCTGGAAGTGCTTGTATATGTCCAGAGTATCGACAGTACATTGATGGTGTAGAAACTGCAGACTCTTTTAACATGAATGCTCACAAATGGTTCCTCACTAATTTCGACTGTTCCCTACTTTGGGTTAAGGTATAGTACCCACTTTAATCTCACCTTCTCCTTTCTTTCTCTCTTCGTGTATTTTTTTAAAAAAAGATCAATATTTGAAAAACAGGATCAAGATTCTCTGACTGAAGCTCTTTTAACAAATCCAGAGTATCTCAAAAACAAGGTAAGAAAGCTTTTCTTCTTCACAAAAAACCGCAATCTCTCTTATTAGAATCTATTAGATTAGGAGTCTTATTATCTACTTTTTTATTGGCCAGGCCTCTCTAGCAAACTTGGTTGTTGATTACAAAGATTGGCAAATCCCTCTCGGAAGAAGATTCAGGTTCTTTGCTGTCACAAAGATTTGAATATAAAGTTTTGTGAGGACAATTGCATAGGTACAATCTTTTGTTTTGTTTATGTTTTTTGACAGATCATTGAAACTATGGATGGTCTTACGGCTCTATGGATCTGAGACCTTGAAGAGCTATATAAGAAACCATATCAAACTGGCTAAAAAATTCGAACAACTTGTCTCTCAAGATCCTAACTTTGAGGTAACTGTGAAAATCTCAAATCTTTCTGGAAAAAGATTCTTGCAAGAAGGTGAATAAGTGATTATTCTCGTGTGCAGATTGTAACTCCTCGGACCTTTGCTCTTGTCTGTTTTCGCCTCGTGCCTGCAAAAAACGATGAAAAGAAGTGTAATAACCGTAATTGGGAACTCCTAGAAGCAGTGAATTCCTCTGGGAAACTCTTCATTTCTCACACTGTAAGTCATGACTTCTCTTTCTTCTTCTTGCTGGATAATGTTGTTAATCAATATATATATATGTATATGTAATTGGTTTGCGTGGGGAATTAACAGGATTTGTCCGGAAAAATCGTACTACGTTGCGCCATAGGAGCGCCATTGACGGAGGAGAATCACGTGAATGAGGCATGGAAGGCTATTCAGCAAGAAGCATCTTACTTGCTTCACAAGTAAAGAAGATAAAATTAAATTCGATTCATAAAACGTATTTTTTTGCCAACAAACCAAAGCATTTCGTTTTGGTTTAATATGATTTAATTATATAATAAAATAAATCAAATTTTGCCAATTAAGTCAAACGTATCAATTTGGTTTTGATTCCGGTACACTTTAGTAAGGTGATCTTGTGTGATTGTGTGTATTTTATCCTCTCTTTCCACTCCTATATTTTTGTTTAACGGAAAAGTAAAGTGTTTCGCTTACATCAAGAACGTATTAAAAACGGATATTCTCTACAGCTTATAGTATATATCCACGAACCTCAATATCATGTAGGATTTGTTGTTTTTATAGTATCCGGCCGAGACTCACTGTGTCCAATCTGTGTCATAAGAGAGTGTCTTCCGCTTCAAAAACTACTTTTTTTTTTTTTTGTGTGGTTTTAATTGCTTCCTTTTGAAAGTTCCAGATAACATGTATCATGTATGTGGTTTCTGTTTGTGTCAAACATGAAACCGAAAGACGTCGCTTCACCATCCGATTGTTTTTTTTTTTTTTTTTTTATAAAAAACGAACACCATCCAATGTTACGAATGAAATCCAACTTTTTAACATTAAAACAAAAAAATCCAAATTACAAATCACACTGATTTATTTGGTATAACGTTAAAAAAAAAACTTCAAACTATTGTAATGTATCTACTTTTTGTTTGTTCACAGATATAATGTATCTACT
The DNA here is from genome assembly GCA_011420285.2 of Erysimum cheiranthoides. NCBI lineage: Eukaryota > Viridiplantae > Streptophyta > Magnoliopsida > Brassicales > Brassicaceae > Erysimum > Erysimum cheiranthoides. The sequence goes on from CM022180.2 coordinate 21,429,331, forward strand.
TTGTTTAAACAAAAATACAGATAGATAAACTCTAGCATAGCAGGATGTGACATGTTAACTAAGACATGTACTGGTTTACTCGGTGTACTGATGATTACATACGCTAGTCAACACTCTAGGATAGTAAGTGAATCGACTAAAATTAGTAACAATCACGTTTCTTCTGACTAATCGCGTTTATTACAAAAATAAATATCTAGCTAACAAACACACTTGGTGCCGCGTGTCTAAAGATTTTTATAAGATTCACATGGGACCACACCTTCCTAGCTAGTCCTATATAAAATCCGTCTGTTTTCAAATCTTCACAACACATTCGATTCTTCTCCGTGATCAGCAACGAATTATAATATTTTCAGTTCGACTCCACGAAAATGGATTATCCAAAAAATGTTCCCTCTTACGATCACAGCAACGATTTCACTCCTTATTTGACAAGAGATCAAGAGCATGTGATCATGGTCTCTACTTTGCGACAAGTGATATCCAACGCTTCATCATCGAACTGGAATGCATGCGAAGCTCGTCTTCCACCTTTAAAAGCTGGTCCGTGTCCTCTCTGTAGTATCACCGGTTGCTACGGTTGCGCATTCACTCGACACGAAGAGATAAAGAAGGAGAAGAAGCACAAAGGAGTGAGGAAAAAGCCATCAGGTAAATCATATATTTTCAAATACCATGTTTCAACAGCTTTAATTGAGTTTGTTCTACTAGTTTATGTACTAATTCATAAGCCATCAGGTAAATGGTCGGCGGAGATATGGGATCCGAGTTTGAAAGAAAGGACATGGCTTGGAACGTTTCCTACAGCGGAGATGGCAGCACATGCATACAATGATGCCGCGGCTGAGCTTGTCCGAAGAAGACCAGCAAAACGAGGCACAAAGAACGGAGAGGAAGCATCCACCATGAAGACGACGTTGGAAGATGACTGAGGAAAATTAATTAACGGAGCGCCATTGACGGAGGAGAAGCACGTGAAGGAGTTGTGGAAGGTTATTCAAGAAGAAGTATCTTGCTTCACAAGTAAATTAGATAAATTTTTCAAGTATAAAATGTTTGGTTTGGTTGAAATTTATTTGATATTCTTTCTTTTTTTTTTTTAACACGATTTTTTTTTTTTTTTTTTTAACACGATGATATTCTTTCTTTATAATTTTTTTTTTCTCATTGTTTTATTTATTTCAATTTGAATGATGGTAGTAACCAGTTTACTAGTTTACCTTCCTTTTTTTTTTTTTACATTAAGAGGCCGATTTGAGATCTTATATAGGCCCAGGCCCATTTTCTTGTATCCTCGATCGAGGCTTTAGCAAAAATCCTTGTATTCCCATTTCTCTCTTCTTCTTGTTCGTTCTTCTCTGTGTCTCTCTCATCTGGACTTGTTGTCTCTCGATCGATCGTGTAACTGAGAAGGAGGATGCAAGCAGTTTCCAAGAGATTAGTCCAACGGCCTCTCGCCGGAGGAGCTTCGATCTATTCATCTTCTTCTCTCAGATCGCTCTACGGAGTCTCAAATCATCGTTAAGTTTCTGCAATTGATTTTCTTCGATTCGGATTTTTAGGTTGCTTATGAGTCTCGCGCTAATGTGTGTTTCTGCTTATTGTTATGGGTGATTCTTCAGTGAATGGGACTGATAATCGTCGCTACTCGTCTTCCCTGGCTACTAAGGGCGTGGGACACCTCGCTCGCAAGGGTACTGGTGGGAGATCTTCCGTTAGGTATCTCATTGCTCTCTTTTAGGGTTTGGTTCCTAAAGCAATGCTGGATAATCCTAATGGGAGTGAGGAATGTTATCGGTGTGTTTGGTTAAAGCAAGATTAGTCTGTTCATCATTGTTTAGTTTTGAGCTTAAGAGGATAGCTTTTGTGAATTCGTTGCCTTTATAGAGAAATGTATCATCACTAAGGGGTTCAGTATAGCGAACTTTTCAATTTCTCTTGAGAGCGTTCTGACAAGAGGAAAAGAATATACGTTGGTCTATCAAAATCTTAATTTCTCCTTTGCTTTTTGCCAGTGGCATTGTAGCTACAGTTTTTGGAGCCACAGGATTTCTGGGTCGTTATCTTGTGCAGCAGCTAGGTGAGTTGGTTTTAACATTGGTATTACAAGTCGGGTAAATCAGTCTGATTTTGTCCTACACATTTGTTGTTTTTCTTGGTACTTGCTAAATTCATGTCAATCTTTTATTCCAGCTAAAATGGGATCACAAGTGCTCGTTCCTTTCCGAGGCTCAGAGGACTCTCCTCGACATCTCAAGTTGATGGGAGATTTAGGACAGGTAATATATTCTTAACAATGCTTTTAAGGGTATGTCAGAGCAAAAAAAAACCATCTTTTTGGAAAACTATGCTTTGGATCTGCAAATTTGATGTGTGTTTGTTACCTGTATATTCCAGGTAGTACCAATGAAATTTGATCCAAGAGATGAAGACTCGATTAAGGCTGTCATGGCCAAGGCTAATGTCGTTATCAATCTAATTGGTAGTTTTTTTTTGTCTATCATATTTTGTTCTAGCAAGTATAGTTAAAACTTTTTAAAAGCAGCACTGTTCTTTTAATTTCTGGATGATATTTATTCTACTCTTCAGGAAGAGAGTACGAGACCAGAAATTTCAGTTTTGAGGATGCGAATCATCATATTGCTGAGAAACTTGCGTTGGTATGTATTTGAACCCTGACGAGTTTTCTTGAGGGTGCACAGGTTTCCACTTTTGTTGCTCCTTATATTGTTGCCCACTTCTGAAATGAGCTATACATCTATAACCCTCAGGATGATACAGTCTCTATGGCTTGCTCTTTTGGTTATGTCTAATTAGATTGGGTTTTGTTTATATGTTGTTTCAGGTGGCCAAGGAACACGGTGGGATAATGAGATATATTCAAGTTTCTTGCCTAGGAGCTTCAATGTCATCTCCTTCAAGAATGCAGAGGGCAAAGGCTGCTGCTGAGGAAGCTGTCTTGAACGCTCTGCCTGAGGTATACTTATACGGTTATACCGGCTTTCGGCACACATAACTCTCTATTTTGTAATTGTCATCGTAGTATTTTATTCAAAAACTGTCTATGATGTTATTTTTAAATTCTAAAGTCTCATAAATTTTTTGAAAGCCAAAATGTACCTGGGATGGTTTATATAAACCTTTTGTCATCAGCATGCTGCTTCTAGTCAGTTACTAATGCATATGTGTTTCCTAGGCCACCGTCATGAGACCTGCAACCATGATTGGTACAGAGGACAGAATCTTGAACCCCTGGGCAATGTTTGTTAAAAAATATGGCTTCCTCCCGCTCATAGGTGGTGGAACCACCAAGTACGTCTTACATACTTTTGAAATATCTTTCACCGGTTCATAGCAACTTGCAATGTAGATCGAGTTCCTTCCCTGACAATAATTCCATTGCAGATTCCAGCCTGTTTATGTGGTTGATGTTGCTGCTGCGATCGTTGCAGCTCTAAAGGATGATGGCTCCAGCATGGGGAAAACATATGAATTGGGTGGTCCAGATGTCTTTACCACTCATGAGTTGGTAAATTCTTATAATCCTTCATTCTCTCTGTCACTGTGGCAGCTCAGTGGGTTTGATTTCCAAGTGTGCCTTGCAGGCAGAGATCATGTATGATATGATTCGTGAATGGCCTCGTTATGTGAAGCTTCCTTTTCCAATTGCCAAGGTAAAAGATCAAATTGTTCGATTTTTATAGTAGAAACTTCAACGATCTTTTTGTTCTCCTTTGTCAGACGTTGTGTTTCTGAAGCTAATTTAAACTACATAAGCCTTAATTGTTGAGGATTTCGGTTTTCAACTTCAAGTAATACTAATATTACATATGAACAATCTGTTCCAGGCAATGGCGGCTCCTCGGGACTTCATGGTGAACAAAGTCCCATTCCCCCTACCCTCTCCCCAGATCTTCAATCTGGATCAAATCAATACACTTACAACCGATACACTTGTATCTGACAAGGGTTAGTCATTATTCATAGATGTGAAATGAGTTATTTTCCTTGAGTTGATTGAGTCTCACTCTTTTATATTCAACAATGGCTATATCAGCCTTGAAGTTTCAGGATTTGGACCTTGTCCCTCATAAATTGAAGGGATATCCGGTCGAGTTTCTAATCCAATATCGTAAGGGTGGTCCTAACTTCGGTTCTACTGTCAGTGAAAAGATACCAACAGACTTCTACCCTTGATGCTGCTTCTGCTGAAAGGTCATTTCCTGGACTAATTTTTTCATGCAAGTGTCACAATGAAATCGTGGAAACCAGAGTTGGTATGTTGATGCGTTTCATTTACTTCTGTCAATAATAAAATGGGTCCTCCTCTTTGTTGTGTTCTGGAAAAAAATATAACCCATCAACATCATGATAAGTTAGAGAGGGGCCATTATCTTTCTTGATGGGGCGATTTGGTCCCTTAGGAATTATGCAGTGTCTGGTTCATTTCAAACTACATGTCCTATTTTGCTCTTGAATATAACTAAAGCCACATGCTTTCGTCTTTGCATTCCATATAGCTTGGTGTTGTATGTTTTACTTGGTGCAAAAATGTTTCAACTTGTATCTCAGTATCTGTATGCAATAGAGCTTAAACCCTCAAAAACTTAAAGTACCCATTACATGGTCAAGAGGGTATTTCGACTCTGTTATCTGCAGAAAATGAAACATTGATACTCATTAACCAACCTTAAGGCCTCCGGTATCCTTGATTTTTGGGGCGGGTAAGGAATCTAGTTATGTAAACTGTAGAATATAGCACTTTGCTTCTGGCTGTAGAAAAAAGTAAAGAACTTTAGGAAAACCCAAGAACCAAGCAAAGCATATAGAGCAAATATCATGACACTGGAAGGACAGGACAGACTCATTTTGCAGTTTGTCCAAAAATGGAAGATGAAGGAGACTATACGGGACCCGAATCCGGCATTGGTGGAATTAGCTTGAACGGGAGAAATGTCGGGGCGGTGATGGTGGCGCCTAGGGATGTAGACATAGCGAGTCAAAGTGGTTGCAGGATCAACATCTACGTGAACAGCAACGTTCAAGCAACATGCGGTTCAGCTTTGTTGGGTAGCAAGGTTAAGTTAAGAGATCCCGGTGTTCATCTCCATATTGAAGACGTTAAAATGACCCGCGATGATGGATCCAGGCAGAAGGAGATGAGGTTGATTAAGGTTGGGTTATGTTTGGTTTGTCTGTTTAACATCTTTCTAGTACTCATTCTCTTGCTCGCCTCTTGGTTCCGGAAGAAAACTGGTTCCATATAGATCTTCCCATCAACCGTGATCATGCTAAGAATTACGAACGATCTCGTCCAAAATTGTTTCCTCGATTACTTACTTATCGATGATCTGGATTGTTTTAGAAGGTTTATATCTTTAACGGTCAAAATCAAAACACATCTCATGTTGTATTGATTAACATAAGATGTATTGAGAAGAAGATTAATGCTATTGTCCAATCATGCAAATTCCGTTGTAGTTAGTGGGGCAAACGTGACGAAAATCACGAGGCTATCGGGTTACAACTATAAAGTACGTACCAACTAGAATCTCAACTACCGAATTATAACTATTCAAGTACCGATTTAACAAATAAAAATCTAGTAAACATTAATTAGCTAGAATCTTTCTTTTCTAAATATGCATTTGCCCATTCACATCTCATTCAAAGAATCTTTCAAGAGAATATACTATTTCTTAATCAAAAGTGAAATCATCCTAACATGTTCACCAATTGTAACAAATGATTAAAGAATCAAAAGTGATTTTTTTTTTTTTATTGTTGGAAAAAAACTTAATGCTAGTCCATTACTCTCTTCAATTATTTAAAGGAGTAAATAAATTTCTTGCAAGTCCTTTGTGGTATCCATGTGAGTTGTACATTGGGGAGCACAAACTTCCCCACTCCCACAAGCCACGTTTGTCTCTTAAAGTTTCTAAGTTTTTATTTTTGCTCTTTTTGTTATTTATTGGCTATGAGTGATTACATATGATGATATGAATGTGGAGTCTTCCCCTTGAAGGCTTAAACACTTGAACATCTATACAATTAATCCCGACATATATAGACGGCAAACTTTTTTGAAATTCGAATCTAAATCTCTTAATTCGATTTGACCTGTTTTTTGAGTTTTAATTATTCAATTTTAGTTTTTAAACTAGTTATTTGTATACTTGTAGAAATTTGTTTCCTCTACGAGCATATTTACCACCTAACATAAAACCATTTACCACCATAAATTAGACACTAATAATATACAAGATCCATATAAACTACCTCTAACTTTGAAATTTAAACACACGAAAACAGAAGTTAAGATTTCAATGGCTCAAATATATTTGCTCATCAATATAATAAAGAGGGGAAAAAAAGTTTTGCATTCGAATGTCTCTTTAATTTCTCATATTCGACCTTACATCTATACAAACAAGTCATTTGGAGCATTTTGGTCTTATCATTAGTGCAGACTCAATTCTTTACGTGATGTAGGTTTGGAAAAAGTCTATGATCATTTGCTTTATACAGTACCTACTTAATTACTGTCATCATTAGTTGGACATCATGAAAGATATTTGGTCTCAACAAAATGATTTATTTCTACACAACATTCAAATTAAGTAGTCGAGCATTATGTACTCATTGAATAATTAATTAGCCGAGAGACGTTAAACAATGAGCTTGAACTTTTGAAGCAATATCATGTTACAACGTGCATTGGTTTAGTAACCATCAAATTCTGTGAATTATGCTTCTTTCCAATGTACATTATACTATCAACCACTAACATAATTACACGTGGAGCCATAACCACACGCTCGTCGGAATCACGTTACGAGTTGAAGTTGAGTCAAAGAGTCCAAGAGGTTTATAGCTGACGTCATCGACACTTGAACCGACATGTCAGCACACGTGGCAAGGTCCCACTGGTCACCGACAACTAGAAGAAAAAACTGACTGCGCAGTTTTAGCTGTCCGACTATAACGTGCGCTTTCAATTACATATACAGAAACACAACTACACAAGTATCTCTCTCCCTCTCTCAAGTCTTTGACGGTGATGAGAGCAGCTCAAAGCCAGGTCAAATATTCATCGATCTTGTCCTCATCAATGTGAAATATCTTCACTTTCACACATCTCTACATCTTTCCTTCAAGGATCAATCAAAATCTGTAATCTTTTCTCCTCGTAGCTCCGTCTCTCGCGGATCCTTGTCGGTACACTTCTGCATTCTCAAATCTGATTATTTTCTGGAGTTTTCTCTGCTCCTTAGCTACGATTTAGCTTCAATTACTTCGATCCCGTGCGAAAATCGCTTCTAAAGCTTTGATAGAAGTTGGGTTTGCTCTTTAGGATTTGGCAACTTAGGGTTTAGAGTTGATATATTGTATCGATGTTGTGATCCGAGAGTTGATATATGATTCCGAGGGTTTCTATGAGGCGTCGCTCTGCAGAAGTTGCTCCTACAGAGCCAATGGAGAAGGGAAATGGGAAAAACCAGACTAATCGAATCTGTTTGTTGGTTGCTTTATCACTCTTTTTCTGGGCATTATTGTTGTATTTCCATTTTGTTGTCTTAGGGAGCAGTACCATTGATAAACAGATCCAATTACAACCTAGCTATGCCCAATCTCAGCCATCATCAGTCTCTCTTCGGGTTGATAAATTCCCTATCGAGCCTCATGCAGCTCCATCTAAACCTCCCAAAGAGCCTCTAGTTACGATCGATAAGCCAATACTCCCTCCTGCCCCAGTAGCCAACTCTACTTCCACCTTTAAGCCGCCTAGTATTGTTGAAAGCGGGCAGAAACAGGAGTTTTCGTTTATAAGAGCGTTGAAGACAGTAGACAACAAGAGTGACCCGTGCGGAGGGAAGTACATTTATGTTCACGATCTACCCTCAAAGTTCAATGAGGATATGCTTAGGGACTGTAAGAAGCTTAGTCTCTGGACTAACATGTGCAAGTTCACCACCAATGCCGGCCTTGGCCCGCCGCTTGAGAATGTTGAAGGTGTCTTCTCGGACGAAGGCTGGTACGCGACTAATCAGTTTGCTGTTGACGTGATATTCAGCAACCGGATGAAGCAGTACAAATGCTTGACGAATGATTCTTCCCTTGCTGCTGCCATCTTTGTGCCCTTCTATGCTGGATTCGACATTGCCAGGTACCTGTGGGGATACAATATCTCAAGAAGGGATGCTGCTTCGCTTGAGTTGGTTGATTGGCTCATGAAGCGGCCTGAGTGGGATATTATGAGAGGAAAAGATCATTTCCTTGTGGCAGGTAGGATAACGTGGGATTTCAGGAGATTGTCTGAAGAAGAAACTGATTGGGGAAACAAGCTTCTCTTCTTACCAGCTGCCAAGAACATGTCTATGCTTGTGGTTGAGTCGAGCCCATGGAACGCAAATGATTTTGGGATCCCGTACCCAACCTACTTCCACCCAGCAAAGGACTCGGAGGTGTTTGAGTGGCAAGACCGGATGAGAAACCTGGAAAGGAAATGGCTTTTCTCATTTGCAGGAGCTCCACGACCCGACAATCCAAAATCCATCAGAGGGCAGATCATCGAGCAATGCCGAAACTCAAATGTTGGCAAATTATTAGAATGCGATTTCGGGGAGAGTAAATGTCATGCACCTAGCAGCATTATGCAAATGTTTCAAAGCTCTCTCTTCTGCCTGCAGCCACAGGGAGACTCTTACACGCGAAGATCAGCTTTTGACTCAATGCTTGCTGGTTGTATACCCGTCTTCTTCCACCCGGGCTCAGCCTACACTCAGTACACGTGGCATCTACCCAAGAACTATACAACCTACTCGGTTTTCATCCCTGAGGATGATATTCGTAAGAGAAACATAAGCATCGAGGAGCGACTCCTCCAGATTCCACCCGAGCAGGTCAAGATAATGAGAGAGAATGTCATTAACCTCATCCCAAGGCTGATCTATGCAGACCCAAGATCAGAACTGGAGACACAGAAGGATGCATTTGATGTTTCAGTACAGGCTGTGATAGACAAGGTGACTCGATTAAGGAAAAACATGATCGAGGGTCGAACCGAGTATGACTACTTCGTGGAGGAGAACAGCTGGAAGTACGCCTTGCTGGAGGAAGGCCAACGGGAAGCAGGTGGCCACGTGTGGGACCCGTTCTTCTCCAAACCGAAGCCCGGAGAAGATAGCAGCAGCGATGGCAATGGAGGCACGACTATTTCAGCAGATGCAGCTAAGAATTCATGGAAGAGTGAGCAGAGAGATAAGACACAATGAAAAGAGACACAACGCACATTTTGTTAAGGTTTTGGGATATAGTTTTTGGTTACTATTATACGGACAAAAAAATGATATATTTTTGTTGTATTGGTATCAAATGTAGTTCTCCAGTTTCATAGAGATAAGTTTGTTTGAGATTTTTGTTGTATCAGTATCAGTTACCCACAGAAATTTATAATAAGAAGTGACCCTTTTTAAGTTTCTTTCTGAAGTCACTGCTTATCTTTAATCATGTTATGGTAATGACTTTTTAGGCTTCAAGAAAGTGAAATTACATAAAAATAAGAAAAACAAGTCGATTTTCATAGAGCTTTTTTTTGTCTGTTTAATCGGTTTGAATGTGTGTTTTGATTGGAATTTAGATTTTGATTGATGCAACTAGGACTGATATAGTTAGGGCTTGAATGTTTAGACAAACACGTAAAGAAAAGATACATGTATAATGAAAACATACAGGGCAAAAGAGCGTCTGTCTGCGGCCAAAATCCAAACGCACATCGCAATGCTATTATTCACTAGACTTTATTACCAATCATGTGTTCAACTTTTGTATAGTCCTAAAAAACAAGTGTTCATTATTAGTAAATAGAAGACCCAAATCTCTGTTGGTATGCTTGTTCCACAAGGTATAATGGAATAGAATAAAACCCTAGCCAGGAGCTCCACAAAGCGAGCGTACTTCACACAACGTTTTCTCTCCTTTTAGCTCTTCTCTGGCTCTTGTGGTTGGGAAGATTTATCATCGGTACCAGGCGAAGGATCAAAAATGTCAGAAACGTTGATTCTCAAGGTTTGTTGGGGTCCATCGTTTGATGGGACGTGGACAAGTGCGTCCATTATCAGAATGTCCCAGTCCCTTTGCTGGAGAAACCCGAACATGCTATCTTCTGTTCCAAGAAATAAAGCAAAAAGGGGATCTTATGAGTACGAATAATGGCAAATGCAGATACATAACACACATTTGTCTTGAGAGACTGCTGCGTTTTGAGAATTTTTACCTCCATTGCGAACAGCTTTGAGATGCAAGATTCCGGTGCCTTGTGGTCCAATGACAGGGAATGAACAAGACACTGAGTGCCTCTGTTGAGAAACAGCTAGTGAAGCATTGTACCATGGCCCTTTCTCAATTGGCTCTCCAATGGCTTCAATCATCGCTTTACTATTCATCACCTTCTCCATCGCCTTGCTGGATAATTAAGCAAAGAATTTTGAGTAATCGCCAATGCAAATACCACATTCTTGAAAATCATGTCATGTTATTGATTTGATGATACAAGGTGAAGAACATAGAGATGTTCAAGAGGGGCGTTGATAGAATGCACAACAAATTAAGACAATGGTGCGTATAGAACTCCGAAGGATGATTGTTCTGGATATTACAGTTGACTTCTTACTTGATTCCTAGCGAGGACAGGAAGAAGTACCATGACTTGTAAAGTGGCAGCACAAGCACAAGATAGACAGATATACACATGAGAAACCAGACTATATCTTAGTTAATGGGTGCATTGAACTTCACAGTGCCAAAAAAGGTGTTATAAAGCATAAGGTTTTCTCTTCTTTTGCTTAACCAGTTTCACTAGAGCAGTCTATCAGCTTTCAAACAAAGTGGAAATAAGGACACAGCATTGATAAAACTACATGTATTACTAGCACCAAGACTTGAGTTCCTTTTATTGTCTTTCAAAGTTGATCCTTATATCAATAAACCCATCTACTAAAAGCAAATCATGGTCAAATTAGTAGCTGCAGAGATTAGAAATCTATTCCAATGGTTTCAGCTCTCACGTCAACAAGGGTTTAATCATCCCCTCAACCTTTCTCCAAGGCTAAAAAAATTCACGATGATGTGATTACCTGCTACATCCGCGGTAGATAGAAAGGTCATCGAGGGCACTCAAAGCAACACCACCGGTGACTGTAATCAAGACAAATGACACTGCCTTCCGACCAAAAGAGCCCAAAGTCCCAGCTTTCACGGCTTTATCCGAGCTGGTTCAAATACATTTTTTTCAGCTCATTTTAACTCAAAGACGATCATAGATATAGAAAGCATCCAGAATTTGAATCCAATCGTGTTTCTTTCATAGAAACTCAACTCAATAGGTCTAAATGGGAATGGATCTTTTCAACAAAAGGGGCATTGATCTTTCTTCCACTAGAAAACTAGATAGAATTTGAAATCGAAATAGAGATGAAATAGATTAAGATGATCGACAAAGAGAAATCGCAAATAGCGCGAAATTGCAATTCCATGGTCAAATGAAAACCAAGCAGAGCAGCAAAATCAGAAACGAAATTGGAGTTCTGGATCAGAGAAAATGCAACAGTTTTGGGTACCTTGAGGTTGAAGATCCTTTAAAGAAAGAAGTGAGCCGCCTCGCGAACATTTTGCTCAGGTGAATTTTCGAGGATTTTGACCCGACGACTCGCTGATTCGACCTGGAGCAGCCAGGTGAGGGAAGATCTTTAGGGTTTTGGGTTTTGCTGCTACCATTTTCATTTTTTTTTCTTTTTCGTGAAATAAAATAATACTCAGATGAATGCTTAAAAAAAAAAAAAAAAAAAAAACAATACTTTTGACTTTTTTTTTTATTTTTTTTTATTTAGCTAAACAATGATCTTAAATCAGATTTGTAACTAACTACTGTATCTTTCTACCCCAAAAAAAAAAAAAAACTAAACTACTGTATCTTCCGGAATACAGTATTTGATTATTGTGAGCAAAATCATCATTTGCAAGTTTTAATTAAACCCTTCTTAATCTTTTTGTTATTTAAAAAAAAAAACAATTAGTGAGAAGCACTTTGGGCACCATAAAAAATCTGTCGTCCACTCAGAACATTCCACGTCGGAACAATATGAAAAACGTTACACGCGCTGTTCTCCGCGCGTGAGAGAATGATTACTGATGATCTATCTCTTTTAAACACAGCCAGGCCACCATCATCTCGACGCTAACGAGGAAAAGAAGGAACATAGAGAGAAAGAGAGCGATAAGTCCGGTACAAGGATCCCGGTTTACTCTCCCGTACCGGTTGAAGGAAACGCTCTCCGCTTCTTTTTCTTCTCATGCTTTTGGGTTTTTTCATGAATTTTTAGGTGAGAATTTCGATTTTTTGAATTTGATAGGCTTCTCTAGGTTGGAGCATAATTGGCGATATGTTTGGTGATTGGTTGATTCAGATTCGATTAGGTTTTTAACATCTGTCTTGTTGGTTAATGTGTTTGATTTTGCGATTGATTCTCCTTTTTCCAGTTTTCTCAATTCTTCTGTGAATATAATTAAGCTATCTGACAGTAAAATCCTCTGCTCTTACAATTTGGACTTCGCACTGAATTCAAATTCTGTAATTCAGAATTTTACATAGATGAATTTGATTTTGATAGGTTTGAGTGATGATGATGCAAATTCTATGTTTCTTAATGCATGTGGAATCTTAGACAGATGAATTTGATTTTGTTTTCTAGAAAAACAATGGAGACTCGTCCGTTGAGGTCATTTCCGAGGGAGCTGAGTAACCTTGCACACACCTCTTCTTTGATACCATCGTTACCAAACCCTTCAGTAGCAGCAGACATGTCCTTCAATTCACAACACAATCAACTCATGCCAAGGCCTTATCCTCTGCTCTCTGCCAATAGTGGATCAGTTGGTCACATATATTCAAGTGATGTCCATAACTCTTTCTTCCCCGAGCCATCAGATTGGATTCCTTCTCCACTCCCCGATATTTTTGATTTTCCTTCTTGTTCTCCCATTCATAGCAGTCAGATGGAGGATGGTGTTATCCTCGCATCTGATGAGATTCACAAACAAAGTGACTGGCCAGTATGGGATGACCACTTGATTACTGATGGAGGTTCGCTGACGTCTGCTATCTTGGACGATCTTCTCCTTGACACAAATTTCAACTCAGCTTCAGAGGTTGTTAATGTTGTTTCAAGTTTTCATACTCGTAACGCCCTCGAAATTGGTTTCTTGCGATACATACTGTGTCTCCAAATTTCACTATTTTTCCTATCAGTCTTTTCGTCTTGTATAGCTAACGGTAGAAAACACCATGAAAAGACCCATGTTTTATGACGATATTGTTTCAGGTCCAGCAACCAACTACACAACCGCAGATTCAACCACCCCAAGTTGTTCTGCAGCAGCCTTCTCCTTGTGTGGAATTGCGACCACTTGTTAGGACAGTATCCTCCAACAGCAACAACAACAACAATAGTAGCAACAGTAATAATAATGCGGCAGCTAAGGGACGTATGCGTTGGACGCCTGAACTTCATGAGGCTTTTGTTGAGGCTGTTAACCAGCTCGGTGGCAGCGATAGTGAGCATCCTCTGCTTCTTGTTTTTAGGATCCTTGACTTCGAATAGAGTTAACGATGGTGTAGTTCTGTTTGTTCTGATTTAAAGTCTTATTTTATACAGAGGCAACTCCCAAGGGTGTGCTGAAGCATATGAAAGTTGAAGGCTTGACTATATATCATGTCAAAAGTCATTTGCAGGTTTAGTTTATCTTTCGTCCTAACATTTGTTTCATGCTAATTCTCAAAATAATCTGGTGGTAAAAAGTCTACAATTTTTCTTGTTTATTGTAATGCAGAAATATAGGACAGCTAGATATATACCAGAACCATCAGAAGGTAAATACTGGATCCGCTCTTTAATGATGAGTCTTCATATGGTTTTATTTTTCTTAAGATGAGGAAAATATTGTATGGTGTTAGCTTATTATATACAAATTCGATCAGCTCTTGTTGATCTATTTTACTCTACTCTTATCTTGATATTTAGTTTAAAGGCTCTCTATATTGTTTGGGTGCTTATCTTTCCTAATTTTCTAGACCAAGAACCCTTTTTGAGGTCTCATTAGTTACAATCCGAGCAGATTTTTTATATGATTTTCTCTGATGATTAGCAGGTTCACCAGAGACAAAGTTGACACCGCTTGAGCAAATTACATCTACTGATACAAAACGGTGTGGTTTAGTAACATCACAATTCACAACTGCTACACCATTTATCTTTTTCCTTAGAAATTGTTCATTATTGATTTGCAGTGGGATTCATATCACTGAGGCTCTGCGACTTCAGATGGAAGTTCAGAAACAACTGCATGAGCAGCTCGAGGTAAAACGATGAACATATAATAAGTCTTAGCTTGGTAGTGTTATCTAGTTTGTATTCTTTGAAGTTGGAAACATAATGGATGAAAATGGGTTTGTTTTGATGTGCTTGCAGATCCAAAGAAAGATGCAACTTCGGATAGAAGAACAGGGAAAGGCGCTGCTTATGATGTTTGAGAAGCAAAATATGGGTTTTGGCAAAACGGAACAAGAAGAGAAAACAAGCGCGAAAACACCTGAAAATGGTTCAGAGGAGTCAGATTCCCCGCGTCCAAAGCGTCCGAGAAACAAAGAATGAAGAAAATCTTTCTCGGGACGGTAGATCATAAACCTGTGTTTTGGTGGAGTGTTTGACATATTAGAGTAACAGCTTTCTGTCTTCTTCAGGCCTTTCTCTCTTCATTTTCTTTCTTAAGACTAATTTTCTGATTCTCAGCTCTCTAGGAAGAAACAAAAATAAAGAGCAATTCCATCTTTGGGATGTAATTCTGAATGCAGATTTTAGATTTAGTGTGAAGGTAAATTCAGAACTAAGTTTTATTTCGAGCTTCCTATAAACTGTGTTTTTTTATAATTGCATGTATACAATCAAGTATCCACGTAAATGGTTAGATATAAAAGCATAAATCAATTTTGCTTTTATAGAACACAAAGAAAGTGTCGGGGAAACAAAAAAAAAAGAAAGGCGAAAAGTTTAAAGGTTTTGTCCCACATCGGTAGGCTTGTGAAGCGTCGTTTATAATCCATCTGTATAAAAAGGAAGCTGGGCCAAACATCCAATTCATACATTTCTCGGCCTTTTGGCTAAGATCAAGTGTAGTATCTGTTCTTATCAGTTTAATATCTGATATGTGGGCCATCGGTCCACACGATATTAACTCTATTTTTAAGGGAGAAAGCCCACCAAGGTAGCTTGCTATCTGGGTTTTCTCGAGTCGCCCATGCGTTGCACTATTGCACGGGCCTGGCTCAGCCCGCCAAGAAATTAGTTCAAATTCAGTTTCTTTTTTTTTTTTTTGAACAAAAATCAGTTTCTTTTTATCTGCATTAATTATTGATTAAATTAAGTTAACCTATAATAGTTAACCCTTTTAATTTTTGTGACCACAAGCTATAAGAG
This sequence comes from Erysimum cheiranthoides, assembly GCA_011420285.2. Lineage (NCBI taxonomy): Eukaryota > Viridiplantae > Streptophyta > Magnoliopsida > Brassicales > Brassicaceae > Erysimum > Erysimum cheiranthoides. The sequence continues at coordinate 21,444,864 of CM022180.2, forward strand.
TTGACCTAATTAATTAGCAAAAAATTATTTGTAGGAGCTAAACGCTAATTAACCTACTACCATCTCGACAGGAAACAAAACGCTAAGAGGAAACGAAGGAACCAGAGAATAGCGATAAACCGGTTCAAGGATCCCGGTTTGCTCGCCCTACCAGTGGAAGACACTCCTTGGAACGCTCTTCTTCTCGATTCAAATTCTTCTCCTCAGTTTTGGGGTTTTGTTAAATTCATAGGTGAGGATATTTCGATTTTTGGAATTTGTTCATCACTAGGTTTGAACGTAATTGGAGATATTGGTTGAAGTGTCGGTCTTGATAATTGGGTTTTGGAAGAAAGCGAGGGATGAGTCGTGGGAATTACAAGAACCCGTGTTTGACAATGCATCAGCCATGGGCTTCACTTCTCGTCCATGGTATCAAACGCATCGAAGGCAGATCCTGGCCTGCCCCTATTCGAGGTATAACTCCTAATTTTGAACTCACTCTGGGTTTTGGAAGTTGCAGTTGAGATAAATTAAAAATTGGGAAGTTGTGATTATACTTGGATAACTTTGAATAAGATGATGTTGTTTTAAACATGTAATAGGCCGTCTATGGATTCACGCTGCTAGTAAAGTCCCTGATGAAGCTACTATTAAAGCAATGGAAGAGTTCTACCAAGAAATTTATGCTGTTGATGGGATCACTGATATTCAGTTTCCCCAACATTACCCTGTTTCAAGACTAATAGGTATTCTTACTAATCTGCATACTTGAAAGTCAAGTTCCCTGTCATATAGTATAAGTGAAGACCTGATTTGCTTGGAACATTACATATTTGATACGGTTTTGTTGGTGTAGGATGTGTTGAGGTTGTTGGCTGTATCACCTGCGATGAACTTCAGAACTGGGATGCTTTACCTAAAGGGGTACAACAATTCTCTATTTTCCTTATTGCTGTTTTCTCTTCTTTGACATCAAAAACAGCTCATTATCCATGATTCTATAGTATAATAAGCAAACCCCCAGCTGTTTTTGGTATATAATAGGTGAGGCTTGAAGGACAAACCAATTTTTGTTGGCTATGCGAGAAGCCACAGGTGAAATTCACTTCAGCTTTCAGTTTCTACTGTTTTTTGTTTGGATTGACTATTTAACATTTGATTCTATGAACTCTTCCAGAAACTGATTATTCCATTTGAGATGCGCGGGTACCAGGGCGTCTATAACTTAGAAAATAAGGTAATCTTGCTGTTCTTCAAAGCCTAAGAATTGGTGTTCCTGGAGTAGTATAAATTAGTACCAGCTACTTACTGTATTTTCAAATGATGCAGATTTATGTAGCAGCAGCTAGAGGTCTTATGCCTTTGCAAAACTCTTCTGAGGTGAAATTCCCTCTTCCAGACCCAAAAGACCCGTTTTCCTTAAAACCTGGTTCTATTCATTGTACCATACAAGAGAAGAAAGAACTTGTGATAGAACAAGTTACCAATCTCACAGCTGCAATCGCCGGTGCAAAAGCAGCAGCTACACAATTTTCGAAGAAGGGACAAAGTCTCCAAACGAATAATATATGTGATTACACAGTAAGAAGCAAGAGCAAAGTTATTGAAGATAATGCAGCAGAATCCCTAGATAACCCGGTTCTTGGTTCTGGTGGAACGTCTGACCGTACTTATACAACAAGAAGCAAGAAGAAAGACGCGCAAATGGGTGAAGAAGTATGTAGTGAAAGCAGCAGCAGCGACAGAGTGGAATCTAGTCAAAGAAGTGTAGTCACAAAGAGAGAGGAGAGAAATACAAGTATTGGGCAAAGAAGGTTTGATCCTGGATCTGCCCGGGTACGTTTATTTGTTTACATTAAGTGATAACGACAACAATAATAGTTGACTTTGTTGTCTGATTTTATGTCACATGTGGAAGTATTTCAGATTATGGCCGCTGCAATTAGGAACTTGAAGCCATCGTCTTGATCTACCGTGACAAGGTTGTACCATATTTTGTATTGTGCTTTCTAGAACATGTTCATTTCAAAGTTTGGCGTTGCTATAAGTTAGATTTAGAGTTAGTTTATAAGTTTATTGCATACATTCAAGTTACTAATCTATACGAGAGAATATTTATCGACCTGTTTAAAGCAAAACGTGTGGACTAAAGACTTTAACAATATTCAAAACAAATGTATAAACTCAAAAAAAACTGAGCAATGAGTTTAGTAGAATTTTACTAAACTAGTACATTTTCTATGATTTATGTCTTGTGCTAGAATTCTTTGTCCCACATCGGTAGTTCTAAAAACATAACGTGTGTATATATAAATTCGAAAACCAAGACCCGGTACAACTGTCATTGGACGAAGTGAATGGGTCACATGGGCTTGTCCAAGTTCCGACCCAGGAAAGTCCCCGGGCCACTATCCGCAGAGATGCGGCCTCGGTTTCGAGAGAATCATGCGGTGGAGAGATTCTATAAGCTGAGACGCGTGTGAGGAGCTTCCGTGGTCTCTCCGCCGATGATATCATGGCCGTTCGTTTCACGACAGTTATTCACTTGGTCCTCCTCGGGCTAACTGAACGGGGCTTATGTTCCAATGACAACAACTTTTTTTTTTTTCCTTCGTTTCTTTTTTTTTTTTTGTCAATTTTTCCTTCGTTTCATATATAGAGTTTTTGTATTTTTTATTCAAAGTTCTTTTCCTTTTAAAAATTACAGAAGTATATTTGGAATAAATGAGCCGGCGACATTGAATACTGAAAGGAGAGGGTTAAATTGAAAAATCATAAAGTTGGGAAAATTAGGGTTAGACTCTATCAAACGCTGCGACTATTCTCTCTTGTCTCTCTCGCTCTCTATTTTTCTCTGATTCTTCTCTTGGACAAATTGAACGATGAGGGGATTGGTGAACAAGCTCGTGTCCAGATCTCTCTCCGTCTCCGGGAAATGGCAGCAGCAACAGCTTCGTCGTCTCAACATCCACGAGTATCAGGTTCTTCTTCTCTTCATCATTTCGATCTTTAAAAACATTCTATAGTGTTCTCAGTTGCGTAGATTCGCTTTTCAAGTGAGAATTTGAGTACGATCTGTGTCTTTCTCTGTTGTTTTGGGGGTTGATCCACTAATTGATTTGTGGTAGATAGAATTGCGGTGTACTTAATATGTAGGAGTTGACATGGAATCGTCTGGGTTTTGGAAAATGTAATTTGTGTATCGTGTTTCTGATACAATCAGGGAGCTGAGTTGATGGGGAAATTTGGAGTTAATGTACCAAAAGGAGTAGCTGTTTCTTCTTTGGAAGAAGTTAAGAAGGCTATCCAAGAAGTTTTCCCTAATGAAAGCGAGGTAAAATTATCAACTTTTGTGAGGGGCTTGATTCCTGACTCTGTTAGTTGTTGCCTAATTGAAAGAGTGCCCCTTTTCATGTTATACAGTTGGTCGTTAAGAGCCAGATTTTGGCTGGTGGAAGAGGTCTTGGAACATTCAAGAGTGGTCTTAAAGGTGGTGTTCACATTGTTAAACGTGATCAAGTTGAAGATATTGCTGGTATTCTTCCTGCTTTCTTGTTTGTGGCCTTCTCAAGTCTTTTCTTTTGTCGCACAATTTATTCATCAATTTCAAATCTTTATCACTTTTAGGAAAGATGCTAGGACAAGTACTTGTCACCAAGCAAACTGGTCCTCAAGGCAAAGTAGTTAGCAAGGTTTGTTATCAGTTATTCATGAAGCTCATAATTGGAGTTTTTTTTCAATTCTTGTGACTGCTTTAGCATTTGTATTTATTTTTGGTTTTACTTGGCTGTTAACTTCTTTGTATCTTAATTTTGAGCAGGTTTACTTGTGTCAGAAATTGTCACTCGTCAATGAGATGTACTTTTCCATAATTCTGGACCGTAAATCTGCTGGACCGGTATGCTACTACGCAAATGATGAACTGCTATTCATTCCTCTACTTCTAGCCATGCTGTTCTCACCCCCTGTCAGCAATATCTAAAATGATTTCCTTTCCTATTTCAGTTGATCATTGCCTGTAAAAAGGGTGGTACCAGCATTGAAGATCTTGCTGAGAAGTTCCCTGACATGATCATCAAGGTTGCTACTGTTTGATTCGTATTTGATGCTCTAGTCTCTAGTAAATATCATTCTGAGATTCTTTCTCGTGCGGGTTTTTGACCCCTCAATTCATGGTTTTGCGTAGGTGCCAATTGATGTATTTGCAGGAATCACTGATGAAGATGCTGCAAAGGTTGTGGATGGTCTGGCTCCTAAAGCTGCTGACAGAAAAGACTCAATTGAACAAGTGAAGAAGCTATACGAACTCTTCCGCAAGAGTGACTGCACAATGTTGGAAGTAAGTTCTCTCCCAGTCTCTTGTTTCTACACTCTTTTTCAGTTATCAATTTCTTTTGTTGAACCCCGAAATTTCTCTGGTAGATCAACCCCCTTGCGGAGACATCCACTAATCAATTGGTAGCAGCTGATGCCAAATTGAACTTTGATGATAATGCTGCGTTCCGACAAAAAGAGGTTTTCGCCATGCGTGATCCAACACAGGAGGATCCACGAGAGGTCTCTGTCTATCTATTGTATCATCAATAAATCCATGTTATGATAAGTCGACAAGATAGATGTTAAATGGAAAAGTGTGTGCTTCTCATAGGTGGCTGCTGCGAAAGTTGACCTGAACTACATTGGTTTAGATGGAGAGATTGGTTGCATGGTGAATGGTGCTGGATTGGCCATGGCAACCATGGACATCATTAAATTACATGGTGGAACTCCCGCCAATTTCCTTGATGTTGGTGGGAATGCTTCTGAGCACCAGGTAAAAGAAACCTATATTCTTCACTCTAAGGGATCAGATAATTCTTGTGGATTAAAAACCAATTTTTAATATTATTTCTTTTGGTGACAAAAATAAGGTGGTGGAAGCGTTTAAGATCCTGACATCTGATGATAAAGTGAAAGCAATCCTCGTGAACATATTTGGTGGGATAATGAAATGTGATGTGATTGCTAGTGGAATCGTGAACGCTGCAAAAGAGGTGAGCAAGAAACCAACCATGTTAGCATAATGTTTGATTTGAGTAGTAGAAATATTGATGATTGAAAATAAATCTGAGTTTTGTGTGGAATGGCTACGACTAGGTGTCATTGAAAGTGCCAGTGGTGGTTCGTCTAGAAGGTACGAATGTTGAGCAGGGAAAGAGAATCCTCAAGGAAAGTGGAATGAAACTCATAACGGCTGATGATTTGGATGATGCAGCTGAGAAAGCGGTTAAAGCATTATCCCACTAGTCTCTCTACATATAATATCAAAAGCCCGGTTTGTCAATTGGTTTTATGGTTGACACAATTACACTTTCTTGCGGATATAAATTTCCTCAAACAGATCAATAATGAACTGGTCTCTTTTTTTTGCTCGATCCAAAGAAGAATTAAATTGGAATTCTCAATATCCTGGACTTTTGTATTTATCCAACTCATGGTTGATATGGTTCGATTTTTTCTCATACATACCTATATATTGTGGAAACCACACAATAGGTGTCACTGAAACCACAAAATTGATCTCTCTCAACACAAGCTCTCACAAAACAGAGCTTAATTTTCCCCTGTTTCTGATATAAGGGCGCAACAACCTCAAACTGATGAACTTTTTGGCCCAAGGCGATCATCATTCTCTTCCAAAGTAGTAAAACCTAATGTTGTAACATAAACTCTATATATGTTCAAGTGATTTGGATGATGGCACCGAAAAAGCGGTAAAAAAGTATTTGTCTAAAATCTCCTTGCATAGTTAATATATAACAGCCAGTATACGAATAATGGACAAGAAAATCTAACAATTGGTGAAAATTAGGCATTTGGAGCAGCCAAGTCTCTACGTCGTCTCTCCTTTCAGAAATCATCTCTATTGTCGAATTGAGGCATAGATCTCACGGAACCAGTCTCAGACATATATTCCGACATGTTATCGACATCAGATCTTCTTGTCGATCTTGATGACCCTCCATTAACGGTTTCTTTTGTCGACTTCTTCTTCCTCCTTGATTTCTTTGGAACTTCCGGTAATCCACGAGGCCATGAAGAAGAGTCTTCTTGTTCAGACACTGCTTCCTTTGGCCTCCTCGACGATGACGATGTGCCTTTGTTCGAAGACCGGCGTTTAGATTTGTCTGATGATTTTTCCTTTGTAGGAGATCCTTTCTCCGACGCGGATTTCCTCGTAGATTTTGGTGGCTTTGGCAAATCTCTAGACAGACCACCACATTCCGACATACATTTCACGGAGGAATCATCTTCTCCGCCTCCTTCACCAGATTCGAATCCCCCGCCAGATTTGAACTCGGTCATCTTTCAATTCACATTACAACCAAATCAATTAATAGTCAAATATATATATCTTCAAGTTTCTTCTACGAATTAACTCGTAAAGATCATTTGAGTCGTCACATATTATAAATTAATCTAGAGATATCTCATTCAACCAAATATGTATATTAGTATAAAACAATATTTGGCCATTTTATCGTATGATTATTATATATTTAGTTAGGACTCAAAAGAAGTAGAAAAAGAGTAGCTAGCAAGTAAAAACATACCCAGCTTGGTGCGGTGGCAGTAGCGGATGGTCCATCCCAACCGATATGGGCAACATGTTTTACATCCGTTGGATTTCCGATCTCTATTTCTTCTTCTTTTTCACTTTCTACCGTCATTTTTAATCAACACCACACACACACACACAAAAGTATATTAATTAATCATCTATATTCATATCCCCAATCCACACAAACGTACTTACAATATAATTAACGCATGCATGCAAATTTTCTACGTGATATGATTGCATCTTAGTAATTCACAACTGATGAAATTCAAGTTTTAATATAAGGATTAAGGAATTAATCATATTTTACAATTTAACATATAGACTTTAATTGTTAAGAAAAAGAAGAAGAAAACAAGAGATCGAGGGTGAACTTACCAAATACTTGAGAAATGTATCGGAGCCCTTTCAAGAGGCTTTTCATCTTGGAGCTTGACATTGTGAGTTGCTGCATAGATCTCTTTTTAGGTTTATGATTTTTTTTTTTTTTTTTATACAATAAGAAGAAGGGGAAAATTATTCCATGCAATTGAACAAAAATATTTATTATATATCCCGGAAAACTAGTTTTTCAAAACTCACTTTTCCCAGAAAATAAATAAGAAGTTGGTGACACTAAAATTGAGGAAAACAAAATGATAGGTAAAAAAGCATGCATGAAGAATAATATTGCATAGATAGCTCAAGACTCCAGATTATTGTGCAGAGAGAAACAAGAACTCATCTCAGAAAATTGTAGGTTTATCTTTTTGCAGATTCTTCTATATATCAAAAAGAACTGATTGATAACGTGAGAAAAAGAAAAGTTTAAAGATTGATAAAATAAAAATCTTTTTAAAATTCACCTACAAAATCCTCAGACTTCAGGAGGAACAAAAAACATCAAACGAAGAAACTAAAGAAACAAAAATGAAGGAAACTAAGAAAATGTTTGTTTGAATGATGGGTGGAGAGCGTATAAAGGTGATACGGCAAAAAAGAGTGGAAAAATGTTTGTTTAAACCAAAATTTTCGTTAATCTGATGGTTACAATTTTTCTCTCTATTACTTATCAGAAATAAATCAATTTTAGGATTGGTATATAGAAGTACGTTTTTCTGTTCAATCAAATGAATAATCATAAACATATATAAATTAATTATTATATTTTTTTGGCTCAATTCAACGTATGTAGAGAATACCATAAATAAGAAAATTAATGGCAATGAAAGGTTTCGCCTTACCAAAAATTGGTTAAAACATGTTTTAGATAGTTTGACACTTTTTGACCCTTCGTATATTTAACTTTATCAAAACATGATTTTTCTGTTATTTTCGTATATAGACATCTAATGGCTATATATGTTTCTGTCGTATAAACATGATTTATTATTTATAACGTAACACAATTTTTATATATTAATATATTTATTTACGAGAATACCAAATTGATATACTTTTTATCGTTAAATTTCATATTAAAATTTTGTATGTACTTTTTTCATTTGTTAATAGCAAATTAACAAATCTGTTACTTAAATAATAATTTTTTTTTTTTGGGCAAACAAATAATCAATTTTTCTATTTAACAAAATCTCCCAAAATAATAAGCATGCATGCAATTAAAGAAGACGAATGTGAAATGTGACAAAAAAAAAAAAAAAAAAAAAAGACGAATGTGAAATAAAATACTGTAAGCATTAGTGACCGTAGTAGTCTTCTTCCAATGAATTACAAAAGAAGCGAAAAGAAAAAGTATCACGAAGTTCATTCGTATAACTGAACAACGGCACACAGTTTACCACAAAGTAATATTAACATCAGAAAATGAACAAATGAAAGAAGAAAATAATCATCAGAGGTTCTCATCAATCTCCTTGGAGAACCTTTCAAGAAATTTCTGGCCGGCAATGAACAGATCAAAAACTGTAATAATAGTATATATATATATATATCCGTCGAGTGGAGGCTTTGAGCAAATCTTTATTGCCTATTAGCCTACGAGATACACACATGACACAACATCTGCATTAGTATAAATGTATCATAAATCTTTAACAACTTCAAATAAGAGAAAGAAACCTTTTTCAGGAATTTTTCATGGATCTTCAACGCTTCTTTACATGCTTTCTTTGCGTCAAGATTACCCGCAATGTCTCCTAGTATCTGCAAACCAACTTAAACTTTGAAGTTCCTGACTTTTTCTCTTTTTGGCTTTGATAGAAACATGGAAAAGATAAAGAGAGAGACCTGGACAACATCGTCTAAGCCTTTAGCCTCCTTCAAGAGACGTTTGTTCTTTGTCTGTAGAACGCTCGCAACCACAAAGACAGCAAGCGTATTGCGATGTTGCTCGTTTTGCCCACTGTTTATGTATTTCCTCTCAAACTTGCCATACCGTTTTAGTAACTTGGGATCAGTTGCTGCGTTGTTTCGGTTTTCTAGTTCCTCGTATGTTGCAAACATAGTTGGATTGTACTCCATAGCCCACATCAGCTGCAACCATAATCCATCTAACATTGTTCTCATTACCCGAACAGCAATAAAACTGAAATAATATAATAATCACACAGCAAGAAAAACCATGAACCAACAGAAGAAATGCAGAGAGCAAAATAAGAAACAGCAATGTCATTACCTCCCAAAGGTACAAAGCGTCAAGGAAGGAGAATTCTCTCCTGAAAAGTACCATCAACATCCGAATAGCAAACAGATACTCCCCACCATCGAGATCCTCTGTCATGTTAAAACGCTTTAGTTTACCAACAAGAAGAGTGGTTGTAATAGCAAAACACTCTTACCTAGATGTTGATGGAGACGAGGATCCACTGTTTTAATGACCTGTGAGAGCACACCCAGCTGAGTCTGGACACCCATTGATGTTGCTGTTGCCCTGAAATTTTCTCTCTGATTTTTTTAAGAAACGATAAACCGTGAATACAATGGTCTGGTGATGACATAAAACATGAGAAGTTATGTAATAGGTTATTAGTTATTACTAGTCTTCGCATTGCACGCTCAAAGCACCAGAAAGCGTCGGCTTCATCATCAAAGAGGATTATCATTGGGGAACATATATCATTCATTCCTACAGTAGACAAAGTGGAGTTCCGTTTCCTTTTTCTTGTTTTATAGATTAATGGTTAACAGCAAGTACACTTACCCTGAACATAACCAATATCAAGATTCAACCATGTATATATGGAGAGTACATCCCATAGTTTTGATTGATTACTTTCATTCTCATAAAAGCAGAGATACCGATCTGTTCTAGCAACATCAAGGCCTGCAACCAAATTTCACCATATTAAGTGTACAAGAATATGTAAAAACAGGTTATAAGAAGACAATCAGATAGGACTACGCTTATATATGTAACAGCATACCGATCTGGTGCAGTGAGAGCATCCACTGGAGCACTCTCTCATCTGTAATGGCGTTTTTCACGACCCATCCTTGATTTTCTACAGAAGATTCATCTATTGGTTCCCCATTTTCGGAGACCACAGCCATTGTGACGTACTTGCCACTACCAATGACAGGAACCATTTTCTTACATTCTTCTTTCCATGCACCATACTGCTCCCTTAGATGATCAATACATTTAAAGTTAGCCATGATGTGATGGCATCTACAAAACTACTTAATGATTGAGCAGACACCATCAACCAATTCCATAGTACCTTCTGTGATTCCTCAGCCTGTTCCTTTCCTCAAAAGTGCTGTCTGGATCGTAGCATCCTAACAAAAACTCCCAAACAGCGCCTTTGATGGAGGGATGAATCCCCTAGCAAAGAAACAAAGTGAACAACAAGAAGAACAAAAACAAAACGGGCATAGTTTGAAAGAAGATCATGACAACAAAGTAGACTCACTCCGCGCTGTATACGTCTAAGCACTTTTTCCATATCCAAATGGCCATCTTCAGTAAACGCAGCGTGCCATCTTCTAGCACTTAGAGTTTTTCCAGCCTGCAAATTACAAATGAAGATGATTGATTTCATCAGCTACAATCAAACAAGAGCTATATGTGAGATCCGATAAGACCCTAATAAATTGATCAAGAAAAGAAGAAGAAAAAAAAACAAACCCTTGATTTAAAACGGGTCCTTGGAACATCTGGTTGACATTCTGGTCTAACGGGATAGAAACCTTGCAAATCTTCTCCTCCGGATTTCCACATAAATCCGCAGCAAATCATTCAACCTTCTTCTCAATTATATTTTTTTTGTTCAAACCAAACTTATAGTTTTATAGGCAAATCATCCATCTCCCACATAAATCATTCATGGATTCATCAGACCACTATACAATAAAACCCAGGATCAGGATGGAGACAAATGAAAACTTTACAAATATGTAAAAGCAAACACAAGGATGATAAGAAGAACAAGGTAAATATGGTGTTGCAACGACGAAGCTCCAATAATGGAGCAATGATATATCTTAAAATATGAGCATCAAAACATCATCATCATTTGGATAATCCAGAATTCAATTACACCAAAGCATTTGAAATTATCTACAAGGAATACGAAATACATACAGATTGAGATCCTAAACAGGCGGACTCTCGACGATCTTCAGAGACATGCCCGTCTTCTTCTTCTTCGTCTTCCATCATCCATCTTTCTATTTCTAGGAGGAGCACTTGCCTTTTTAACCGAACCAACCCGACTTTATTCGATTTCGATTTAAAACATTAAACCGATCGCTCCATAAGTAATGGGCCTTTAAAAATGTTAATGGGCTTCTATATGCTTACGGAAACCCTAATAATCTCTTAAAGAACCTCTTCGCCGCTCAATTGCTTCCCTCTCTTTCAGCCGGCGAAAATGGTGAGTTCGATTCCTTGTATTTTAGTGTTTCTGAAAACCTTATCGCATCTCATCTCTTTGGAATTTGTTATCTTTCTAGTGGCTGATTCGTATTGTCTTAACCTCGTCGACTTTGTTTGTGAAGGGTTTTAAGAGATTCGTGGAGATTGGGAGAGTGGCACTCGTTAATTACGGCCAAGATTACGGAAAGCTCGTGGTTATCGTCGACGTCGTCGACCAAAACAGGGTAATTTCATATGCAAGCTCTGTTTTTTTTTTTTTTTTTTTTTGTCGATTTGGTGTTGTAATCAATATAACTATGATATAATATAAACTGAAATCATTCTTGGAAAAACCCTCCTTAACCTTATTTGTTAATACAATAGTTATGATGCTATAGAAGAATTTGTTATTTGTTGATACAATAGGAGAAGAATGTGTTATTTGTTAATACAATAGTTATGATGCTATAGAAGAATTTGTTATTTGTTGATACAATAGGAGAAGAATGTGTTATTTGTTAATACAATAGTTATGATGCTATAGAAGAATTTGTTATTTGTTGATACAATAGTTCTGATGCTAGAGAAGAATAATGAGTTATGATTTTGAAACGTCTAAGAGTTTCTGTTTATAATGTCCATTGTAGGCACTTGTGGATGCCCCTAATATGGAGAGAATCCAGATGAATTTGAAGAGATTGTCTCTTACTGACATTGTGATTGATATCAACAGAGTGCCCAAGAAGAAGAATTTGATTGAGGCAATGGACAAGGCTGGTGAGTTTGTTGTAGCTTACATTTGGTTATTTCTTGCCTTGTTTGGTTAGTTGGGTTGGGTCATCTGAACTTTATGCAGATGTGAAGAACAAGTGGGAGAAGAGTTCATGGGGTAGGAAACTTATCGTGCAGAAGAGAAGAGCTGCCCTCAATGATTTTGACAGGTTCAGAATCATGTTGGCCAAAATCAAGGTTGGTAAACCTAGCTGTAGTCTTCTTTTTGGTTCCGATCGTGTTTCTTTTGCATATATCCAAGGTTTATTGAGTCAACTCTACTTTGTGCAAATACAGATGAGTTTCTACTGCCACATTTGCCATCGGTTTCTGTTTATGTGGTTGAGTTTAGGAATAATGCTATCTAAATTTCAAACTGTATCTACTACTACACTCACCATCCTGTTGTGGTTATTAGCTTTTGGTATAGTGTTTATAGGGTCTCGGTTTGATACTGATTTGTATTAGAGGTTTGGTTTACCAAGAAACATGTGAAGGTTATTGAGTGTGATGATGATATCTAGTGTAACCTCTAATATAAGAATATATTGTTTTGCAGAGGGCTGGGATCGTGAGGCAGGAGCTTGCTAAGCTAAAAAGGGAGACCACTGCTTGATTTCTTAATTAATCACTACCAATTCTTATTTTTGAACTTGTTTTTTTAGTGCAAATTATTGTAACTTATTTTTTTCAAGTCAAATTTTAGATTGAATTTTTCTGATTGCGAGCTATTGATATTTTTGCTATGGGAAATTACGATATTAGTTTAGGCGTTAGTGGCTCCAAAATCAGTTACTGAACTAAGCAGCAGATCTTGTAAAGCATCCTATGTTTGAATCGAGAACACGCTTAGAGTAATGTATATATATATTCTTCAATAGTGTACCTTACATAAAGCTTATTAAGCCTTGAGATAAAACTGTCAACGTTCTGCTAAAGAATCTGGAAAGCATCTTTGTGCGAATGAGCTCTTCCAGTCTTCCTGAACTCTTGCTGCTTTTGCTCCATGAGATGACTGAATCCGATGAAGGATCATCCACCAGCTCATATATTCCGTCGTAGAAATAATAGCATTTCTTTGGCTCACCTGAACGAACCATCCCTAATAATCCCCCAAATTAACGAAGAAAAGGAAACCTTTATTGTATCTAAATATTTTTTAGGGATACAAATTCGAAAAAATTGACGTCGACAAAAATATCAAAATAGAAATATTACACGCGTGTAAAATACAAACCCACTCGCACCAAAGGCGCGTTGAGCGCGTGAGAGTATAATCCGTGGACTATAACCCTCCGATTTGGGGATTTTTGCATTAAACAAAATATTAAGAGGACCTCCAGCGCGTGGGTCGGGATTCTCTCATTTGTGTCTCACACAACTTATTATCTCACTGGAAACATGGGCCAAATAATTCAAATAGGCTCATTTATACTTTTGGGCTATTTAGATAACTTGCGATCCAACAAATTTTGAATTTGGAAAGTAATTTTTCAACTCATCTTAGATTAGGGCAAAGGCAACGTTGCAACATGCAATAAAAAAATAGAAAAAAAAGGAAAAGTTGTGTCACATGTTAAAATCAGTTGTTACTTAACAACCGGTTGCAAAGCCCCTTATCTCTCTCTCTCTTTCTTTATCTCTTTCTCACACTTTTACTTTAAATTATATTATTAAAAAAATACATACACTCTCTCACATACATACCCCACTGCACTTGGTCTTAGATTAACTAGTAATGATAGTAGAGGGAGAAAAAGGAAAAACTAAACTGTCATTGTGAATTCTCCGACCGTTGAAGCTGATCCTATACCATTCATTAGCTATAAGCAACATTGTTTCTCAGGAACAACAACAACAACAACATCTAACTTGATATGGAAGCCATAACATCGAACATATATGATCTAATCAATATTTAGGGCAGAAAAAAAAAAAGATAATATATAGGGCAGAGACGGCTCAGTTCCATTTGAGCTATCAGTAACTCAACCTTTAAACAGAGCCGTAGCAACGATTTTGAGGGCCGCCCGCAGAAAAAAAAATAGGGCCGGTCTAGTAAAATATATACTTAAAAAAAAAACTAAAAAAAGATGTTTTTAACAAAATGTATTAAATAATATTGTTAAACATTAGAAGAAAAAAAAAAGAATTCGGAGGCTCAAGGAAAAAGGTCTCGCAAGCCCAAAAAAAAAGCCTAGGCCCAAGGAAAAAGGTCTCACAAGCCAGAAAAAAAGCCTTGCAGGAGAAACAAAAAAATAACCCGCCACCGTGGATTCGAACTCTGAACAATGAGCAATGAAACATAGTACAATACCACTGGGCTACTGAAACACTTCCGTATGTGAGGGCCGAAAAAATTAATAAAGTCTCAGAGGGCCGCAGCCGTAGCGTCTCTTGCGTCTATCACGCTACGGCCCTGCCTTTAAACCAACACTACCCTTTTGGTTTTGGATGCCCGAGAGGAATACAAAGAGATTGTCTCTTACGTTCATCGTGACTGATATCAATAGAGTGCTCAAGAAGAAGAATTTGATTTAGGCAATGGACAAGCCTGATGAGTGATTGATATTCCAACTGTGGAGATGACCTATATGCGAGACCACCAGACCAAACTATTACAATATATTCTATATGACGATATAGTATGAAGATATTATTTCTGCAATTTATGTAGGATGGAGCCAACATAAGAGATCGAGCGGCGTGGGCTTATAATCAGAGAATCTGCTTGACTGCTTAGAGGTTCTCTTTTTTTTTTCCCGCATTAAGAGAATTGAGAGCTATTAGGAAAAGCCACATGTGTTAATGAGCTTCTCTTGGGGTTGCATTTCTTGATTTTTTTTTAATCATAAGGAATATCCGATGATGATAGATTTTTTATGTGAATTGGGTAGTTAGTATTCACTATAAATTAGGAAAACGGGCTGATATGTTAAGATTTTGCTTTGATTACGGTTTAAACCATTTAGAGATGAACGAAATTATTGATGTTTTTGATGATTTACCCGATTGAAACGGGTTATCCAATTGCTCCGTATCCACTAACGTTAATTTCGGGTCAATTGCTTAAATTGAACCGACCCGTTTATTATGTAATTCTTAAACTCTCGATTATGTTCTTAATGAAACTCGATTTGCTTTGTTAAAACGAATGGCACTCTCGTAATTTATTTGAAAAAACCTTTCTTATTTGCTAAACGTACTTCTCTTTTAATATAATAGGGATATTAGCTTATATTCAAAACTGCAAATAATCAAGCTAACTTTAAAGTTTATGTATTTGGCTCTAGATCTCCTGTATAGATATTCAAAAGCATGTGAAAATTATTGATTTAAGCAGATACCAATACATTTGATTAAATAATTTCATCTTAGACCCATATATACTTATACAGTTATATAATCAACACAACAACATTGGTCGCGCTCTCTATCACAATAGCCAAAAACATATTTTAGTCTTGTACAAAAATTATTGCATTTACTGCTTAGAGGATCATCATTACACGGTAAACCGAAGCATGTGTGTCTCTGGCGTCCAATTCCATAACCTATATATATTAACAATAATCAATACCCATTAACAAAGAGTAACTCATCATCATGTCCATAATTACAAAATGATGGTATAACAATAAACAATTACCTGGACTTCCAGCAGTTGTAGGAAGACAATGAATAAAAGATATGATGAAGAGAACAGTTAAAAAATATGTGACTAAAGTTTTCATAGTGATAGTCATTTCAATGATATCTTCTCAACTTTTTTTTTAATGAGTTTTTCTTTACCTAGATTGATTATATATAATATAAGAACACAAATATATGTTAAATGTCTTTTTCCTGGTCAAAGATGCAAAATAAGACAATCTTTTAATTTATTTCTATATAGGTATATTGAAAGAAAAAACCTCTCAACTATTTTTTAATGAGTTTTTCTTTATCTAGATTGATTACATATGTATATGTTAAATGTCTCTTTCCTGGTAAAAGATGCAAAATTAATACTACAACCTTTTAATTTATTTCCATATAGGTATGTTGTAAAAAAAAAAAAGACATTTAAAGAAAAAAAAACAAAAAAACAAAAACACATAAAAAAAAATTATTTTCTTACCTTATTGTCTTTGAATATTGGTGAGATAATAATGATTTTTATACGTAATTAATATGTACTTTTTTTAGCATATTTAGTTAAATTTTTTGAAATATTATGTAAAAGTTCTATGGTTATAACTTGTAAATATTCAAAATCATTAGTATATATTTAATTATTTATTAATTGTCTCTCCACTCAAAAAAATATCGTTTCACAAATTATTACTAATTTTTTAATCATTTTCTGGATGATGTTACACGTCTACAATATATTGAATTTGTTTCGTTGTAGAAAACATAGTTTACTCGGAAAAAATAACTAGCAAGAAGTAGGGTTAGAAGTAGAACCTGTGGTCAAAATTTTCCAGTATTTTGGTGGACTTTGTCGTTTACAGATTATACCAATATTTTGGCAAAGCTATAGTATACCTTCTACAGACGGTTGGTAGAAATTTTAGTAGTCTCTAGGTTATAAAAACAAAAAAAAACTAAAAGTGCTGACCAAGAAAAAGACTAAGTAAAAACAGCATATAATTGAAACCTTTAATTATCCCTATATAGGAATCGAAATACTATATGCTTTCAAGTATATACAAAATAAATATCTTTCGTTTAACACCTTCAACAAGAATTTTATTTTGGCAAGCAAAATTATAAACAAGATTATTAATACATGTAATTTTCATGTCAAATAAGAATCAAACTGCGTCTTGTCCAAAGATAACAGGAGTGGTCGGTTTGTATTTTTGCTAACGCTACCGCCTAAAACATTTGGACACAACTCAACTCCAACCTTGACAAATAAAACCTCTCTTCTGTATTAGCAAGTTTCAGATTCTTCTTGCTTTGGCCTCACTTCAAGTTCTGGTGGTAGAAGTTTCAGAAAGCTTCCCTGAACGACCGGAGGAGCAGGAGGAGGTCGATCACAAGGCGGTCTCGACGTTGTTTCTGATGAATCTGAGGTCTCCGATGATCCATTATCTATGGGAACAGTTCAAAACACACGAAACCAATTAAAAAACACATTCAATATTCACATGGAAATAGCCTAATGCATGTTGAACCAGCAAATTAAAAGAGGTTGTTGTGTACCGAAGAGTGACTTGACCATTGGTCGCGTCGACTTTTTCTTCTTCTTTAACTCCGCTACGAAACAACACTAAAGTTAACATTCAAACTAAAATTGCAATCAAACACAAGAAGCAGTGATCAAAAGTGTGTACCCATTCCAGGAACTTGGTAATCATTGACAATCTCAAAGTTCTTGTACGTATACCCTACAAAGTTTATGTCTTTTGATGACAACATCTGCACAAGTAACATAAAGGGATGTAAGCTGAAAGCAGTTTTGAATCTCTGCAAGCAAGTGTGTTCAGAGTTAGCTAGGGGATATGGTTTTGCCTTCCTCCATGGGCCAGACTTTGATGATGTCTGAGTTTGCGATTCAGACTGCATTTCCAAATAACACAAAAACTAATCAATTTGCAACGTTTTCGTATAGTAATAATCGTCATTGAATATATTCTGTTATACTTTCCATCAAATACAAACGAAAATTGATGGGATAAAATATTTGTTACCTCGTCAAACTTCTCAAAATTCTGAGTGTCTAAATCGTCATTGACTTCTGGAACAAAAGCTGCATCCATATCAAATATTGTATCCCAATCAACAGTTTCAAACCATGGATGAGCCTGCAAATTAAATGCAGAAAAAAAACCCATGCATTTTAATCTCACTGGCTTTGGATTATATATACATTGAACTCTGATATCCATAATCAGAGTACATCCAAAGACACAGTCGCTTAGTTGCGAATATGAGAAACTATTCATGCATCCAAAAAAAAAGCTTTTAAAGAAATCAGTACAAGGACACCTTTATTTCATCAGCACCTTTGGAACCAAGCCTACGTCTGACACTGCACAACAGACTGTTGATAAGATCCTTTGCTTCCCTTGACAAAATTGCTTCCTCTGGAAACTTCAAATGACTTTTCCAGTTTACTATCTGCAAGCAAAATCAGGAACAAGAGTTTGATGTGATGTCAGTGTCACTGGAAGGTAAAAAGTCTCATTCTTGTGATTGTTTTCTTTTGTTTTCCGAAAATTACCTTTCTACAGGTTGACATTGGATCATCTGAATAAAACGGCGGATATCCTACTAGCATTTCGTACATTATAGCTCCAAGAGACCACCTACAGAGCATTTCATTCAGCAAACTGCATTAGCGTCCTATGCAAGGTGCAAATGTAGACAGTGTCACCAAATACTGCTTCAAGATGATCCCTTTAACTAAGTAATGCATTTTAAGAGTAGTAACTAAAACCCATCAAGATGTATACTCATTCAAATGTGAGTATGAGCTTGAGGGCAGTGGTAACTAGGAGACAAAAGCAGCTAGAGATAATAACCAAGTATGGATTAGCTTTCTTAACAAGATCCAGTTCAGGTTCACCAAACAAAACACATTCTTGACTGCGTTTGAGTCTGAAAAGTTCATGCGAAGGCGTAGAGGTGCACATCACCAAGCCAATGTACTAACTTTCTTCTTTTTCAAATTGGTTGAACACATCAGAGTATGATAAGAGTATGTAAGCTCATAGTCTGTGATAATAGCACTGACAAAACAGAGATTCTCAACTGCTTACCAGTCACACTCCATTCCATAGCCTTTCTTCAATAGAACTTCTGGAGCTATGTAATCTGGTGTGCCAACTGTGGAATAAGCCTGTCGTTTCATGTATTAATAAGACACATACAGAGCGAGAAACTCTATCGAAAATCTCAAAGGTGAATTTCAAGCCTTACTAGCGTTCTCCTGTTCCTCTGCCAATGTTCAAGTTGTTCCTGCTGTGTGCGTTTTGGAGCAGAGTATCCAGCCTCTTGCTCCGTAGATCCATTGGAATTGTTTGAAAAATCGTTTTCTCCAATGGCACTGCAGTCCAAAGGTTTACACAATCCAAAATCCGAGAGTCTCAGATGCCCATATCTGTCAAGCAACAAGTTGTCTGGCTTGATATCTCTACAAAAGAGCAAAAGGAAGAAGATAAGCTCCAACCAACATGCAAGAGAAAAATTAAGGGTGTTTGATTTACTCTCACAGAACCTGTGGATGTAATTGTGCCTGTGGATGGACTCGATAGCAAGAACTGTCTCAGCGACATAGAACTTGGCCTCCTCTTCTGTCAAAGTATCTTTGCGCATCAGGAGAGTCATCATATCCCCACCAGGCAAGTACTCCATCACAAGGTAAAGATGGTCATCATCTTGAAATGAACAGTAGAGCTTCACTATGTAGTTACTGTCCACTTCCGCAAGTAAGTTCCTCTCTGCTCTCACATGTTCAACCTTGAGAAAAGTTGAGTTATGGAGTCAAAGGATGATTGATTCACAGACAGTACCATTCAAGTAGCAATAGATAGGGAAGTCTCACCTGGCCTCTGCGAAGCATCTCCGCCTTCTTGAGCTTTTTCATTGCATAAACTTGACCTGTTGTTTTTTCTCTACAAACTCTAACCTGGAGAAACATCAACAACAATATATCCTTTTAACAACCAAAAAATTGTATTCCCAGACGGATGGACTGAGGAAAACATACCTCCCCAAATGCACCTTTCCCAATCATTGTAAGCAAATCAAAATCAGCAACTCCTAACTTGTGGCGTTGAAGGCGCATGTACTCTGTCTCTTTCTTCTCCAGAAACTTGAGAAGATTATTTTGATCTTCTTCAGACACATCAGCATCTGCCAGCTTCTGCTCTAGCATGCTTCGCCTGTTGAAGCAAGAAAAAACACACTAAATGACGCAAGCAAGTTCCATAGGCAAATACAGAGATGTACGTTTGGGTTGAGAAACAAGATAAAACCTTTCTTTCCTCTCTTGAAGAATCTTCATCTGCTCTTTGTAATGATTCTCAATGTACTGTTTAGCTGCAGCAACTTTCTGTTTAGTAGTGTTTGAGACAGCTTCTTCATCAGTTTCGACGTGGTGCTCATCTGCAGAGCCATTACTTCCACCACCACCACCTGAAGCACCCTTATATCTGGATCCTCCACGCATCTGCCGCTTCTGAAACCAACCCTTTGCAGAATCCATTAATTAATTACTCGATCTTTAACAAATTTCACTGATGGTTCTTCAGTTTGAAAATGTCTCAATGTGAATCCTTCTGCATAATACAAACAACCATTTCAAAACACATCACCTTACGAATTGATCAATGAAAATATGGGAATTTGGAGGATCAAAAACACATTACAAATTTAAAATAAAAATCAATGAAAATCCGAATCAAAGCTGTGCGATTATAACCTTAACGTGACAGACTCAAAGCGAAGCAAATTTCCAATCAGAGAGGAATACAAAACGCCAAGGGAGAAAGAGAAGCAAAGATGAACCGAATGAGCGTGATTCCCTCTCGAGCCCACCACCAATTTCGCATTAATTTTATGGTATCATTCATGCGTGTATGTTGTAGATAGGATTGGTCCATATAATACACAGGTTGATGAAGAAAGGATCAATGAATGTATGCCTTCTTCTCTGCGTAATTTTCTCTTAAGCTTTCATGCAATGCAGACTTTTTCTCTCTTTCTTCTTTTTGTTTTTTTGGTTTAGAATAATAATTATTTTTTTCATACTATATTTACACGTATCCTTGATTTAAAAATCCATAATTTTTTGTTTAAGAAAAGAAGAAAGAAACAGAGGAAAGCCTAATAGAAGATGCATAGGGTAACAAACTTGTTCAATGCCAAAAATTTTGGCCATCTTTACTAATTCAAAGATTTTATGTTTTACAAGTGTTTCGCTCGTCACCATTAATGGTTCATTTATGCATAAATCGAGATCGTTGTAGATTAAAGCACAATACCATTTGAACCCTGAGTCGTTGCAACAATCATTAACCGACTCCACGTGAGATGAGCCTAAAAAAAACCCTGAATACATATGACAAAATCCTCTAACTCAATCAAAAGGCTTGCAACACTACTCTTTCTTTATCAAGAAAGACCAACAACAAGTAACAACAGTTAAAAACTGAAAAACAAGCAAACATATGAAAACATAGACGACAACTTCAAAGCCACTTTACCACATTAAATTCTGCATGCATATATATACTTATTACATGTGATGGGTGATGATGTACTGAAATTCATTCGAGATGCTCTAATACTAAATCATTGTCTGCCCTCTTAAAGCTATGTTTTCCATCTATCAACATGGGATTGTAAGTTAAAGCTTATCAAGCAGACACTGACACAACATCTTCTTTGGCATTCACAATCACCAACAACCTCAAAATCAGATGTGAATCCGGGCGGCTATGATCCAGATGGTCTGATCACTGGGAAAGGAGGCAATCTCAGCACAGCTTCTTCTGTCTCCATTGGGTCTGATCTCAGAATCTAAGAAGAAGAAGAAGAAGGAGTGTTATGACAAACTGCATTAGCATCCACAAAATCATTCTGAGATGTATCTAAGGAACCACAGGACTCCAGCATAAGTCTATTCTGAGATGAATGGTACACATAGATCTTTCAAAAGATTGGCACAGAAACGCAAGTTGCTAATTTCGTTATGGGAAAAAAAAATCAATGTCTCCATGTCAACAAACATGGTAATGTATTCAAATGGAAGTTGCTAATTGCTTCTAAATGCAGTTTGGAATTGTTATGTATACTTAAAATTCGAAAGAAAACTGGCAATTTTATCACAAACACAAAAGTTTGGGTATAATCTGAAGCTCTAGTCCTATGGCTTTATAGATGAACAAATGATTCATAATGTGCTATTATTCTTGATGATCTCTTGTATTCTTTCCATCTACATAATTCACATTTCTTCGATGAATCAATCAACTTTCACATTCCAGCCTAAACATAAGAAGATTGACAAAAGGGATATACATCTTATTATATAACGAAAAATCTAACACAAAGTTCTAGTAACAAAACCAAAAAGCAAGGCCAGAGATCTAAAATCGAATAATTCGAATTCGAACTAAGTGATCTTTAGCTCAAATAGCATCGGTACGGACAACACAAACAAAATTTACGGAGTAAAAAAGAAAGAGATACTTACGGGGTCCTGAAGAACAGGTTTGGTGTCATCGACGGCAGGTCTGAAAGGAGGTTTCTGAGATTTAACAGTTTTCTCTTCGAAACTCGAGGCGTTCGATCTCGCTGTAGATTTCCCCATTCGTTCTCTCTTTTTCGCCGGAGTTAACCTTTAGGGCTTGAGAATCTTCGTGGCATTAGTTGGGCTCTTAATAGTATGCCCGTATTGGGCTTACAAGTTTTTTTATTTAAAGCCCATTTTGTTTTTCTTCGAGAACTTTATATACACATTTTACGAGCGTCGCCGTAAAACCTCTGCTTCTGCTCCATATAAACCCTAATCAGCTTCTCCTCTCTAAAAATTCAGAACCAGGAATCATCTCTGAGGTACCTACCATCTTGTTTTGGGAATCTTAATCAGCTTTGTTGCTTTATCTTCTTTTTCGTCGGCTCTAACTTTAATTATCTCCACAGGGATTAATAAAATCAAACGACCATGTATCTTCAGTGCTATATCAACGAGAAGGGTGAGAAGGTTTACACCACTAAGGTACCTTCACTTTTGCTCATCTCTTCCTCAGTATTCTTAATCCGTGTCTATAGCCTTTTACATGTGTTTCTAGGATTCGGAAACATATCTTTGTTTTCTTAGGGGTTGATGATATTTTCTGAGGGAAGTTACAGAGGGGTTAAAGAATTTAAATACACATGAAGCTTTTGTTTTGTCTGCTTAATCTTAAGATGTGCTGTTTGATTTATCTTAACCTAGGAAGATAGAACTTTTTTCGGACACATTGAGTTCGGTTTTGCTTGTTTAATTTTAATCTTAATAGATAGAAGCGTTTCCATACACTTTGAGCTTGGTTTTTGATTGCATTTTATTAGGTTTTTTTCTCTGTTTTTATCTGATTAAAGCGGTTAAAAAAAAAAAAAAAACCCACATACTTGTAGTTGTTGCTGCTCTGCAAAACATGGATTTATTTATGTGCTCACTGTTTCTATTTATGAACTGTGTTGTTACTTTATGCTTACACATAAATAAAATTCATTGTGCAGAAGGAATCACCGCTCGGGTTAGCCACTGAATCTGCCCATCCAGGTGAGTCTAGCTTTACAGACCCTTTTTGATAGTTTGATTCATCAAAGAAAAACCCCTTAAATTGTGTGGTATTTGCAGCCCGGTTCTCCCCTGACGATAAATACTCAAAGCAGAGAGTCTTGTTGAAGAAGCGATTTGGTCTGTTACCGACCCAGAACGCACCTGTCAAGTACTGATGAAAGGAGAAGGAAACCACTTGCTTGTGTTGGTTTTGATGTTCCTTTTAGTTTCTATGTTGTCTCTTAATGAAATGTTGGCTTGAATCGTCTTTGTATGTCTTGAAATAGTGAGTTGAGAGCAATTTATTTATCCGAGTATGAATTTGATAGTGCCCAATTTGAGATGAAATGATTCAGGAATCTCAAGTGATGATTTAAAATATACTTGGGTCAAGTTTTTCTTCTCTATCGACAAAACTTAAACCAAAAACAGAGTACACTTTTAGAGATAAACAATGCGAGAATCAAAACAAGTTAACATTAAGTTATGGGCCTTTTGTTGAAGGCCCATCGAAAATTGTCCTTTTCTTTTAACGTGGTCTTTTCCGTCTTTCTTTGAACAAAAAAAATAATGAAGAAAAGAAGAAATCCGGAATCGTCTGCCTCTGAGGCAAAGAGACGCCGGCGAGAGGAAGAGGATGAAGAAGTGGGCTGTAGTCACGCTGCCATTGAAGATGGAATAATTATATCCGAGGATCCATGTCTTCCCCTGGGTGAGTTTTGAATCTTTTGATTTATTTAATTTTTGTGTGATTGGGAGAATTGTAGCTCTAGTTCCTGATTGGTTGTTGCTCTGTTCGTATCAGAGGATGACCTCACCTTCAGCGACACTTCTGTTGCACTTCGGATGATGCGATCTCAGTTTCCTCGTATTGACCAGGTTCCATTCTATTCGATTATTTGAACACCTTCTAATTGTATTTCTTTTTGTACATTGATGTATTCTTATAGCTGTTTCTTGTCCTGCCTCTGCTCATCTGTTTCAGGCTTCAGTCCCACCCTTCATATTACAGTCGCAATTATACAGTAGCGTCAATGATAGAACCCAAGTCGATCGAGAATTAGAGGTATGCTTTCTACTCTTGACAACAAGTCAACTAAACAGGGTTTCTGTTTCTGTTTCTTTATAATGGTGTGGTTTTGGTTTGGAAAATGAAATTATAACCCTCTCTATTGTATCAGTAAGGTGTTTCCTCATAAGTTTAGAACCCTCACCATTTGCGTTTCTCATCTTTGTGGTTTAATTGGTTATACTGAACTACTTTGGTGCCAGTTGTTGTTAGTATCTTTCCCTGTCGGTTGTTAGTTTCCTTGGGTTTTATTAAATCTCCCACTTTTATCACTCTCTGTTATTCGGCTTCTTAGACTTCTTTGGAATGATCAATTTTAATTTGGTGCAGTGCTTACGAAGGGAGAAAGTTGTTCGTGTTTTCAAACTCAACACTGGACAAGATGATCATGCCATAATCTTTCTGGATGACTATCTTAACCAGGTTCGCATTTTGCTGCATTTCAGTTAGCTCTGTTGTCGTTCATGAATAGTTTTCCAGTATATTTTGTTTTCTTGGAATGGTCTCTTGAATCACTTTGGTTTCTTACAATTGTTATTCTAGATTGATGTTGAAGAGAACATTGAAAAGCGATAATCCTTAATCATTCTTTTGTAATCCATATTTTAGGTAGATCGAATAGTGAAGAGGATGGAAGAGAAGAAACAGAGTGATCTTGAAATTTTCAACTGGTTCAAAATGCATGTCCTTGATTCAAAACTTGAACCCAGTATTGGACATCATGAGTTAGTAAGTCATGTTAATCATTTTACCCTTTACTAAACAGTTTCTGCCTGCATGATTTTATAATTTTTTACAAGCTATCAATACTTCACTACAGTTTTCGCTGTTGTCAATGTGTGGAAAGGTGAAGGATGCACACATCACTCTCTTAATTAACGCAGGCCTTCTCGTAAGTAAGGAGTTATGCTCCTACTTATCTGCTCCTCCATGTATCTGTTACCCTCTTTTAACTATAAATGCTAATTTATCTCAGACACGCCAACTTATCGATCCAGACATGTACTGGTTTGCAATTCCGAGTATCGGTAAACTGTGGAAGGGTCTATTGCAGGTACCTTTGGAATTTTTTTTTTATCATTTTCTTTACCCCAAGTCACAAGTGATTGCCTCAGAACCTTTTCTTACTCTCAATCTAATAACCAGGGAAGGAACGAACTCCTCTCATTGATAAAGCGCAAGCGACATAAAGAGATGTTCTTGGCCGAGCTTGAAAAGAAACGGCTCCGGTTCTCTCCTCTGGATGTGAGATTTCACATACGTGATCTCATTGGCTCCGGTCACCTGAAAACTGTTCAGACAACTTCTGGGCTGATCGTCCGGATTTCAAGGGACTAAGATGCGGGTGCAGGTTTCTCAGCAAACGGGTAATTTTAGAATCAGGTGACCTTCTTCATAAAGTAAAGTAGTAAACACATACACTATTCATTAGTTCAGCTAGTTATTACATGGAATATATCGTTTAAGGAATATATAGGATTTACAAGAAAAATTACAGACTCGAGCTAAAGCCAAAGATAATAATTTTTTACAGAATAGTTGGAGTTGGTCTATTTATACACACAAGAATTACTACATATCAAGTCTTGAAGCATTGTGATGCTGATGGGTGTTACAAGTTGCGTGAAGCGAGCATCTCGGCTTTCATTCTAGCGATGAACTCTTCGGCTCTTTCATCTATTCCCTTCTCTGGAAACAATTCCTCCTTGGGCTTCCACTGCTTTGCTGGAATCCAATTGGATACAGCCATAGGTTCTCTGAAGAGCTTATCAACGTATACAACAGATTTGCGTTTCTTCTTGAACAGGCAACCTCTCTTTAGACGGATGAAAAAAACACGGGAATCTCTGTCTCGAAGATTCTTTCCGGGGAAACGATTGTCCGAAGTTGCTGCACTGTACTTGGTTTGGAGTTTGGCTTTGGATCTCCGAAGTTTGTTTAATTTGGCGGTGAAGCTCTTCCAAGCTCTTTTGGCAGGGAAAAGCCTAATTCTCAGGTAAGACATGACTTAAAGATGGTTGACAATGAGAGAGAGATGAAAGCGAAGCTCAAAAACTAATTGAATAAAGCAAAGGGAGATAAGCAGAGAGGATTATATAGAAGTTTGTGTTCAGCTTAGTTCGGACGCAAGCAAGACAAAAGCAGCCAACAATATTCCACTTCTTGCTTAATCTCTACGCTGCTTCCTAAACCTAACCTCCAGCACAATAATAATATTTTATCTTCAAGATTTGCACTAGAACGATATTATCATTTGGTTTCAGCTATTGCACTGAGGTATAAAATAATTTGTTACTTAGCAGATTCTGGATTCTGAAGGTCTACAATTATTATTGTTTTCAGAAAAACATACAATAGTTGGATTATATATATTAAAAATCTGCTGAGACTAGGAATTTTGGTACGATGATGATAAATATGTATTTATATTTGAATTGAAAACAACGGTAACTAACAAATCATTGCCAAAAACCTAGTTCTCTTATTTTCCAACCAAAGAGAGATTAGAGAGGCTTAGCTTTTTATTAAGGTTAAATGAGAGCTTGAACACCATTTCTCCGCATCTCTCTGAGCCTCCAAATGGGATACATAGCATCTTCCCCCAACTCTGCTGCTTCCACTTGTTGCATTGCCCAATCGTAGTACACCGTGTGTATCGTGTCCTAGATCCAACACAGTAGATTTCTTGCGTTTGGAACTGACATCAAACATGATAAAATCCATCAGATCCAATTCTTAGCTAAAATGATGACCTCAGAAGAAAATGAAGATCATTACCCTCACGAGTATTATCGGGGAAGTTCCCATCATCTTTGTCTCTGAAACTTCAACTTCAGATATATGCAGAAGCTGATCAAAATGAAGCAACTTACTCAGGGATTTACATTACTTCCCGTGGGTGAACCAAGAACAAAAACCTTACCTTGTTATCCAAAAAGAGACCATGACTTTGGTAAGCTGTGAGCTCTGCGGTGCACCGTTCAGTTACTTCCTTGCTACAATACTTCTTCAAGGTCTCAACATCTCCCTGCACAGAGATTGAAATTAATTCGAGGCAACATAAACGAGCAAGGGAGGCGATGATCTACTTCAAAACCAGAGATAATTCACCTCACTGTATGCATTCAAGACTGGTCTGATGACTTCCTCAACTTCTGCAGCAAAGTCTGGCAAGGAGAACGATCTATACCCATGAAAGAGATAAGATTATGATTACCAGGGGCACATCTTCAAACCAATAATCACCCTCTATGTAGTAACTTACGGATCTCGGCGACGTATCTCTTTGTAAGTTGATGCAGAATCTGTTTCCTGCAAGATCATCTCATTCATGCTGCCAATACAAAAGAAAGCACATATCTCTTAAGTAGTTGAAAGTAAGTTATGTTTTAAGGAAGATAGTAACGGAGTAATTAGAGCACAGTACTCCTGAATCTTGTGAACAATGGGATTATCACTGGTTTCCCATATTTCCCTCACATCTTCTACAATCTACACGGTCCAATAATGCATAGCCAATTTATAATAACAAAGCAGTATCAGCAAAGAGAGTAATGGAATATAAGATAATTGAACAAAATGAGTGAAGAGAAGATGTCCATTACCTCTTGGCTCTTGTTGACAAGAGGCTCACTCATCCCGCTTAGACGTTTAAATACAGGGGAACCTTGCACCTAAAGCAAATTTAAGGAAAACACTTAACAAGGGCCTTTAAAACATGGCATTAGTGGAAATGCACAAAGAGGGCCACTTACCTTTTCTCTATAGGATTCCCACTTTTGTTGCCACTTAGACTGATTTGTTGGCGTAACCACCATCTCCGTTATGGTACTTCTCTCACCAGTGAATGGCGGGGGAGGTGTATATTCCAGGTGCTTCTTTTTAGATGGGTTACCAAGCAATTCATCCTTCACAATGTCAAGTCCCTTCTTTGCAAAGTCAAAGGGCTTGGCTTCCTTGAGCTTTTGATACACCTCAGAAATGCTTGACCTGAATTTTCCAAAAAAGGTATGTTGCTCCTCCGTAGTACCTGATTGCTGCTGCTGCTTCTCTCCTTCAGAACTCGCTGACTCTGCATTCTCCTCTTTTCCGAGCTCGAATGACTCCTTGACCTGACCACAAAGATACACAACCTAGTTAACATAAAAAATGCCACGATTGACCACTGAAAGGACAACAAAACAAGAGTGGGATCCCAGCAAGACCTCTTCTCTGGCCGCAGAAAGCTTGTCTTTCACACTTGAAGAGACCTGCACCGTCAAAGCTGTTTTGTAAGGGACAATTGTTAGCCTTTACAATGTACAAAGTTGGCTAGTCATACTTATAAAAAGTGAGTTATCATGTTTTACTCTAACTTTCTTGGACAAGTCGCTGAAAACGCTGAATCGGCGATGACTCGCATACCCAATAGCAGGAAGAAACCTTGATCTTGCGTTTTCGTCTCTCTAAATCAAAACACAAGAATTACAAAATCAATCAGCCCTGCTCGTAATCACAAACACTAGAAAATAAGAAATATTCACCACAAGTCGTTGCCGGAAAAGAGGCTGCTTTGTGATCAGTAAATCTCGAATTAGCTTTCTAGTCGCCATTACGACAACTTTCGTAGTGAATTGTACAACAAGTTTGAAGAAACAAACCCAGCAAAAAACCCTACCAAGCGGCCCTCAGGAAGATTCACAGAGATTGGTTTAGATTGAGACTAATTATATACAACAACATACAGTATCTCTGTTTATATTGTTTGGAAGAAAAAGGAAAGTTGAAAAATTTTTACTTGAGAAACAAACAAACCAAACGAGGTATCTGCCCGTAGTACCTACCATCTTTAGAGATTTGTTTGGAAACACGGATAAATAAAATAGATTCAAGAAGAGTCGTTTCCAAACACTACGAAACGCTCGTCTTTCTTTATTTGGGCCAATTCGGCTTTTGTAAAACCCTAGGCCCCCAATCTAGTAACCATTTAAAATTTCAAACCCATTATTTAATAAGATGTTTAATAACCGAAATTAAGGTATGGATTAGTCATCATCCATGCGTGGATTAAACAATATGCTAACATAGTTAAAGAATTAATGGAAAAAATAAGACAGAAAACAGTTCAAGTTTATACTATAGGATTGATTAGACATTTTGGTTTATTTATTGATTTTTTTCGTTTAGTTCAATTTTAGTAAAACTGTAATTGAACTCTAGCTGAATTTAATTTGATTTGATTTGGGATACATCTGACAATTTTGAAATCATTACATAGAGAGAGAGAGAGAGAGAGAGCGAGAGAAGCTCTGTTGCTTTTTCTGAGTCAGAATCAAACTTTGGTACACGACAAAAAGCTTAAATTCAAACCTAAAGACGACAAATGTAACTAGATTCTCATGGTTAGTCACAAGCCACGTTAGCGACGGCGAACTGATCCGCTTGCCGGCGAGCCGCCGGCTCCGAAACCATGGCCTGAATCAGCATCGTCTTGACTTCCCAAGGCGCATAAGAGAAACTCTTTCTCGCGTAAGAGTTGACAAGAGCTGCGATCCCCTGTTTTAGCAACGCACCGTACGCGTTCCCTTCTTCGTCATTCCTAGCCGTTGATTCCACTAGCGTCAGATCAGATCTCCACCGTTCTTTTGCAACCATCACTCCGAACATTTTCTCCACCGTTGATCTCTCCGGTACCATCCTCGGCCATGCTTCCCTCTGGCTGCTCCAATACCTGAAACAAAACTCAAAGCACCACCGAGTTAGCTAGATCTAACTCAGCCAATGAAATAACGAGTCCACTGACTCGGCTTAAGAATTTTCAAATTCAAGGTTGATTTGAGTGGTTACTGCGGCGTGCATCGTCCTCTGTGTCTGGTGTAGATGAATCCAGGCCTCGTCGCTGATGAATTGCCGGCGAAGAAGCAAAGGAGGAAGAAGGCGACAAGAACGAGTCGACTCAGAGTACAATGTGAGTCCATTAATCAGCCCTTCGTCTTGGGACTTTGGGTCTTCGTTAAATCGTTATCTAGAATCTGAGTTTGCTTGAGTTATCGGTCTCCTCAATTTTTGTATTACTACTACCTCGGAAAAAGAGACACACTTTGACGCTTTTACCCTTTAAATTCAAATTAGCAAGAACTTTTGTTAAAGTGTGAAAGTGAATACATAATTAGTAGGGGGATATAAGCGTCATTGTAGGAGTCGCACATGAGTTTGTCTGAATAATAATACATACTGTATTTTCAACTGTTTGCATGTCGTAGTCAGTCCTCACGTGACTATATATGCGTGCTCCGCACCATGTGCCCACAACAAGAAGATCCCAACGTTTCAATTTGTTTACGGGCCTTTTCCATCGTAATTTCCTAATGGAGTTTTTGCAGTTCTAGCCCAAATTGTTCGATTCTTATTTTATCAGTGCTACTCACATTTATTATTGAGTCCAAGTCCAATCTAATTTTCGGAAATTACCATATTGACCCCAACCAATGTCATGTAGAGCAGTTTCGGTGTGATATGACCCTCACGTTGCCCGTCAATGCCAGACTATTCGACGATTCATACACCTAGCCACTCAATTTTAAATTTATATAAACGTAACGATATTCATGAACAATGAACAACTAACATTTTAAGTTCTTTTTTTAATTGTTGTAATGTAAGTGGTAAACCATGAGCTT
Source organism: Erysimum cheiranthoides (assembly GCA_011420285.2). Taxonomy (NCBI): domain Eukaryota; kingdom Viridiplantae; phylum Streptophyta; class Magnoliopsida; order Brassicales; family Brassicaceae; genus Erysimum; species Erysimum cheiranthoides. The sequence continues at coordinate 21,476,010 of CM022180.2, forward strand.
TGTATATATAAATACTATTCTGTCAACGTTATTAGTGTTTTGCATTTCTTAATAATAAACATATCATAAAATGTAGATCAAGTTCTTATAAAAAAAACAATGGATCAACTTCCTTTCGCAATTCGCATATACATGTCATCTTAAATCCCCATGTCTTTCTAGCTATATATATATTTTCCCAAGGCTTAATCCTAGCACACGCAAACACAAATAGAGAGAAAGAAGGAACCATGTCCTCATCCATCTTCTCTTTTACCGTCCTATTCTTCTTCTTTTCCATCATCCCATACATTCAAAGCCAAGCCATTGCTTTGCTCCAGCTCCTACCAATGAAGCAAGTCCGGTCAATCTCACAGCGGTTCTTGAAACTGGTCACCAATTTACTACATTCATACGACTCCTCAACACAACTCAAGTCGGGTTTCAGGTAAGTGTTCAACTTAATAGCTCTAATCAAGGGATGACTATATTTGCCCCAACAGATAACGCATTCAACAACCTTAAACCCGGAACCCTAAACAGTCTCACATATCAACAACAAATCCAACTCATGCTCTACCATATCATTCCAAAATACTACTCTCTAAGTGATCTTCTCTTAGCAAGTAATCTCGTTAGAACTCAGGCTACCGGACACGAAGGAGGCGTTTTTGGGTTAAATTTCACAGGACAAGCACAAAGCAACCAAGTGAATGTTTCGACGGGTGTTGTCGAGACTCGGATTAGTAATGCATTAAGACAACAGTTTCCTCTAGCAGTTTACGTGGTGGACAATGTGTTGTTGCCGGAAGAGTTGTTCGGAACAAAGACCACTCCCACCGGAGCTCCGGCCCCGAAATCCATACCTTCGTCGTCTGATGCTGATTCTCCGAATGTTGATGATGAGCACAAATCTTCCGGATCTAGCATGAAGAAGACAAGTCTAGGGGTTGTTCTTGGCTTTGCATGGTTTTGTTGTTCGGTTATCTATATTTTTCTTGAAGCTTAATTAAAAGCGGGGAAACGTTGCGAAGTAAAGTAACTACTAATTTTATTTGCATGATTGATTTGATTGATCTATGTGTTGGAATATCTGTTTTGTAATCTTCTTTTCTATTCTTAATTAAAAAAAAAAAACTTCCTTTTTTAAAAAAACATGTATTCTTAAATGATGACCATTGATTTTGACTATTAAACTATTGTCCTTTATTGTGCTAAATTGTCGACCCCTGCAAAAGGCTTCAAACATTACGTTCGTTTAAGAAAACAGCTTAAGCTCTTCGGTTTTTAAGCTTATTGATTACTAAACCAGAGTAAAAAAGTTTATCAACAAAATTAACCACAATATAATGATTATTCTTTTTTTTTTTTTTGGTAGAATACTTTTACCATAGGTCCATAGCCTTTGCAACGAAAGTATGGGTTTTGAAGTTACACTTTTGTTAGTGATAATAATCTACCATCTATAAATCAAAATGAGAATTATGTTTTCATAAAAAAAGTAAGGAAATATCAAATATGGGAATTGTTCCGTTAATTGACTAATGGGCTTGAATAAAATAAATTGGGCCCAAAGATCTCTAGTAACAGAAAATGCGTGATCGACCAAAGATTCAACAAAGTCCTGATTGCTGAGCTTTAAACCCTAACCCCTCTCTCTTCTCTTCTTCTTCTCTTCATCTCTCTTGTCCACGCCATTTGCAGAATTTTCAGGTACTTGTTTTTAGATCGGGTTCGGAGTTTAAGCAAGTAAAGTTACAGATTCTTCGGCTCCATTTTTGTGATCTAAGTTTCTGTTTCGTTTCAGCTAATTTGCAGATCATTTTTGTTTCTTTGTCGTCGATCCGAGTTTTCTTTGGGTTCTAATTACATGTCTATCTATTAAACAAGGATTTCAATTCTCAATGCTCAGTCTCTGCCTTAGATTTTGATTTTGATTTCAAATGTGCAGGTGTTGGTGAAATAGATGAATTTTAAGAATGTCAAAGTCCCCAAGGGTCCTGGTGGTGGTGTTATAGCTGCGGTGCTTCTTGGTGGGCTCGGTCTTTACGGCGCTACTCACACTCTCTACAATGTCGATGGAGGTCATCGAGCCATTGTCTTCAACCGGCTTGTTGGTATCAAAGACAAGGTTAGGCCCTGCAAAATTGGTTTCTTTTTAATCTGTAATTGAATATTAACAGTGAATCTTGTGTTTACGGCATCTAGCTTAAGTTAACAAGGTTGATTTGTTAGTCCAGTTTTGATTATCGTTTGCAAAAGTCATCTTGATGCACTAGTAATAGTATATCTTTGCTTGCTTGACTATATAGGTCTACCCTGAGGGTACCCACCTTATGATTCCATGGTTCGAAAGGCCAATCATCTATGACGTTCGTGCGAAGCCTTATCTAGTTGAGAGTACATCCGGGAGCCGTGATCTCCAGATGGTACTCCGCTTTTATTTCCTCCCTTTTAATAGTAATGGGTTTAATCCAGTCATGTGGTTTTGGTCTATGAACTACATGATAAGTTTATGTTGTGTGGGATTGAAACATTCAGGTTAAAATTGGGCTTAGGGTTCTCACCCGTCCTATGGCTGACCAATTACCAGAGGTATACCGAGCCCTTGGTGAGAACTACCGAGAGAGAGTTTTGCCTTCTATCATCCACGAGACCTTGAAAGCTGTGGTTGCTCAGTACAACGCCAGCCAGCTTATTACTCAGAGAGAGGTTAGCTAACTGGCTGTAGATACATGTTGTTGATTCCTCTTTAATGGTAAATCAATTCCTCTTTTAATGGATGAGTTGTTCTTTGGTGTTCTTTTAAGGCGGTGAGTAGAGAAATTAGGAAAATCCTAACTGCACGAGCCGCAAACTTCCACATTGCGCTGGATGATGTGTCCATCACAGGCTTGACATTTGGAAAGGAGTTCACGGCAGCCATAGAAGGAAAGCAGGTGGCAGCTCAAGAGGCCGAGCGGGCTAAGTTCATTGTGGAAAAAGCTGAACAGGACAAGAGAAGTGCCGTTATCCGCGCTGAGGTGCGGAAAAATCTTTTTCTCTTTTCAATAACCCTAGATGGGTAAAATCTTGCTAAGTGATGTTTCTGCGTGGGTGTGTGTAGGGAGAAGCCAAGAGTGCACAGCTCATAGGTCAAGCAATCGCAAACAACCAAGCGTTCTTAACGCTGAGGAAGATTGAAGCAGCTAGAGAGATCGCACAGACCATCTCAAAGTCGGCGAATAAGGTCTACTTGAGCTCTAACGACCTGTTGCTTAACCTACAGGCTATGGACCTTGATGTGAAGCCCAAGAAGTAGAAGAAGATATGATTAAAACACACCAGAGCTCTCTCTTCCATAATCGTCTTTCCAATTCTCGGATTCATCAACCAAAAAGCTGTGAATTCAGACAATATGGATTCTTTCTTGTGAATTTCAGACAGTATCGCACGTTGCATTCTTTCTTTTGAGAGATCGAGACAGAAAGAATGTGTTATTTACTATCACAAGTTCTTTAAAATTGGAAATAATAATAATGTGCACAAAGCTGGAAAATCCAATTTGACAAAAAAAAAAAAAAAAAAGTTGGAAAATCCAAGTAGTCTGTGAAAAATATTGAAAATGGGCCTGGAAGTAAAATTGGGCTTTTGGCATAAGTAATGGTGAATCTAGTGAGACGCACATCTGTGTTTAACGGCCTATGGTCGGAGCCAATTGATTGATTCCACCACCACGGGGCACGAGCCTCCTCGCTGCTTTCAAAAGCTAGCTTCAATGGCGTTTCATGGAATCAGAGAAGTTGAAAACTATTTTGTGCCTTATCTACAGCGATTCAAAAGCCGAAAGGAATGGAAAAAAGTCCATGCCTCCATCATCATACATGGATTGTCACAAAGCAGCTTCATGGTCACTAAAATGGTGGATTTGTGCGACAAGATTGGAGATATGGAGTATGCTACGCGTCTTTTTAACCAAGTACCGAATCCTAATGTCTTCTTATACAATTCCATCATTCGTGCTTATACCCACAATTCCTTGTACTGCGATGTGATCAGAATCTACAAGCAACTATTCAGGAACAGCATTGAACTCCCAGATCGGTTCACTTTCCCGTTTATGTTTAAATCTTGTGCGAGTCTTGGATCATGTTGTTTAGGGAAGCAAATTCATGCTCATCTCTGCAAATTTGGGCCTAAATTTCATCTTGTGACTGAGAATGCGCTGATTGATATGTACATGAAGTTCGATGATCTTGCTGATGCACATAAACTGTTTGATGAAATGTCTGAGAGAGATGTTATCTCGTGGAATAGTTTGCTTTCTGGATATGCAAGGCTTGGGCAGATGAAGAAAGCCAAAGGGTTGTTTCATTTAGTGCCTGATAAAACAATTGTATCTTGGACTGCCATGATCTCTGGGTATACTGGGATTGGTTGTTATGTAGAGGCCATGGATTTCTTCCGGGAAATGCAGTTAGCTGGTATTGAGCCTGATGAAATCAGTCTCATTTCTGTTTTACCGTCGTGTGCGCATCTTGGATCTCTTGAGCTTGGGAAATGGATTCATATGTATGCCGAGAGAAGAGGGTTTCTGAAACAAACTGGTGTTTGCAATGCTCTTATTGAAATGTACTCGAAATGCGGTATGATTAGTCAAGCTATCCAACTGTTTGATCAGATGAACAGGAAAGATGTTATATCATGGAGTACAATGATCTCAGGGTATGCATACCACGGGAACGCTCATCAAGCAATCGAATGTTTCGACGAAATGCAGAGAGCTAAGGTGAAACCTAATGGGATCACATTTCTTGGTCTTTTATCAGCTTGTTCACATGTTGGGCTATGGCAAGAAGGGTTGAAGTATTTTGATATGATGAGACAAGATTATCAAATAGAACCCAAGATCGAACACTACGGTTGTTTGATTGATGTTTTGGCAAGAGCAGGAAAACTGGAACGCGCTGTTGAAATAACAAAAACAATGCCGGTGCCACCTGACTCGAAGATTTGGGGTTCATTGTTGAGCTCTTGCAGGACACAAGGCAATCTCGATGTTGCTCTGCTTGCAATGGATCATCTTGTTGAGCTAGAGCCTGAGGATATGGGGAATTATGTTTTGCTTTCCAACATTTATGCAGATTTGGGGAAATGGGAAGATGTGTCGAGATTGAGGAAGCTTATAAGGAATGGAGAAATGAAGAAAACGCCAGGTTGTAGTTTGATAGAAGTGGACAATGTTGTTCAGGAGTTTGTTGCAGGAGACAATAGTAAACCCTTTTGGACTGAGATCTCTTTAGTGTTGCAATTGTTTACTTCACATCAGGATCAGGGTGTGATTAAAAGCAACAATCCTCTTGCATTTATAGGTATGGTTTAAAAGCATTTGGATATGGTAACAAACTTATTAGGCATATGTTACAAATCGAGCGCAAAGGTTACAACAGTATTTAATCACAATCTCTGCCATCTCCAACAAGATATATAGAAGCTTTGATCTTCTTGTTCCTCTCGTATTTTCTACATTGTTTTGTCTGGAATGGGCAGTTTTAACTCAATTCATCCAAGAAGTTTCGCCAATCCTGTCTTCTGCTCTGAGGTTAACCTTGTAGGGAACTTGATGTTGAATTTGATCCTCAAGTTCCCTTTCTTAGTCTGGTCTTTCTGCAACGGCATTCCTTCCTCTGGAACCACTTCCACGTACTCGGGATGGATCACACTATTGATTGGGATGGTCAGTCTCCGACCATCAGGTGTAGTCATGTTGATGGTGTAGCCGGTAAAGGCCTCGAGAACTGAGATCTTCTGTGTGACTACTAGGTCGTTACCCTCTCGAGTGAAAACCGGATGAGGCTTCTCATCGATGATGAAGACTAAATCCGCAGGAATCACACCAGGTTGCTCATTTCCTTTCTCCGGGAATGTAATCTTTGTGCCTTTCTTCCACCCCGGTTTCACATCAACAGTCAAAATCTCTTCTACCTGCATCCTCTTGCTGCAAACACATAAACTGGTCAGCCTATGCGATTTTTGCCACTCAACAAGGTTATGAACTATGATCAAGGTTATGCTTTCACTATGTATTACCAAACAAACACAACTAACGGTTTCTTAAGAGAGTGGCTAACCTAAAGAGTTCCACTTGGTGTTCATCATAGATAAGACATGGAATGATCATGGCTTACCCTTTGACATCAGTAATCTCCCTGGAGATCCTCATCTTCTTGGTGGTTCCTTTGTAAAGATGTTCAAGGCTACAAGGCAACTTGTATTCAATAGAAGCTGCCTTCTTAGCTCCACCGTGATGCATTGAGCCGCCACCAGCAAAAGGGCTAGAGTTCTCAAAGAACTCAGCAAATACATCACCTCCTCCTTCGCCGGTGCTGCTGTCACCACCACCACCACCAGCAGAAGGGCTAGAGACCCCAAAGAACTCAGCATATATATCATCCGCATTTTTCCGAGCAGAAGGGCTTCTAGAGACCCCAAAGAACTCGGCAAATACATCATCCGCATTTCTCGGGTGACTCATGTTTCTTCAACGTGGAATGTTCCAGAAATCGTTCTGAAAGCGGGAAAATAATGAAATTAGTACAATACGTTCCAGAGACTCACCCTGAGCTGAGGAAAGGAGAAATCGCAACAAGAAAAGTGATTAGTGCAGAGTATAATCACCTCAAAGGATCGTGATTCGGTAGGACGATGATGAGTGTGGAAGGATGAAATGTCCGAGAGAGTAAATAGGGGAGACAAAGCATAATTTTTTTTTTTGATTAATTAGTGCATATTCATCCATTGGTTACTTTACAAGGTTATCTTTTTTTTTTGGTAGGAACTTTACAAGGTTTATCTAAACAACAATAAAGTATTACAGTATAATTTAAATTATTAATTATATCTTGTGGAAGAACCGAAGAAGCGTTTCTCAATTCTCTTCTACTTTTTCAATTTTTTTCTTTATTTTATTGGATGGTATCTTACTATCTCACATCAGTGGATGAGAATGCTCTAAATAGGTAGGTACTCACATCATTGATTGACTGGCACAAACCGGACTTGGTTTAATTAAAAAGAGATGAATTAAAAAAAAAAGGGATGAATGAAGAAACGAACATATAAAACTGCCATGATTTCTGAGTATAAGGGGATTGGTTATTATGTAGAGGCCATCGACTTTTTCCGGCAAATGCAAATTAACTGGTATTGAGCCTATGAGATCAGTCTCATTTCTGGTTTACGGCCATGTGCGCATCTTGGATCTCTAGAGCTTGGCAAATGGATCCATGTGTATGCAGAAGAAGATTTCTGAAACAAACTGGTGTTTGCAATGCTCTTATTGAAATGTACTCAAAATGTGGTATACTGGTATGATGAGTCAAGCTTTACAATGTTTTGATCAAATATAGGGCAAAGATGTTATATATCAGGAGCACACTGATCCCAGGGTATGCACATCACGGGAATACTCATGATCAAGCTATTGAAACATTCGATGAAATGCAGAGAGCGAAGGTGAAGCCTAATGGGATCACATTTCTTGGTCGCCGGTGAAACCTGACTCAAAGGTTTATTGCTGAGTTCTTGCAGAACGGAAGATGACTAAAACTCCAGGTTGATGTTTGATAGTTGAGGAATTTGTTGCAGGAGATAACAGTAAACCTTTTTGGACAGAGATATCTTTAGTGCTGCAAATGTTTACTTCACATCAGGATCAGGATGTGATTAAAAGCAACAATGCTTGGTTTAAAAGCGTTTGGATTATAGAAAATGCGACAAATTTATTAGGAGGTATTCAATCGTGCATATATGTTACAAATCGATCAAAAAGGTCACAACAGTATTTAATCACAATCTCCGTGATCTACAACAAAGATATATAGAAGCTTTGATCTTCCTGTTCCTCTTCTGCTCTATATTGTCTTCTCTGGAATGTGCTGATTATAACTCAATTCATCCGAGAAGCTTCTTCACTCCTGTCTTCTGCTCTGAGGTTAATCGTGTAGGGAACTTGATGTTGAATTTGATCCTCAAGTTACCTTTCTTAGTCTGGTCTTTCTGCAACGGCATTCCTTCCTTTGGAACCACTTCCTCGTACTCGGGATGGATCACGTTGGTTACTGGGATTGTCAGTCTCCGACCATCAAGTGTAGTCAGGTTGACAGTGTAGCCGGTCAAGGCCTCAACGAGTGAGATCTTCTGTGTGACTATGAGGTCATTACCCTCTCGAGTGAAAACTGGGTGAGGCTTCTCGTCGATGATGAAGACTAAATCCGCTGGAGTCACACCGGGTTGCTCATTGCCTTTCTCTGGGAATGTGATCTTTGTGCCTTTCTTCCACCCCGGTTTCACATCAATGGTCAAAATCTCTTCCACCTGCATCGTCTTGCTGCAAGAGAAACACACATAAACAAGGCTATTAAGGTTCTGCTTGAACAAACACACTAAAGGGTTTGATGATGACTTACCCGCTGACATCAGCAATCTCCCTGGAGATTCTCATCTTTTTGGTTGTTCCTTTGTAAAGATCTTCAAGGCTACAAGGCAATCTGTTTTCGATAGGAGCCGCCTTCCTAGCTCCACCGTGATGCATTGAGCCACCACCACCACCACCTCCTTCCCCGAAAGAGGCAAATATGTCATCACCAAACATACTGCTAGAGAACCTTGTACCTCCTCTGCCACCACCACCGCCGCCAAATGGGCTAGAGAAGCCAAAGAACTCAGCAAATATATCATCCGCATTTCTCGGGTTGAACCGGAAGGACGTTGGACCGTCCCCGGTAGAGAAGTAAGTGGCTCCACCAGCACCCGGAGGTGGCACGTTCCCTTTCAAACCTTCCTCGCCATATTGATCATATACAGCTTTCTTCTGAGGATCGCTGAGAACCTATATAATAAGCATCGAGAGGATCAGCAAACACCATATAAGATGTACTTATTTACAAACAAGCTTTCGCCTTTTAATCAAGACAGAACATCTCTTCCTTACCTCGTAAGCTTCGGAGATTTGCTTGAACTTAGCCTCGGCGTCTTTTTTGTTGTTAGGGTTTTTGTCGGGATGCCATTTCATGGCGAGTTTTCGATAAGCTTTCTTAAGATCATCGTCGCTTGCGCTGCGATCAACTTGGAGGACTTTGTAGTAATCCACTCCCATCCCACCTTCTTCCTCCTTTTCTCTCTTTCGCTTCTTCACTTTTCCTGATTCAATTCTTATTAATATATATTCTTCTGCAAAAGCAGCCTCTGTTTCTTCTTCTGGATTATTTCCTCTAATGATCTATCCTTTTTGTATAATTCGTTCAAGACTTGTTCGTTGTTGTTCTTAAAAGGAAACAACAAGACTCATGTTTCTTCTCAGAGTGTGGAGAAGTCCGTGGAATGTTCCAGAACTCTCTTAAAACTGATTGTTTGGGTGACACGTGTTTCCATCACAGCTCTCTTATCTTCGTTACGCATTCCAAAGCCGTTAAGCCCGTAGAATTTTAAATCCTAAAGCCCAGTTAAACTCAAAAGTGGGCTTTTAATAATATACCCAAGCCTTAGCTAAATTCAGTTGGGTTATTTTCTAAAGAATCAATTTCGTGATCAACATAATTGAATTATGAACCAGCAAATAAATAATCCCGTAACTAAAATTGTTTTTTTTTTTTTTTTTTTTTTTTGTCAACAACTAAATGTTTGTTTTATTACAAAAGAAAATTACATAATCAATCACGTAGGAATTATAAAACGAATAATTAGTAAAAAGAAAAAAGAACATAAATTAATTAGAAGTGGTGTTAATTAACAAGGAATGGAATTGGTGAACCAACGGAGGACGTTGACAGGAAGTTTGATGAGACCCACAGCGAAGTTAGCCAGCGCAGCGAAACAGAAGCAACATGGGCACAAACAACTCAATATTGTCCTGCAATTTTCATTATAATTTATTTATCACTATTTAATATTCTCTGTACAAAGAAATTTTAAACTATATTAACGCAACCATATCTAGATCTGGAGTTACATGAACCGAAATAAGATTAAGGACTGGAGATCGTATTTGGATCTAACAAAGACATATGAATCACAAACATAGACACAGTTAAAAAACGACGTACCCAATGATCCAGATAACAGCACCAACGAGAGAGAGAAGGAGAGCAACAAGAGCAAATGGTAATCCTAATAAGAAACCCAGAGGTCTGCATTCTCCCATTCTTTCTTTCGTTCTCTCCAGAGAGTTTTCTTTTTCTTAGAAAGAGGAAGAGAGAATTAATAAAGAGGAGTAAAGTGAGGTTTATTCAAATGAATGATTAGTTCCACGAGAGGATGATAAACTAGTAACCGCCGTACCCACGCGGCGGGCTTTCCTGAATTACAAGGATACCCTTGCAGTTTTTTTTTATTGTACGAAGTCAACGGGGGTAGTTTGGGGAAAATGAAGACTTTTGAGTTGTTATATCGAAGTTTCCTTTTCTAAAGAGTCAACAAATGAATGCCCGTTGTGGAAGAGTTCTAACTAAGAATACGATCCGGTCAACCTTTTTCGTCAGCCGAATTTATTAAAAGAGAAGAAGAGAACCATCCATATAAAGGGAAGATGCAACCATGCACATGGAGGGCCATGATATATTGATATCCATTAGTGCATATAGAATAAAACTCTTTTTTGTTTGGATATATTTGAATAAAACTTTGTATAAAGAGAGCAAGAACCCGAGATTAAAAACTTTGTATATATGTGTCACATAGTCAGTTAGTCGACTCACGTAGGCACATACATCCGTAAAACCGGTTAAACTCCACTAATCCGATGAAAACCAACAGAATCTGTAAAAAAAACTTTTACCAAAAAAAAGAATCTGTAAAAATCGGCGAAAGTGGCTAAAACCGTAAGACGCAAACTATAACCCTATTAACAAAGCAGAAAGATGACAACTTTAGTTCCAAGTCCATTATCATTAACTTAGTTCTACCAAGAATACATGGCAGCCCATGTGACCCATACATCCCCAAGTCAAGTAATGTGGTCTACGACTACGAATATGGGTCACAATGCACAATAAAGGACATCTAAAATGTTTATTTGGGCATATCATGCATAGTCCATCTCTCTGGTTTCTTCATCATCGAACATCTGTTGTTCGACCTTCTTGGTTTATGTCTTCTTTGGTATTCGGCTTCTTTTTGGTTCACCTTTGAACAATAGCCCATCCCCATGAAGCATCTCAAAGCTCCCGGAAACACTTCCGTTCTTGCTTTATTTTCAAATCATCCTCTCATAGGCATATTGGATGTACAACATACAAAACTCTTTTATCCAGTTTATTATAACCAACATTTGTTTCATCTTTCAATTTACCGGTTCAGACTCATAGGACCCATTTTGATATTTATAATATTCGGATCGGGTTCGGTTTGGTTCTTTCATATTCGGTTCGGATCAGATTTTATCTTTTGGGTTTGGTTCCTTCTATCTAAAAAAAAAACTACTCAAAAGTATTCAAAGACCAAAATATTCGAAATAACCAAATTAACCAAAAAACCAAATAAGAATAAAACTCAAACTATCTAAAAGTATCCGAAGAGTATTCAAAAAAATTTGAATTACTCGAAAAATCCGATTAAAAATCTGCCTAAACTACCAGGAAATATTCAAAAGTACATGAATTATCCGAACTAGCCCTGGGCAGAATTTATGGATACCGAAGAACTGCTCCGGTTGGCACCCGGTTAAGGCGGTTCGGAGCGGGTTTGGGTTATGATGAAATCACCGATTGGGCCTCGAATTGATGTTACAATGGGTATCGGTTCGGAGCGGGTTTTTATGGTAAGTTACAATGGACCCTCGTTATACCCATCTTCTAAGTCTAAGCAATAGTTATTAATCTCATTTGAACTTGTTCAATCTTTTGTTATGAGATGGAATACTTTGTATTTGGTTTTGAGATTGTCAAACTTAATGTTATGATTTTAATTTATGGTTTGATTACTTAATATTTGGTTATTAATCGATTTTTGTTTGGTTATTTAATTGGTTATTTCTAATTTTAATCGGTTATATCGGGTTTGAATCGGTTATTTGAATACTTTGGTTACTAAAAATAACCGAACCGATCATAACCCAAAATAATTTCGGGTTACTTGAACCGACCCGAACCCGGTTAGTTACTAACCGAACCGACCCGAATTTTTTGTAAATTACCGAATGGGTTCTCTAGGCCTTATACCGATTTACCCGACACCCGATTGGGTGGAACCGAAACCCGATTGGGTACCCGATTGCCCAGGCCTAATCCGAACCTTCAGATTTTTTGGATACTATCTCGGGTTTTGGGTTTGGTTCGGATGCTTAGCATCAAAATCCATTAAGATATTTTTCAATAACTAATTCGGATTGAGATAGAGTTTTTTTATTCGAGTTCAAGTTCGGATTTCGAATTTTAGGTTTTTGTCCACACCTATTAAATACGGTATAACGAAATAATCGAAATAGTGAAATTATACGTAAATACTACACCTAAGTTTTTTTTATATACATGAATATGATTATTCTGTTTTGGGAAAAAATAATAATCATGATTCCGGTAGTTGTAGTAGTGATTGAGAGGCCATGATGTTGGAAACCTTTTGGCAAATTTCTAAAAAGCATATCATTTGGGCTATTCTAAGCTATGAGACCTACTATATCTGGCCCAAATTTCTTACAAGCTTTTCCACCGTAATACGTTATACGTCCCAACTCCCAAGTCGATGAAACGGCAAGCTCTTTGATTGTTGGATGACTGGATCAGTATCGAACTATCGATCAAGAATCAACCTATATGTCCCACGAGAAACTCGGACACTATTCTTTTTCTTTCTATTTTTTACCGTTGAGAAAATCAAATGAAGAGATGCTCTTAAGTTAAAAAAAAAAAAAAAAAAAACAAAGCTAAGTAAAATGAATTTGAAACTGTAGCTTTCAGTTCATGGTCCCAACTAGTTGAAAACAAAGACAAAAGTTTGCTCACCACAAGCTCATTCACAACAAAATAGATTTTTCATTTTAACCTAAATAAAATAAAATAAACACCAGTTAACTCAAATATTATTTGTGATAATAGTGACAAAATTTTCTTGGAATTATACAAAGAAAGTATTATTAAAGTTTACTCACGCGGTTGCACTTGTTGCCTCTTGCCACCGTCTGACTCCAATCGCCGAAAAATTTAGCTTACTACACATTTCCCCCTAAATTGCAACACATCATTCGTCCCTTAAGTTTAGATTATTTAGTTGGTTCTTTCCTGTTATAATATTTTATTCATGATAACATTACTACATGCAAACGTAATTAAACCAAAAAAAAAAAAAAAAAAAAAAAAACAAACGGGACAATGACTATACTGTATATATAATGAAAAAAAAAATCAACCCAATTTAGAATTATCTGGTAATTTAAATTTATTGTGATTTTTTATAACAAATGAATTTTTCCGGGATACTGAATTTTATAATGCAAATTCCACAAGAATCTGAAAAAAATTTTAATGGCGATTTCGAACTCTTTGGACCGTTTTGCCTTGCTATTTCCAAGTTAACCGGACACTCGTCGAAGTACATATACATATGATATTATGATGTGCTATTTACAGCGAAAAAGATGATGATTGTTGGCATCATAATTAATGACAGTATAGAGGCCAGTCCTTTTACGAAAGTTGCATGCACTTCATTTTTAATTACAAGCACACATGATAAATCATTTCCATTATTGTCGATCGCTATCAAGTCACATGTGGGTGTGGCCCTTTATTACATCCACCGATTGTCAATTCTCTAATATCCAGTTCAAAATATGTGTACATAGATAACTTTTCTTCTCCATCTCTATATAGATTCAGTACTCAATTTCCTAATCAAGCTGTGTTCATTCAATGATATATATGTACGTATGTCACCTTTTATATTACTCGAGTTCATAGATTTATTTTATTGACCTCTATGATATAGATTATAGTATAAGCTTAGCTGGTTTTTAATACAACAGTAACTTTGTCTCCAAAAATGTTTCCTTTGGATTCCATATTTACTTTATGTTGGGAGAACGGATCTAATACCTCACCAACCAGAATGTCGGAGAGTAGACTGAACTGATTATAAGATCGTAGATAGTTTTTTTTTTTTTTTTTTATGTTGTAAAGATGAGATTTTAAATTATTCCAAAAATTATAAAAAATTATTACAAAAACGAGAACCCAATAATCCTTACCAAAAAAAAAAAAACGACAACCCAATAATCCTTACCAAAAAAAAAAAAAACGAGAACCCAATAATTATTTATTTTCGATCTCTTTGTGTTAAACCAAATCAGTAACTGTTGGCAAAAAAGAAAAGAAATGGTAGCAACAAAACCACTCAAAGATTCAAGTATAAACAAAACTCCACCATAGAAATTAAGGAGTCTATACGCATCGTTCAACTAGCTAGCAAATATATGGAACTCACTTGACTTTGAGATTTACCTCATTCAATATAATCGGTAGAGCCGTAGAGGTGTGTTAGCCTATAGTAAGGGCCTGAAAGTATTTGGAACCTACAATTATTTGTTTTCTTACGATTTATATGCTGTAAGAGTATTGTGAACATGAATTAGTTTCATACATGTGACATGGCAACGAACAACAGCAATTATTGCAACTCTTGAGGACCCATATAATGTCGTGCATGTCCACTTATACTACGTAAAAGAGACAATCCTGTCCTTTTTTATAAGAGCATCTTCTACAGCTTCATTTGCGAGGGATCATTATTGTCAGTAAGGGGTACTACGGTAAATGATTGATTATCTACTTCCATGTTTCCATCTATAAAACCACATCATAGATATATAATGCCTTTGTGGAAGCCCCCTTGGTTCAGTGGTTGACTAAAGGTGTTGATTATGCTTCTACATCAGGAGATCTGGGGTTCAATTCCCGAAAGACGTGATTTATTTGGTGATTTTAAGGAGATTTTAAGGAGATTTTAAGGAGGCAAGTTTACATGAGATCTTTTGCGTTCTGCGTGGAGCAGGTGCAAGAGCTAGATATGGATCTTCATAGAGGTCAGACGGTAGAATTATCCGTCTTAAGAATAGCCGATGTAATATCACTACAAAAAAATGGCTAGATTACATCACTTAAATAGTATCACAAAACTAAGTGATACTATTTTGCATTACTTATTTACAAATGATTCAAATATTAATGATATAACATCAATTATAATAAGTGATGTTATAATTAACTAATTTTGCATCAGTTCAATAAATTTGATGGAAATTTAATTCTATTTGCATCACTTTTACAATATTGATATAAATATATGAATTTCCATCATTTAGAAAATGATATAAAATTTAAATCAATAATAAGCGATGCCAATGAATGATTAAGCATCACTTGTAAAAAGTGATGTAACTGGTGGCTTAATGTACCAACGTCCCACATCGCTCCCACGAAAAAAAGAGACTTTCTAAGTTCCCTATATATAGAGGCATTGGGTTTTTTTATGGTGTCAAAAAGTATGAAGTTTAATAAACAATTATTATTGAAATAAATTTAATTGTTTGATTTCATATTAATTAATAAAATTAAATAATAATTTTTTTTTAAAATTAAATTATTTTATTAATTTTAACATCGATTATTTAAAATTGATATAAACACTTAACATCATTTATTATAATCGTTGTAAATATTAACATCATTTTAATAAATTGATGCAAATACTAACATCATTTATATTAACTGATATAGATACTAACATCAATTGCAATAATTGATATAAATATTTTTTATATTCACATCAGTTGTTAATAAACTGATGTAAATTATTTGCATCATCAAATTCAGTGTCACTTATTTAAATGATGTAAAATGCGTTAATATCATTTATAAGTGATGTAAATATTTAAAATAAGTGATGTAATTTAGTACTTTTTTTATAGTGTATTTATCATAATTTGCAATTGATTAATAATAATCCAGTGTTAAAAAAATACATATAATGCCTTTCAAAATTATATCCACGGCTATATAAAGTATTTTTTTTAATAAAACAAAATGACTAATGAGAACCACGGCTATATAAGTTGACCAGATTAAACAACCGTTCTTAGATTTGTGTAGAAAGAGCAGAAGCTAACTTTTTTTTATAAGTTGACCAGCCGATATCATTTCAAAAAAAACATAAAAAAAAAAAAGTGATCTTAAACAACCGTTCTTAGATTTGTGTAGAAAGAGCAAAAACTAACATTTTTTTCACAGTTCTAGAATAAAGAAATATTTTTACACTTCTCGGTTAAAATATTGAAAGCACAACTTTTTCTCTTCTCTAAAAATCGCTAGTTAGCTTAATAAACCAATCCACCGATACGATCGAGTTGGCACACGTGATATATGATATTATTGATTCGTCATTTATAGCTAAACACACACAATACTTTCGTATTTGAATTTGAGAAATAATTCACAGCGACGGTACTAGACTTTTAATACAAATTATTAAACTACAAGTCTACAATTCATGATCATATGATGTGTACTTATTATAGTTAAGACTTGTAGATATGATATTTTTTAATAATTTTTGATACACGAGATTAAAATAATAGTTACACGTAAGTAGACTTAATCAACTTATACAATATTATACAAGAGTTTTAAAAATTCGTACGTAACTTTTAACCCAAACAAGACATACAGTAGTATATAGTGCGATTTCAGATTCATTATTTAGATTTTTTATTTTCCAATATATTAAATATTGTCTAAAAAAAAAAAGTTATCCGGTGGATCGATAATGGTGGGACAGACCAAAACCAAAATACCGAAAACGGTAAAGAGACAAATGCGACAAATAGTGAAATAGATATTGAACAATTTAAAGTTGTGGCTCTGATCCAATGTGGCCACAACTTCAGTTCAATTGTTTTCGTTACCAACAAAACAGGTAATCCAATTAGCTCCACTAAGTAATAGGGATATACATATAATAGTGTGCAATCCTATTGATATTCGATTACTTTTGTATATAACTTTTACATAACTTATATTTGCCTACTTTTTCGATGTTTGATTCAAAATGAATATGCATGCTTTTTAAAAAAAAAAATTTGCATATATATTTGTTTTATTCACACATGTGTGTTTGCGTTTCTATAATGTTTATGGATCTATTTATTTCAAACGTACCATTTATAATTGCTTAGTATCACTGTATAAGATAAACACAATATTTTTTTCAAGCACATTTTCAAAATTACAAACTTAATTGAAAATAACAAAAGAACAAAAAGCAGTGTCTCTTTCAAGTTGTGACTCTACATTTAACACTTGGAAAAAACAATCCAATAGTTTCTTTGTTATATATATATTACTATTACAAATATAAACACATAATCATGCATTTTTCTTAAATAGACGGACGGGTCTGTTAGGGTGACTTTCTCCCTGCTAATATGACCGCGACACATGTATTAAACTTTGTCGAAATTACGTTAATTACTTCGCAAATACGCTGACAAATCCTCGAAAGACTTGGTTAAGATGTTCACCTAAACTAATTATACGTGACAAGAGATTCGTTTGAGCTAAATGCCTATATTAAACCTAAAAATATTGAATATTTGTTTTCTTTACCATTTAAAACTACTGTATGTACATATATTAAAAGAAAGAAAAAAACTAGGAATATTTTTGTTAAGGATTTTTCATTCTTAAAAAAAATAAATGTCGACATCTTTAATTTATCGTTGGCAATAGTCAGATTTCTCAAACTTATATTTGGCTTTGGGGGAGAACAAAGAGGACTTACTTTGGATATCAAACATGTCTCGCTCTCTATTCTAAGTCTACCCTTGCTATCATCTACACACATACAACTCTCTCTCTCTCTCTCCCCCGATTATATTTTGAAATAAATTAAGTTGGATCTACAAGTGAAGATTGATCGATGTTAGCTCTGTCTCCGGCGACAAGAGATGGTTGCGACGGAGCGTCAGAGTTTCTTGATACGGCGTGTGGATTCACGATCAACCGGCCGGAGGAGGTTGAGTTTCCGGATTTCGGTGACCACGGCGATCTCCTCGACATCATCGACTTCGACGATCTATTCGGCGTCGCCGGAGATGAGCTTCCTGACTTGGAGATCGACCCTGAGATATTAGTCGGCGATTTCTCCGATCACATGAACTCCTCTTCGACGATAACAACGACTTCTGATAAGACTGATAGTCAAGGGGAGACTAATAAGGGTATTTCGGGGAAAGGTGAAGAAGTTGTAAGCAAAAGAGACGATGCTGCGGCGGAGACGGTGACTTATGACGCTGAGACTGATCGTAAAAGGAAGTATCCCTCTTCTGCTTCTTCCAAGAACAATCGGATCAATCACAACGAAGGGAAGCGAAAGGTGAAGGTAAATTATTAATTAATCATATCATATTCAAAAATGAAAATCATAAACCCTAGCTAGAAACCATCAAATGGATTCATCTTCAATTTTTTTTTTCTTTTTTCGTCAAACATGATTCATCTAAGTGGATTATATATTTAGGGTTTGAATGGTAACTGTGGTCCGGGCGGCCAAATCTGTCTGCGGTTTGAACCGCTCTATTTTTGCTGTGGACAACAAACCGCTGCGGACCAACTTTATTTGTATGTAAAAGTGGTCCGCAGTTAGTCCGCTGCGGTTTTATTTCTATACTTTTTGGACCGCACCACTGCGGACCATATTTGATGATTGATAAATAAAAAGTGGTTTAATCCGCAGATGGATTTGTCCGCCTCAACCGCTGCCACCATTCGGACCCTTAGTTTTCATGCCAAATCTTCCAAAACGATCAATTTAAATATTTCAGTCATGTTTCTAAAAATTGTGTTAAGTCACGTGCATCTTTAGCTTAAGCTATTATTCATATAGATTCCCATAAGTAATATGAAATAACAAAATCGTTGATTTAAAGTTTGTTCAAAATTATGTTAAATAGTTAGCTGTTAATTGTGAAATTTTGCATGTTGTCATTATAGTAACTAGCTTAATGAAATAACATGAATTGCAAGTTATTAGTATATTGATATATATAAAGAAAGATGGTTATATGTTATAAAGAAAGATGGTTATATATGTTGGGATGTGTGTGAAGGTGGATTGGACACCAGAGCTACACAGGAGATTCGTGGAGGCAGTGGAACAGTTAGGAGTGGACAAAGCTGTTCCTTCTCGAATTCTGGAGCTTATGGGAGTCCACTGTCTCACTCGTCACAACGTCGCTAGTCACCTTCAAGTAAGTATTTTATTTATTTACGCTTTCTTGTTTTCAATTTCGTAATATAATATTAAGCAACCAGATTAATTAAGTGTGTATTATATATTATTTGCATGGTGTACCAGAAATATAGGTCTCATCGGAAACATTTGCTAGCTCGTGAGGCCGAAGCGGCTAACTGGACTCGCAAACGGCATATCTACGGAGTAGACACCGGAGGTAACATTAATGGTCGAAATAAAAATGGATGGCTTGCACCGGCACCCACTCTTGGGTTTCCACCGCCACCGCCTGTGGCTGTCGCGCCGCCACCTGCCCACCACCATCATTTTAGACCGTTGCATGTGTGGGGACATCCCACGGTTGATCAGTCCGTCATGCCCCATGTGTGGCCCAAACACTTACCTCCACCTTCCACCGCCATGCCTAACCCGCCGTTTTGGGTCTCCGATTCTCCCTACTGGCATCCAGTAAGTTTCCTCATTTATAAAATCTTTAGCTTTTTATTTTAAACAAAGTATTTTAACTTTATGAAATTATATATGAATGTATAAACCGGTCAACTATACTGACACTGATTATTTGTATCATATATATGCTTGTCTTGCCAACTAACAATTTTTTATCTGGTCGCATGTAGATTCATAACGGGACGATTCCGTATTTGCCGGCCGTAGCTACGGTAATCATGAACTAATATATCTTGTTTCATAGATATAACCTTTTTTTTTGCTCCTATATATATGTTTTAAATCGTATTTTTGGCTACTAATTGTATAGAGATTTAGAGCACCGCCGGTTGCCGGAATGCCACAGGCTCTGCGCCCGCATCACACGGTGTACAAACCAAATCATGGCTTCGGTGGTGCTCGTCCTCCGGTGGACTTACATCCGGTAAGAATCTAGTATAATGGATTGATTGTTGTCGAGATTGACTTTTCGCATTTGATTATGTTATGATGTTTTTGACTTTTTTTTGTGGATGTATCATAAATGGAACAGTCAAAAGAGAGCGTGGACGCAGCCATAGGCGAGGTATTGACGAGGCCATGGTTGCCACTTCCGTTGGGATTGAAGCCACCGGCTGTTGATGGCGTTATGACGGAGCTTCACCGTCACGGTGTCTCCGAGGTTCCTCCGACGACTGCGTCTTGTGCCTGAAACGGACAAGCGCTAGCTGAAGGCAAGCGAGAACCAAAAAAAAAATTCGACGACATGTCTTTCAATTCTTGTATCTTTATTTTTCCAAGGGTTGTTTTTGTTTTGACCCTTGTTGTTGAATGTTGAGAGTCTAGGGTCTCTTTACTTAATCGTTTCATGTGACTAATAATTAAGGAGACTTTTTCATATGTAGGGTGCTAAGTACACTCTCTATTAACGCAAATAAATGACATACATATTTCTCTAACTGTTGATGATTCAGAACTTGATTGCTTTTATATATATAGCTTTTAAATATAATTACGTAATATTGATCACTAATATTATTATCAAATGATCATGAATTGTATTTCCGGACGCATTATACAAACGTTCAACGCAAACGATCTTGTCGTATTTAATGCGTTTTGGTTTTTAATATAATTTATGCTCGCAATGTCCTTGATTATATAGTTAAAGAGGACAATCTGAGTACATATATACACTAAACATAACTTATTTAAAAATTCCATACGGTTTTGGCGAAAAATGAATCATATACCATATAAAAACGAATAATATTAATTGGGGTAGGGAGAAGAATGACATCTTTATATTATAAATCACAAGTCAATTCACAAAAAACTGACACTTTCTCCTTTTGACACGTGTCTTAAGTCTCAAATTCTATACTTTTACTCTTCAAAACCATTAGCGAGAAAAAAAAAACAATGGGTTATTTTTTTAATTTTGAAAACAGTTAGTTATTTTTAATTTTTAATAAAAATAAATACAATTCCTAAAAAATCTCCACTTTTTTCACAGTCTTCTCCACGATTTATTAAATCCAAATATAACCAACAAAATTATTCCACATGGTAAGTTGAACAAATTAAAAAAAGAAAAAAACGTAAATAACAGTGTCATATTTTTTTGTCGATCATTTTAATCAAAAAGAAGTTTCCACTTCCACATTTTATGCAAAAAATATAATTATAATATTTATCAGTTTTAAAACCTTCCTTCAAAATTGAAATTATTTATCGTTTTTTTTGGTGTGGGTGTTTACAAATTTTACATAATCATATTGTTGTTGTACTTCATTTTGGTGAATTTTTTATTTTCATTAATTCTAAATTAAAAACAATAATAATGTTAATATGTAACTGAAATTAATAGAAAATTATGTTTTACAAAAACAAAAAAAAATTATAAATTAAAAACAATAATAATGTTAATATGTAACTGAAATTAATAGAAAATTATGTTTTACAAAAACCAAAAAAAATTATAAACTGATCCACCCGTGCATAGCACGGGTTTATGCTAGTAAATTAATAATGAGGAGGAGAGAGAGGACCACGGGATAAGAGGAGAAGGGAGTGCATGGATGCAACGTAAAATCCAAGGTAACGACCTCGTCTTTCCCCAATTGTGACCACTCTCTCTCTCGTCTCCTTCAAATTGAATGGTCCCTCTCTCTTCATAATTCATATACATGCGGATACTATTACTAGCATCTCATTTTGCACTCACACATGTACACATATATTTTTATTACACAGGTATAAAGTAGCAATATAAATATTATTCAAACCCAGTATATATGCATGGTCTTAAAACCCAATATAACCAAAATGAATACTCGATTCAAATTCAAATATATAAAGGACTTTGGTTGAAGACAAATAATTTTTTATAACCGGATGCATACTAATTGTTGGTGCTTACATTTACATTGACTAACCTTGACTAAAATCATAGTGAAAACATAATTGAACCATGCATGACCTTTAAACTCTACGATGATGAATATATCAACTAGTGTTAGGTGTTTGTCCGGCAAATATAAAGGGCCATAGCCAATCCGGTAAACTTAAAGAAACGATAGTCTTACTTACTGGTTGTGAAAGAAAAAGCTTCTTTCGCTGATGGAAAAAAGGAAGAAATAGGTCGAATTCCTCTTAATACTCTTTGGGGCCAGTTTTTTTAGGAGACTCAAATAATCAAATAGTATAATTTTGTTTGTTATATACTTAGAGAAATCTGAAAACATTGGAATTTTTAGACATGCGGGGCAAATGAGCCCAATAAGTTTAATGGGCTAAAATTGACAAAAAAAAAGAAGTTATAGTGGGCTGAATCCATTAGTAGAAATCTTGATCGAGGGGTTATGTCCTGCAATACCGATATAACTTTGTTTCGTCTGTTTTCCAAAGTTCCTTACTTTCGAGTTTGTGTTTTGCAATTAGAGTTTTCGATAGCACAAACATCAGCTTCTCGATTCGGCAGAAAGAGTGTTCAATTTTCAAGCTCTTTGTTGGTTTCTTCAGATTGATCTGGTACTAGTTTGGAACTACTAGAGATGGCTCCAACTCAGGATCCCAACAGCCTCGGAGGCGGTGCGAAGCAGGATGAAGCTTCCCTCAAGGTTCCGTCTAAGGATCCCAAGAAGAAGGACGACAAAAAGGAGGAAGACCTGGTTAGTTTCTTCTTTCTCGCTTCGATTTTGCCCTTCTTTTTCGACATTGTGTCTTCGTTGGAACTGTTTGGTGTCTGGGTTCATCAGAAGCGAATTTAATTTCAAATCTGTAGGATCTGCAGTCAGATTTTCAATTGAAATCGATCGAATTGAAGTCGTATGTTATAGAATTAGGGTTTTTTTTTCGCAGGCAAGCTATTCGTTTGTTTAAGTGAATGTCATGTCCGTCATTCGATTAGCTTGTTAACTTGTACACAAGTATATGGTCACTTAATGACTCGGCTTCCATTGGCTGTTATTGTAGTCTGAAGAGGACTTGGAACTAAAGCAGAACCTTGAGCTCTATGTCGAGAGGGTTCAGGATCCCGATCCCGAGTTGCAGAAGGCTGCTCTCGAAAGCATGAGGTAATTCCTGAATCTCTTTAACCCAAATTTAACTTGATCAGCTTGGGGTTTTCGGATTGTTGCCATTGAAGCTTGTACCACTTATCACGTTTTTTTTTGTGTGTTTTGTGCTCTTAGCGCACATATTTGTGATTTTAATTACTCATTGTCTTAATCTAACCTTGATTGAGTTTTTTTTTTTGGTTTCGTAGGCAGGAAATACGAGCTTCAACAAGCTCCATGACTTCAGTTCCTAAACCACTAAAGTTCCTCCGTCCCCATTATGGAACTCTTAAAGCATTTCATGAAACAATGGCTGATTCTGATCTCAAGGTATGTCATCATACATTTCAAGTCATATCTCGTTAACACCTTCTTTGTTCCTATTCTTGGGTATGGCTTAAAGATTGTTTTTTTGCTATGTTTGCAGAAGTACCTGTCCGATATCCTGTCTGTCTTGGCCCTTACCATGTCAGCGGAAGGTGAAAGGGTATGCTTCTAGCTACTGAGAATGGGCTTTTATTAAAACACCTTTTCTTACCTATTTGTTCCATCTTTATATGCCTTTTCTTTCCTTTTCATTTTTGCTTATCTCCTCTCTGTTCTGCCTTAACACACCTGTTGTGGGGTTCTTCGTAGAGTTCTATTGTGCTCATTTTTCTGATTTGTTTTTTTTTTAGGCATATTTAAACTGCTATTCACTTTCTCTTACAATATTATTCCAGGAAAGCTTAAGTTATAGGTTGATTGGAACCGAGGGTGACATTGGCTCATGGGGTCACGAATATGTCAGGAATTTAGCTGGAGAGATTGCACAAGAGTATACAAAGCGTCAGGTTAGAAATCAATTTTCCACTGTCTTTGGCAATTCAGTTTCTCGTCTTAGGTCTTTTGCACATATTCTAATGTTATTGGAAGTTGTATTGGGGTTTATCCTTCTGATGGTTGGAGTTTTAAAGAATGACTCTATGTCTCTTATTCATTAAGAAAGTTTGCTGAGATGTGGTTATCTACCTGTTTGTTATCTCAGAGTGAGGAGGCCTCTATTGAAGATTTAATGGAGCTTGTGCAGCAAATTGTTGCTTTTCACATGAAGGTGAATTCCTAACGGTTGTTATATTTCTTGTTTCTTTGGACCTTGTGGTGCATACGTAGGAAGGGATTTGTATAATTAATAGGCTGGAGACTAGCACCTTGGGGTCTTTTCTGTCTAAAGGATTTTATTTTACTTTTTGCAGCATAATGCAGAAACCGAAGCTGTTGACCTTTTAATGGATGTTGAGGATCTTGATCTCTTACTTGAGCATGTAGACAAAACAAATTTCAAGAGGACATGCAACTATCTCACAAGTGCAGCAAAGTACTTTCAACATAGTCAATCCTATTCGTTTTATTTTTCTTCACTCTCATTTGTGATTTTAGACCAGTCTTATTATTATTTTACTGATATTGTTTTAGATCAGTCATGTAGAAGCAAGTGGTGAGCTTCACTTGATTAAATTGCTCACAGAAGTCTCTTTAACGTCTTATATGTTTGAATTTTCAGGTACCTTCCTGGACCAGATGACATGTTGGTTTTAGATATTTCCTACATGATTTACATGAAGTTTGAAGAATATCCAAACGCTCTGCAGATTGCATTATTTCTTGATAACACGCAGGTAAAACTTTAATCTTCCTATATAATGAACTATTATTTTATTCTTTCTGCGCCATGAAGCAGCTAGAATAATAAGCAATCCTCTAAGTATTTCGAGTATTTGTGTGGACTTTTTCGATGTTTAAGCTCTATGATATATTTTCCGTATTGCAGTATGTTAAACAAGTATTTACTTCATGTGCTGATCTGCTAAGGAAGAAACAGTTCTGCTACATGATTGCTCGTCATGTAAGTCCTTAAGTATCTCTACTATGTTATATTTGACATTTCAAACTCATTGCTTTTTCTTTTGTAATTTGTAAATATGTTTTGGTTTATATGCTTCAAGAGTTGGTTGTGCTTTTATTCAATTTTATTTTGTTTTCCGGCTGTTACAGAGCGGTAGTATATAACAAATGAGAACACTGTTTGTAGTTCCTAGTTGTTATCAAGCATGATCTAGAGGGAATTTGAATCTGTTTCTTGATTAGCCATGGATATTGGGCCGGTTACCAGTTGTTTCTCTTGTTTTGGTACAACTTTGTATTGTTTGTCTGGGAAGACCCCATTCTTTAGTCACATCAGTCTCCTCCTATTCTCTTCTAAGGCAGAAACCGATCAACTGCTGCATCAGTGCTTAAAATTGCTATTCATATATAGACACAATGCTCAATGATACACTTTCTTATACTTCTTTTCTCTTTGTATGCCTCCCTGCAGGGTATAACCTTTGACCTTGACGAGGAGATGGTTGCAGATGATGATGACCGAGAAGCCCTACAGGATATTGTTAACAACACTAAGTTAAGTGAAGGATATCTGACTCTTGCAAGGGATATTGAGGTCATGGAGGCCAAAACGCCGGAAGACATCTACAAGGTAAATCAGTTTTAATGGATGTTACTCCTACTACTCGTTAATTTAGTCCCAAATTATGTTTTCCTCAGTCTTTGACCTGCCCTTTTGAATTTTGTAGGCTCACTTGCTTGATGGCAGGGCCAGCTCTGGTGCAAGCGTGGATTCTGCTAGACAGAATTTGGCTGCTACCTTTGTCAATGCATTTGTAAATGCTGGTTTTGGTCAGGTATGGTTGCAGATTGTAATAAAGTAGATCTAGTGGTAGATGTGTCCTCTTAATATATTTGCTTATCGCAGGACAAACTAATGACAGTACCATCAGACTCAACCACTGGATCTTCTGGAAATTGGCTCTTCAAAAATAAAGAACACGGCAAGACTAGTGCAGCTGCTAGTCTGGTATCCCTTTTCTTACTTGATGAATTTCTTTGCTGTGTTCAGATCATGGAAGGAGAAATTGTAACCAGATCTTGTTGTTCCCATATCATAGGGCATGATTCAACTCTGGGACGTGGACTCCGGACTTTCCCAACTCGACAAATATTTCCACAGTAATGATAATCCTATCATTGCTGGAGCACTGCTGGGAGTTGGGATTGTAAATTGTGGCATTAAGAACGATTGTGATCCTGTGAGTTGATACCGTGTTTGATTGCGCAAGAACCACTGGTGCTTATATTGTCAGCCACTCTTTCATCTTACTCAGCTTTATTTCTCAGGCATTGGCACTTCTTGGAGACTATATAGACAAAGAGGATTCATCTGTCAGAATTGGTGCTATCATGGGTCTTGGAATTGCATATGCAGGTTCCCAAAATGACCAGGTACATGTTATTTTCTTTCCTATATTATTAGTTGGATGTTTTAGGTAGCAGTTTTAGGTGTTCACGAAACATTAACATGCTCACTGTTTCTTACAGATTAGAAGCAAATTGTCGCCGATACTGAATGATGCGAAAGCGCCTCTCGATGTGATTGCATTTGCTTCACTTTCTTTGGGAATGATATATGTTGGTTCCTGTAACGAAGAAGTAGCACAGTCTATTATATTTGCTTTAATGGATCGAAGTGAGGCAGAACTGGGAGACGCCCTCACTCGTTTCTTACCACTTGGTCTTGGACTTCTATACCTGGGCAAACAGGTTGGCAATTTGTTGTACTTAATCTCGCTCTTTATAAGTAATCATTATTTGCATTGCTTGACCAGCATCAACTTGTTCCAATATCTACCAGGAAAGTGTTGAGGCTACTGCTGAAGTTTCAAAGACGTTCAATGAGAAGATTAGAAAGTATTGTGATATGACACTTCTTTCGTGTGCTTATGCTGGAACTGGGAATGTTCTTAAGGTATCTAATCATTTGTGTTGCTGGTTGAATGACATAACTCGTTGTTTTCTAGTTTAGTTGTTGACTCTCACTTATATGTTCAGGTCCAAGATCTTCTTGCTCAGTGTGGAGAGCATCTTGAGAAAGGTGACATCCACCAGGGCCCAGCTGTACTTGGATTAGCGATGGTTGCTATGTCTGAAGAACTGGGCATTGATATGGAGATCCGTTCTTTGGAGCGGATGCTACAATACGGAGAACAAAACATCCGGCGTGCTGTGCCTTTGGCACTTGGTCTCCTATGTATATCAAATCCAAAGGTGAATACTTTTACTTCACCTGCTCACAGAATATTGCTGTGGTTGTATAGAGTAATCCTGGTTTTTAATATTTTTTCACAATGCCAGGTGACTGTAATGGACACCTTGAGCCGGCTTAGCCATGACACAGATTCGGAAGTTGCCATGGTTAGTAATCATTTCATTTTACAAACTGTCCTGTAGTTATATTAATTGAATAGTATTGTGAGGTGACTGATCTTTCTTCTGACTACTACAGGCAGCGATTATATCATTAGGACTAATTGGCGCTGGAACTAATAACGCAAGGATAGCAGGGATGCTTCGAAACCTCTCCAGCTATTATTACAAGGACGCCAGTCTTCTCTTCTGTGTAATGTGTTCCTCGAACTGTTTGCGATATTTTGGTCCCCCACCGCTATAAAACTGGTGTTTTTTGTTTGTATTATCGTGCTCAATTGGTAAGTCATTATGCAGGTGCGTATTGCTCAAGGGCTGGTGCACATGGGAAAGGGTCTCTTAACTCTCAGCCCCTTCCATTCTGAACGATTCTTGCTATCGCCGTAAGTTGATCGTTCTCTTTGTTACTGCCATAACCAGAGCTTTATGATAGTTGAATGTTGAAAGGTTTGTCATGTAAATCCTTACAATGCTCATGTGAACCTTATTCATGCAGAACCGCACTTGCTGGTATAGTGACACTCTTGCATGCATGCCTTGACATGAAACCAATCATACTCGGGAAATACCATTATGTGTTGTACTTCCTTGTTTTGGCGATGCAAGTGAGTGTTCAACTTCAGTCCCCGATGTTATGCCCCCTCTCTTTTATTTAGGTCTGATAAACTTGCTATGATTTGATTTTGATCCAAATTCTGTTAAAAAATGTAGCCAAGGATGATGTTGACAGTGGACGAAAACTTGAAGCCACTGTCAGTGCCAGTGCGAGTAGGACAAGCGGTAGATGTGGTTGGACAAGCGGGTCGGCCAAAGACTATAACTGGTTTCCAGACACACTCAACACCTGTTCTCTTGGCTGCTGGAGAGAGAGCCGAACTAGCCACGGACAAGTATGTTTTTCCTTCCTTGCTTGTACCCTTTTCTGTTTCATACGAAAGCTTCGATCTCTGATTATAAACTCGAAATGTAAATGGCAAATAGATACATTCCTCTTTCGCCGATACTAGAAGGGTTCATCATCTTAAAGGAGAATCCAGACTACAGAGAGGAGTGAAGAGATGCTTTGTCAAGACCACCATAGGAAGAAGAAAGAGAGCTTCTTGTATTTCCTGCAGTTGTCACTAGTTTTATAATTTCGTCTATGATCTCATGGTTTTATGCCTTTTCTTCAATCTCCCTTTGAGCTTGTTTCATTATCTTGGGATCTTTGTATGTCACGTTATTTATAACTCTAGTCTGGTTTTTGTTTTAATCGCTAGTCGACACATCCTGAATCATCAACGGTGGGCTTAAATCAAAAAACAAAAAAAAAAAATCTAGTAAAATGATACAATGCTGGCGGTTAACGAAATCAAAATTAATCTACAAAATCATATGGGTTTGGGTCGACCCACCCATTTTGACATCAATGCATAACAGCATAAGTAACAACGGGCTAAATTAAAATAAAGAGGAATATAAAGGGGTCAAAATGAAATAAAATATATACTCGCAAGTAGAGTATAAAAACTTGACACATGACGACGCTCCTTATTCTTACTCCTCTCACAAGTTTACTCCTTCTGGAACCCTAATCTCGTTGATGTCGACTCCGCCAGTTGTTCGAGCAAAATCAATCGGTGAGTCTTAAATCTTTAGCTTTTCGTTTGATTCTGATATCGTAAAATTAGGTATTTGTTTATTATAGGGTTAATTTAGGGTCAGATCTGGATAATTCGTTGTGTTCTTCATTTGTCCTTTGGGGGATTTTTAGGGAGGTCTCGTTCAGGTGAGCCAAAGAAATGCCATCATCATTTCTACGACGCTATATATGAGCTGGTGGATGATCCTTCGACGGATGCAATCATCTCATGGAGCAAAAGCAACCAGAGTTTCGTCATTCTCAATCAGGAAGAGCTCATTCGCACAAAGATGCTTTCCAGATTCTGTTGCAGAAACCTCACTGCCTTTATCTCAAGGCTTAAGGTTTATGTAAGTAGTTTTCTATTTGCAAAAAGATTGATTATCTCCGATATCGAGTGTGCACTAGCTACTTTTGAATGCCTAGCGACTTACATGTTGTTGTTGTTGTTGTTGGTAGGGGTTTAAACAAATAAAGGGGCCTTCTGGGCTGTTGGAATTTGGCAATAAGAATTTTGTGAGAGGTCGACCTGAGCTTCTCAATGAGATGTATCATAAAGTTATCATGTACAGGATTAGGGCAAGATCTAAAGCAATCAAAGCCAGTGAGGAAGTCAAGGGGCTCTTCCAAAATTTAAGAATTTGATCACAATCATCATCATCATCATCGATCCTTGCTTTGTATGAGGACTTGTTGTTTCAGTTGCTTCCTTGTATTTTCATGAGGACTTGTTGTTTCAGTTGCTTCCTTGTATTTTCATGAGGACTTTGTTGTTTCAGTTGCTTCCAACTATACTTGCATTAGTTCTGGCGCTTAATGGCCTCGATGAGTTGTTGATGTAACTCGTACGTAATCTCTTATGTTGGCTCCATCCTACATAAATTGCAGAAATAATATCTTCATACTATCGTCATATAGAATATATTGTAATAGTTTGGTCTGGTGGTCTCGCATATAGGTCATCTTCACAGTTGGAATATCAATCACTCATCAGGCTTGTCCATTGCCTAAATCAAATTCTTCTTCTTGAGCACACACTCTGTTGATATCAGTCACGATGAGCGTAAGAAACAATCTCTTTGTATTCCTCTCGGGCATCCAAAAGGGTAGTGTTGGTTTAAAGGATGAGTTACTGATAGCTCAAATGGAACTGAGCCGTCTCTGCCCTATATATTATCTTTTTTTTTTCTGCCCTAAATATTGATTAGATCATATATGTTCGATGTTATGGCTTCCATATCAAGTTAGATGTTGTTGTTGTTGTTGCTGAGAAACAATGTTACTTATAGCTAATGAATGGTATAGGATCAGCTGAGAAACAATGTTGCTTATAGCTAATGAATGGTATAGGATCAGCTTCAACGGTCGGAGAATTCACAATGACAGTTTAGTTTTTTTCCTTTTTCTCCCTCTACTATCATTAATCTAAACGAATGCCCAATACATAACAGTATCTCCTTCTCTTCAATTTCTCTATAAACCCTCTCAAAATCTTCACTGCCTTCGAGCTAGAAACACCAAAATTGAAGACAAATTCAACAGTTTAAGCACGTATTCTATATAGCCCAAAAGTGTAAATGGCCTATTGGTATTATTTGGCCCATGTTTCCAGTAAGATAAATTATCTGAGACACAAATGAGACCCACGCGCTGGAAGTCCTCTTAATATTTCATTTAACGCAAAAATCCCCAAATCGGAGGGTTATAGTCCACAGATTCTAGTCTCACGCGCTCAAAGCGCCTTTGGTGCGAGTGGGTTTGTATTTTACACGCCGCGTGTAATATTTCTATTTTGATATTTATTTTTGTCGACGTCATTTTTTTCGAATTTGTATCAAAATAGGGCCTTTGGCCCAAAAAAGAGGCCTTTAAGTTGGGTTTATAGGGTTTATCATCGATCATTTGCCGTAATCTTGTTCATCGGATTTACAGCATCTCCTCTTGTCGCAGCCCTTGTGTTTTTTTCCTTCAATTTCCCTTCCGATGGCCGCATCCGCCGTCGTCTCCGGTGCCAGATCGATGCTCCGAGCTGCTTCGTCTCGTAGCGTCGGTGCTTCTACTGGGCGCTTCGCCTCTCAAGCGAAATCCGCCCCGCCCTTGTTTAGAGCCACCGCCAGAAGAAGCCCACTTCTTTCTCCTCTCCGGTTAGTCACCTCTCCGGTTTCTTAATTTGATCCAATTCTACACTTGGATCGAAATCATTACTTAATACTTTGATTTGATGATAGAAATCCTGTGGAACTCAGCTTCTGTATGGAGTCAATGTTACCATTTCACACTGCCACAGCTTCAGCTCTAATGACTTCAATGCTTTCTATTTCTGGCCATAGCTATGGCTGGCTCTCTGACGGTATTTTCTCTTAATTCTTTCTACTGCTTGTATAAACTCTCTACTACTAATTGACTAGATATAATGCTTTGTTTGACAACTGTTTCTGTATCGGCTGTCTCTGACATGGTTCGAGAACTAGGTGGTTAGATTTGCCATTTAAGAAGCTTCAATTAGTTTACAGCTTTTTGTTAGTTGCTAGGGCCGAAAAACTGGATCAATTGTTGTTGTCTTTCTGCTTAACGTTGTAAAGAGATGGCGCCTCAATTGGTCTAGTTTTTCCATCTTGTAGGCTGACACAAGACTAGATGAAGACAAAAAAGAAGCCAAGATCTGTGTTTCCTTCATATAACCTTAAATTAGAGTGGGTTTCACGCAATCAAATAGGCTCTAGATACACATCACTCATTGATGCTGCACTGTGTTTCAAAACCGCTTCTTACATATCTTCTTTAAAGAAAACATGTACCCGGCAATTCTTAATGGAAAGTGTCTTCTTTTCTGCATTTGAGTTGATTTATAGAGAATTTAATGAAGGAATCATTACTGATTGGTCTTATACTCCCAGCTTGCAATGATGATGTGTGATGAGTTAGCCAGAAGAACACTCGAGCCACAGTTTGTGTACAAAACTCTACCTTTAAAGCCTCTCTTCCCCTGAAAACTTAGGAACGAAAACCTTCTTGATTTTGCCTATTTGTTCTGAGTTTCTTGGAGAGATTGTGTTTGTTTTCAGCCTATTAAGACCTCTTGTATTTGATTAGACGAGTCACTGATGTTTGGTATAATTTATCAGCTTGCAAAGAGGACTTTTGATGATGTCTACGCGTACCCAATGCGAATTCGAGACAAGGTTTAAGAGAGTTTAGGCAAAGAATAATTGTGGTATTGCTCAAACACAAATGATCTCTTTGTCTTTAATTTTCATATCAAAGACAAATGTCCTCCATCTTTTGTATTAACTCTCTATGATCTCTGCTACATCAACACACAAACTCAAACTTGCATTTTCATTTGTTCTTTTAACTCGACACATACCATTTCTACTAATTTAAAACTTGGAAATATCGATCCATGCGTTTTCTCCTCTTCAACATCTGGTGATAACTGATAACCATAGGGGGATACTACAATCATGACTTAATGAGAATCTTTGTCAAAGTATCTTTTTGTCTTCAATTTTTCATATAAAAAACAGATTTCATCCATGGCTCCATCTCTCTATTACATCAACTCGAGATTTAAAATTGCATCTCTGTTAGATGTGGTTAGACACAAAGTACAAACACTAGAGTTTCTTTGATTCTTCAGTTTCTGCAACCACTACCACTAAAGCTCGCTCTTCTGATGGCTGTGTCTGTTCTTCTTCCTGTGGAACTGTTTCTTCTTCCTGCGGGAGTGTTTCTTCTTCCTGTGGGAGTGTTTCTTCATCTTGCTTCTCATTCTCAACAGGCTCGACTTCCTCGGGATTGAGCTGTAGATTCTGTCTCCTATACCGAAATATCACGAGGATGATAAAAACTGCAAAACATAAGAGACTTGTTAGGTTATAGTTTGATAATAAGGCAAAGCAAATACTCTGTCAACCGTTGGTTAGGTAAATTACCTGCAAAAAGCCGGGTTCTTATGCTTGTAAAGTTCCAAAACGCTGTCACCGCAGAGCCTGCCAAGATCTTCTTGTGTGAGCAGACTCCCCATGCTTCACCTATTCTTGTTTTCACCCTTTCAACTGCACAAATCGAAATTAAACCAAGTCAAGATTTTAAAACATTGGACCAGCTAAAGACCTCTACAAACACCTTGAATGTTGATTGTAACCCAATTGACAATATGTGAATGGGTGCAATTCGAATTTTCACCTCTTTGGCTAATCTGATGGGTGTAACATGAATACAGCTTTGGGATGGTGAAGCTGAGGAAGAAACCTGTTTCAGTAACAAACACACATATCAGCTCAGTTCCTATCATGCTTAAATGTTACAGCTTGCGTTCCAAATGTTATACCAAATGCGGATAGCCTCCAGAGTGTTATGAGATGACCGTACTCAGCTCCAAGTAGCAGAAATGGTGTCACCTGTTACAAAAGAGAAACAGCAGATGAAAGGGCAAGTAAACCACCAAAACTATTTTGATAGAGAGATAGGATGAAGTAAATGTCGATATTTACTTTGAGTGTCATTGATGGTTCTCCTGAAAAAAGCTCACTAGTCTTTGAGATCAAAAAGTTGGTGGCGGGGAGCACTCGTCTAGCTAAGCGCAAGACATCATCTTCACTCACATGGAACACTGTCTTAGTGTCTTGGTTTTTCCTAAAGATAACAAGATTGAAGGATGAGACTAATTGATAGAGAAGGGCAGACAAAACTGCAAAGGGACCACAGAAGTAGTAGTGTACCTTTGACAAAGAGTGTTTGACAAGAAGGAGCCGCAAAGTAACACAAGCCCGAGATTGGAAAGCGCCGAGAAAACACTTCAAATAAGAGAAAAAGGTGATGACTTTGAAATCCAATTGAGCCTAGAAACACAAGCTAGAGATGGGAGGTAACACAACACTGATGTATGTAAGTACCTAAAGTTGAGTCCTTTGGCAAAGCAAGAAGATAGGAAAGATAGAGACCCAAAACCAAACCAGAGAGTCGATTTCGCAACATCTCTCCACATGACCAAATCACTGATAATCTCTCCAATCCGATTCAAATCGCTTTGACAAGCACCTTCAAATCCAATACACCTCCAGGAAAATCAGAATGGAGCAGAAACACATAAGCATATGATATACCCTGAGAGAAAGAAGAGTACTTGGAAGATCTGAAGACGAACAAGGAGGAGCTAACACACTTTGCTTATCCTTCTTAGGACGACCATTCGTCTTCCGTTTTCTGGGCTTCACGATTTCGTCCATCAGCAAATTAGCTTCTTTATCTTCCACAGCTTCCGATCGTCGTCTGGATCTCCGGAGATTCCTGGGAGAAGCTAAAAGACCCTTTTGCCCTCCTTTCCCCTTGCCCCGTTTGCGAACCACCGCCGCATCTTCAGAAGCCATTTCGAGTTCTGAGGATCTGAGGGAGACAGGTGATGATTGGTTCGGAGACGCAAGAACCAAATCAAGAGAGACTTGTTGATTCGAGTTGTTGACACGAGCGAGACGCGAAGCTGATTTAGGGTTTGATCGGTGATAAGGTGGCGTAGACTCCATTTATTGTATATATCAGAGAGAGTTGAATTGAGAATCTCAGAGAACTGAATTAGGGTTTGTTTCTTTATGAGCTTTTTAACTTGTCTGAGTTCCAAGAAGAAGACACACTGATTCGATTAAGAGAGCCGTTGGAGGACCTTTTTTTTTTTTTTTTTTTTGATTGAATCTAACGGTCGAAACGGTAGAACCAACATTTTTTACTACCTACTACTGAAGCCAACATTGATATCTAAATATATTATTATCATTGTTTTCTCTCAAGTGATAAAAATACAAAATATCAAATATATCTCATCTGGTGTGTACCAAAAATATATTACTTAGGCATACTTAAAATTTAACATTCCAAATATATATACATATATATTTGGTTCAAAATATATATATATATATATATATATATATATATATATGTATATATATTGTTTATGCAGTTTCATATTTTTATTATACCATACAATAAGATAAATTTTTAGTTTCACAACAAACTTATAAATTAATGTAACAAACACATAGCACAGATTATCATCTAATATACACATAAAAATTTAACACTGTAAAAGGCATCAAATTTGAACATGAATTGTAAGGAAGGAAATCTAGAGATGAAATCAATTAAGATCCAACCAAACACAAATTCGGTAACAAATCTACTCAAAGTTAATCAAAAAAATAGATGAATGTATCGAATCACTTTAGTTTAAATAGAGGTTGGTTTCATGAAAAATAATATAACAATCTTAAATAAAAAGATAAAGATAAAACAGAGTTTGCTTTCATAAGATCTAAGAAGGTAAAGAAATGGCAAAATGGAGTGCGATCTTATTGATAATGATGGTGATGATTGTTGCGGTCACAGTAGAAGCTCAAAAAGAAGATGTTTTGACTGATCTTTGTTACCGCAAATGTTCTAGTTTTTGTCCCAGTGACGACGGCAGTTGCTTTGAACTCTGTAAAACCAAATGCGCGCGCGGTGGCTCCAACCCTCCCCTACACCGTTTACGGTATGTATAATTAATTATATGTCTTTAATTTCACAAACATATATATATGTGTGTGTGTGTGTGTGTGTGTGTTTTACTAATTATACATATGCATGGAGAGTAGCTCTGGCTCACCTGAGATGGCATCAATGGAAGTTCACGGAAGGAGAGAATGATAAGACAAAGTTTGTAGCGGATCGATGATCATGTCTACTGTTTTTAACATTATATTTCGTGTTAAGAGTTTCACTAAAAATATGAATAAAACGAGAGAAAAAATGTGGAAAGAAACCTTGGATTTTGTCATGATCATGTCTACTGTTTTAACATTATGTTTCGTGTTAAGAGTTTCATAAAAAATATGAATAAAACGAGAGAAAAAATGTGGAAAGAAACCTTGGCTTTTGTCATGATCATGTCTACTGTTTTAACATTATGTTTCGTGTTAAGAGTTTCATAAAAAATATGAATAAAACGAGAAAAAAATGTGGAAAGAAGCCTTCAATTTTTTTTTTCTTTTATCAAAAAATAAACCTTGAATTTTGTCATAAAACATGTTAAAAACCTGAATTTGGTTTGAAGTATTTAAATCCTGACCTTTTAATAAAAGTGTCTCAATAACTAAACTAGATCTAAAAGGAACAAAAGAAAATACATGTTTCAATCTACTCTATCACTCTTTTCGCTACACCATCCCTCCCTTTGCCGACTCCTCTCTGAGTTTATGTCTTTACTTAATTTGTTCATGTAAGAGAAGGCGATCAGGAGTTCATAAAGTTATTTTTTCATAGTTTCAAAAGCGAGCAAGAAAAAACAAAAGTTTTAGTTCCACCAAGATAAGCAAAAACAAGGGAAATTATAGTTAGGTAGGTGGTTCTGGAGAAGGTGTATGTTTTTGAAGATTTACAACAAGTTAAATTGTCACTTAAAAACTTTGATAAGAACTGGAGTCCTTCGACATGAAAAGAAGCATACATACATGAGATAGAAGCCATCGTTAACTTTTGTGGAATCATTATAATATACAAAAATTTTACAAATTGATGCAGTCATCTATGATTAGAGATCATGTTTAAATTAGTCCCAATCGGCTCTACGTGACCTCTTTGCAGCGATCACATAAGAAGATTTGGTATTTTACACATAATTAAGTTAAACAATTGCAAAAACGTCAAAATAATTAAACTATCAAATTTAAATGACAAATTCAATTAATATATTATACTATCAAGTCTATATAGGGCATCTTTATCGCCACATCTTTGGGTATATTGGCCCAATATAAAAATTAGAAAGTAATGCAACATTTGCTACAGAAGCCATATACGGGTCTCGGCCAAGAAGTGTTTTGGCCCATATATTGGAGTGACGTGGCGGCTTGTAATTGGAGGAGGCATTTGGAAAATGAAAATCATTTTTCATTTGTTGGGAGAAAAAAAGAAAGGGTTCGAGGGTTTAGCTGTTATGTCTCAGGTTTTGTTCTTATGTCTCAGGTTTAGCTCAAATGTTTTGTAGTAATTAAATAAAATGTTTGTGTGCTTTAATTATTATGTTTGTTTGTTTTTATGTTTTTTTTATTTCTATTTTTAATGTTTTGTTTGTTTCATAATAATTGTAATTGTATGTTGGGTACTTTGTATTTTTAAATAAAAATTTAGTTTAAGTATTTTATGTTTCCAATTTAAAAATTATTTTCAATTTTATAAAAATGTTTTATGAATTACTTAATTATATTATTTAATAATTTCTCTCACCAAAACACATATACTCAAACATATGTCTATATCTCCACCTCTTACATTATTTAATAATTTCTCTCACCAAAACACATATACTCAAACATATACCTATAAAGATGCTCTAATGGAAAGATAAGTGAATAGTACCAGTGGCGGAGCCAGGATAATATATTATGGGGGTCATATATTAGTATAACTAAATAAAAATATTTAATTATTTAATTTTAAAAATAATATTATGAAATAAATTTTAGCATTTTAGATACCATTTTGACATTTTAATCAATAAAATATAAGTAAGAATAATATTAATATAGAGTTTTAGAATAATATATGTATTTTTCTTTTTTCAAGTAGGAATGAAAAAAATGAACAAAAACTAATTTGTAAAAAAGATAGGAATTATTATTAAAAACTTAAAAGATTAAAGAGAAAAATAGAAGGAAGGGGGTCAAAGGAGTCTTTGAACTTGAGACATGGGGGTCAAATTACCCAAATCAAACCAAATTTGCCATGATGTAATATGTAAATAAGCTTGAATTTTTTTTTTACAAATGTTATGGGGGTCAACTGACCCCCCTCCTCATTACATAGCTCCGCCCCTGAATAGTACTATATATTATATAACCTTATCTTTTCACTATGAAATCTATCTACATTAAATAAAAGAAAAGTGAAAAAGACAAGGTTAGACAATGCTTTCAGAACATTTTTTATTAAATGAATATTAATATTTTGTTTGAAAATCTATTTAATGTCTTAAGCCAATATCAATATTAATGTCCTCTAAAGTTCGGTGTCTTTTTCTTATTTGCATGAGATTTGCCCTCCAACGGACGGATCCACATTCACAGCAATATACATATAATACATCTATTCATTTTAATAGAATTTAATGCTGTACAAACATATCAAATTTTGAAACTAAATACGAAGGACTTTAAAGATAAAGCCAATTGAACCAAACATAAATGTTGGTAAAAAATCTACTAAAAGTAGTTAAACAAAATGTAATATAGATAGTAGTTGATCTCTTGAGAAATAATATAAATGTTAGAAGATTTTTTTTTTTTTTTTAAAAAGAGAGAATACAAAGTTTATGTTTGTAGGATTCTAACAATTCTAAGACGATCAAAGATGGCAAAATGGAGTGCAATAGTAGTGATAATGGTGGTCTTGACTGTTGTGGTGGCAGTAGAATCAAAAGGGACTCAAAAAGATTGGATTCGTTGTTTCCGCAAGTGTTCAAAGCCTTGTCACCCACACGACGGTGATTGCTTTGAACGTTGCAAAATCAAATGCGGTGGCCCAAACCCTCCCCATGGCCCTCCTGGCCCTCCCCATAGTTTCTCACCGTACTATTTTCTCTACTCCTTTCTACAATTAATTATATATAACATAACTTACGTATTGTTCTAATTTTATGATACATGCATGAATAGAATCTCACATGGGACAACATCTGCTGAAGTTCGCGGAAGGAGACAATGATAAAAAGAGTTTTCATTAATAGAAGATTTGTGATCATGTCTACCATTTTTTAAGTTTTATGTTATTAAAAATCTAATAAAAAATTTTAAAAGAGTTTGGATGCATTTTCTCCATCCAAAAAATTCTAAAAAGCTTATAAGAATGAGTTCACACAAACGAATAGCATAAATGTTAATAATATCAAGAAAATACAGAGAACATGGTAAGGGTAGACCCAAAAAAAACAAAGAAATTCTCTTTCATGAATGCTAGATCCTTAATTTATGTTCCCAAAAATGCTATTTGACAAATTAACCATAGTTTTTATTGATAAATCTATATAATAATAAAATACAAAAGGAAATCAAAATGGAAAAGCAGGAATCAGAATTATCATAATACATCACACATCCTCCTCTTCTGTTTTATTTGGGAGTGTAAAATACATTTTTAATTTTTTAATGTCTTATATTTAGACATTATTATATATCACTGAGTTTCAAAGCATGGAGTGACTCAGTTTCTATCTCTGTCTTCTTGGCATGACGTATACAGAAACCCTTGAGTCTCTCAAGTGCATCCTCAAGCATATGAGCTTCCACTCCAATGGTTATCCTCATCCAGTTCTTCAAACCCAGAGCCTCTCCTGCAAAACATTCCCCACAAATTAAACCCCATTTTAATTAGTATCAAAACTCAGATCAAGATTCATATATGCTGCTTTGATTTCATTTACTTTACCTGGTAGAAACACGAGATTCTCTTCTCTGGCCAGCTTCACGCAGAAATCTATATCGTCCTTGATGTTATCCATCAATGACAGCTCTATCTTGGTCTGCAGTAAGTGAAAACTGTTAGAAAGGGATATATCTGGAAAAACAAATCAGAGTTTTAAGTGTGATTTAAAGACTAATATAGGTCTGAAATTGATAACCAACATTAGTGGATGTGTGTAGTTACACAAGTCTTACCAATAAGTAAGTGCAAGACTCAGGTTTCTTGGGACAGACGACGCAGGGGATGTCCTTGAGCCTATCACACACCAGATCGACATTATGTTTGAGTATCTTGTTCTTCTTTGCAAAGAAGTTCTTATCCGCTTTCTCCAGGATGGCGGGAAGTGCAGCCTATCAAAGGAAGAGACAGTAGTGTCACGAATCCATAGAGTAGTTTTGTAAGTAAAAACATATCTAAAACACACAAACCTGAATGATTGTGGCAGGGTCAGGAGTTACGTCAAGATTCTGTTTGATGGATTGAACCACCTATCAGAAACAAGGAGTAAGTACAGAGTGAGATTACAAAACAGCAATATATATATAAATATGGGATTGAAAAATACAAGTAGGAGTGAGGAAGCAAACCTTGGTGGTCTCGAAAACGCGGTCGGGATCATTCAAGGCAATCCAGCCAATTTTCCATCCAGGAACAACCCATCCCTTAGATATGCCTGCTAGTGTCAACACAGGGACGATGGATGCGAACTTTCCCATGGGAACGAATGGATTGTCTCCGAATATAGTTTTGTCATATACTTCGTCTGAGATCACCATTATCCCCAGCTTCCGAGCCGTCTCTGCAACCTAACCAAAATGTTCTTCATCAATAAATCAAAACTCATCAGAAGAAAAAGCTCAGAAAACAGAAACCTTTTTGAGATGGTCGTGAGAGTAGACATTCCCACAGGGGTTGTTGGGGTTAATAACAACGAGTGCGACGGTGTTCTCGTCTGCAATGGCTTCGATACCTTGGAGATCAATCTCCCAATCTTTGTCGGGAAGAAGATCAAACTTGCGAACCTCGAGACCACTGTAAGCAGCACGAGCGTCGTAGTGAGGGAAGCCGGGACGTGGGAGCAAGATGTTTGCGTTTGGTCGAGCCAACGATTCGAACACGATCTCTATCCCTTGGTTGCATCCAGCAGTCAGGAAGATGTCGTCCGGCGTTAACTTGTCCGGAAGATCTCGGTTCAGATAATCAGCAACGGCTCTGTGAGCAAAAATCAACAACATTCAAATGTGGATCGATCTAGTAACATTCAAAAGTTACGGGGCCTAATTTCTAAGAATACTAAACCATAGGGTCTTAAACACAATTTGTCAAGTGAGTAGTAGAAAGGCTCCGACTAGGATCAAAATTGATTCCAATTTAAAGTTGAAATCTTGTCAACAAAATTACGATCAAATTTGGAAGAAGGCAGATGAAGAGTTACCGTCTAGCGGGGAGAATCCCAGCTCCGGGACCGTAAGAGTTGGCTTTGCCGGAGCGGAGAACGTCGACGACGGCGTCTTCGGCTTCGATACAGGTACGGAAGCACGGGTAGACGGAAGGGTCACCGTGGCCGAGGGGTAAAATGGTCTTGTTGATGTCTTTGCTGCAGTTGTCGAAGAGCATGTAGATGACACCTCTCAGCGTTACGGTGGAGGCTTTCGCGGCCTTATCGCTTCCACCGAAACGCCAAACGCTACTTTGACCATTCTGCGTTTGCGTTTTGGCATCTTTCTCAGTTTTAAACGCCGGAACCACTAGATTGGCGTGTGGTTGTTGTTCGCTCATCTTCTGCTCTTTGCTCTGAGTTCTTCTTTCTATAAAAAGGCCAAACAAAAAGAGTATTTGGAAAAAACTCCTACAATTGCAATTGAAATTTCAAAGGTCTGCGATTGGAATATAATGCAGAGGTGTGAATGATGGAACTAACAGATCTTGGTGAGACCAAACAGCTTAAACAAAAAAAAACTAAAATCACGTGCCGTAATAATAGTAATCCAATTGCCAGGCTTTTAATTTGGGCCTGGCCTGATTAGAATAGTTGGCAAGTGAAAACCGAACCCATTAGTAAACCGGGGAATGAGTTCAGTTTGAAATGTGGTCCTAACATAGACATGTGTTTTAATCATGTCTATGTATGTTGCATAAATTTAGGGTTGTATGAATCTTAAGTTTTATTCTTTACCATAAAACCTATAAGGTCTGAAAATTTAATGATCTAAAATTGATCTAAAGTATGTCAAATATTCTAATCATATTATTGTTTTTGGGTTGAACTAAGGAAATTGTATCATAAAACAGGCATGTGTTATCGCCTGATTTATTTTCATTAATTAATAAATTTATTTTGCATAACTTATTAATTGTTCTTTGGTGAATTCTATAAGCGTTT
Source organism: Erysimum cheiranthoides (assembly GCA_011420285.2). Classification (NCBI taxonomy): domain Eukaryota; kingdom Viridiplantae; phylum Streptophyta; class Magnoliopsida; order Brassicales; family Brassicaceae; genus Erysimum; species Erysimum cheiranthoides. Next base: position 21,518,050 of record CM022180.2, read on the forward strand.
AATTTTACAATTATCGATCCATTTATTAAAATAAAAAATGAAAGAACTTTGATCTTCAATTTGGTATCATGATCGTTTGATGTTGTGAATTTCTCTTTTCGAAAAAAAATAAACCATAAACTTTTTGAAACGATTTTGTCTTTTTCGTCGATTTCTTTTTGGTTTATTTCAACAATTTAATACAAGACTACGACAATGTTGTTTCATTCTTTACCATAAAACTGATCAAAGTCTAAAACTTTAATGATCTAAAGTATGTCAAATATTCAAATCTTATTTTTGTTTTTCGGTTGATCTAAGAACAAGTCATGTAGATGAGTTTGGAGAAAAAAAGATACATAAAGATCTCCATAGAAGTTATGCTCGTTTACATACCCACTCCTGGTCAAAGAATTAACTCCTACGTTCAGAAATACTTTGGCAATTCGTATTTATTTTTCATATCCAAGGTTATTGACCAATGATGATGAGATACGAAAAGAAAAGACCATGTTGACAAGTAAGTTTTCTTTTAACATCAAAGATGATCAGTAACTTATCCGAATTGGCTTCATACAACATTACATCGTACACCTTTATCTTTCAAACACTACATTCTCATCTTTTTGGTTCCTCAATTCATGAGTTTGTTATATTAATAATTTACTTTAGATTAGTTTTTTTCTTTTTCCACCCCCTTACTTTAGTTTCATGATAAATTGACCCCAATTCTCTTCAACTGCAAAATCAGTAATGGTTTTAGTGTCAACATTTGGCTTAGAGCTTCATTCATATTCTGACATAAATTTTGTAATTGCAAAGTTTTTTTTTTCACCATTTGTCATCTCTTTTTCATAAATAGACCCCCTTACTTTTAGCACTTCATATCCTAAAATACCAATTATCAAAAGATGACAGATTATAGAGTATTGGATCAAGAACCATGGAAAAACTCTTTGTCTTTTGACGTCAAAGATTTTACATTTTGGCCAGGATTCTATTGTCAATGGTTTTACAAGACATGACTTTGATCACACAGCTTGGGTGTTTATATGTCTTTTGTTTTTCTCTCACACACACTTGATTGGTAAAATTTATAGACAAACAAGTTTTTCACAAGTTTTTCACTTGAACCTTACAACTATACAAGAGATGTCGTCTCTGCTTTTCTTAGAGACTGCTTCTTCTATCAACTCTTTCGCTGCCGCTTGTGGATCTTTGATGCTTTTGATCACGTCCACAGCTTCTTGGTTCGACATCACCTGTTAATGCATTAATACTCATTGTAAAATAAAATCGAGATTCCATCACTCATATGATAAGATGGAAGTGTTCTCAAATACCTTCCAAATTCCATCACTCGCAAAAACGATGAACTCAGTCTCATCATCGATTTCCTGGTGTGTAATGTCTGGTTCTGAGCTCAGATGTATCTTTAAGCTCTTATCTCCAAAGGCCCTCGCAACCGCTAGTTGTCCATCAACTCTTGGAACGTCCCCTGCAACATTCAAGAATCGTCTATCAACTCCTGTTCTCATCTTTTTTTTGTATGAATCCTGTTCTCATCTTTTATGTGTGAGCAAGTAAGTATCCAAAACTTACCAGGAATATTTGATACAAAGCCACCACGGCTCTCTATTTCCTTTTGCTCCTTGCTTGGTTCATGATCAACAGAGAGTTGATACGCAACACCATTCTTTGACATCACTGCCCGCGAGTCTCCAACATTAGCAACCACTAGCTTTTTCCCATCTATCAGAATGCCTGTTACAGCCGTTGATCCACCTTTGCCAAGTTTAAGTGACTGCTCTAATATCACAGCATCGGTTGATATGTATGCATTCCTTATAGCGTTTTCCGTATCAGTCCAAAAATCCTTCTGAAAAAGTGAAACAACAAAACATTAAATTAATATTAACCAAAAAAAGAAAAAAAAAAAAAGAAAAACAGATATTCATGCTTAAAGATGAGTTACCTCTTTGAGTATGTTATCAAAGAGATTGGTCTGCAAGTACTTGGCCACATCATGCCCCAAGTGACCGTCAAAGATAGCAAACAAACCCAATTCATGGCCGTCTACTTTCTTGAACTCAGACACAACATAGTCTTCCATCGGATGGCACGCTTTGCCTTTCACAAAGTCAAAACCATGCGTGATGTTCTTCCACATCTTGCTTTTGCCTCTGCCTGTCTCAGATCCACAGATTCCAGCCTTCAACTATTCACACCGAAACAACAAGAAATTAATTAAAGATGCAAGTTCTGTAATTGCATTAAGCAAGAGCAACATACATACATAGTTTTTATCACCTAATTTTCTAACCAAAAGAGCATTTAAAAAATGTACAAATTTACTGAAACAAATTCAAGAGACAAACACAAGCTCTGGAACAATCAGTATCCTCGTTTAACATGGAAAATGCTTAGTTCCTTAAAACGGCTCTACGTAGAAGTTAGAACAAAGAAGCAAATATAGGTGATGAAACAGAACAAGACATATATAGAAGGATCAGATCACAAAACCTGGTCTAGATCCTTAAACCCTTGAACGAAACTTGAAACGCTGTTAAAGAAAGACTAGAGTTGAGCTGAAGCATACCTTCATCTTGTGGAGAATCTCTCTGCCTGTCATTGTTAGAAGGATTCGTCTCTGTTTGTGTCTGAAAATGTGAATGATTCAAGAGAGAGAGAGAGAGAAGTGAGAGATGAGTTTATGTAATAAATGACTGTGAGGTAAATCACATGTGAACAGCCGGTGGTGACGCTATCATTATTGGCTGCTGCCTTCGTCCGCCGACGACTTTTCTTCTTTTTTTTTTTTGCCTCCCTACTCCTTTTTTTTCTTTAGGCAAAAGTAATTCGTAAACAAATTCTCTCTTTTATGATCTGTCTTTATTATTATTTGCTAGTACATTCTCTCACATTGCCGACAAAATAAAACATTAATATTAACATAAAAAATGTTATTTAGTTACACATCATGTCAAACATTATTGATCGGAAAAACAGATTTTATTATTACTTCAAATATGTGACATATTTTATCAGTTTTTCTAGCTACTATTTCATGACATATGTAATGAAGAAAAGGAAATCTTTATTATCTAAATATTTTAAGGGATACAAATTCGAAAAAAAAAATGACGGCGACAAAATAATATATCAAAATAAAATATTACACGCGTGTAAAATACAAACCCACTTGCACCAAAGGCGCGTTGAGCGCGTGAGAGTATAATCCGTGGACTATAACCCTCCGATTTGGGGATTTTGCATTAAATGAAATACCAAGAGAATCTCCAGCGCGTGAGTCTCATTTGTGTCTCAGATAACTTATCTTATGGAAACCTGGGCCAAATAATACAAATAGGCCTATTTATACTTTTGGGCTATATAGAATACTTGCGGTCCAATAAATTTTGAATTTCGAAAGTAATTTTTGAAAAGCTTCACTTCCCCCCCTCTCTCTCTCTCTCTCTCTCTCTCTCTCTCTCTCTCTCTCTCTCTTCCTACGGCTGCGAAAATGACATTCGGTTACAGAGACACCGCCGGTGAATCGGAATTCTCGGGCGACCCTCTCTTACCGTGGCTTATGTAACTCATACCTTCTCCTCTCTGATTATCTAATGAATTGTGCAATATGTGTCAAATGGGTTTCTGATTTCCTATGTATTTGGGGTTTTCACAGGAAGATTAAAAATTCGGCGGAGGATCTATACTCTGGTACAAATTCCGGAGAAGATCTCGATAAGCTTCTCTATGATTGTATCTCGACTTGTAAGCAAGATGCTCGGTACCGAAATGACCTCAGATTCCTCAAGATCTGGTTTCTCTACGTAATTACTACAACCCTCATCGTTTTATAAATACTCTCTCCTCAAGTTGTTTGAGCTTAAAATTGTGCTCCCGTTTCCTCGAATTGTTTAATTGATTTGCATTCTTATGGTTTGGGATTGTTATATCCTGATTCAATTGATGTTACAGTTTATCGCACTTGCTTAAACTGTTGAATTTGTCTTCAATTTTGGTGTTTCTAGCTCGAAGGCAGTGAAGATTTTGAGAGGGTTTATAGAGAAGTTGAAGAGAACGAGATATGTATAGGGCATTCGTTGCTCTATGAATGGTATGCTATTTTTCTTGAGGTCAAAGGATTATGGCGACGAGCAAATGCGGTTTATCAAACTGGTCTTTCAAGGTCTCTTATCTTTCTCCTTGTTCCGGGCTGTTGCTTATTTTGTTGCTCTTGTTTTATAATTTCGTTTCTTGTGTTGATTTGTCGCTCATTCTGCTATTTTGGAGAAATGTAGGAAAGCTGAACCATTTGACAGGTTAAAAGAAGCTCACTCATTGTTCTTACAAAGAATCTCTAAGAGGACCAAAGCATCTTCCCTTGAAAAGGTTTATATTCCAACATAGTCAATTTTAACTACTAGCATTTCGTTTTACAAATGCGCTTTGATAGCTTTAGTTGAGGATTGAACGGCGTTTTCCTTCTATATTTTATCCTTTTTTTTGTGGCAGGTCGGCGATGATGCTCAGGCCACTAACTTTGATACGGGTTCTGTAACTGTAAACCCCTGGGCAACCTCCACTGTGAACGACTTAATTCACAGGATAAAACCCCAGCTTGTGAAATATGATGTAAGGGCAGATGATAATACCATGATTCAACCATAGGGAGGCTTGTTCACTGAGTTTCTTTCTTTATGTTTGCATCAGGGGTACTATGCAAGCAACAAAGTTTTCCCCGGAAAAGCCAACCTGTCATCTTTGCAGAATTATTCCAGAAATAAGATCATTGACATAGGTATACTTTTGTCATACCAATCTAGTCTGTTACCTCTGCCTAGTAAAGAATGTTTCTTTTAATGTTAAAGACGCATTGTCCAAATTAGAAGTGGCTGAGCATGTTTTCATTTGTGTAAAAAAAAATGGACTCCCACTTTTTTCTCACCTAAGACAATATTTCTTCTCTGAGAGAAAAAAAAAAAACAATTGACCTAAATACAATGATATCTCTGTGTATTTGTAGGTGGAAGGAAGTACCAGATCAAGGGCTGTGCTGGTCAAGGTGGTTTTGCTCAAGTGTTCAAAGCATACATTGACAGCAATCCTGACGTAGTAGTTGCTCTAAAGGTAGACCCTTGAAGTTTTTGCCAGATACAGTATGATGCAAAATGGCACAATTGTCAGATAGCTCACATCACATATTGCATATACTACTCTCTTCACAGGTACAAAAGCCACCTTTTCCTTGGGAATTCCACATGTATCGCCAGCTTGATTGCAAGATCCCAGAGAACCAAGTATGCCCTTGTCCATTAATTTTACCAGGTCACAGGCGTTTCACACCGTACTAATTACTCTCATACTATGTTAGAGATCAAGTTTTGGACTGGCTCAGAGAATGCATGTGTATTCAGACTACAGTATACTTGTCTGCGATTATCTATCACATGGCACACTCCAGGTAGGTTTCTATGGACTCTCACGGACTGAATAAATAAAATGCAAACATACTTCCTTGTTTAATTTGCCTTCTTTTTGTGATTTAAGGACGTCATAAACTCGTATATCGTTGTTGGCAAGTCCATGGAAGAAGTTTTGTGCATGTATTACACAATAGAAATGCTGTACATGCTGGAAACTTTGCACAGTGTTGGAATCATTCATGGTGATTTCAAGCCAGACAATCTGCTGATCCGTTACCCTCCGTAAGTTTATTCCGTTCCAATATTGCTGATTTGTTAGTTGCGGAATATTGATTATAGATAAAGACTTTTGATCATGAAGCCATGTACTTGTATAGTTGTATGTTAAAGATCGTGTACCTCATTAATTACTTGCAGAGAAAACCTAACTGAGACTCGCTTTCATGAGAAAACAGGTTCTTATCAGGTAAATCCCTTATACAACTACGAGTTCTGATTAGTGATGAGGTATGTCCACAATCTGATGCAATATTTCATTTCTACATCAGGGTCTCTGTCTTGTCGACTGGGGTAGAGGAATAGACTTGAACTTGTTTTCTAGAACCACCGAGTTTACAGGAGATTGTCGTACCTCAGGCTTCCGTTGCGTGGAGATGAAGGAGAATAAACCTTGGAAGTTTCAGGCAAGTCTATTTAATCACACTGTTTCAGCAAGAAATTTGTCTTTGCATGATTCGATTGTAAAATCATTCGAGGCCATTGGAACATGTGTTACATAGGTGGACACTTATGGACTCTGTGTAATCGTCCACATGATGCTGCACAACACCTACATGGAGATCGATAAGAAACAATCTCTGGACGGTGGCCACATTAATTTGCCGAGAACTTCATTTAAAAGGTCTCAAGAATAAATGAACATTGCTCGTTTAATTTTGTCTCTCAAACAAAAATTGACTAAGTTGTTTGGTCAGATACTGGAACGTGGATCTGTGGAAGGAAGTGTTCACGAAGCTGCTCAACAGAGAGACGAGTGAAGATGACACAGAGACGCTTAGGAATCTAAGAAAGTCAATGGAAGAATATGTATGCTCCGATCCTAAGCTCATGAAGAAGCTTAACGAGTTACTCGCCAAACAACGCGTCTCTTTATGCTCTTCGTAATTATATTCACTCAGTAATTAAAGAGTCTATATGTACAGTGGGTAGTCTGTTTGTGAGGAAAAGAGAGAAACATTCCGAGACTTTGATTGCTTTTCAAGTAACGTGCAATTTGTTGTATACGTTAGTTCATTATTGTATGTATATTTCTACCTTGTATTTCGCATCACACAGTTTCTTATATGTCAGAAGTTAGATACTAACAAAATAATCTATGGTGATTTATAAGGAGTATATTCAGATTCAAGTACTTTGCAAGTGATTATAGTAAGCATCAAGTTATTGAAGTTTTAGAGTCATTCTACGTAGTTGTTTATGTAATTGATTGTTTATATGTTCATGTTGGATTGAAAGGGTTTCATGACATGTTGTGTAACGAAGAAAAGGAAACCTTTATTGTATCTAAATATTTTTTATTAGGGATACAAATTCGAAAAAAAATGACGTCGACAAAAATAAATATCAAAATAGAAATATTACACGCGTGTAAAATACAAACCCACTCGCACCAAAGGCGCGTTGAGCGCGTGAGACTAGAATCCGTGGACTATATAACCCTCCGATTTGGGTATTTTTGCATTAAATGAAATATTAAGAGGACCTCCAGCGCGTGGGTCTCATTTGTGAACATGGGCCAAATAATACCAATAGGCTCATTTACACTTTTGGGCTATATAGAACATTTGCGGTCCAACAAATTCTAGCAAATGTCTTATTTCAAAATTCATACAAATGTTACTCCGCCAGATTCTATCTCTCGTCTGTTTTTCGTCTAATATCTTTCCAAAGACCTGAAACCAAAGAAGCACCCAAACATGTTTCAGTTTAAAGATCAATTTAATTGGCAGAACCTAGAACATGATTCTAGCAGCTGTTACCTACAGTTAATGTGGGTGAAGTTAATAGATGATCCATAGGGAACCGAAGCTTTAAGCTGGAGGAAGTGGACGACGACATGTTGGGCACTCCATCTTTATATCCATCCATCTCTGTAAGCATCCCGAGTGGAATATATGCTCACACGGCGTTACCATGCAATCATTGCTACGGTGTCTGAGATCAATCGTGGTCATGCAGATTACGCAGTCCCTGCTTCGGTTTACATCATGATCGAATCTTCTGTAGTAGCTGTATTTCTCAGGTAGCATCTGCCGCATCGGAAGTAATCACATGAGCTCTTGATAAAGACAACTAAGCAATTTACTATCAATCCAAAAAGGCATCAGAACCAACAAACCTTCCGAGGGACAAAGCAACGAGACCCGAAATAATGCTGAAGAAGAAGAACAGCAGCTTGAAACCCGATGAATGTGCACAGGCCTACACACCAGGCCTTGCTGGGCTCTACACGCATGAAGTTCTTCGGGCATCCAAAAACATACAACGGTATAGCAAGCCGTGTAACAGTCATCCCCAAGATATAATAAGGGTGCAGAGGCTTTCTAGAATCACGAACAACATTTGCAACTATCTGCGGAATCCAAAATGAGTACATAAGGAGGAGGATCGGCCGCATATAGTTGTGGAACTCATACATTATCAATATTCCTCCAAGAAGGATTCCATCTGTTGAAATTCATACAATGAGAGAAACATCAAACATCTGTGAGAAACTTAAGCATTTACTTGATGAACAAACACAAAAGAAATCAAAATACTCACAGAAACGGCTGTACAAAAAGGAGAGCTCACGCCTCATCGTTTCCCACCCCTCACCGCTGGTTGAAGGCCGGGTTGCTTTCCATATGGCCAGAAGATATCTCATCTCAAATATTGAAAACACTACAAATTTGAAGAACGCAGCTGTTGCAAAAGCGTTAAAGAGGGACTCTGCATTAAAAAGAAAAAGTACAATGATTGATAAAAGCATGACATTGTCAAGAAAGAGAGAGTAACGAGAATTTCCATCATAATCATTGAGAAATGTGCCTACACCGACTATGAAAACCTATGAAGATTGTGATGAAATGCGAGGTTGTATTGAAATACATACCAACTAAAATCCCAGCTGTGAGATGTAAAAGGCATAAATAAGAATCCATGATGGCTTGTTGCCCGATCATTACTATAGAGACCTTTGCAGCACCCTTGTATACAAGAAGAGTTATCCCAAATTTAGATTTTTCTCTTCTTTTAGAAAGATCAGGTTAACAAAAAGTGAGAATCTTACGGATTGTGTGTTACTGTGCTCCATTTGGCGGATCAACAAAAGAACCTGGAGGAACGAGACCTAAGTACAATAACAAGTTAAGGAATCCACTACAAAATGCGTTCGTGTTTGTCACTCTATGATTGAATGGAAAGAGGTTGGAACAAAGGATACAAAAGTGACCATCAATGTATAGTTCACAGCTTTGTTATAGTAGACTTCAACATTTATGGAGGTCGCATTCAGTGACAATGGCGAAAAACAATCTCCATCATCATCTACTGTAGGACTTTCCATCAATCCCTCGATATGATAATGATCTTTGTCCCCATCTATAAAAATAATTAAAACTCTCTCAAATTCAGACTAAAATTAACTAAGAAGGCAAGAACTGAGCAAGCATCATCATTTAAACGCCAAATGTTAGAAGGCATACATACTGTTTTCGTTAGAAGAGCTTTGGGATATTTGGGCTGCTATTTCGATATTGCAGTGCTTCTCCATCTCATATATTGGAGCTGAAATACAACACAATTGAAGGTCAGATGTAGCAGAAAAGTAATAAAAATGGAAACACAATTGAAGGTTACTCACAAGTTTTCTGTTTTAATCTTCTGTCTCTTGGAGATTCTTGAAATACTTGGGAGGAAAAAATTCCGAGCTGTTGGACAGCAGAAAACGTTGACACTATTAAGCTCTCCAAACATGTTAACCCATAGAAAAAAGAAGTCGAACCATAAGCAAAAAAAGCTCAATTATCATTTGGAAAAGTGGGCCATATTAGGCATTACCAGATGATAGGGGTTGGAGAGAAGATAATCGTCTTCTAGTCCTGAATCACCCTTTTTTCCGCTGATAAGTCATGATATATACAAACCTTAAAGAACCCTACCAACACTGAATCTTGAAACGCAACTAAATAAATGAAAAATGTTGTTATACCTGTTAGCTACAAGACGGAGCTGTCTAAAGGGCCAAATATATACACCTTCCACTTTAATTTGGGCACCACCCACATTATGTTCATTGTCAAATACGTCATGGAAAACAACTGCACCCTGTTCCCATCCAGAGTTAATACAAAATTCTGATTTTCAGATAACAAAAAAGCATGATTCCATGATGCAGACTATCAAGAGCTATTCACCTGAACGTAATGCACACCAGTTATTTTTGTTGGACTTGTCACTAACTCAATGACAGAGTTACCACTTTCTTTTCTGAAATCTGGGAACTTTGAAGAGCTATTTACAGTATCTAGAAACTTCCATGTACCTGTAACATATACATCATGGAAATGAGCTTCAAGATCATCCCTCAGCGCAGAATATGATACTGAAGCAGAAGCAAAATCAACAATGCAATGTCACAAAACCTCTATATGTTCCTGTTATGTTCCATGCAGAGAAGGGTCCTGCTCCGCTTTTATCTTTTTTGCCAAAGAGCCACTGCAAGATCACAAAAACAATCTCAGCATTAAACCCTTCCGGCCTAAAACTGCATAATCTCCTTCCCATACTAGATTCTGAGAGCTATCAGAGATTTTACAACAGTTGTCACTCTCCAATCCATAACGTAATCAAGTCAACGAACACATTGAAAAGCAAATGAATCAAAACTAAAAAGCAAATTGAAGCAATCATGAAAAGAAGAGAAACCTGATCGCCCCAGGATCGAGCAGTGTCTCTAATGGGTCTCAATCCATAAGCTTGTTGCAAAAGCGCAAACCAGATCGATAAGCAAAAGAAGCCTCCTAATCCCAAAACCCCCAAATTACTAAGCTTCTTCATATCCCAAAATCTCGGGTGAATTCACAATGCCGAATCATGGGGACATAAAGGAGACAGAGACAAAGAAGATGAATAAAAAAGGTTGCTTCAAGTGAAGTCAAACACAAGAAAACGAAGATCAAATCAGCTCAAGAGAAAGTGAGAGCCCAACAAACCGCAAAGAGAGAAATTGAGGGAAATTGGCTTTGTAACCTAAAACAAGATTATTGTGTGTACCAAATCGCAACTAGAAAAGATTAAGACAGAGAAACAAACTCCCCTCTGGAACAGCAATTGACTCATTTGAAAAATGGTGGTCGTTTGAGATTCCGAAAGTTGAAAACTTTTATACTAATATTTGTTTGGAGAGAAGAAAAAGTGGAAACTTGGAAAGGAGTTTACTTTGTAAAGTTTCACTCTTCAACACCATCTCTCTCTCCACTCTCTGGGCTCTCTCTTCTCTGCCTCTTAATGTTAAATCTTCTTTTTTTTTGTAAAAAATAGACTCAGATTTATGCTTATGCAAACGTCAACTGTATAAATATTTCATATTTGATAAAAAAAAAAAAAAAAATTATACATATTTCCTAAATTTTGTAGGAGTATTTTTTATGAGGAAAAAAAACAACTCATTATTCAATTTTAATACTATGTTAGTTGTCAGAATATAGAGGATTTTTTTAACTCCAAGTGGCCCTTTCAATCATATACTAAAAGTAAACACAATGGATGGCATCATCTAATTTCTACACCCACATTTCACATTCCTAAATTCAGTACGTATATCGATTATTAAAGATGCACAAGGATATGTGTTCTTTTTGCTAATTATAATTTGAGATTTCCAAGTGTATATACCACTTTTTAACTCACAAGCTTTAACACCTGAATACTAGATTAGATATTTTCTCACTTTAGATGGTTGATTCGTAACTTATATTAGAGTATTCATATGAAGCACAAATTGGCCCATGTAAGTAGGGTGTCCAAGCAACTAGAAATTTATATATATAAATGTATGTTAAGAACATCAATGTAAGGTAATTTTGAGAGTTGTTGTAGAGACAACTCTCCTTCTTTCTCATTTCTGAAATTTCAATCTAAAATCATTGTAATTTTGGTGACATTATATTAAGCTTTCATCAGGCACACATACCAAGGAGCCGCCTCCCTTGACGCTATGAGCTTCTTCCTCCGAGGTTGCTCCTCCGACTGCCTCCTCTTCTGATTGATACTTGGTGTTAGGGTGAGATCTCTCAGATGGACTTCCGTTTCCGGTCTCGTGGCTGTTTTCCGGCGAGATTTTCACCTGAGATGACTTCCTTGCCTCTGTCACTTTCGAGCCATTCTCGTCGCTTTCCGATGTCTTCGGTCTCCTTCCTCGATCTGAGGCCTCCTCCGGCTCCACCACCGAAGCCTCCTCCTCCACCTCCACCAGAGCTTCTTTCTCCACCGCCTCCACCAGAACCACCGGATCCACCAGACGCTCAGATCTACCTCTTCTTTGGTGAAACTCTTCTTTAACCGCCGGCGAGTCTCCCACTCCCTCCTACAAATCCGCTCTCTTCCGTTATGCTTCTCCAGCGTCGCTTGACAAGTTTCGCTCCAAGCCATCTCACCTCATCAACCAACGCTTCCTTTTCAGGTCCATTGTCAGCAGATCTGCTTGCTCGTTCTCCGCCTCAGTCACCACACTTATTATCCCGTTCCCTCAGCTCCATTGTCAGCGAATCTGCTTGCTCGTTCTCCGCCTTAGTCACCACCCTTACTCTCCCGTTCCCTCAGGTATGCTCATGTTCTTCTCTCTCTAAGACTTCTGCTTTGAGAAGTTATTGGCTGGGAGTTAAGAATAGGGTTTTGATTTTGTGGAATTCGGGTATGAGTCTTACCTTGCTGATGAATTTCGATCCTTTTGGATCCCCATTTGTGCTCTCTGATGGCACCCTTATCGCCTTAGTGCGACCCTTTACTGCAGTATGCAGGCCTTTTACTGCGATATGCAGTCCCTTTACTGCAGTATGCAGTTCCTTTCCCGGATTCATTTTGGATATTGGTAATATAAAGATTGGTTTACTTCCTTTGTGGCATATTGGATTGACCCTTTTGATGTCCATTCATCCAGTGAATTTGGTTGGTTTCTCCTCCGTGGAGTGTGTTCCTAAGGGCTTTGTCCCGTTTATTCGTATGGGCATCTATGGTTTTGTAGATGTGGCGTGGGAAGTGCAGTCTCTGTTTAGGGCTGAGCCTCCTCATTTTGGTACCCGCCGCCAAGTTCTCTTTCCAAAATTCCCTTTTGTTTGGAGTGGTTTGGATGATCAAGCGTCTCCGGTATTGAAAGGATCTTCCTCCCGGCTGATGGCTTTCTCTGCACTTGTTGCAGAGTTTGTAACCCTTTGGGTTGCATTGGATGCAGTCACACTTGAAGCTTTCGGGATCGTTCTTTTTCGATCTCCTTTGGTTTTCGTTGTTGAGTTGTTTTCTCAATCTATCTCTATCCTACCTTATTGTAGTGTACTTTCATGCTTTTCTTGCATTGTTATCTTGTACTTCACCTTTGTGATGGTTGTAATCCCTCCTCATTTGAGTGAGGTTGAGACTTAAGCTTAATGAAAATTGTGAGTTTGTCCAAAAAAAAAATATTAAGCTTTCATCTTCCTTTACTTTCTTGCACTTCAATAAAGCTTCATATGAGCTATCTTATTATTTATCTCTTTTACTAAGCTCTACAAGAGAGCTACAATAAACTTGCTTTGGATTTTCCTTCAACATAGATATTGCAAAGATAAACTAGGAACACTAAGAAGATTAATGGATCTCCTTCTTCCAGTGGACTAAATCACCAAAGTTAGCGTATTTCATTATTCAATAAAGTATGTCTTTGTTTTCGATAACTTTAGTTCGCTCCATAGTCCATAGTAGTTAGTTTTTAATCTTAAGAAAAACATTATAACTGCAATATGTTCTTATGTAACCAAGTGTCGTTAGTTCAATCGGTAAAGATTTTAGGCAAAGTTTAGAGGTCACCAGTTCGAGTGACGCTTAGGACGAAACTAATATTACATGTTGTGGTTTCGGGCCTGAGGGATTACGGGTTTCGGCCCAGAACCTCCTGGTATTCAAAAAAAAAAAAAAAAAAAATTCTTATATAAAACACACACAACGATTTAATCGAAAATTTTGTAAATCACCAATACGTTTTGGTTATAGTTGCACCAAATCCGGAATCCCTCCAAATATTTACAACTTGCATCCCCTTGATGAACACACCATCATTGGAACTGGGTTCCAAAACATCTACATTTAGAAGTGGTTCTATCTTATTTTGAATATTTTGATTTAATTTTTATGTTTAAATACTTAGAATTACGATTTGGAATCTCCTTAGATACACCATTGGAGATGGTCTTAGTAACTTCTATTGAAACATCAATGTATATCTCTTTAATGCTGTCATATATATATTTATATGTGGAAGTCATTATTAATTAGTTTTTGACCAATTAATTATGTGAATCAAGACTATCATTACTGTAGAAAGGCACATTTTTTTTGTCAACATTTGGGTCACAACTGGCTGACCCATTAGCCTAATTCCTACAAATTGTAGTGTTGGGGACTCGATCCCTGGTGTGATGGTGTCTGTCTTCTGCGGATTTGCCACTAAACCAAGATCATTTCACACTGTAGAAAGGCACATTGTTACTCAAAAGGAGAAAAATGAAAATAATGTATCAAACATTCGATGAACGAAGGTGTGAGTAATAATAGTAAACGAAAATGTTTTTTTTTTTTTTTGTTAAAATAATAAACGAATATGTTGTAACGAAAAGTGAACCTGGAGAAAAAAACGTACCTAGAGGATTACGAACAATTATAAAACTGAACATTTACAAAATGCTTAATTACAAACCTCTAATTTAATCAAATCGTTTACTCTCCATTTGACTTTCTCAATGAAGAATGATATGAAACTCTTAATCCTCGCCGTAATCATCTTTGTGGCTTTATGTCCAGCGTTGGTCCGATCTCGACAGAACAAATGTGACCAGTTGAGTGGGAAATGCATCGACGGTGGAGAAGAAGAGATCATGAAGATGAGATCAGGTTTGGATGTGATCAGCCGTAGGATTCTTCAAACGTCGAGATATATAAGCTACGATGCATTGAAGAACAACTTACCACCAGACAGGCGACATGGACAACCGGATCCAGATGGACGGGATCACCCATACCGACGAGGTTGTTTGGTCTCTACACATTGTCACCGGTTTACGGATTAAAACATTAACCTTGTCTTTTTAACGTCTCATGTGTAACATCTAGACAGTATGGGTAATACGATAACGGTCCTAGTGGAATTTTCGGTCTAATTTATAAAGAAACGTGTTGATTACTAATTGTGGAAGTTCGTTTTGAAAGAGTTAAGCCTTCGACCGGATGAGACTGTCATTTGGGGTACAAATTCATATACATTTTTCATTTCCTTTGAATCAATTTTATTCTGTTTAGAGATTGTCATCCTTTTCACAAATATATTTAACGAATCAGAATTGGTCACATTGTCAAGTTTTTTAATGCGGTCAATTCCATTTCTGAATTTAATAGAGTATTGGATAGAATACGATTGGATTTGACTTGATATTTACTTTTAGAGTTAATTAATTAGGCAGATGGCAGTTGAAAATGTAACGATGTGACTTGATACTTATTGCTAATTTGCTATGAAATGGTGTTCAATTTTCGGGAAGTTTTCAAAAAGTTTTAGTGATATGTAATGCTTATTTTATTGAATGCATGTATTTTAAGATGTATAGTATGTATTAAGTATGTGTGAATAAATACACTAATATTTACTATGTTAAATACAAATGATAATAAATATTAAAATACAATTCATCAACTTATATACAAGAAATGTAAATTGTATTTAATATTTCATATAGATAAAGACAAAAGAAAAAACCACGAGTTTTATACATAGTTAAGTAAGAAAAATAAAACTGTTGAAAACTTTTATTTGATAAAGTTGACATTCACATAAACACTGTTTAAGCAGGTACATACAGTGTTGGTCTTGGGTAATAACTAATAAGCTCATCAAACTTGTGTTTGGGGCCAAATTTATATAAAAAAATGAGACTGATTATTTGGACTAGGTCATTGGTTCGATTAGTTTAAGGCATCTGCTTTTGAATCCTAGATCCTAGGTTCAACTCATAACTGCATGATTTTAATATTTGTTCATGGTTCTAACTTTTAAAAACTCTCAGTGCCGGTTCTGGTTAAATGAAAAAGTACGTAAGTACATATGCCCAGTTTTGATATAATGAAAATTTCGTATAACTCAGAACTCAGAATATATAATATTATTTATAATGTTAAATGTTAGTATTCGTATACAATGTATATATTTTTTAAAAAATAAGTCACAAATATCTCATATTTTCCCGCGCCAATGACCCAAACCAGCGTTTTCGTCACTTGCTATACAATGTCGAGGATCGGATCAGAGTCGCTGAGACCATACCCGGCGAACTTCAAATGGGAAACTCATAATCAAGACTCACCCTAATCAATTTATAATTACAAAATCAAGAAATACAAAATATCACACGACGGTTACAGTAGCCGGACCGGTGGAGAAACTACCTAAGAGACCATCGTAGTTCAACATAGAAACCCTAGGCTTCGCCACCGGCACCCAATTCTCCGGCTCCATGGCCTCGGAAACGGCCGCTTCCAAGGAGCTAGATCGATCGCACGTGCCAAGCCACTTGGCTTGCATGTACTTGTGTTTTCTCCAAGGGGCCATATGCATTTTCTTGTCTCTCAAACACTTCTTTCCAGCGATGCACAGTATCTTGATCAGAGATCGAAGCCTCTCGGTTTTCCCGACGTAAACCTCCGGCAATCGGCTGATTAGTCTTTTGTATTCTTCACTGCCTTTTGCAATCTCGAACTCTGCCCTAAATGATAACTCGATCACCACTCGCATCTCGCCTTTCTTCGAACCCGATCGGTCCACGATCTCTATAAACTCGTGTTCCCCTGATTTTAATTAAAAAATAAGATATGAGTCAGTCCATATATTCATTTAGATTATACTCAGATTAAATTGAAAGATATGAATGTAATGTGTTGACAAAATCCCATGTTTGCTTGATACAGAAGTAACACATTAAAAAAAAAAAAAAGGGTCTGAAAAAATCTTTCGTGTTCTTGTGGACATAATATTTTAAAAAAGAATTATCTTCTTACATAGTATATATTGTCCACTGAGAAATGATAACGATGGGTGAATATTTGAGAACCAGTCTTATTAATAATAAATGTATAAAAATAGGTGTGCTTGTCTGTACCTGCAGGGATGTCTTGAGAGCTTCTCCATTTGGATTTGGATATGACGCAATCGTAGCCGGCGACATCTCTGAGGTGTCGAGAGATCTCACCACGTAAGCAACTCCGACAACCACCGTCCAGTGGTCGGCGGCAGACACAATAAAGACCCTTTGATTTAACTTGTTTCAAGGCTTCTTTTGTCGCTTGTCTAATCTTCGTCTCAACCGTACTTGTCCTATACAGTGATCCCTACACAATTCCGATACAAAATATTTAAATTATGTTGGCTACAAATGAGAAAGAATTATATAATTAATTTTGCTCCGATAATGAAGATTTTATTAAATGGGGAAAAAATTAAAAAAAAACTACCTGAAGAAGTTGTTCTTGTTCCTGCCAAAAGGCTTTGTTTTCTTGAGAATTGCAATTGTTATTGTTGTCTTGGTCGACGTCATCTCCGCCGTCAATGAGGTTGAAATCCTCCGGTGAGTGGTTTCCTTCGTCGAAGAGAACGTCGTCGAAGCTAGCCATTCCATCGAGAAATCTCATGATGTCATCGGAATTTTGCCGATCCATATTTACAACAAAGGACAGAGAAAAAATGTTGGTTGCTTTTAATTATTTTATTTATGGGTTGAGGGGAAAAAGCAGAAAAGGAGAAGAGTTTATTTATATAGGGGTGGGTGGGGCCCATTTGAACTCAAAGAAACAGATACATGGCGCCGCGGATGGTGACGTGTCGAGTTGTGGTTGGAGGATGTGTCAGATCTCTGGGATGAATGATTGCTCAAGACAGCTAGTTTCCATGTCAGCATGACTAATCTCGTGAGCCTTCTCAGAACATAT
The DNA here is from genome assembly GCA_011420285.2 of Erysimum cheiranthoides. Taxonomy (NCBI): domain Eukaryota; kingdom Viridiplantae; phylum Streptophyta; class Magnoliopsida; order Brassicales; family Brassicaceae; genus Erysimum; species Erysimum cheiranthoides. The sequence continues at coordinate 21,535,725 of CM022180.2, forward strand.
CCGGATATACTCCAATTTTTATTCTATTTATAAAGATTCCCTTTTAAGTTTTTAGTATATATAATAAGGATAATACGATAAAGTTTTATCGATAACTTAAAATTCATTCTGGAAAATCAAATCTAATTTGGGAAATGTTTATCTATTCAATTTTGCTTACTCTTGATAAAAAACCAATGTTTTGACTGTAAATGTAATATATTTTGCCAAAATCGTTTATAAACACACACACAGTGATGTCAAAATGAGTCAATCCCACACATTATCAGTTGGAATCTAGTTTCATTCAGATTACGAACGAGTTTGGACGAGTCTCATTATACTCATATATTCGTTTGTACTATGTTGACATTTTTAGTTTGCTCTACATTGGTTTGATTATGATTATACAAATATTCAAATAATTTGATAGGTAAAAACCATATTCGACATGTATCTATTAACGCATGGTTGACTAGATCGAGATGAAGATACTCATCAATAATTACACAATTCAATTGACACATAAATAAAAGATTTTCTATAGTTCACGTCACGCATTTGATTTTTGTATAATTTGATTATTTAGTTTTGATTACTTAGTCACGCATATAGTTTTGATTACTTAGTCCGATCAAATATAAATATAGTTTGATAGTTACTTGCAATGTGAGGATGAACACTTGGCATTGGCAAATACCTTCTCATTTGTTGTTGTTGATAAATTCTGCATCTGACAAGCAAATTGAAATTGTAAGCGCTGAAATTCAATTAATTAATTGTCCCAAGATTCACGAAAGCTCTTAATTCGTTGAGTAAGCTTCTTTCACATTGTTTAAGAAAAGAAAAAAAAAAGAAGGCTTCTTTGACATTGTTTTTGCTTAAAAAGTTTTCTCACCGTATCAACAAATTAATGTATTGGAAATAAGAAAATAAAAAATTGCTGAAAAATAAGAGATTAATTTAAGTAAAAATGTTTGTTTCGGTTGATGATTACTCGATAATTTGATATCACTGAAGTTGACTGAGACAGCTAAGCTGATGCTGCGATCAAGTGGGCTTTCTGGGCCTATTGGATATTACATTTCACAAAATCAAGCTCCTATTCATTTTGTGCATGAGAACTAAACCCAGTTTTAGTATATAGGAGGAACGTTAAGAAATCTTTTAGTAAAAAACTTTTTAAAAGATTGCAATTGCATGGTATATAATACGTTTTTAAAGCATAGGCAAAAACCATATAGTATCGGAAAGCTGACAAATCAATTCGGTGATGTATGCGAGTGTTACTCGTTTGAAGATAACCTGAGCTAGCAATTATCAAAGCATGATACTTAAAATACATTATATTTTTTAGCTATAAAATTATTATTATTTTGTTACAAAGGTAAACTTATAAGATTGAATTACCAGAATGCTAGAGAATGATCTCCGAGCGAATCGATTGTGTGGAAGAATGATTTAATAAATTTGAACAATGCTATATATATGAATATATCTTTTCACGTCTGGGGTTATAGTCGCCAAAGTCGTCCAGTATATAAACTCTCTAGTTAGAGAAAGAAAATTGGTGAATGGTCAAAATTGAAGTCGTGATTTGATGAACATTTCCACTCATTCAATGTTCCTACGATGACATAATTATAAACGTGTGAGCTGCAATACGTTGTAAGTTAACATTAAAACAAATCATTGTATATATGCTTATATTCAAATGTTTAAAGCACTGTATAGTGGCGAGTGGCGACCATATCTCTTTGGAGAGCAAATGATGAATTATTTTTAATAAAAAGAGAAAGTCATAATTAAATTAGAGGAATCAATTAATATTTAGAATGCTGATGACAAACTTTACACTTTTAAGGTTTAATCCTTCTTCTCCAGGAAAGCCGATTAGATAAAACCGTAACAATGATTTCTTTAACAATATACAGTATGGGGAAAAAGAGGTCACCGACAGTGTGTTTCTTTTCTTTTGTCTATTGTATTAATGTTTTTTTTTTTTTTTTTTTTTTGTAATAATTAAGTTTCCTTACTTTTCTTTTTGTTAAAAATAGTTTTCCATTTCTTTAAATGACGAAAGATCTATGCTTACGCCAATATGATTTATACATACATGGATGCTCTTTTAATTTAGAGAACAAAAGTTTTACTTTACTTTTACTCGACTATACAGTCTGGTCTAGGGAGACCTCCCACCAGGGACCGAGGAGGTCTCCCTGGTCTCACCCGACGCAATACAGACCAAGGAAACCTCCCACCAGGTACCATAGTATGCCAAACTGACGCATCATGGTTGGAACTGAACAAAAATGCAGGTTTGGGATGGGTAACAATGAACAGCAACCGGGAAGTAAAGTCATGGAACTGCAAACCAGTGCCTTTTGTCAAAGGACCAAGCGAAGCTGAAGCATTGTGCATCTTTGAGGCCCTCTCTTCGCTACAAAACAAACGAGATAACCAAATCATCATAGAATCTGATGCAAAGAGTGTCATTGCAGCCATAACCTCGCAGAAACCTCCGATTAACTTGACTGGAATCATCGAAGACATCCTCACCATAACCAAATCTTTTCGAGTTCTTTCTTTTAGATTCATCCCAAGATCTGAGAACTCTATTGCTGATGATCTTGCTAAAAATGTCGTACGGTCGATGACCTTAGGCACTCCTTCTATCTTGTAGTCCTCTTTATGTTTTTAATGAAAGTTTTCCTTTCCGCGACCAAAAAAAAAAAAATACAGTCTGGTCTATGCATACACTTAAGGTTGATAATAAGTCATAACCATTTCTTCTCATTACCAAAATTTGGTACAAATATACAAAGGAAAAATAACACCATTGGCAATTTGGCTTTCTGAAGGAAATACAGGCAAACAAGGGTAAGCGGTCTGACTTAATTAACTTAAGCAAATGTTTAGTAAAAAAGTAGTATTATTTTATGTGGGATTCACATGGTTGAACATTTATCAAATCTAAAGAGGAAAATACATGGTTGAACATTTATCAAATCTAAAGAGGAAAATAAGTGACATGACTTGTGAGAATCTGAATCTAATGACACTCAGCATGTGGTCTGTTTTCGTAGAGATTGATTGTTTGAGAAAAAAATGAAAAATCTGAGACAAAGATTTGTTTTTTTCTTTGTTTCGGTTAAAAAACTTGAATGAATTAGCGTTTTCAACAGCACATACTTGAACTGACAAGTAGTAATAATGAATCTTGATATAAAGATATTAAACAATCTATGGGGATTAAAGAGTAAATGAGAAAGAGCATCGTGTGGCAGATGATGAGATGTGGTCGGTAAAAAAAAAAGGTTAATGATACCAACGTGTTACCGTAAAAGGGCTTCCGAAATTCACGTTTAGTTGTCCACACACACATCAGAGGAAGTGCGTGAAATCTGATTCTTACTTGCTACCTTCTTCTTCTTCTTCTTGCCAATGATCGATACATCTTTCAACAGACCTTAATTCGTGTTGCTTGAAGCCTCCATCGATAGATAGATAGAGAGATCTATTAGTTCACATTTTTTGGGGATCAAATCATAAAAGGGGATTCCTTTTTGTGTTTTCTTATCATAACCTATTTAAAGGGATAATCTTTCATCTGGGTAAGTTGAGATTTTCTTCACATTCCCCGAAACGTGGACACATTTGATCTTTTGGGGTTCGATCAAAGTTTGAACTTTGCTTGCATTTCTCGAACCCGAAGAAACTGGCGAGATTACAAGCGATACTGAAATATCTAAAGCTAATAAGAGCAAGAAGAGGCATGGCTCCTCCAGGGAACGGGCCACTCGTACCAATTCTAGGTTTCCTTACATGTGTCGCTTTTATCTATCTCTCCTTTGGAGATTTGTGGTTCGATTTCAAAAGGGAGTCCGACTTAGGTTTCGTGAGACGGAATGGGACACACTTCCTCGTCGATGGTAAGCCTCTCTATGTCAATGGCTGGAACTCGTATTGGTTCATGGACCATGCCGTCAATGATCATAGCAGACACCGTGTCGCCGCTATGCTTGAAGCTGGGGCCAAAATGGGTCTCACTGTTTGTAGAACCTGGGCCTTTAATGATGGAGGCTACAATGCTCTTCAGATCTCTCCTGGCAGATTCGATGAACGAGTCTTCAAGGTATCTCCTCCTTTCCTATCTACACTCTCCTCTCATAGAGCGTTACGGATCTTCTTTTACCAAGTTCCACATTCAAATTAGTTTTGTCTTTTTGCCGACATTAGTCTTCTTCCTTCTTCTTATTTTAATCAGAATGCCAATGAAGATGATAAGATATAGAACGAGGGCAATGTAGCATCTATTTAGATTTCTTTAGTGATCAATTCAATGTTTATTATAGCTTGGAATTCGAAGAATCTGCAATTACTTACTTCTTCCTGCATTTGTTATCGTTTGCAATCCGTATTTCAAGGCTAATTGTTTCACTATTTACACCCCCTTGTACATTCGGTTTGATGTGTACTTGTCCTGTTCTCAGTTTGAAGATTGGACAATATTTATCTTCAGCATCTTGCGTGTTCTGTCTCCTTGTAAACTGACCTCTTCCTCTCTCTTAACGAAGTCTTATATAACGTGGTCAGGCCCTGGATCATGTTATCGCAGAGGCGAAAACACATGGTGTTAGGTTGCTTCTTAGCTTAGTGAATAACTTACAAGCGTATGGAGGGAAGACTCAGTACGTCAATTGGGCATGGCAAGAAGGTGTAGGCCTCAGCTCGTCCAATGATTCCTTCTTTTTTGACCCATCTATCCGCAGATACTTCAAGAACTATCTAACGGTATGTTTTTAATCCTAATCTCTTCTTGATGTGAACATGGTTGTGTTAGTCTATATCATCATACGTAGTTGAAAAAGATACTGAATTCAGAAATACAAGAGATGCTACGATCAATTTACTCCAAACTTGGTTCCTGGCACATAGACTTGGATAAGTTTCCGTGCAATAGCTTTTCCTCACTTAGAGGCTGTAATTGTTGATGGTTATGTATTTTAATTGATGTTAAGCTTGAAATGACTCTCATTTTCCGTTTGCCAGGTGCTGCTGACCCGCAAGAACTCTTTAACAGGGATCGAGTACAGAAATGAGCCTACAATTTTTGCATGGGAGTTGATAAACGAGCCTCGCTGCATGTCTGATATCTCTGGGGATACCCTACAAGTGAGTTCTCCTTCAGTTTGGTGGTTTCTTGTACAACATTGGCTCATTAGTAATGGTTGAAAATTTAGTAATGTTACTCTTGTGGTTTCCATTTTCTGGTTTGTGGATTCAAAGGACTGGATTAACGAAATGACTGCGTTCATTAAATCAATTGACAAGAAGCATCTTCTAACCGTAGGCTTGGAAGGGTTCTACGGTCCGAATAGCCCCAAACGGCTGACAGTTAACCCAGAACGGTGGGCCTCTGAGCTTGGGTCAGATTTTGTTCGAAACTCTGATTCGCCAAACATCGATTTTGCATCAGTTCATATCTACCCTGATCACTGGTAAGCCTCTGTTGACAAGTGTGTGAACAAATGTGTGGAATTCTTGTTTGTTAACACAAAGTTTGAAACTTTGGCAGGTTTCACGATCAGGGGTTTGAAGAAAAACTAAAGTTTGTGGTGAAATGGATGCAGTCTCACATTGAAGACGGGGACAAGGAACTGAAGAAGCCTGTTCTGTTCACAGAGTTTGGGCTGTCGAATCTGAACAAGGACTATGAGCCATCGCAGAGGGATCGGTTCTACAGAACCATATTTGATGTTATATACAAATCAGCGAAGCGGAGGCGGTCAGGTGCAGGAACACTGGTGTGGCAGTTTTTGATAGAAGGCATGGAAGGGTTCAACGATGACTTTGGGATAGTCCCGTGGGAGCAAGATTCAATTCAGAGATTAATGATGGAACAATCTTGCAGATTGGGACGGGTCAGTGGACGGCATCTTCAAGACAAGAAGTCGATAGAAATGTGTTCCCACAGACCATGAGAGGGAAGGAATACAATACAGCTTTTGTTGGTTTGTTTTGGTCTTGCCAACTCATGTTTGGCATATTTATTTATATATGCAAACTCACTCAAACATCTTATAGTAAAGTTAACCTTGAATTTTGACCTGTGCGTATCAATAGAAGATTGAATCGAGACCTACTTTACAGTTTACACTTTACACTTTACGTACATCCATCAACCAACAGAGAGAAACTCAAGACAGAAACCTAACTTAAGAAGGATGCTTCTAGTTCTATCTGCACAAGTTGAAGAAGCTTTGTATATACAGTATACGTACAACTAAGAAACAAATTTTGAAATTTGTATATTGATCCTCTAACTTGTTATAAATTATGATTTAGCCCCGCTCATTCATTTTGCTCTAAAGTTTGGTTCTTGAGGCTAACGCTAAGGGTGAAATGATGGCGACTCTTACTCAGCGTCTCAATCTCATCCCCAGAGCATGTCCTCCTCAATCGAGACCTGCTGCTCAGTCAGTAACAAATCTCAGATTCGATTGCGTCCCAAACTCATCGAAGCTTTCTCTCAAGACATCATGTGGAAGATCAAGAACCCTTCACCGGAGGAAAAATCTCACCGTCCGATCTGTCTTTACGGGAATCGTGGAGGAAATGGGACAAGTCAATAATTTGGGAATGGCCGATCACGGCGGATTCGACCTCAAAATCGGGGCGAAAGTGGTGCTGGAGGACGTGAAGCTCGGTGACAGCATCGCCGTTAATGGGACTTGCTTAACGGTGACGGAGTTCAACGCAGAGGAGTTCACCGTCGGGTTAGCACCGGAGACGCTGCGGAAAACATCACTGGAGGAGCTAGAGAAAGGATCTCCGGTGAATCTCGAGCGTGCGTTGCAGCCGGTGAGCCGGATGGGTGGACACGTGGTGCAGGGACACGTGGACGGGACGGGAGTGATAGAATCCATGGAGGTTGAAGGAGATTCCTTGTGGGTGAAGGTGAAAGCAGACAAGGGCTTGTTGAAATACATTGTGCCTAAGGGATTTGTGGCTGTTGATGGGACCAGCTTGACTGTGGTTGATGTGTTTGATCAAGAGAGCTGTTTCAATTTCATGTTGGTTGCTTATACTCAGCACAAGGTTGTGATCCCGACTAAGAAGATTGGCCAGAAAGTGAACCTTGAGGTTGATATCATGGGGAAATATGTTGAGAGGCTTCTCACCAGTGGTGGCTTCTCCATGAACACGGCAGAGGTAAACTAGAAAACTCCAAGTTTGAGTCTTTTTAGTAGCTTTGATTTGGAGGAGAGTGGAAATAATACTGTGTGGGTGTCCTTTGATGATTTATGGGATCTGTCTATCCACTTGTCTGAGAAACTTATTGGTTTTCTTCTTGTTGTGGGGGATATGTGTATCCATTGTTCACTAATCACTACGCTCGGCTAACTTGTTAGAATAGCTCGTTCCTTGTGTTCAGTAATTCGATTGGGAAACTTGTCTGACGAGCATCTTATAATTGTTGAGCTAACAAGCTTCTGTTGTATGGGTTGCAGGAAAAGAAAGGGTGATGGTTAGCTGGGACTTGGGAGAATTTGGTGAGCGGAGAGCTATGACCTGTTGGCCTCCGGGTTCTATGTAAGATGGATCTTAGTCCCTGTTTCTTTGTAATGCGGGTAGTGAACAATCCACGCACTTAGGCACGGTAAGGAAAGTAGATGAACCTCATCGAGTAATGATGATCAATTCATTTGTGCAATAAACCCAAGAATCCAATTGTGTAATATGGCATTGCCCTTTTAAAACTTCTATTCTACTTCTTGTTAGGCCTTCATATGTATATCTCTGAGTGTTGTGATGATTAAATGGAAAAACAAGAAAAGTTTAAACGACACGGAGTTGAATACATAATAACACTAAGAGGCATATATAATGTGTTGTTTACCCATGGAACATGTTGTGAGATGTGTTATTAAGAGTTTACGAGGACAAGAAGAAAAGACAGAGAAGGAAGAAGGTAGAAAGAAGCGTGAGATATGCAGTTGTGGAGGCTCGGGGAGTAGAATCAGAAGTTGAGGACGCAGACGGGGTGACATCAGTGCAGTCAAGACCTTCTTTTCCCTCTTTGCACATGTTGGCAAAGATACCAGGAGGATAACGACCGTAAAGGTTGATGTAGCTGAACATTGTGGAGGCACAATCGTTCTTCTCGTCGTTAAGAACTTCAGCGAAAGGGCAAGCAAAGTCCTTGAAGGCAGAGCAACACACCTTTGCCGGATAATTTGGCCCTTTGCATTTGCTTGTTATGATTGTGTAGTTCTTGTTGGCAAAATCTTCTTTGCACGCTGTTTCAATTAAAAAAAAAGAAAAGAGAAAGATCCATAATGTGTCCAGATATATTATTATAAACATTAGAATCAAGATTTGGTAATCATCAAATAGGAGGGATGATCTTTACTTGTCCTTGCCTGAAGAAGAGCTCGGCTTGTGGCTGTGTGACGATCAAATTCATCATCTGCACATTCAAATCCAGAAAATTCAAAAGAAATTTAAAGGATACTTTTCTTCTCCATATAATGAAGATGAAAATAGAAAGAAAAGCAAATAATTTCTAAATTCTTAAAAAAACAAAACAAGAAATATGAGGAGATTTACATGAGAGGGAGAAACCAGAGAGGAAGAAAAAGGGAAGAAGAGAAAGCAGACAGTAAGGAGAAATCTCCATTGTTTCTCTGTTTCTGCCTCTGCCTCTCTTCTCTTCTCTTTTCATCAAAGAATTAATTAGTGAATTTGGGTACTTCTGTTAATAATGCTTTGTTTCTTTTTTAGTAAAAGGAAAGTTACAGGATGAGAGACAATTTCGGGGGAAATGTAAAAGAAGAAAGAAACCATTGCACCATTTCATTCCAAAACTATCCATTCATATGTATGTATATTTGGGTTTTGAAATCGACATTAAACCAAACCCATACTAAAGCCTAAAACGACGACGTTTCAATACAACTACATTCAGTATTCTTGATTCAGCAGTGGGTGGGTACTCTGCTCTAAAGTCTAAACCTATGCTCGAGTGAGATTGACGACTAAACACTATTCTTGATTTCGTTACAAAATTTGATTTTTTTTTTTTTCTTTTTCTCCAAATTGCAAATGTTAAACCCCTAATTAAAGAGTAGTTTCTCTGTTTCTACCAAATAAAAAAGAGAGTAGTTTCTCTGTTTGAAATCTGTATCATCGCCAAAGTATGAATCATCTTCTTCTTCGTCTTGTTGGTCCAAAGCCAAATTACATGCTCAGGAGCTTCCTTTTTCACTCCAGCAGGACCATACCCTCCCCGTTGGACCCTTACGACACTCTCCAGCGTCGGGTCGCGAGGGCCGGCGATCCCTCGGCTTCTATTATCAGCGTGTTGGAAGGTTGGCTTGATCAGGGGAATCTGGTTAAGTCTTCGCAGCTCCATAGCATCATCAAGATGCTCCGCAAGTTCAGCCGTTTCTCCCACGCCCTCCAGGTCCCTCACTCTAGCTTCCTCTGTTGCTCGGTTTCAGAAAAAGTTCATCTTTTTTTTTCTTTTTTTTTTTTTGGTTTACGAATCCAAATCTTAAAAAGGGTATCTTTTCATCATGTTAGATATCAGATTGGCTGACTGAGCATAGAGTTCATGAGATCTCTGAGGGAGATGTTGCTATTCGGCTTGATTTGATTGCCAAAGTTGGTGGTTTGGGAGATGCAGAGAAGTTTTTCGAAACCATTCCTGTGGAGAGGAGGAACTACCATCTCTACGGTGCTCTCTTGAACTGCTATGCGAGCAAGAAAGTGTTGCACAAAGCGGAACATGTCTTTCAGGAGATGAAGGAGCTTGGTTTCCTCAAAGGTTGTTTACCCTACAATGTGATGCTGAATCTCTACATCCGGACTGGCAAATACACAATGGTTGAGAAGCTTCTGCGGGAGATGGATGATGGGGCTGTGAAGCCCGACATCTTCACTGTCAACACTCGCCTGCATGCCTATTCAGTTGTATCTGATCTAGATGGAATGGAGAAGTTTCTGATGCGTTGTGAGGCTGACCCGGGACTTCAGCTGGACTGGCGCACTTACGCCGACACAGCAAACGGCTACATAAAGGCTGGAAGAAATGAAAAGGCGTTTGAGATGCTGCGTAAATCAGAGCACTTGGTGAATCCTCAGAAAAGAAAGCACGCTTATGAGGTTCTCATGTCATTCTATGGGGCTGCAGGTAAGAAAGAAGAGGTGTACCGTCTCTGGAGCTTGTACAAGGATCTGGACGGGTTCTACAACACAGGATACATAAGCGTGATCAGTGCACTCTTGAAGATGGATGACATCGAGGAGGTTGAGAAGATTATGGGAGAGTGGGAAGCTGGACACTCCCTTTTCGATATCCGGATCCCACATTTGTTAATAACGGGTTACTGCAAGATGCAGATGATGGAGAAGGCAGAGGAAGTAGCAAAAATGTTGGTTCAGAAGTGGAGAGTGGAGGAGACAAGCACATGGGAGCGTTTAGCTCTCGGGTACAAAATGGCAGGTGAGATGGATAAGGCTGTGGAGAGATGGAAGAGGGCGATAGAGGTGAGCCAGCCAGGGTGGAGACCACACCAGGTTGTGCTGATGAGCTGTGTGGACTATCTGGAGAATCAAAGAGACATGGAGAGTTTGAGAAAGATTTTGAGACTGCTAAGCGAGCGAGGACACATTTCGTACGATCAACTATTGTATGACATGAACGGAACTGGACTGGGTTGGAAGATAGTCGATGCAATGGGAAGAAGTTGACATGTTGATGAAGGAGAAGTAAGAATCTAGAAGGGACACATTCCAAACAATGAAGTCTTGAGACCATTGCGATTTCATTTCATTAACAAGCATTTTTTTTGGGTTATACTTGTCTTAAGAATGAGTTAACTAATAATAGATTAATGTTAACTATATAGCAAAGAGAGTTACAAATTGATTCAAATATTAGTCTTCTCCACAAATTGATCAAAGAGACATGGAGAGTTTCAGAAAGATCTGAGACTGCTAAAGCGAGAGAGGACACATATTCTACGATCAACTACTGTACGATATGAACAGAGCTGGAGTGAATTGGAAGCTAGTCGATGCAATGGGAAGAAGTCGGTACATTGAGGAAGGAGAGGTATGAATCTAGCCATAGATACATTCCAAACAACAGTCTTTTTGGATTAATACATTTTTGTTCCGACTGTTATAAGCTCTTTTAGGGCTTAATCTTAGTTCAGAAAAATGAGGTAACCTAATGAGAAACGCCTAATAGATTAATGTTAAACTAGATAATACACAGAGTTACAAATATATGCTAGTCTTGTCCACCAACGTAGCCTCCTCCTCTCATTGCCTCTACCATCTTCAGGCTCAATCGGTCTTTGTCCATTGCATGCAACACTTGCTCTTGCTTGTTCAGGAGTCTCAGAATATCGGCTGTACTCTCCATGTCTCTCCGACCCTCCACATATTGCACGCAGGCATAAGCGGACAGAGCCATGCTGCTCTTTGGGTTCCAGCGGTCATGCAGCCTCCCCTCCAAGGCCTCTGCCACTCTCTTCCTCATCTCCTCTTCTTTATCATCTTCATCCTCCACCAAATTAGTTACCTTGTGTGCCAAACGCTCCCATCTGCTCTCCTTCTTCCCAAGCATATTCACAACCTTCTCGGCCTCCTCCTTGACGCATCTATCTTGGAGACGAAAGCCCACCAGATCAAGATTGGGACAGTCATCCCACTCTTCGAGAACCTCATCGAGATCGCCCTTCTTGGTAAGTGCCTTGACGATGTCAGAATAATTGGAGCTGTCAAAAGATATCCCGTAGTCCTTAGCCAAGTTCCAGAGCCGGTAAACATCCTCTGTTTGATTCTCGTTACAATACACAGTCATAAGACATGTATAGATGGTTTCTCTGCAGCGGTCATTATTAACCAAAGGCTCTGAACTACGTAGCAAGGCTAAACCCTTTTCCCTAGACCCTGCTCGCATGTAGACCAATCCTGGAAAGTAGAATGTGACCCATTTTTCCTGAATCATCTTCTCCCACTTGCTCAAGAACTTCTGCATACCTTGTACGTCTGAGACGGATGCGATGGCGTAAGAAGTCAGGAGCTTGTCAAAGGATAGTCCTTGGGGTTGCAAGTTTTTGTCGTCCATCTCACGCAGAAGCTTGACCACCATGTCGTGATTATCAGCCTGAAGGTAGAGAGAGAGCATGGTGGAGTAGAGTTGAGGGTTGTTATGAGCAAAACCAAGGTCTATCATCTTAAGAAAGGTGGACTCGGCTAGGGTGAGGGAGGAGTGAGTTTTGCAGCAGTTGAAGAGAGCGTTGTACAAGTAAAGATCCCTCTTTTCCAAAGGAACAGTCTCCAAGAAGTTGGCAGCTTCTTCCACACCACGAAGTTTTGCAATCAAGAGAAGCCGACGCTCAAAATCCATGGAAGTCAGCTTGTAGGCTTTTTGCTCACTCATCCAATCCGATACCTAAAATTTAAAAAAAAAAAAAATCGATAAAAAATTTGCAAGATTTTGAAACATTACAAGATCGAGTAGCAAGTAAGTAACCTGTAGAGCGTGAGAGAAGCGATTGGATTGGTGAAGGAAGGTGATGATGCTTCTGAGTTCTGTAAGTGGCGTTTGATTTCCGCGATCGCACCATTCCCGGAGCAACGGGGTGATGGAGACCGTCGAATCTTGGACTCGCTCGATCCGACGCTTGAGAGTGAGCTCCGGCCAAGGTATGGTTTTGGGGGAATGAAAGAAGGAAAGCATGCAAGGAAGGTTCTTGAACAACCTACTGCATTCTACTTGGAGAAGATGCTTCATGCTCTCTCAAGCCACAACACACAGACACACAGAGACGACAAGACAAATCAATCCTAGGTTTTTATGCGACGGCACTTTCATATTTTTATTACTTTATTCCTTAACCGGAAAAATTGCCATAATTTCGATTTTGACAAATCCGGTTTGAATCTACCAGTCCTGAATCACCAGCCGAGCCTCCTCATATGATGAATCTCTAATAAAAGAAAGATAGGCCTCAGAATACATTTTTTTGGGTTATCATTTTCTTTCTCAGGCCATCTAGGCCTGATTTGAATCATCATGATCATTCAACTCTTAGTTATTGCAGCCCTTCTTAACCGATTAGAGTCCGTTTTCACATATCCACAATCACATGTATGTTCGTTTCAGTCATTTGTGTATATAAAATTAAAAAATTGCAATGTATGTTCGTTTCATCTCAACACACAATTGTGAAATAGTAGTTTAAAAAGCCGATAAAGTTGCAAGTAAATTGAGAGGGAATCGCAGCAAACAAATACTCTTGTATCCAATCACTATTTAAAATGATTTTATGTTAATTGACTAATTCTGGTTAATCCCAACCAAAACATTTGACTTATGTTGCTCCTCATTGATGGCGCAAAGCCGAAAAATAACAATATATGTAAAATAGAAACATGACACATCCAAGATTAAATTCCATTGGAGAGATGAAATAGTTGAGGCCAAGATTGATTTCGAAACCAAATCTGTCTTTCTACAAGCTTCCTTACAAATCGTCCAAGGAAAGGTAATCGTTGTCCGATGATACAATTGGGCTTCTTGCCCCTTCTAGCATCAACAATAGCCATTAAGGCTGGTTTCTCCATTGAGAAGCTTCTAAAGAAAGAGACTTCCTGAATCATGAAAACCAGAGATGGTAGAACACACTCCATAAAGGAGGAATTTGATGGAAAGTACAGGAGGAGACTAGTGGTAATGAACACTCAATTGCTCCAAAAAGGTCATGTAACCACACCAAAGGAACAAAATCAATAGCTGAACGTGGCATAAGCTGAACGTGGAACCCGATCAAGAACAAAGAATGGGAGTTTCTAGATGTATTCGAAACCATATCTGTCTTTCTACAAGACAAGATTCATTCTAAACCATGTTCATAGGAGTTCGTTTTGTGTAAAGACAATGTTGCTTGCTGTTTTTCAGATTTCAGGTATGACAACAAAATGATAAATATATACTAATAAGAATGTAAGAAATACACAAGGTTCAAAGATAAAGATCACATGGGGCAAAACATCCCTACGCTATATACAACAACACCAGCCTTCCTAGGAAAATAATAGAAATCATGAGGCTTCAGAAGAGTATCATTCACTCACTTGCTCAAAGCCAAAAATAGCTTTGATCAGGCAATGTAGGCAAAGATATGAAACATCATCACCAGCCTCACCCTCAAAAGGCAAAACATATTTCTCCAAGAAAACAAAACGAGGCCTCAGAATACATTTTGTAAAAGTTATATCATTTGTTTTTCAGACAATGTAGGCAAAATTAGAATCATCATAGGCCTTAAAGCAGCAACAATGGAAGAGAGATCAACATAAAAATGAAGGAGCAATGAGCCTCAGACTGATTAAAGAATTCATTTCAGAGTTAAATCAAACAATGTAGACAAACTTTTTCAATCATCACTGGCCCATGATCTAACCAAGTTCACAAAGATTAACAAACACAAAAGAAAGGTTATGACTTTGCCAAGCACAAAGAGACGAAGATAACATAGGAGGAGCCGCTTTACTCATTCAATGAGTTGGATTCGATCAACTACAAGACATCATGCGATGAAAACGAAAGTATGAAGCTTTGATAGTAATAATGAAAAATCTCTTTCTGATTTTTTATGTCTCTCCGCCACCAGAGAGTTTTTATCTTCTTCCTCTGAAACCCTAGTAGGCCAGAATCTTCTTATTTATATACAACTGTGGCTTTTAGCATTGGACCGAATCTCTCTATCAGGTAGAGGCCCATATCTCGGCCCACTAAACCGCAAATTATACTTTTTAAAAAATCTTCTTCCTTTTTTGAAAAATTTTCATAACATTTTTTTTTGGTAACATTTTTTAACACGACGGCTTCTCAATTTGTCCTCTTTTGTTCCAAATTAAAAATCTGAGTTCATGGAAGCTTTATCTTAAAGCTGAAATTTGAAGGAGAAGTTTTTACTATTTCCAATGTACTCTTCTTTATTTAAGATGATGTGTAAGAAATCTTGCATAATTAGTAGATCTCATATCCATTGAAGAAGGTCTGAAATTTTGTTGACATACAAGAAAACAAGAGAGCGGCGAAAGATTGATAAAAGAATGAAGCAGAATTAAGAAAGACTTAGATAAATATAAAACCCACAAGTAAGAAGAAAGACAAAACTTAGTATGAGAGGAAGAAAAAAAAGAACAAAGACAAAGAGATTAGAGATGAAAGAAAATGGAAAAGAATCAACGACGAAGGTTCTTGACTTTGGACCATCCCTTCTTACAAGATTTGCTGACAACTCTGACGCCTTTCTTGAACAGATGCTTCAGCTCCATCGCCCTCACCTTCACCTGTTCTTCGAATGCTCCCATCTTCTTCTTCTTCTTCTTCTTTCTTGGATTCTCCTCTTCTCTCTCTCTTCTCTCGGAGGTGAGAGATGTATGTAAAACGTAAGGGCTTTATTAAAGTTTTGTTTGTGTCCTCATTTCTCTCTATTATATAGAGGATATTATAGAATAGCTGTGATTGTTATTAATAGACTAATTGGAAGATTACACCTAAGCTAAGCTATCTATGCTGTTTTATACTCCTTAAATTCTTTTTTTTTCTTCTAATTTTGCCATTGCTTTGCTTTAGTTAAAAAGAAAGAAAAAAAAAAAGTCTCCTTTTCTCTATGCTGAAATGTGTGTGAAACAAAATTTAGTAAGTAAATTGGTTTTGCCAGTTAAATGAATCCAATTTGGTGCGTCGATCCAAAGAGGGGTTTATACACGTGGCAAAAGAAGAACCGTTGGATGTTTGCGGTGAAAATTGCCAGCTCTGCAATCGTCATCATGCAGGACCACCACCTACCTATTGGTCCTCTCTCTCTCTGTTTTACTTCTTCTTCCTTTGGCCTTGGAGAAGAATTAAAAATACTTTTGATTCTTTTGAAGTTGTAATTTTGTACTATATTACATGTCACAGTTCAGACAGGTATCGTATATCTCATCTTGCATACACATTAACCCGTGACAAAATTGGGATAAACTCAAACCTTTTGTTGGTTGTCTTAGTCAATATAACATACTACACTTTTATAAACTAAAAAGGAAAAAGATTCTCTCTTTAAAGGAACAGATCAGCTGCTGCATAGTTACATACACACACACACACACGGTTTATACGCTGTCTTCTCTTAGCAAAGAGAGATTCGCTGGGGCCATTTTCCTTCTCAGTTACGTCATCTTAACGTGGCTTAAGACTTAAGAGAGTAACGTAACGACGAGTGTCAAAGCATTATACAAGGAGTGGACGAGCACTGACGAGGCTAAGTTCCCTGACCAGCTGTAACATGTCCCGAGAACGCACCCTATCCAAAACAATTGCACAAAATCCTCACCTGAAAAGTGAGCTGCTGCAAATACTCCTGAGCTGATCACAACTGCCTTCCACCATTCCATTCTCGACGATAAGGATGTCAACAGAAAGCGTCTGTACACTATCTCCTCCAGGATCGGAGCTACAACACAGTAGAGAGCAAAACACCCGCTTCTCGATACATCCCCGTTCACCATTATCTTCTCCAATTCTGATTCGTGTACAGCCTGAGATCAAACGCATTGCTTCTGCTATGTTAATTGATAATCATGTTAGCAGAGAATGGTAGAGATCAGGCCGTTGGGGAGACCTTAGAACCAAAGAGTTGATCAGCTACAAGTGATGTGACCAAGATAAATCCCACAAGACATCCCAAACCCATTGCTGAGCCAACCACCCAGTTTCTTCCTTCTCTTGACTCATCATTACCCTTTAGAAAGTTGATCGATTTGCATTGAGGCTTCGCTGTGGTCCTCAGGAGCAAGACTGTCCCTGAAAGTTCTACCGTTTGGAGAACCATAAGCGAAAGCACCTGGCCACACCATGAATTTCGACAAGAAGAATCAAAAGAATGACACAAAATGCATCTCACACAAGTACATACATATACAGTAACTTGCAAACTGGGGTATAATACTTTGCCTTTTGCACATCTCTAAAGTTTACAATTGAACATAATATCGAACATTCTTGTCAAACTAGTAAACGTAAAAATCTTCCAGAAAAAAAGGAAATGAGACTCACTTGGGTCTGAGGATCAAGAATCTGCTGGTGGAGTATGTTGGCAACAATGGATAAACCTCCAAAACTGAGAGGAATGTGCAGAGAGAACATGTAAAGAGCAAATGTGCTCCATATGTTCTTCTCTTCCCATGGAATTTCTGATGCCAAAACCGAGAAACCTTGTTGATTTCCCAAATGTTCAATCTAAAAGCACCCGACTTGGAATTAGAAATGCCCATAAAACTAATGAAAAATGCCAACTTGAGAAGGAGACGCACCTGGGTAGTTTCTTGTGGGGATTCGCTATTGAGACAAGAACATTGAAGAGCAGGGCTGGATCTCAACCGACAAGTGGTAGTAGAGGAGGGACCACGAAACTCCGAATGTCTCCGGTCGGAACCCTTAGACACCGGCGTGGCTCCGCAACTGAAGGAAACCCATCGGCCTAGAATCATTGCCGTCTTTGAGATATACCTTCATGGAACCAAGCCGCTTTCAAATTACTCTGGACCAGTTCAATTTCCTGTGGTTCCCAAATACTAATTGTTTTCTTTTTTTGGCATAAAGTGTGATTTTTTTTTCAATAGATATCTTCTCATAATTGTAGCTCAAAAAAGAAAAGAAAAAAAATCAATTCCTTTTAGATATTTATTTGTGTTAAAAATGACAACTTTACGATTAGCTGATTTATTAGAGAGGATCTGGAGCAACAGGATTCACAAATTTCTTTTCTTTTTCGATTTCTCCTCCTCTTCGAATTTGTTGTCGGTTGTCTCTGGTCTCTTCGTCTAGGGTTTTGGGGTGATTTAAGATGGTGAGGATCGTGAGAAGTTGTTTACAGTCCATGTTGAAGCTCGTGAATTCCCTTATTGGGATGGTTGGGATCGCCATGATCCTATACGCTGTTTGGCTGATTAGGCAATGGCAAGAACAAATGGGAAACCTCCCCTTTGCTGATTTTGATCACCCTGTTCCTTGGTATGTCCAAATTCCCATCTTTTATGTATCTCTTCACTATCTGCCTATTCCAACGTTCGTATTTTCTTTTAGCTTGAGGTGTGTGGAAGCTGATAGCTTTAGGAGTCTTGTATAATTTGTCTCTCAAAATTGATGGCACTGGAAAAATATCTTGTAGGTTTCTGTGTGAAAGGAATGTTATCAATTGTTTGCCATTGCTCAACCAATCCCTGCAGGTTCATTTATGCATTTCTTGCTCTCGGAGCCATTCTCTGTGTTGTCACTTGTGCTGGGCATATAGCTGCTGAAACCGTTAATGGATGTTGCCTTTACTTGGTAAAATTCTTTTGTTTATAAAAGCTTTTCCTGCAACTCGATTGACCAACTGTAGCATCTACGTTTTTAACATGTTTCCATTTGGTAGTTTCATCATTCTTCCCTGAATCCATTCCTGTGTTTCTTTTTTATTTTAATAATGCATCTGTTTGTTGCCTCTTCAACTGGGTTTCAGTATATGGGATTCATTGTCTTGCTAATTATGGTTGAAGGCGGTGTGGTTGCTGATATCTTTCTAAACCGTGACTGGAAGGAGGTATCTTTTTGCTCTATCTCTTTTCTTTTGAAAAATCTTCCCATGATCCTAATCTGTTAGAAGCTTTCACCAGGACTTTCCAGAGGATCCAAGTGGTGCCTTCCACCAGTTCTCTAAGTTCATCGAGTCAAACTTTAAGATTTGCAAGTGGATAGGTCTCTCTATAGTCTGTGTCCAGGTATCTCAGTTGATATATAGCAACAAATCTCTACGTTATGGTGCTTCTAAATTGCTTGTTTCACATCGTTCTCTTTGCTTATTGGCAGGGTCTATCAGTTTTATTGGCCATGTTACTCAAAGCTCTTGGACCTCACCCTCACCGTCATTATGACAGTGACGATGAATACAATGTAAGCACAGTTGCACTCCTTCAGGATGCTCGTCAGCCACCTCCATACGTTGTTGGAGAACCCATTTATGGAGCCAAACCGGGAGCTTGGACAGTTAGGATTAATGAAAGGGCGAACCGGTGAGAGGTGCAAACCAAGAAGCTCGTAGAAGAAAATGGCAAAGAGTCGCTCTTTACATGTGTGCATTTACTTTGGCCTCTTGTTGTATCTCTTTCGTTCACTCTCGCTCCAAAGTCCAAACTATTATCTCTTGTAAATCTTGGATACACATATACATATGGGGATGTTCTTGCATTTTAAAATTATGCGATGAATGTAAATCTCTCATGTGCTTCCGCAAATATCTATCTATTCCCACTCTTTAAGGTTTAAGCATTGTTAGTAGTAATGTTGTTTGTGATGGATTGTATCTGTCCTGTGTTCTATTTAGCAACTGCAGGCTAGTCGGTATGAGTTGGTCGGTAAAGAGTTTACCTTAATCCCTAATTTATTCTATCAAATTAAATCTCAAAAAATAGTAAAGGAGGTGTTCATATAGTATTTATTTTAAAAAAATAGAAGCAAATAAAATAATGGAACGCCAATGGTGTATTCGTATTGCCTTATGGGCACATGGGAAAGATTGGATAAAGTCTTATTGTGTAAATATATGAGGGAAGGAATTAATTGAGAATGTGATGTTGAACTGTCAGATTCCTATATGAACTGTTTTTATTGATGCTCTCATCATCTCATGTGACTTTGTAATTTCATGAATTACGTTACATCTTTTTCTTCTTGTCATTCTCAATTATTCAATTTGACTTTTCCACTTTAACTAAAGCATTCTTATTCGTTTAACTATTCTCTGATTTTTTGTTTTTCTTTATTGAACTTGTCATTTTTCAATAAGATATTTCATTAGTCTTTGATAATGCACACACGCATACAGGTATCCAGTATTCATGATGATTAAATTAACAATTTTAACTTATATATTTCTCAATATATTTTTCTTCTTTGATTTCGTGTAATTCGGACTTCACATTGTATGTACGTTCATCTCCAATGTGGATATATGCTTATCTATAGTTAAGTTATATACAAAATAGCAAGTCTCTAATAAGTGTTCATTTATCCTTGTGGACTATGATATGCTTGAAAGACGAGAATTGATAAACTCTTTAATGAAATATATCGTTCACCTCAGTGACGAGTGTCGTACATGGTTTGAAGGGAACGACTTAGAGACCCAACGGACAGGCTTTTGGAAGTAAAGAAGACCAAAAGCTCTTCAGATTTCATGTCGATGGATGGATCTTGGACCAAAGAAAACCTAAACAGTACGTAATGTTGGTTGGACTTTACAGCTCTACGGTGGTACTATATATGTATTTTTTTTTTAGGTTTATATGGCATAAAACGTGGTTTATATATCGGCTCTTCACCCTTTAACTGCAAAGTTTTATTTGACTCACGCAGTGACGACGCAATGCTTGGCAAACACATGAGTGATATTGCTCTCATTTTATTACTGGTTCTATATATGGATTTGATGAACATGGTCTCGATTTCAAATGATTGGCTGGATTTTGACTAAAGAGCACGCTTCATGAACTTGGAATGATTCCCAGTATTAGACCAAACTTTCTAGCAATCTACAAATGAAGAAGTAGCAATATTGGATCAAACTTGCTCGCAGAACAAAATATATATATTGGAATAGAAATTTGTGTTAATCGAAAATGTAGGAAACATAATTTATCAACAAAATTCAAGAGTGGAGAAAAGAGGTAATTAGGTACAATAATTAACAAGCTGCATTCACCATATATAAATAAGAAAACGATATAAAAAATTACTCATTTAGAAAACGATAGGAGTTACATGTACACCGTACAAATCAGTCGTGTCATATCTAATAATTCTGGGACTACGCTTTTGTTTTGTAAGCTGGAGTGTAAATGACGACACTAGAAATATATCCTTCCGACGTTGTATCCAAAAAGAATTATGTTCGTGTAAGCTTTTAGAAAGATAATAAAGTATAAGAATGGTGGAATAATCAAAAGTAAAGACTGTGGCGGAGTCATGTGCGGTCTGCCAAAATTATATATATATATATATATATAAGTGTAATATTGCAAAATTAAGTTTGAAAACGTTTTTTTATTCTTCTTTTCCACAAAAACAAAATGCACAAATAAAGCTATGGTTGGTAGTTGACTAAAAAAATACGAAACTCGGAAACAGTTAAAAGAATAATAATAGTATCTTCTTGAGTGCTGAAATGATTTATGCGCTGTGGGCAAGAGATTGGCCATCAAGATTCCGTATTTTCAATCTTATCATATAAAAGATGAGATACACTTTATTATTCCTCGCCTATTAACGACATTCATCAATCTCTTATATTATGAAGGTTGTGCTGTTTTCCATAAGCATGAAAATTCTTTGGGAAACACAAATTGTGGTAAAATGAGTGAAAAAACAGAAATTCCATTTACAGAAAACCAAAGTACCAAACAAATCCAACATTATTTACAGTCGTAATTTTAGTTACTTGTAGATCATTAAGTCATATATGCCCATATATATCTTCAAACAATCCACTATATTGTACAAATGGAAAAAAACTAGTTGATGTATTCATATTAAAACACACACATATGTTTTGGTTGGTATAACGTGTACACATACATATGTTTTTCACGTATTATTCAGAGCCAGATAAAAAATACTTAAGAGAGAGGTAAAGAAGGCTATGTATTGTAAGAGTAATAAGGGAAGAATCTTGTGTCAACAAACTTTGGGTTTAAAACGGTGGAATCTTTATAATTGCATAAACACGTACTCCTTACCCTACGGGATCGTGCGGAATCAAGGGGCTAACTGTCAGCAGGTCCCATCAGCCTCAAGAATAATAATAATGAATAATGGCTCAAAGGACATAATCGCCATTTTCGCAAAGACTCAGACTTTTCCTTTTTGGAGACGGACGTAATAAACCATCCCCTTCCCTCTCTATTTAACCAACCAACCAACCAACCAACAATTCTTGATTTCTTTCACACTCTCACTCCTCCACTTTCTTTCTTTCTTTTGGCTTGTGTGAGTTTTATTTCCTTAATTTTGTATTCTTTTGGTAATTAAAAATGCAGCTCTTTCGGGTCATCCTACCGACACTATGTGTCTTCCTCCACCTTCTAAGAGGTGGTTCTGGCTCTTCTCCACCGGTGGCTCACTCCCGTCAACACGTGGTAGCCTCTCATTGGTTTCCTGCCACCGCCACCTGGTACGGAAGTCCCGAGGGCGACGGCAGCAGCGGTAACAGTACATCTCCTTACATAATATATTATTTTGGCCAAACTTTTGATTTTGGTTTTTACTGTAACAAATCTAATGTGTTAGAGTCCCACATCGGAAAGAAATAAAATCTTTGGGCAATATATATAGTATGTGCCAAACCTCCTCCCTTGAGCTAGCTTTTGGGTGTTGAGTTAGGCTCATTACTAATATAATGTTTTGGCTATTTACTGCGACATCAACATTAATAATGTAAAGGCTAACCGCAGGAGGAGCGTGCGGTTACGGGTCGCTAGTGGACGTGAAGCCGTTGAAGGCTAGAGTTGGAGCAGTGAGTCCGATTCTGTTCAAGAGTGGAGAAGGCTGCGGCGCATGTTACAAGGTCAGGTGTCTCGACAAGACCATTTGCTCTAAAAGAGCTGTCACCATTATTGTCACCGACCAGTCACCGTCAGGACCATCTGCTCGAGCAAATCACACTCACTTCGACCTCAGCGGCGCCGCCTTTGGCCATATGGCTATTCCCGGCCATAACAGCCTCATCCGCAACCGTGGCCTATTAACCATCCTATACCGCCGGTACCTCTTCGCGCTATAAAATAACCAACTTATTATTTTATTTGACTTCCAAATGCTAACGAACAAATTAAATGAGTCAATATATATATTTTTGGGAGGAGTAAACAAATAAGAAACTTTAACGGCGTTCTGTTTTTTTCGATGGTCCCGTAGTTTGACTGTTGACTACAGCACCTATGGACGATCTCTGACACAAACACATTTGTCTATTTTGTAAAAACAGGACGGCATGCAAATACAGAGGGAAGAACATTGCGTTTCACGTGAACGCAGGTTCAACTGATTATTGGTTATCTCTTCTCATTGAGTATGAAGATGGTGAAGGAGACATTGGCTCTATGCACATTCGTCAGGTAATATTTCTCATGATTGATCATCTTTCTCTCTCTCCCTCCCTCTCATTTCTTTAAAATGTCATATTCTTCTTCCCTTCATATAACTTAATTTTACTTAATTTGTATGTTGAATTATGAAGGCGGGGTCTAAGCAGTGGATAGGAATGAAGCACATATGGGGAGCGAACTGGTGCATCGTTGAAGGGCCACTCAAGGGACCATTCTCCGTCAAGCTCACCACTTTGTCCAACAACAAGACACTCTCCGCAACCGACGTCATCCCCAGTAACTGGGTTCCCAAAGCTACTTACACTTCCCGCCTCAACTTCTCCCCTGTTCTCTAATTAGCCTCTCTTCATCTTTTTTTTTGTTGTGGGAGAGAGCAACACAGAGAGGACAATGAGTGAGAGAGCAAACAGTAAGTAATATCAGAATCCTACTGTAGCCAGCCATCTCCAAAGTTAGGGGAAGAAGAGCTTGCATGCAATGTGTGTGTTACTACTAACTTTCATATATTATGTTGTCCCTTTTCCATTTTTCCTTGTCCATAGGGATGTATGTATCATCTACATATAATGGTGTTTGCGGGACATTACTATATAAGAATTTACAAAAGATGTAATAATGTAATATGCAATCTCATTCCCTTTTCATCCAACTCTTTTGCCTGCCCCACTCTCTCTAATGACAACACAACTCCGTGACTCTTTCAAAATAATAATAATAATACCTCGAATGAATGTGTTTATCATTCACTTTCTAACATGTTCCTACACACATTATACATACATGGTGTGCCTGGAAAGAGACGAAACAACTGGACCTGACCACCACGTGCCCCATTATCAAGTCACTACGAAAATAATGTAAAGGATTAAAGATGGTTCACATGCCATGACACTCTCGACCACGTCATGCCCACATCATACAATCGAATGATTCATCCAACAACCTTTAC
The DNA here is from genome assembly GCA_011420285.2 of Erysimum cheiranthoides. Classification (NCBI taxonomy): domain Eukaryota; kingdom Viridiplantae; phylum Streptophyta; class Magnoliopsida; order Brassicales; family Brassicaceae; genus Erysimum; species Erysimum cheiranthoides. Next base: position 21,559,873 of record CM022180.2, read on the forward strand.
TTCTCAAGTCTCTTATAAATGAAATACGTGGGAACCAAAATGATTTAAAGTGAACATCATCCAAGACAGTAACCAAATTTTGCAGAACAAATATAATGATAATAAAAAATAATAACCAAAACAAAAGGACTAAAATTCTCTCTCCAGAAGAGGAAATGGTGTGCCCACATACAGCGCCCAAAGGAGCTTCTACGTGCACATACTTACCTCTTCTTATTTTGCCCGCAGCTATGGTGACTTCAATACCAAATAATCCCCCAACAGTATTACTAAAGACCTTTCTCCTTCACTCCGCCTTGGCTCCTTCAGCCTCAGCCACAACCACAGGTTTCTCTCCCTCTCCGGAGGCAACAGCTTCAGGTTTTGCTGTTTCAGCACTTGCGTCTTTGGCAGGTGAAGCAGGTTTTTCCTCTGTCGCCTTTGGGTCCGCAGGTTTCCCATCTTTTAAGTCCTTGGCGTCTTTCCCTCCTTTTGCCTCCTTGCCATCTTTCCCACCTTTGGCATCTTTGGCATCTTTCCCATCTTTGGCATCTTTGGGTGGAGGAGGAGGCGGCATCATGTGGGGTGGGGGATTTGTCTTGAGCTTCAAGAATATCTGCCTCATTCTCCCTAGATCAGTTGGCTTCCCAGGTTTAGGACCCTGGATAACATTCACTGATGGTTTCTTGTCCGGATCTTTTTTCCCTCTCTTCTTCTCGATGTTGGGAACCTCACGCGGGATTAGCTCTGCAATTGCTTTCCAATAGTGCTTGTCGACATCTTTGTGGAACTTCTCTTGGTTAGCCCAGTATAGCTGCAAGAGAGGCAAAAATAGCACAAGTTTATATAATACACCCAAAAATCTGAAAATGGCTGCAACTGGGGATTTTGTCACCGCTTACCTTCTCCTTTTCGCGGTTATCAGTCTTGTTGGTCTCAATGGTCTTCTCTCTTTTCTCATAGAAGGCTTTCTTGTATTGTTCTGCTTCAGCTATGATCTGATTCCGCATCTCCTTCTCTTTCTTTTCCTTCTCCTCAAGGTGAATGGCGTTTAGACTGCACCAGTGCGTGCCAAAATATAAGTTGATACACTGAGAGATTCTTACATTTATTATGGTGCTTCCAGTCTAATCTGATACAGAACTGACAACACATGACAGAAGAAGATGATAGCTACAACACATATACTATTCGGGTTCTTTCTTATTCCAAATCAGATCACAGAGGATTGCAATTGAAATCTGATGGAACAACCAAGCGCGATCTACTTCAAATTTCCCTTAGTTACTCGTCACAAAAAACATTACTTTGAGTAAATCTCTCCCAAATATGCTAATAGATGATCTAATTTGGAAGATGGCATAATCAAATCGAGGCTAAAATACAAAAACTAACCTACCTAAGAAGACACTAAGATCTAGTAATCGCTTGAGATCTAGCCCGAGGAAATGAAATAGAGCGAGGATTAGAAGACTGACCGGCGCCACTCACGGCGTTGGAAACCCTCCTCCCGCATCTCGTTTGGATCTGGGAGAATCGGGCCATCGGAAGCGAAGATCGCGTCGCCGCTGCCACCGTTTCCGTTAGCATCATTGAGGGAAGACTCAAAAGGCGAGGAAAAGTCATGGTTAGGGGAAGAGGCAGGAAATCCATATCCGTTAGGGGAAGCAGGATTTTCAGATCCATAAGCTCCATCTCCATTGAAAGAGGAGAATTGAGTCGGAGGTGGCTGGGCTTCGGAGAAATTATCGTAGCCAAAGTCATCGTGTTCGGACGGAGAATGGGTTTGAGGCGGGAAATCTCCGTCATCAAAAGTCGCCATGGTGAAAGGAGCTTCTGCTTCTCTCTCTCTCGTCTTCTTCTTGGGACTTGTATTTGATCGATCGAAAAGAGCTTTACGGAGCCTTCAAAACGACGTCGTCCCATGGTTGGCGTAGATCTCTGATTCAATTAAAAAAGGCCACGTTGACCAAAACGTGTAACCAACTCACCGAACCGATCGTCTAAACCGGTGTCGTTTCGTCCTCCTTCCTTCTAGAATTTCTAATTTCTTCTACGGAGCTGACGACGATGGCGGATCGGTTCTTCGATAATGTGATGCCTGATTTCGTCAATGAAAGTGAAGATGGAGGTGATTCGCTCATGAATCTTCTCGCTATGCCTTATTCGATTCTCTCTCAGCAGCTCAAACGGTCCGCTTTGGATCTCAAAGAAACCGTACGCGCAAATCAATCTCCTCTCGGGATTTGGATTCAATTGGGTTGCTCTCATCCCCAAGTGTTGTTGTTGTTGTTGTTGTTTATCTCTCTCAGATAGTGATGGAAACTTGGGGTTTCACTGGGCAGACTGTTGAGGACTTCACTCTTGGAGCTGCGTTTTTACTTTTTAGAGCTTATCTCGTTAACGGAAATGCCAACGACCTTTCCCTCTCTTTGCAAATCGTCAAAGCTTGTGATGCTGCTTCTGCCTCCTCTCGGCACCATCTTCTTCTCCCTTGTCCAATTAACCAAACATGTTGCTTTCTATTCTTGTTTCAACTGTCAGACTTGTTGCTAGGAACGTTACTTTTCTCTGTGGCCGAGCCGGCGTTTCTTGTCTCGGCGCAGCTGCAGCTAAGCTTTCTCGTCAGGATGACTTGCTCAATTACTATTTGGCACAGTTCCGCCAGGTCTGCTTTCTTCTTGGTCTGTTTTTGTTTTTCTTGCTTGTGTGATTCAATCTAGTGATCCTTTTTAACAGATTAGGCTATCTAGCGATCTTCCTAACGAGCTCTTATATGGAAGAGTCGGTTATCTAGCGATCTTCCTAACGAGCTCTTATATGGAAGAGTCTCTTCATTAACAAATACATTGGCAAAGAAACTTTGTCTTCAGATACCATTGTAAGTGCAATTCTTAGGATGATAGAGCTTTTTGATGAGCCTCCTTTTGTGTCTTCATGACCAAGACTCAGTGTGCAGCGCCAAGTTGCTGAGGAGATTATTAAGGAAGGAAGATCAATGGCTAAGAGCCTGAGAATGGACTCACCGCTTATGTTTGAATGGTATGGCCAAAGGTACTGGGGTGCAGCACATGGGCTTGCTGGTATTATGCATGTTTTGATGGATGTTCAACTGAAGCCAGACGAGGCAGAGGATGTGAAGGGAACCCTTAAGTATATGATCAAGAATCGGTTTCCAAGTGGAAATTACCCTGCTAGTGAAGAGGATAGGAGAAGAGATATTCTTGTGCATTGGTGTCATGGAGCTCCTGGGATTGTCCTCACACTTGTGAAAGCTGCTGAGGTGATGTTGCCTTTTTTCGTTACAATGTGTTTTTTCTTAAAAAAAAAATGCTTTCTACACATCATTGAGAGAATGGATCTCTGGAAAATGAAAACAAATCCCAGGTTTTTGGGGACAGAGAGTTTCTGGAAGCAGGTGCAGCTGCAGCAGAGGTGGTTTGGAACCGTGGATTGCTCAAGCGGGTGGGGATCTGTCATGGAATAAGTGGGAATGCATATGTTTTTCTCTCGCTTTACAGAGCTACGGGAAGGAGTGAGTATCTGTACCGTGCAAAAGCCTTTGCCAGCTTCCTGCTTGATAGAGGCCACAAGCTACTCTCAAAAGGAGAAATGCACGGAGGTGATAGTCCTTATTCCTTGTTTGAAGGCGTTGCAGGCATGGCTTATCTGTTCCTTGACATGGTCGACCCATCTCAGGCCAGGTTCCCAGGTTACGAGCTTTAAACTTCTAGATCGATAACATCTTTAGAGTTTTGTCCTTCGAATCCTTCTCTCTAGTTATGGATAAGTCACAAGGAGAGAGAGGGTGTGTGTGTATAGTGCAAACAAAATTTTGTTGTTTGTTGTTTCATGGTGAATCAGTTAGAGTTAATGGAACTGTCTCGAGATCTGTCTGGAGAGTCTTTTAAGTTTATGAATGTTAGAAGGAGAGTGTGAAACATGAAGTGAACACAAAGGTTCGTCCTTTCTGTATTGTCTATGAGTATCACATGGTTTCTTCTTGAAACAAGGAATAAAAAACAGAGCAGTTGCCTTGTTTGGAATAGGCATCGGTCTATAGACTCTATACCATCATCAAACGCACTTACAAGATCTGTCTTACGTTGGTTGGATCTAAAACAAGAACCGAACACCATGTATATAGTATCTTTTCTCTTCTGCCTCTTCTACGTTAACATGTTCAATTCTGCCCATAGTATAACACTCAAAACTCCTCTTCCTTGCGCACAAGACGCTCAGCATCTCCAAGCTCAACTTCACCGTCTTTTCTTTCCAGCCCACCCTGAAACATCAACTCTATCTGCTCCAGCGACTTCCCGCTTGTTTCTGGGACTAGCACGTACACGAAGATGACCGAGAGCGCAGACACGAGGGAGAAGATGAAGAAGGTTCCTCCTACAGTGATGGCACGTGAGACGGAAAGGAATGACATGGCCACCAGACCGCTGCACACCCTGTTCCCAACTGCCCCAAGCGCAGAGGCCTGGGCTCGTAGCCGTAATGGAAAGATCTCTGACGTCAAGACCCAGCAAACAGGTCCCATCCCTATAGAGAAGAAGGCAACATTCCCACAAACAAAGAGAAGTGCCAAGGTTATACCAAGTGTTCCTTGGCCGAGGAATGTGAGCGTGAAGCTTAGACAAAAGAGACACAGAGTCATTCCAATTGTGCTCACATAAAGCAGCGGTTTCCGGCCAACGCTATCGATTAAGAAGGTGGCAAAGAGTATGAACACTGTCTTGGTGACGCCAACAGCGACAGTTGCAGCGAGCAGTTTGGTCTCGTCTTGTATCCCGGCCTCTTTAAGGATCTCTGGGCTATAGTAGACAGTGGCGTCAATTCCTGTGATCTGCTGGAAACACTGGATCCCAAATCCAACGATCAGCATTTTCCGTACAACAGGAGATGGGCTTAGAAGCTCACGCCACACCGGTCTCTCCTCGCCGCCTAGAGTATTTGCAGCCGCCAGTTGTATCTCTGCGAGGCGCTCTTCGACTTCGTCATCTCGCTCATTCGTTTTCATGAGCACCTCTCGTGCACTGTCCACTCGGCCTTTCATCACCAGCCACCTCGGTGACTCAGGGATGACGCACAGAGCAAACCCAATGAAAACGGAGGGAAGAATCCCGACTGCAAGCATAATCCTCCAGCTGATATGCACGGAAAGTCCCGAAAAAGCGTAGTTGGAAACATAGCCTAGCAAGATCCCAAGGTTGATGAAGATCTCAGGGAATGACGTGAGAAAGCCTCTCGCTACAGTTGGGGATATTTCGGCAATGTAGACAGGTGCGATCATGACCCCAAGCCCGATCCCAATGCCGGCAAAAGTTCTTCCGATCATCAAAACCTCGAAGGACGGAGCCACAGCCATGACCGCGGCACCAGTCTGGAAGACGAGAGCAGCCAAGGCCATGGTCCATTTTCTACCGATGGAGTCGGAGGTTCTGCCGCCGGCTAAGCTGCCGAAGAGAGAGATGATGCTGAGGCTGCCGATGAGGACTTCTGTCTGCACCTCCGTGATCTTGAGATCCTGCTGTATGAACAACACCGCACCGCTCATTACCCCAACATCTGACAAATACCAAAACAGAGCACAACACACCCTTTGTTTGTAAGCCAACAAAGTAAAGAAGAAGAAGAAGAAGAAGAAGAATAAAGAAGAAGATGAAGAAGAATCTGATTTCTTATATTTAAAACTGACCGTAGCCGAGAAGAACGTTGTTCAACGATGCAAAAAAGGCACAAGCCATAACGTATTTTCTGGTTCTGCTGTTTCTGGCCTCTGCTTCACGATGATTCTGCGATTCCTCCGCGTCCGAGTCCATTCTCTGATACTTGTTCTTCTTATTTCCGACAGAGACCGCCGGAAAACCCGAGCCACCGCCATTTCCAACCTCCGGCAGATTCATCTCCCTCCGCCGAGGCTTCAGACAGCAGACTCAGGTGAAAGAGAAATTCAGACAGCAGAGTTGAGGATCTCGGAAAGATGACCAGATCTGAACCGGAGAGACTTCAAAATCTCATCGTTTTGACCAAATTGGTGAATTTTCTAATCAGCTAATCCAATTTTCATAAGACAACTTGACTCTTTCCCACACCTTTGTTTACATTTTAAGTCATTACCATTACGTTTCACCAATTAGGAATTACTTTTTTTTCTTTTTTTTTTTCTTTAAAAGTAAAAAAAGTTGGAATTTTTTTTTAAGAACCTACTACTATTAAATCCATTAAAGTTACAACGATAGAATAGACTTTTCAAGGTAGAAACAGCTCATCATCTACTTACTGTTGTTATAAATAAGAGAGATTTCCATGTAAACTTTTCACTAATGTCTTCTTTTTTTAAAAAAAAAAAATTAACTTCCAATGGCAGCTACCTATGAATGAGATCTGTCGGTGGTTCTTCCAAGCTCATTGGAACTACGGAGACACAGTCATTGACGTGGCACCAACCAAAACTATAAATTGATGTTTTACATTTTTCATACATATTAAGACATGATAAAAAGATTGCTATTTTTCTCCTACTTTTCTAATTATACAGACTTACTGTATATTGCAAACCTTGAATTATAATCTCCCTGTGAAAAAAAGATTCTCACATAGAAAACTTCCTTGTTAGGCTTAGGCTTGTAGACAAATCAAAACGTTCATCAACATAAACCACCTTGTGGGTTTACTGTCACATGTTCCATGCCACACAGACTGCAACTAAAAACATTCAAATCTTCTTTATCTCAAGAAACAACAATAATGTACAGATCCATTTCCGCGGCAATAATCCAAATGCTCATATATTTAATGATTCCAAACTCCAGAAACACACAAACAAATCAAACCAAATCTCGCACTTCTTCCGGCTTGGAAAATAAAATACCAGTGAGGTCGAGACTTGGGGATTTACACGGCGGCTGCTGATGGAGCCTTCCCCAATGTGTTCCACAATATATAATCCCCTGAAGTCACCTGTTAACCCACATATCATGTACAACCTTTAGATCTATCAAAAAACATTCATGGGGACTTTACGATTTATATACACTATATTGTCAGTGTCTTACCTGAGCAGCAAACTCAACCGGCGACTTTGTGGTTGGGTAGATATTCACCTAGCAAAACAAAGCGAGGCGACAATAACTCAAAAATATGGTCTAACACTGTAAACTAATCATTGCAACTTGCAAAAGCTTACTGATTTTGTATCAATTGACAATCGAGATACAGATGCCCCGACAATCTTGAAAGAGACCTGTAATCCAGAAGATAAATTTGAACAACAACCAAGTCCAAAACATTTCAAAAGGAAGCAAAAGACATGCATACCTTGGCATAGTCATAGGCTTGCCAGCAGAACGGTTCCTCCAACTCAACTGCTGGGAGATCCTTGTTCATTTTCTGCACCAAGAAACCCTCAACGTTCACCACATTCTCTGCACCCTCACCACTCTCACCCTCGCTCTCTTCGTCATCCCCATCCCCTCTTCTCCTGCTCTGCAATGGGCTAAACTTGATTGTCCCAGGGAAAGTTGCCTCAAGGCTTTTCCCAGAAAGACTACGTCCACTGCCCAGAATCCTCCACTCAACAGAGTGCTCGGTGGTTAAGACAGTCCCAGCTGACGGAGTCCCATCAAATGCCACTATCCGTCTCCGTGGAAAGGGCATAGTAATAGTGCAAAATTCCATTGACAGAGGAGCCTTGTAACCTTCCATGAGGCGCACCTTGAAGAGGAATGCACCCTCGTCTTCTGAGACCATTGATAGCTGATAAAACCCTTTCACTGGTGGTCCCAGTCCACAACCCGCCTGGTATCGCATGAGAACAAAGTTACCCAAGGGAGGCTGGAAAACAATGTTCTGCTTGTCAATCCCATGTGCTGGAACTTGGGCGCATGGATGGAAAGATATAGCTTCGATGTGGGCTGTACTCAGCCCTACTAGAGGAAAGGACACGTCAGGCAGCCCTTCTAGCTCTGCCCGACAGTTTATCTGTCCCGCAACAGATACACTATCAGGAATCTCATCGCGATCGTACAATGCAGCATTAACCGTCTCATGAATTGTGAACAATAGCCTTTGCTTTCCTTTGTACAGGTACGGCTTCCATGCTGGTTGCTTAAGTTCTTGGGGAGGCGGATCAGCAGAGGAAAAGCCATTCGCCTTCATAGCAAAAATATTAGACAAGCTGAGGTCTAATGGGGTACCTGCAGAAGTGATTAAAAGATTCCAGGGATTTATAGCACACCAGTTAGGAAACAGGTGGTCTAGAAGAGGACAGAATAAACCTCAATGACAGAGGGAAAATACTAACCAAACGGCATAGCACTAGCGATAAAACTTCTTAGTAAATCTCTATCCAGTAACCTCGACCCTGCTTTGGGAGCATCTGAGGCTGTAGCTCCAGTTGTTGTAGCTCCAGACGGGGAAGAAGATGCAACAGGTGCAGCTAGAGGTTTTGCTCTTGATGAGATACCAATGCTTCCAGTTAGTGAATCGAACAACCCTCCGACTGATGGTGATGCAGTTACGACAACCTCAGGTTCTACAATATCACCAGAAATGATGTCACCAAATGCATGAGCCACCATGAAAGCCCTAGAACATGAGTCAGAAGTGCAATCAAGGAGTGGGGAAAAACCACAAGGTTGAACATCCTTCTTAGATCAAAAGCATATATATATATATATATGATGATCCAAAATATTGAAAAATCAAGTTACAAGTACCCAGTGATGGATGAAGTATTAAGCAAGAGAGATGAGATACTGAAATCTTCACCAACAGCTGGTCCGCAGCCAGATCTCCTAGATAAGTTGACGTAGTCCTTGAGGTCCTTTGGGTCAACCAAAGGCAAGACGAGGATGGAGTAAAGGGGTTTGGAGTGCAGGGCAATAGGCCAGAGAATGTTCTTGTCGTATTTGCAAGATTCACCATCCTCTTGTTGGCTTAAGCAAAGGCTGATAATATGACGAGTGATGGGATCATCAACCCAAGAATCCGATCCTTTGGTGGATTGAGCAACACGAATGCCATATCCACGAGTTGAGCCTTCCCTAATTCGGATTAGAAATTCAATCGAGAAAGTCCCAAAGCGATATAGAGGAGAGCAACGAAGAGAAAGAGTACCGTCTCTTTCTTCGAGTAAAAGCATAGGAGAGTTGTTGATCGGTGGGAAGTCGAGGAAGATCTAAGCCACTGATTCCGTTTTCCGTCTTGTAAGCGGAGAACCACTGCTTCTCCACGACCGGAAATCTCCTGATTCGCATTACAAAATTAAAGAGTAGAAGAAGAAGAAGATTGAGATTGAGAATGAGATTGGGTTGATGGAATTGAAACCTGGAGAAAACAACAGCGTCTTGATTGTTGATGATCCAAAGAGCCCTGATTCTGCAACCTGACGGCATTATTGAAATCCCCACCGATGGAACAAAGTGGCGTTTTACGGCGGTTCCGATTTCTCTCACACTCCGACGGAAAGATACATATGGGTCCAATGTTGGGCCCTTCTTAAAAGCCCAATATCCATCTATACCCAACAAATATGCACTATATCAATCTCTTATAGACTAACGACTCATGTACATCCTCCTATATTTTGATGGTCTATGAATTTAAAAGATGCATGTTGTGCTTATCAAATCAAGTGTAGTGATAAAGGGGTGAGTTTTAAATTTCTGCTGATGGTGTTGAGGAATTAACTGGCGCACTTCTGCAAAAATATCACACGACAAAAGCCTTAAAAAGATTGTAAGCAATAACAATTCAACAAACAAGAAGATCCAGTAAATCAGAAGATGTAATTTTGCTAAACTAGAGATGTTCATCTCACGATCGAGCATTATGGATGTTTCAGTAAACTAGAAACTAGAGATTTCTCATATCTTAAAAAGTGTCCTCCAATATTTCATGAGCCAACATAAAAATCGTAACAATCATTTAAAAATAGATGATTCTCCATATTTGTTTGTTGCAAAATTTTATAAATTAAATACAAGTTCATGAATTAAGAAGAACAAGGAAGTGGTTATATATATGAAGCTTGTTCAGAGACCAAATGTTCAAATACATAAGTCGAATTAAGAGGGTTCAGTTCAGGTGTATTAATCGTTGGCTCCAAACAAAAATGAAAAAAAACAAGAAGAATATAGGAGGCAACTTAAGGAAGGAAACCGTAGAAAAGGGGACAAAAATGGGGCCAAGAATTGCTTAGATGCTGCTCGAGTCACGGCCAAAGACAAAGCGACGAGCCCAGTCAGAGATGACCAGCATCCTCGTGCGCCAGCTCACCAGTTTGCTAGCGTAGACTGAGTACCAGAGCCACTGGGTGCTGTGTCCTATGGAGACCCAATCCCATGGCAGTTCAGCTGCTGTCTGTTCCCCTCCCAGCGGAGCAAACGATCCAAAATGTCTGTACCTGAATGGTTGGAACCGGTGCCTACCCTCTCCTCTGAACCTCAGTGGTCCCTCTGGCTTCTTCTCGCATTTCTCCATTCGGTTGAAGCACCTTGCAAGGTACTCCCCTTGTTGTGATGCAACCTGTTATCATTATTTCAAGAATCAAACATCATCATCTCTGTATCTTGTTTTGATCTATAAATAAGAAGCTCACCTGTGCAGTTGCTGGAAGGTTCTTCATCTGTGAATCAACCTCAGAGAGGGCGTTCTTGAACTTTTCGATATTTACTTGTGTGTCCTCACCATTTGCACTCTTGAGCAAGTGTGTAATGTTCTTCAGTTTATTCTTCTTCAAGTAGAGCTCCACCTGAGGATACCTCTGGCAGATGTCTTTCACCACACCATTGAACTCTTTCTTGTTCAAAGTTCCTGTCTTTCCCGTGTCTGCTTTGCTGAAAATCGCAGCTATATCTTCCTGTTTGTGATCAACAACATCAAGAAGATTCAAAAGTCAGTCATCTTCTGTGAGATATGTCGCTAGGAAAGGTATACATATGGGGGGTTGATGATACCATGACTCTGCGCTGATTGATCGTTGCAGTGTCACCTAAAGCATAGACACTGTCGCATCCCTCCACTCTAAGCCATTCGTCAGTTGCCAACACACGCCTCTGCCCCTGTAACATTACTTAATCTAGTTAGGCGGATAGGAGCAAAGCATTGCAAACTTTTGATATGAACAACTTGTCTAAAGCTAACCTGACCAATCTGCTGCATAAAGTCCCTGATGACAGGACGTGAACCAATTCCTGTTGACCACACAACCATACCATAAGGTTCAGAGACAATTTTGCCAGTTTCTCTTTCCTTTGTGGATATCTCATCAGCAGTCACTTTCACAACCATTGACCCTGTCTTCAAATCAATGCCGTCTCTCTGGAACTTTTCTTCAGCAAAAGCAGTGATCCTCTTGTCAAACCTGAAGGAGAATGGAGCCAACATTAAAGCATTAGATTAAGCCTAAATTAAAAACGTGAGTGGAACTTACATGTTAAGAATGTGGTCGCCTGCTTCAAGAAGAGTGATTCTTGTGAACTCTTGGACCTTTGGGTATATCTTAGCCACATCCTCGACTAAGAAGTCATGGAGCTCAGCTGAGAACTCGACCCCAGTTGGTCCTCCACCAACCACAACGAAATGCAGAATCTTTTTCCTCTCTTCTTCAGTTAGATTGGGAAGAGAGGCTCTCTCGAAACAGTCGATGACTGAATGACGGATGTTTAGAGCATCCTCCGCTTCTTTGAGGAAATAGGCATGTTCCTCAACTCCAGGGGTGTTGAATGTGTTAGGCTTAGCTCCAATAGCTATGACTAGAATGTCATAGTCCATGTCAAACTCCGTTGTGCCCTTAAGACTCGATCCATCCTTGGACCGGCAGTGGATTTTCTTGTTTGAAGCATCAATCTTGACACACTCTGCTTCTTTGTACTCAAATCCTTTCTGAGATGTTTAGGATCAGAATCAGATAAAAAGATTAAAACTTAAATAAAAAGAGCGGTTGCAAGAGTAAGATAGAAAGGTGACCTTGCGCATAAGGCCACGAATGGGTTCAACAATGCTACGGGCTTCGACAGTGCCATTGGTAACACTTGGCAAGAGAGGAGTGAAGAGGAAAAAGTTACGAGGAGAAACAACTTGAACATCATAGTTAGGGTTGTTCAAGTAACTCAAGAAGCTGTAGCCGCTCCATCCACTCCCAAGAACGACCACCTTCTTCTTCCTTATTGGTTGGCCATCTGAGTCATGAGTAGCGTCTGCGTGTAATATACGTCTCAATGGACTCGAGTCGGAATACACCAGTACACCACCACCGCTGCACAGCAATACATATATAAACCACAAAAATGAGAGAGAGAGAAAGAGAGGATAAAGACACAAACCAATATTGATGTCAGAGATTTTAAGAGACTTGTTTGAAACCAGATCTAATGAACTAAAACGCATGGATCTAAATCGAAAAAAGTATGAATCTTTGTGAGTATAGAGCTGGTATGCATGGTCATGCATCAAAGCGAAGAGGCAAAAAGACTAAACTTGTAGCAAAAAAAAGTCGGATTCGTGAATAGGAGAGGTCAAAAATATCACAAGACTAATAATATTTCATGAAAAAGAAGAAGAAGATGTGTAGAATGGTGAAGCAGATCTAAAGCAAAATAAGGAGAGACCTGAAAGTGCTGAGGACAAGAAGCTTGGAGGCAGAAGGGTAAGCCTTGAAGAAGCTGAAAGCTCTCTCGTAAAAGCTATGGCGGAAACTCATGATGATTCGGCAATTAAGTTTGTGCTCAGCCTCAGATCCAAAACAAAGCTGAGAGCTTTACTAGAATTTGGAAGAGAGGCTGCGAATGTGAATATGCAAAATGGAAACTTTTAAGCTACGTGAGAGGCCGGCGACACACAAACAAAATTAATGGAAAAAGAAATTGAAAAAGAAAAAGACAGTGAGGCATTTAGGAAGATTGGAGTAACGCCCAAGTAAATTTAGGAACATGCCATTTAATACTATTCTTATTATTAAAAAAAAAAAAAAAAAAGAAGAAAAAGTAAATAAAGAGTAGATTTTTTTAGGGTTTGACTTCTCCTCTTCTCTCAAACTCGAGACTTTAAACGACACTATGTTCCGCGTTCCCTGGAGTTTTCCTTTATTCGTTTATATTTAGAACTCGAACAGCTGTTGGATTCGATTTTGATTTGCATTTACGAAGAAAATTGGAATATTAAGAGGAATGGAATATACCCAATTCAATAAACAACTAGGGGAATCACGCAGAATCACAATGTCCAAATATATAAAATTTCTTTCTAAAAATTGTGGAGATTTGAATGTTGAAGTTTCTAGTAATTCATTTATGGTGTACATGTTACAGTTGATACAATTAGTATATTAACTAAGCATTTTTCAGTTATATATTAGTACTTAGCATTTTGTATGTTTTTCATATTTTTCAACATTCAAAGTTGCTTTTTTTGTTTGGACAGCCATTCAAAGTTGATTTATCATTATTTACTTATATATATTCATTCCACTATACTAGCTAGGGGATTAGTATTACCATCGGGGAGATGATGTTTTCAGTTTAAATGTTTAAAGACAGTTCCTAGTTGGCGGCTTGACCCTTAATTTGTGAAAGAAGAAAATTAAGACAGATAGTTTGGGTAGCACTTAGCTATATAGGTGAGGTGATGTGTTACCTGTCATAGTGTCATGTTATGTTCTCCAGCTTTGTGGACGATTGTAATTTCTGAATAAATTAAGTCTCATTTATACCAAACAAGAACATTACACACATTCTTGGTCACAATATTTACATGGAGATAGTCTGACCGGTGTGATGTGATCCTCCAGGTGTGGTTCAAATCCCCCAAATACGCACCGTACACCTTGTCCAGTCGAAGATAGTCCGTGGTTGGATCTTCAGAGCCAACTTGATTGAGAAGAGAAATTAAGAAGCATTATAAACGTATTCCCAGTTTAGTTTTGGAAGAAAATACAAATGGTGACAATTAATTCCAAACTAACAGACAAAAAAGGAAACAGAGAGACAAACCAATAGATAGGATCATTCGAGAGTTTGATGGAGATTGGCGGGAGAAAGAGGACGAAGAAGCAGAAGAAAAAGCCATATGAAAGCAAAAGGAGGGTAGAAGCGTCTTTTAGCTAGCATTCTCGGTTTTGCACCAAAAAAAAAAAAAAAAAAAAAAAAAAAGTTACTTCATATTACTTCTGAAAGAGAAGGTGAAATCTAATAAGTATATGATGGTCGGTTGAGCTATTTGTGCACAAAAATCGGAGATCCGAAATCATTCAATCAATCAATTGTAAGAGATCTGATAGCTCTGCGCTTCGGAGAAACTCATTAGTATGAGGAGGAGAGGAGATAGTTTCCGGAGAGCTGGGCGGAGGAAGATCTCGAATGTCGTTTGGTGGGTACTCTCTGGTATTGTCCTCTTCCTCTTCTTTCTCATTCTCTCCAAAGCTGGTCACATTGAACCCAGACCCTCTATTCCCAAGGTGCTTCTTCTTTCTCTAAGATCTCTCTTTTTTTCTTTCTTTTTTTTTCTCCTCCCAATTGCTAATTGGAGCCAACCCTTGTTTGTTTTCTGCAGCGACGTTACCGTAATGACAAATTTTTAGAGGGTATGAACATGACCGAGGAGATGTTGAGTCCTACTTCCGTTGCTCGCCAAGTTAACGATCAAATCGCTCTTGCTAAAGCTTTTGTCGTCATTGCTAAAGAAAGTAAGAATCTTCAGTTTGCTTGGGACTTGAGTGCTCAGATCCGTAACTCTCAGCTGCTTTTGTCGACTGCTGCTACTAGGAGAAGCCCCTTGACTGTGCTAGAGTCCGAGCCTACTATTCGCGACATGGCTGTTTTGCTTTACCAAGCTCAGCAGCTTCACTATGATAGTGCCACTATGATTATGAGGCTTAAGGCCTCCATTCAGGCTCTTGAAGAACAGATGAGTTCCCTTACCGACAAGAGTTCCAAGTATGGACAGATTGCCGCTGAGGAAGTTCCCAAGAGTCTTTACTGTCTTGGTGTTCAACTCACTACCGAATGGTTTCAGAACTCTCTTTTGCAGACTAACCTCCAGGAAAGAAGCCGCCTTGATTCTATACTCACAGATAACAATCTGTTCCACTTCTGTGTCTTCTCTGACAATATCATTGCTACTTCTGTTGTGGTCAATTCCACTGCTCTCAATTCCAAGGCCCCTGAGAAAGTTGTCTTTCATCTTGTCACTAATGAGATCAACTATGCTGCAATGAAGGCTTGGTTCGCCATCAACATGGACAACCTCAGAGGAGTCACCGTCGAGGTTCAGAAATTCGAGGATTTCTCTTGGCTCAATGCTTCCTATGTTCCGGTCCTCAAGCAGCTGCAAGACTCTGATACGCAAAGTTACTACTTCTCTGGACACAGCGACGATGGCCGCACTCCAATCAAATTCAGAAACCCCAAGTACCTCTCCATGCTCAACCATCTTAGGTTCTATATCCCTGAAGTGTTTCCTGCGCTGAAGAAGGTAGTCTTTCTTGATGATGACGTTGTTGTTCAGAAGGACCTTTCCTCTCTCTTTTCAATCGATTTAAACAAAAATGTGAACGGCGCTGTTGAGACGTGCATGGAGACCTTCCACCGCTACCACAAGTACTTGAACTATTCCCATCCTCTCATACGCTCTCACTTTGATCCAGATGCGTGTGGCTGGGCGTTCGGGATGAATGTCTTCGATTTAGTTGAATGGAGGAAGAGAAATGTAACCGGCATTTACCACTACTGGCAAGAAAAAAACGTGGACCGGACCTTATGGAAACTTGGCACACTACCTCCAGGGCTTCTGACATTTTACGGGTTAACAGAGGCACTGGAGGCGTCGTGGCATATCCTGGGATTGGGATACACCAATGTGGATGCTCGTGTGATAGAGAAAGGAGCTGTTCTTCACTTCAATGGGAACTTAAAGCCGTGGTTGAAGATCGGAATAGAGAAGTACAAACCTTTGTGGGAGAGATACGTTGATTACAGTCACCCTTTTATGCAGCAATGCAATTTTCATTAATATCTTAGGGTCAGTTTTACTTCCACTTGTACTAGACAGCTATATCTTCCACATTTGGTTACTTGCAAGAGTTTTGTATGCTCTAGCACCATCACTTACTGTATGTTGTGAATGTGATATTCAAATTCAATCAAGCGTCAGCTATTCTCTGATATTCATACTTTTCTCTGGAATTACCAATGACATAAAAGATATTGTGCCTCAAACTTCAACTGAATAACAATAAACCCTATAATGTTGGCATCTATTTCAAAAGTTTGTTTCTTTTTTTCAAAGTTAAAAAAGATTCTCTGCATCCTCTTATAAGATTTGTCAAGCCTCCTCCTCTCTCTCAGGAAGCTGAGTAACAATGAAGGGCCGTGAGCATGAACTACTCAAAACAAGGAGAGGAAAGTCCCGTGAGGTTAGTTCACGTTTTCTCTCCTCTCCGTCTGCGTCTTCTTCTCCTAACCGCAGAAACTCCACTTCTAATTCATCTACCAAGAAAGATGATCAGAACAACAACGGGCTGAAAGTTCATCTCGGCCTGAAAAAGCATGATAGGATGTCAGATGGCACACGGGTTTGTTTCGGGTTCCAGAATCAAAGTAGCCAGGAAGTTGACGCAAAAGAAAATCGTAGGCCTTCACCGTGGATCGATGATGAGGATAGCGTCATACTTCCTGGCAGATTTTCTGTTGATGGATGTGCATTGTACAGAGCATCATCAAGGAGAAACTCAGGCTCTCTACTATATGAGTCCTTAAATGATGAATCAGATTCAGAGTTGAGCCATGTATCCTATTCTTCAAGTGTTAGTACTAATCATTTGTCCCGTGGCATCAAGGTCTCTTCTAAATTTCTGCATGATATAACAGCTAGACCGAGCAAAGGCGACAACAAAGAGACCAAACAAGATGATTCACAGAGAGCTAATAGCTTTAGGGGCATTGAGAATAGGATGAAGAGGAATAATTCAGTGGCAAGGTATGGAAGTTCGACGTCTCGGTGGGCGCTTTCACCAGGAAGGTCATTGGACACTCAGGCAGTGACAGTTCCAAGTTCAAAACTGAAGCCTCCACGAGGCAAACTATTCAACCTTGGTTTCGATTTCTTCAGGAGCAAGAACAAGTCTTCGCCCTTTACTTCACCACTTAAACCAAAGACATGTGACACAGAATCTGTTCATCAGCTGAAGCTTATGAATAACCGGTTGGTTCAGTGGAGGTTTGTCAATGCTAAAGCCTGTGCTGCAAAACATAGCTTAGCTTCCCAAGAAAAGGTAATAATATTCTACTCCTTGCAGCTACAGCCATCACTTATTATCATGTTTTGTCACTTGGCTTTCTTCATTGTAGAACCAACTACTCTGTGCGTGGGATACTCTGACAAAGTTAAAACAATTGGTTCTGCAAGAGAGAATCAAATTGCAGAAGAAAAAGCTGGAGATGAAGCTGAATTATGTGCTTCTTTCTCAAGTACGTATCAGATCCAAACCCATTTACTCAAATCCAAGCCATAAGGGTTAAGCAAGTATAAAACGAATTATGAAACAGGTTAAGCATCTTGAAGCTTGGGAGGACATGGAAAGACAACACCTTTCAGCTCTGTCTATGACCAGAGAATCCCTACATTCTCTTCTTTCCAGGCTTCCCCTCAAAGAAGGTGCAAAGGTAAATCAAATTATGCTGCTCTGTTAACTTTTTGAACTCAAAACAAGTTTTTTTTACTTTCCAACAACTAAGTCGTGAGGTTTTCAGGTGAACATCGAATCAGCTGTCACTTTGTTTAAGAATGCAGAAGCAGTCGCTGGTTCTATCATTTCAACTTTAAATAGTTATGCTCCCACGGTAGGTTTTTCCGTCTCTGCGGACAACAATGACATGATATTAATGGTGCATCTAAGTAGTGTGATAACCTAAAATCTTGCGTTAGCAGATGGAGGGAATTGTTCCACTTGCCTCCCAGCTTGCGGAAGTGGCTGCGCAGGAGAAACTGATGCTGGAGCAATGCCATGATCTTTTGAGAATGAATTCCGAGTTAGAGGTACAAAGGCTGTGTGTGCATGAATATTTGAAGACCTCATCTGACATGTTTCTGATTTTGTTCATGCACGCAGATGCAGGAGAGGAGCTTCAAGTGCTGCTTCCTGATTCAACACAGACAGACTTTCGATACAGAACTTGGGTAATACTAGCTAGGACTGTGCCTTTACCTGTCAAAGCTTTGCGTCTCTGTTTTTCAAAAGCAAATGTTAGTATTTTGAGAGCTTTATAATTTTTTTTTTTTTTTTTTTTTGGCTCAACATCTCATTTCAATTTAACCAAATCAAGGAACATTACATTCACCACATCGATTTGGACCCAATGCAATGGATCGATTTAGTATCACCCTGAAACACTAAGCGGATCCAGCGGGATAGGATACTACCTAATCGAGAGCCATTGCATTTTTTAATCACAAACGGGATAGACAACACCCCACAACTCGGAGTGAGATCCTCCCTTAAACCGCAAACTAATACTCTAATGACACGAAAACAACTACTAGACACGGATAAAACCAAAAAAAACTATTCTGAAGTACAAAGAAGTCCAGGCTATTAGTCCCAAATAATCAGAGTGTAGAGCTTGTCCCAATAACATCGCCAAACGAAGGCGCATCTTCAGAAAGTCTCCGTTTCCCCGGCTTTCGTTGTTCCGGTCTTGAACCAAAAACGGACCATACATCCGACTGAACCGACCAATAGAAGCGAGACAATCCCGACATAACCAGAGACTACTCCGAACTAACCAAGCAATAACCAAAATACTAATCCAACTGACATTAATTAACCAGCAGGTATTATATATATGATGATTATATAGGAAATATATCCAAAGTATTTTCTTGGCTTAGAATTGGAAAACAGATGGATTAAATCAAACCTATATATAGTGCAAGAAGAAACCATTAAATATTCAAAAACTATGCTTAGAAAATAGGAAATACTAGAAACTAACCACTAGTCTAAAGACTGGAATGGAGAGAATCGGTCATAGAATTTGATTGTGTTGCTTTCTCTAGCGTCTCTCTCGAACACTCCTCCATTTCATGCACCTCCAAACATTACACTAGGTTAATTAAAACTAGCATTAATGATATATCTCTGTAAAGGGAATTAAGTATAGATATACCTCTCGTAAGAGTCTAATAATTAAGGGTCTCGATCGGTATCAGATGGAACAAGATAGTAATAACCAATACTGTTGCAGTAGCACAAGGACCAAGCCCTTGTAACTTTTTAAGTTTCTCAATGGCTTCTTCCACCTCCATCCCTCTCATTTCCATCTTTTTCAAGATTCAGTGACCCATTTTCACCTAAATCTATTATGGAACTTGCTTTGTACCCAATTTTACAGTGCTCATTCACCCTTTATAAATGTTACTTATAACTAGTAGTACAAAATTGATGGATTGATTTGTTATAAACACATCTCCTATCTAAAACTGTAATTCACCAGCTCAGATTTTGGGAATAGGGTTATAAGCGTTTGTAGATGGACGAATTAATGCTCTCATTCGTGATCTAATACTTGATCGGATACGACTACAAGGCTTTTAATTAAAGGCCGGCCACTACAACAATCAAGACTTTACCCTAATAGGGGGAGTCTATATATCAAATTATAAAACGAAACCCAAAGGAGATTCATCTTTCTCGGCCCAGCCACGGCCTCTATTCATCTTTCTCGCCTAAAACCCAATTTTCTTTGGAAAGCCTCTGACAGAGACGGAGGTTTTCAGGTGTTTCGAGACCAAATGCGCACTACGGTGTCGTTTAGATGCATTTCGTAAAAGTTTCTGTCGGGATTCTCTTCTCTTCCTTAATCAATCTCAGTCCTTGAAACGTTTGGGAGCCTCTCAGATCCTCAGAAAACCCTAAATCACAAGTTGAGATCGATGGCCTCCTTCGCTCGCCGAGCCCTGAGCTTAGCTCAGATCCCATCTGCTCGTATTCCCGCTGGAGCCGCTTCTATTGGTCAGCGTCGTTGTCTCGCCGGCGCCGCTGGTAACTCCCTCTCCCTCTTCCTCCTCTTGTCGACATTTTTATTGAATCTACCATTCCTTGGGTATCAATTTTGGGGCCTAATTTCGCAATTTGTGCAGATCACCATGGATCTACCAAGGTTGACTTCTGGAAACAGCCCACGAACCCAGGAAACTGGAAAGAGGAGCATGTATGTTTCATCATCTTTACTTTTTTTGTTTTCGCTCTGATTTTTGGACTTGAATTGATTCCTTCTTCCCTGCAGTTTGTGCTTATTTCTCTGTCTGGCTGGGGCCTGCTTTTCTACAGTGGTTACAAGCTCGCCACCGGGGGCCAAAAAGAGGTACTTGCTCTTATTACTCAAACAGCTCTTCTTCCATTGCAAAGCCTTATACATGTTCTTTTTAATCTTTCCAGAAGCCTGTGGAGAGTACTCAATGAGTTTCATCAAGACCTTTTATCGAGAGACCTCTCTTTCTCATGCACTTTCTTTTCCCTTTCACCATATCTGTGACTGCTCTTATGTTTCTTTTCTAAATAATATGATCATCTCTGCAATGGATGATTCTTGACAGTTTTGTGTTTCAAACAGACAGGATTTAAGCCAAAGCATTGTCTCATTATATGTATCTTGATTTATGCTTTGGATTCTTTTCCATTCTATTTGTCTGCTATGGAATATGGATAATGCCATGCCTAATTCCTCCTTCCAAGTACATTACAGAATCTCCTTGGAATTCTTCCACCATGTTCACTGATCCAAAATGTTTTTGTAGTTATTCAGCTTCTCCTAGCACTAGCACTGCTAATGTTATCCATCTCTGGCCTTGTGTGTATTTTTTGGCAAGGTTAAAAAGTTGAAATTAGATTAGATGCATCTTCTCATAGTGGTGCTAAATTGGCTTTTCCAAGTCCAAGTCTTTTTGTTTCAGTTGTTTGTGTTTCCTACTCGGTCTCTCCAGTTACATAACAGCTTTAACAAGCTACTGATTAATGAAAATGCAGAGCATTCACCATAAAATACATGGTTTTGCAGAAGATTTAAGTAAGTTAGAGAAAGGAAGTCAAATAGGTTGGTCGTTGGTGGTGAAGTCGAGGCAAGTCTGGCAGTTACAATCAGAGAAACGGCAGAGCTTGCAGCCAAAGCAGACGCAAGAAGTGCAGCCTTTGCATGACGGAGAGCGAGTGCATCCTCTGTACACTTTCCTGCTCCCTCTTTCTTCCTCCTCCTCGCATGTTATCTTGTCGTATGGATAATCGCAACACTTCCAATTGGGCTCAGCCATTGCATCATGGTGCATACGGCATTCCCCTCTGCTCCTCAACCTGAACCTCCTTTCCTTCCCGCATCTGCTGCACCCAACAAATTCATCCCGATGAATGATTTTTGATCTGTTAGATTTCTTTAGTGCTTGGTTGTAGTATCTGAGCAACACCGTCTTGGAAAGCGGAACCTTGTCTCCCCCAATGAACACCCAGACATTGTTCCTCCAGTTTCTGGAGGTTTCTCTCTCGGAATGCTTCTCGAAGGCAGCAGGCGTTAACTTGTCTACCATCATAGAATCAAAGCTGTTAAGATTACTTTGAAAGAAAGTTGAACATGTCATATATATAAAATGGAGATACATGACAATGTAAGAGTATCCCAGAATTTAAAAGACTGCATGAAGCATATTGCATCTAGCAAATAAAAAGCAGCCTTGGTTCGCAAAAAGAAAGTTGTAGAGGTGAGATTCTCACGCATTCACATGAAACATGCATATAAATATATATACGAAAACCCATTTAGCTAGATCAATGTGAGAGAGAAAAGAGACCTTCGTGGCAAGCGGGAGTGCATTGGCAGGTGATTTGAAGTTCTCCATCTGAGAAAACTTTAAGCCTCGCAATGGCGTCTCCGTAACGGTGGCTGGTGCAGCCACACATCACCTCCACGTAATCGTCTCCCACATGGACTCCACTTATTTCTTGCAGCTCCTCTCTGCTGAACAACTCCTTCGACCCACATTCTATCTCCATCACCGATCGGGACAAGTAAAGAACGAACAAGGGCTTCCTCCTAGTTAGTATTGTATGTCACGACGCACATTTATATAGGATTAGAGCCCTAAATACCAAGGGACAAGAAGGTAATTTGACGAGTAAAGGAGAAAAATCCCTAGAGGAACTAGCAGTATCTGCTAATTGTATATCCAAATCTCAAAGGTTAAAAGATTTTGGAGTGAGAGAGACTTTGGTGTCTTTCTAGGTTTTAGGGGATTTGAAAGAGAGAAAGAAACTCTCTATACAGACAGAGATGATGGATGCGAATTAGGTGGCCAAAGAAAAACACAAGTCGTGGGGCATGGGAATTGTGAATCTTTTTTCTTCAAAATATAGTATATATTAATTTTTTGGAATTTTCCATAACATATCTACGTAACGTACATACATAGATATATAATTGTTGTGATTGTCCATATATGGTTGGTTGATAGAAGAGAAGAGATTAAAGTAAGCTGTTTTCTAAAACCAACAGTTAATTATTCTTCACCCATAGAAATTATAATTACCTCTCTCTCTTTTTCTTTCTTTCTGACTTTAGAGCGCTCTTTATAATTAAGGTTTCTACAGGTTTCATGGGTTTACCACTTATGTACAAAAATAATGCTTTTTCTTTGAGTTAGGTATATGACAGTCACATCTGCAATGTCCTATGTGCCATGCATATGTACATTTAATTTATACACATATAGTACACACCTAAACTTTAATTGTCTCTGTCAATGTGTGTAGGCATGTCATAACTTACATATATAACGTTTACAACATTACATCCTCCATCTTATTGCAAACCCCAAAAAAATAAGGAACTCAAGTCAATAATGAGCCGCACCAAACTCCACCTCATCCACGTTGTTTTTAGAGACTTTTGACCCTCAAATTTTACCTACGACCAAATTAATATTAAAGCAGTTGTCTTTTCATTTTAACAAATCATATAGACCACAACCATCATATAAATATATATAATTTTGAAGGACAGAGATGTTAATTACTACATGGTCACGATGCTACCAATAACATTATTTATACATGACTTGCATCAACTGCCATATTGTGATATAGATTTGCAAAATAAGGCGAAATGCAAAGAAATCAGCTTTAAGAACTAATGATAACATTAGAGCCTCTGCTGCCACAGTATTCTCCCAGATTGACAGAAGAGTAAGAGATGTTCTCTTAGCTCGTAGGCATCGCAAAGGATGTGGGCACCTTTTATCCCAATGGTTTGCAAATTCATAGTCCCCTTTGGTTACTATTGAACTATTTAACTCGTTAATCTCTGTTCCTACGGCTTTTTAATTTTTTTTGGGCTGTAGAAACTTATGTAAATAACTCCTTTTCCTTCGGGTAATATATTCACATTTTATCAACAAAAAAAAAAGAACTAATGCAAAAGGCAAGCCTACACAAAAGAAATCTCTCACAGTTATCGTCAAGACAAAACACCAATGATGAGATTTGATGTTTTGGCCTCTCAGTGAACGTATCATCTTTGATCATTTCACTTTTTATTCAACCTTTGCTAATTTCAATCTATACTCATTGCAATATATAGCATACCTAAACATAAAATGAAGATAAATGATCGATGTCGGTAATATTACGTTTAAGAATGACAACATCATACTGTTTTTTTTTTTTCACTTTGAAATTTATGAACTGATGAGCAAGTCCATATATCTTTGAGCGATCTGGTCGGGTGTATAGTCCGTATAATACCCTTTTCCCACAAGCAGATCTTCCTCTCTGCCAAGCCTCTCGATCAGTCTCTGTACTTCATCTCCTCCCACTTGACTTGGATTCAACAAGTTACAGGCGACCTCTATAACTCCTTCCCCATGCACAAGCGCCATTGTCTGCACTGAAGCCAAGCCCCCTCCTCTCTCGCTTGCCTTTCTTGCTATTCTCCTCACTGCCTTGAGATCGTTAGACATGACTGGCACGTTATAGTTACTCACCCACCTGCACGCCCCAACCGCTACAACCCCTTTGGCTTTGCTCACCTCTTGTGGCCCTGCGTCTGGCTTCACTGGCACAATCTCTAGCTCCAACCCACCTGCCCATTCATGTCCCTCCCTGTTTGCCTTGAAGTACCCCAGCTTCCTTCTGATCGAATCCAGCGTACACTGCTCTTTTTCTGCTGCTCCATAGAGATATGTAGGAACTGCACCAGGGTTGGTCATATATCTCAGTCCACATATCGATATAGAGATTGCTACAAAGACTTCCATGCTCTACGGCCTAGACGATGATGAGATTTTAAAGAAAGGACATCACTCTGCCTATCACAACGTACACACCAACTACTCCATACAAACAATGATCTGTTCTTATCTTGATAAGAGCAGAGAGCAGAGCATTGCTACAAAGACTTCCATGTTCTATGGCCTAGAGATGATGATAGTAAAGACAGGACATCACTCTGCCAATCATAAAGTACACATCAACTTCAGCACACAAACAATTCTCTGTTCTTAGCTTGATAAGTATCTTTTAAAACTCAGGAATTCACATGTTTGTGGCTGAGGTCTTGTATTAAGTACTGACCTCGAAGAATGGAACCGATATCCATTGCTAGGGAATTGGCAACGGAAGAAACTTGTTCTATGGAGGTTTGAGACAAGGGGTGAAAGCATATGTGGTCGACCACTCCAAGGCGGGGATGGGATCCACAGTGCAACTCAAGATTGATAGTGTCGAGAGCAGTCTTAACCATTGCAAACACCGCATTCTTCAGGGGAGAAGATGACCCATTAGCAAGCGAGGATACAACAGTGTAACCAACCCTGCCATAAGCCGCATCTTCAAACTTGTTGACGATTGCAGCTGGTGGAAAAGGCTTCACAGCTCTCTCAATGGCTTCGAGGGCCGTCTTATTCCGCGCTTCAGATATGTAAACCTTGCAACAACCAAGCATTTCTCTCAACATTTTGCCTCCGACGACCTATACATATATGTACAGATGTGAGTGTGTTTGTTCATTATAAGGCTAAGAAAGAAGCTCTGACATTATCCACCACATATAGATTTGTGGTCAGCATTCACATGTCCAGAAAAGAGGACAAACCAATAAAACATAGATTGTCCATACACCTCTTAACGAGAGAAACTTTGAGGAAAAGAGAGAAACTTGAAAGCTAGACATACAATAACAGGGGTGTTTTTTTATGGAGGACCGGTCCTAGAAGTCGAGATTGGAGGAAGGATTTGGGTATCCTTTGTACTCCAATTGTTTCTTGGAGATGCCGAGAGATGCACAAATGATGTTGAATTTGACTCTGAGATCATCCTTGATCCCGTCTTTGGCTTCGTCCTCGGGATCCAAGACTGGGAATTTATCGAGCAAGACATGGAAATCATTGAGATGCTTATGGAGCTGAGGAGAGAAGCGAGTGGGATCAATACGGAGAGCTGAATTCCAAAGAGAAGAGCAGCCTTTGTAGAACCCGATCAGCTCGCCTGTCTCGAACCCGAGTTTCAAACCCAGATGACGAGCGTCTTCACGACCCGACACAAGACCCTCTTTGTAACCCTCATCGAAGCCTTGTTGAATGTGTGTCTCCTCTAAACGCACGATACAGTCGAGGAAATCTTCGTTCAGACCGCAACTCATGGACACTTTGTTTGATTGTTTTTATGTTGACAAAGATGAAGAACAAGCTAAATCGGATTGAACCACCCACACCAAACAGAACAAGGAAAGAGATCGATCTGATATGCAAACAAGGACGAACGAGGAAAGATAATAGAGATATCAAAACAAACTCACCAGTTTCGATAGATTGATTGCAGCAGCAGAATCAATGGAGGTGTGTGAGAGATGTAAAATGTGTTTTTATTTTATTAAATTCAATTTTAGGGTATACACTTACAAAACTTGGGCCTTCTTGGGTCATAAAATTAGCGGCCCAATATAACTGGGTTGTTGTTTCTTACAAAACTTGGGCCTTCTTGGGCATTTACGTCTTTGCCTTTATTATCTGGTGATCTAATAAAGAAAGAGCATTGAATGGTGAAAGCTGTATAGCAAGTTGGGGGATTATTCCTTCCTCTTAAGGGAAGCACATCACCTTCATGTGGCTTTCTGCTTTTTCCTATTAAGTGTTCTTACCAAACTTGTTTTCAAGAGACTTTTAAGTAAAAGGATCACTTGCATTAGTCAGAAACAGAGATCACTGACAAATGAATAACAAACTCATCATTAGCTAGCAGTCGTCTAAGGTAGGCAATCAAGCGACATACAATGGCAAGTCGCTTGTTGTTAATAAAACAAATGAATTAACACACAAAACGTTCAGTGGTAAGATTTGAGCACAGCGCCGCAGAAATGACAGACGATAGCTTTCCAAGCTTTGCGGTAAAATGGGACCCCACAGAATCTTGTGGAGGTTCTCATGTCCGCAACCACTGCTCCTCCTCCGCATCTCGAGCACAACCCGGCCGCCGGCTTTCTTCCCCGCACTTGCTTCCTCTGGTCTACTAGGAAACAGAAGATGGCCATTTCTTTTTATCTTCTTTCTTGAATCTTGTTGTGTTTTTACTTCAGGTCTTGGGACAAGGCCTAGTGTCTTAAATAGCAGTTTGGGAGTTATCCAACCGCTCGGATCGGGCCGCGTGTCACACACAGATACAGCTGGCTCGCTGACTTCCATTGACATTTTTCAATATTCAAAATTGACATTGAATTATAATCACCACTTGTGCAACATCTTCTTATCACTCTCAACTGCTTGACTATTTAATACTACAGAAGCCCATTTCCTCATTAACTTACACCCATTGACTTTCTTGTTCGTAGCCATTATTTAACAACAAAATGATGCCTAATTGTAAGGTCGCCCATACGTTACTCGTCACGTATGTGTTAGGGGACAAATTCACTAGTCCTAGAGAAAGGCGTCTCTGGATGGACATTGTTTACTTAGGCATTTAGGATTTCACAATTTGGAGGTTCTTTGAAAGTTGATTAATCAAAAAAAGTAAGAAAGAATTTGAGTTCACTGTAATCTTAGTTAAATGTATTCTGAGTAAGAAAAAGAAGTGAGTGGCGGAGTAAGTAATCCCCCTTCAAGAGGAGAGGATCTAAAGTTTACTGTTTGTATGTTAAATGGGAAAAAATGGGAGATGGGTTAAAGGTGTGTATGTGGTCACTGGTCAGAGAGCTGCCATCATTGCTCGTCTTGTTGCCTCCTGCTTCATCTCTGCTGCTTTCCCGCTTCCCCTGAAGTACATGTACACTTGCTGTTCCCACACACACACACACACACACAACAACAACAACAACAACAACTTGTTAACCACTTCTTCCTTTTTTAACTTATCTAAATGAATCGTCGATGCAGGAAGAGAGGGAACCTGAATAACCCAGATGCTCACGAGTGACTCCAGACAGAAGAACCCAAACCCAATGAAGTAGAATATCTGCCACCCCACCAAAAGTTAGCCAACTCAGAGTGCGCATTACAACAGTTTAAGTTATTCGCTACCTAAGCTTTCAACTTACCCCGACCAAGATATTCCCACTCAATACGTCAATCGCGGGCAATATTCCTCTGCATAACACAACAACATATGATTCCACCTCTTTCTTTTGTGTGATTTAGAAACTAATTTGGTACTTACGTCAGAGATTTTCCCTTGAAGATAATTGGAGGAGCCACAGCCGCAAACACACAAAACCCTATGTGAAACTGCAATCATATTTTAAGCTTTTACCCACTTCCACCTTTTGATGTGTCAAAACCATCAAAAAAAGGTTCACTAAACCAAATGGAAAACTCACCAGATACGTGAAGAAAAACCAACCAAACTTCAGAGCACTATCAGTCCTGCACACAACCAAATCAACCCACATCTCACTCTCTTCTCATGTAAGTTTGACTCTTAATTAAGATGCTATCTGGAACTTTACTCTGTTTGTTTTCCCTCTAAATAAAGGAAACACACCACGCAGCAGCAGATAGAGTACAATATTTTAGAAGAACAATCTTAAGTGGCATGAATACGCGCATGTACCTCATGGCACGATAAAGAGGGCGATACCACATAACATATGCTCCAGGAACCCCCGATATGAAATAAATAATAGCTAGAAACCATATTGTTGGACCTACACCCAAAGTACATAAGTCAGCAGATTAGCGTTATACAGGCTCAGTCTACTTGGCAACTTTTAACTGTTTCAAGACTAACCTTCTCCCTTAATCCACGCGGTGGTAACTGCAACAATGTTCCATAACAGGCACACCACAAGACCTGGCAAACAGAGATTAAGATTGTTTACTAATAATTCAAGAAATCCACCTCTGTTGCAATTGCAGATGGGTTGATCATTTGAAGAGAAAACACATACCCAGCATTGATGTGAAAGCAACATACTGGATTCTCTGCAGATGGATGGGTATCTCATTTGAAATGTCATGATGGATGAGGGGGAAAAACGGTGGCCAGTTTTTCTCTTCTATCACGATTCCGGCTACCAAGATAAAGATGACACCATGAGCATTTCACATGGAACGAAATGTCAAATTGTCAGGTTTCTACAAAAGATAAAATTGACAAAGATACCTTGTGCTATAGCATCTTCTTTCCGCTTGAGTTCCTGGACAATATCACAACAGAGTTCAGAAGCCAGAAAGATATATAGTAGAAAGGTCGTAGCTACAAACCACTGTGGCCAAGCTTGGCAGATTAGATAATACGAGAGTAAGGTGACAGGCTAAATATGCTTTCACCCATATAACACTTCAAAATGATATGCAATTAGATGAAACCTCATTATTGTTGTTTGAAGAAAAATTAAACACCTAATGTTGACCATTTTGAGAAAAGACATCAGGGTATGTGACATTAGTAGGTTTCAAATCCAATCACAAATTACCTGCTCCCGCCTCTTCAATTCAGCCTCTTTTTCCCGGAGTTCCTTCTCCTTAGCTTTCAGATCCTAGAAGTTGGCAATCATAAAATTGTCTCAGGGATCATTCTGAGATATACTTGGAACTTAGGCTTCCGTGGATGTACAAAATACCTTTCCAGAGTCTAGGGGAATATCAACTGTGGCACCGCGGTCATACCGCTCAGGGGGAAGAGGAGAAAGCTTTGACGTTGCAGCTGGAACAGTTCCAGGATTCTGAAGGTTCAAATACAACAAAAGTGGGTGAAGAACTTAATGCATAAAGCAAGAGCATCGATGGTTGTTAAAGCGCAAGAGAGATGTTTAAAGGCAAAAAGGCTTAACAATGGAGATCTATGAGACCTTTAGAACATCAGAGACAACAATTCAATGGACAAGAAACTGATATGAATGTGTAACAGCCATTGCAAGTAAGTAAACCCTTACATCATATCCAAGACAAGAAAAAATATCAATGGTCAGTCGGTCACTGAATAGTTTGGAGTAAGCACTAAACTGGAAATCGAAAGAGATGTAAGTGGGAGATGCATTTTTATGCAAAGTCTTCACAAGGGATAATTATAATCTGAGATTCGTGGACGCGAAAGATAAGCTCATTCAAAATAACAAACAGGCATTAAAAAAAACACCTAAACCACAATTTGGAAAATTGAGGCAATGTATAGATCCCTGGGTATTTGGAAAGCGTTACATTGATCATCATCAGCGTCTGAAAATTGTTGACTACCCTAGAATGAGCGAAAACTTAAGGAAAATTACATTCTGAAACTTGCTATCACCCTTCCCAGACACTCACATCTCAAAGCCAACAACCATACGAACACAAGAAAGCGTAAATGTATGCGTAAATCAGTCAATCGATCAACTACATTTCTTCCTTCTCCATTCGATCCCAAGAATTAGAGTAAATACAAGTAGCGTATACGTTACAACAAGAATCTGAGAAATCAGATCAGAAACAATGCGATTCAACAAAAGAATATACCCTAGATGATGACTGAGATTGAATCAAGCTTACCGCAAAAGGATTAACCTC
Organism: Erysimum cheiranthoides; assembly: GCA_011420285.2. Taxonomy (NCBI): domain Eukaryota; kingdom Viridiplantae; phylum Streptophyta; class Magnoliopsida; order Brassicales; family Brassicaceae; genus Erysimum; species Erysimum cheiranthoides. Next base: position 21,589,873 of record CM022180.2, read on the forward strand.
GCCGTCATCAAAGGAAGGAGACTGGTATCGAGACATTGCACCGTACTCAGCAGATCCAATCTCTAGACGGATCACAGAGGGAGAGAGCGAGAGAGAGCGATTGGAGACGAAGAAATTGGGGAAATGAGAAATAAAGCAAGTGTTTGGCGCGTTTGGGTTAGACCCGGTTTTCCAAACCAGAAATAACCAACTAAAGAACATTTAACATTGGTTTGGTAAATCACATTTAACACTGAAAACAATACAACTCTCATTATAGTTTCATAAAGGGAATATTGCACTCAGACTCCCTTTTCAAAACTCTAATAGCACTTTGACACCCTTTGTAAACAAGGCACCCTTTTTTGATGTGTTTTGTCAAATTTGCCCTCCCTTATAACACAACTCTTCATTTGGCAATCTTCTCCTATTTTCTTTTTTCTTTTGTGTCTTTCTCTTTCTTTTTCTTATTTATCTTTCTCTTTCTCTCTATCTTTATTTATTTCTTTCTCTCTCTTTTTATTTTACTTATCTCTCTCTTTCTTTTTTTCTTTCTCTAACATAAATAATATTTAAACTAAAATTTATAATTCTTTTTTTTTTTGTATTTTAAGATCTATTTTACTATATTTTAGGTTTAGTAGATAGGGTTTAAGATTTACAGTTTAGGGTTTAATAGATAGTGTTTAATTGATAGAGTTTTTAGGATTTAGTGTTTAAAATTTAGGGTTTAGTGTTTAAAGTTTAGAGTTTAACATTTTGGAGTTAAGGTTAAGTGGATAGGTTTTAAGGTTTAACGTTTAGGGGTTAGGATTTAACATTTTGGAGTTAGGGTTTAGGGTTTGGTATGTAGGATTTAGGGTTTAGTGGATATGGTTCAATAGATAGTGTTTTAGTGTCTAGTGTTTAGTGTTTAGTAGATATGATTTACTGGGTAGAGTTTAGGATGTTTAGGGTTTACGGTTTAATGGATAACGTTTAGGGTTAAAATAGAGTTTAGGGTTTAGAGGTTAGTGGTTAAACTTTAGGATGTAGGGTTTAGTGGATAGTGTTTAGGATTTAGTGTTTAGTGGTTAGTGTTTAGTGTTTATTGTTTAGTGAATAAGGTATAGGCTTAAGTGTTTAGGATTTAGGGTTTAGGGTATAGTGGATGTGGATAGGGTTGTATGGTTGTGGATGGTGTCTAGTGGATACACATGTTTAGGGTTTAGGGTTTATTTTTACTATTTATAGTTTAGTGTTTAGGGGTTTAGAGTTTAGTGGACAGTGGTTAGGGTTTAGTGTTTATTATTTAGTGAATAAGGTATAGGCTTAAGTGTTTAGGGTTTAGAGTATAGTGGATGTGGATAAGGTTGTATGGTTGTGGATGGTGTCTAGTGGATACACATGTTAGGGTTTAGTGTTTAGTATTTATTGTTTAGTGAATAGGGTATAGGCTTAAGTGTTTAGGGTTTAGGGTATAGTGAGTGTGGATAGGGTTGTATGGTTGTGGATGGTGTCTAGTGGGATACATATGTTTAGGGTTTAGTGTTTAGTGTTTATTTTTTAGTGTTTATTTTTTAGTGAATAGGGTATAAGCTTAAGTGTTTAAGGTTTAGGGTTTAGAGTATAGTGGATGTTGATAGGGTTGTATGGTTGTGGATGGTGTCTAGTGGATACACATGTTTAGTGTTTAGGGTTTACTTTCTTTTTTTTTGCCTAGTGATAAAGTTTAGAATTTAGGATTTAAGATTTAGAGTTTAGGGTTTGGAGTTTAGTATTTAGTGTTTAACCTTTAGTGGATAGACATCTAATGGATAACATCTAAACTAATATATAACATAATTATTTTTTATACATAAACTATAGTAATATGGATCTTAAATTGTAGAAAAAAAATAATTATAATTATTTGTATATAAATATTTATATTAAAAATGAATTATGTTAGAGAGAGAATAAAGAGAGAGAAAGAAATAGAAAAGAAATAAAAAAAAAAGAAACAAAAGAAAGAGAAAAGAAAGAAAAAAGGAAAGAGAAAAGGAAGAGAAACTTTATTCGGAGGGATACAATTAACAAGGGAAGTAAGGAGCAACTCGAGGGCAAATTGGTCCGCTTTACATCAAATAACTCATAAAATGTCCTCCTCACAAAAAAGGGAGTCATTGTGCTCAATGTTTGTGAAAAGGGTCCCATAGTGCTCACATCCCTTTGATAAATCATATTCCTATTATTATTGATCTAAAATATTTCTAATCCGGTGGAAATAAGTCACTTCATTGGGGTGTTGTGTGTCACACAGTCTTACATATACAATAATACAAACAAGGCTTTCGTTAAGGAACAATGGTTTCGATTTTCGAAAGAGACAAGCCTCCTTAAACTATCTTCTTCTTCCCGCATACTGATTTGAGTCATTTCTCCCATGTTCTCTCTGGATCATGTCCGAGAGGTCTTGAACCACTTCTGACATTAGTGGCCTGAACTCTGGTTCCGACTGTCCCAACATGCACATAGATATTAATATACTCTCTCTAGTTCACACAATAATAAAAAATCAGGTGTAAGAAAATTTGTATTCTTTTCTACTGATGCTTAATTACCTGAACACAACGTGATATCACGTCAGCAAAATGTGACAGCGACTTGGCTGGATAGTCACCCTTGAGAGATGGGTCGACCATCTTAGCTAATGCATCAATGTCATGCAGCTGCGGGATTGCCCATCTCACCAGAAACTGCTCTCCTCGATCCCGTTTCCTGCATAAAGTTTTTTTTTTTATAAATCAAAAGTTAATTCAAACCACAAACACATATGAACAAAACCTCATTTCCACTCACCTGTCATATGACTTTCGGCCTGTCAAGATTTCTAACATAACTACTCCAAAACTGTAGACATCACATTTCATTGTATAGATCCCATATTCAAACTCTGGAGCTCCATATCCGTAGGCCGCTAAGAGTTGACCTGATAACTGAAACACGCACAAACAAGCTTGGACTGGAACATATATATACAAAGGCTATGAGACAAGCAAATCAGATTTCTCAGGATTCTTGTTTACCTGACTAACGGCGCCTGAGGAGATTAGGGAACCCAAGCCACAGTCTGAAACATGCACCCTCAGATCATCATCAAGGAGAATATTTGCAGACTTGAAATTTCTGTGGATACTGGGTGGATCACAGATCTCATGCAGATACTCCAGAGCTTTTGCAGCTTCTAGTGCCATCCTAACACGGATATTCCATGATAGTTTAATCACCAACCTGTCATCAGTATGCAGCAAATCGTGCAGTGTACCATTCCTGCAATACTCATGGATTAGAATCCTCTGACTGTGCTCAGAACAGAAACCCACGAGTTGGACAATGTTGGCATGCCGGATTCTATCTATATTATTCACTAGTTCCACGAATTTCCTTTCTTCTTCATGATTGGAAGACTTCTTATCCAACTTCTTCACAACCAAGAGCTATCAAAGAAAGCAAAATAACTTATCAGTTGCGGGAGATTACAAACACACATAAAAGAGAGGGAGAATACAATGCGTACCTTTCCACCTGGAAGCTCTGCCCTGTAGACACTCCCAAGCATGCCCGTTCCAATAAGGTTTTCCTGGGAAAAGCTATTTGTGTGTTGTTGTAGAGATGCGACCGTGAAGTGCTTCACAGATGTCAAGGGACCATGGGATTTACTGGATGGCTTTTTTAGAGATGCTTCAGCAGGTTCAGTCGCCTTTGCGATGACTCTTTTGATAGGTGGAATTGATGAGGAATGCATCATATCCATAGCATTACCATTCATGTGTATCTCATGAGTCTCCTGCTTTGATTCACTTCCTACGCTTCTTTCTGCCCCACTCTGCAGCTTTGAAGCACCTTCTACTCTTTCTTTTGGTTTAGCCTCCTTGTCTTTTGTTTGAATTTCATTGAAGGAGAGAAAACAAACATGTGACTTTCTTGAAATCTAAAAGTGGAGAAATCAAAATAGGAGAATTCACCTTTATTGAATGTATTGGATGGAGGAAGCATACAAGTATTGGAGCGAGAACCCTCCCTTGCCCTCCCATATTCGCTAGTTAGGTGCGGTTTGGATACTTGTTCACTGTCTTCTCTTTTTCTGAGACATTTTCTCCCACAAAGTAGACATACCAAGGCCAAAACCACAAATGAAAAAGCCCCAAGAATGGATATCCAAACGATTCTTTTACTGGTAAATGAGTCTTCTTTCCCTTGAGGAGTTGGTCGGGATGGGTGATCAAAAGGGGGTGATCTCCCGTGTGTCTGACCACGACCAGTTGATGCATTGGTAGATGGTGGTCCAAAAAACGGCCGCTTAGGTGATGTTGGACTTGGAGGTGTTGCAGGTGAAGGCGAAGGAGAAATAGTGACGTTAAACAGGTTACCACTTTTTCTGCATCATAGTTTGTCACATCAGCAGACTGATACTTTGACAAAAAAGTAGCAGAATTTGCAGATGTAAGGTTGGATACGAGCAATGAGAACTGTTGCAGCTTACATGAAATTTGGTATACCCAGCAACTTGTCTGGTATAGGTCCATCAAAGAGGTTGTTCTCGACATTCCTACACAGTTAAGAAAAAAGAGAGTAAGCAAGTGGCAAGATATATATAACAGTTGACCAGAAAAGAAGATGGGATGGCAAGAATTTGTACAAGTCCTTGAGGGGAAGATCTTGAAGAACATCAAGCTCTCCTGAAAGATGATTGTTCTGCAAAAGCCTGAAAGCATGATAAATCAGAACAAAAAATTGAGTGAGACCTACTCAACACAAACTATGTATATGGGATGCAAAGGAGAAACTCACAAGGATGTAAGAGTCGAAAGATTCTGCATGGAAGGAGGCAATGGTCCAGTCAGATTGTTGCTAGACAAATCTCTACGCAAATGTTGAATGTTCGGTTACACATATATACATAAAAAATCTTAACACAGCTGATTTAGAAGGCAGACCTACAGATTGATCATACGGCCAAGGTCTTGAAAGACATCAGGTATCTTGCCAGATAACAGATTATTGTTCAAGGACCTATAAGACCAAAGTTAGTCTTACACGCTTATCACTAGTAGACAACGGAGGTGTCGACAGAGACAGCAAAGACTTACATGACTGACAAAGATTTTAAGGAGGAAAGAGATTCTGGGATGGTTCCAGTAAACTTGTTACCTGAAAGAAACCTGCGAAAAGGGGATGATTGAAATACAAGATGTTGAATGAGAAAAAGACGTATTTTCTAGTTGGGAAGTGTGAAACATACAAGTTCTGCAATGAAACAGGCAACGTGGATGGGATACTTCCTCCAATGTGATTGTTGCTGAAATCCCTGAGACAAAATATCAAAAGGGGATAATGGGAATAGAAGCAGACTAAAGAAGCAAAAGTGATAAAGCTTAGAGAGGAAAGTACATTGCTTTAAGAGAGGTAAACATGTTTAAGCCAACACCGAGCTCTCCCCCAAGATTGGCGCTGATGAGAATTCTGAAAAAGGGTGAGACTGTTGTTAGAAGAATGATAAATGAGAAAAGTAAGAAGAAGAAGTCAAGAAGATGGGAGGTGTCGTTTACATGGTTTCTACTTGGGAAGCATTGCATAGAACACCTTGCCAGCTCTCGCCACATGGGTCACCTCCAGATGCAACCCAGCCGGGGAGAAGAGGCGACTCCAGTGCAAGGAAGAGGCTGTTAATGGCCGCCACTGAAGCATACAATCATGGTGAGATAAGGTATACTAACGCTGTTATCACGCAAAGAGGAAAAACAGAGAATTGGGGGCTCACCATCGTCAGGATTGGTAAGAGCAAGTGACAAGGAGGGAAGGGAGATAAGGACAAAGGAGAGAAAACCCAGGAAGTAGATGTTGTTGTCTCTTCCAGATCTCATCGATTTCATTACGAATCCAGTAGAAACTAAGAGCGAAATGGAAGTGAACAGAGTCGTTGAAATTCAAAAGCAAAACTTAACAGCCAAGAGTTGGATTCGTCAGACAGAGGAAAAAGAGTAGTAAGAGAAAAGTTGGGTTCTCCCTTGTATTGTGTTATCTTTAACGAAAGAGAAAAGGGAATGTTTTTTTTTTCGACTTTGCAAGTGAGACAGAGAGTGTGTCACTGTGTGAATGCGATTGTCGTGACAACACATCTGCGTCCATGTAGGGTCCCAGTAAATCTTAAGTTGTGTGTTTTCAAATTTTTGACGACAAGAAAACCTTCTAATGGGCCTACGTTTATTTATCATTAGGAATATAATGGGCAAAAGGCCCAAACAAGACCTTCTCTCGGAACTAGAGGTTTCATCGTCACCTTAACTCATCGTCTTCCTAATCGGGACTTTTCTCACGACGTTTGAGATGCATTCGCGCTCCGCCCTACTCTCCCGTTTCCTCCGTCCGGCGTCGAGATGCTTCTCCTCTTCCTCGCCGGTCACCGTAACGCAATCTCCCAAGAGTCTCGAGGCTCTTCGAGCTCGGCTGGCTAATGAGTCGCCTGCCCTAACCGATTTCATCCACGGCGATACCTATTCCGTAGAAGTTGGAACCAAGAAGAAACCTCTTCCGAAGCCTAAATGGATGAAGGAATCTATTCCCGGCGGCGAGAGGTATGTCCAGATCAAGAAGAAATTGAGAGACCTTAAGCTTCACACCGTCTGCGAGGAGGCTAAATGTCCCAACCTCGGCGAGTGCTGGTCTGGTGGCGAAACTGGAACCGCCACCGCTACGATTATGATCCTCGGGGACACATGTACACGCGGCTGCAGGTACAATCTTTCTCCTCTTAATTCGTCAGATCTTTCCTCTGAAAGGGATTGTATTCGATTTTAGGTTTTGTAATGTGAAGACATCGCGTACACCTCCACCGCCTGATCCAAATGAACCTAACAATGTGGCTGAAGCAATCGCATCCTGGGGGGTAGATTATGTTGTGATCACCAGTGTAGATCGAGATGATTTACCTGATCAGGGGAGTGGGCATTTTGCTCGAACAGTAGAGAGATTGAAAGTCTTGAAGCCGGAGATGTTGATTGAAGCACTAGGTAATGATCATGTGTTTTGGGATTGCCGGTTTGATCATCAGTTTTTTCAACTTGTTTTCCGTTTTTCTTTATCACGTAGTTCCTGATTTCCGTGGAGATGGTGGATGTGTTCAGAAGGTTTCCATGTCAGGGCTTGACGTCTTTGCCCACAACATTGAGACTGTTGAAGAGCTTCAGAGTTCTGTGCGGGATCATCGTGCTAACTTTAAGCAGTCACTTGATGTGCTTAGGATGGCTAAGGAGCATGCACCTGCAGGCACCTTAACAAAGACCTCAGTCATGCTGGGATGTGGAGAGACCCCTGATCAAGTGGTCAAGACTATGGAGAAGGTGAGAGCAGCAGGGGTTGACGTTATGACATTTGGCCAATATATGCGACCCTCTAAGCGCCACATGCCAGTAGCTGAGTACGTGACACCAGAGGCCTTTGAGAGGTATAGGCTTCTTGGCATGGAAATGGTAATGGTCCCTTCCTTTATTAATTTTTATTAGCTGACAAATACGATCGGAAAGAGAGCTAAATGGAATGTGTTGGTGGTAAACAGGGATTCAGGTATGTAGCATCAGGGCCAATGGTGAGGTCGTCGTACAAAGCGGGAGAGTACTACATAAAGTCAATGATAGACGCTGATCGAGTTGCTTCTCCTGCTACCTCCTCGTAGATACTCATTCAAAATTACGCTGTCGTATGTGAATTCTTTCACTTTATTGCTTTGTTTTTTTCTCCGGGTAAGCCATTCACAACACTTATCCGCGATATTCTGAATAATGATGAGAAAATGTAATACTATCATTGTCTAATCTCCAATGTGTGTCTAGTCTCTCTCTTTCTCATACTATCGTTGTACCTCTGGAATACTTTATCTTTCTCTGATATATACGAGTCTGCTCTATTAGGAGCATTATATGTCCACTTTCATTAGGCTCTATTGACGAACTTGAAACAGTAGTGGTAGCCTGGTGGGGGACTAATCACCAACTCAATGAACCGTTTTTTACTTGTAGAATGTTGAATGAAGACATAGAAATTATTTTGCGTCTTTCATTTTTAGTTGAGCAATTCATATGCCTTTCATTTCTAGAGATTGTTGCTCTTGGACACTGGATCATCAATCCGACCTGGTGCGGCTGAACAATGAACGTAGGGACATCTTCTCTGGGCATTTCAACCTCCATCTGTCACTTTTTACGTTTCAATGACATCGTAGACTTTAGGAAGACCTGACACCATGGCTTCTTGGTGTTCGTTGGACTTCTTTGTTTCAAATCCTCGAGATATTAAAGTTCGTCTGATCGATTTCTTACTACATTGTTGGTGTGAAACATTTGCCCAGTTAATATCAGTGGGCTCCGCAATGCCAAAACCATGTGGTACTTTTTGTTCTTTCAATGTCACCCTGCAACATCAGTGATAGTGATTGTAGTGTGATACCTTTCCATGGATGTTCTCACTGCCACTACTGAGATGATATTATTTGATCCACTAAGCCTGTTCGGTAGCCTTCTCTTGGCCATATGGTGGCTTCCAGTATTCGTTTTGCATTAGCATATCATATGGTTATGATTGATTTACAGTTTGGTCATTCAAAGTCTGGGGAAAATGAGCGATTTTTAACATTCAGTCTGATGAAGTATAAACATAAACCATGATGGTTTTACACATACTTTCTGAATTTAACATAAACTATGATGGTTTTACACTTCTACTTTTCTGAATTTATCTGTGTAATTAGTAGTATTAGTATTTACTGCTAACTGGAAGATTGTTTACATGTTACTGCGGAACATTTCGTTTATTTAATATAATGGTATGCAAAAATGAATTCATCTGACGACATAAACTGAAGAACATGACACAAGATTCTCTCTTTTTGTAGCAGATATAGAGAGATACAGAGAAAAAAAGAGATGGCAAACATATGACTAACGAAACTGCTAATAAAACAGTGGGTTACTTTTCTAACCAAGACTCAAGACACCAAAGTAGACCCTTTTGCATCTAATAGATGCTTATTTGTTGACAGATTAAAAATACTCAGGGTAGTGGCACTGGTGGAACTTGGCCGCTTGTTCCAGTGCCAGCTCCAATGGTCGGGGTTGGAGCTTCATATCCGGGGTTTGGGACAAGCGTATCATCGCCACCAGGGAGTTGGGTGTGAGGTCCGGTCCCTTGTCCACCATTATACGATGGGATTCCCCCACCAGTAAGGGGAGCTCCGGTGACAGGATTGTAAGGGTATAACGGCTTCTTACATTTGGGAGGAAGCAAGAACCTTCCAACACCGGGGATGAGAATAGTTGGTTTGGGCTCAATGGTGACAAGAAAGTCAGGGTGTTTGACATCAGTGGTCTTAGGGGACTTGGGAATATGACGTAGTCCGCTCACTTGGTCTGCAGATCCAAGCAGTAGGCTTAACAGCACGACAGTGACTGCGGATGTGAGAAGGGAAGAAGCCATTATTTGTTTTTGTTGTAGAGAAGAAACTCGGGGACAGTTAAGATGAAGCTCGATCTTCTGTTTGTTTGATCTTGTAGAGGGAAGGCGTGTGTATGTATATAGTAAAATACTGAGCTAATTGTGGGAACATTTAACGAAGGTGAGATGATATGGTTGAAAATAAAGGGTGTGCAACAAATGGGTAGTGTGGTTATTATTAGCGAGCCTCCAAAGTTTGGTGGTAACAACGCATACGTACTTTTGTTGTTGTCTTTTAAATATAATTCTGTCTACAACTTTTGTTGTTGCCGTCTTAAATGCGGCCTCATGGAACATAATACAAGTGGGAGAGCCCAAATAAAAAGGTGAGTGGCCTTCATCTTTCCATATATTTTCTTTAATGCATCTGAATATCTGATTAACTAATCCTCGTTTCAAACTATTTAAGATTCCTATTGAGTGGAGGAATTAGAGCACCAAAATGGAAAAAAGAAAGAAATTAAAGATCCATTTTATACGTACACATCGTCATGTACCGGAGAGCAAAAGGAAAACAAAACGGTTAAATGCATAGAATAAGAGTAGGAGGGACTGATCATGGGACAGGGTACGACTTATTGTTACACATGCACTTGTAAGCCATTGGACAAGTCTCAGCCTCTTCGAGCGATGCACACACAAAGCTTACCATCACAAGACGGCATGGGGAGCACGAGCCACACGCGTGTGAGCAGTCTGGCAACCTAGACCCTGCCACCTGCACCGTGTCCGGCCTCCTCCTCTGACGCTTCAGTGTCCCGGTCATTCCCACATGATGATGACCTGCACATGCACGCAAACGTGAACAAGTTAGAGAGTTTGAAGATAGTGAAAGAGGTGGGAGTTGAGAGTGAGAGAGAGGAGCATACATACTTGGATGGGAGGGTGTTGGTAAATGCCTAGCGAAGAGAGAGCCAAAGAAGAAAGAGAGGAAAAAGGCAAGGAGAAGAAGAGACTTCATGATATATTGTTAGTTGGTAGAAGTAAAAATTGAGATAAAGTAGTGTGTGGTACGTACGGCGAGAAACAAGGTATATATGATCGTTAGCATAGGGTTAGGATATTGAAGAGACTCACGGTAGAGAAGAGGAGAGTCACATGAAAACAAGATCGAACATATGAAATGATATAAATATTGAGGAGATGTAGTATGTGAAGCCTAATTAAAAACTTGAATTTCATTCGTGTTGCTTTGGTGAGTGTCATGAGCTTCCTCTGTGAAAAACTGAAAGACATACTTTTGTATGCAATCATCTTTAATTTACCTTCTATATAACCCTTCTTCTGTGTGACCTTCATTAATGCACCCAATTAATGTTCTTACTAAAAAAAAAAAAAAAAAAAAAGTTGAGCATTTGCTGAGATAGAGATGCAGGACATTGTCTTGGGCTTTGTGTTACAAAATCGATGATATAAGAGCAAGGCTTTGTGTTACAAAATCGATGATATAAGAGCATGTTCATCCTATAAAAATGTCTTTAAATATATAAAAAGTAATGATGGTGTCTTTAGATGCATGAATAGTAAAAATAGTTTTTTTTTTGTGTTACAAAATTGATCATGATTGATAAAAACATTTAAGAGTGATCTTATATATTATTGTTATGTGATTCCGTTTCACACCAAAAACACAGGGAAACATAACTTAAAACATACTTGTCTTTTCTCTCAGTCCAAGTGACGCTTATAAGTACCAGACCAATCACATAAAACTATTACTTTTTGACACCTTGTTTTTTTTTTTTAACCTCACCTCCGGTGAGAAATCGGGAACGGACGGTACAACATCGGAAAAAGGTACAAAACAGAACGGAAGAAATTACAGGGAAATTTAGCATAGTGACACCTTGTTTTGGGATGCTAAAATATCAATGCAACCTTTCTTATTAAATTCTGTTTGCTATAGGAGACAGAAACATAAAAGGTCAAATGATTTAGTAACCAAAGTAACGCGCGGTTTGACATCATAAATCATATTCTAGGAATCGATCTCCCTTTGAGTAGAGTTGTATAATCTTCATCAAAACTTTGGCAAGTTGATATATAAATATGAATAACTCATAATAAAACTGGGATAAAACAGTTGTTTAGGATTTGACATTCGTTGCATTCTTAATCAACTGCTGCCAATAAATTTAATTTAAGAAAGAAAAAAATTTAATCAGAATGATGGACCACGTTAAAATATCTTAATAAGAATGCTACATAATATACTGATGGATAGTATAAGTTTAATTTCTTGTTAAATGAAACGGACTAGGTTTATGATTGGAGAGAGAGAGAACGAAAGTGGAGAAGTGGAGAGAGCTGACCCATTCCTTATTTCCTTCACCGACTTTTTAAGCTTTAAGCTGTTGACTTCTTCTTCAAACACGAACCCTTTCGCTCTTCTATGTTTTCTTCTTTGTGTATATTTATTTGTTTTGGAGTTTGCATGTTTATTTATAGTTACTCTTTCTTCTGCCGAAAGTTTATGACTTCAGCCTCCCCACCTCCTTGCGTCCACGTCATCTTAATATGCCAAGGCTTCTAAGACCATATTTATCGGTTAGGGAAATGTTATGTCAATGGGCAGACGACACGTGCTAAGGACAATGTAAGGACGTCCTTATTTAAGGTCAATCCCAACATTTTAATTCATTTCTGATTTTTTTTTTTTTCCAGGTGGACTAAGGACAAGCAAAAGTGAACCGATAAATATGGCCTAAGTTCAACTTCTTGAAAGTACATAGATGGAAAACAAGAAGGAAGATATATATATATATTAATATATATATCAAAGATAATTTTTATCGGGAATTCTAATTTTAGGCGAAATATTTTTCCATTATCATAATCTCCTTAAATTCGCAAGTTATTTACTGTTTTGTAATTTACATACATCCATATGTTATACGTATATGGATATGCACATATTTTAAGTACATGATGATGAGTGGCATACTGGCATGTCGCTTGTTCACAATTTTTATATTTTGATTATGTTATTTCTATTCATTTATAATATTTGTCATATTTAATAGTTTTTGAAATATAATTCAGTTTTTACGCATATATTAAACATAACTAAAAATGTATATTATTTAGTTTAAATTTGTTTGTTCAAATGTTCCCCTAAATTATTATTCTGTTAATATATCATCAGTGGCGAACCCAGGAAATATTTTTATGGGTGTCAATTTATAAAGAAAACTAATATATTTTTTTAGAAAAATTTATATAGTAACAAGTGAAAAAATAGACTAATGAAATTCACAACAATTCTTGCCAAAGTAAAACAATGGGATGCAAACCTATTTCAAAAAAAAAAAAAAAAAGAGTCAAAAAAGTGGAACGAGTAGATATCGAACTTCGTAATAGGGGGGTCAATAGTTATATCGCCTACCAATTTAGCCACTAAAGCATAGTTGTACATATGTGAAATTTTTAATATATATATTTAAGGGGTGTCAGATGACCCCCCTTCCTTCTACGTGGGTCCGCCACTGTATATCATCTTACTATTTATGTGACATACCATTCATTACTTTATAACTATCTACTTTTAAGGTTGAATGTTTATTCACGCCCGCCTTACACTTGTTGTTAGACAGAAATTATAACTGATCTAAACCAATTGGTATTAGAAGGTTATGAATCCAAACACAGTCATCCAATATTTAAATAAATATTCTACAATAAGTTATATATATTGCGCGTGTATGGTGGTGATAATGACATGGGTAGGGTAGAGGAGATATTTTTCTATTGAGTTGGTTGATAGTTGATACATTAAGTTGAATGAGGTATAAGCCTTTTTTTTATCTGTGTGTTTCAAGTTTGGTCGGTTTTGTTTGTCTTTTCTAGGTGGAGTATATTAAAAAAAAAAGAGAAAATAATTAAGAAAAGTCAAAGCTGACTTTGACGACCAATTGCTAACCCTCGAGAGATGATGATAATAAGCCTAATTAAAATACACGTTACGTCGTAATCAATTGCTTCAATCTCTTTCTCTCACTCATCTCATGTCATCCTTAGCCGCGGTTAGCCGACCATACTATCAACAATCAGTGCATGCACATATTTATAATAATAAACAAGAAAAATAAAGAATGTTTCACCGTCCAAAAAAACAGAGGAGGGCATGGTACGGACCTGAGAGGGGTTTAGATATTTTGCTTAGTGATATATGTCAACATCTTTCTTAGTTAAGACCCACCGGCTCTGATATAAATGTTATGAAAAATATTTCATAACCAACCACACAATAAGTCTCTTTGTTTCTCCCGCTCCCGCTCTGTTTTCTCAAAGACAAAAGAGGACGTCGTTGATTCCTCTTCTCTTCGGCATCCCAAATCTCCTCGTGACCTTAAAAGGATAGTGAGAATCAGCTATGGCTACTGCTAAGAACAAGGGAAAATCCATCAGGAGTCTTGGTACCAATGAAGCAGACAAAATGGATGAGATGGAGTTGGAGGAGGAGCTCCAATTTAGTAGCGGCAAGAATAAAGATTTGAGTTCTGGCTCGGACATGTGGTTTGGGAAAGCTTCCCCTACGTCTCAAAGAAGTCCAAGGAAGACTAGAACCTTTGACCGACATAATCCTTATCTTCCATCTTCTTATGCTTCTCCTCAGCCGCCAACAACTACTTGCTCTGTCTCTTCTTCGAGGGTCGCTTTTCCATTTTCCCTGGCTCCAACGATTCAGAATCAACAACCGTTTTTATACCCGAATGACCCTTCAGGACAAACACAGCAACAAATGATCTCGTTTGGTCCTCAACTACAGGTGCAGCCATATTTAGCACAACAACAACAACAACATCTGTTGCAGTACTGGAGAGACATTCTGAAGCTGAGTCCGAGCGGAAGAATGATGATGATGAACATGTTAAGACAAGAAAGTGATCTGCCACTGACGAGGCCACCGATTCAACCCTTCAGCGCCACCAAGCTATATAGAGGGGTCAGACAACGCCACTGGGGGAAATGGGTCGCCGAGATCCGTATGCCACGAAACAGGACACGTCTCTGGCTAGGGACATTCGATACAGCAGAGGAAGCCGCCATGGCCTACGACCGCGAGGCCTTCAAGTTGAGGGGCGAGACCGCCAGGCTCAATTTCCCTGAGCTTTTTCTCAATAAACAAGAGTCAACTCCGGTGCATCAGAAACAATGCGAGACGGAGACTGCTTGTGAAGAGGCAAGCGAGAAAGGAGAGGATGATTCGAGCACGGCATTGGCAGTGGGAGGGGTGAGTGAGGAGACGAGTTGGGCTGAGGCATGGTTCAATGCAATTCCAGAGGAATGGGGACCTGGAAGTCCTCTCTGGGATGATTATCTCTTTCCCATTTCTAACCACAAGGACGATCATGACGCTCCACAAAACTCTTCTTCTGATACAATTTAGAACCTTTGCACTTTCACTTTGTTAGAGCAGTCCTATATATAGATGTTTAGTTGTATGACTAGCTTGTGTTTTTTGGGGTGGAGACAGTTTTTGTCATCTTCCTTCTTCCCCACATTCTGATTCTATTGCCGACATCGTTTTTTCTTGATCGGTGATTAAGAATCTAACGGCACCAATTATTACCATTATCATATATACCTATATAAAATAAGATGTATGGTGTTTCATGTTTGTATATTCTTTTTTTTTTTTGGTAGAACATGTTTGTATATTCTTACGTACATGAGAAAGAGAGTGAGAAGATCAATAACCCGTTAACTAAAAACCTAAAATAAGATTAAGTAACTATGTCTAATTTTTGGAAACGAACAATGTACTAACAAGTTAATATTCCGAATTTCCGATGACTCTTGAGCTTTGAGTTTATTATTCTATATCTGTATAAACGACTTGTTCAATTGATGAAACATTTAACAAGTAGTATGTGTGAACTCCTGCATTTCTTTATGGGCTTTGTCACTTGGCAAAGTAACTGGGCCTTAATCCGAGCCAAGTCCTAACGTGGACACACAAGAGACACGTGTCATACTACCGACAGCTCGTGGAGGTGGATAAGCCACTCCAAAGTCCAAAAAACTCAGAAGATTCAACCAGAGCCATCATCCTTCCAATGGCTATCACTTAAGATTTGATTGAGCAAAAGCAAAGCCTCTCTCAAGTCTCAACAACAACTCTTCTTCCCCTCTTTCTCTCTTTCAATTTCCCCATGGCTGCAACTGCGATCTCTTCTCTTTCATTCTCAGCGTTGGGACAATCGGACAAGATCTCCAATTTCGCGCCTTCTCGTCCTCTCGCCTCCGCAATTCGCATCTGCACCAAGTTTTCTGGCCATTCTTTGACTTACCGTTCCACTTCGAGATCTCTTATTCACTGCATGTCTAGTGTTACCGGTGAAATCTCTAACCTCTCTACTTTTGGGACTCTACCTGAGCTTCACATTGCATTTTTGACAACCCATTTTCCTTCGTTTTGTATTGAAAAGGATCTGACTTTATCGGCATTTTGATCATTTTTGCTCCTTTGTAGTAAAAGGTTCCGACTTTATCGGCATCATATTAATCAGTTTGGCTCTTATTAGTCTGAATGAACTGTTGTGCTTGTTCGTTTTTGGTGTCAGATGTGCCTCCTGTATCAGAGACAAAGTCAAATTTCCTAAAAGCTTACAAGCGACCCATCCCCAGTATCTACAACACGGTTTTGCAGGAGCTCATTGTACAGCAGCATTTGATGAGGTATAAGAGGACTTATCGTTATGATCCTGTTTTTGCACTTGGCTTTGTCACTGTATATGATCAGCTCATGGAAGGATATCCGAGCGATCAAGATCGAGATGCCATTTTTAAAGCTTACATAGAAGCCTTGAATGAGGATCCTAAGCAATACCGGTTAGCTTGCTGTTTCCATCTTCTCCTTGAAAATGTCATCTTGTTGAAGGTTTTGTAAAGAGGAAAACTTTTGTGCCCTCTTTTTTGCTTCAAACAGAATTGATGCTCAGAAGATGGAGGAATGGGCACGCAGTCAGACTTCTGCTTCACTAGTTGACTTTTCCTCTAGAGAAGGAGAAGTTGAAGCAATTCTTAAGGACATTGCTGGAAGAGCTGGGAGTAAGGAGGGATTCAGTTACAGCAGGTTCTTCGCAGTTGGGCTCTTTCGTTTGCTTGAGCTTGCAAGTGCAACTGATCCAACTGTGTTGGACAAGGTGATTCTATTCGTCTTCAGTCTGCTATCTAAACTAACAGCTTAATTATGTAATATTTGGAAACTTTTTGCATCAATCTTGTGATGAACTGATTGTCACCAATATTTGGGATCTAGAGGAAGAAGAAATGTCGCTAGGTTTTACATCATCTATCCATTATGTTCCCTGGCAACGTGCTAGTGTGTTCCCTCTGACATCTCAGACTGTTTCTAGAGGTAATTTTGATCTTGTGTCTCATGTAACAGCTTTGTGCATCCCTAAATATCAACAAGAAAAGCGTGGATCGGGACCTGGATGTGTATCGTAACCTGCTGTCAAAGCTTGTCCAAGCCAAGGAATTACTAAAGGAGTATGTCGAGAGGTATTGATGTTAAATCCTATCTATCTACACTAGGCACTGGTCTATTTGAGAAACACGATGAAACTTTTACATGAGCGCTTTTACATGAGCCTAACTTGGATATTTAAACTTCTGGTTTACTCAGGGAAAAGAAGAAGCAAGGGGAAAGAGCCGAATCCCAGAAGACTAACGAAACAATCTCCAAGTGTCTGGGAGATACTCTATATAATCCATTTTTCTTGGTTGAATGGAAATCCTAAACAATCAATTGTGCCTTTATTTTTTGTTCTTAGCAACAACTATGTTTAACATATATATATTTGCTCATTTCTAAGAACATTTCAGACATGTGTATATGTTTGCTTTTTCTTTCGATTACGTGAGTTTTTACATGATTGTTGATTCATGTGGTATTTCTACATTGATGAGGTTGGTGTTGTGCTCTTACTTGTGTACGAAAAGTTTGTTTAAGATTTAGGTGCTGCCTTTAGAGAAAATGTGACCAACCATGAACATTTGAATTCTTCCTCTTTGAAGCGCTGCCTTTTTCATTATGTGTTCTCCCTATAGAAAAGATCAGATTCTATGTTAAGGAGTTGCATCAGAGACTTACTTCTCAGTTGGAACATCTAAAAGTTTTGCCTTTGGCCTGTTTGCACTGTCCTGCTAGCTGCTGCAGTACAAGCACGCTAAACAAAACGGGGAACCCTGCTATAAACGTGCCCGATATTATTCATGAGAATATTATCCCTAATGCCACATTACAAAACTCAACTTTCCCCCATTGCCATATTACTAAACTCTTTTTCTCCATTGCCACACGGCACACAACCCCCTCTCCAAAAAGACAAAAATACCCTTTCTTACTTTTTTATTTTTTTTTTCTTTATTTCTTTTTGTTTTTTCTAACTTTTTTTTCTCTCTCTCTCTCCATCTCTCCCTCTCTCTCTCTCTCTCTCTCTCTCTCTCTCTCTCTCTCTCTCTCTCTCTCTCTCTCTCTCTCTCTCTCCAAAAAATCATGGAGACTTCAGATGCCGTGGACAAGATGGATCATGCCGTGGACAATACTGATCCATCTTATCCACAAATCTTTAATTTGTCCACTAATATTATACATTGATCCATCTTGTCCACAAACCTTCAACTTGTCCACTAATATTGTATCTCATCATGCGGTAGACATTAATCTTGTGGACAAATCTTTAAGTTGTCCACTAACCTTAAATTTATGTCATATACAGAGTCTAATTTGAATTCGTGGACATCTTATATAGAATAACCTTGTAGACAAAATACCAAAATAATATTCGTGGACAAAATCTACAACCTATTAGAATAGTTGTCCATCAAATCTCGTCCACGGTTTTAATGTCACATCACTTTCTCTTTCCTCTGAGGATATTTTTGTCTTTTCTTTATATGCCAAAAGTGGATATATGGCATTTTGAGAAAGGAATTTTAGAATGTGGCATTGTGGAAAAGATAATTTTGGAATATGGCATTTTGAAAAATATTCCCATTATTCATCCTATTAATCTCGAAAAAAATACCAGACACTTTTCACCTCAGAAAAATCGAAAAACGTGACATATACTATTCATCTCTAGAATCTCGAAAATGTGCTAGACATAATTCATTTAGGGAATCTCGAAAAAAATGCCAGACACTATTCATCCTAGGAATCTTGAAAAATGTGCCAGATACTATTCATCTCGGGAATCTCGAAAAACATAAGAGATACTATTTATCCCGAAAATCTCGAAAAACATGTCAGGCACTATTCATCAGGAGAATCTCATTTAGGATTTACGGTTAAAGGTTTAAAGTTTAGGGTTAGGTTTAGGGTTAGGGTGAGTTAGGGTTAGGGTTAGGTTTAGGGCAAGGGTTAGTTAGGGTTAGGTTTAGGGGTTAGGGGTTAGGGTTTAGGGTTTAGGGGTTAGGGGTTA